>CM066737.1:122070769-123541522 GCA_033961575.1 Aselliscus stoliczkanus | reverse complement strand
GCCGTAAGACCCAGCAATTATACTTCTGGGTATTTATCCAAAGAAAACAAAAACATTAATTCGAAAATACATGTCTATCTCTATGTTTATTGCAGCATTATTTATAATAGGCATGATATGAAAGCAACCTAGGTGTCCACTGATAGAGGAATAAAGATGATCACACACACACACACACACACACACACTGAAATATTACTGAGCAATGAAAAATAAAAGCTTGCCATTTGCAACAATATGGGATGGATCCAGAAGGTATTAAGTTAAATAAATCAGACAGAGAAAGACAAATACCTTGATTTCACTTATAGGTGGAATCTAAAAAGAGCTAAATGAAACAGACAGAACAATACATATACAGAACAAGCAGTTACCAAGGAGGAGAGGGATGGGAGATGTGTCAAATTAAAAAACAAAAACAAACAAAAAACATGACTGCTGCCAAAATCCTACCTGAGGGCAATACATTAAAAAGACAAAAAAAAAAAAAAAAAAAAAAAAAAAAAGGCCAGGACCAGACAGCTTCACTGGTAAATTCTACCAAATATTGAAAGAAGATTTAATATCTATCCTTTTCAAACACTTCCAAAAATTGAAGAGGAAGGACAGATTCCTAAATCACTCCATGAGTCCAACATTATCCCAATAGCAAAATCAGACAAGGACAACATAAAATAAGAAAATTACAGAAGGAGAACTGACTCTGGGTGGTGAACACACAATGTGATATACAGATGGTATATTACAGAATTGTACACTTGAAACATATGTAACTTTGCTAAACATTGTCACCCCAATAAACTTTAATTTAAAAGAAAAGAAAATTACAGACCAATATTTCTTTTTTTTTTTTTTGAGGGCAGTGTCACTGGCCCTCATAAGTGGGACCGAACCGGGGCCGCTGGCTTCCCAGGCCAGCGCTTAACCACCGCGCCACTCGGCCGGCCCTCAGACCAATATTTCTGATGAACATAGATGCAAAAATTATCTACACAATTATAGCAAAAAACACACAAAAACATTTAAAAAAATCATACACCAAGTTCTAATCAAGATGGCAGAGTAGGTAAATGCTACTCTCACCTCCTCCCAGGATCACATCAAAATTTAAACTGAATGACAGAACCACCATCATTGAGAACCACCTGAAGTCTAAACTGAACAGAAGTCCTATAGCTAAAGATATACAAAAAAAGCCATGTTGGGCCGGCCGAGTGGCGCATTGGTTAAGCGCTGGTTTTGGGATGCCAGCGGCCCCGGTTCGGATCCCACATGAGGGCCAGTGACACTGCCATCTACAGCTAACAACAGTTCCACCTGGAGCTGGGCTGTGCGAGCCCCGGTGATGGTGTGGGCTGCAGCCCCTGCTGCAGTGGGCTGCCATAGGCTACAGTGAGTGGCCCGCAGCCAGCGTGAGCGGCTGGCAGCCAAGCGTGAGCGGCCAATAGCTGCGGTGAGCGACATCCAGAGGCCAGCGACCGATCTGCCTCATCCGGGAAGAGCGCAATGACGATACCAACAGTGAAGCAACATCCTCCGCAACTAGACTGAAGAACAAAAAGACAGCAACTTGTCTGTTCCCCTTCCCCGATTCCCCAACGCTGTTCCCCTCCACCAATTTCCCAATAAAAATCTTTAAAAAAAAAAAAAGCCATGTTGGCAGAGATATGAAACAGGCTGGTCCCACACCCATGTGTGGCAGTTAAAAATTGGGAGGGGGGCCGGCTGGGTAGCTCAGTTGGTTAAGAGTTCACTCAAGAGTGTGAGCTGAGCTCTGAGCAACAGCAGTTCGATGCCCAGCCCGAACTGAGTTGCCAATGAGCTGCCAATAGGCAGGAGGATGGCTCAGCTAAAAAAAAAAAAAAAAAAAATTGGGAGGGATATCTCAGCTGTGGAGGACCCTACACCAGGCACCCCAGCCCAGGCAGGGTTCCAGTGCTAGGTAGAAAAGTCACCACAACTTCTGGCTGTGAAAACCAGAAGTTTGCAGCTAGGCGACACTGAGGGATGCTGGAGTCCCAGGTGTTCTTCTTAATGGGCCACTGCACAGACTTTACATGCTGACAAACTCACTAACTCTGATCTTCAGCACTGGAACAGCAGCTTGAAAAGCACAAGGGACATACAGGGAGGAACAAAACTGTCTGGCTTCAGAGCAAGAACTGGAGAAGCAGCTTCCTACCAGACAGAAGTGCTGGCACAAGCCACCATTCCTTTGTTGAGTACCCTCCACCCCCACCCAGTGTGCCTACAAAGGCAGGAACCATATCTGAGTCTCCATCAACCTAGCTAACACTGTTTGCCCCAACCTGGTGATTCACTGATACCCCTCCCAACTGAACATGCAGGTGCACCCAAGTCTCTTACACTGGCTTTCCCATACAAATGGCCTGTCGTGCTCATGCTGAAGGCTTTCCTAAAATCTCACAAAAGCTCACAAACCACAAACAAGCAGCATCTGGCCTTGGCATGACAGTAACTCTTGCTAAGCAGCTCCAGCCTGACATGAATAGCAGCCTTCCTTGGCTCACAGTTTAGCCTCTCCCAGATACCTCAAAGCCCAGCATAAGTGGCAACCATATGCATATCATTTTGTAGCACATAACACGCCCCGAGCAGGGCACAGACAGCAGCTGACCTTGACCTGCACTAGAACCCCTCCAAAGAGGCCCCATAATCAACATACCTGGTGCCCAGCTTCAGACCACACCAGAGTACACAAATGACACACCCAAAGAGCAGACTCAGCAGGCACCAGAGCCCGCTTAAGTGAATCCTGTTCTGTAGGGGTCTGCCCTTGCACAAGTCCTCCACTGTAGTCACGGCCTGTCCTCAAAACCAATCAGCCTGAGTGTCAATCCCTCCCACTGACATGGTAAAAAAAAATCAAGGCTCAAATACAACAAAAAGGCACACATGGACCAGCCAAGTGGCGTGTTGGTTAAGAGCTGACTTGGGATGCTGGAGGCTGGTGACACTGCCCTCAAAAAATAAAAATAAAAAATAAATAAATAAATGTAACTGGTTTAAATGCTCCAATCAAAAGATAGGGTGGCTGAATGGATAAGAAAACAATACTTACAAATGATGCCTATGAGAGACTTACTTCAGATTGAAAGAAACACACAAAGTGAAAGTAACGGGATAGAAAAAATATATCATGAAAAGGGAAACTGAAAAAAAAAAAAAGCCAAGGTAACAATACTTACCCCAGACAAAACAGACTTTAAAGAAAGTCTATAACATGAGACAAAGAAGGACCCAGCAATTCCACTTCTGGGTATATATCCTAAAAAAAAAAAAACCCAAAACACTTATTCGAAAAGATATATGCATCCATTGCATATATCTTTGCAGCACTATTTACAATAGCCAAGATACGGAAGCAACCTGTGTCCCATCAATAAATGAATGGATATATAAGAAGTGGTATATATATATACAATGGAGTGTTACTCAGCCATAGAAAAGAACAAAATCTTGTCATTTGCAGCAACATGCTAGAGGGTATTATGCTAAAGAAATAAGACAGAGAAAGACAAATACTGTAGGATTTTATTTATATGTGGAATCTGAAAAACAAAATAAACAAAACAGAAACAAACTCATTTTGATGGCTGCCAAATGGGGGTTTGGGGAGGATGGCTGAAAGGGAGTAAGGGACTGAGAAGTAAAAATTGGTATTTACATAATGGTCATG
Source organism: Aselliscus stoliczkanus (assembly GCA_033961575.1). NCBI lineage: Eukaryota > Metazoa > Chordata > Mammalia > Chiroptera > Hipposideridae > Aselliscus > Aselliscus stoliczkanus. The sequence continues at coordinate 123,537,822 of CM066737.1, read as the reverse complement.
GAGATGTGGGGTATAATGTGGAGAATATAGTTAATGGTGTAATGACAATGTGTGGTGTCAGATAGGTACTGTATTTGTTAAGGTGATCACCTTGTGGGATATATAAATGTCTGGCTACTGTGTTGTACACCTGAAACTAATACAGTGTTGTATGTCAAACATAATTTAAAACTTTATTTAAAATTTAATATAAAGTTTTAAAAAAAACCATACACCATGAACAAATGGATTTATTCCAGGGATGCGAGGATGGTTCAACACCTGCAAATCAATCAAAGTGATACAACACATTAATAAAATGAAGGACAAAATTAATATGACTGGGCTGGCCGAGTGGCTCAGTTGGCTAACAGTTAGCTTAACAGTGTGAGCTCTGAGCAGCAGGGCCACTGGTTTGATTCACAAATGGGCCAGTGATGCTGCACCCAAACTGAGCTCTCAACAGGTGGCAGGATGACTCAGCTAGTGAGAGAACGTGCTCCTAACAACAAAACAGCCTGCTAGATGGTGGGCCAACCCACAACTAACGCTGGATGGCTCAGTGGATAGAGCGTGCCCTCTTAACAACAAGGCTGTTGGTTCAACTCCCGCATGGATGGCTAAGCCCACGCGCAACTAAGATTGAACACAGCACCTTGAGCTTAGAGGCCATGAACTGCCGACAGGGAGCCAGATGGCAACCGGTGCCCTCCACAACGAAGATTGAAGAACAACAACTTGACTGGTCCCCTTCCCCAATTCCCCAACACCGTTTGCCTCCCCCAATTCCCCAATTAAAAAATAAAAACAAGGGCCAGCTGAGTGGCGCATTGGTTAAGAGCTGGTTTTGGGATGCCGGCGGCCCCGGTTCGGATCCCACATACGAGGGCCAGTGACACTGCCCTCTACAGCTAACAACAGCTTCACCTGGAGCTGGGCTGTGCGAGCCCCGACAATGGTGTAGGTTGCAGCCCCTGCTGCAGTGGGCTGCCATAGGCTACAGTGAGTGGCCGGCTGCCAGCGGGAGCGGCTGGCAGCCAGCGCGAGCTGCCAATAGCCACGGTGAGCGACCATCCAGAGGCCGGTGACTGATCTGCCTCATCCAGGAAGAGCGCAATGACAATACCAACATGGGCCAGTGAAGCAACGTCCTCCACAACTAGACTGAACAAAAAAAGGATGGCAACTTGTCTGTCCCCCTTCCCCAATTCTCCAATGCTGTTCCCCTCCCCCAATTTCCCAATAAAATTTTTAAGAAAACCATAAAAATAAATAAATAAAAACAAATGTGATCCTCTCAGTAAATGAAGAAAAATGATTTAAGATTTAACATCCATTTATGATAAAAATTGTCAATTAAATGGTATAAAAGGAAAGTACTTCAACATAAAGTAGGTCATATATGACAAACCCATAGCTAGTGTCATACTCAATGGTGAAAAATTGAAAGGTTTTCCTCGAAGATTAGGAATAAGACAAGGGTGCCTACTTTTACCACTTTTTTTTTTTTTGAGGGCAGTGTCACTAGCCCTCATATGTGGGAGCCGAACCGGGGCCGCTGGCTTCCCAAGCCAGCGCTTAACCACCGCGCCACTTGGCCGGCCCTACTTTCACCACTTTTATATAGAGCAGTTGGCATGAAAAACAAATAAAATGCTCAATATTGGAAAGGAAGAGGTAAAACTGTCATTATTTGTGATGACATGATTTTGCATGTGAAAAACCCTAAGGACCCCACCAAAAAAACTTAAAAATAATAAACATAGTAATGTTGCAGGGTATAAAATCAACATACAAAAAACTTCTGCACTCCTATACACTAACAATGAAAAATATGAAAGAGAAATGAAGAAAAGAATGACATTTACTATCACAACAAAAAGAATAAAATACCTAAGAATAAACCTAACCAAGGAAGTGAAAGACATCTACACTGGAAACTGTAACACATTTTGGAAAGAAATTGAAGAAGACACAACAGAAATGGAAAGATATTCCACAATCATGAATTAGGAGAATTAATATTGTTAAAATGTCCCTATTACCTAAAGCAATCTATAGATTTAAAGTAATCGCTATAAAAATCCCAATGATTTTTTTTTTTTTTGAGGGCAGTGTCACTGGCCCTCATATGTGGGACCCGAACCAGGACCACTGGCTTCCCAAGCCAGTGCTTAACCACCGCGCCAATCGGCCAGCCCTGATTTTTTTCACAGATATAAAACAAAATATATTTAAATTTGGATGGAACTACAAAAAAACCTTGAATAACCAAAGCACTACTGAGAAAAAAGAACAAAGCCTGAGGTATCACATCCCGATTTCAAATTACATTACAAAGATACAGCAATCAGAACAGCGTTATATAGCAAAAGGACAGACACACAGAACAATGGATCAAAATCCAGAGCTCAGAAATAAACTCACACATATACGGACAACTAAATTTTGACAAAGCAGCACAGAACATACAATAAACAAAGGGAAGTCTCTTCAATAAATGGTGTTGGAAAAACTGGATAGCCACAGGCAAAAGAATGAAACTAGACTGCTTTTTGTCACCATACACAAAAACTAACGCAAAATGGATTAAAGTCTTGAACACAAGACCTGAAGCCATAAAACACATAGATGAAAACACAGGCAAGTTCCTTGATGTTGGTATACTTGTGGATTTGACTCCAAAGGCACAGGAAACAAAAGCAAAAATAAAGAAATAGGACTAAATCAAACTAAAAATCTTCTATCCAGAAAAGGAAACCATTAAGAAAAAGAAAAGGCAACATACCAAACAGAAAAAGGGATTTGCAAATTAACCATCCAATAAAGGATTTATATCTAAAATATGTAAAGAACTCATACATTTCAACAAAAAAAACCAAACAACTCTATTAAAAAATAGGCAGAGGATCTATATAGAGATTTTTGTTTGTTTTTGAGGGCAGTGTCACTGGCCCTCACATGCGGGACCGAACAGAGACCGCTGGCTTCCTAAGCCAGCACTTAAGCACCGTGCTACTCGGCTGGCCCTTATATATAGATTTTTCTAAAGAAGACATAAAAATGGCCAATGGGCACATGAAAAGATGTTCAACATCACTATTAGGGAAATGTATATTCAAATCTCGGTGAGATATTACCTCAGCTGTTAGAATGGATATCATCAAAAAGACAAGAAACAACAAGAGTTGGAGAGGATGTGGAGAAAAGCAAACTGTCATATACTATTGGTGGGAATGTAAACCACTATAACCTAGAAGAACTGTAGGGATAGTCCTCAAAAAATTAAGGCAATAACTATCATATGATCCAGCTATCCCATTTCTGGGTATTTGTCCGAAGAATATGAAAACACTAATACGATGGGCCGGCCAAGTGGCGCATTGGTTAAGAGCTGCTTTTGGGAAGCCATCAGCCCCAGTTCGGATCCCACATATGGGGGGCCAGTGACTCTGCCCTCTACAGCTAACAACAGCTCCACCTGGAGCTGGGCTGGGAGCGATGGCGTAGGCTGCAGGCCCTGCTGCAGTGGACTGCCATAGGCTACAGTGAGTGGCCGGCAGGCAGCATGAGCAGCTGGCAGCCAGCCGTGAGCTGCCAATAGCCACGGTGAGTGGCCGTCCAGAGGCCGGCGACCGAACTGCCTCATCCAGGAAGAGCACATGACGATGCCAACATGGGCCAGTGAAACAACGTCCTCCGCAACTAGACTGAAGAACAAAAGGGCGGCAACTTGTCTGTTCCCCTTCCCTGGTTCCCCAATGCTGTTCCCCTCCCCCAATTCCCCAATAAAATAGAAAAAACCCCACTAATACGAAAATACATATGGTCATTGCAGCATTATTTACAATAGACAAGATATGGAAACAGTATGTGTCCATTGACATATGAATAGGTAAAATACCTAGAAATAAACAAAAGATTTGGAGAGCCTATATACTGAAAATTACAAAACGATATTAAAGGAAATTCAAGAAAACAGCTTGGTATTAGCAAAAATTGAAGAAAACATAAAAAAATGGAAAGATATTCCATGTTCATGAATTAGAAGAATCAATATAGTTAAAATGGCCATATTTCCCAAAGCAATATACAGATTTAATGCAATTTCCATGAAAATCCCAACGGCATTTTTTAAAGAAATAGAACAAAAAAAAATCATCAGATTTGGGCCGGCCAAGTGGCGCATTGGTTAAGAGCTGGTTTTGGGATGCCAGAGGCCCCGGTTCGGATCCCACATATGAGGGCCAGTGACACTGCCCTCTACAGCTAACAACAGCTCCACCTGGAGCTGGGCTGCAATCCTGCAGCAGTGGGCTGCCATAGGCTACAGTGAGTGGCCGGCAGTCAGCGTGAGCAGCTGGCAGCCAGCATGAGCTGCCAATAGCTGTGGTGAGCGACCATCCAGAGGCCGGCGACTGATCTACCTCATCCAGTAAGAGCGAAATGACGATACCAGCATGGGCCAGTGAAGCAATGTCCTCCGCAACTAGACTGAAGAACAAAAAGACAGCAACTTGTCTGTTCCCCTTCCCCGATTCCCCAACGCTGTTCCCCTCCCCCAATTCCCCAATAAAATCTTTAAAAAAAAAGTGTATAAAAAAAAATTATCAGATTTGTACAGAATCCCAAAAGACCCCAGATAACCAAAGCAATCCTGGAAAGAAAAAAAAAGAGCAAAGCCGGAGGTATCACACTATCTTGACTTCAAATTGTGCTACAAAGCTACTATAATCAAAAGAGCCTGGTATGGGCAGAAAAACAGAAGCATACACTAATCGAACAGAACTGGGAGTACAGAAATAAACCCACATATATATGGCTAAATAATTTTCAACAAAGGAGCCAAAAACATACAATGGTAAAAGAAAACCTCTTCAATAAATTCTGCTGGGAAAACTGAAAAACCTCATGCAAAAGAATGTAACTAGACTACTTTTTGTCACCATACACAAAAATTAACTCAAGATGGATCAAAGGCCTAAATATAAAACCTAAAACAGTAAATACATAAAAGAAAACATAGGTACTAAACTTTAGGACCGTGGTCTTAGAGAGGATTTTATGAATTTGACCTCATCGGCATGGGAAGTAAAAGCAAAAATAAATGAATGGGGCTATATCAAACTAAAAAGCTTCTGAATAGCAAAAGAATCTATCAACAAAACAAAAAGGCAAGAGACCCAATAGGACAAGGTATTTTCAAACACCTCCTCTTGTAAGGGGCTAATATCCAAAATAAAAAAGGTACCAAAAAAATTTATACACATTTTAAGGAAGGAAAACTGTATTAAAATTGTAATATTCAATATATAAAAATAACAAAAGATGAATACAAGTCATATTTGACTTCCTCAATTATAAGAGTTGCTCAAAGTAATTACCATCAGCATCCAGACACTTCTGATTATGGTGAACTACTGCTTCAGCAACGATGACCAAAGTGTCCACTTGTATACATTTTTTGGCATCCCTGGTATATGAAGAACTCATATGACTCAACAACAACAACAACAATAAAACAATTTTAAAAAATGGGCAGCGGACCTGAACAGACACTTCTCCCAAAGACATAAATGTGGCCAACAGATACCAGGTCTGACAATTAAATTTGCGAAATTGTTGCGACAATGTTGCTAACCTTTTTTGACATCAGAGGGATTATTCATTATGAATTTGTACCAACTGAAGAAACAGCCAAGTTTACTATTTGGAAGAGCTGAAAAGGCCTCATGAAAAAGTTAGACCTGAACTTTTAGCTTACAATTCATGGCTCTTGCATCAAGACAATGCACCAGCTCACAAGACACTGTCTGTGAGGCAGTTTTTAGCCAGTAAACAAACAACTGCATTGGAACACCCTCCCTAACTCATAAGATCTGGCCCCCAATAACTTCTTTCTTTACCCGAAGATATTGGAAATATTGAAAGGAAGCCGTTTTGATGATATTCAGGACATCAAGAGTAAAAGGATAACAGCTCTGATGGCCATTCCAGAAAAAGAGTTCCAAAATTGCTTTGAAGGGTGGACTAGGCACTGACGTCAGTGCATAGCTTCCCCAGGGAAGTACTTCGAAGGTGACTGTATTGATATTCAAGAATAAGGTATGTAGCACTTTTTCTGGATGAGTTCGCGAACTTAATGTCTGACATCATATATGAAAAAATGCTCAACTTCACTAGCTATTAGGGAAATGCAAATCAAAACCACAATGAGATATCACCTCACACCTGTTAGAATGGTTATTTTTAACAAGTCGATTAATGACAAGTGTTGGAGAGGCTGTGGAGAAAAAGGAACCTTCATATACTCCTGGTGGGAATGTAAATTGGTACAGCCACTATGGAAAATAATATGGAGGTTTCGCAAAGAATTAAAAATAGAATTACCATATGACTCAGCAATCCCTCCCCTGGACATCTACCCAAAAAATCTGAAAACATTTATCCATAAAGATATATGTACCCCGATGTTCACTGTAGCATTACTTATAGTGGCCAAGACATGAAAACCAAAGTGTCCTTCGATAGATGTTTGGATAAAGCAGATGTGTGTAGATGTACACAATGGAATACTACTCAGCCATGAGAAATGATGCAATCCTCTTATTTGCGACCACATGGATGGATCTTGAAATTATTATGCTAAGTGAAATAAGTCAGACAGAAAAAGAACCATATGACTTCACTTATAGGTGGGATTTAAAACTGAAAGCAACAAAGGAACAAGACAAACAAATAAATAAAAACTCAGACATAGACAACAGTTTGGTGGTTACTAGAGAGTTAATGGAGGAGGGGAGATGGTAGAAGAGGGTAAAGGTTGATGGATGGAGAACTGTCTCTGGGTGGTGAACCCACAATGGATGATGTATTACAGAAATGTACACTTGAAACCTATGTAATTTTACTAACCATTATCACCCCAATAAACTTAATTACAATTATTAAAATTGGAAAAAAATTCAATGGTGAGGTCTGATGAAACCAAAAGCAAGAGATGTATTAGAAAATTGATTACTGTAACTTGTCACACTGTCGTATTAATAGAGAAAAAAAAAACTCCATATAATCATAGTAGTAAATACGACAAAGTATCTGGATAAGAAGCTCCATACTCATTCATAATAAAAAGTCTCAGGAAACTAATAATGAAAGGAATTTCCTTCACCTGAAAAGAAAATCTACTAAAAATGGTCAAACATTTGTAAAATTCCCTTGTGAATTCGGCAGCAAGACAAGAAAATTCTCGATCACTGCTAATGTTTCTCCTTGTACTGAATGAAGATCCCAGCTAGCATAGTAAAACAATCTAAAAAATTGCTAAAAAATATTGGAAAAGAAGAAACTGCCATTATTCCCAATATAATTAACAGAGAACCCATAAATTATCAAAACAAGTACAATTCAGAAAGGCTGAAGCATTTAAAATCAGTATGTAAAAATATCAATCATGTTTTCATTTGCTAGTAATAATCAGAAAAATGTGGTTTAAAAAATACTCTTCACAGTAACAAAAAATATAAGGTAATTAGGAGTGAATCAAACAAAACAGCTTAGAGATTACATTACTACTATATGGTAGATATGGTTTCATATAGTGTAGAAATGGTTTCAATTTTATCCCTTGTACATAGCTTTTTGGTTTTTGTTTGGCTAGTTATTTTTAATGTCATAATCAATTAATTTAGTGTAATAATCAACTCTTTATTTTTTTCTTCTCCCATTAGTAAGCTTTTGGTAATATTACCTTAAAAATCACAGCTTCCCAGCAGTGGACAACAGAGAAAGCAGGGTAGCATTGTCAATCATCTTCATTGTCTTCACTGGATGAACTATTTTACAAATGCACGAAGGAAAAGGACTCATACTGCAACACTTCAAAGACTGAAAAATAGTAAAATAAGGTAAAATCTTATCTTCTGTTACTGTTTATCTCTTTCCCCGGCCTCCTCAGGTCCTTATGTTCCACCATGCCCCCATTTCAATTACACATTATTCTTGTAAAACAGTTATATAGATAGGTTGAAAGGTTCTATCACATAGCAATTAACAGATATTAATAATAAACAACTACAGAAGCCAATCAGAACAGTATCTGACACGTAAAAAGTGTTCAGTAAATATTTACTATTATAATTTTCAATGATTTTAATCACTGGAGGACATCACGTAGCTCTTGCACTTCTTGCCCTATACATTTGTTTTCTGAGCACTACTATCCCTTTTACCCACCACCACTACCCATTTGGACACAGGTAAATTTGGGGAAAGTCACGCTGTTAGGAATGACCTGGTGATGCTTTCAAGTAAAATAGAGCTCATTCATTTTCTTGCACTACCACCAAGTCCTATATCCAGAACCCCCTTAGTTGTCACTGTTATCCTATCATTCACTGATGTAATTATTCAAATATATGTTTCACTCCTACTATGTACCAGGCAATACGCATGCCTTGGTCATCCATCCTTCCAGCTCCCAGCAAAATGCCGAGTCCACTGCAAGGGCTCCATAGAGGTTTATTACATAAATGAAGAAAGGATGCCCTGTGTCCTATGGATTACAAGGATCTGTGAGGCTTAGATCAGATTTGGTTTCATTGTTCGAATTATATAAGGTCATGTAAATACAAGATTGTTTCTCTTAAAGTAAAAACTGAACTACTAAAATATTATCACTTGCTTGAAAATCTTCAATGGTTGCCACTGCTTATGGATTAATCTGCATACTCCTTCGCATAACATTCAAGGCCCTGCAACACTCTATCACACCTCCAAGTCCTTCTCATATGTTCAGAGTTATAGCCAAGCTTTTCCCAGAATGAGCCTGTCTTGGAGCTTTTGTTCTGGAAACACTAGGCCTGAAAAACATTCTCTTCCTCTCCACATGGCTGATTTCACTCACCCTTTAAGGGCCACCCAAATTTCCCCCTTCCTCTCTAATAGCTCATGATTACTACCAGGCAGAATGACATGGTCCATCCTAGTTGCTTTCTGAATACTTTGAACAAGCAAACAATATGACACATGGGTTTGATTTACCATACTCTATTTTTTTTACTTATTAAATTCTCCCGCCATACACAGAAAAAGAATCACACACTTCTGTAGCTCACGTTATACCTTCTATTAGGATAATGCTAGGCATAGGAATTAGGCCTTCAATACCTTGTTACTGCATTTTTTGCAATATATTTTACTTTTTGTTTCTGTTTTATTTTAGCTTGTGCAAAATGTACAAGGCAAATGTGTAAGATTTTCTTCCACACAAAGACTTTGCAACTAGTTTACAGAAAATAAGCATTAGACAGAAAAAAAGGGTAGGGACAGAGTACCTGACAGAACAGAGAGCAGGAGCACAGTACTCAGTGGGTGAGCCACCTGAAGATTCCTGGTTGCCTCCAACGTCTGTGAATTAGCTTTGGTCATGTTTGAATTTTTACTGTGAAGAAAAGGCTTATTTGCCTGTGACCCTGTTGCAACCATGTGGTTGGATGGCAGCCTGAGCTCAGTGAGCTAATAGCAGCCCCCTCTCCAAGAAGCCTGAGATGCAGAACGTGCTTCTGCCCCACAGGAGTGTCCAAGGATGGATGGGAGAGGATCAGTTCCTTTTCTGGGGAAAGCGTGGCTAACAAGGTAGGAGGTCCCAGCGCTGGGGAGCTTCTGGCTTACTAGACAAGAATTCTCACAGAGCAGCATGTGCTAAACAATTCCAAGGGAAACGAGTCCATAAATATCGAGGAGACACAGTGAAGGAGAGAATAGAACAGGCTGGGGTTATTTGCAAGAAGAGTTGCTAAAGAGAACATGTTTTTCTATCCAATAGTCATACACAAAACATAACTTTTTTTTTAAGAATTCCATATACACACAAAAGTAGCGAGAACAGTAATAATGAGTTGCCACATATCCATCACCTAACTACAATTATCAACTCGTGAATCTTTTGTTTGTACCCCAACTCGACCTCACGAAATTACTTCAAAGCATAAGACTTAAGTATATTTCTTAAAAACACCCACAATTATCACAATATATTAAAAATACTTAATGTAATTAAGTATGCATAATTTTATCCAGCCATATTTTGTGAAAGTTACTTAATGCACGTATATTTTGTTCCAATTTAAAATAGTAGCGAGAACAGGGAAAACGGAAGGCGATCTGGGAAATGCATAATTAAGTTTCAAAGAGCCAGGAAGTCCCAGATGATAAAGAATCTGACCTGTTTTAGGATGGGAGAAGTATATTTTACTACTTCTCCGGAGGAGGAGGGTGCGACGTTAGGCCGGGAGATGCCGGAGGAGGTGCGGAGGGGAGAGAGGTACTACTTCTGTTTGGGGTTCCTTCCGGATAATCCCACCGTGGAGCTAAGAGACAGCGCTTTTTTGGAGGCTTGGTTTCCCGCGTGTTTCCAGGGGGGAGCGTGGATCCCCCAGAGGTACAATGTTGGTCCTCCATAAGGATTACAGGACCTGGCGTCAATTCTCTCTGGCTGATCCCGCCGACGCCAAGAGACCTGAGATGGCGGCGGGTCCGCTCCAGGAAGTGAGCTTCCTCCGAGTTTCTCTCACCGCATTTCCGGTATCCTGTTACGTATATCCCTTCTCTGCCTCCGCCCCTACTCCCTAACCCCACCCCATTTTAACTTTTATACGAGGCTTGGTCTTTTTAAAAAATGATGCGTATATATAATATAATATTTTTCCATCGCCCCTCCCCCTAGTGTAACTAAATCTATGCACAGACTTATAAAACCTATGAAATTTTATGATTAGAAGAAATTCAGATTTACACCTAAGTAGTAAACTCAGCATAGATTGTGGAACGGCACGGAGTGTGAGAGGCGGGGCGGAGGCGGAAGCGGGGGCGGAGGCGGGGAAAACAAAGAAATGATTGATGAGCTGAGGGCTTTAAGATCGGGTTGCAGAAGCATAACACAAAGCCACGAAACTACCCGCTACCATTTGAGAAACGACACACAAAGGTGTTAATTGACTAAAGTGCAGAATAGCACAGTAGCGCTGACCTTGGAAGTTGAATGTGGAAAATAAATTCTCCGTATGTCAGAATGTAAGGTCACTTTTTTCTTCATATTTTAACAAATTAGAAATCTCTAAAGGCTTGACTTTTTTTTTTTTTTTTTTGAGAGCAGTGTCACCAGCCCTCATATGTAGGACCTGTACCGGGGCCGCTGGCTTCTCAAGCCAGTGCTTAACCACCGCGCCACTCGGCTGGCCTGAGGCTTGCCTTTTTTGTTTTTTGTTGTTTTGTTGTTGTTGAGGGCAGTGTCACTGGCCCTCATATGAGGGAACCGAACCGGGGCCGCTGGCCTCCGAAGCCAGCGCCTAACTACCACTCGGCCGGCCAGAGGCTTGCGTTTTTTAATGCTTCAACATCTAGGAAATCTCTGACAATTGATGGTGGGCATACTTTAATTGGCCCTGTTTATTTTTTTTCCTAGAGTTATAGAAAATAATGATTTATCTTACCATTGCAGATGTTTTCTATGATATACGGTAATTAACCAGCAAAAGGTGCAATTTGGCTTAGAAGAAAAAGCTACTGGAACTACTTAGGCCCTCACCATTCACATCCATCCCTCTTTGGTCATGGACAAACTAGACCACACTTTCCCAACACTGTCCCATTTTATTTTTTTAAATAATGGAGATAATTCAATCTTTAATATCAAAATAGATCTGACTTCAGATCTGACTATTAAAAGCTATTTGCAAGCTTGTGATATTTAAGTAGTTGATTAAACACCTGATTATCCAGGAGATAATTTCTTCCTTGCAAAACTATTGCCATAATCAGGGGTAATGCAATTAAAACACTTATTAACCAGGATTGCCTTTCATCTCCATGATCTCTACCTTCCTTTAAGTACCAGTGCAGGCTTTTATATAAACTAGATACTCAAGAAATGTTTGGAATATAAATGACCCTGTGGTTTTCTATCAGAACTACTAATAAAGACAAGAAATGTAGCAGTAGGTTAATGAAAAATATGTGATGGGAAATCAAGAGAATGAAAGCTCTAGAGCTAGAAGAGCAATTGTGACTAGATATAAATATGTGTAAGTCAGTAACATAGATGCAGTATTGAAGTCATGGGAATGGATGATATCCCCCAAGAGAAAATGTATAGAAAAGGGAAGTGGGGTAAAGACAGAAGAATGAGTAATTAGACACAGAAGAAGCCTGCTACAAAGTCTAAGAAAGATGGCCAAAGTCAAAGGAGACATCTCTCTCTTGGCAATTGACATTAGAAGACAGATTATTCTTTGTTGTGGTGTGGGGGGTGCGGGGAGGCTGTCCTGTGCATTGTGGGATGTTTCCCAGTATCCCAACCCATGTCAGTAGCACTCCCCCAATATCCCCAGTTGTGATAACCAAAAATATCTCCAGGCACTGCCAAATGTCCCCTGGGGGGCAAAATCATACCTGCTGAGAACCACTGGTCTATCCCTAATCCTCCAAACTTGTTCCTACTGTTCTTCATCAGTGAACTTCATGCCTTTGACCCAGTAGAAGTCAAACCTTAGAATCTTAATTTTTGACACTACAGAATATTTTATTATTTCCCAAAGTAAATGTAATAACATTTTTACAATGTTTTCACATGGGTCTCTAAATTTGTGAGACTAAAGACTTCAAGATTAAAAGTTGAAATGTTGTTTTATATCTATAGTTTTAGTTTTAGTAAATTAAAAAGAAATATGTGCCTATTTTAGTGAAATGACAGGAATTAAAAATTATATCAAATCTGGGTGGGTTTGATTATGGTAAACATTTGATTGAGGTGAAAACAATCCCAACTTAGAGCTGCTGCCATCAACCTGGGCTATTATACTTCAACTGGATTTATTTGTTTTTATTTTTTGTTGTAGTAAAATGCACATAACATAAAACTTACCATTTTAACCATTTTTAAGTGCACAGTTCAGCAGCGTTATATATATTCACAATGTTGTACAAACAATCTCCAGAAAATTTTCATACACATTCAACAACTTCCCATTTTCCCCTCTCCCCAGCCTTTGGTAACCACAATCATACTCGCAACTGGATTTTTGTTTATTTTTGTTATACTATAATAGAAACTAAAGCCTTTTACTTTTAGATTTCAAAATGGTTTTTTTCCATCATCTTTTCCAAGTTAAGTTTTGTGGGGCATTTTTGTTTGTATGTTTGTTTTGGGTTTTTTTTCCCTTAATATTGATGAACTAGCTTAATATGAATTATGGATCCAGAAGAGGGCACTGTTAGGTTGAAGAACAGGTTTGAGAAATGCCATAGATCCGAATTTCTTTCATAATTTAAAGTGCCCAAAGACAGAACAAAAACAAAGAACAAAACTGAACCCACCTCTGGGTGATAGTAATCTGCTTTCATTTAGATTTCTTTTCTTTTTCTTTCTTTTTTATTGAGAAGTTGGTTGATTCATTGTGATTTCTTTTGGAAGTGAGCTATCATCTCAAGGCCAAGAATTTTTCTCTTCCATGTACAAATATAATGTACTCCTCTGTTAATTGTTTTTCAAGTACATATCTAGGGATAAGAACAATGGAGTTTCTGTAACATTTTCATAAAGTGAAAAATAAGAATGATTCGGGGGGAGAATACAGGTATGATTTTTGTTTGTTTTATTTTTAGGTTTTAATGTAGTATGTAACTAGAAATTTTTTAGAATTATCTTAAGTATTCAGTTTTTGTATGTAGTTTTTTGTTTTTACCATAACCATATAGCTTGGTGAGTTTTCCATATAACACATTCTTTCTTCCCATTTTAAAATGTCTTTTTAATGGCTGTAGACAATCTCATTGTATGGACTTACCATATTTTTTGTTTTTGAGGACAGTGTCACTGGCCCTCATGTGTGGGACCTGAACCGGGGCCGGTGGCGTCCTAAGCCAGCGCTTAACCACCACGCCACTCGGCCTGCCCCATAATTTTTTATTTAACTAATTCTGTATGGATGGATGTCTGGGGACACTTTGGTTGTTCCCAGTTTTTGGTGTTTTTTTTGATGAAAATGAATCCACATACCATAAAATTCACATTTTCATTGTATACAATTCAGTGTTTTTAGTATAATCACAAAATTGTGCATTCATCAACACTAGCTAATTCCAGAACATTTTCATCACTCCAAAAAGAAACCATATACCATGTCTTAGCCACCATGAATAGTGCTGCAGTGAACATAAGGGTATATATATATATATATATATATATATATATATATATATATATATTTATTTATGAATAAATAACTTCAAATTTTGGTGGTAGATATACAGAAGAAGGATTACTGGGTCATATGGTAACTCTATTCTTAATTTTTTGAGGAAATTCCATAAGGTTTTTCATAGTGGCTGTACCAATTTACATTCCCAACAGCAGTATACGTGCTCTGAAAATTAAGTTTGCGAACTCATCCTACAAAAAGTGCTATATACCTCATTGCTGAATATCACTACTGTCACCTTTGAGTACTCCCCTTGGGAATCTATGCACCGAAGCCAGCGCCTGCTCCACCCTTCAAAGCAATTTTGGAACTCTTTCTGGAATGGCAATCAGAGCTGTCATATTATCCTTGATATGCTGAATCTCATCAAAATGTCTTCTTTTCAATATTTCCTTTACCTTGAGGTAAAGAAAGAAGTCATTGGGGCCCATATCAGGTTGAGTAGGGAGGGTGTTCCAATACAGTTACTTATTTACTGGCTAAAAACTCCCTCACAGACAGTGTCTTGTGAGCTGGTGCATTGTCGTGATGCAAGAGCCATAAATTGTTGGCAAAAAGTTCAGGTCATCTAACTTTTTCACACAGCCTTTTCAGCACTTCCAAATAGTAAACTTGGTTAATTGTCCAGTTGGTACAAATTCATAATGAATGATATCTTTGATATCAAAAAAGGTTAGCAACATCATTGCAACAAGGTTGCGAACTTGTTAGACCTCTTATGAGGGTTCCTTGTTCTCCACAGCCTCTCCAACACTTGTTATTCCTTGTCTTGTAGGTAACAGCCATTGTAACCGGTGTGAGGTGTTATTTCATTGTGGTTTTGATTAACATTTCCCTAATAGCTAGTGAAGTTGAGCATCTTTTCAAATAACTGTTGGCCATTTGTATGTCGCCTTGGGAGAAGTATCTCTTCATGTCCTCTGCCCATTTTAATTTTTTTTTGAGTTGCCTAAGTTTATATATTTTGGGTATTAGCCCTTATTAGAGGTGTTTTTTGCAAATATCTTCTCCCATTTAGTTGGGTGCCTCTTTGTTTTGTGATAGTTTTTTGTTTTTGTTTTGTTTTTGCAGTGCAGAAGCTTTTTAGTTTGGTATAGTCCAATTTATTTATTTATTTATTTATTTATTTTGAGGGCAGTGTCACTGGCCCTCATATGTGGGACCGAACCGGGCCACTGGCTTCCCAAACCAGCGCTTAACCACCACGCCACTCGGCCAGCCCTCCATTCATTTATTTTTGCTTTTACTTCCTTCACATGTCCTTCGATAGATGATTGGATAAAGAAGATGTGGTAAATATATATACAATGGAATACTACTCAGTCATAATAATAGATGAAATGCTGTCATTTGCAACAACATGGATGGATCTTGAGACTATCATGCTAAATGAAATAAGTCAGATGGAAAATGTCAAGAACCATATAATTTCACTCACATGTGGGATATAAAACTAAAAGCAACAAACGAACAAGACAAAAAAAGCCCTGATAGACACAGGCAACAATATGGTGTTACCAGAGGGAAAGGGGGATGGGAGAAGTAGAAAAGGGTAAAGGGAGTCAAATACATGGTGACAGAATGAGGTTTGACTTTGGGTGATGAACACACAATACAATATACAGATGATATATTATAGAATTGTATACTTAAAACCTATATAATTTTAACCAATTTCACCCTGATAAATTTAATAAATAATAATAAAAGAAACCATGTACCCTTTAGTAGTCACTCCCAATCCTCTCCCCCCACAGCCCCTTGAAAACACTAATCTATTTTCTGTCTGTGTGGATTTGTCTATTTGGACATTTCATATAAATGGAAACATGATATTTGGTTTTATGTGTCTGGCTTATTTCACTAAGCATAATATTTTCAAGGTTCATGATGTTATACCATGTATCAGTGCTCCATTCCTTTTTATTTGTTTTTATTGTGGTAAAATACACATAACATAAAATTTACTATTTTTTTATTCTTTTTAAATTGAGTTGAAGCTTACTATTGTAAACATTTTAAAGTGTACAGCTCAGTAGTGTTAAGTACATTCACGTTGTTAGCCAACCAATATCTAGAACTCTTTTCATCTTCGAAATTTAAATGCTATACTCATCAAGGAAAAACTCCTTATTTTCCACTGCCCCCAACCCCTGGTTATCACCATTTTACTTTGTGTCTTTATGAGTTTGACTACTATAGAGCCATATATAAATAGAATCATACAATATTCATCTTTTGGGGCTAAATTATTTTACTTATCATAGTGTCCTCAAGGTTCATCCATGTTGTAACATGTGTCAGAATTTTCTTTCTTTTAGAAGCTAAATAATATTCCATTGTATGTATATATTGCATGTTGTTCATTCTTTCCCCTGTTGATGGACAGTTTGGTTGCTTCCGGCTTTTGACTATTGTGAGTAATGCTGCTATGAAGATGAGTGTACAAATATCTCCTGAAGATCCCTGATTCAAAATTTTAGGATATAACCCAGAAGTGGAATTGCTGGATAGTGTGGAAATTTTATGTTTAATTTTTTTTTAAAAATTTTTATTGGGGAATTGGGGAAGGGAACAGCGTTGGGGAACCGGGGAAGGGAAACAGACAAGTTGCTGTCCTTTTGTTCTTCAGTCTAGTTGTGGAGGACGTTACTTTACTGGCCTATCTTGGTATTATCATTGCGCTCTTCCCTGATGAGGCAGATCGGTCGCCAGCCTCTGAATGGCCGCTCACGGTGTGGCTGTTGGCAGCTCACTCTGGCTGCGGATCACTCGTTGTAGTTTATGGCAGCCCACTGCAGCAGGGGCTGCAGGCTACACTGTCCCTGGACTCAGGCAGCCCAGCTCCAGGTGGAGCTGTTGTTCACCATCTTAGCTGTAGAGGGAGGGCAGTGTCACCGGCCCTCATATGTGGTTCCGAATAGGGGCTGCTGGAGTCCCAAGCTAGCTCTTAACCACCGCGCCACTCGGCCAGCCTTATGTTTAATTTTTGAGGAAATGTCACAAAGTTTTTCCATAGTGGCTGCATCATTTTGTATTGCCACCAACAGAGCACAAGTGTTCCAGTATCTCCACATCCTCACCAATAATTGCTATATTTTTGTTTTTGGGTTTTTTAAATAGTAGTCATCATTTATTTGCAGTCTGTTCACTGTCCTTTTTTTTTTTTTTTTTTTTTTTGAGGACAGCGTCACTGGCCCTCATATGTAGGACCAAACCGGGGCCGCTGGCTTCCTAAGCCAGCCCTTAACCACCGCACCACTCGGCCGGCGCTCACTGTCCTTTTTAAAAAAATTGTGGTATACCTGACATACAATACTATATTAGTATCATGTATACAATATAATGATTCTATGTTTGTATATATTATGAAATGATCACCACAATACTTACCATCCATCACCATACATAGCTACAGAATTTTGTTTCTTGTAATGAGAACTTTTAAGATTTACTCTCTTAGCAACTTTCAAATATGCAATAGTGTTATTAACTGTAGTTGCCATGTTGTACATTATATCCCCATGACTTATTTTATAAATTTGTACCTTTTGACTTCCTTCACCCGTTTTGTCCATCCCTTCACCCCCCGCCTCTGTCTGACTTACTACACTTAGCATACTGCATGCAAATCTATCCATGTTATTACAAATGACAATATTTAATTTTTATGGAGATATATATATACAGAGGGTGCCAAAAAATGTATGCATATTTTAAGAAAGGAAAAAAACTATTAAAATTGTAATACTCAATATATACCAATAACAAAAGATGAATACAAGTCACGTTTAAGTTCTGCAAGTACAAGAGATGCTCAAAGTGATTACTATCAGTGTCCAGACACTTCTGATTACCAATGTTGACTAAAGTGTCCACTTGTATGCATTTTTTTGGAATTTAAACTAAGGCTAGCCTTGGAGAAATCATACAGTTGGGTAATTTTGCTTTTAGATCTAACTGTTCAGATTCCAATAATGGGGAGCAGGGTGTTTGTGCCAAGTCAGGATTTGGGTCCCTTGGCCTAATATCAACAAAAAACAACTTATGGTGAATACTAATGTTTGTCTATCCAGCAGCCACTGTCCAGTTTCTGACTTGCCAACAGAATCCAAGTTTTGTTTTATTTGTTTATTTCAGATTTTGGCAGTAATGTGCTTTAAAGAAAGCTTAGTTTATTCCCAGCCTAGGGTGTGAATTAAGATTGATTTAAGCCTAAGATGGATATCTAAATCCCCTTGCCAATGATTGGTTTAGAGATGGGCATATGACCCAATCAGGGCCATTGTGATTTGTGGGAACAGCTACTGGGGGAACAGGTAGTGCGTTTGAGAAGGATTTTCCTACCTTAAAAAGAAATATTTGAAGGGCTATAGGTAATGAGAGCTTGTAATTAGAGTCCAAATGATTTAGTTTATAAGTACTATTTGATAATATTGCTCACATCCTCCTTTTTTGTGATTATTTAAATACTTCTAAAATGGAGAGTGGGGAAAGCTGTTTTGGAAGGAACAGCCCTTTTCTTCACTTCTGGATTTTTAGAGAGTATTGTATAACATTACAATATTAGGAGCTGCTAAAGCCATTTGGTGACTAAAAAGGATGTTGCTTACATTCCAACGACAGTTGAACAAAATAACGGAAGGTATCCTTAATGAAGTCATTTTGTTACTGAAATAACTAATAGTGTAGTCGGCCTAGCTAAAGATTCAGTGTGTGAGAAAATACATACCCCTTATTGTTGAGTCTGACTTTATGTTCCTTACAGGCAAAGAAACCCTCACCCCAAACTGCACCATTTCTAACATTATTTTTTGGGAACCTGTTTGGCTGTTTGACTGGGGGAGAAGAGGTACAAATTCAGAGAGACAGGTCCATGGCAACGTTCACATTTCCTTTTTGAAAAATCCACATTTTAATTCAGTGATCAACTTGAGTTAAAAGAGAGAAATTGCATATGAAATGAAATCATTAAGATAGAGCTACCAGTATTAGATAATCTGAAGAAAATTAGTTTAGATTTCGGGATTGTAAAAGCTTGCCTCTAATTATTGCAACATTTAAAAAAAAGGTTGCCCTATAAAAAGAAAACTACAAGCCAATATTTCTGATGAGTATAGGTGCAAAAATACTAAACAAAATACTAGCAAATTGAATGCAACAATACATTAAAAATATCATGCCTCACAATCAACTGAAGTTCATTCTAGGGGCACAAGGATGGTTAAACAAGATGCAAATTGATCAATGTGATACACCATATAAACAAAAGATAAAAATCATATGATTATATCAATAGATTCATAAAAAGCTTTTCACAAGATACAATATCCACTGATGATTAAAATACTTAATAAAATGGGTATAGAAGAAAAGAACCTCAACATATATAGGCCATATATGAAAACCCCTCAGCTAATATCATAATTAATGGTGAAAAACTGAAAGCTTTACCTCTACGATCAGGAATAAGACAGGGATGCCCCCTTTCACCACGGTTATTCAACATTGCTCTGGAGGTCCTAGCCAGGGCAGTCAGGCAAGAGAAAGAAATAAAAAGCACCCAAATTGGAAATGAAGAAGTCAAATTGTCACTTATTGCAGATGACATGACTCTTTACATAGAAAAAGGTAAAGACTCTACCAAAAAAAATATTAGAAATAATAAACAAATATAGTAAAGTTGCAGGATACAAAATCAATGTACAAAAATCCATTGTGTTTCTAGGTACTAACAATGAAATTTCAAAAAAATGAAATAAAAAAATTTCTTTTGCAATTGCAACTAAAAGAATACCTAGGAAGAAACTTAACAAAGGATATGAAGGACCTATACACTGAAAACTATAAAACATTATTAAAAGAAATGGAAGGAGACACAAATAAATGGAAAGCTATTCCATGTTCATGAATTGGAAGAATCAACATAGCTAAAATGGCTATATTACCCAAAGCAATATGCAGATTTCATACAATCCCATCAAAATCCCAATGGCATTTTTTCAAGAAACAGAACAAAAAAAATCATCCGATTTGCATGGAATCACAAAAAACTCCAAATAGGCAAAGCAATCCTAAGAAAAAAGAACAAGGCTGGAGTTATCACACTCTCTGACTTCAATTTATACTACAAAGTGACAATAATCAAACAGCATGGTATTGGCAGAAAAGCAGACACACAGAACAATGGAATAGAATTGAGAACCCAGAAATGAACCCACATATACATATATGGACAGATAATTTTTGGCATACAATGGAGAGAAGAAAACTTCTTTAGTAAATGATCCTGGGAAAATTGGAAAGCCCCATGCAAAAGAATAAAACTCGCTAGACTGCTATCTGTCACCATATACCAATATTAACTCAAAATGGACCAAACATCTAAACATAAGACATGAAACAATGAATTGCATAGAATAAGCATAGGTACTAAACTTATGGACCTTGGGTTCAAAGAGGATTTTATAAATTTGACTTCAAAGGCAAGAGAAGTAAAAGCAAAAATAAATGAATGGGTCTATATCAAACTATAAAGCTTCTGCACAGCCAAAGAACCCATCAACAAAACAAAGAGGCAACCAATGGAATGGGAGAAGATATTTTCAGAAAACACTTGCAATAAGAGGCTAATATCCAAAATATATAAAGAACTCATGCAACTCAAAAGAAAAAAAATCCAATTAGATAATGGGAAGAGGACCTGAACAGACACTTCTCACAAGAACACATGAAAAGGGCCAACAGACAGATGAAAAAATGCTCAGTTTTACTAGCTATTAGAGAAATGCAAATCAAATCCACAATAAGATACCATCTCACACCTGTTAGAATGGTTATTATCAATAAGGCAAGTAATAACAAGTGTTGGAGAGGTTGTGGACAAAAAGGAACCCTCATACACTGTTGGTGGAAATGTAAATATTGGGTTGTTGGAAAAGTCATGACATATTTTTTCTATGTTTTTCGTAGCCACTGTAGAAATCAATATGGAGGATCTTCAAAAAATTAAGAATAGAATTATCATACGACACAGTAATCCCTCTTCTGGATATCTACCCCCAAAATCTGAAAACACTTATCTATAAAGATATGTGTATCCCTATGTTCATTGCAGCATTATTCACAGTAGCCATGACATGGAAACAACCAAAGTGCCCTTTGATAAATGAATGATTGGATAAAGAAGATGTAGAACATATATACAATGGAATATTACTCGCCTTAAGAAAAGATGAAATACTGCCATTTGCGACAACATGGATGGAACCTGAGATTATGATGCTAAGTGAAATAAGTCAGACAGAAAAATTTGAGAACCATATGACTTCACTCATATGTGGGATATAAAACTGAAAGCAACAAAATAACAAGACAAAAAACAAACAAACAAAAACTCAATAGACACAGACCAGTTTAGAGGTTACCAGAGGGTATGGGGGAGGGGAATGGTGGAAGAGGGAAAAGAGGATGGAATATATAGTGATGGAAGGAGAACTGACTCTGGGTGGTGAACACACAGTGCAATATATAGATGATGTATTATAGAAATGTATACTTGAAACCTGTATAACTTAACCAATCAATGTCATCCTGATATATTTATTAAAAATTTAAAAAAGAAAATAATATAATATGAGCCAAACATTGGGAATTGGAATTAAAGCATTTTAAGTCCTAGAAATAAATAAATGAATAAATAAATATTATGGTCCTAATAATTACATACTCTAACACAATTCTTTCTGCCGGGAATGCTTTTCTTACCTATCTTTTTCCAGCTACTTGTTATTCATCTGATACAAGTTAGTTCAGATGTCTCAGGAAGTCTTTGGGAACCCCTTGTATGGCTTAGGGGATATGTCCTTTGTGTTCTTACAGCATTGTGTGCATACCTCTTCCATAATACCTACTAACTTATACTGAATTTATTTGTTCACAAATCTTTCTCCTGGAATAAACTCTAATGATCCTGTGACTAATTTATTTCTTTATCGTCAGCATTTAGCACAGTATATTGAAACATAAGAAGTGTTTAGTAAATGATTTATTTGAACTGTGGAGGTCATTATGAGTATTTATCACAATAAAGTTATTCAAGTAAACAGATCCGATGCATCCATGTTAAGAATTTAATCAATTCTTTAGTTAAAAAATACATCTAATTGGGCTGGCCGAGTGGCGCGGTGGTTAAGCGTTGGCTTGGGAAGCCAGCGGGGCCCCCCCCCCCCCCCCGTTCGGTCCCACATATGAGGGCCAGTGACACTGCCCTCAAAAAAAAATACATCTAATTAATTTGCAGCTGCTAAATATTTACTTCTTGTGTTTGAACCAACAAAAGATAAGAAAAAAAATTTCTCTTACCACCAAATAATACTCTTTTATTAACATTACCACCACCTTTCTCAACTTTGCTCCTCAAACTGCAGAGTAGAGATCTTGCTATTTCCATCTGGGAGGCTGGCTGGGCAGGAAGCCAAGTAAGTCACAGCATGGGAGGAGGATCTACAGGCTTCCTTGCATTAAAAGGGAAAACCCAGACCAACCACCAAAGCACAGCAAAGGAGAGGGAGGAGAGCAAGAAGGCAGTTCACAAGCTGAGTTTAGCCTGCCGCGAAGCAAAGAGAGGCTCAGGCTGTGCTTGGCAGTATTCGAGTGGCTCAAGATTCAAGGTAACTACTATATTGATCCCCTTACATTGCCTTTCCAGTCCACTGTTTCTGGAATTCAGGAGCTTCTGCATTTGAGCTGCGGTCGTGCATGTCTCTGTGTGTACTTTCTGTGTATTGAGAAGACTGTATGGAACCTGCTGATGGGCAAGCAACCTAGAGATCCAAAAGCAGGCAAGTCTTCCCGAAAGGGAATTATGAAAATTCGGATTGCCTTTCACCATTTCGTTATTTTTTAAATTTTATTTTGAATTTTTAAAGCATCTATGTACTAGCATTTCATTTTATAAGCCAAAAAGCCATAGATCCAAGTTACTTGTAGGGTGTAGGGATGCTGCTGAGGATTTTCTCCTTCAAGTAGGAAAAAAAAGCTATTTCTTAATTCTTAATGTTGTTTTTTTCCCCTTATACTTCATGTTCAGCTGTTACCTACTTTGCTTTCTTGGATCTCTTTGAACTGGAATAACATAAAAGGTGGGAACCACATTTCAAATTTAAATTGATGTGTTCATTCTTATAAGTGAGTGTATTTTTAAGACATACTAGTCCAAAGAGGAGAGAGTGAGATACATAGGAAGAGAGAGAGAGACAAGGGAGGAGACATTAGGACACAAATATTTCAGGTTTAATAAAATTGGAAATTGGCCATTTATAAACTGTCTGATTTCCTTAGAAAATACTTATTTCACATTTTCAGGTAAAAATCAGGAGTTTTGATATATCTGACTTTTTCTATTGACTACAGAAAGCAAGTGATGCACTAGCTACTTTCTTCAGTACCTTTGAAACACTGAAATATAAAACTCAGCTCTTCAGGCTTGCAGCATACAGCTGGCTTGAACATTTCATCCTCTGATTTAAACTATTTGCATTTCACATTGTCTACTTTAACATCCTCCTTGCAGAGACCTTTATTTCTTGGATTTACTGAGGGCAGTTAACGACAAAACCTTATCAGCCCGAGGTTTATGTGCAGAAGAGAAAAATAAATGAGACATTGTAGGACTATATTCCAAACAGGCATTTCAAAAACTGAGGAATGGTTAGATTGAATGAACATTTTGTTTTACTTCCCCTTGGGCAAAAAGCCAGCTGAACAGGAAACATGGGGGTGGGGAAGGGGGAAAAAAGGGCATAGCTAAAGATTTTTATATGCAAAAAGTATTTTTACATTACAAATACATGCAAAACATCTTCCCGTTTGGGAAATAATGTCCTTCTTGACTTCATGTTATGATAATATACCAGGGGATCTTTTGAATTGGAAATTTTTCCATTAATGGAGGACATTGAATTGGAAATTTTTCCATTATTGAGGGTCCATTTTTCTTTCTTTAAAATAACTTGAGATTCCTATTTATTAGGAGTAGTCTTACAAATAACTTTCAGAGTTAAATTTCTATTTCTGTTTTAAAATATGATTGTGGTTGTGTAGCAGATGGGTGGCAGTTGAACATCCCCTACAGCTCTAGTCCTAACTTTTCCCCTTCTGACTTATTCCTACAGAAATAACAGTTCTGCCCTCAGGACTTAGCTAAAAATTATGTTCTAATGTGAGAGGCAAAATAGACTACCCACTTTGGCTCCTCAAACTGAATGTGACTCTGACTCAGTATTTTAAATCATCAGTTGACTTGAGCAGAAGTAACTCTAAAGCCTCAAGAAAGAAAAACCTAAAATAAGAAGGTATCAATTTTACATTACTAGTTTTCAACTGCTTAATTGTGTTATAAAATTATCTTTTTGTACAATGGGGAACAACTATCTTAGACTTTCATTGTTTTTTGGAGGGAATATACAACAGAAATCTGCATATTCTAGTGGTTGTACATTTCTTGTTCATATACTCACACATGTATTCAAAATTAATTTCTAGAAATTCATTTCTACTTATGTACTGTGGGATTATGAAAGTAACAAGAATGATATCAAATTTGTTTGTTGGGAGTTTTTTTTGTCACTCAATAATTGTTTACTATAGGCTTATTACTTGCTAGGCTCACAGTGCTGGGGATCCAGAGATTTTAAAATCAAGATTACCATGTATCTTAGAGGTTATTTGGGACAGACAAACATATAAAAAATTATGGTGTACTGTAATAAGTTCTCTAAGAGATATTTCTTATCTTAAGCAATAATAGAGAATATGGAAGGGATGGGGTGGGCATTTAGAGAGTATGTCCCATTTTAGCACTATAAGACTAATGCCATAATTAACTGGTGGATAGCAATCTTTCACTGCTTGTCCCAAGATAAGCTGAGGGAGCTGATGTAACCAACCATCCATTAAGCACTTACTATATGACAGATATTATGATAAGTACTTTATATAATATATATTATATGCATATTATATACAATTTCCTCATCTTATGCATCTTTTGTTTTGTCCATTTTCTGGATAAGAAAACTGAGGCTCATAGAGAATAAGTAGCATGCCCAAGATTACCCAGCTAGTAATGGCAGAGATGGGATTCAAAATCAGGCATTCCCAAAGCCACTATATTATTTCTCAAGAAGGGACAGGGACATTGGGTTAGTTAGAGCAAATGAGGCCATTTCAGGCAGAAGGAATCATAAGTTTAATGTGGACATGAAAAAAATGGATGAGTCCTTTTTTTTTTTTTACAGATTTTATTGGGGAATTCGGGGAGGGGAACAGTGCTGGGGAACCGGGGAAGGGGAACAGACAAGTTGCTGTCCTGTTCTTTAGTCTAGCCGTGGAGGACATTGCTTCACTGGCCCATGTTGGTATCATCATTGTTCTCTTCTCGGGTGAGGCAGATTGGTCACCAGCCTCTGGACAGCCGCTCACAGTGGCTCTTGGCAGACTGCCTGCCATTCACTGTAGCCTATGGCATCCCACTGCAGCATGGGTTGCAACTATGCCATCCCTGGGTACTCACAGCAGCCCAGCTCCAGGTAGAGCTGCTGTTCACCATCTTAGCTGCAGAGGGCAGTGTCACTGGCCCTCATGTGGGATCCAAACCGGGGCCACTGGCATCCCAAGCCAGCTTTTAACCAACGTGCCACTTGGCCGGCCCAAAAATGCATGAGTCTTATGAACTGGGTTTAGATTCAGTGTGGCTAAAGTTTAGAGTCATTTTAGGGGTATGAAAGGGAAAGATAGTTGGAATCAAAGCCCAAGAACAAGGCAACGACCGGTGTGGAACTTTTCATATACTATACTTAATATGTTTGAATTTCATTCTCTAGATTTTGAGAAACTTTGACAGTATTTATACAAGGAAAGCCATAATTAGTTTTGCATTTGTGAAAGATAATTCTATTTGTAGTGCGCAGGGTAGATTAGTGAGTGGAGAATAAAAATGGTAGTCCGAATGAAGATTTATAATAAATGGTGCATCTCCTTATTCCTCTGAGAAATAGGGATTACAGTAGTATTTACCTTATTGGGTTGCTAGAAATATTAATTGGGTCATCATATTAAAAAGAACAGAAAAAGACTGGCATATAGTAAGTGTTTCATGTTAGCTATTGATATTTGTTTCTACTGCTACTGTTATTATATTATGTAAAAGAGTAGGAAACCAAATGAGTAAAAAAAATTAAGTTTAATATAGAAACATGAGGAGAAAGTTAATCTTAGTTGGGACTTGAATTGGTCCTTAAAGTCAAGGAAGTGGGATAATGCTTTTCAGAAGGGGAAAAGGTATGGGCAAAGGCAACAAAAAAGAACTTATAATGGCCAGGCAATAATGACTACACCATTTTTGTATATGTAAAGAAGTCTTAGCAGATACAATCAAAAGAGGAGTTAAGAACATGGACACTGGAGTACTCCTGTTTAAGTATGAATAACACCTCAGACACTTATTAGTTTTATGTTGGGCAAGTTATTTACCAGTTTCCTCATTGGCAAAATGAGGGTAATAACTGTATCTACTTCATTGGCTAAGAACTATGTCTCACACATAGTAAGTCCTATGTAGTTTTAGGTATTCTTATCATTAAAGAGAGAAAAGAACGAGCTTATGCATAGCTTTGAGTTCCAGAGTAAGGGCTTTTGATTTGATCTTTAGGCAAAGTGCAGTCACTCACAGTTTTTAAACAAAGAAGAAGGTGATGTGATAACAACCAATCTGGTAACAGTATATAGGACATTTTGGAAGTTGAGGGTGGGGTGAAGGGCAGATGTGGATGGATCTCAACTAGAGATGGACAGATCAATTTGGATGTTCAGATCAATTAGTGCAGAGTGAAGAATAGGACAAGGTAGTGGTTGTGTATGCAGGAGATATCACCATAATAATTTCTAGGTTAGTGAGGAATATGCATGAGAAAGATGAATAGGTCAATAAGATGACTCTGAAGTTTCTGAATCTCCAGGTTGAATGACTGAGAAAATTGTGATACAATGGACAGAAAAAGAAAGTCATAAAATGTGACCTTTTTAGGCTGGAAAAATAAAGACAAAAAATATTATTTTTTTTTTGAGGGCAGTGTCACTGGCCCTCATATGTGGGACCCGAACCGGGGCTGCTGGTGTCCCAAACCAGTGTTTAACCAATGCGCCACTTGGCCGGCCCACAAAAATTATTATAATAATAGATTTTACAAAATACTTTCATATACTTGAGCGTAGTTTTGAACATGTTCAATTCAAGGTGCTGTTGCAGCATTTAGCAAGTAGTTGCCAATATGAAACTGAAGTTTAGGAGAGAGGTTGGGATTCGGGAATCATATATGTAAATGTAAGGGTTTGAAAAGCCTAAAGAGGATGAGCTCTCTGAGGGAGAGATGAGAGAACAAAAACAGTTGTGAGGCCTCCACTGTCACAGTTTAGGGTGGTTTGAGAAGCAAGAGAAGCCAGTGACAGAGATAAAATTGGAATGGACTGTGAGGTAGAAAGAGACTGGGGAAAGTCTAGGTTTACCATGTCTGAGGGAGGGAAGAGTTTTATAAAGAAGAATATAGACAATAAGGTTGAATACTTTAGAGATAAAGGAGAATGGGGGATAAAGAAAGGTGTTGAGCACACCATATTTTCTGTTGGAAACAGTGGTTCTAGTAAAGTGGTAGGGGCAGGAGTTGTAAAAGGTAAGAAATGAGTGGACAATGAGGAGGTACTAAGTTATGGTCTTACAGTGGTTGCCTATATTCTTTATTTTATAACCAATTTTCTAATACCGCTATGAGGTATCACTTTACAACCAGTAGAGTGGCAAAAATTTAGAAATCTGGATAATGTCAAGTGGTGCAGATGTGAGGATTAAGTACAAATGCAGACAAGGGACATTTTAGAGCAACATGTCACTACTTAGTGAAATTAGTTATATACATACAGTGCGACTCAGAAATACCACTGCTAGATATATAGCTTAAAGATGTTCTCTCACATGTCCATAGGAAACATGTACAGGAGTATACACTGGAGCAGGGAGTTAGAGGCAATCTGGGTTTTAGACACTGGGAGAGTGGATAGTAAAACATGGTGGATGCATACCACATACTATGACACAATTAGAAGAAGGGGATTAGATATACACATAGCAACATGAAGCAATTTGAGTAACATAGTGCTGGGAGTGAAAAAATATATAAATGAAGACTGAAATATATAATAAAATAACATCTATTTAAAACAATGAAACCAATTTTTTCAAAAATATGTATACACAGAAAGATACACAATAAACTTATCAAAATGGTTGGCTATGGTGGGAATAGGGACAGGAATGGGAATGGACTGTGAGAGTAAAATAGAATAACCAAAACAAATAAACACCACAAAAAAGGGGGCCCTGCATGGACTGTGATAACATGCTATGAATTGATGATTGTGAGATTTACCCAATAATCAGAAGGACATTAAAAAATCATTGCGGGCCGGCTGAGTGGCGCGGTGGTTAAGCGCTGGCTTTGGAAGCCAGCGGCCCCGGTTCGGTCCCACATATGAGGGCCAGTGACGCTGCCCTCAAAAAAAAAAAATCATTGCAAGGGGCTGGCTGAGTGGCACAGTGGTTAAGAGCTGGTTTGGGACGCAAGTCCCCCAGTTCGGATCCCACATATGAGGGCCAGTGACACTGCCCTCTACAGCTAACAGCAGTTCCACCTGGAGTTGTGCTGTGCAAGCTCCGGCGACCGTGTAGGCTACAGCCCCTGCTGCAGTGGGCTGCCAAAGGCTACACTGAGTGGCTAGCAGCCAGCGTGAGCTGCCAATAGCCGGGATGAGCGACTATCCAGAGACCAGAGACCGATCTGCCTCATCTAGGAAGAGCACAATGACGATACCAACATGGGCCAGTGAAGCAATGTACTCTGCAACTAGACTGAAGAAAAAAAAAAATACAGCAACTTGTCAGTCCCCCTTCCCCAATTCCCCAACGCTGTTCCCCTCCCCCAATTCCCCAATGAAAATATAAAAAAAAAATCATTGTAAAGCCAAATCATGTGCAATTTTTCTATCCTGCCGTTCTCAAGTTAAAAATAGTTAATTTGTTGGGCCGGCCGAGTGGCACGGTGGTTAAGCGCTGGCTTGGGAAGCCAGCGGCCCCAGTTCAGGTCCCACATATGAGGGCCAGTGACA
This sequence comes from Aselliscus stoliczkanus, assembly GCA_033961575.1. NCBI lineage: Eukaryota > Metazoa > Chordata > Mammalia > Chiroptera > Hipposideridae > Aselliscus > Aselliscus stoliczkanus. The sequence goes on along the minus strand of CM066737.1, from coordinate 123,508,366 downwards.
CTGCCCTCAAAAAAAAAACAAAAAAAGTTAATTTGTAAAAGGTTATGGTTTGCTTGATTTTTTTTGGTATGTAGTATGAAAGAGCACAAAAATTAATGTCTATAACCAAAATCTCTATACTGTAAACCTTTACTTATAAACGGTGTCTTTTGCTTCTGCAGATCAATATGGCCATGTCAGAGAAACCAAGTTGTACTACACCAAGTGAGGATTTCCGTCATTTTCCCGAGATTATTGAACTCAATGTAGGTGGTCAGGTGTACATCACTCGCTATCCTACTTTGGTCAGTGTTCCTGGCTCCCTTCTCTGGGAAATGTTCAGTAAAAACAATCCTTGCTCCTTAATCCAGGACAACAAAGGAAGATTCTTTGTAGACCGAGATGGTTTCCTCTTTCGCTATGTGCTGGACTACATGAGAGACCAGAAACTAGTGCTTCCTGACCACTTTCCAGAGTGTGGTCGGCTCCACAGAGAAGCAGAATACTTCAAGTTACCAGAACTAGTGAAGATGTTGGCTCCTAATATCAACAAGCTCAACTCAGTTGGGAATGATCTATGCCAAAGTGATCTAGAAGAGCTGTCTACCAACACTGACACCATATGTAATTTCTCTTCAAGTAATAACATCCAAGTTAGTGGCCCTGATAATCCCCCAACTCTGACAGCAGGCAGTGGCTCTGACCTCAAGAAGGCAGGTTTCATCACTATTGGCTATCGAGGCTCCTATACTCTGAGTAGGGATAGCCACACAGATGCCAAATTCCGCCGTGTGGCCCGAATCATGGTGTGTGGTAAGATCTCATTGGTCAAAGAAGTATTTGGAGATACTCTAAATGAGAGCAGAGACCCTGACCGTCCTCCTGAGCGGTACACTTCTCGATATTACCTCAAATTCACTTTTCTGGAACAAGCCTTTGACAAACTAGCTGATGCTGGCTTTTACATGGTAGCATGCAACTCCACTGGCACCTGTACTATCACCCATGATCAGACAGATGACAAGATCTGGACTTCTTACACTGAATATGTTTTCTGCCGTGAGTGACACTTAAAAATAAAATCACCCAGAAAATACAAACCAAAAAGCCAGCTCTTCCTCCCTTCTCGGTTCCTGTGCCAACTATCTCTTTTAGAAATAAACATAATAATTTTGGATCTATCTAATCCTGGACAATGCCACTCCCTTCACCATAACCAGTTGAAACTTTGTGGTAACTTCCTTCTTAAATATAATTCCATTCTATCTGGCTACCAACCTGCGTTGGATTGTGGAGTTGGATGTCATTTCAGGAAAAGTATTCAATGTGGAGGCATATGTATATGCACATCCCTATAGATAGTAGAGATGTATTTGTTGAGTAAATGCAGTTAGATAAAGCCGCAAGATTTAGTTAGTTGAGAAATGCTAAGCCATGGTTTCCAAACTAGTTCTCAGCACAACAGCTTGGACTTGTTTATATACTTTGCTATTTGTACTCACCTAAGGAAAGCCCTGTGTGTACTTATTCTGAACTAGAGACCCACTACAGTAAATGTGAATATGCTTTGTAAACTTTTACTGCTATTCTTTTTATCCAGATGGAGTGGAAGAAGGTGATAGGCATCTTCCAGGAGGTCCATAGAAAGGTCAATCAATTTTTATGGCTGAATAATATTCCATTGTAGGTATATGCCACATTTTGTTTATCCATTAATCTGTTGATGGACACTTGGGTTGTTTCTACCTATTGGCTATTGTAAATGATGCTGTCAACATTGATGTACAGATATCTGTTTAAGTCTCTGCTTTAGACATATTGTTTTAGACATATACCTAGTAGTAGAATTCCTGGGTCATACTTGTATGGTAATTCTTTGATTCACCTTTTGAGAAACTGGCCAAGCTGTTTTCCATAGTGGCTGCAATATTTTACATTCCCACTAACAATGCACAAGGGTTCCAATTTCCACATTTCCCCCGACACTTGTTATTTTCTGTTTTGTTATTTTCCTAAAATTTTATTATAACCATCTTAGTGGGCATGAAGTGGTATTTCATTATAGTTTTGATTTGCTTTTCCCTAATGATTAATGATGTACACCATCATTTCATGTGGTTATTGGACATTTGAATATTTTCTTTAGAGAAATGTCTATTGAAGTCCTTTGCTCATTTTTGAAATGGATTGTTTTTATCATTATTATTTTTTGCTGTTGAGTTATAGGAGTTTTTATATATTCTGGATATTAATCCCTTATCAGATATATAAGTTGCAAATATTTTTCTCACATTCAGTAGGTTATATTTTTTCCTTCTTAATAGTGTCCTTTGATACACAAATTTCTTAATGTTTATGAAATCCAATTTATTTTCTTTTCCTTTAGTTGCTTCTGTTTTTGGTATCATGAGTCAGTCTTTTTAAAAATATAGTTTTATTATTATCTTCTCCTTCCTTTTATGTTTGAAATAATTTAGGTTGGCTTCAGAAACCGAAGGAAGGATAAAGGTCAGACCCTATTATTATATGTTGGAGTGGCACTTCCTGGAGCCAAAAACCAGTGGAACTAAAAATAGAGAAGAAAGCCAAAGAAAAGTAAATCAGAGTGCTAGAAACTCAGATTCAAGAGCTGGGAAGTTTCTCAGGAAATCACTGGCTTAGCCTCTAGCCTCAAGCAGGCAAAAAATATTATGTCCATTTATAGATAAAATTACCATTGCCTAGAGAGGGTCTTTTCAATTCAATAAACATCCTTTGAGTTTTACTTATCTTTAAAGTATTTTACTGGGCAGTGGCTTAAGTAAGTCAACCAAAGGTCAAATGGCTATTTTTCCAGAGGACTAGAAAATTATTTGAAAACCCCTGTCAAATTTCTAGGAAATTATTAGTAATAGACACTAGCATTATTTTTAAGACATATGACATTTTGATGAAATGAAGTACAGCCCTCTTCTGTTTTTTTTTCTTTTACAATTTTATTTGGGAATTGGGAGAGGGGAACGTGTTGGGGAATTGGGGAAGGGACCAGCCAAGTTGTTCTTCTTCAGTCTTCATTGTGGAGGGCGCCAGTTGCCATCTGGCTTCCTATTGGTAGCTCGTGGCCTCTAAGCTCAAGTTGCTGTGTTCAATCTTAGTTGCAGGTGGGCATAGCCACCATCCCATGTGGGAGTCGAACCAGCAGCCTTGTTGTTAAGAGCACACGCTCTATCCACTGAACCATCCGGGCGGCAGCTCAGTTCAAGGTGCGGAGTTCAATCTTTAGTTGCAGGTGGGCATAGCCCACCATTGAACAGGCAATCTTGTTGTTATACCAGCTGAGCCATCCTGCCACCTGTTGTTAGCTCAGTGACAGCTCAGCTAGGGCACAGTGTTCACTGGCCCATGTGGGAATCAAACTGGCATTCCAGTTGGTCAGAGCACATGCTCTAAGCCAATTCTTAACCAACTGAGCCACTTGGCTGGCCCCCTTGGTTTTTAAATTAAGGTTTAGATGCTACTACCCATAGTAAAACTGGAGATTTCATTTGTTTCATTGAGGTACTCACCTCAATGTCCCAGTCTTAAGAGATCTTAACTTGGAAATTCTTTTTCTCTGTCTCTGACTATAAACATGTACTTCCATTTTTTCTTCTCACTCATTCTAGTCCCTTAACCCACCCATTTATCCAATCCTTCCATCATATTACTGGTCATTTCTATGTGAAAAAATTCCTAATTATTATTTATTGGTTATCTATCTCTTATATAACAGATATTTTATATGTCTTATCTTATTTAATTCTCAAAAATGCCCACAAGGTAAATATTACTATTTATATGGATGAGAAAATGAAATATTCAAAGTCACAAAGTGAATAAATGAAACATATGTTTAATTTTTTTATTTTTTATTTTTTATTTTTTTTAAAGATTTTATTGGGGAATTGGCAGAGGGGAACAGCATTGGGGAATCGGGGAAGGGGAACAGACAAGTTGCTGTCTTTTTGTTCTTCAGTCTAGTTGCGGAGGATGTTGCTTCATTGTTGGTATCGTCATTGCGCTCTTCCCGGATGAGGCAGATCGGTCACTGGCCTCTGGATGTCGCTCACCGCGGCTATTGGCCGCTCACGCTTGGCTGCGGGCCACTCACTGTAGCCTATGGCAGCCCACTGCAGCAGGGGCTGCAGCCCACACCATCACCGGGGCTCGCACAGCCCAGCTCCAGGTGGAGCTGTTGTTAGCTGTAGAGGGCAGTGGCACTGGCCCTCATGTGGGATCCGAACCGGGGCCGCTGGCATCCCAAAACCAGCGCTTAACCAATGCGCCACTCGGCCGGCCCGAAACATGTTTTAAACCTGGGTCTATCTGAATCAATCGGACATATCTTTTCACTTCAACCTAGTTCCTTTAGTTATCATCCTTCTTTCCCTATCATTCTCCTTTTCTGACCTTGTTTCCTGAACCTTGAGCATTGGTGGAGAAATTCACAAGGTCTACTTGATTTTTAAAAAAAAATCACACCAGAGATTTCTAGTTTCCAGTCTGGAGTGTAAAGGACTTAGAAGTCATCCCTCCCACCCTCTCACACACACATATACAAAGGGCTGAACTGAAAATAAACATATCTTATATCCATCAGAAAACTGAGGGCAGAGGGCAAACTATTGCCTCTCAGATTAGGAGGAACAGGCAGGCAGATACAATCACAACTTACCAGAGCAGAAACCTCCACAGGAACCAATACTCAGATAGAAAAACCTAAACTGTAATTAGTGAATTGCTGAATGCTCAATGTGAACAAGTTTGAGAGTTAAAACTCCAGTAAATCCCGGTCTTATAGGGGTTCCTACAATTTTGTGAATTTTACCTCAAGGAGCCCTACCAGATTCTTACAGTAAATGTTTCAAGAATAATTCCTCTTGCTTCCAACTGAGGTGGGAATATAGCCATTTTGTAATATGCCCAGAGGATTCTGTTTTTTGGTTTTTTTTAAAGATTTTTTTTAAATTGTGGAATTGGGGAAAGGGAACAGTATTGGGGAATTGGGGAAGGAGAACCGTCAAGTTGTTGTCCTTTCGTTCTTCAGTCTAGATATGGAGGATGCCGCTTCACTGGCCCATGTTGGTATTATGATCATCACGCTCTTCCCAGGTGAGGCAATTGGTCGCTGGCCATTGGACGGCTGCTCATGGCAGCTCAGAGCAGCTCATGGCAGGTCACACCGGCTGCTGGCTGCTTATGCTGGCTGCCAGCCACTCATGGTAGATCACGTCAGCCCACTGCAGCCCCACTGCAGCCTACGCTGTTGCCAGCCACTCACAGCAGCCCAGCTCCAGGTCGAGCTGTTGCTCACCAACTTAGCTGTAGAGGGTGCAGCTTACTGGCACATATGGGAATCGAACCGGCAGCCCTGTTGTTCAGAGTTCGCACTCTGAACCACTTGGCCAGCCCCAAGGATTCTGTTCTTAAAAAGGTCTGTGCTCAAGAAAAATTATTTACCGTAGCCTAACAAACTTGGAAAAGACATACCCAACTCCAGCCCCTCCAACCTTCCTACCCCACCTAAGAGGGAAAAATAAGGAAACTGCAAAGCACTTGGGAAGGTCATAAGTTGGGGGCACCAGCTCATTAAAAGACTGAGACCTAAATATAGGACTATAGAGTGTTTCCTCTCTCCCTCCACACATTACAATTATATCAATAGGGCTTCTGTATAATTAGAGGGGAATAAGCATGTCACAGACCTATTTAAATCATGCCATATAAACTCAGATTGGCTTAAAGTAGAATATTTTCATGCACCTATGCCAAAATGGACCATTAAAATTGCATAAATGCTTTTTAAATGAACATATATGTATAACAGATATCTATGAGTCACACTAGATTATAGATAATTTTTACTATCCATTTTGCTAATTTCTGTATTGTTTGAATTTTTGTATGTATTACTTTTAATGTCAGAAAAAATAAAAATATTTTCAAAGTCTGATAAAACTGGATTCACATCTAACAACAAAATGTTTAGCACGTGCCATGCTCTGGGTACTGTTATAAGTGCTTTCTTTACACACATTACTAATTCTTTTAACTAGAACAACCCCATTAGGTTGTTTTCCATATTGTGCTCCATTACATTAATGAGAAAATTGAGGCACAAAGAGATTAGGCTACCTGGTCAAATCTACATATATAGTAAATAATATTCATGCAGTTATGACTACAGTCCTGCCATATTATCAATATAAAGCACTATTATCCGCCGATAACAAAAGATGAATACAAGTCACATTTGACTTCTGAAATTACAAGAGGTGCTCAAAATGGTTACCATCAGCATAATTTTAATACAGATTTTTCTTTTCTTAAAATGTGTATACATTATTTTTATATTCCCTTTGTGTGTGTGTGTGTGTGTGTGTGTGTGTGTGTGAGTGAGGTGTGATAAGTTCGCAATCTTCTTGCAACAAAATGTTGCTAACCTTTTTTTGATATCAGAGGGATTATTCATTATGAATTTGTATCAACTGGACAAACAGTTAACCAAGTTTACTATTTGGAAATGCTGAAAAGGCTGCATGAAGAAGTTAGACGGCCTGAACTTTTCCCCTGCATTTCATGGCTCTTGTGTCAAGACAATGCACCATCTTACACGACACTCTCTGTGAGGAAGTTTTTAGCCAGTAAACAAATAACTGTATTGGAACACTGTCGCTACTCACCTAATCTGGCCTCCAATAACTTCTTTCTTTACTTGAAGATGAAGGTAATGTTGAAAGAAAGTCATTTTCATGACATTCAGGACATGAAGGGTAATATGATGACAGCTGTGATAGCCATTCCAGAAAAAGAGTTCGAAAATTGCTTTGAAGGATGAACTAGGCGCTGGCATCGGTGCATAGCTTCCCAAGGGGAGTACTTTGAAGGTGACTGTAGTGATATTCAGCAATGAAATATGTAGCACTTTTTCTAGGATGAGTTTGTGAACTTAATTGTCTAACTTCATATCTATCTATCTATCTATCTATCTATCTATCTATCTATCTATAGATAGATATAGAGAAAGAGAGAATGGAATTGTTAAAAATTTAATTCAGAATTTTGTAATACTTGAAGTACTACAGAGACCAACAGATCATACTATGGTTTAAGCATCCTGAGTGTACACCCCTCCACTTTCCCAAGTGTCAATCTATACGAAACCAAGCAAAGATAAAATCAGGCTATAAAACCCAGACATATCCATTATTTGTATATTTCAATAAAAAATGGAATAAGTTCCATTATTTAGTATGGCAGGGCTCTCAAAATTGTCCATGCCCTAATGTTACCAGCCAACAGCAGCAACTACCTCCACCACTGAAAAACTTTAATGTTTCCTTTTCTATAAAATGTTAAGTTTCCTTCCTAGTTCTTTAGTTTCTTAGCTCTTGGGCTTTGATTGCTTTTCTGACCAGTTTGTGAATCTTGGATGGAAGATCCCCCTTGCTTCTTAATTGTTTTGTAAATTAGTTTCTGAATCTAAAACAATATAAGTCTCCTACCCCTGCTTCAGATAACTAGTTGAAAGCCTGAGACTTCCTAATATCCCCCAGGCCAGGAAGCTAAATGTCAAACCCATTCGGTGTCCAGACAACTGACCCCACCTGAGTGATGGACTGAATAGCCACAAGTTTCATAACCTAACAGATTTATATTTTTGTCCTCATTCAGGAGCCTTGAGGATGCAATGGATACCCCAACAAACAAAGAAGCCAACACAGTCTTCCAGGTGGAGCTTGAGACCCCTTCCTCTCATCTGAGATCAGCTAGGGTGCGAGTTCCGTGAGCCCCAATAGGCAGGGACAGCTCTACACCCCTGCCCAGCAGGAAGCAGATACAGAAGAAGAGAACTCCTGTCCCTCATCTTCCCATAGAGATTTTATGAGGATCACGTCTCTCAAGGAAAAACTAGGCAGGCAGTTGGAGGAAGGCATTGGGTCTCTGCATTCCTGCATTCCTACACATCCCACAGAGTGCAACCTCCTGAAGCACTTCCCCTCTCCACTCAAAACTCCCCTTTGTATTGTAATTACCTACCCCTGCAGGAAGAGCAAGTGGACACAAAATATCCAACTAGATCAGATCAGTCACTCACACCTACGCAGTACCTCTTGTTAATCACAAGTGCCAATCAAGTGGTCCTATGCCCAGGAAGAACAGCCCATCCTGGAGAAAAAGGATAAAAACCCCAAGTCCTGGGAGGGAAGCACGGCTGCTACTGCTGCTGCTGCTTTTTCCCTGCTCCTTTTTACCACTTCTTCCCTTTAAGCCTCACCTTGGCATGTGCCCCCTCCACACTCTTTGGTAATGGGCCCTTGAGCCATTCTCTAGTACTCAGGTCTACTTCTATTTCTAAATGTACTATCTTTTCTAATAAACTACTTATTCTACTGCTTTACTTTGGTATCTCGTTCAATTCTTTGCTGGAGTTGCCAAGGACCTGGACTTTGCGCCGAGAAAGGCCCACTCCGACAACACTAATGCCCAGGTAAATGTGTTCCCTTACAGGCAAAAGGGACTTTGTAGGTGTATTTAAGGTTGCAGGCCTTAAAACGGGGAGATTATTATTGATTACCCCAGGAAGTATACTATGTTCATGTAAGTCCATAAAAGTAGAGAATTTTTTTGGCTGGAGACAGAACCAACATGGTTGAAGAAGTAAGAGACATGTGGCAAAAGGGGAAATTGAAGAGGTGCAAAGCACGAAACACACTTAGTCCGTTGTTGCTGTTCGTGGGGGGACATGAAAAGCATGAGGAGGAGGATGCAGTCAGCCTCTAGGATCTGAGAGCTGACTGATAAGCCTGCAAGGAAATGAGGAGCTCAGTCCTACGACTGCAAGGAACTGAATTTAGCCAAGAACCTGAATGAGCTTGGAAGCAGATTTATCTCCAGAGACTCCAGAAATGATTCCACCTAATTTCAGCCTTATGAGACTTTAAGCAGAAGACTCAGCTGACTCATTTGGTATACAGACTTCTGATCTAAGGAACTGTGATAATAAATGCGTGCTTGTGTTTTAACCTTCTAAATTTGTGGTAAAATTTTTATGGTAGCAATAAAACATATATTCAACAACCAATACTATTTAATAATCAAAATTAAATACATATATCTTTATTACTTTAAGAGAGAAATCTGAGAATTTAAAAAGTACACAGTTCAAATGGATAGAGGATCCAACATGGAATAGTAGATAAATGCTCTGCTTGCCTCCTCCCATGACCACCTTAAAATTACAACTAAATTACAGAACAATCAACCTGGAGAACCATCTGAAGTCTATCTGAAAAGAAGTTTTATAACCATGGATAGGAAGGGTAGCCTCACACCTGCATGAGGTGGTTGAAAATTAGGAGAGATATCTCAGCCCCACACCTGGCTCCCCTGCCCCAAGTACCAGTGCTGGGAAGAGAAACCCCAACATCTGGATGTGAAAAACAGTGAGGATCCTGGCCATCCAGGTAAGATAGAAGGCATTGGATCTCTCCAAGGAAAGAGGTGCTATTTGGCAACATTTTTGTGCTCTCCGTCTGCCTTGATAAAGCTTGCCACATGTATGATTTTTATTTACATTTTTATTGAGGTATAATTGACATATAACATTATAATATTTCCAGATGTACAACATGATGATTTGAGAGTTGTATATATTGTAAAATGATCACCACAATAAGTCTGGTTAACCATATATAGTTATAAATTTTTGTCTTGTGATGTGGAATTTTAAGATCTACTCTCAGCAACTTTCAAATATGCAATACAGTATTATTAACTATAGTGACCATGCTGTACATTAAATTCCCATGACTTAATTACTTTATAACTGGAAGGCTGCAACTTTTGACCCTCTTCAACCATTTTTTTTCCACCTCCCAACCTCCACTCTGGTAACCACCAATCTGTTCTCTATATCTATAAGCTTTGTTGTTTTTGTTGCTTTCAATTCCACATATGAGTGAGATCATACAGTATTTGTCTCTCTCTGACTTGTTTTACTTAGCCTAGTACCCTCAAGATTCATCTACCATGTTTCCCCCAAAATAAGACCTAACCAGAGAAGAAGCCCTAGCATGATTCCACCAGGATATGGAGGGCACGCACCCCTTACATGAGGGTTTTATGACCTGTTTCAGGGAGAAGGGTGCCTTTTCCAAAAACTCATTCAGCTTAAAATATTCAGTATGCCAAGGTGCCATATTTTGGCACCTAAAATCAAGCGAGGGCTTATTTTCCAGCTAGGTCTTATTTTCAGGGAACCAGGGTATGTTGTCACAAATAACAAGATTTCATTATTTTTCATGACTGAATAATATTCCATTCATCTATCAATAGACACACTGTTTACATATTTTGGTTAATGAAAATAATGCTGCAATGAACATGGGGGTGCATGTATCTTTTCAAATCAGTGTTTTCATTTTCTTTGAAGAAATACTCAGAGGTGGAATGGCTGAAATATACGATCTACTTTTAATTTTTGAAGGAGCTTTCATACTGTTTTCTATAATGGATATACCAATTTACATTACAACCAACACTGCATATGGGTTTCCTTTCCACATCATCTCGAACACTTTTTATTCTTGTCTGTTTGATAATAGCCGTTCTAACAGCTGTGAGGTGACATCTCATTGTGGTTTGACTTGTGTTTCCATAATGATGAGTGATGTTAAACATCTTTTCATGTGCCTGTTGGTCATCTGTATGTCTTCTTTGGAAAAATGTTTATTTAAATCGCCTGCTGATTTTTTTATTTTATTTTATTTTGATTAAAATTCCAGTGGCATTTTTAATTCAAGTAGAAAAAAATGATACTCAAATTTGCATGAAATTAGAAAAGATCCTGAAAAGCCAAAATAATCTTGAGAAAGAACAATGCTGGAGGAATCATGCTTCCTGAAATCAATGTATACTACAAAGCTATAGTTATCAAAACAGTCTGGTATTGGCATAGACAGAAACAAACTATTGGAACAGAGTAGAGGTCCCAGAAATAAACCCACACATGGGGGGAGCCAGCCCCCGTGAGGACCAGGGGTTCCCTAAGGTGGAACGGCGTCAGCAAGAAGAAAGAGGGAGACACCGGAAAGAGGTTCACAGGAGCGTCACACACACACTTTATTAAAGCCTGGCCCCTTTTATAGGGGCTTCTCATCAATTGCAAGTTATGTTTCACATGATCAGGATGTTTTTCTCTTTCTCAGAGCTTTTACATTTTTGTAATTGTAACTTTCCAGGGTACACCAGTTACCATGACTACCTTACAGGGCATATACTTGAACTTAGTAGCAAAAGGAGTCTCAAACTTTTCCTATCCTAGGAAGAGCTGCATATCATTGCAATAGAGGGGAACATCTGTTTCTCAGTCAAAGCTTAAGTTTTTGTTGCTACAGCAATGTACAAAGCAACAAGTTAAAACAAGGCTGTTCATTAAAATACCTCATGGTCAGTAAGTTGTCTCTTATCAGAACAATCATGGCTGAGAGACCTTGGTCTCTTGATCTCCAAGGAAACCTTTCACAGCTGCATAGGCCAAGGGGCTTGAGTCCCCAATATCTCAGTTCAGGGGTCCCCTCGGGTTGTAGCCTGTTTTAGGGAGTTTTCCTTGCTTTAGGAAATCTTGCCCCGTCATTGACTTAACACAGCTAGCTATCATCAGGGTACCACAGGAACTTGTCACAAATGCAGTGAGTATATTGTCCCCTATAGGAGGAAAGGCACATGGGTTCATAGAGACAGGAGATATTACATGACCAACCATAAGGCATCATCCCAGACATCCAGTGCTGAGCATGGATCTTTATTTCAATGTGGCCTTGTCAGACACTGGGATGCTGTCGGCACCCGGCACACACATATATGGTTAATTAATTTGGCCAAGGAACCAAGAAAATGCAATGGGAAAAGGACAGTCTCTTCAACAAATGGAGTTGGAAAAACTGGACATCCACATGCAAAAAAAAAACAAAGTAGACCACTATCTTACATCATACACAAAAATGAACTAAAAGTGGACTAAATGCTTGTATATAAGACCACAAAACTTCTAGAAGAAAACAGGTGGTAAGCTCTTGGTCATGTTCTTAGCAATGAATCTTTGAGTCTGATTCCAAAAGCAAAAGAAATAAAAGGAAACAAAGTGAGACTACTTCAAAATCTGCTGCACAGTAAAGGAAACCTTCAACAAAATGAAAAGGAAACATACTAAATAGAATAAAGTACTTTCAAACCATATGTTATATAAGGGGTTAATATCCAAAATATATAAAGAACTAAAAAAATTCAATTGCAAAAACAAAACAAAACAATCCAATTAAAAAATGTGCAGAGGACCTGAACAGACAGACACTACTCACAAGAAAACGTACAAACGGCCAACATATATATGAAAAAATGCTCAACTTCACTAGCTTTTAGGGAAATGAAAATCAAAACCACAATAAGATATCACCTCACACCTGTTAGAATGGCTATCATCAACAAGACAAATAATAACAAATGTTGGAGAAGCTGTGGAGAAAAAGGAACCCTTATAAATAGTTGGTAGGAATGTAAATTGGTACAGCCACTATGGAAAACAGTACGGAGGTTCCTCCAAAACTTAAGAATAGAATTACCATATGACTCAGCAATCCCTCTCCTGTGTATCTACCCCCAAAATCTGAAAAAAATTATCTGTAAAGATATATGTGCTCCTATGTTCACTGCACTTTACTTACGGCGGCCAAGACATGGAAACAGCCAAAGTGTCCTTCGATAGATGATTGGATAAAGAATTTTGTTAGGGATTTAATTGATTCTGTAGATTTCCTAGGATAGTGTGGACATTTTAGCAATATTGATTCTTCCAATCCATTAGCACAGAATATCATTCCATGTATTTATGTCTTCTATTTCATCAATGTCTTATAGCTTTTAGTGCACAGGTCTTCCATTTCCTTGGTTGCATTTATTCTTAGTTATTTCATATTTTTTCATGGAATTGTAAATAGGATTGTTTTCTTTCTTTTTTTTTTTTTTTAAAGATTTTATTGGGGAATTGGCGGAGGGGAACAGCGTTGGGGAATCGGGGAAGGGGAACAGACAAGTTGCTGTCTTTTTGTTCTTCAGTTTAGTTGCGGAGGATGTTGCTTCACTGTTGGTATCGTCATTGCGCTCTTCCCGGATGAGGCAGATTGGTCGCTGGCCTCTGGATGTCGCTCACCGCGGCTATTGGCAGCTCACGCTTGGCTGCCAGCCGCTCACACTGGCTGCGGGCCACTCACTGTAGCCTATGGCAGCCCACTGCAGCAGGGGCTACAGCCCACACCATCACCGGGGCTCGCACAGCCCAGCTCCAGGTGGAGCTGTTGTTAGCTGTAGAGGGCAGTGTCACTGGCCCTCATGTGGGATCCGAACCGGGGCCGCTAGCATCCCAAAACCAGCGCTTAACCAATGCGCCACTCGGCCGGCCCAGGATTGTTTTCTTAATTTCTTTTTCTGGTAAGTCATAATTAGTGTACAAAATGCAATATATTTATTTATATTTTGTATCCTGCAACTTACTGAATACATTTATTAGTTCTAAAAGTTCTTTGGTGTCTTTAGGGTTTTTGATATATAGTATTATATCATCTGCAAATAGTGACAGTTTTACTTCTTTTTAATTTGGATGCTCTTATTTATTTTTTTATGCTCAATTGCTGTGGCTAAGACTTCCAATACTGTGTTGAATAAAAGTGGCCAGAGTTGGCATTCTTGTTCTGTCTAGATAATTTCTAATGTCTCATCTTCCAGTTTGCTTATTCTTTCTTTTGCATGGTTTAGTCTGATCTTGAAACTCTATTGAATTCTTCAGTTCAGTTTGTATTTTTCAACTCTAGGATTTCTGGGTTTTTTTATGGTTTCTATTTCTTTGTTGATCTTCCTGTTTTGTTCATGCATTGTTTTCCTAATATTGTTAGTTATCTGTTTTTGTGTTCTTGTAGTTAATTAAACTTCTTTTAGAGCGTTATTCTGAATCCATTATTTGAAAGTTCGTAGTTCGCCATTTCTTTAGAACAAGTTATTAGAGCTTTATTAGTTTCATTTTGTGGTGTCATATTTACCTGTTTTTCTATCCTTGATTTTTTAAATTAAATTTATTGTGGTGGCAATGGTTAGTAAAATTACATAAGCTTCAAGTGTACATTTCTATAATACATGATTTATATGTGACATTGTGTGCTCACTGCCCAGTCAGTTCTCCCTCCATCATTATATATTTGAACCCCTTTGCCTCTTCTACCATCCCCTCTACCCCTTTACCCTCTGGTAACCACAACTGTTGTCTGTGTCTATGAGTTTTTGTTTCTTTCTTTCTTGTTCCTTTGTTGCTTTCAGTTTTATATCCCACATATCGGTGAAGTCATATGGTTCTCAACTTTTTCTGTTCTTTTCCAGACTTATACGTTTGCTTTGGCACATGGAGATCTTTACTAGTCAGCTCATTTTGGGTTTCTGGGTGAGTCTTCTGGTAATGCCTTGGACATGTGAGGCCTGCTATTATGTTCTTTTTTATGCTTGCGTAACTGTTCAAGTTCTGAAGTTGATACAGCAAGGTGTGCCACTGGTTAAGAACAGTTGGATAGGACTGATGATTTAGTTCAAGTGAGGTTGTAGAATTAGCTCCATGGTTGCCTGGCTTCTCTGGTCAGGCTACTTCATTGTCAGGACTGGATACTATATTCAGTAGTATATGGGACTATGAATTAGATTCCATGTCCTAACAGCAGCAGGACAGGACCGAGGGCCTGTACACCTCATTATATGGGAACATGAATCAGTCAAGAGAATACACTGAACTCTGTGTTCAGGCACTTAATTCTGTGTTCAGGTGGGGCCATTGGTTTTATTCTTCTGATGGGGAAAGCCATGGGCTGTGCTGTTTCTGTTCATGTACTATTGTAAGCATTGCTGTTGGATAAGCTATGAACCTTCATGTGTCTCTAATTAGATTCCCTGGTTGAACAAGCTGAAGGCAATGTTCAGCAATTAGTGGGGCTATGAATTAATTTCTTTTCCTGGGTACAGAAGAAGTAGCTATAAAGCTGGTAAAGCTCTTTGTTGTCTTAACTCAAGCTGATCCACACTCCATGTTTCCTGACCAAACAGGGCCACTGGATTTGCTCTGAAAACTATCAGCTCTCGCTGCCCATCTCTTGGTTCAAGCATTGCTGGCTGGTTTATGCAGCTTCCAGGTTTTCTTTTTTCCTTTTCTTTTTCTTGCCAGCCCTTGTGGTCAGGTAGTGTAGGCATACACTCTCTACAGTGTATCATTTCCATTTCCAGAAAGGTTTCATTACACCCTTGGCTGTGGATTAATCCCTGTCTGAGGGTAGCCTTTCCATGCCCAGTACTGGCTTTGCTCTGGGGGCAGTTAGATCTGCATATTCACTTCTCAGCTCAAGCATTAGTGGTTACTCAACTTCCAGGTGTTGTCGCCAGTACTTCTGGTCAGATGGGGCTAGGATACAAGGATATACTCTTCATAGTGGGTAGAGTATCTTTGTTTCCTTTCCTGGGTGGGATGAAGAGGGGCCATTCCAGTTTCAGCTATAATTCATCCCCCTGCATGGAGGTAGCAGAGGAACACTCCACACCTGGTACTGGCTTTGTTCTGGGGTTTTCAGCTCTGCCTGCCCACCGCTCAGCTCAAGCATTGCTAGTTACACAACTTCCATATGTTTTTGCCAATCCTTCTAGTACACTGTGGCCCAGGAGTCAAAGTGGGTAGGATTATGTTTAAGCTTACTTGCCTGCATGGGATGGGGAGGGACAACTCCAGGCAACTCCCCCGACCTTTTTTTTTCAAGCAGGCTTTCTGGTCAGGAAGGGCTGGCGTCTACCCTCAGCCATGGCTATGAATGAGTCTCCCTGCCTGGACATAGCAGGGGAAGCCTGGTACTGGCTTTGCTCTGGGAGTGATCAGCTCTGCCCAGCTGCCTCTCAGCTCAAATTCTGGGCAGATGGGGCCAGGATACTCTATCCAGTGAATAGGGCTATGACTTAGCTCCTTGCCTGTGCATGGGCAAATCAGGTTGTAGAACCAGCAAAACTCCTCATCTAAGGATCTGAATGAGGAAAATCTGCACCCCAATGAACTCCCTGGTTAGAATGTATGATTGACTTGGTTCTAAAGGTGAGCAAAACTGCTGGTTGGGATTACTATTTGGGCACTGTTGGTATCAATCTGGTCTGTCAAAATCCAGGTACTGGTGATTTCAAGCCCCTCCCCCTTTTCTGTCACAATCATATTCCCAGTGCATGGGCACAGCAGATTCCTCAGTAATCACCACTGAGAAAGACTAGAGAGATTCCAATAAAGTCACCAACAATGATGGGGAACTGGTTTTCCCTCTGGGTTCTCTTTTTTCCACTGGAGGAACCAAAGGCTTAGGGAAGACCTCACCACATGATGCTGTGCTGGCCTGGTGATGGGCAAAGTGGTCAGTGTGTAGCTGCTTCTCTCATCCTGCCAATGAAGTTTGTCTTAGTCCCTGTGGTGCAAAGGGGGTGCTTCAGCCTCACACCCACATTCGAAGTCTCTCAGTGGTGTCTTGTTCATGAATAGTTGTTAGTTGTTCTTCTTGTGAGGGGGAGAAAAGTCAGTAATTATCTATGTTGTCACCATGGCAATGTCATCCTACTCCATTTACATTTAGAGTAATTATTGATGGGTATGAACTTATAGCAATTTTGAAAATTGTTTTTTGGCTGTTTTGTAACTTCTCCTTTTCTTTTTTCTCTTTTTCCTTTGTAATTTGATGATTTTCCTTAGTGGTATGCTTAGATTCCTTTGTCATTATCTTTTGTGTCTCTACTATAGTTTTTTGCTCTATGGTTACCATGAGGCTTACATAAAACAACCTGTATTTATAACAGTCTATTTTAAGTTGATTACAATTTAACTTTGAAGATTTTAAATCTCTACATTTCTACTCTCCACCCATGTTTTGTTTTTGATGTCACATTTTACATCGTTTTTATCTTTTTTTCTCTCAGCGCACATCGTTTTTATCTTGTGTATCTCAACTAATTGTTGTAAGTTATTACCACTTTTGACTTTGAGCCTTCATACCAGCTTTATAAGTGAACAATCCACTATGTTTACTGTATATTTACTTTTACCAGTGAGACAATTTCATATATATTCTTATGACTAGTTAGCACACTTTTGTTTCAACTTAATAAAGAAGTCCCTTTAACATTTTTTGTAAGACAGGTTTAGTAGTGATAAACTTTCTTAGCTTTTTCTTGACTGGAAAACTATGTATCTCTCCTTCAATTCTGAATGATAACTTTGTCAAGTAGAGTGTTCTTGATTGGAAAGTTTTTTGTTTTCTTTCAGCACTTTCAATATATTATCTCACTCTCTTCTGGCTTGCAAAGCTTCTGCTAAAAACTACTGCCAATAGTATTGTGGGGGGTTCCCTTGAATGCAGCAAGATTTTTTTCTTTGTTTTGTTTTCTTTTTCTTTGTTTTGTTTTGGGTTGTTTGTTTTGTCTTGTTTTTCTTTTTACTGCTTTTAATATTGTCTTCTTGCCTTTAACTTTAAAATGTTAATTATGTGTCTTAGTGTAAGTCTCTTTGAGTTCATCTATATGGAACTCTCAGGGCTTCCTGCATCTGGATGTCTGTTTATTCCCCAAGTTAGGGAAGTTTTCTGCAACCATTTCTTCAAATAATTCTTCTGCTTATTTCTCGTCTCCTTCTGGATCTTGTACAATAAGAATGCTATTCTGCTTATTCTGCCTGATGTTGTCCTTTAATTCCCTTAAGCTATCTTCACTTTATTATTATTATTATTATTATTATTAATTATTTTGCTGCCGTTTCGGTGAGTTCCATGGTCTTGTATTCAGATCCTCTTTTTCATTCTTCTGCACCATCTAGTTTTCTCTTAAACCCCTTTAGTGTATTTTTCAGTTATTGTATTCTTCAGCAATGTGACTTCTATTTGAAATTTTCTTATATCTCCTAACCCTTTGTGGAAGTTCTCACTGTATTCATCCTTTCTTCTCCCAGGTTTGGTAAGCATCTTTACACCTATTTCTTTGAATTCCTTATCAGGTATATTATCTATTCCCCTTTCATTAAGTTTCTTTTCTGAGGTTTTATCTGTTCTTTAGTTTAAAATATGTTCCTGTTTTCTCATTTTGCTTGACACTCTGTGCTTCTCTATATTAAATGAAACAGCCACCTCTCTCGTTCTTGAATGAGTGGCTTCCTGTAGGAGATGAACCTTATCATCTAATCTTGGCCTAGCTATTGATTATCTTCCAAACCCTTGTAATTGTTTAAGTGTCCTATTTTATATTTAATAGCTCCCAGTTGTTGAGGGTATGCCAAGACATGTCAGTGTCCCAAAAGATAGAATCTTAATCAATACCTAGATTCACATTGATTGAAAGCTATACACTCAGGCATATTTAAAAGTATGCAAAAAAGTATATATATAGTCCTGTGGGACTGCAAGCATAAGCCCTGCTGGCCTGCATTCTAGGCTATCTGGAGTAGTTTTCTTGGGTGACAGTTGAAAAAATCAGGGCTCTGGTCAAGTGTATAAGCACCCTTCTGGGAGGTACCAGATAACTGTAGATAGACAGAGGGAGAGAGAAAACATGAAATCCCCTGGCCTACTTTCCCTGAAATTGCCTTTGTAGACCTCTACATAGGTACCACACCTGTAGTTTGCCCCTTAGACTGGAGCTCCAGGACAAACAAATAGGCCTCTTTCACAAAAAGATTATAGGATGTTTCTCAGTCTGCTAGATGTGTAGGTCCCTGAGTGTAGTAGTTTTCCAAGAACCATCTCTGATTGTTACAGTTTTTTTTGGACCCAAGAGTGCAAGCCCACCTGTCTTCCAGAGTCAAGGGCTAACCCCTGGGCTGTTTGCACAAAACCAGGGCACCAGACATAAAACCTGGGGCACCAGATGTGTTTAAAAGTTTCCCTCTGGGAGTTACTTGCACTGTGAAGCATGGCAGAAAGAGAGAGAGAGAGAGAGAGAGAGAGAGAGAGAGAGAGAGAGAGAGAGAGAGAGAATGCAGAGATGGCACCCACTGAAGAAAAATGTCTAGGGTAAGAAAAAAACAAAGGTGGTTGTTGGCTTTAGCAAGGTAAAGGGAGAGCACTTCCATCCCTGTCCCTATCGCCAGAGAGTATCCCAATAGGCCCCTGCCCCAAAACCAATGCTTTAAGATTAGCAAATTTATTTCACATGAAGTCTGGGCACTTTTCAAATGTTGCCCCTATACTGGGCCTTGGGGTTAGTGAGTCTGTGCATGAGCCCTTAAAGAGATATTTCTTAGTTCTGTACAGAAGTTTGGGTCTCATGGAACAAGCCCCTTTGGTTTTTAAACCAAATGCTTTTAGGGCTCATATTTCAGGGGCAGGTCTTAAAAGTTGGGGTGCCTGATGTGGGTATGAACCCTGTCACTTCAGGGAGAAGTTCCAGTTTTGTGAGTTCCCTTCCAGTTATGATTTACCACACTGGAGGTGGGGTGTATTCCAATGCCACATCTTACACTCTCCTACCCGCCTCAATGTACCTCTTATTTTTTATGTAAAGGAGCTGCTCGGCTACTATTCAGACCTTTTTCAGATGAAATTATCCCATATATACCTGTAGATTTGGTATATTCATAGAAGGAAGTGATTTTAGCATCTTCCCATGTCACATCCTTGTGTTCAGTCTCCCCCTACCTTTTTTCTTTTGTTAACTTCTATATATTTTTGCTTTGTAGTTAACATGAGGCTTACATAAAACATCTCACAGATAAAATAGACCATTTTTTCTGCTGATACCAACTTATCTTTATTTTCCTATAGTTTCCACCCTTTAACTCCTTCCCTTTTATATTTTTGATGCTACAAATTACCTATTTTATGCTAAATATTGATAACAAATAATAATAGCTATAGTTATTTTTAATGCTCTTTTCCACTATACTGTAACTAAATGTTTAATACACTATTCCAAAATAAAGTTACAGTTTTTTTGTTTTCTTTTGTTTTTTTTTAAATATTTTTATTGGGGAATCGGGGAAGGGGAACAGACAAGTTGCTGTCCATTTGTTCTTCAGTCTAGTTGCTGAGGACATTGCTTCACTGGCCCATGTTGGTATTATCATTGCGCTCTTCATGGGTGAGGCAGATCAGTCACAGGCCTCTGGACGGCCACTCATGGCGGCTCTTGGCAGCTCATGCTGGCTGCCGACCGCTCATGCTGGCTGCCGGCCACTCACTGTAGCCTATGACAGCCCACAGCAGCAGGGGCTGCAGCTATGCTGTGGCCAGCGACTCACAGGAGCCCAGCTCCAGGTGGAGCTGTTGTTCACCACCTTAGCTACAGAGGGCAGTGTCACTGGCCCTCATGTGGGATCTTAACCAGGGCCCTGTTGCTCAGAGCTGGCCTCCCAAGCCAGGTGTTAACCAATGTGCCACTCAGCCGACCCTAGAGTTAGTTTTCTAATTCTATTTATCACCTTCGTCAGAGTTTTGTGTACATTAATTTTTAAAATTTGTTTTTATTAAATTTATTGAGGTGCCATTGGTTAGTAAAATTATATAGCATACATTTCTAGAATACATCATCTATATATCACATTGTGTATTCACCAACCAAAGTCAGTTCTCCTTCCATGGCCATATATTTGACTTCCTTAGCCCTCTTTTACCACAGCTCCTCCCCTTACCCTCTGGTAACCATTAAACTGTTGTCTGTGTCTATGAGTTTTTGTTTGTCTTGTTCATTTGTTGCTTTCTGTTTTATATCTCATATGAGTAAAATCATATGGTTCCAGACCGTTTTCTGTCTGACTTATTTTGCTTAGCATGATAATCTCAAGATCCATCCATGTTATTGCAAACAGCATTATTTCATCTTTTCTTAAGGCCGAGAAATGTTTCATTGTATATATGTACCACATCTTCTTTATCTAATCATCTATTGAAAGACATTTTGGTTGTTTCCATATCTTGGCCACCGTGAATAACGCTTCAACAAACATAGAGATACATATATCATTATGGAGAAATGTTTTCAAATTTAGGGGGTAAATACCCAGAAGAGGGATTGCTGGGTTGTATGGTCATTCTATTTTTAATTTTTTGAGGAACCTCCATACTGCTTTCCATAGTGGCTGTACCAATTTATGCATAGATTCCCACCAGCAGTGTTTGAGGGTTCTTTTTTCTTCACAACCTCTCCAACACTTGTTATTACTTCTCTTGTTTATAATAGCCATTTTAACTAGTGTGAGGTAGTATCTCATTGTGGTTTTGATTTGCATTTCCCCAATACCTAGTGAAGTTGAGCATTTTTTGCCATTTGCCTGTTTTCTCAGGAGAACTGTCTATTCAGGTCCTCTGTGCATTTTTTAATTGGATTGGGTTTTTCTTGTTGTTATTGAGTTGTATGAGTACTTTATAAATTTTGGATATTATCCCCTTATCGGAGGTGTTGTTTGCAAATATCTTCTCCCATTCAGTTGGTTGCCTCTTAATTTTGTTGATAGTTTCTTTTGCTGTGCAGAAGCTTTTTAGTTTGATATAGTCCCATTCATTTAGCTTTTAGTTCCCTTGCCATTGAGGTCGAATTCATAAAATCCTCTTTGAACCCAAGGTCCAAAAGTTCAGTACCTATGCTTTCTTCTATGCATTTTATTGCATAGCTCTTTGACCCATTTTGAATTAATTTTCATACATGGTGACAGATAGCAGTCTAGTTTCATTCTTTTGCACATAGCTTTCCAATTTTCCCAGCACCATTCGTTGAAGAGGCTTTCTTTTCTCCATTGTATGTTTTTGGCTTCTTTGTTAAAAATTATATATATATATATATATATGGCTTTATTTCTGGGATCTTTATTCTATTCCATTTGTCTGTGTGTCCGTTTTTCTGCCAATACCATGTTGTTTTCATTATTGTTGCTTTGTAGTATAAATTCAAGTCAGAGAATGTGACACTTCCAACTTGTTTCTTTTTTGTTAGGATTGCTTTCATTTTATATAAAATTTCAGTAATCCACACATTTTTGTTTCAACTTTAAAAACTTTGAATATTTCTTGCAAGGCTGGTCTGTTAGTGAACTCCTATAGCTTCTGTTTGTCTGAGAAGGCCTTTATTTCTCCTTCATATCTGAAAGATAACTTTGCTGGGTAGAGTATTCTTGTCTAGCAATTTTATATTTCAACACATTGAATATTTCATTCCACTCTCTCCTGTTCAGTAGTTTCTCTTGAGAAATCTGTTTAGCCTAATGGGGGTTCCTTTGTAGGTCAATATTTCCCCTGGCTGCTTTTAAAATTCTTTATCATTGAATTTTTTTTTTAAAGGCAGTGTCACTGGCCCACATATGTGGGATCCAAACCAGGGCCGCTGGCGTCCCAAGCCAGCTCTTAAACACCACGCCACTCGGCGAGCCCTGTTTATCATTCACTTTTTTTCTGTGTGTGTGTGTCCTTTTTACTGCATTGGGATGATATGGTGTTCTATTAGTTTGTTGATTTGTATGTCCAGTTTGTTATGCAGGTTTGGAGAGTTCTCAGCTATTATTTCTTCAAATAAGCTCTTTTCCCCCTTCTTCCTCTATTCTGCTGGTATACAAATTATTCTCACATTGGCTTTTAAAATGGAATCTAACAACTTCCTTTTATTTCAAATTTTAGTTCTCTCTCCTTTTCCACATAAAATATATCCAAATTCTTATCTGCCAGTCTACTTATTCTATTTTTCACCTTATCTATTTCCAATGCTTTCTAATGCATCCTTTATCTTAGTTCTTGATTGCTTTAGCTCCCAAGCATTTTTGGTTCTTTTTCATAATATTAATTACTTTGTTAAACTGCTTCTTCTGTTCATTAATTTTATTCCTGAGTTCATTGAATTGCTTTTCTGAGTTTTCTTGTAGTTTGTTGAATTTTTTCGTAACAGAAATTTTGAATTATTTTTCAGTTAGTTTGCAATATTGTGTGTCTTTGTGTTTGGTTGCTTGAGAATTGTCATTTTTGTGATACTGTATTACCATGATTTTTCATAGTGTTTGATGAAATGTGCTTCTGTCATTGCATTTGAAGTAGTGAACATTCTTTTTTAATTTTGAAATAATTTTATTTCTATATGTATATTCCATAATGCAAGGTTGCTTTAGAAGTGATGAGATGATCTTGGTTTTTTTGATGTTATAAAGATTGCTACATATGAAAATATTTGATGGTATTGTGGTAATTTTTATTTTTTAAATTTATTTTTCTATTAAAGTTCACATACAATATTATTTAGGAAAGGGTTTGTTTACTTTGGTTCTAACAGTTCTATATGTCGGCAATTATACACCTTTCCTTTGTATTCCAGCAGGTGGTGCTATAGCACAAGCTTTTGGTTCCTCCTACCAGCTCTGAATGGCTGCTAAATTTGGGAACCTCTGCTATAAAAGCTGGCATTAAAAAAAAATGTTTGCAAAAGAATGTGGTGTGTGTGTGTTGGGCGGGGAGGGCTAACACCTGGGTCTCTGAGTGTGCCCAATGCTTGGTAGAGGGGTCCTTGAGTGGAGGTGTCCCAGAGGTCTGTGGGCAGACCTTTTGTTAAAATCCTGGGTATACAGCAGGAGTCATATTTCATCAGTTCTCTCTGCCTCCTTTCCTTTCCTTCTCTTCCCTTTCCTTTTGTTTCCTTTCCCTCACCCCATTCTTGAAGGCCCCTCCTCAAAAAGAAAAACAATGGGTCCCTCAAGCTGCCAACCCAAACAGGCAGACTTCCACTCAACACTTTCACCTTCCACCTCGTCTGTAGAAAGGTCACCACTACCAAGATTGCTGCTGTTACCACTGTGACTCCCTTAGCTCCATACCCTCTTCTGAGGTTTAATTCATCCACTTTCAGGCACACAGATGAATGGATATTTCTGGTGTCCCCATGTCCTGTGCAGAGGCTTTTTGTTTGGTTATGGATGTCTGATTAGATCTAAATCAAATGGGAAAGAAAAAAGGAAAAATTCACACCACCATGATGCTGATATTGCTCTGTATTATTAATTTTTGAGAAACCTCCATATTGTTTTTCATAGTGGCTGCACTATTTTCCCCAACAATGCAAAAGTGTTACCTTTTCTCCACATCATCACCAACACTTGTTATTACTTGTCTTTTTAATAATACACATTCTAAAATGTATGAGGTGATATCTTTGGGGTTTTGATTTGCATTTCCCTGATGATTAGTGACAATGAGCACCTTTTCATAAACCTATTGCCCATCTGTATGTATTCTTTGGGAAAATGTCTATCATATCTTCTGTCCATTTTTTAAAATTGTTTTATTCTTCTACTGTGAAATAAACATTTTTTTTTAAATTAGCTTCAGGTGTACAACACAGTGCAATAATTATACTTTTTACCCCTCAAAGTGACAACCCCCATCCCCAATTTGCCACCCCACTCCTCCCCCCATATCATATATATCTATTACAATTCCTTTGACTCCCTTCCACAGTATAATCCACATCCCGTGACTATCTATATATTCAATTACAATAGGCATACAATATTATACATCAGTTTCAGGTATACAGAGCAGTGATCAAGCCTCTACTCCATCCATGAAGTGGTCTCCCTAACAAGACATGTAACCATCTGTCTTCTGTCCATTTTTTAATAGGATTTTTTTTTGCTATTGAGTTGTATTTCTTTATATATTTTGGATATCAACCTTGTAGCAGATATATGATTTGCAATATTTTCTCCCATTCAGTATATTGCCTTTTATTTTGTTGATGGTTTCCTGTGGTGTGCTTTAATTTGATGTGTTTTAATTTGATGTAGTGTTACTTGTTCATTTTAACTTTTGTAGAATTTGCTTGGTGTCAAATCCAAGAAATCATTACAAAGACCAATGTTAAGAAGTTTACCACAGGCCGACCGAGTGGTGCAGTGGTTAAGCGTTGGCTTGGGAAGCCAGTGGCCCAGGTTCAGGTCCCACATATGAGGGCCAGTGACACTGCCCTCAAAAAAAAAAAAGAAAGAAGTTTACCACTTATGTTGACTCGTAGGAATTTTATGGTTTGAGATCTTACATTTAAGTCTTTAATCCATTTTGAGTTACTTTTTTGCTTGGGGTAAGATAGTGATCTAGTTTCATTCTTTTTCTTAGGGGGTGTTAATATTATATTTCTATACCACCTTTATTTTGGTTAATATTTTCTTCCTTTACCTTTTCCTCAACCCTTTCTTTGCAAGTTTTCAGTGTCATTATATTGTAGGTACATAAAATATGGCTGGATTTAATTTTTTTTTTTACTAAACAGTTTCATTCTTTTGCATGTGGCTATACAGTTTTACCAACACCATTTATTGAAGAGATTTTAATTTCACCATGTATATTTTTTGACTGTTTTGTCACAAATTAATTTACTATATGTGTGCGGGTTTATTTCAGGGCTCCCTATTCCATTCCATTTTTCTGTGTGTCTGTTTTGATGCCAATACCATATTGATTACTATAGCTTTGTAATATAGTTTGAACTCAGGGAGTGAGATGCCTTCAGCTTTTCTTTTTTTCTTATTTTTCTAGCTGAGCCATCCTGCTGCCTGTTGGCATCTCAGCAGCTAATCAGCTCGGGCTGGGCATCGAACTGCTGTTGCTCAGAGCTCAGCTCGCATTCTTGAGCGAGCTCTTAACCAACTGAGCCACTCGATCGGCCCTAGCTTTTCTTTCTTTTTTAAGTAGTAAAAGAGCAGTTTATTAGAAGAAAAAGTACACTTCAAAGAAATAGAAGCAGGCCAGAGCAGTAGAGAATGGCTCAAGGGCCATTATTAGAAGAGAGAGTACACTCCAAAGAATTTGGAGTGGGCCAAGCAAAAGAAGGAGCTCAAAAGGCCAGCATTTCTCTCTTTTTAAAAAATAATAATTAATTTTATTATTATTATTTTAATTGGGGAATTGGGGGAGGGAAACAGTATCGGGGAATTGGGAAAGGGGACCAGCCAAGTTGTTGTTCTTCAATCTTAGTTGTGGAGGGTACCAGTAGCCATCTGGCTGCAAGTCAGTAGCTCGTGGCATTTAAGCTCTTAGTTGCAGGTGGGTGTAGCCACCATTCCATGGATTTGAACCAGCAGCCTTGTTGTTAAGAGTGCAAGCTCTATCCACTGAGCGATCCGGGTGGCAGCTCAGCTCAATGTGCTGAGTTCAATCTTAGTTGTGGGCAGGCATAGCCCACCATCAAACAGGCAATCTTGTTAGGAGTGCATGCTCTCTCACAAGCTGAGCCATCCTGCCACTTGTTGGCAGCTCAGTGGCAGTTCACCTGAGGCACAGCATCACTGGCCCACGTGAGAATTGAACCGGTGGCCCTGTTGCTCAGAGCTCATGCTCTTAAGCTAACTCTTAACCAACTGAGCCACTTGACCAGCTCCCAGCATTTCTTTTTAAATGAAGCGACTTCAAGGAAATAATTTCTTTATATACAATGACATCCAAATGAAGTAGATTTCTTCCCCAGAAACTTTCAATCTCTATTATGTAGAAACCATTTAATTCAGGTACTGATAAGAATGTTCAGGGCCAGCCAAGTGGTGCGATGGTTAAGCACTGGCTTGGGAAGCCAGCGGCCCTGGTTCGGGTCCCACATATGAGGGCCAGTAATACTGGCCTCAAAAAAAAAGAATGTTCTACCCTTACCACTCTGGGTATAGGAATCTGTTCACCTGCATACTATTTAGGATGTTGGAGGCATATCCTGGTATTTTTACTCAATTAGGAATTTAAAGCTGGACTACATAATTCGCTTTTGTGGATATGCTCCCAGTGTTTGAAAGGAAACCAACTGATCTCTGACCTAGACTACCCACATTTAGCAACACACACTCTATGTTGATTCTTTATTTCTTCGTGAAAGGTGTGAGGAGACTTAACTTTATCTAACCTTACTGAGGGGTGTTGAAGGCTGTGGCTAATCATATATGCTAGATACATAACCAGGGTCAACCATAGGAGGCACTGATTAAGAATTATGGAGAACAAAATGTCATGGTAGGTCTGATAAAGTCTTATGAAATAGAAACTCAGAGCAAACATGATAATGAATTATGCAAAACAAGATGTCAGATTAAACTCAATGTTACTACTGACATAATTTAATATGTGCTGATTGTTTTTCAAAAGGAAGGTGTAAAACAAGTGTAGTCTTAATTCCATATAAATAGAGGTGAAAATCCACTACAACTTTGTAGTCATTTTCTGCCTACTTACATGTATTTAGGGCATTTGTTTTGCTTGGTAATAAATTTAGAAAATTTTATATTTATTAGTTAGCATGTCCCTTTGGGTTTCAATTTATCTTTTTCCTCAACAGTTTGACAATGAAAATGGGTTTTCTCAAGTGAGCCATTCCCCTTAGTAAATTACCTGGAGGAATTGTGGTCACCTCTGATTACGTAAAACACTCTGTTAAAAGTCTCCATTTGAAGGGTCAGCCGAATGGCTCAGTTGGTTAAGACCTTGCTCAAGAGTGCGAGCTGAGGCAGTTCGCAACTCAGTTTGATGCTCAGCCCGAGCTGTGCATCCACTGAGCTGCCAACAGGTAGCAGGATGGCTCAGCTTAAAAAAAAAAAAAAAAAAAAAGGCCAGCCGAGTGGCGCATTGGTTAAGAGCTGGTATTGGGATGCCAGCGCCCCGGTTCGGATCCCACATATGAGGGCCAGTGACACTGCCCTCTACAGCTAACAACACCTCCACGTGGAGCTGGGCTGTGCGAACCCCAGCGATGGTGTAGGCTGCAGCCCCTGCTGCAGTGGGCTGCCATAGGATACAGTGAGTGGCCAGCAGCCAGCGTGAGTGGCCGGCAGCCAGTGTGAGCTGCCAATAGCTGTGGTGAGTGACATCCAGAGGCCAGAGACTGATCTGCCTCATCTGGGAAGAGAGCAATGACGATACCAACATGGGCCAGTGAAGCAACATCCTCCGCAACTAGACTGAAGATTTACAAAAAGACAGCAACTTGTCTGTTCCCCTTCCCCAATTCCCCAATACTGTTCCCCTCTCCCAATTCCCCAATAAAAATCTTTGGAAAAAAAAGTCTCCATTTGATTACTCTGGCTTAGCAGTATTGAGTTACTAGGGAATATTCCAAAACCTCACTACAATTTTTGAGTTATCATTGTGTAAAATTGGTAACATTGGCTTGAAAGTCCCATATCATTTGCTATCAGCTTTAATGGTGGAAAACATGGAAAGCCCAAAATGTTGCTTTTAGGTATCCGTTTATTTCATATTGTCATGTTTGGAACTGGTATACTTATAAAAATTCTAATGGAAATTGGAGAAAGGTGGTCAAAAGGTACAAACTTCCAGTTACACAATAAATAAGGACTAGGGATGTAATGTACAACATGATGACTATACTTAACACTGCTTGGTGATATACATGAAAATTGTTAAAGTGAGTAAATCTTAAGAGTTCTTTTCACAAAGAAATTTTGTGGGTTTTTATCTTTCTCTTTCTTATTGTATCCAAATGAGATGATGGATGCTAACTAAACTTATTGTGGTAATTATTTAACATGTAATTTAATAATGTAAGTCAAACCATTATGCTGTATACCTTAAACTTACAGAGATATATGACAATTATATCTCAATAAAACTTGAAAACAAAAAATGCTGTTTTGTACTTGTCATAGGAAAACTCTTTTAAAATGTGGACACATTCTAAAATTTCAGGGATTTTTAGAGCACACGGATTATCAGTATCTCTAGGAGAAATATTAATAAGGGAATTAATAAAAGAGTGAATTGGATATCCATACAGAATTAATTAAAACACTAGAGGAAATGATTAAGAAACTAAAACTCTTTCTTTTTATCCAATTTCTTAACTGTCTCTGCTGTAGCTCTCTATGCTTTCCTTTACACTCTTTTCCTCAATCTGGTACCTGGGAGGAGGGGAGCAATGATTTCTTTAGATAAATAGTTATCAATAACTATGGGATTAGGGGATGACTTCCCTTTGGAGGAGAGAGAATTGCTAGCCTTTTTAGAAAGTCCTGATATAGGGTACCCAAGTCATGATTCCCCTTCCCCTAGATCAAGCATGTAAAACATGGTTAGGTGTACAGTGCAGTGATCAAGCCTCTACCCCATCCATGAAATTGTCTCCCTAACAAGACATATGACCATCTGACACCCTAAAACATATTTACAACATTATTAATTATACTTTTTACCCCTCAGAGTGACAATCCCCCTCATCCAATCTGCCACCCCCCTCCCACCTTCGATATCATACATATCACAATTCCATTGACTTCACTCCCACACTATACTCCACATCCCATGACTATATATATATATATATATATATATATATATATATAATCAGAAATTAAGACATAAGAACATTGTGTGTAGTAGGCAAAATAATGGCTCCTCACAGATGTCCACATCATGATCCCTGGGATTGTAAATATATTACATGGCAAAAGGGAAATAAGATTGCAGATAGAATTAAGATTACTAATCAGATGAGGACTTTGAGATGGGAAAATTAATATATTAGATTATCTGGATGGGCCTACTGTAACTGCAGCGTCCTTACTGGTGGGAAAAGGAAGCAGAAGAGTCAGAGAGACATTTGAAAATATTATGCTCTTGACTTTGAAATTAGAGAGAGGGTCCATAAGCCAAGAAATGTAGGTGGCACATAGAAACTGGAAAAGCCAAAGAAACGGATTTTACCCTAGAGCCTCCAGGAGTAATGCAGCCCTACCAACACCTTGATTTTAACCTATTAAAAATCCATGTTTTTACTTCTCACTTTTAGAAATCTGAGATAATAAATCTGTGCTGTTTAAAGCCACTTATTTTGTGGTCATTTATTACAGCAGCATTAGGAAACTAATACAAAGAATCATTGAAAATTTGGATAAGAAATTGTGTTCTACAGTGAAGGTGTCAGGCTGGCTGATGGTTGCCTTGGAATTTGGAAGCATAGGGAAAAAAAGAAGTCAGGCTACTATATGGCAAAGCAGTAATTCAAAATAAAGTGTTATACAATACAACTTATTTTTCATCTCAATATGAAGAAAACCAGCCCTGGGGCTGGCCGAGTGGTGGGTTGGTTAGGAGTTGGCTTGGGACACCAACTCTGAGCATCAGGGCCCTGGTTTGGATCCCACATGAGAGCCAGTAATGGTGTGCCACCTACAGATAAGATGGTGAACAACAGCTTGACTTGGAGCTGGGCTGCCATGAGTCGCTGGCAATGGCATACGCTGCAGCCCCTGCTGCAGTGGGCTGCCATAAGCTACCATGAGTAGCCGGCAGCCAGCCTGAGCGGCCAACAGGCGGCATGAGCTGCCAAGAGCCACATTGAATGGCATCCAGTGGCCAGCAAGCATCTGCCTCAACGGAAAGAGCACAATGATAAAATCAACATGGGCCATTGAAGCAACGTTCTCCATAACTAAACTGAAGAACAACAACAACAAAAAAAGACAGCAACTTGTCTGTTCCCCTCCCCCAATTCCCCAATAATCTTTAAACAAAAAACAACAAACAAACAAACAAACAAACAAAAAACCCCCAGCCCTATCTCTTTGGAGCTCCAGTGACTAAAATGCCTTTCAAAAGTTATCTAGGACTGCTGGGAGGACCAGAATAGTAAGAGTCCATATGTCATCTCCCTAACTGATATTACCCATCTTAAAAGTTATTTTCCAATGCTCCAGGAAGATCCACAAAAGGTTTCTGGGCATACTTTTTAGCATGATTTCAGTCTACAGCCCTATACATGAAGATGTACATTGATTCCTGCATGGAGTGTTATCTCCAGCTGAATTTGCTCAACCAATGGAACAGAAAATGATAACCATCTCCCAATCATCAGAGAGTATTATAGTATCAGGAAGCTGACTCTTTTCCTCCACTGACTGTACTTCTTGTATTGGATACCCAATATGAGGGACTGCTCATGGCAGTCCTTAAAGCCTTTCTGCAGAAGGTGATCTGGGATTTTCACTTGTAGTTCACTGAGGCATATTCTAAATTTATGAGGATGAGTCCAGGGTCAGATCAAAATAGACCACTGGTCCTCTCCAATTTGTAGCAGCTTTTTTTCCCTTTATAATTCAAACATAATCAAGGAAAAATGTAGTTGGATGGCAACGACAGTTTCTCAGGTATTGGCAGGAGCAACCAGTTTTGAGAAAATGTGGAGAAATATAAAAAAGACAAAAATAAATTTAAGACTATAGTATTAGCTTCCTAGCTAAGGAAACTCATTCTTTCTGAGGACATCAACAAATAAGAAGGAACCTCCTAATAGACAGCCAATATATCACTATTGTAAAAAGTCAGGATATTGGATGAAGGAATGCCAGCAAAAATGGAGGTAAATGCATAGGATGAAATTTAATGCTGAAGCTCACCACCCAGGAAATCACTTGCAAATGGTACAAACTAATGATCAAAATTGATGTAATGGGGGAAGACGCGAGGAAGGGAAGAGCCTTATGCGTCTTTTTTCCTTCCTTATTTTCTCCCTGCCCTTAGCTTGTGGATACTATAGTCACATATTCTCCAATTTCTACTGACTTTTCTCATAACCAACACACAAAAACATCCAAGTTGTGAGTACCTTCAGATAACTTTCTATCTGCTCATTATCCTGAGTTTCCCATAGAACTAAGACTTCTGTTTGAGTAGCATACCTTTCTCTTGTTTTCTGATGTTCCTGTTAAACTGTTCAGAAAGGATCTGCTGTGTAAACTAAGGACTACCATATTTTGTACTCCAGATGGAGTATTTGAAGGGCTCCTTGGAGGCAAGGCATCTATGTTGGTAAATAAGAACCTTCTGAAACAAGGGGGAAAGGGAGAGTGGTAGTTTCACCTTATGTCAGAAAATCACTCAAAATTTGGGTGGATTTTGGGAACAAATGATATAAGTTTAGCAAGTGATTGATCCCACTGTACAGCTAACAGCAAAGAAAAGACATCACAAACATGGATGTGTGAGGAATCCTTCTTGAAATCTCCCTTGGAAGTTACAACAAATTGAACAGCTATAATTCAACAAAAGACAACGTATGCAATGTCTGAGAGATCTGAGCATTGACTCATCTGAAGGTGGGCAAATTGGGCAAGCATGGGAGGAGGGAAGGGGAAAGTGCAGATAAGCAGGCTGGGGACCACATGATGCAGTCCGGAGCTCACTGCAGTCTCAGGAGAAGGAAGGATTCAAGCTGCAGGTGAATTTTCTGTAGCCCACAATCCTGCCTGAGGGATCAACAGCTGAACCCAGAATATGGGGCAGAGACCTTGGAGCAAAGACCGAATACAGATCTGTGAGAACTGTGGTTTAAGCCCTCACTGCCAGGCAGAAAATAGAAAACAAAGACACGGAGCCTGGCCAACTCACCCCACCTACCCTCCCAGAGCTCGCCCTCCCCACCCCAGTGTTAAAAGTGTGCTCCAGAAGAAATGAATGCTAGCAGTGACAGATTAAAGAACAGAATGTCTACATCCCTGAGAACTGAAGAGACAGTCCTGCAGTGGCAGATGCACAGTGTGGCTATTTCCAGTGACAGGGGAGGAGGTGTAGAGGTGAGACAGCTGTGGGCTGAAAGTCGCCATTGCTCCGAGCAACAAACACACCAGCTGCCTCTCCCAGCCCACCCTGCTCCACCTTAATGGTCAGATCCCTGTGGGGGAAATCAGACCATTTGAGACACATGTTCTACATCAGGCTGCAGGGGCAGCACTGGGGTCTCAGAAGCTCAGAACTCTATAGCCCACCACACCCTCAATGGGGGCAGTGCTCTGAGATCCAGGCAACGTGCTCACAGAGTAGAAGCCCACCTTCCAGGAAACGCCCCACCCCCTATCATGTGAGAAGCCAGAATAGTGCAAGAAACAATAAAACATTACAGCATGAGGCAAAATAAAAGGCTGCAGCAGGAAAAATAAATAAAAGGCTCCAGCACGAGAGAAAATAAAACATTCCAGCAACACCTACTGGAAAGCAAAAGAAAGACTTCTTTATATCAACCTGCTGCAGAACCCACTCCTGTAGATGCCCAGGAAGAGAAATAATAATTCCTTAACTGCCATGAATGACAAAAGTAACAAGGAAGCTCAAAAAGAAAATGAAAACTCTACAGAATATGAACTTAAAGACATGGAAATATGTGAATTAAATGACAGAGAATTCAGGCCGGCCGAGTGGCGTGTTTGTTAAGGGCTGGCTTGGGACGCCAGCAGCCCTGGTTTGGATCCCACATATGAGGGCCAGTGACACTGCCCTTTACAGCTAAGATGGTAAATAACAGCTCCACCTGGAGCTGGGCTGCCGTGAGTCCTCGAGGATAGCATAGCTGCAGCCTGTGCTGCAGTGGGCTGCCAGAGGCCACAGTGAGTGGCCGGCAGTCAGCATGAGCGGGTGGCAGCTGGTGTGAGTGGCTGGCAGCAGGTGTGAGCTGCCAAGAGCCGCTGTGAGTGGCCATCCAGAGGCCAGTGACCCATCTGCATCACCCAGGAAGAGCACAATGATGATACCAACATGGGCCAATGAAGCAATGTCCTCTACAACTAGACTGAAGAACAAAAGGATAGCAACTTGTCTGATCCCCTCCCCTGATTCCCCAATAATATCTTAAAAACAAAAAAGACAGAGAATACAAGATTACAGTTCTAAAAAACTCAATGAGATGCAAGAAAACTCAGATAGGGAGTTTAATGAACTCAGAAACAAAACAATGAACAAAATGAACATTTTACCAAAGACACTGAAATTTAAAAAAACAACCAAATAGAAATTATGAAGAACTCAATAAAAGAAATGAATAATGAAATAGCCAGTTCAGATAATACAGCTGACAAGATGGAAGAGACAATTAGTGATATAAAATATAGAAATCTGGAAATAGCATATACGGAAGAAGAGAGACACTTGAACATAGAAAAAAATTAAAGAACTCTACAAGAAATTTATGACTCCATCAGAAAGAGCATCATAAAAATAATGGGTATACCAGAAGAAGAACGGGAGAAGGAAACAAAGATTATATTTAAACAAATAATTGACTAGAAATCCCCAAACCTGTGGTAAGAACTGGAAATTCAAATCTAAGAAGCAAATAGAACACCTAATTACTTCAATCCAAACAGGCCTTCTCCAAGGTACATTGTTTGGAAGCTATCAAAAATTAATGACAAAGAAAGAATTCTCAAAGCAGCCAAAGAAATGGAGACAGTAATGTACAAAAGAAAGATCACTGGATTATCATCAGATTTTTCAGCAGAAACTCTACAAGCCAGGAGGGGATGGAATCAAATATTCAAACTATTGAAAAGGAGAATTATGAGCCTGGGAAAATATACCCATCAAAGAAATCCTTTAGATATCATGGAGGAATAAAGACCTTTCCAGACATACAGAAGCTGAGGGGATTTTCTAACATACGACCTGCACTACGAGCAATACTGAAGGAAGCTATTCGATCTTAAACAAAAAACAAAAGAATAGAAAAACCATGAGTAGTATTATGGACAGAAGCAGGAAATGGCAACCCCTACACCAAATAGGACACTATACACTTAAACATAACATACAGGGTAAAGAAGAAACAAATAACTTAAAAAAAGAGGAAAAAGTCAACTTGCTACTGCAGCACAGAAATCAACTCACAGCATAAATAGGGATAATTCATGACAACAAAAACACAAAAGGGGAGAAAGTAAAGGTCTGAACTGGCAAAAGGGAATAGAGAAAGGAAGCATGCTGAAGAAAAAGGATTACTGTATATATGAAACTTTCTTTTACTTAAACTTAATGGTAACCACTCAAAAAAAAAAATCCAGAACTGAAAAATATAACACAAAAAAAGAAGAAACAGGGAAAAATAATAGAATGCCACCACACTGAAATAATAGACAGCAACAAAAAGGAAATGAGACAACCATCATTTTTTTTTTTTTTTTTTAGCTGAGCCATCCTGCCACCTGTTGGCAGCTCAACGGCAACTCAGCTCGGGCTGGCCTCGAACCGCTGTTGCTCAGAGCTCAGCTTGCACTCTTAAGCGAGCTCTTAACCAACTGAGCCATTCGGCCGGCCCTACAAAAAGGAAATGAAACAATGAAGACTATCCTACCAGAAAATCAAAGATAGAATGATAGGAAATCCTCATATATCAATTACCACCCTAAATGTA
The DNA here is from genome assembly GCA_033961575.1 of Aselliscus stoliczkanus. Classification (NCBI taxonomy): domain Eukaryota; kingdom Metazoa; phylum Chordata; class Mammalia; order Chiroptera; family Hipposideridae; genus Aselliscus; species Aselliscus stoliczkanus. The sequence continues at coordinate 123,473,137 of CM066737.1, read as the reverse complement.
AATGGACTGAACTCACCAATAAAAAGGCACAGATTAGAAAACTGGATCAAAAAACTAAACCTAACTATATGCTGCCTCCAAAAGACACATCTCAGCTACAAGGACAAATAGGGACTCAAAGTGAAAGGGTGGAAATTGATACTCCGAGCAAATGGTATTCAGAGAAAAGCAGGTGTAGCTATACTGATATCAGATGAAACAGACTTCAGGATGAAAAAGGTAACAAGAGACAAAGGGGACTATACAACAAGAAGACATTACAGTCATCAATATTTATGGCCCCAATCAGGGAGCACCGAATATACTAAGCAACTGCTACAGAACTAAAGGGAGAAATTCACCAAAACATAATTATAGTAGGAGACCTAAATACATCATTGACAGATGTGGATAGATCATCCAAACATAAAATAAAGAAATATCAGCTCTAAATGATATATTAGGTGAAATGGACATAATTGACATTTATAGAGAACTTCATCCTAGAACATCAGACTATACATTCTTTTCTAGTGTACATGGAACATTTTCAAGGATAGGCCACATATTGGGACATAAAACTAGCCTTAGCAAATTTCAGAAGATTGAAATAAGACCAAGCATATTCTCTCATCACAAGGCTTTGAAATTGGGTATCAACTGCAAAAAGAAAGCAGGAAAAACCACAAATATGTGGAGATTAAACAACATACTTTTACAGAACAACTGGGTCAAAGAAGAAATAAGAGGAGAGATAAAAAGATACATAGAAACAAATGAGAATGAAAATATATCCTACTGGGGCCAGCCGAGTCACGTGGTGGTTAAGAGCTGGCTTGGGAAGCCAGCAGCCCCGGTTTGGGTCCCACATATGAGGGCCAGTGACACTGCCCTCAAAAAAAAGAAAATACATCCTACCAAAATTTTGGGGATGCAGTGGAAGCAGTTTTAAGAGGGAAATTTATATCATTACTGGCTTAGTTCAAGAAACAAGAAAATCCCCAGATAAATAACCTCACATTACACCTTAAAGAACTAGAAAAAGAAGAACAAATGAAACCCAAAGTCAGCAGAAAGAAATAATAAAAATCAGAGTAGAACTAAATGAAATAGAGAACAAAAAGACCATAGAAAAAATTAACGCAACAAAGAGCTGGTTTTTTGAAAAGATTAATAAAATTGACAAACCCTTGGCTAAACACACTAAGATAAAAAGAGAAAAGACACAAATCCAAGAATACTATGACGCACTATATGCCAACAAATTCAATAACCTAGAAGAAATAAACATGTTCTTAGAAACATATAGCCTTCCTAGACTGAATCACCAAGAACTGGAAAATCTAAATAGATCGATCAACAGTAAGCAAATTGAATCAGTCATCTGAATCCTACCCAAAAGCAAAAGTACAGGACCAGATGGCTTCACTAGTGAATTCTACAAAACATTCAAAGAGGATATAATACCCGTCCTTCTCAAACACTTCCAAAAAATTAAAGAAGAGACAATACTCCCTAACTCATTTCATGAGGCCAACATTACCCAGATACCAAAACCTGGTAAGGATAACATAAAAAATGAATATTACAGACCAATACCATGTTTCCCCCAAAATAAGACCTAGCCAGAGAAGAAGCCCTAGCATGATTCCTCCAGGATATGGAGGGCACTCACCCCTCACCTGAGGGTTTTATGACCTGTTACAGGGAGAAAGGTGCCTTTTCCACAAACTCCTTCAGCTTAAAATATTCAGGATGTTAAGGTGCCAAAATATAGCACCTAAAATCATGTGAGGGTTTATTTTCTAGCTAGGTCTTATTTTGGGGGAAACAGGGTATCTGTGATGAATACAGTTGCAAAAATCATTTAAAAAATTCTAACAAATCGATTGCAACAATGCATGAAAAAGATTAGGACCGGCCGAGTGGCTCAGTTGGTTAAGAGCTTGCTCAAGAGTGCGAGCTGAGCTCTGAGCAACGGCGGTTCGATGCCAGCCTGAGCTGAGTTGCCGTTGAGCTGCCCACAGGTGGCAGGATGGCTCAGCTAAAAAAAACAAAACAAAGCAAAACAAAAAATCATTTTGTATCATGACCAAGTGGAGTTCATGCCAGGGGTACAAGGATGGTTTAACATACGCAAATCATTCAATGTGATACACCACATAAACAAAATAAAGGACAAAAATCATCTGATCATATCAACAGATGCAGAAAAAGCGTTTGAGAAGATACAACATCCATTTATGATTAAAGCACTTAATAAAATGGGCATAATATAATAAAGGCCATATATGACAAAGCTCACCTAATATCATAATTAACAGTGAAAAACTGAAGCCCTTCACTGTATGTTCAGGAACATGACAGGGCTGTCCCCATCACCTTTGCTTTTCAAGGTAGTATTGGAAGTCCTAGCCAGAGCAATCAGGCAAGAGAAAGAAATAAAAGGCATGCAAATTGGGAAAGAAGAAGCTACATTGTCACTTTTTCGCAGATGACATGATACTATACCGAGAAATCCCTAACGACTCCACCAAAAAGCTCTTAGAAACAATAAACGAATACAGTTAAGCTGCCAGCTACAAAATCAATGTACAAAAGTCCATTGCATTTCTATATACTAACAATGATATATCAGAAAAAGAAACAAACAAAAAAACAAGTCCTTTTGCAATTGCAAAAAAAGAATAAAATACTTAGTTATAAACGTAACCAAGGATGTGAAAGACCTATACACTGAAAATTATAATACATTTTTAAAAGAAATTGAAGAAGACACAAAGAAATGGAAAGATGATCCATGTTCATGGATTGGAATAATCAACATAGTTAAAATGGCCATATTTCTCAAAACAATATACAGATTTAATGCAATCTCGATCAAAACCCCAATGGCATTTTTTAAAGAAATAGAATAAAAAATCATCAGATTTGTATGGAACCACAAAATATCCTGAATAGACAAAGCAATCCTAAGAAAAAAGGACAATGTTAGAGGTATCATACTCCCTGAATTCAGCTTGTACTGCAGGCAACAATAATTAAAACAGTAAGAGGGCCGGCCGAGTGGCGTGGTGGTTAAGTGCTGGCCTGGGAAGCCAGTGGCCCTGGTTCGGTTCCACATATGAGGGCCAGTGACATTGCCCTCAAAAACAAACAAACAAACAAAAAACAGTAAGATATTGGCAGACAAACAGACCAATGGAATATAATTGAGAACCCAGAAATAAACCCACATAAATATGGACAGATAATTTTTGACAAAGTAACCAAAAACATACCATGGATAAAAGACAGCTTCTTCAATAAATGGTGCTGGAAGAATTGGAAAGCCATGTGCAAAAGAATGAAACTAGACTGCTATCTGTCACCGTGTACCAAAATGAACTCAAAATGGATCAAAGACCTAATCATAATACCTGAAACAATAAACTGTATAGGAGAAAACATTGGTACTAAACTTATGGACCTTGGGTTCAAACAGGATTTTATGAATTTGGCCTCAAAAGCAAGGGAAGTAAAAGCTAAAATAAATGAATGGGATTATATCAAACTAAAAAGCTGCTGCACAGCAAAGGAAACCATCGACAAAATAAAGAGGTGACCAACTGAATGGGAGAAGATTTTTGTAAAACAACACCTCCGATAAGGGTCTAATATCAAAAATATATAAGGAACTCATACAACAACAACAAAAACAAACAATCCAATTTTAAAAAGGGCAGAGGACCGGAATAGACATTTCTCCAAAGAGGATATACAAATGACTCATAGACATATAAAAAAAATGCTCAACATCACTAATCATCAGGGAAATGCAAATAAGAAACAGAATGAGATATCACTTCACACCAGTTAGAATGGCTATCATCAACGACACAAATAATAAGTCTTGGAGAGGCTGTGGAGAAAAAGGAACCCTCATACACTGTTGGTGGGAATAGATTGGTGCAGCCGCTGGAAGGCAGTGTGGAGCTTCCTCAAAAAATTAAGAATATAATAATTATATGACCCAGCAATCCCTCTCCTGCATATCTACCCAAAAAATCTGAAAACATTTACCTGTAAAGACATATGTGGTCCAATGTTCATTGCAGCTTTATTTATGGTAGCTAAAACATGGAAACAAGCAAAGTATCCTTCAATAGATGATTTGATAAAGATTATGTGGTATATATACACAATGAGATACTATTCTGCCATAAGAAAAGATGAAATAATGCCGTTTGCAACAACATGGATGGATCTTGAGATTATTATGCAAAGAAAAATAAGTCAGACAGAATAACTGAGAACCATATGATTTCACTGATGTGTGGTATATAAAACTGAAAACAACAAAGAAACAAGACAAACAAATGAAGAAACAAAAACTCATAGACACAAACAATAGTCTAGTGGTTACCAGAGGGTAAAGGGGGAGGAGGATGGTAGACGAGGGTAAAAGGGATCAAATATAAGGTGATAGAAGGAGAATTGACTCTGGGTGGTGAACACAGAGTGTGATATACAGATGGTGTATTACAGAATTGTATGCCTGAAACCTATGTAACTTTACTAACAATTGCCACCTCAATGAAATTTAATTTAAAATAAATAATAAAATTAACCAAGGGTGTGAAAGATCTGTATACTGAAAACTCTAACACATTGATGAAAAAAATTAATGAAAACACAATAAATAGAAAGATATACTAGCCTCACAGATTCGAGAAATTAATGTTAAAATGTCCATACTATCCATAGCAATCTACAGATTTAATTCAATCCCTATAAAAATTCCAATGACATTTTTCAAAAAGTTAGAACAAACAGTCCTAAAATTTGTGTGCAACCACAATAACCCTATTAGCCATATTCATCTTGAGAAAAAAACTAATTGAGGTACATCATGTTTCCTGATTTCAAACTACATTACAAGTTTATATGAATCAAAGCAGCATAGTTCTGGCATAAAACAGATATATACATTAATGGAACAGACTAGAGAGGCCAAAATTAAACCCACATATATCTGGTTAATTAATTTATGACAAAGGAGCTAAGAATATATAATGAAGAAAAAAACACAGTCTCCTCCATAAATGGTGTTGGATACAGGACAGTCACATGCAGAAGAAGGAAACTGGTTCACTATCTTACGCCATAGACAAAAAATTAACTCAAAATGGATGAAAACTTTGAATATGAGACCTGAAACCATAAAACTCCTAGAAGAAAACAGGTGGTAAGCTACTTTACACTGGTCTTTGCAATGACTTTTTTCAATTTCACATCAAAAGCAAAGGCAACAAAAGAAAAATATAAACAAGTGGGACTACATGAAACTAAAAAGATTGGACAATTTTATACTTTTCAGTATACAAGCCCAGTACATGTTTTGTTACATTGATACCTAAATATTTCATTTTTTTCTTTTTTAAATTAAAGTTTATTGGAGTGACAATGGCTAGTTAAGTTATATAGGTTTCAAGAGTACAATTCTATAATACATTATATATCACAGTGTGTGTTCAGTTTCTTTTATTTTTTTTTCTACTTTTTTTTTCTTTTTGGGGAGGGGAACAGCGTTGGGAAATTGGGGAAGGAGAACACACAAGTTGCTGTCCTTTTGTTGTGGAGGACGTTGCTTCACTGGCCCATGTTGGTATTATCATTGCTCTCTTCCCGGGTGAGACAGTCACTCGCAGTTCCTTGAACCACCACTCACTGCAGCTGCCAGCCGCTCACACTGGCTGCCGGCCACTCACGGTAGCTTACAGCAGCCCACTGCAGCCCCGCTGCAGCCTATGCTGTCGCCGGCGCAGGCGGCTCATGGCAGCCCAGCTCCAGGTCGAGCTGTCGTCGTTCACCAACTTAGTTGTAGAAGGCGCAGCATCACTGGCTCTCATGTGGAATCTGAACCAGGGCCCTGCTGCTCAGAGCTGGCGTCCCAAGCCAATTCCTGACCAATGCACCACTCGGCCGGTTCGTGTTCACTTTCTGAGTGATGCAATGTATTTTCCATTTGTTTCCTCATGTTCATTGCTAGCATATAGATAGATATGCAACTGATTTTTGTGTGTTCTTGTGTCCTGTAACCTTGCTGAAGTCACTTATTACTTCTAGAAGTTTTTTTATGGGTTCCTTGAGATTTTCTTTGTAGACTATCATGTCATGCAAATGGAGATGGTTTTAGTTTTTCCTCTCAATTTGTATGCCTTTGGTTTCATTTTCTTGCCTCATTGTACTGACTGGAGTTTCCACTAGTGTTGAATGAGAGTGGTGATGGTTAGCGTTGTTGTCTTGTTTCAGATCTTAAGAGGAAAACATTGTTTCTCACTACTGGGTTTGATATTAGTTGTGGGTGTTTTGTAGATTTTAAAAAATAAAGTTGCTAGGGGCGACCGGGTGGCTCAGTTGGTTACAGCACGAGCTCTGAGCAACAGGGTTGCCGGTTCGACTCCCACACGGGACGGTGGGCTGTGACCCCCCACAACTAAAATTGAACACAGCACTTTCAGCTGAGCTACCGCTGATCTGCTGATGGCTGGCCAGATGGCTCAGTTGGTTGGAGCACGTGCTCTTATCAACAAGATTGCCTGCTCGTCTCCCGCATGGGATGGTGGGCTGCACCTCCACAACTAGATTGAAAACCGTGACTGGAATCGGAGCTCAGCTGCGCCCTCCACAACTATATTGAAGACAAGAACAGTAATACCTTGGTTTGCGAGCATAATTCGTTCTGGAAACAAACTACTCGTATCTCAAGACATCACTTGTTTACCACATTAAAATGTATTAGAAATGTTTGCTTGTCTTGCAGAATACTTGCAAACCAAGTTACTTGCAATCCAAGGTTTTACTGTACTTGGAACTGATAAGTCCTGGAAAAACACCCTCCACAACTAGATTGAAACAACTACTTGACTTGGAGCTGATGGGTCCTGAAAAAAAACACACTGCTCCCCAATAAAGTTTAAAAAAATAATAAAGAAAACAATTTAAAAAGAAAAAGCTGATTTAAAAAAATTAAAAAACCCTACTGTCTTTGGGCAATTGCAGAAACATGGGATTCCAATGTGAATAGGTGGGAATCAAAACCTAATACAGGTTAGGGCTGGTTGAGTGGCTCAGTTGGTTAAGAGCTCACTCGAGTGTGAGCTGAGCTCTGAGCAACAGCAGTTTGATGCCCAGCCCAAGTGGAGCTGCCATTGAGCTGCCCACAGGTAGCACGATGGCTCAGATAAAACAAAACAAAACAAAACAAAACAAAACAAAACAAACTAATACAGGTTATAACAGTCGGAGCAAAATGAAGATGGAATTGGGGAAGAATTTGGAATTTGACAGCCAGGTATGAAATCCTGTTGCAACACAATGTAGCTAAAAATTTCTCACAAGCCCTCATCTGCATAACCAAACAACTAGCTAGTTAACAACTAGGCATTGGGTATACCTGTGGAGATAATAAAGTATAGTGTAAAAGGTTGACCATATTATAGAAGTGAAATTTGGCATTATCAGGTTGAAATAGTTGAAAACTGATCCAATACAACTTATTTGACAAAATGATATATATTTTTTCCTACACCAATGTGAAAGAAATATGTATGATGAGTGCCTGTCATTCCAGGTGTTTTAATTGATTATAATTCAAATATTGCTAATGACACTGACCAATGTGAGAAATGGCTAGTTGGGTAAGTTTGTCCCCAAGATTTGGTTCAAACTAAATGCTGTTTCTTTTAATTTAATAGTTCTATATTTACCCTCCAATTAGTGTACCTCAAAATAAAACTATAATGGAAAATGCGCTTGGTGAAACATACAAGTATGTGTATTATATTGGTAATGTGACTTGGAAAGATGGTATTATTTCTACTGTTTGTGGTTTAATGTGTAGGAATAATATATTGGGTTGTAGGAAAAGTCATGACGCATTTTTGCAGTGAAAAACATAGAAAAAAATACATCATGACTTTTCCGGCAACCCAATATTTTACCTACCAAGCCCCACATGTTGATTATGTATTACATATTAACTGGAAAAAACAAAAATAAGAACTGAAGAATACCTTTCAAATTTAAAGGACTTAGAAAAACAAGCTACTAAAACTAATCACATTATATAAACTTGTTAAATGATGATGGATAACTTTAGTGTGTTGCAAATCAAGAATGCACTCTATACATCACTGCTATATTTTCCAAGGCTATTCACCTAAAACTAATGTTCTTTTAAAATCACTCTGTTGTAATTGCTTTGTTAGGTATGTTGCTTTGGGCTTGTTGGAAATACAATAAATTAAGAATATCTCAAAGAGAAATCACTGCTGTAATGCAGATTGTATGAAATATCTATCACAGAGGGAATAATTGTGGAAAAACTAAACTTTACTAATCTTACTGAGGAATGTGGAAGGATGTGACTAATCATGTGCTAGATACACTGTCAGGGGCAACTGTCGGAGGTACTGATAAAGAATTATGAAGAACAAACTATTTGAGTAAGCCTGAGAAACAACTATGGAAAAAAGGGTGCCAAACTATGCTGAATATAACTTCTAATATATATTGAATACTTGCTGGCTGTTCACTAAATGATGGAATGATATATAACAACTGCAATTTTAATTCTATATAAAAAGCTGAAAATCTACTAAACGTTGTAGTCACTTAGTAACTATCTGCAGGCATCTAGGGTATTAGTTTCACTCAATAATAAAATTAGATAATTGTATACAAGGTGTGATCAAATAATATGGTGAATGCTGCTGCAGAGTGCCATCCAACGGAAAGGCAGGAATCTTCAATATGGGAAGCAGCATGTTGAACCTTAATAACAGTGTGTGACAAGTTTCAACTTGTTCAGTGGAGTCAGTCGGGTGTGAACTTTCATTGAGAGAAGGTGTGTTTTAAAGTGTGCCATAAATCATGGATTGTAAACAGCACATTAACATGAAATGTGAAAATGGTTTCATCCTCCATGACAACACTGTGTCACACGTTGATACTGTTATGGCAATTTCCGCCAAGTAAAAACATTATGGTGTATCCTCATCCACCTTATTCACTGAATCTGGCACCGTGAAACTTCTGGTGTTTTGAATCGATTCAGGACATCAAGGCAGCCAAGACAGAGAAACTAAAGATGCTCATGAAAGATGCCTTCCAGAACTGCTTCAGAAAGTGGCAAGAAAGATGGGATAAGTGTGTTTGAGATGAGGGGGAGCATTTTGAGGGGAATTAATGGCAATGTTTTTGTTTTGTTTTTTTGACAGATGAGTCTTTTAATAGAAAAACACACGTGTAACAGTAGCAACACAATCTCTCACAATCCAGATGGTTCTGGACTTCAGTTCTTCAATGGCAATGTTTATTTATTGTAATATTTTTTATTTAAACATTCACCGTATTTTTGGAGAACACATACATATTGATCACATATGAATTGACATGTTCCTTAATGTCTCAATTCTTTTCTTTTTTCCCAACAAAGGATAGGTAAGCAGAACAGACAGAATCCCTTTCCTAGGGGATTTATTTGCAAATTTGAGAGTAAGGGGATAGAAGAAGTAATTAGGCAGTTATGCAGCATTAATAACACTATTATGCTCTGTCGCTTCAGCACAATAAATTGGAAATGTAAGAGTGAAAATCGTTTGTGTAATGACTTTATCTTCCTACTGCATGTTAACTAATTCAGTTTAAAATTACTTAATTAGCTTTGCAAAAGGATGATACTGAGATCACTTGTCATTTCTATGTTTTTTTCACCTTTCACCTCTGAAAGTTTCCACAGCTTTGTCTGTGATTAATCCTGCCAACTGTCCCAGATTTATAAAGAGATCCTACAAGGTACCACCTGTCAGGTGCAGCTGCCAGGATTAATAGCCGATAAAGCTGGGGAAAAGTTCAGAGAAGATATTTGCAGGTCTCTGCACAAAGATAATGTGGTGGAAAATCAAAATGCTTGACTGTCACAATGGAATGAGATGTTCTTCAGGATGGCCTTCCTGCTGCTGCTCTGGGCAGATAGGCAGGAAGAGACCAAGCAGGGGCCACTGCCGAAGGGCAAACTGGAATTTTGCATTCACTTAATTAGGCCTTACTTCAGCTAGATCAGGAATACCAAACTGTCATCACAGATTCGTTTTGAATCGAGGGAATGCACAGAGATATTCTTTTTTGGATGGTCAAGATATGGAATAACAGGAATCTTTATGAAGCACTTATTTTTTTTTTTAAAGATTTTATTGGGGAATTGGCAGAGGGGAACAGCGTTGGGGAATCAGGGAAGGGGAACAGACAAGTTGCTGTCTTTTTGTTCTTCAGTTTAGTTACGGAGGATGTTGCTTCACTGTTGGTATCGTCATTGCGCTCTTCCCGGATGAGGCAGATCGGTCGCTGGCCTCTGGATGTCGCTCATCGCGGCTATTGGCAGCTCACGCTTGGCTGCCAGCCGCTCACGCTGGCTGCGGGCCACTCACTGTAGCCTATGGCAGCCCACTGCAGCAGGGGCTGCAGCCCACACCATCACAGGGGCTCGCAAAGCCCAGCTCCAGGTGGAGCTGTTGTTAGCTGTAGAGGGCAGTGTCACTGGCCCTCATGTGGGATCCGAACCGGGGCCGCTGGCATCCCAAAACCAGCGCTTAACCAATGCGCCACTCGGCCGGCCCTATGAAGCACTTTTTATATGCTCTTCTATACACTTTAGATTTTATGTCTCATTTAATCTTTGAATGCATTTCACCCTATAAGATAGGTCTTATTAGCCACATTTCAAAGATGCAGAAACTGAGAGTCAGAAAAGTATAACAATTTGGTTAATGCCATACAGTTAATAAACAATCTATAATACAAACACAGATATTTCTGTCTCTAAGTATTACCTATTAGAATTAACTAAAGGGACTTTAAAAAAAATACAGATGCTGGCGTTCTGGTCAAGATGGCAGAGTAGGTGAACCTTATGCTTGCTTCCTCCCATGACCACATCAAAATTACAAGTAAATTATAGAATAATCAACCTGGGGAACCATCTGAAGACTAGCTAAATGGAAGTTCTATAACTAAGGATAAAAAGAAGCCATGTTGAGACTGGTAGGAGGGGCGGAGATGTGAAATGGGGTGGCCCTCCTCCCACCTGTGGCAGTTGAGAAACAGGAGGGATATCTCAGCTGAGGAAGTACTCCCCTGAGGAGCAAGAGGTCCTGTCCCTGCAATGGGCTCCCCAGCCCAAAGTATCAGAAGCTGGAAGAGGAGCCCCCACAACATGTGGCTATGAAAATCAGCTGGGATTCCATCCATCCCCATGAGACAGAAGGCTTCCAGGAACCCAGGCATCCTCTTCAAGGGACTGTGCATAGACTCATTTGCTCGCAAGCACTCACCCTGGGCTCTGACGAAGGAACAGCAGCTCAAGGGCCTGGAGACACACAGCAAGACACTGAGTTGTGTGGCTTAGGTTGAGGGCTGGAGGGACAGCCACTATTGTCCCTGTGTTGAATCCTATTCCCCCATAGCCACAAGGGGGATGTTGTCTTTCCTCAGTTGAGCCCTCCCAACACATGGCCAAATCTGAATCTGCATTAATCTAGTGAACACTTGCCACACACTGGTGACTCCCTGATACCCCAACTCACCCAACTCCCATACTGCTCAAGGCTCCTTTAGTGGCTGAGCTTTACAGGAAGTCAGCAGGCAGTGGCAGCCCTTAGGATGCCCTTTCACTGAGCAGTCCCAGCCCCAGTACTGGGGGCAGCTGACTGTGGTTCACAGCCTGAACCCTCCCACATGCCTCCAGGTACAACACAGGCAGCTGTCAACCATGGATCACTTTGTAGATCCTAACAGGTAGCACTGGCCAGTCACAGGCAGTGGCTGAATTTGGCTTATACCAAAAGTCTCCCAACAAACACCAAAATGAACATACCCAGTGGCTGACTTCAGACCAAAACAGAAAACCACCTGATTAGCTCCACAGGTGGCACACCCAAAGGGTGGTACTGGCAGGCACCAGAGCCCACTGGGGCAAATCTTGCTCCCTGGAATAAGCCCGCACACATCAGCTCCTACACTGTGGTAGTGGCCAATACTCACAGCCAATCAGCCTAGGAGTCATCCCCACCCACTGATGGCAACAGTAATCAAAGCTCAACTACAACAGGAGGGCACACACAACTCACATAAGGGACACTACTAGAGCACTAAGCTCAAGATGATCAGTAAAACTGTACCACTGGACCCTACAGGACATCTACTATATAAGGCCACAGTGACAAGACTGGGAGATGAAACTAATCTACCTAATATGTAGAAATAAACACACAGAGGCTGCCAAAAAAAGGAGACAAAGAAATAATGTTCCAAATGAAAGAACAAGAGAAAATGCCATAAAAAGATCTAAATGAAATGGAGGCACTCTTCCAGACACAGAGTTTAAAACACTGGTTATAAGGATGCTCAAGGAAGTTAGTGAGAACTTCAACAAAAAGATAGCAAGCATAAAAAAGGACTAGAAACCATAAAAAAAGAACCAGTCAGAAATGAAGAATACAATAACTGAAATGAAACAATACACTAGAAGAAATCAATAGCAGAGTAGGTGAAGGAGATGATTGAATCAGTGATTTGGAAGACAAGGTAGGAGAAAATGCCCAGTCTGAACAGCCAAAAAAAAAAAAAAAAAGAATCCAAAAAATAGGATAGATTAAGGGACCTATGGAACAACATCAAACATATCAACATTCACATCATAGGGGTACCAGAAGGAGAAGAGAGAGAGTAAGGGACTGAAAACCTATTTGAAGAACCATGACTGAAAACTTCCTTAACCTGGTGAAGGAAATTGACATCCACGTTCAGGAAGCACAGAGATTGCCAAATGAGATGAACCTACACAGGCTCACACCAAGAACATCATAATTAAAACACCAAAGATTAAATACAAAGAGAGAATCTGAAAATTAGCAAGAGAAAAGTAGTTAATTACCTACAAGGGAGCTCCCATAAGACTGTCAGCTAATTTCTCAACAGAAATTTTGCAGGCTAGTAAGGATTGGCACAAAATACTCAAAGTGATGAAAAGCAAGAACCTACAACCAAGATTACTTTACCCAGCAAAGCTATCATTTAAAATTGAAGGAGAGTTTTTGCGTGGGAAAAGGAAGCAGCTCAGAGCTCCAGCTAGTGTCGCTGGGACCTGTTTTCCTAGAGGCTGCCTTGTGCTCTGCACCTCTGCCAGCCATGGGCCTGCTGGAGCTGTGTGAGGAAGTGTTCAGTACCGCCGACCTTTTACCGAGTGTTGGGCATGCTGCGTGAGGCCTCAGACGACGAGGTCCGACGCGGCTACCACAAGGTGTCCCTGCAGGTGCACCCAGACCAAGTGGGCGACGGTGACAAGGAGGATGCCACCCGCCGCTTCCAGATCCTTGGGAAAGTCTATTCCGTTCTGAGTGACAAAGAGCAGAGAGCAGTGTACGACGAGCAGGGAACAGTGGATGAGGATTCTGATGCGCTCAACCAGGATCGGGACTGGGAAACATACTGGAGGTTACTCTTTAAAAAGATATCTTTAAGGGCCGGCCGAGTGGCGCAGTGGTTAAGTGCTGGCTTGGGAAGCCAGTGGCCTCGGTTCGGGTCCCACATGTGAGGGCCAGTGACACTGCCCTCAAAAAAGAAAAATAAAATAAAATAAAAAGATATCTTTAGAAGACATTCAAGCTTTTGAAAAGGCATACAAAAGTTCTGAAGAAGAGCTGGCTGATATTAAACAAGCCTATCTGGACTTCAAGGGGGAGGGACATGGATCAGATCATGGAGTCTGTGCTGTTTGTGCAGTAACAAGAGGAACCCAGGATAAGGAACATTATTCAGCTAGCCATCGATGCCAGAGAGGTCCCATCCTATAACACCTTTGTCAAGGAATCGAAGCAAAAGATGAGTGCAAGGAAAAGGAGGACTCAGGAAGAGGCTAAAGAAGCAGAAAAGAGCAGGAAGGAGTTGGGACTTGAAGGAGTAGATAACTTAAAAGCAGTCATTCAGAGCAGAGAAAAGGATTGGCAAAAGGAAATGGACAGTTTTCTGGCTCAGATGGAAGCAAAGTACTGCAAACCTTCCAATCGAGGAAGGAAAAAGACAGCTCTCAAGAAAGAAAAGAAATAATGGAATTTTTCTCTTCAAAAGTCTTTAGGTGTTAATTGGTGCCATTGTAGGCAAGATACAGTCAAGATTTGAAGACAAAAGTTGATCCAACCCTTAAGTTGTCTTTCCTGCCTGAACTATTCAGATTGACTGTAAACCAGAATCTCTCAACCTGATCATAGCATATCCTAGCAATTCCCTGACATTCTGTGCAGTCCCTGTATTAAGGAATTTGGTGTGAGGAAAGAGGTTGGTATACTTCCTGATGGCACTTGCTTCTGTGGATATTCTGTACAAGAAACTATTTAGGATGCTGGTCTGTCCATACTTCCTTTACCAGTTGTCATTTTGCCACACAGGAGTGAGCTGCAGAGTATTCGGAGTGATGTGCGTGTTTATTAGAACAGTTATTCTACTTAGCTAGAATGCCTTCAAAACACTTGCTGGACATCTTCCAAATACTTGACAGTTTGCTCTCTCTCTGTCTTAATGTTCTTGACTAGGTCCCCCTTTTTGTTTTACTCAATCAGGTTTTGTACTCTTTGCTCACAAAGTATAGGACAGACAGGTGTTCTCATTACTTCAGTCATGTTTATGAAACTTATACATGATGAAATAAACAAGTAAAAAATGACTGCTAAGTTTTAAATGACTGATCATTTAAAATGTGATGAGGAAAAAACATGAATGGTGTTTAGGATAGAGAAGAGGAAAAGAAAGTAGTCCTAGTCAGTGTTGTAGCAGATAGCCCAGTTTAAGCAGCATAAAGAGATATTGTAGTCTTGCCTGTAACTGCTGAATGTCATTAGGCAGGCCACTGAGTTCGTGGGAACTTGTCATCTTATCTGGGAGTTTGGGTAAAGGACTTCTTAGAGGCTCCTTCTGGCTCCTTAATTTTAAAAGGCAAGCCATCATGATCCAGTGGTTGGTTATCATGTACTCATGGTATTGATTTGTACAGTACAGAGATTTTTACTTGTATTAAGTTAAATTGGTGTGCAATAGAATATATAGAAGTTTTTAGGGACTGTTCAACTTAAAATCTCTGATTTGTAGACTAATATATTCAGTACCACATGCATAAAACAAACCTGTTACTGAGTTTTATGTATCATAATTTATCTGAGGTAAGCACATGACACGTTTTCATTTTCTGATTGCAAACAGATTAAAATATACTCTTGTATTATTAAAAATATAATTCAATGCACGTTGTTTGAAGTATCTGTCTTCATATGATAGCATTTGAACACTTTCATATAATAAAAATTTACCCCCCCAAAAAAAATTGGAGAGATAAAGAGCTTTCCAGACAATAAAAAGCTAGAGTTTATCACAGTATTACAAGAAATGTTAAAGGGATTTCTTAAGAAGGGGACAGGGGTGGGAGTTGGGGGGGGAGAACATAAATATGAATAATAAAATGACAATAACTATGAACCTATCAATAATCACTTTAAATATAAATGGATTAAGTGCTCTAATGGCTAAGAAATCAAGACCCATACATATGCTGTCTACAAGAGACTCATTTCAGATTGAAAGACACACAGAGAATGAAAGTAAAGGGATGGAAAAAGATATTTCATGCAAATGAAAACAACAAAATGCTGGGCTAGCCATACTTATATTGAAAACAAAATACACTTTAAAGCAAAGGTTACCATAAGAGACAAAGAAGTACATTTCATAATGATACAGGGACCAGTCCAACAATGGGATATAACCCTTGTAAACACTTAAGCACCCAATATAGGAGCACCTAAACATATAAAGCAATTACTGACCAACATAAAGAGAGAGAGAGAGATCTACAGTACTACAATCATAGTAGGGGAATTTAACACTCCATTGGCATTGATGAATAGATCTTCCAGACAGAAAATCAACAAGGAAACAACATCCTTAAATGACACATTATACCAGATGGATTTAATTGGTATTTCCACCCCACAGCAGCAGAACATTTTTGGGGAATTGGGGGAGGCAAACAGCGTTGGGGAATCCGGGAAGGGGAACAGACAAGTTGCGGTCCTTTTATTATTCAGTCTAGTTGTGGAGGACGTTGCTTCACTGGCCCATGTTGGAATCATCATTGCGCTCTTATCAGGTGAGGCAGATTGGTCGCTGGCTGGACAGCCGCTCCTAGCAGCTCCTGGCAGCTCACGCCAGCTGCCAGGTACTCATGCTGGCTGCCGGCCACTCACTGTAGCCTATGGCGGCCCACTGCGGCAGAGGCTGCAGCCCACACCGTCACAGGCAACTCACAGCAGCCCACCTCCAGGTGGAGCTGTTGTTCACCATCTTAGCTGTAGAGGGCAGTGTCACTGGCCCTCATATGTGGGATCCGAACAGGGGCTGCTGGCGTCCCAAGCCAGTACTTAACCAATACTCCCCTCGGTTGGCCCAGAATATACATTCTTTTCACATGCACATTGAATCAGCATTACTTACAGTGGCCAGGATATGGAAGAGGCCTGGGTTCCCATTGATGGATGATTGGATGGGGAGGATGTGGTCCATATATGCAATGAAGTGTTGCTCTGCAGTGGAGGAGAATGAAATCTGGCTGTTTGCGGTGGCATGGATGGATCTAGAGGGCGTTGTGCTGGGTGGGATAGGTCCAACAAGGGGAGACAGGTGCCATGTGGTTTCTCTTGTGAGTAGATTCTGGAGAACAGAATAAACAAACTTGCAGGATAGGAACAGACCCATGGATGCAGAGAGTAGACTGGTAATTGTCATATGGGAGGTGTGTATGGGGAGTTGAGTGAAAAAGGTGAAGGCATTAAGAAGTACAAATTGGTACTTACAAAATAGTCATGGGGATGTAAAGTACAGTATAGAGAAAATGGTCAATAATATTGTAATAACTATGTAGGGTGTCAGGTGGGTACTAGACTTATCAGGGGATCACTTTATAAATTATATAAATGTCTAACCACTATGCTGTATTCCTGAAACTAATATAAAATAATATAGAATGTCAACTGTAATTGAGAAAAAAATTAATTAAAAAATAAAATTGACTACCCAAGGAAAAAATAAAATAAAAATACAGATCCTCAGACCAGTGCCCAGACAAACTAAATCACAGTATGTGTGGAAGATGTGGTTTTTAGATTCCAGGAACCGGTGTATTTTTAATGGCCCCTATATAGAATTCCAATGTACAACTGAGTTTGAAAACAACTTTTCTAAAGCCTTTGCTCTTTCCACTATATCCATTTCCCCAAACTTGACACATTATGAAAATCATATCAGGTAGTTTTTAGGAATACAACTTACCTAGATATTCTGATTTAGTAGATTTCGGTAGGGACTATGAAATCCTATTTTTAACAAGCATCCCAGGTGATTCTTATAATCAGGTAAGTCTGTGAAACATTACAGTACAGTATATTTTCTTCTAGCATAACTGAGGGTCTTATGCACTTCACCATTAGAGAACAAGGGCCAACCATTTGCCACACCATTACACAAACAAGGGCATCATAAATTCTGACTTGTGATGTTCTCAGTATTTTTATATGCATTTTCCTATTTGAGATTGAAAGTTTCTAACAAGTGGGGACCATCTTGATAATTCTTTTTAATTCTCACCATGTCCTTTTCAGTTAGTTATAATCTAAAAATGACTACCTGAAAAGGCATGGTTGTTACTTATCAAATAATTGTTACTTATAAATAATTGATACTTATCAAATAATTATTATTTATCAGTAATATGAGTCCGATAGGGGGATAGAGCAAGATAATTTAAATTTGCCTAAGTTTAGGGCCGGTCAAGTGGTGCATTTGTTAAGAGTTGGCTTGAGACACCAGTTCTGAGCAGCAGAGCCACAGTTCGGATCCCACATGGGCCAGTGACACTGTGCCCTCCACAGTTAAGATGGTGAACAACAGCTCGACCTGGAGCTGGATTGCCGGGAGTTGCCGGCGGTGGTATAGGCTGCAGTGGGGCTGTAGTGGGCTGCGCTGAGCTACCGTGAGTGGCTGACAGCCAGCGTGAGCGGCCATCAGCTGGCATGAGCATCCATCCAGAGGCCAGCGACCAATCTGCCTCACCCAGGAAGCGCGCAATAATACTAACATGGGCCAGTGAAGCGACGTCCTCCACAACTAGACTGAAGAACAAAAGGACAGCAACTTGCCTGTTCCCTTTCCCCAATTCCCCAAAGCTGTTGCCCTCCCCCAATTCCCCAATAACATCTTTTTTTTTTTTTTTAAAGATTTTATTGGGGAATTGGCGGAGGGGAACAGCGTTGGGGAATTGGGGAAGGGGAACAGACAAGTTGCTGTCTTTTTGTTCTTCAGTTTAGTTGCGGAGGATGTTGCTTCACTGTTGGTATCGTCATTGCACTCTTCCCGGATGAGGCAGATCGGTTGCTGGCCTCTGGATGTCGCTCACCACGGCTATTGGCAGCTCACGCTTGGCTGCCAGCCGCTCACGCTGGCTGCGGGCCACTCACTGTAGCCTATGGCAGCCCACTGCAGCAGGGGCTGCAGCCCACACCATCACCGGGGCTCGCACAGCCCAGCTCCAAGTGGAGCTGTTGTCAGCTGTAGAGGGCAGTGTCACTGGCCCTCATGTGGGATCCGAACCGGGGCCACTGGCATCCCAAAACCAGCGCTCAACCAATGCGCCACTCAGCCGGCCCCCCAATAAAATCTTTTAAAAAAAGGTTAGCCCAAGTTTATAAAATGCATATAGCAAGCAATAAGCATCTGCAGGTCACCATCACCTCTATCACCTCTACAATATTCAAAGGGTACAAGACCATATTATCAAAGGGACTGTAGAATTTTCTTTGGTAGTGTTATTGATGCTCAATATTTATTATCTCCAACAGTTGTCAAGACAAGTCCTGTTTCCAAGAAAGTATCTTAACTGCACAAAAGGAAGTAGCTTAAATTTAAATTGTAGATTTCTTTTTAAACAAATACCCAGGAGAGTACACACTCATGATTGTGACTGATAATGGTTTGTCTCACCCTGTATGTCAGAATACAAGAGACAGTGGTGGGCTCCTGCTCCAG
Source organism: Aselliscus stoliczkanus (assembly GCA_033961575.1). Lineage (NCBI taxonomy): Eukaryota > Metazoa > Chordata > Mammalia > Chiroptera > Hipposideridae > Aselliscus > Aselliscus stoliczkanus. The sequence continues at coordinate 123,453,991 of CM066737.1, read as the reverse complement.
TCCTCCTTAATTTCTGTATCTACTACATAGTAAATATATCAGAATGAAGACATAAACATGATTTTTACTTATTTCTTTGAGCCGAAAAGAGATGTCTTAAACTCAAGCGACTTCAGGTGTAGGAGAAGTAACATAACTGTGCAAAGTTCACAATGGATTAAAATAGGGGGTTTTGGGCCAGCCGAGTGGCACGGTGGTTAAGCGCTGGCTTGGGAAGCCAGCAGCCCCGGTTCGGATCCCACATATGAGGGCCAGTGACATTGCCCTCAAAAAAAAATAGGGGGTTGTGAATTGTGACTAAAGATATTTAAATAAAATAAAAAGTCTAGGCCAAAACATCTTGGAGATATTCCTGGCCTCATGGTAGGTGAATCTCCCAAATAAGAGGATCTTCCATAGGATGGATAGGACCCACTATTGATGTATTCAATAGACCAGGACCTGGCTGAAGTCAGAAACCTATTTTGGATTTTCCGATTTGTTCAAAGCCATGAGCTATTGAATTGAGTCTCAAGGAATCATCAGAACAAGCAAAAGCTGTACCACAACAGCTTTCCTCCAGCACCCAACTTGCTCTCAGTCTTGTTATGGTGTTGTCTCCCTCACCCCAACTCACTCCATAGCCTAAGCTAGCTATCCACACAAATCTACTTTCCAGGCAAGGACCTCACCTGTACAAAAGAAAGTAGCCAACCTTATTTATAAGAAGTATAGTGATAAAATTAGTTGTCTTAGGTTCTCAGGTTATCACTCCCTGAGTCTGTCAACTCAGGACTCTTTGTTTCCCAGGACTCTGCCCTTGGAAACAAAACAGAAATGAATACCTGATCTGCCTTCAAACTGCAGAGAATCCAACCCCTTTTATGCCAGACTAAGCACTCCACCCACATAAATGTCTCCAGTAAAATAATCCAATATATCCAATCGGAATTTTACAAAACAGTGCCTTCTAACTTGGAATGCTGAAGCACTTTTTTCAAAAACAAACAAAGAAAAAGCTTCTTCTAGCTTCTACTGATACTGTGATACTAGTCCTGACAGTACTGCTCTGACCAGATGATTTGAATGTCTTGCAGTCTTTTATGGGGCACAGAGCTTTGATCCACTCATGTCACTACCACTAACTTTGAAGCACTTTATGAAAATTTTCTACTGAATGGCCAAAGAATGCAGTTACTCAACTCTCACCTATGTCCTACTACATAACCTTCTCCTAGTAGCAAGTAGAACTTTTTGTAGCCTACATTTGTATATGGAGGAACATACTTCAAAATGTTAAGTTCAGGGCCAGCCAAGTGGCGCAGTGGTTAAGCGCTGGTCTTGGGAAGCCAGCGGCCCCGGTTCGGGTCCCACATATGAGGGCCAGTGACACTGCCCTCAAAAAAAAAAATGTTAAGTTCATTATAAAACCCTGTAAACAGCCTTCCAGCTTCCTGGTTTTCTCTCAAATATGTCTTCAGTCTCCCTTAATTTTTGAGCATATGTTCTTACGTCCTTCATTTTCTCTCATCCTGGTGTACAAAAACGAATGCATTCCATGGGAATGGATAGTAAAACTAGCTCAATGGTTACATAACCACAATATCCCATAACTTTAATTTTCCTGAGTTGAGGTATGGCATCTCATCACACCACATTTTAGGTTAAAGGAAGAGTACCTGTCCAGTAGCTACCCCTCAAAATTATGTTCCAAATAATGGCTATATTTGTCCCTAGGATTTATTAGTTGGTTTTTATTACTCCAGGTTTATGTAATGGTAATGATAGTGTTCATTTATTGAATACTTATTATTTACCTAACACTATTCTAAGTGCCTTATATTATCTTATTAAACCCTCAAAATAATCCTTTATGGGCTGGCTGAGTGACGCGATGGTTAAGAGCTGGCTTGGGAAGCCAGCGGCTCCAGTTCGGGTCCTACATATGAGGGCCAGTGATCCTGCCCTAAAATAAAAATAAAAATAGAAATAAATAATCCTTTGAAGACAGGAACATTATTATCCTAATTTACAAAAATAATTTGAAATACAAAGAGGTTATAACTTGTTCAAGGTCATATAGCCAGTAAACGGTGGAACACAGAATCCAACCCAGTCAATCTGGCTCAAAGGCCCATATTCTAATTGTGTCACATTCTTAAAAATACAATAAAACTTACAAATATGTGACAATTAAACAACACATTCTTAAACAACCAACAGATTAGAGAAATAATCACAAGAGAAATTAGAAAATAATTTGAGACAAATTAAAAAAACAGTGTATCAAAACTTATGAGATGTATCAAAAGCAGTGGTCAGAGGTGTGTGTATGTGTGTGTGGGGGGTTAGTAGTAGTAGCAGTAAACATTTACATTAAAAAGGATACCAAACCAATAAATTAACTTTACAATTTAAGGAATTAGAGAAAAAAAGGGCAAAGTAAATCCAAAAGAAGGAAATAATAAAGATTGGCATTGAGATAAACAAAATAAAGTCTGCAGAGAAAATCAACAAAAACATTTCACTTAGCATAATTTCAAGATCCATCCACGCTGTCACAAATTTCAGATTTCCTCTTTTCTTATAGCCAAGTAGTATTCCATTGTGTATATGTACCATACCTTCTTTATCCAATCATCTATCAAAGGACACTTTAGTTGTTTCCATGTCTTGGCTACTGTGAATAATGCTGCAGTGAACATAGGGGTACATAGATCTTTACGGATAAATATTCTCAGATTTTTGGGGTAGATACCCAGAAAAGGGATTCCTGAGTCGTATGGTAATTCTATTCTCAATTTTTTTGAGGGACCTTCATACTGTTTTCCATAGTGGCTGTATCAATTTACATTCCCACCAACAGTGTGCAATGACTCCTTTTTCTCTCTTTTCTTCAGGGCAGTGTCACTGGCCCTCATATGTGGGACCCTAACTGGGGCCACTGGCTTCCCAGGCCAGTGCTTAAGCACCTCACCACTCGGCTGGCCCCATGGCTCCTTTTTCCCCACAACCTTGCCAACACTTGTTATTATTTGTCTTGTGCTTTCAAAGAATTAACAAAATTGATAAACTTTATCTAGAATGACTAATAAAAAATGAGTAGACTAAAATTGTTAAATCAGAAATGAAACTGGGGATATACTAACAATTTTAGAGAACTAAAAAGGACTATGGGACTGTTATGAATAATTATACACCAATGAATTAGGTAACTTAGATAAAATGAACAAATTTCCATAAATATATGGACTACCAAAACGGACTTAAGGAGAAATAAAAATGTAAATAGGCCTATAATAAGAGATTTGATCAGTAATCAGAAACCTCCCCAAAACAACAACAATCCAGGATTAAAATTTCTGATCAAGATGGAAAAGTAGGTAAAGACTGTAATTGCATCTTCTCATGACCACGTCAAAATTATAGCTAAACTACAGAACACCCATCACTGAGAGTCACCTGAAACCTAACTGAACAGATATTCTATAACTAAGGATATACAGCAGAAGTGCCACGTAAAGACTGGTAGGAGTGGGGGGTAGAAACAGAATGTGCTGGTCCTGATATACATATGTGGTGGTTAAAAATCAGAAGGGATATCCCCAGTGCAGAGATCACCCCTGAGGAGCAAGGGGGTCCTGGCCCTACACCAGGCACCCCAGCCCATGGTTTCAGTACCAGAAAGAGAAGTCCCCACAATTTCTGGCTATGAAAAAAAATGGAGATTATGGCTGAGTGAGGGGAAGTGTGGGAGGCTGCTGGAGTCCCAGGCAATCCTCTTAAAGGGCTTGCACAAGGACTTACTCCCTGATGGACTCACTCACTCTAACATCCAGCTTGGAGACTGCAGCTCAAAAGGCACCAGGGACATATGGGGAGGAATTGAATTGCATGCCTTCAGGGCAAGGGCTGCAGGGGCAACTTTCTCCTGGACAGACAGGCTGGCAGAATTTATTGCTTTTGTTCTTGGTGTTGAGCTCTTCCTACTCCCAGCATGCAGATGCAGGTGGCCACCATATCTGAGTCTCCATCAACCTCGCTAAAACTGTTCGCCTTTCCTTGGTGATTTCCTGAAACCACTCCCCACCCAACTTACAGGCCCACCCAAGCCGCTTCCAATGGCTTTTCCATACAAACAGCCAGTCTTGGCTGATGCTACAGACTTTCCTGAAATCTCTCAAAAGTTTACAAACCCCAAACAAGAAGTACCTGGCATCAGCATGCCCCATACTTCTTGCTAAGTCATCACAAGACAGGCAATAGTGGAAGCCACACTCAGTTCACAGCTTAGCCTCCACCAGGCACCTCCCATCCCAGTGCAGGTGGAAGACATCTACAGAGTGCTTTGTGGCTTATACCAAGTTGCCTCAGGCAGGGAACAGGTGGGGACAGAACTTGGCTAGCAGTGAGTTCTCTTCCAGGAGGCTTCAGAGCCAGCATGCCCAATGCCCAGCTGTTAACCAAGCCCAAGCACCACACAGCTTCCTACATGAACAACACACCTAAAAGGTAATTTAAGCAGAAACCAAAGCCCTGCTAAACCAAGTTCTATTCCATAGGGTCAGATACTGGACAACAGATCCTTCACTGTAGTCACAGCCAGTTCTCACAATCAATCAGCCCGAGGATCAATCCTTCCCACTGACATGAAAACAGCAACCAAGGCCCAAATACAACAGGAGTGCAAACACCACCCATACAAAGGACACACCTGGAGCACCCAGCTGAGGTGACCAGGGAAACTGTACCATCATGCCCCACAGGACACCCACTACATGCATATGGCCACTCTGCTAAGACCAGGAGACTTAGCAGCCCTATCTGATATAGAAACAAAAACAGGGAGGCAGCCAAAATGGAAAGACAAAGAAAACATGTCCCAAATTAAAGCTCCAGAAAAAGATCTAAACAAAATGGAGATGGGCAATCTACCAGATGCAGAGTTCAAAATACTGGTCATAAGGATGCTCAATGAACTCAGGGACAACTTCAACAGAGAAAGGAAACAAAAATAGAGATAGAAAATACAAAAAAAGGCCTAGTCGGAAATAAAGCATACAATAAGTGAAATAAAGAATACATGAAAGGAATCAGCAGTAGATTAGATGAAGCACATACTGAATCAGCAATTTGGAAGAAAAGGTAGCAGGAAACACACAATCAGAACAGCAAAATTAAAAAAAGAAAGAATCTAAAAAAACATGAGGATAGTTTAAGGTCCTCTGGGCCAACATCAAATGTACCAACCTTCCCATCATAGGGGTACCAGAAAGAGAAGAGAAAGCAAGACATTGAAAACCTATTTGAAGAAATAATAACAGAAAATTTCCTTTACCTGGCAAGGGAAATAGACAAGCTCAGGAAGTACAGAGTCCTGTAGATAAACCCAAAGAGCCCCACACCAAGACACATTATAATAAAAATGGCAAAGATTAAAGACAAAGAGAGAATCTTAAAAGCAGCAAGAGAAAGGCACTTAATTATGTACAAAAGAGCTCCTATAAGACTTTCAGCTAATTTTTCAACATAAACTTTGCAGGCCAGAAGGGATTGGCACACAATATTCAAAGTGATAAAAAGCAAGAACCTACAACTAAGATTATTCTACCCAGCAGAGCTATAATTTAAAACTGAAAGAGAGGTAATGAGCTTCCCAGACAAGCAAAGGTAAAGGAGTTCATAGCCATCAAACCAGTATTACAAGATATGTTCAAATGACTTCTTTAAGAAGAAAAAGAAACAGATAAAAAAGTATGAATAAATTGGCAATAACTACACATCTATCAACAATTACTTTCAATTCAAATAGATTAAATGCCCCAATCAAAAGATAGTGTTGCTGAATTGATAAGAAACCAAGATGTTTATATATGCTGCCTACAAAAGACTTACTTCAGATCAAAAGACACACACAGACTGAAAGTAAAGGGATGGAAAAAGATGTCTTATATCAATGCAAACGAACAAAGAAACAAAAAACTGGGAGACCAATACTTACATCAAACGAAAATAAACTTTAAAACAACCACTATACAATAGATAAAGAAGGATCCATTAATCCCATTTCTGGGTATTTATCTGAAGAAACCCAAAAGACTACTTAGAAGGGACATGTGCATTTATGTTCATTGCAGCATTATGTGCAATAGACAAGTTACGGAGGCAACCTGGGTGTCCATCAATGGGTAAATGCATAAAGAAGAGGTAGTAAAAATATACAGTGGAATATTACTCAGCCATAAAAAAGTATGAAATCTTGTCATCTACAACAACATGCATGGACCTAGAGGGCATTATGATGAATGAAATAAGTCAAAGACAAACACTGTATCATATGATTTCACTTATATGTGAAATCTAAAAAAAACAAACAAAAACACCCATACACACAAAATAAGTGAACAAGCAAAACAGAAATAAACTCATAGATAAAGGGAACACTTTGATGGTTGCCAGATAGGATGGGAGTTGGGGGGATAGGTGAGAAAGCTGAAGGGGTTAAGAAATACAAATTGGTAGCCGCAAAATGGTAATGGGGAAGTAAAATATAACATAAGGAATACAGTCAATAATATTGTAATAAATACGTATGGTGTCAGATGAGTACTAGATTATTGGGGTGATCAGTTCGTAAGTTATATAAATGTCTAATCACTCACTATGTCGTACACCTTGAGCTAGTATAATATTGTATGTCAACTGTAATTGAAAAACAAAAAGATATATATATATATATATATATATATATATATATATAATAAAAAAATCCAGGATTAAATGGCTTCACTGGCAAATTCTGCCAAACAGTTAAAGAAGAATTAACACCAATTTTTTTCAAATGAATCCAAAAACATAAAACATAACAGGCAAGTTCAATTTCTAAGTCATTTTTTGAGGCCAGCTTCACTCTGATATTTAAGCCAGGCAAAGATATCACAAGAAAACGACACCAACACCTCTGATGAATGTAGATGCGAAAATTCTGAACAAATTACTATCAAATCAAATCCAACAGCATTATTAAGAGAATTCTATATCATGACTAATTCAATTTATTTCAAGAATATATCAGTGGCTCAAAATACAGAATACTAGGGGACTTCCGGTAAAACGGCGCAATAGACAGATGCTGTGCTAACTGCCTCCCAGGATCACACCAAAGTTACAACCAAATTATACAGCATTCAACCCTGGAGGTCCCCGGAACAATGGAGGAACAGAACCACTAAATGAAGAACTTAAAGAGGAAGCCGCATCTAGTCTGGTAAGACGGGTGGAGACGAGAGAGGGCAAACCCCGTGAGGGAGGTCCCAGCTGTGGGGAGGTTTCTCCGGTTGGGGGAGAGACCCTCCGGCCACACACCAAGCTCACCAGCCCAGAGCTCCTTTGCCGAGAAGAGAAGTTCTAAGATAGCCGGCAGTAAACTAGTGAGGACTCTCTTTGCTCAGCTCGGTGAGGCTAAGAGTGGCTGGAGAATCAGTGGGGCCAGCGCCTGGGCGTGCTTGCCGGTGAGCACATACCTGGTTCCTGGTGGAGGGAGTGGCTGTGTGAGCCGGGCCCGGGAGCCTGTGGGGATGGACTGAACTGAGCACCTTTGTTGCAAAGGCTGGAGGTTTTTGGACTGTTATTCCCGTGGTGTGGGGCCTGCACGCGAGTGGTGTAGGGAGGTCGCCATTTTGTCAAGCTTGGGCCCTCCCACGAAGGATCAGGTCGGAGACCTAATTGGTCTGGTGGAATTAGTGCAGAAGTACGTGAGCGCACGCGTGCATGCAGCCTTGGATCCCCACCCTCCGCTCGGCTTGTGCTGCGTTGCCAGGGAAACGCCTAGTGGGAGTGATCTGGCTCCAACAGGCTGCTCACTGAGACCCGGAAGTGCGCAAGCCGCCTCGGGTCCCCACTCTCCGCACGCACTCCGCTTGCAGAGTTGCCAGGCTGGTGATTGGTTGTCGGGCTGCTTGGCCTGATCTGCGAGCGGCTGATTGGGACTGGCTGAGACTGGGAATTTTCCTGGGAGTGTTGGGCCATGAGCTGTGTGCCTGCGTGATCCAGGCAGGGCTCTCCTAGGTGATCTATCTAATACATCAAAGCAATCCCAGAGCGACAGCCAGAATGGGAAAACAAAGAAACATGTCACAAGTAAATATCAGAAGAAACCTCCAGAAATGGAACCAAATGAAACAGAGGGATCCAACCTTTCAGAGACAGAGTTTAGAACATTGATGATAAGAATGTTTAAGGAACTTAACGAGGACATAAAGAAGGGCAGGGAAACCATAAAAAACAACCTGTTAGAACTAAAGAATACAATAACTGAAATGAACACACTCGAAGGAATCACCAGTAGAGTAGATGAAGCAGAGGAGCGGATCAGCGATTTGGAAGATAAAATAGCAGAACTCACCCAGTTGACACAGCAAAAAGACCAAAGAATAAAAAATAATGAAAATAGTTTAAGAGCCCTATGGGACAAGGTGAAGCACAACCACCTTTGAATCACAGGGATACCAGAAGGAGAAGAGAAGAAGCAAGGGGTTGAAAATGTACTTGAAAAAATAATGGCTGAAAACTTCCCTACCCTGGTGAAGGAAATCCACATACATGCCCAGGAAGTGCAGAGGGTTCCAAACAAGCTGAACCCAAACAGGTCCACACCAAGACACATCATAGTTAAAATGGCAAAGGTTAAAGACACAGACAGAATCCTAGAGGCTGCAAGAGAAAGACAGCAGGTTACATACAAAGGAACTCCTGTTAGACTAACAGCTGATTTGTCTACAGAAACTCTGCAGGCCAGAAGGGAGTGGCAGGTGATATTCAAAGTGACACAAAATCAAGGCCTACAACCAAGATTGCTCTACCCAGCACGGCTATCACTTAAAATTGAAGGAGAAATAAAGAGCTTCTCAGAAAAGAATAAGCTTAAGGAATTCATTACCACCAAGCCAGCATTGCAAGAAATGTTATAAGGGCTTTTTTAAATAAAAGAAAGGGGTAAACAAGCCAATCCAGAGAGACAATTTAAGAAGATTGAAGTCGTATCAAGCAGATATAAAGGAAAAACTGATGGTTGCTGGTTGGGAGGGAGTGGGGAAGAGGAGAAGGGGAAGGTTTTGGACAGTGTATGTGGGACTACAATGTTGCTGCAGGGATATGGGGGCAGTTCTGGGAATGTAATTGACAATGTTGTGAAGAGACTATTATGTTGCGAGAAATAAGTCAGTCGGAGAAGGACAGGTACCATGTGATCTCACTTGTGTGTGGAGTCTGTAGAGCTGAGTGAACGATCAAAGTAAACAGACTCGTAGATGTAGAGGAAAAACTGAGGGCTGCTAGTTGGGAGGGGGGTGGGGATGGGGGGGAAGGAGAAGGGATTAGACAGCATAAATAGACAACTACAATACTGCCACAGGGATATGAAACACAGTTCAGGGAATATAATAATGTTGTAAAAATTTTGTGGCGTGTCAGATAGTCACATGTCTTGTTAGGGAAACCACTTCAAGGATGCAGTAGAGGCTTGATCCCTGCACTGTACACCTGAAGCTGTTGTGTAGTATTGTATGCCAACTGTAACTGAATATGTGGATGGTCACAGGATGTGGAGTATACTGTGGAGGGGAGTCAGGGGAGTTGTGATGGATATGTATGATATGGGGGGGGAGTGGGGTGGCGAACTGGGGGAGGGGGTTTTTACTTTGGGGGGTAAAGAGTATAACTATTGCCTTGTGTTGTACACCTGAAACTAATAAAAAATAAATTTAAAAATTAAAAAAAATACAGAATACTAATACCAAAGACTACCAAATTGTATTTCTTAATGCCTTCCCCTTTTTCACCCAGTCACGGGGATGTAAAGTACAGCATGGAAAATATATTGGGTTGTCGGAAAAGCCATGACGTTTTCTTTGTATGTTTTTCTTTGCAAAAATGTATAATGACTTCTCTGACAACCCAATACTCAATGATGTCGCAACAACAATGTATAGTGCTAGGTGTGTGCTAGACTAGTTGAGAGGAATCAATGAATAAATTATGTAGATATCGGACCCTCTGTGCGAGGGCCCAACCCTGAAAGAATGGCACCCTCCTGTACACTGCTCGTGTGCAAGCTCCACACCAGTGGAACAATGGTCCCAAAACCTCCAGCTTCTGCACCAAAGGTGCTCAGTTCAGTCCGTTCCCGCAGGCTCCTGGGCCCCGCTCACACAGGCACTCCCCCCAACAGGAACCAGGTGAGTGCTCACTGGCAAGTGAACCCGTGAGCCGGCCCCACTGGTTCTCCAGCTGCCCTCAGCCTCACCGAGCCGAGCAGAGAGAGTCCTCACTAATTTCTACGGCCTGGTGTCGTGGAACTCCTTTCCCTGGCAAAGTAACTCTGGGCTGATGAGCTTGGTGTGTGGGGCCAGAGGGTCTCTCCCCCAACCGGAGAAACCTCCCCACAGCTGGGGCATCCCTCACAGGGCTCGCCTTCTCTTGTCTGTGGCCCTCCTACCAGACTTGACGTGGCTTCCTCTTTAGGTCCTTCGTTTAGAGGTTCTGTTCATCTAGTGTTCAGGGGACTTCCAAGGTTAAATGTTGTATAAATTATTTGTAATTTTGATGTGATCCTGGGAGGCAGTTAGGAAAGCATCCATCTATTCTGCCATCTTACCGGAACCCTCTCAATACTATACTTAATTTCATCTGACTAATCTGTTAAATTTCAGTTAGAGTATAGATACTGTAAAATCCGAATACACGTTAAATGTTGTTTTCCTTGAAAGTATGACATCTGAAGTATTTGTAGAAAAACCTTGTTACAACTGATTTGAATGTTTGTATTTTCTTTTGCCTTTGACTTTGATAACGGGTTGTAATGTCTCTTTTCATCACAAGTAATATTAGTGGAAAATGCAACTCTTCCCGAATCATAAGAACCTCTCTATGATGGATTGTCCGAAGCCATTATATGAACTGTTGGGTTGGATTTGGCAGGGTGTGGCAGTTGTTGGACCTTAAGAAATCAAAGGACTTCTTCAAAGTATCTTCCAAAAGCAAATGCTAGAATTCTATTCAAGTGCATATGTACACTGTCACAGAGCAGACTGGCTGTTATATTTTATATAATCATGTCTGCAAAAGCCCATTTTTGGGGTACTAATATTTGACATGGTTAACTGTTATTAATTTGTTGGAATTGTTTATTGTTAGTAATGCAAATAGATAATTTATTTTTTGAGGGCAGTGTCACTGGCGCTCATATGTGGGACCTGAACTGGGGCCGCTGGCATCCCAAGCCAGCTTTTAACCACAGCGCCACATGGCTGGCACAAATAGATAATTTTTAATTATTCTTAAGTAACATTTCATTATTAATGGTTTGAAATGGGTGATAAACAAACCAATTTGAAATAAAGTATGAACATGTGCGATTGTATTATTACACTGTACACTCTTGACAGTTAAATTTTTTAAAAAAATGTTTTTGTGTAGCATGTATTGTATATGTTTATAGTAAACATAGTAAATAAAAATATGGCAAAAAAATTCTGAAAGAACATAGCAAAAGCAATTTAATGGGGTAAAATAAAATGTAAACCAACTATGTGGTATTCTTTAACCTGGAATCAGAGTCATGAATTTAACATAAATGGATTTATGATTCATTAGGACTGAGAGAGGTTGTAATTTTAAATGGAACATGATATTCAGGTGACAGTTTGACAGGCATTAAATTACTGTGTTCAACCTTGTATTTCACAAATCTTTAGAAGGGTAACAAAATATATTTATAACATGTGATACGCTCCATTTTTCTTATTTGTGACAACTTTTACTTGCCATTATGCTAGTGAATTAAATTTGTTGATTTAAGATTGTTTTCATAAAAGACTTCAAAAGGACTTTAAAAGAGACTGCTCTTATAGACTCTATTCTATTATGTATATTTAAAAAATTATATAAATATCTAACCACTATGCTGTCCATCTGAAACCAATATAATACAATATTGAGTGTCAACTGTAAATGAAAAAATTAAATAATTTAAAAAAATTTAATGAAATACTCTGTAATAAAATGAAGAGAAAAAAGAAACATAATTGTCTTAATTGGTGCAAAAACTTGACAAAATTAAAAACACCACTTTATAATAAGAACACTCAATAAATTAGGAGTGGAAGGAAATTTCCTCAATGTGATTAAGGGCATATATGAAAAACCCACATGTAACATCACATTAAATGGCAAAAAACTGAAAGCTTTTCCTTCAAGTTCAGGAAAAAGACAAGGATGTCTGCTTTCACCGTGCCTATTCAACGTTGTACTAAAGGCCTAGCCATAGCAATTAGGTGCAAAAATAAATAAAAGGTATCTTTATTGGTTAGAAAGAAGTAAAATTATCTCTATTTACAGATACCATAATCCTATATATAGAAACTTCTATTTGCAGATGCCATAATCCTATATATAGAAAATTGTAAAAAATCCACAAAAGCACTAGTAAACTAATTCAGTAGAGTTACAAAATATGAGATTAACAATGATTAGTTTTATTTCTATGAATTAGCAATAAACAATCAAAAAAATTAAGTAAAAATATTTACAATAGGATCAAAAATAATAAAATACTTAATCCCAACAGTCTTTTGTGTAGAATGAGAAAGTTGATTCTAAATATCCTATGTAATTGAAAGGAAACCTGAAGAGCCAAAGCAATCTTGAAAAATAACAAAGTTTGAAAGTTCACACTCCCCAATGTCAGAACCTACTACAAAGCTAAATTAAAACAGTTTTGTGCTGGTATAAAGACAGATATAAAAATCAATAAAAAGGAATGAAATCTCAGAAATAAAATCATATGTTTAAAGTCAACTGACATTCTCCAAGGGTGCCAAGAGCATTCAATGAAGAATGAATAATTTGAATGAATGAATAATTCAATAATGTTACTGGGACAGCAGGAGATCAACATGTAAAAGAATGAAGCTGGACACTTTATCTTACACTATGGACAAAAATAAACTCCAAATGGATAAAAGACTTAAGTATAAACGCTAGAACTATAAAATTCTTACATAAATACATGGGGTAAATTTTCATGACCATGGTTTTGGCAATGTTTCTGTTTAATATGACTAAAAATCATAAGAAACAAAATAAAAAATAAATTGGACTTCATCAAAATTTAAAGCTTTTGTACATCAAAGGACATGGTCAAGAGAATAAAAAGATAACCCAGTACCCAGAATATACTTAAAAATTCTTACAACTCAAACTAAAAAAAGTCCAACAAACCTGGACAATTAACTTGAATAGACATTCTTCCAAAGAAGATGCACAAATGCCCAACAATCACATGAAACATGATAAATGTCATTTGTCATTAGGGAAATGTATCGAATCACAATGAGATAACACTTCATGCACAGTTGAACGATTAGTTTTAAAGAATGAAAAATAACAAGTGTTGGCATGATGTGGAATAACTGGAATACTCATATATTCCTGGTGGAAATGTAAAAGGAAAACCATTTTGGTAGTTCTTAAAAAAAGGTAAGCATTATCATATGATCCATAATTCTACTCCTAGGTGCATACACCCACAAAATTGAAAAGAAATGTTCAAATAAATACTTCTACATTAGCATATATAGCAGCATTATTCACAATAGTCAAAAGGCAGAAACATACCAAATGTTCATCAATGATGAATAAATAAGCAAAATGCAGTATATCTAAAATAGAATGTTCAGATAAAAAAAATATGAAGTAGTGATACATGCTACAACATGGATGAATGTGGATCATATTATACTAAGTGAAAGAACCTAGACATAAAATGTCACATTATTATATAATTCAATTTATATGAAATATCCAGAATAAACAATTCCTTAAAGACAGAAAGCAGATTTCTGGTTTCCAAGGGGCTGGGGGCACAAGGGAATGGGAGCTGACTGCTTAATGATCATGGTGTTTCCATTTCAGGTTATGAAAACGTTGGTACTAAATACTGGTGCTGGTTGTACAAGATGTAATTGTAATTAATGTCACTGAATTATACACTTCAAGATGGTTAGAATCATACATTTTGTGTTACGTCCATTTTACCATAATAAAAAGGTACAATAGGGCCGGCCGAGTGGTGCGTAGGTTAAGAGTTGGTTAGACGCCAGCTGTGAGCAACAGGACCCTGGTTCAGATCCTATATGAGGGCCAGTGACACTGGCCTCTACAGCTAAGTTGGTGAACAACAGCTCCACCTGGAGCTGGGCTGCTGTGAGTTCCCACGGATGGCATAGTTGAAGCCCCTGCTGTAGTGGGCTGCCAAAGGCTACAGTGAGTGGTCGGCAGACAGCGTGAGCGGCTGGCAGACAGTGTGAGCTGCCAAGAGCCACTGTGAGCGGCCGTCCAGAGGCCGGCAACCGATCTGCCTCACCCGAGAAGAGTGGAATAATGATACCAACATGGGCCAGTGAAGCAATGTCCTCCACAACTAGACTGAAGAACAAAAGGACAGCAACTTGTGTGCTCCCCTTCCCCGGTTCCCCAATGCTGTTCCCCTCCCCCAACTCCCCAATTTAAAAAAATTTAAAAAAAAGATACCTAAAAAAAAATTAAAGAAATCCAAAAATAACACTACCTAAAGTTATTAATGCACTAGGAAAGTGAGCAAAAGAAGAAAGGAACAGAGAACTACCTCAACTAGAAAACAATTAATAAAATGACAGTAACCACAAACCTATCAATAACTACTTTAAATGTAAATGGACTAAATGCTCAATCAAAATATACATGGATTAAAGGGCCAGCTGAGCGGTGCGGTGATTAAGAGCTGGCTTGGGAAGCCAGCGGCCCTGGTTTGGTCCCTCAAAAAAAATACGCATGGATTAAAAAGTACAATATCCATACATACACTACCTACAAGTCACTCACCTCAGATTTAAAGACACACACAGACTGATAGGGAAGAGATAGAAAAAGACTTCAAGCAAATGAGAAGCTAGGGAAGCAATACTCATATCACACAAAATAGACTTCAAAATGAATTGTTACAAAATACAAAGAAGAATGTTACATAACGATAAAGTGATGAATCCAACAAGAGGATAATATAAACATCTATGCATCAAACATCGCTGCACCTAAATAAACAAATCAAATATTAACAGACATAAAGGCAGAAACTGACAGTAATGCAATTTAGTATGGCATTTTAACACCCTAGTTACATCGATGGATAGATCATCCAGACAAAAAACTCAACATAAAAGCATAGTCCTTATAGGGCACATTACATCAGATGTATCTAATAGATATTTATTGAACATGCCATCCAAAAATAGCAGAATACACATTCTTTTCAAGTGAATATGGTATTCTTCGAGACAGATCACAGGTTAGGATGCAAAACAAGTCTCAATTAATTTAAGAAGATTGAAATCATATTAAGCACCTTGTCTGAACACAATGGGAGGAAACTATAAATCAATTACAAGAAGAACAATGAAGAAAACACAAACACATGGAAGCTAAACAAAATGCTATTAAACAACAATGGGTTGACAAAAAAAAATCAAAAGAAATGAACAAAAATAACTTCAGATAAATGAAAATGGAAACACAATGTTCCAAAATCTATGGAACACAGCAAAAGCAGTTCAGAGAGGAAAGTTTATAGCAATACACTACATTAGGAAACTACATTAGAAAAATCTCAAATAAATAATCTAACATTACCACTAATACTAGAAAAAGAACAAACCAAGCACAAAGTAAGTACAAGGAAAGAAATAACAAGGATCACAGTGGAAAGAAATAAAATCAGACAAAAAAATAGAAAAAAATCTATAAAACTAAGACAGTTCTTTAAAAAAATTTAAAAAAATTAATAAGCCTTTGGCCAGATACATGAAGAACAAAGAGAAAGAGAACTTAAATAAAATCAGAACAGAAAGATTATTAACAAGCAACATGACAGAAATACAAATGATCGTAAGACATTATTATGAACAATTACATGCCAACAAATTGAACAAATTAGGAAAACTAGACAAATTTCTAGAAATATACAATATGTGAGAACTAAATCAGAAAGAAAGACAAAATCTGAACAGACAGGTTACTAGTAATGAAATTGATTCACTAATCAAACAACCTTCCTACATACAAAAGTTCAGGATCAGATGGCTTCCAGGAGAATTCTATTAAATATTTAAAGAACTAATATCTCTCCTTCTCAAACTATTCCAAAAAAATGAAGAGGAAGGAAAGCTTCCAAACTCATTCTACAAGGCCAGCATTACCCTGTACCAAAACCAAAGACACAACAAAGAAAATTACAGGCCAATGTCCCTGGTGAACACAGATGGAAAAATCTTCAACAAAATATTAGCAAGCAAAATTCAAGAATACATTAAAAGTTCATACAATGTGACTAATTGGTATTTATTCCAGGGATGCAAGGATGGTTCACTATCTGTATATCAATCATTATTTACCACATTAATGAAGCAAAGGATAAAAATCACGATCATTTCAATAAATGGAGAAAAAGCATTTGACAAATTCAACATTCACTAAGAATAAAAACTCCCAACACATTGGGTTTAGAAGGAAATATGTTAACAAACTAAAAGCCATATATAAAATACCCACAGCTAACATCATACTCAATGAAAAAAATTGAAACGTTTTTGCTAAGATTCAAAACAAGTATGTCCACTCTCACCACCTTTATTCAAAATAGTATTGGAAGTCTTAGCCACAGCAAGCATACAAAACAAAAATAAAAGGCATGCAAATTGTAAAGGAAGAAGTACAAATGTCACTATTTGCACATGCTATAATACTACATATAAAAAAACCTAAAGACTCCATCAAGAAACTTTTAAAACTACTAAATGAATTCAGTAAAGTCACAGGATACAAAATTAATATACAGAAATCTAAAGCATTTCTATACACTAATAAATTAATAGTCCCACTTACAACTGCATAAAAAAGAATAAAATGCTTGGGAATTTATTTAAGCAAGGAGGCAAAAGAGCTATGCACTGAAAACTATAAGACATTGAAGAAAAATGTTGAAGAAGATACAAATAAATGAAAGGATATATTGTGCTCACAGACTGAAAGAACTAACATCATGAAATTGGCTGTACTACCCAGGGCAGTCTACAGATTCAATGCAATACCTAACAAAATACCTGTGGCATTTTTTTTTTTTACCAACTAGAACAAATAATCCTAAAACTTATATAGAACCACAAATGACTGCGAAGAGCCAAAGAAATCTTTAGAAAGAATAAAGTTGGAGTTATCATGCTCACTGAATTCAAATTATACTACAAAGCTTTAGTAATCAAAACAGTATAGCAGAAACAGAGTACTGCCTGTGGCTTTTTCAGTTGCTGAGCATTATGGGGACCAGCAGGCAGGGGCAAGCCTTGGGGTACTCTGGACCTTTTGCTGAACTACCTGAAGCCCAGTATTTGTGTCAGCTGGTTTGGATTCTACAGCATCTCCTCTCCTACAGAGTTCCATATCCATCAAAGCAGATACCAACCATGGATCGCTTTGCAGCTCTTACCAGGTGGCCCAAAGCCAGTCACAGATAGCAGCTGAACTTAGCCTGCACAGAAAACCCTCCCAAGAGGCCCCCAAACCAAAAAAAGGCAGTGGTTGGTTTCAGACCACAACAGAGCACAACCCAATTAACCCCACAAATGGCACACCCAAAAGGTGGTCTCAGCAGGCAAAAGAGCTCATTTGGGCAAATCCCACTCTGTAAGGTCAGGCCCTGCACAGCATCTTATACACTACGGTTATGGCCAATCCTCAAAGCCAGTCAGCTTCAGGATTACCTCCACCCAATCACGTTCCAACAGCAACCAAGGCCTGATGACAACAGGAGGGTACACAATACCCACACAAGAGGTACTCCTGGAGCACTCAGCCACATAATCAGGAAGAATGCAACACTGCGACAACAAGGACCCCAGCTACATAGCGCCACTCTGCCAAGACTGGGAGACATCACAGATCTACCTAATACCTAGAAACAAACACAGAGAAACCGCCAAAAGGAGGAGACAAAGAAACATGTCCCAAATGAAAACAAAAACAAAAACAGGAGAAAACTACAGAAAGTGAACTAAATGAAATGAAGGCAACCCATCTAACAGATACAAAGTTCAAAACAATGGTTATAATTATGCTCAAGGAACTCAGTGAGAACTTCCATGAAGAGATAGCAAGCACAAAAAAGGATATAGAAACCATAAAAAAGAACCAGTCAGAAAGTGAGGAATACAATAATTGAAGAATGCAGTATAGAGGGAATCACCAGCACTCTAGATAAAGAAGAGGACTGAATCATCGATTTGGAAGATAAGGTAGAAAAAAACACTGAATCAGAACAGCAAAAAGAACCGAGAATTGATTTTTAAAAATGAGGACAGTTTAAGAGACCACTCAGACAATAAAGCACAACATTGGCATCATAGTAATACAAGAAGAGACAAATCGAGGGATTTAGAACCTACTTGAAGAATTAAAGACTAAAAACTTTCTTAACCTGGCAAAAGGAATAGACATACAAGCCAAGAAAGCACTGGGGGACCCATTTACATGAACCAAATAGGCCTACAACAAGACACATTATAATTAAAACCTCAAAGATTAAAGACAGAGAGAGATTCTTTTTTTTCTTGAAGATTTTATTGGGAAATTGGGGGAGGGGAATAGCGTTGGGGAATCGGGGAAGGGGAACAGAAAAGTTTCTGTCTTTTTTGTTCTTCAGTCTAGTTGCGGAGGATGTTGCTTCACTGGCCCATGTTGGTATCATCATTGCGCTCTTTCTGGATGAGTCAGATTGGTTGCCCACCTCTGGGTGGTCGCTCACCACGGCTATTGGCAGCTCACGCTGACTACCAGCCGCTCACGCTGGCTGTTGGCCACTCACTGTAGCCTATGGCAGCCCACTGCAGCAGGGTCTGCAGCCTACACAGTCACTGAGGCTAGCAGCCCAGCTCCACGTGGCACTGTTGTTAGCTATAGAGGGCAGTGTCACTGGCCCTCATATGTGGGATCCGAACCGGGGCCAATGGCATCCCAAGCCAGCTCTTAACCAATGTGCCACTCGGCCAGCCCAAAGAGAGACTCTTAAAAGCAGCAAGAGAAAGTCAGTTGATTAACTACAAGAGAGTTCCCAAAAGATTGTCAGCATATTTCTGAACAGAAACTTTACAGGTAAGAGGCGATTGGCAAGAAATATTCAAAGTGATGAAAAGCAAGCACCTACAACAATGACTCTCTACCCAGCAAGAGCATCACTTAAAATTGAAGGAGAGGGCCAGCCGAGTGGCACATTAAGAGCTGGCTTGACACGCCAGCGGCCCCGGTTCAGATCCCACATATGAGGGCCAGTGACACTGCCCTCTACAGCTAACAACAGCTCCACCTGGAGCTGGGCTGCGAGCCCTGGCGACGGTGTAGGCTGCAACCTCTGCTGCAGTGGGCTGCCATAGGCTGCAGTAAGTGGCCAGCAGCCAGCGGGAGCGGCTTGCAGCCAGCATGAGCAACCATCCAGAGGCCGGTGACCGATCTGCCTCATCCGGAAAGAGCGCAATGATGATACCAACATGGGCCAGTGAAGCAATGTTCTCCGCAACTAGACTGAAGAACAAAAAGACAGCAACTTGTCTGTTCCCGCTCCCTGATTCCCTAATGCTGTTCCCCTCCCCCAATTCCCAAAAAATATCTTTAAAAAAAAAAAATTGAAGGGGAGATAAAGAAACTCCCAGACAAGAAAAAACTAAAGGAGTTCATCATCACCAAACCATTATTTCAAGAAATACTAAAAGGTCTTCTCTAAGAAGAAGAAAAGATAAAAAGAACATAATATATATGAATAATAAAATGCCACTAAACGTGTATCTATAAATAATAACTTAACATGTAAATGGATGAAATGCTTCAAACAAAAGACACAGGGTAGCTGTAAGGATAATAAAACAAGACCCATACATATAAGAGACCACTTCTTCAGGTAGAACACACACACACTGAAAGTAAAGAGTTGGAAAAAGATATTTCAAACAAATGGAAACAAAAAACAAGAAAAGATGGAGTAGCAATACTGATATAGGACAAAATACACTTCAAATACTATTAGAGACAAGAAGGAAAATCACATAATGATAAAGAGATCAATCCAACAAGATACTATAACCCTTGTTAATATTTATGCACCCAACAAAGAAGCACCTAAATATATAAAGCAAATATTGACTGACATAAGGAGAAGGATTGACAGTAATACAATCATAGTAGAGGACTGTAACACCTCATTAACACCAATGGAAGATCTACCAGACCGAAAATCAACAAGCAAACATCTGCCTTAAATGACACACTAGACCAGATGAATTCAATATTTTTAGGGCCGGCTGAGTGGCATGATGGTTAAGCACTGGCTTAAGAAGCCAGCAGCCCAGGTTCGGGTACCACATATGAGGGCCAGTGACACTGCCCTCAAGAAAAAGAAAAAATATATATATTTTTAGAGCATTTCACCACAAAGTGGCAGAATATACATTCTTTTGAAGTGCACATGGAACACTCTCCAAGATAAACCATGTTAGGCCACAAAACGAGTCTCAGTAAATTTAAGAAGACTGAAATCATATCACTCATCTTCTCTGACCACAATGGTATGAAACTAGAAATTAATTACAAGGAAAAAAAACTGAAAAACACACAAACAGTTGGAGGTTAAATAACATGTTATGGGTCACAACCAGATAAAAAAAAATCAAAAGGTCCTTTGAAACAAATGAAAATGAAAACACAACAACCCCAAATCGATGAGACACAGTGAGAGAAGTCCTAAAAGGGAAATTCATAGAAATACAGGCTGCCCTCAACAAATAAGAAAAATTGCAACTAAACAATCAAACCATACATTTATATTTATTTATTTATTTATTTATTTATTTATTTATTTATTTATGTTTGCTTTTTTGAGGGCAGTGTTACTGGCCCTCATATGTGGAACCGAACCGGGGCCGCTGGCTTCCCAAGCCAGCGCTTAACCACCGCGCCACTCGGCCGGCCCTTATTTATTTATTTTTTGAGGGCAGTGTCACTGGCCCTCATATGTGGGACCCGAACTGGGGCTGCTGGCTTCCTAAGCCAGTGCTTAACCACCACGCCACTCAGCTGGCCCTAACCACACATTTAAAGAACTAGAATAAGAGCAGCAAACAAAGCCCAAAGTAAGTACAAGGAAGGACATTATAAAGACCAGAATGGAAGGAAACGAAATACAGTCTAAAAAATAAAAAACAAAAAAACAATAAAAAAGATCAATGAAACTATTAGGTGGTTCTTTGAAAGATAAAAACATTGATAAACCTTTTTCCAAAATCATCAAGAAAAAAAAAGAGGACCCAAATAAATAAAATCAAAAATGAAATATAAGTGACAACTGACACTATAGAAATAAAAAGGATTATAAGAAAATATCATGAACAATTATATGCCAACAAATTAGACAATCTGGAAAAAGTAGATAAATTCCTAGAAACATACAATCTTCCAAGAGCGAATCACAAATAAACAGGAAATCTGAACTGATGTGTGACTACTACCAAAATAAAATCAGTAATAAAAAAACTCCTAACAAACAAAAGTCCTGGCCAGATGACTTCACAACCGAATTTTACCGAACATTCAAAAAAGAATTAACACCTATACTTGTTAAAATATTCCAGAAAATTCAAGAGCAGGGAAAGCTTCTAAGCTCATTTTATGAGGCCACCATTACCATGCTTCCAAAACCAGACAACCACATTATAAAAAAAGAAAATTATAGGCCAATATCCCTGATGAACATAAATGCAAAAATACTCAAATATAATAGCAAACCAAATTCAGCAGTACATTAAAAAAATCATACACCACAATGAATTAGGATCTTTTACTGGCATGCAATGTTTGTTAAATATCCACAAATCAAACAACAAGATACACCACATAAACAAAATTAAGAATAAAAATCATATAATCATATCAATGGATGCAGTAAAAGTGTTTGAAAAAATGCAGCATCCATTTATTATATATAAAAAAAACAAACCTGTTACCAAAGTGGACTAGAGGAAACATACCACAACATGAAAGCCATATACAAGGTCAGACAATTAAGTTTGTGAAATTGTTGCAACAATGTTGCTAACCTTTTGTGATATCAGAGGGGTTATTAATTATGAATTTGTACCAACTGGACAGTTAACCACGTTTACTATTTGAAAGTGCTGAAAAGGCTGCATGAAAAAAATTAGACAACCTGAAATTTTCACCAACAATTCATGGCTCTTGCATCACGACAATGTACCAGCTCACACAACACTGTCTGTGAGGAAGTTTTTAGCCAGTAAACAAATAACTGTATTGGAACACCCTCCTTACTCACCTGATCTGGCCCCCAGTGACTTCTTCCTTTCCCCAAAGACAAAAGAAATATTGAAAGAAAGACATTTTGATGACATTCAGGACATCAAGGGTAATATGACCTCAGCTCTGATGGCCATTCCAGAAAAAGAGTTCCAAAATTGCTTTGAAGGGTAGACTACTCACTGGTGTCTGTGCAAAGCTTCCCAAGGGGAGTACTTCAAAGGTGACCATAGTGATAATCAGCAATGATGTATGCGACACTTTTTCTAGGATGAGTTTGTGAACTTCATTGTCAGAACTTGTACAATAAACCCACAGCTAACATCACAATCAATGAGGGAAAGCTAAAAGCATTCTCCTTAAGATCAGGAACAAGACAAGGATGCCAACATTCATCATTTTTCTTCAACATAGTAATGGAAGTATCAGCTACAGCAATGTGACAAGAAAAAGAAATAAAAGGCATCCACATTAAAATGGAAAAAGTAAGGGGTGACTGGTTAGCTCAGTTGGTTAGAACATCATGCTGATAACACCAAAGTTGCTGGTTTAATCCCCATATAGGCCATTGTGAAAAAAAAATGGAAGAAGTAAAACTGTTATTTGTAGATAATGATACTATATATATGAACCAAAAAGATTTCACCCAAAAAACTACTAGAACTTATAAAGGAATTCAGTAAAGTAAGATACAAAATTAATATTCCGGGCCGGCCGAGTGGCGCAGTGGTTAAGCGCTGGCTTGGGAAGCCAGCGGCCCCGGTTCGGTCCCACATATGAGGGCCAGTAACACTGCCCTCAAAAATAACAAACAAAAACAAAACAACAAAAAAAATTAATATTCAGAAATTGATTGCATTTTTATATATCAATAATGAACTGTCAGAGAACTTAAGAAAATGATCCCATTTACAATTGCATCCAAAAATAACATGCCTAGGAATAAATTTAACTAAGGTGGTAAAAGACCTGTACTCAGAAATCAATAAGATATTGGAGAAAAAAATTACAGAAAATACAAATAAATGTAAGTATATACTGTGATCATGGTTAGAAAAATGCCCAAGTACCCAAAGCAATCTATAGTTTCAATGCAATCCTATCAAAATACGAATGGCATTTTTCATAGAACTAGAACAAATAAACTTAAATTTTATATGGAACCATGAAAGACCCCAAAAAGTCATAGCAATCTTGAGAAAGAAGAACAAAATTAGAGGTATCACACTGCCTGATATCGAATTATACTACAATGCTATATTAATCAAAACAGCATGGTACTGGCATAAAAACAGACATATAGATCAACAGAACCTAATAGAGAGCCTAGAAATACGCCCACACCTATATATTCAATTAATCGATGACAAAGGAGGCAAAAATATACAATGGAGTAAAGACAGTCTATTCAATAAATGGTGTTAGGAAAACGAAACAGATACAAGCAAAAAATAAAACTAGACCACCTTCTTACACCATACACGAGAATAAACTCAAAATTGATTAAAGACTTAAAAGTAAATCCGAAATGATAAAACTCCTAGAATAAAACATAGGCAGTAAATGCTCTGACATTGTTCTTAGTAATATTTTTCTGATATATCTCCTTGGGCAAGGGAAACAAAAGAAAGAATAAGCAAATGGGACTACATAAAACTAAAAAAAATATTCACAGCAAAGGAAACCAACAAAATGAAAAGACATCCTACTTAATGGAAGAAGATATTTGCCAATGATACATCTGGTAAGGGGTTAATATCCAAAATTTATAAATAACTCACACAACTCAACACCAAAAAACAAACAATCCAGTTAAAAAATGGGCAGAGGATCTGAAAAGACGTTTCTCCAAAGAAGATATACAGATGGCTAATAGACATATAAAGAGATGCTCAACAGGACTAATACTCAGAGAAATGTAAATTAAAATCACAATGAGATAAAAAAAATAAAACTTACAATGAGATATCAACTCAGATTGTCAGGATGGATATCATCAATAAATCAACAAACAAGTATTGGCAAGAATGTGGAGAAAACAGAACCCTTGTGCACTGTTGATGGGATTGCAAATAGTTTCAGCCACTATACATTATGACCTAGAAATTCCACGCCTGGGTAATTTTTCTTTACACACACACACACACACACACACACACAGTAGGACAATTACATTCACGAACTCATCCTAGAAAAAGTGCTGCATACCTCAATGCTGAATTATCACTATGGTCATCTTTGAAGTACGCCCCTTGGGAAGTTATGTACTGACGCCAGCACCTAGTCCACCCTTCAAAGCAATTTTGGAACTCTTTCTGGAATGGCCATCAGAGCTGAGGTCATATTACCCTTGATGTCCTGAATGTCATCAAAATGTCTTCCGTTATCTTTGGGTAAGAAAGGTGTCATTGGGAGCCAGATCAGGTTAGTAAGGAGGCTGTTCCAATACAGTTATTTGTTTACTGGCTAAAAATTCCCTCACAGGGCAGGCCGAGTGGCGCGGTGGTTAAGCGCTAGCTTGGGAAGCCAGCGGCCCTGGTTCGGGTTCCACATATGAGGGCCAGTGACACTGCCCTCAAAAAAAAAAAATCCCTCACAGACAGTACCTTATGAGCTGGTGGTACATTGTCATGACGCAAGAGCCATGAATTGTTGGCACAAACTTTAGGTAGTCTAACTTTTTTCATGCAACCTTTTCAGCACTTCCAAATAGTAAACTTGGTTAACTGCTTGTCCAGTTGGTACAAATTCATAATGAATAATCTGTTTGATATCAAAAAATGTTAACATCGTTGCAACAAATTTGCAAAGTTAATTGTCAGATGTGTGTGTGTGTGTGTGTATCATTGTAAAAATGCCATACTAGAAAATGTATAACAAATATATACATCGTATATTAAATAAAATGTTGACATGTACTTCTCTCTTCTCTTTGTCCTGTGAACTGGAAGTGGGTACGGACAGGATTTTTTTCTTTATACATTTCTGAATTTGTTTTTGTTCTTATAAGAAGTATATACCATTTTTTAAATTCAAAAGTAAAAATCTGGGCATGGAAGAGAAAATGTTTGTAAAAAATTAAATTTAAAAAGAAAGATAAAAATCTATTTATAGTATATCAAAATTTTAAAATTCATATTTTGTAATGCATAAAATTGGGTAAAAACTTTAAGATTATAATAGTACCTCTGGTTATGTTTTTCTTATTTTCTTCATTATACTTTACAGTTTATTTTACAATGAGTACATATTCCTTTTATTTTATTTATTTATTTATTTAATTTATTTTTGAGGGTAGTGTCACTGGCCTCATATGTGGGACCCGAACCGGGGCCACTGGCTTCCCAAACCAGCGCTTAACCACTGCGCCACTCGGCCAGCCCTACGTATTCCTTTCATAATAAAGTAATTTTTTTAAAAAATTCCATTTTATTTTATTTTTTGAAGGCAGTGTCACTGGCCCTCAGATGTGGGACCCGAACTGGGGCTGCTGGCTTCCCAAGCCAGCGCTTAACCACCGCGCCACTCAGCCGGCCCTAAAGTAATTATTTTTAAAGGCGACACTAGTTCCTACTGGTTTTACTTTTTAACGTAATTATGTTTTAAATAATAATTATATTTTATTTTAATTACAACTGTATGAAACAATCTCACTGAAAGGTATGGCGACAACTGTACTGACTTTAATAATTTTGGAAATGACTGGAGTCTGTAAGACTAAAGGCAAAGAAACTATTCATAAAAACTATACTGTAATTGAGAAAGTTGTTTCCCACAGGCGTAGGGGTTAATAATTTAGATATTGCTGTATATACATATATGCTGAAACTAAACAATTGAGTAAATGGATAGCCTATGGTGGGAGACAAGTTTTTCATAGTTGGAGTTGGATGTTCAAGATAAGTAACGGATGGAGGTTTCAATAATACATATGTATTATTAATGGTCTTTTGGGGAATGGATTAGAAATTGGAGATATCAGAAAGATCTCATGTTTAACTTTATATAGATACAGATGATTACACATAAAAGAAATATCTACTATACACATGCACATTTCCTTGCACTGTCAGTTGAGAGGGCTTAGGCGCAATGAAATTCCAGTAGTTATGAGCACATCTAGCACCCACATCTTTGTTTCCAATAAAATTCTCCAATTAAATGCAACTATGGTTGCTACGACGAGAGAGCCCAGAAATAAACAAATGAGCTGGGAGTATTTTGTAGTACCAGAAAGGAAATGATCAGAAAAATGATGGAGATATGACAAAACGCCTTGAAAGTCAATCTGAAAGAGTACCCAATGGTCAAAGCTATTTATTTTGAGCAACAAAGTATTATAAATAAAGTAGTATCAGATTACAATCCAAAGTTTAAAATAAATATCGATGGGTCTATACTGATATAAATATTTATTAAGTGAATAAATGGGTAGAAAGAAAATCTTTCATGCAGAAGAATCCCTAATAAACTATATAGGTACTTCAACATGAAAGAGGTGGAGCATAACTCTCCATCTAAGTGAGAACTGCACATAACAACTTCCTTCCAGAGAGTGCATTATTGAAAGGAGGGTAAAAGAATAACTTTACAGTGAATAAAACTGATACACACTATCTCAAAGTAGGTGATCAAGGTAATCATCAACAGTGGTAAGTCATGCTAATAATAGGTATGCTTGATATAATTTGATGAAAATACTACTTTATCTGTAATCTTCCTTCCCACAATCCATAAATCCAGTTTAATCATGGCAAAAATATCAAAAAACTCCCAATTGAAGGACATTCCACAAAATACCTGACCAATACTCCTCAACTCTATCAAGATCATCAGAAACATGGAACGTCTGAGAAGCTGTTACAGCCAAGAGGAACCTAAGGAAACATGATGACTAAATGTGGTATCTTGGATGGGATACTGGAACAGAGAAAGGACATTAGGTAAAAACTAAGAAAATCTGAACAAAATATGGATTTATATTAATAATAATATATCAATATTGCTTCATTAATTGTAACAAATATACCATACTAATGTAAGATGTGAAAATTAGGGCAAGTTGATGTGGGATACATGGGAACTCTCTATACTATCTTCATAATTTTTCTGCACATCTAAAACTATTTTAATATAATAGGTTTATTTAAAAACAAGTTGGGCCAGACGAGTGGCAAATTGGTTAAGAGCTGGTTTTGGGATGCCAGGAGCCCCAGTTTGGATCCCGCGTATGAGGGCCAGTGACACTGCCCTCTACAGCTAACAACAGCTCCACCTGGAGCTGGGCTGCGCAAGCCCCAGTGACAGTGTGGGCTGCAGCTCCTGCTGCAGTGGGCTGCCGTAGGCTACAGTGGGTGGCCGGCAGCCAGCGTGAGCTGCCAATAGCCGCAGTGAGCAACCGTCCAGAGGCCGGCAACTGATCTGCCTCATCTCGGAAGAGCGCAATGACGATACCAACATGGGCCAGTGAAGCAACGTCCTCTGCAACTAGACTGAAGAACAAAAAAGACAGCAACTTGTCTGTTCCCCTTTCCCGATTCCCCAACACTGTTCCCCTCCCCCAATTACCCAATAAAATCTTTAAAAACAAAACAAACAAACAAAAAAACCATTACGATTTTAAAAAATTAAATAAATAAATAAATAAATAAATAAATACAAGTCAAAGGGGCTGAATCCATCTAGACATAGGAATACATCCAGAAATGGAAGCAGGACCATTAAGTGAAGCATGAAGAAGGCAAATATCAGGGTCGGCGGAGTGGCGCGGTGGTTAAGCACTGGCTTGTGAAGCCAGCGGCCCCGGTTCGGTCCCATATGTGAGGGCCAGTGACACTGCCCTCAAAAAATAAAAAATAAATAATAAAATAAGAAGGCAAATATCTACATGGGGAATATATGAGGGTAGTTTATCAGTGTAAGCGTATGTGGAGGGGAACTTCATTTAGCTGGCAAAATCAAAGTTACACACACACACACACACATATTTGAGATTCAATTCATATTCCTCAAGTAAGGAAACTCACGTTTCAGCCTGTCCCCAGCATCAGGATGCTCTTTCTCAGGTCCTTTGGAACCCTAGGGAAACTCATGAAAAATATATAGCATAATGACTTGAAAGATCATTTATTTGATGTAATTAAACCCAAGGTATTATGTAAAGCAAAGCACAATTTTTTTTTCTGCTCCAAAAGGATCATTCTAATCAAAATATTACATATACTTTGCCATCACACCTTACATTTCAGTCTTAGATTCAACAGTTTCCCACCACTTTAAGCATCACCATGAATGATAAGAGGATAGGAAAATAGTATCAAGAGAAATAGGTCATAGTAGCCCTGTAACCTTCAACTTCAAACCAGAGTTCTTTGACCTCAGACATCCCTTCCTGTTTCCTTCCAGTCTCTCAGCATTTTGTCACATTAAGTTTAAGATCTTGTAGTTTGAGTCCTTTTCCCATGTGTAGTATCAAGAAATAAACTGAATATTGAATTTACCTGGATTTTATGTCAACAAAGGTATGCCATCTACTTCTGAGTTGCTGCTTACAAAACAAGAAAATGGAAGACAGAAGTCTGTAACATGACTTCAATCTGGAAGAACTTTAATCCCAGCCCGTGAAACTTCAGTGAGAAGTTGAAAAATATTGGGAGAATATCAGCTTTGGAAGGAATCTTGAAGATCTTCTAATTCAAAGTTCTACATAATGCATAAAATCATTCTTGAACATTTCTGTCAAGTGGGCTTCTGTTTAAACAGTTCCAGAGAGGAAGTTCATTAATTGCTAGGAATTCCTAACAGTAAGCCAAAATTCTGACTTCTTGTAAAATCTGAATTCATCTGTCCTCTTGAGCTAAGCAAGTAAATGTCACCCTTCTTCTATCTGACAAGGCCTTTAATTATTTGAAGATAATATCCACAATCCCCAGTCTTGAGACTAAAGCATTCTTGATTTTCTAAATAATTGTTCTGTGTCTATTTGTAAATGAATCACCATTTTGGTAACTTTCCAGGTTACTTGTGTCCATATTGAATGTGGCATTCTGAAAAGATCCACATCTCCCAACATAAATTATCAAGTACAGAATAAAACATTATGAAGGAATTCCTTGTTCTGGACACCATACCTCTATTAAAGGAACCTAAGATTTCATTACATGTGTGTGCACTATAACCTCATATGGTTGGCTCATGTTACAGTAAATTTAAAACACTGACTCTTCTTTACATATGCTATTTTTAAGCCATATAACCACTACTTTCGGTAACTGAATTTTTGATACAAGACTTCACATTTAATCCTATTCAATTTAATCCTGCTGTATTTGGCTATTTTTTTCTTTAGCCTACTAAGGACTTTTTGGATCGTTCTAGAGATAGCCAGTACATTTATTCTGCCTTCTAATACTACACCATTTGCAATAGGATAGGCAATCTATTTTATGGTTTCATACTAGTCATTGAAAAATAACTTAAATGAGACACAACTGAGTTTGGAAACCTCTTGTCCACATTGACTCAATGTTGAACACTGTCAATTCAAATTACTAACCCATCTATTGTCCTGTCATTATCATCAGCTCATGTTATACCATTTTATTCTCAAGGACATTTTGAGAAACTATCAAATACCGTAGTGAGGTACACATGTTTATTGCCTTCTGAGGTCTCTTGGAAGCAGCTCAACAAGCAAGCAGGCATCCTCCAGAGCAGCTGAAGCACAAGTGGCCCATGTGATTGCCAATTTGGAGACATACCACATGTATTAGGCCACTGTGGACAGATGTATTAAAGTGCAGTTTCAAATATTAGCCACAACTCTAAAGTCAGAAAGGAATCTCCAAATTGCAGTTATTGATTGTGACTGAACTGATTCTAACATATGCATTTTTATGCAGCATATTCCAGGGTAAATAGCAGAGATGTATCCATTGAACAAAAGTTAATGTGTCTCCTCAACAACCCCCAGGAGACCAGCTAGTATATACTTTTACTATAAAATATCTATGATAGATACACTGGTAGAATTTAACAGACTCATGGGGAAGCAGGATAGTAAACTGTTTAAGTGCACACTCCAGAATCTCAGAAATGAGTTCAAGTTTTGACTCCTACTTAATAGCTGTGTAACCCTGGAAAATTACTAAACCTCTTTTAGCTTATTTCCTTATCTTTAAGCTTGGGAAGATAACAACAGTATTCTCTAATAGGGTTGTTACAAAAATTGAACATAACCATGAATACATTAGTTATTACTGTTATCCCAATCTAACAAAGAAATTAATTAAGTCTGGCAAGACAATCACAGAATCCACGCTAGGGCCAATTAATCATCTTTTACTTGCTTTCATGCTCATCAACAATTCTTTCATGCTCATCAACAATTTTCAGTAATAAATTATAGACTCTTTCCTGAAATTACCTTAAGTTTTCTAACCTAAACATTGGGCCAAGAAGTTCTGAAGTTGGGATTTTGAAAGTACTGTCTTAGGGAGCTCAAATCTGTGCTCAGATACCTCAATACAGCTGGAGCTACATACCTCAATACATATCCATTTAATAACATTGCCCACGTGTGTCAAGACAAACAACTACTTATTTGAGGATGGCTTACCGAAACTTTATTTTTTTTTGAGAGCAGTGTCACTGGCCCTCATATGTGGGACCCGAACTGGAGCCGCTGGCTTCCCAAGCCAGCGCTTATCCACCACGCCACTCGGCGGACCCAAGCTTACCCAAACTTTTAAGTTTGTCGGGTTAGAGTAGCTTTGGCCAATGGTTTTGGCCCATCATCAAAGTGTCTGATGCCTGGGTTAATATACACCACCTAATGAAGCTGTTGTTTGGGGTGGCTTCAGTCTCCTGTCTTCCAAATCATGCTTCTCCATTCTGTTTTTAGAAAATTGCTTTTCTCCTAAGTTTCCTAACAGACTTCTGGGAAGATGGTAGAATTAGAACAGTCCCCAGTTCTGCCTTTTCTCCCACACATAAACAGAAATTACCAAAGGGAAACAAAAATTGAGCAAAACCTATACAATGAGGGTGGGAGAACTCAAGGAATTTCTGTAAAACATGAAGCTGATGGGGCCATACTGAAGCATATCACCAATCTGAAGTTCTGTGATACATTGACAAATCAAGAAAATCCTGGCAGGAAACTTCTGCCATTTAGTTTAGAAGAGCAAGGACTGGAAGTAGTGGCATGCAGTGAAAAAACTGGGATGAGAACCTTTCATAAGTTGAGGGATATCTGAGTAACTTCCATTTTATTTAAGCCTCCAAGTATATTTTGAAAATAATGCCAAATTAGGAATATCAAAATTGCCACAGTTTAAAATTTTTACATTTACTAAATTAAGCTGTATGATGAGCATTTTCCATCGGGTGAGTCTGGATCTGTACATGGAGTAATCAATTCATTTGAGGATAATGTCAAAATTCTAAATTTGAATCCCTTTGTGAACATGAGTCACAGGCCAAATGGCTTCCCTGATACCTTCACCCCAACCTCTCACTAGAATTACTTCATTTGTTGCTATTCTGACACTGCAGATCAACAGAATTTGGAGTAGGCTGACCACTCTCAGAGGGCATACTCAGTGTCCCTGATCGTGGTTTCTCAATAAACATGGTGATCTCAACCTGATATGAGTCCTCTTTAATGAGCCAGCAGGGCTTGTTTCAAAGTTGTATATCCAATCTCCCCACCACCACGCACCCATGCAAGTGATGAGAGTATATATGATACCAACCACATACCTGAAGGAGGTCAGAAAAGCCATCTTGAGGTGAACGTCTCCTGCTGGGGTTGCCCCTGACCCCCACTCCCTCCCTAGAACCACATCCTGCTGCATCACAGTACCAGTAATATAAACTTATACCATCCAGCAGTCCAGTATATGCTTAGGGAGGGGATGACAACCAAGTAAACAGTGAAAGCATATAAGAATTGCCCCACTCTTATTGGAGGGAAAGAGATGATAGGTGGGGATGTACCATTCTTGATTCAATGATGAAAAAACTGATAAATTGTGAATTAATCATAGATAAAGAAAACCCAAAATGAAAACAGTGCCTGGAAAAAGAACTTGCAAAATAATAGGAAAAAGTTATATCATATAAGAGATGGAGGAAGAACAGTTAAAATAAAAGAGAGTAAATAAAGTTATAAACAAAAACTAATGAACTAGAAAGCAAAAAGAAAATACAGAATTAATAAAGACCTGGATCTTTTCAGGGAGAAAACAAAATGTATAAATTAGTAGTCATAATATAGTCACGGGGATAGGAAATACAGTTTGGAGAATATAATCAATGTTGTAAAGATTATGTACGGTGCCAAATGGACACTGGACATATCAGGGGGATCACTTCATAGACTGTGTAGATGCCTACCATTGTGCTATACACCTGAAGCTAAAGCCGAATAATATTGAATGTCAACTATAATTAAAATATACACACACACACACACACACGCACACATACACATACACACACAATCTTATCACGGGATGTAAAGTACAGCATAGGGAAGATAGTCAATGTTATTGTAACAGCTATATACGATGTCAGAGGGGTGTTAGATTGGGTGGGGTTATCACTTTGTGAGGGGTGTAAATGTCTAACTAGTACATTGCTTTGTATACCTGAAACTAATGAAAAATAAATAAAAGAGTAAGAAGAAAAATAATAAACATTTAGTAAGAGTAATTAAGGAATTCTGTGTTCCTTCAATGTTTGAAAGAAATTTACTTGCTAAACTGTCTAAGCCAGGCCTCAGACAACATCCAGTTTTTCCTGTGGCTACTGAATTACTACTATTTTCTATGCCACTGGCTTATTTTAGTATTTATTTCCCTATAAAACTATCTATGTTATTCATTAGAATTCTGAAATTTTTTATGGCCAACTATGTCTTTGTAATTATCTCTAACACCCAGCATCATATAGCAATGAAATAATAAATCACTATTTCTTAATTTGGTGTTCTGAGGAGCACTGACAGGCCAAATGTTGTCAGGTGTGTTTAGAAGAAAAAAGTGGTTCTTTAAAGTTTAAGAAGTGCTGAATTAAACAATTAAAGTTTTTATTCTTTGAACTGAAGAATATACTTCTTTGAAAAAATAATATTAGTTGGGCTGGCCGAGTGGCGCGTTGGTTAAGCACTGGCTTGGGAAGTCAAGGGCCCCCGTTCTGTCCCACATATGAGGTCCAGTGACACTGCCCTCAAAAAAATAAAAATAAAATAAAATAATATTAGTCAATATTTACTGCACAATATTTACTGACTCTTCATGAGGGACTATAGTATACAGCATTTTGCAAACTTATTTGAACATCTCCTAGAGGAATGTTTTTTTCAAAAGTGCAATTTACAATTGCTGCAGCAAACATAGTCTGGTTAAAATGAAAAGCAAGATAAGAATGCCACTGCTGCTTCGACTATTTAGTACTGTTCTAGAAGTGTTTTACCCATGCAGTCAGAAACTATGTTAGAAATTTTGAAAAGCACATATTATTATAACTTATCATTGATATAATCACATACCAGGAAAAACTCAGATATCAATTGAATATCTCTGAAGCAGATTTCAGTAAATTACCAATTTAAAATTAATCTATGAAAATACATCCTTCCACTATATAGGAAAAATGACCACATAGGTAACAAACTGAATAAGAGCTCCCATTCACAGTATTTTGTCCTATATGTCTATATTACCTAGGAATACATTTATCATAAATTATACAGGACTTAAATAAATAAAACTCTCTTAAAGGATGTAAAAAGCTTTTTAAAAATGAGACATGTTTCTTGAAAGCATTGCAATTCTGTAGTTCTCACTATCATCAATTTAAGACAGTCCCAAACAAATTCCCACTTTACTTTTAGGGGAAACCAATTAACTGTAAAGTTCATGTGGTAAAATAAGTATGTCAGAATCATCAGAATATTGTGAAAAATAAAGAAAAGCAATAGGAGGTCTTATCCTAACAGATATGAAACCATATTTGGAACTCAATAACTACAGGCTGGTATACTGGGGCTACAATGCTCAGTGGTACTAAAGAGAATTCAAAAACAGAATAAAGTTTATATATGTATGACATTTCAAATGGAGGGTGGGTACACAAAAAGATAAATACTGGCTAATAACGGGTTAACCCTTTGGAGAAAAAAAAGTTAGAATACTTAAAATCCATACATCAAAAAAGTTGAAGAAGAACAAAGGAAATTTTTAAGAAAACCATTAGAGAAATATAGAATAAGATTTATATAATCTTGGGGTGGGGCAATCCTTCCAAGCATGATTCTTGGGCCAGAAGGCAAAAAGGAAAAGATTTATCCATTTTTTATTATTTTTTTATTTTTTTAGTCATTTTTAATGCATTTTTCCCTGTGCATAAGAGAAATAACTGATAGAGTCAAAAGATACAGTTTCCTTTATACATAGCAGTTAAAAGTAATGCAAACATCACATGACACTTTCAGTGAAAGTTACATTTCTAATTACAAATCAAAATGTGTATTATTAGGGTCTCTTTATGAGAGAAACTGAGAAAGAAGTCTTAGGTAAAAAGCACTTTCCTGGCATTACTACACTGATCCTTCAGGCTGCACAAAGATTAAGGTCATATACAGTCAATCAGCAAATGTTGACACAATTTCACACAGTAAAGTTTTCTGTACAATTAAATGTATACTTAGAAATACCAGGATAAACATTTCTACTATATTTTAACTGAACTTGCCTAGCCAACATTTTCACTGAGTTGATCAAAGATGCTGTAAGATTCTACAAAACTGTGACATACCTAGCTCCAGAAATATTTCTTATATTCTCTCATTTTGATTACACATATTCTGCTCAGAAATCCTGTTGTAATATTTCTAGATGTACAGTCCCAATTGTGCTTACTGTACTGTGTACAAATATAACAAAAAGGATCAAAGACTGATATAAATCTTACAGCATTTTGCTAGCAAAAATACATGCCAAAGTCACAATAAGCAATATTGTACCACAAATTAGAGAGCTTCAAATAATTTGCTTCTGGTTTTAATATTTTCATTCTACATTAAATTACTATAAGCTAATGTTTAAAATGCAAACGAACTGGACATCTGTAGGACAAAACTTGTTCACCCAACTGTGAAGTTTGATACCTGTTTCCAAAAACCACAATAAATGCAGAAGAAAGAGAAGTGTTTGCATGCAACACCTTTGAGTGAAACAGCATTGATTCCCACCATTCAAAAGACAAGGAAGGAGAAGGAAGGAAGGAAGGAAGGAAGGAAGGAAGGAAGGAAGGAAGGAAGGAAGGAAGGAAGACAGGAAAGAGGGAGGGAGAGAGAGAGGGATAGGGGCATGGGCTCCACCTTAAAATTTAACATATTAGATATATAACTAGACAGATTTAAAAGAATCAAAATGAAAGTAAAGCATGATTTTGAGTGTTTAAAGATTTAAGAGCCATTATCAAAAATAAGATACATTTTTTTCAAGGTACAGAAATGTAATTATGATGGCTGAGAGCCCAGCAGCCTCTCAATGGCTGCATTGATGTCGCCTCCTGTTGCTATTAGAGCCTGCAAGTTTGCTTCACGGTTTAAGAACCCCATTGCGTTGAGCTGTTCCAGTTGTTGCTGAAATCTGACTTCTGGATTTGGCAGCTGTGGAGGATTTGCTCCAGCCAGAGCCTGCACCATTTGCTGAATGAATTGCTGGTTGGGTCCAGATTCTGATGTTGGGCTCGTGGTTTCACTGGGTGCAGAGCTAGACATGGTGGGCCCAGGGGTGCTGCCAGAGCCAGTGGAACCAGGGGGACCTGCAGGGCCAGTGGGTCCTATGGGCCCAATGGGACCTATGGGGGTAAATGGGACTATGGGGCCAATAGGGCCTATGGGTGTGACTGGGCCTACAGGACCTATAGCGGTTCCCAGCACCCCCACCCCCACACCTGGAGTGAAGCTTGGAATGAGGCCAGGAGCTTCAGTGGCTAATGTCTGTAGCCCCTGCTGGATCTGCATTAAAGCCTGCATAGCTCTTGGGTTTGACATAGCTGACAGCGTATCTGGATTCTGCATCTGCTGCAGGAAAGCCGGGAGTTGCGGACGCATCTGCTCCTGCAGCTGAGGATTTGCAGTAAACACTGGGCTATTCAGCATCATCTGTGCAGCCAAATCTGGATTCTGGCTCAGCGACTGCATCATGCTTCTCATGTAGGGCGCAGACAGCATATTCTGGATCAGCTGGGGGTTTTCAGTTATCTGTTGCAGCAAGCTCTGCATTCCTGGGGTACTGAAGATGCTGGCAACATAATTGGCTGCAGCCATGGTGTTCCCAGTAGCATTACTGGAGCTACTGCCAGACCCACTGCCACTGCTCGTGGTTGTGCCGGTGGTAGCAGAACTCTGAGTAGCCGGTGGTGGTGCCCATGGATTGGGTAGTGGATCTCGATTTTCGGTGCGGGAAGGCTGCGTACCTTCCCCGGAGGAGGAACTGCTCCCCGCGGAGGCAAACGGATTACCCCCAAACTGCTCCTGTGCAGCATTCAGCATGGGTTCTTGAATGTCAGTGTACATGCGCCGTAGGGCATTATAGCCACCTGGGATGCTTTCGAGATTGCTGAGAGCCAGGTCTTGATTTCTCATCATCTCTTGCATCATTGCTGGATTCCTGGCGATTTCGAGGGTCTGCCTCATTATATCTGGGTTGTTGAGCAGGTGACTGATTTCTGGATTTCTCTGAATCAATTGTTGCATCTGTGGATTGGCCATAATGAGCTGCCTCATCAGATCGGGATTCGAAAGCATGCTCTGAACAAAGGGATTTTCCATGATTTGTATCATCATCTCAGGGCTGGACAGGAGCTGCTGCTGCATCTGGTTCTGGAGCTCAGAGAAGTTGGTCGAGCTCAAACCCAGGCTGCTAAGGCCTGCAAGTCCTCCCAGGCTCCCCAACCCAAACGGGTTGCTATTTGTGGAAATAGGTGTGGAGTTACTCCTGGGAGTCGTCGACGCGGTAGTAGTATTAGTTCCCGCGGCATTACCGGGCTGTGTGGACTGGCCCTGAGGTCGGTTCTGGCTTTTGATGACAAGGTGAACAGTCAGTCCATCATGGATGCCGTGCTGGATCAAGGTATCTTGATCTTTTAAGATTTTTCCGGCAAAAATCAGCACTAGCTGATCTGTTTGGGATTTGAAGCGTTTCGAAATCGCTTCCTTAAACTGCTGGACTGAGCTATTCTCGGGCACCGCGAACTCCTCTTTCTCTTTGGGAGTCTTCACAGTGACTTTGATGATTTTGGGCTCGGCCTGGGCAGAGGCAGGGCCTTGGGCCGCAGCAGGGCCGCGGGAGGGGCGCGGGGGGCCGCTGCTCTCGCCGTTCTCAGCCATGGCGGCCGCGGTGACGCAGGCAGACAGGGAAGGCGCGGGCGGGCGAGAGAGAGAGCGAGGGAAGGAGGAAGGAAGGAGTCGCCGCAGCAGCAGGCTGGGCCGGGCCGGGCGGGGAGCGCGGAACACAGTACCTCTGTAATGAAGATTGCGGTTTTCTGATCCTCGGGTGGAGAGACTGCTCCGTGTAGGCCGTGGGCCGAGATCTCAGCGCTCAGGTCTCTGGGCCTCCGCCGCCGCCGTGTGATCCCACCGCGCGCACTCCCAGCAACTCACGCAGCCGCTCCGCCCGTTCCTCCCCGCCCCTTCCCCTCCCCCAGTGCCGCGCGCACCTCCCCGCCCCGCTTTGCTGACGCGGCGCCAGGCCCAGAATGATAGATACGACTCGAGCAAAATTAAAAACTTCTGTACTGAGAAAAAGAGGGAGAGAAAGAAGAGAGAGCGAGAGCTAGAGCGAAAGAAGAGGGACAGAGAGAGAGAGAGAGAGAGAGAGAGAGAGAGAGACAAAAGAGTAGAGAAAAGAGGGAAGGAGGGAGGGAGAGAGGAAAAGGAGTAAGCTTCTGTAGAAGGCATTAAAAGACCAATGAGGGAAATTTTTATATATATATATATAAATCTCAATAAAAGATATGTGTGCATACATATAAGTGTGTGTGAGT
The DNA here is from genome assembly GCA_033961575.1 of Aselliscus stoliczkanus. Classification (NCBI taxonomy): domain Eukaryota; kingdom Metazoa; phylum Chordata; class Mammalia; order Chiroptera; family Hipposideridae; genus Aselliscus; species Aselliscus stoliczkanus. Next base: position 123,415,507 of record CM066737.1, on the reverse strand, counting down.
ATATATATATATATATATATATATATATATATATATATATATATATGTATTTGAAGTCCATAAAGCAGTGAAAGGATGAAAGCCTGAATTGAGCTGACCCCATGTAAAGACAAAAAAATGAAAAATAAAGAACAAAGCAAACAGGAAAAGATTAACATTCCCCAATGAAGGAATGGGAGAAGACTGGGCTGAAGCATTCGTTTTACAAAAGAAGTGCAAATGGTCAAAAGCCATATAAAAAGATGATTAAGTTCACCTGTAATTTAAAAAAAAAAAAACAAATTAAAACAAAATTATACTTCTGCCTTGTCACATTGGCAAAGATGAAAAATGATAAACCTTATAGAGAGCTGAGAAGATGCACTCTCAAGCCAATTGAAGTGGAAGTTGTAATCATAAGGCAATTGGAAAATATAAATCGATGTTTTAAATATTTCCACCTATCTTTAGAAATACTTCACGTAGAGACCTTACCTATGAGAATAATTGGATAAAGATGCAAAAAATATAGATGTATAAAATGTATAAGCAATGCAGCATTTTCAAAAAATTATTTAAAAAGATAATCAGTGTATGTTTACACAAGATTGCTCAAATATGTTGTTATGATATTGCCATACAATAAAATAATATGCACTATGTTTAAAAATGGGTGATTAATTCATAAGATACAAAGTATCTATAAAGGTATACCTGAAATAAACAGTAGTTCTAGGGAAATCGCAGGGTATTTTCACTTTCAGCTAAGTATTTATATATAGTAGAAATTATACAAGCCTGTATGTTTCAATGCCAAAAAATACAATAAATATGTTTATTTTAAAACTATTTGAAACAGTTTATATACATAAACTGTCTTTAAGTGTATGTGTAAAAAGAAATGTAGAACGTTATACATTAGTATGTTACTGGTGATGATTCCTTAGTGCTGAAATTATGAACAACTAATCCTTTCCCTTTATAATTTTAGATTTTTTGATGGATTTTATAAGTATGCACTGCATTTATAATTTTTTGAAAAAATCAGAAGGCATTTTGGGGAAGATTATAGGAAGATACTGACAGGGGCACAATAGTAGTGCCAGAAATTAACATATTTACCTAACTTAGTTACAGATAAGTAGGAGAGATAAATAAAGATGTACCACTTGAATAATAGAACAAATAATTTCAAATGAATGTATAACTTTTTTAAAGAAAACTTGTTAAATATTTTATTTAATTTATGAAGTTATAAATTTCTAACACTAATTTATACGATACAGAAAATACTTTTCCCTCCCAGTATCCAACCAGTATTAAACAACATTTGAAAGTAATTGGACCACAAAAACCTTAATAAATCTCAAATGAATATGTAATGTCTATCAATAGGGGAATGGATTAATATAGTATGATTTATATGATTAATAGAATACAGAACATAAGAGGAATGAACTAGATCTAAACATATTAATATGTACAGATCTCAAAAACCTAATTAATTAGCATAACACTATGGTGTTTATAGATGTATTCATATGTATGTGGAGGTATTGGAAATATACTAGAATGATTCATACCAAACTTGCATCCATAAGGAAGAGGAAATGGAATAAGGCACAGGATAGCGATAAAAGAAAATTGAGTAAAATCTGTAAAAATATATTTCATTATTATGGCAAATATGGCAAAATAGCAATAGTTAATTCTAGATGATAGGGATATGAGTATTTGTTATAATACACTTATACTTGGGTGGATTTTAATTTTCAAAGAAATAAAAAAATAAGTAAATATCACATCATCTTATTTGATTTCAATAGAACAAACCTTGATATTAATAATGACAGTGTGAATGAAAAAGTCAACCACTTGAAAATTAAAATAGAATTACACACTTTGGGAACAAAATGCAAATCAAAATTTTTATTAGAGTGAATTTAGAAAAATAATAATAATGAGAATATATACATCAATAATTATGATGGGACTCCTATGTGTGATCTGAGGGTCTTGTTAAAAAAATACATAAATCTAGGCCTCACTACAAACCTACCAAAATAAGTGGTGCTCAGGAAACTTCATTCTTTTTTTTTTTTTTAAAGATTTATTGGGGAATTGCGGGAGGGGAACAGCATTGGGGAATTGGGGAAGGGGAACAGACAAGTTGCTGTCCTTTTGTTCTTCAGTCTAGTTGTGGAGGACATTGCTTCACTGGCCCATGTTGGTATCATCATTGCGCTCTTCTTGCATGAGGCAGATCGGTCGCTGGCCTCTGGACAGCCGCTCACAGCAGCTCTTGGCAACTCACACCAGCTACCAGCTGCTCATGCTGGCTGCCGGCTACTTACTGTAGCCTATGGCAGGGGCTGCAGCTATGCTGTTCTGGGGACTCACAGCAGCCCAGCTCCAGGTGGAGCTGTTGTTCACCATCTTAGCTGTAGAGGGCAGTGTCACTGGCCCTCATATGTGGGATCCAAACAGGGGCCGCTGGCTTTCTAAGCCAGCTTTTAACCAATGCGCCACTCGTCCAGCCCTTATCAAGCTCCAGTTTAATGATATTTGATTTACTGTATACTATGTGAATGAACTCAGGGTCAAATTTATGTACTCAAAGACCTTAAATACCAAACAATTAAAAGTGAAAATAAATGAATCAGGCCTTCAAAAAAATAAGAACAGAAAAACAGGGAAGTAGGGTGCTGAATATAAAATGATAAAAGCAGGGCCAGCGAAGTGGCTCAGTTGTTTAAGAGTTGGCTTGGGAGCACAAGCTCTGAGCAGCAGGGCCGCTGGTTCGGTTGCCACATGGGCCAGTGTCGCTGCGCCCTCTACAACTAAGATGGTGAACAACAGCTTGACCTGGAGCTGGGCTGCCGTGAGTGGCCGGTGACAACATAGACTGCAGTGGGAATGGCAGGCAGCTAGTGTGCACTTTTGTGAGCTGCCGTCCAATGGCCAGTGAGTGACTGGCTCACCCGGAAAGAGTGCAGTGACAATACCAACATGGGCCAGTGAAGTGACGTCCTCAACAGCTAAGCTGAAGAACAAAAGGACAACAAGTTGTCTGTTCCCATCCCCCAATTCCCCAATAAAATCTTTTAAAAGAAAAGAAAATGATAAAAGCAAACATTAATGAATTAACAGACAGAAAAAATAAATTTTTTAAGTAAATCTAAGAAGTTCTCTGAAGAAGCAAATCAAATAGATACACCATTATTAGTTAGTTGATTTATTACAAGTCCATCGCCAAAGAAAACAACAGGGGGTCGCCCTCTTTCTAGTCTCCCAAAAGCACATTTTTTTCCTACTGTAAATTCTTCGTTAGAGAGCAGAAGTAAGTATAAATACCAGTCATTCTGAAGTCCCTCCATAGACACATAGTTTCTGAGGGACTAAAAGACTTGTCGAAGAGCATGTCCCCATGGGGGATCACAATTTGGGTTCAACAGATAATGTTAGAGATTTCTTGTTATGTTGGCCTTTGTTGTTTTCCTCCCTCGCCCCCAGATTTATTGAGAAATAATTGCCATATAACATTGTGTAAGTATAAGGTGTACTACTCATTGATTTGTTCCACTTATATATTGAAAAATGATTACTACCATAGCATTAGCTAGCACCTTCATCACGTCACATAATGACCATTTATTTATTTATTTGTGGTGAGAACACTTAAGGTGTATTTTCTTAGCAACTTTCAAGCATATAATACAGTATTATTACCTATAATCACCATGCTATACATTAGATCCTCAGAACTTATTCATCTAATAACTGGAAGTTTGTAATCTTTGACCAATATCTCCCTATTTCCCCCCAACCCACAGCCCGTGAAACCACCACTTTACTCTAGTTGTGTTTCTGGGTTCAGCCAAAAGCACCTTTCCTTGAGTTTTTATCCTTTTTTTAATAAATGATGTGGTATTTTGCATTTTATTCCAAAATATAACCATTTTAATGTTTTAAATTACTTACAACTAAATAAAATTAGCATTCCAGTGGTTAAATGAACATGCCTTTGTTAATGAGCAGAACATCAATTAGCTTAATCTTAAAATTTAAGAAATGAATAAGGTAAATACATAAAAAACTGGGATTGCATAATTTTTTAAAATTATGATAATACTTTGTAAAAATCTTGGCTAATAACAAAGAAAAATGGAAGATTCTATAAATTTTCTAGGACGATATATATATATAACCAAAATATATTAAAGAAATAGAAAACCTTAACAGATCATATAAGACACTTGTAAGAAAAAGAATGAGAAATCAAATAATTTGGTATTTTGATATCAGCTTTCGGGCCGGCCGAGTGGTGCGGTGGTTAAGTGCTAGTTTGGGAAGCCAGCAGCCCCGGTTCAGGTCTCACATATGAGGGCCAGTGACACTGCTCTCAAAAAAAAAAATCAGCTTTCTTGTTCAGGATTGTGGCTAAGCTATGCTTTTACCTCCTCTCTTTATCAAATCCCATTTAGTTGATTGAAATGACATGAGAAAAATAATAAATCCCTAACAGTGTTGGAAAGGTGGAAAGAGTGCCATCCATGAATCTTCATGTTAAAATACCAAAAAATTTCTAGATTAAAAAAAAATGAAATCATAAAATATTACAGCAAATATTTATATAACCTAGGCATGGTGATAACGTTTCTAAAACAACAAAGAAAAGGATACATTAAAATTACAACTAAATTTAGAACAATCAACCTGGAGAACCACCTGAAGTCTAGCCAAAAAGAAGCCCTATAACTAAAAATATAAAGAAAAAGCCATGTGGAGACTGGTAGGAGGGGCAGAGACATGGAACTGGCTAACCCCAAACCTCCATGTCGTGGTTGAGAATCAGGAGGGATATCTCAGCTGCAGAGGTTCCCCCCAAAGGAGTAAATGACCACAGCCCTTCGGGCTCCCCAGCCCAGAGTGCGGGCGCCAGGAAGAGGTGCCCCACAACATCTTGTTGTGAGAAACAGTGGGTATTCCAAACATTCGGGTGGGGCAGAAGGCTGTGAGAAAACCAGACATCCTCTTAAACAGCCAGCACACAAAGTCACTGACTCACAGGCACTCACCTTGCGCTCCAGTGGAGTGTTGGCGACTTGGGACAGACTGGGGTGTGTGGATTCTGGGGGAAGACTGGAGGACAGTCAGCATTTTATGGGTGAGTGTTCCTCCTCCCATGCAGCCAGCAGGCGGGTGTGAACTTTCCTATGTTGAGCCCATCCCCCAGGCCAAATCTGAATCTGATTGGCCTGGTGAGCTCCACTGCTCCAGTCCGCTGACTCAGCAAGGACCCCACCCTACTCAACTACTGCATTTCTTGAGGAGCTTTCTCCATGAGCAGCCAGCCCCTCCTGAATTTCACTCTTGCTTGGAAAACTATCAGACTCCATGGGACCCAGGAGGTGGCAACTGGCCTCAGTGTGCTCTGAGACTTTTGCTGAATAACTCCAGTCTCAGTACTGGCACCAAACCAGAGTCTACTTTAACCTGGTGACCACAACACTTTCCACTCTAGTGACTAGAGACATTGCATCACCCAGCTAACATACCGCACAAGGCTTTATCAGTGGCTGAAACTTAAGGGAGCTGGCAGGTGGTGACAGCAGGACTTTGAGTGTCCTGGCTTTTTGTGGAGTTACCCCAAGCCAGGTACTGTTGACAGCTATCCTCGATTTGCAGCATGGCCTCTTCCATGCATCTCCAGAGTTAGCACAGGCAGAGAACAACCACAGATTACCTTATAGCTCCTACCAGGTAGCCCAGGGCCAGTCACAGGCAGTGGCTGACCTTGGCTTGCACCAGAGCTCCTCTCAAGAGGCCCCAGAACCAACATACTTGGAAATTGTCTTCAGACCTAGCAGAGCACACTCCAATTAGCCCCCAAAGTCACACACACAAAGGTCAGTCTCTCAAAAGGCACCGGAACATGCTGGGGCAAATCCCACTAAGTAGGGTAAGCCTCCACAGAGCAGCCCATAAGCTGTGGGTGTGGCCAAACCCCACAGCCAGTCAGCCTGTTAATACCACCAACTGACATGTCAATAGCATTCGAGGCTCAACTATAACAGGAGAGTACACATAACCCACATAAGAGCACTCTTGGAGCACCCAGCTCAGGTGACCAGGGAGACTGTGCCACTGGGCCTCACAGGACACACAGTACATAAGGCCACGTGGTCAAAACTGGGAGACATAGCAGATCTACCTAATATAGAGAAACAAACAGAGAGAAGCAGCCAAAATGAGGAAACAAAGAATGCATCCCAAATGAAAGAACAGGAGAAAACTCCAGAAAATGAACTAAGCAAAATGGAGGCAAGCAATCTACCAGAGAGAGAGTTCAAAACAGTGGCTATAAGGATGCTCATTAAGCTTAGTGAGAACTTCAACAGAGGGATAGGAAGCTAAAAAGGACATAAAAACCTTAGAAAAACAACAAAAGAGAATACATGAACTGAAACAAAGCATGCACAAGAAGGAATCACCAGCAGACTAGATGAAGTAGAGGATCAAATCAGGGATTTGGAAGACAAGATAGGAGAAGACACCAAATTGGAACAGCAAAAATTAAAAAAAAAATGAGGATAGTTCAAGAGACCTCTGGGACAACATCAAGCATAACAACATTTGCATCAGAGGGGTACCAGAATGAGAAGAGAGAAAGCAAGAGATTGAGAACCTATTTGAAGAAATAATGACTGAAAACTTTCCTAACCTGCCAAAGGATATAGACATACATGTCCAGAAAGCACAGAGCATCCCAAACAAGATGAACCCAAATAGGCCCACACCAAGACACATTATAATTAGGATGGCAAAGGTTAAAGATAAAGAGAGAATCCTAAAATCAGCAAGAGAAAGGCAACTAGTAACTTATAAGGGAGCTTCCATAAGACTGTAAGTTGACTTCTCAACAGAAACTTTGCAGGCCAGGAGGGACACGCACAAAATATCCAACATGATGAAAAGCAAGTAGCTACAACCAAGACTACTCTATCCAGTATGGCTATCATTTAAAATTGAAGAATAGATAAAGAGCTTCCCAGGTAAGAAAAAGCTAAAGGAATTCATCATCAGCAAACGAATATTGTCAAGGAAAGTAAGAGGGAATTCTTTTTTTTTTGAGGGCAGTGTCACTGGCCCTCATATGTGGGACCGAATCGGGGGCTGCTGGCTTCCCAAGCCAGCCCTTAACCACCGCGCCACTTGGCCGGCCCTAGAGGGAATTCTTTAAGATGGAAAAAATCAAAACTATGAACAATAAAATGGCAATAGCTACATATCTATCAAAAATTACTTCCAATGTAAATGGATTAAGTGTTCCAATCAAAAGACAGAGGAGGGCTAAATTGATAAGGAAACAAAAGCCTTACATACACTGCCTACATGAGACTGAGTTCAGACTGAAAGACACACAGAGATGGAAAGTAAAGGGATGGGAAATGTTTTCATGAAAACGGTAACAAACAAACAAGCAAAAAAGCTAGGGTAGCAATACTTATATAGACTTTAAAACAAAGGCTATAAGAAGAGACAAAGAAGGACTCAGTAAACCCACTTCAGGATATTTATTTGAAGAAACCCAAAACATTACTTCAAGGGGACGTGTGCATCCATATGTTCCTTGCAGCATTGCTTACAATGGCCAAGATGTGGAGGCAGCCTGGGTGTCCATTGATGGAAGAATGTATAAAGGAGAGGTGGTACATATATACAATGAAATAATGCTTATCCACGAAAGGGAATGGGTCATTGTCATGTGCGACAGCTTCGATGGACTTGGAGGGTGTTGTGCAGAATGTAATATACCAGACAGAGAAAGGCAGATGCGATGTGATTTAGCTTATATGTGGAAACTAAAGAACAAAATTAACAAACAAAACAGAAAAAAACTCATAGATACAGAAAATGTTTTGATGGTTTACAGATGGGAGGGCAGTTGGGGGTGTGGGTGAAAGAAGGGGGACGGGATTAAGAAGTGCAAATTGATTGTTACAAAGTACTTATGGGGATGTAAGGTATAGCGTAAGGGATATTGTCAATAATATTGTAATAACTATGTATGGTGTCAGATGGGTACTAGATTTGTTGGGGTGATAGTTGGGAGGGGTTTGGGAGCGAGGTGAAAAAGATGAAGGACTTAAAAAGTACAAATTGATAGTTACAAAATATTCATGGAAATGTAAAGCATAGGGAATATAGTCAATGATACGGTAATAACTATATATAGTGCTAGGTGGATAATAGACTAGTCAGAGGGGTTACTTCTTAAATTATATAAATGTCTAACCACTATGCTGTACATCTGAAATTAATATAAAACAACATTGAATACCAACTGTAATTGATAAATTTAGAAGTGTGGGAAGGGGAAGGGGAATGAGAGGTCCAAATTTCTAGATGTAAAACAAATAAGTCATGGGGATGTAATCTACAGCATAGGGAATATAGTCAATAACATTGTGATAGTGTGGTACGGTGTCAGGTGTTTGCTGTACTTATCATGTTGATTGCTTCTTTAGGTTCGTTAATGTTGAATAATAATGGTGTACCACTGAAACTAATATAATATTGTATGATAGCTATATTTTTAACAAATCTTTTAAAAAAAGAAAAGAAAAAATAAAAAAATAAAAAATATTAAAAAAACTATAAATGGAAAGATTTATATAAATAAGATTCATTAAATAAGGATTTTAAAACTTATATATGTTGAAATACAATAAAAATTAAAAGGCTAAAATCAAATTTTAAAAAATTTGCAACGTTTTTACCAAATGAGGTCTTAGTATCCTTGATGTAACATACTTTTTACAAATCAATTTTTTAAAATGAACACTTTAAGGGAAAAATTAGACAAAGGATTAAGAAGTAGGCAAAGGATTAACATTAACTAACATGTTTATGTTACAAAAGGCAGGGGAGATCAAAAGGAAAAGAAGGATGAAAAGAAAGAAGGAAGAAAGGAAGGAAGGAAGGAAGGAAGGAAGGAAGGAAGGAAGGAAGGAAGGAAGGAAGGAAAGAAATATTTTACCGTTTTTTAATTAAAAAAATACAAATTAAAAATAACTGTAAAATAGTTTGTCTATAAAATAAAGAGTGATATCATATCCAGTCTTGACATAGTCGATCTAGACTTTCTACATACAAATCTTTGCTCCACTACTTCCATTTGTTAGTTGCATGATGTTAAGCAAATAACTTAACCTTTTTGTACCTCAGTATTCTACATCTGTGAAATGAAAGGCTGCTTGGGAATCAAATAAATTAACATATATCAAGCATTTAGAAAAGTTCCCTGTTCATAGTAAGCACTATATGAGTAATATTATTGTTATCATTATTAGAAGAAACAGGTACTTCATACTCCAATGGAAATTGGGTTACTTGGTAGGTACAACTTATCTGAAGGACAGTTTGCTAATAATTGCCAAAAAGCTTAATAAAACATGCAATTTTACTGAGCAATCCCTCTTTTAGGACTTTATCATAAGAAAGTAATTTCCTGTTTTTGAGGTCTTGAAGTGATTGTTCTACTTATATGTGTTGTCTGCCTGGAGTGTATCTATATAATGTAAGGGAAATTTCATGATTATTCCTAACTCCTGCTGAGGCAGAGGGGCAAATAATACCATGAGAACTAGAGGTACAGTAGCATGGTATAGTGTCAAGAGCACAGGCTTGAGCCAAAAAGATGCAATTTCAACTCCAGCTTGATCAGTTATGGCTGTATGATCTCAGTGCAGTTCATTTAATGTCTCTGAACCTCAGTTTCTTCATCAGCAAAAATGGGACTAATACACATACACTTCAGGTTGTATTTACAGTCAGTAAATACATGAGAGAGACATTAATTGCTCTGACACCCCCTCTCCACTGAAAATAAAACAAGTAAAATAAATTTACCCTTGGTAAGTTAAACTAGGAAATGAAAAAAAGAAAAAAAGCAGTAAAGGATCAGAGCAGAGATGCAGTCAATCTGGCAGATATATATTCTGTTCTGAAGGTGTATATTCAAATTATCGATCATTTTTGTTCTGACTCTATGCTCCCTATAATCTAATAATTTTGATTTTTTTTCATTTAGTTTACCTATAAAGAAAGAATATACAAGTTAGGCTTTCTTGAATGCTCAAACATTCTAGTGCTAGATACCCACTTTAACCTTTAGTATATAAATTATAAACTTGCAGCTCATGGGCTGGCTTTGGCCTATCAACACCTAAAACTTGACAAATTTCCCATACAAATCTAAATTTCAAGCTTCTTTTTCAAAATTGGACAATCTGGCTACATTGGACTCATCTACCTGAAGGGCCACAATTGAGTGGAGCTGAGTAGTGGCTGTCCCTTTTAGGAAATGCATTCATTCTGATTTTATCAGGTCCATTTCATTCATCTTCTTATCTAGTTGGTTCAATAGGCATTGGAGTTTTTGACCCTCGATAGAAGAATCCAAGATTACCCTTCCCTTACTCTATCTCCTGAACAGTAGAAACACTGAAATATTGAAATGAGTTAGAAAAGACCAATAATACACTTGGGTCACTTTATTAAAAGGTGTCAGATGGTCACATGTCTTGTTAGGGAGTCCACTTCATGGATGGAGTAGAGGCTTGATCACTGCACTGTACACCTGAAGCTGATGTTGTATAATATTGTATGTCAACTGTAATTGAATATATAAATAGTCATGGGATGTGGAGTATACTGTGGAAGGGAGTCAAAGGAATTGTAATAGATATGTATGATATGGGGGGAGGAGTGGGGTGGTGAAATGGGGGAGGGGGTTTGTCACTTTGAGGGGTAAAAAGTATAACTATTGCACTGTGTTGTATACCTGAAGCTAATTAAAATAAATAAATTTAAAAAAAAGGTGGGGTATTCACCTTAGGGGGAATATAAATATGCCTGTAGCAGGACATTCTCTGATGATGATGATAATCATGATGATAGCAACTAATACTTTTTTCCATTTATCTTTCCATGGCTTTTACCATTAGTTATAGTACTTTGAGGGACTTCCAACTAAAAACTGGGATTTGAGAAGAATATGAGATGGAAGTGAAAGTCTGCCTCACTGTGCTGGATAGAATAAGATTTTATGTTGTAAACTATAGCATAATTTACTATGCATTTTATGAATGCCTTTCAAAAAGATTTGGAATAACTAAATTCCTTCTACATATACAAAATCAATAAAAGGTAAATGAAAATGAGAGATTGGAGAAAAAATCTCAGGTGTAATTAAAGATAAGTAATATGGAGGACTGGACATGGAAAAGAAAAGCAAGAGAGTAGGTGTTTCATCAGAATGTAGAAATGAGTAGAACTGCTACTTTCAATTTCATTTATAGCAATAAGGTAGAATTAATGACAAAGTGAAAGTGTCAGGAGAAATTGAACCTATCATTTTAGAGGTCATCAAGGCTTTATCCCCTGAAGGATAGAATGTTGGCCATATGGGATATTGTAGGCATTCAAAATGCATTGGGACTGAAGTAGGCTTCCTTTTTCTCTGGGCTTGGGACAGGGGCAGTCATGGTGCCATCTGTAAGGTACTGCATCCCCAGCAAATATCTGTGTAACTTGGAGGAGGACAGCTCAGGCAGCAGTAGCACCTACACCCAGCAGGGCTACGTCTTTTCCTTGCTTCCTGGCTGCATGAAGAAGACCAGAGAAAACCACATGCTTCCTGACCTGTTTGCAATGAGAGAAATAGAATCCCAATAACTGCCAGATGTGGGGGCTTTTATAACCTGTAAAGTCTCTAGCATCAAGTAGTACTTTGCCAAAGTACACATCCTGTAGGTAAGTTCCACACCACTTAAGAACTCTTTTCGAGGAACTATCCACAAGGAAAATGTCCGAAGTACTGAAAAACACAAGGTTGAAATTTATAAGAGTTTCTGCCCAGGTGACATTATTTTGGCCAAAGTGATCTCTCTAGGTGATGCACTGCCCAAGTACCTGCTGACCACTGCTGAAAACTAGCTAGGGGTGATGGTAGCCCACAGTGAATCAAGTGTCCAGATGGTGTGAGATGCAGTGCCCTAAGACCCACACTAAAAAATTCCAGAAAGTAATCCAAGTACAGCCCGAACTCTTGCAGACGTAAGAAACTACATTTTACCCCAAGGAGGGAGGTAAACTGTTCAAGAGTACGTGTATGAAAGTAACAGGAAGACACCATTGTCTATTCAAACACTTGGGATCAGCCAGCAACCACCTCTAGACAAGTCTGCCAGAAAGTTACTCTGTAGGTGGAACATTTTTCTAAAGAACCTTTCAGTGAATTTCATTCTCTTGAGTGATAATTTTATCTTTTACAGGCTCCATAAACAAAGTATATAATGTTGGAAATAGCTTATTCCTCCTGACAGTATTATAAATACCTATTTTTTGCTGTGGCAAAGAAAACATGTTTATTAAAAGGGAAAAAATACTTTGGGACTGATACAATTATATAAACATTCAAATAGTTATATAAAGCAGAGGTTACATTTCCAAGATAACTTTATCAAGCCTATTTAATTTGCACATGATTAAAACTTGAAGTTAGGGAAGCTAGCGGCCCCGGTTCGGGTCCCACATCTGAGGGCCAGTGACACTGCCCTCAAAAAAAAAAAAAAAACAAGAACAAAAACAAAAATTTGAAGTTAGGAACATTATAGTCAAAGGGGAAAGTGTCACCATTGGAAACATTGTATGTAAAAACTGATTCCAACATACAAATCAGAATACCAACAGAAATACATTTGGCAGCAGTGGGAAGAAAAAATTCCTCCACATGCATTTGCAAGTGGATTCCCAAGACTACATTAGTACTTGGAAATCTCCAATAGCAACAGAGAAATAAAGGGAGTTGAGGGGCCAGCCGAGTGGCTCAGTTGGTAAAGAGTGTGAGCTCTGAGAAACAGGGCAGCTGGTTTGACTCCCACATGGGCCAGTGAGCTGCATCTGAGCTGAGCTGCTTCTGAGCTGCCAATAGGTGTCAGGATGGCCCAGCTGGTGAGAGCATGTGCTCTTAACAACAAGGTTTCCAGTTAGACTCCCCCATGGGATGGTGGGCTATGCCCACCCACAACTAAGATTGAACAGGGCACCTAGAGCTGAGCTGCTGTGAGCTGCCAACAGGAAGCCAGATGGTGACTGAACTTGGAGCTGAGCTAGCTGCGCCCTCCACAACTAAGATTGAAGGACAACACTTTGGCTGTTCCTCTTCCCCAATTCCCAAATAAAATCTTTAAAAAAATAAAAAATAAAGAAACAATTAAGAAATAAAAATAAAGGTAGTTGAATTGTAGTTGAATTGTAAATCTTTTTCCAAGGTGACTGCTTTCATTGGCAAATCTATATATTAGATAATTAGGACAGCTGGTGTTTACTTTTAATAGCCTGAAGTCCTCAGACTGGCATCTACAGATGGCATCTAGTGGTGAATTATGATGTTGCAATTCAAATCCATAAGACATTGAAAATACCCAAGTTTAGCAGTCTGTCATCTGTCGTCATATACCAAAATTAATTCAAAATGGATCAGAGTCCTAAACATAAGACCTGAAATAATAAACAGCATAGAAGAAAGCATAAGTACTAAACTTAAGGAATTTGGGGATTTTAAGAGTTTGGTCTCGGGCCGGCCGAGTGGCACGGTGGTTAAGCGCTGGCTTGGGAAGCCAGTGGCCCTGGTTCGGTCCCACATATGAGGGCCAGTGACACTGCCCTCAAAAAAAAAAAAAGGGGGGGAGGGCCGGCCGAGTGGTGCATTGGTTAAGAGCTGGTTTTGGGACGCCAGCGGCCCCGGATCAGATCCCACATATGAAGACCAGTGACACTGCCCTCCGCAGCTAACAACAGCTCCACCTGGAGCTGGGCTGCGTGAGCCCCCGCGAAGGTGTAGGCTGCAGCCCCTGCTGCAGTGGGCTGCCATAGGCTACAGTGAGTGGCCGGCATCCAGCGTGAGTGACTGGCAGCCAGCGTGAGCTGCCAATAGCCGCGGTGAGTGACCATCCAGAGGCCGGCGACTGATCTGCCTCATCTGGGAAGAGCTCAATGATGATACTAACATGGGCCAGTGAAGCAACATCCTCCGCAACTAGACTAAAGAACAAAAAGACAGCAACTTGTCTGTTCCCCTTCCCCGATTCCCCAACGCTGTTCCCCTACCCCAATTTCCCAATAAAATCATTAAAAAAAAAAAGAAGAGTTTGGTCTCAAAGGCAAGGGAAGTAAAAGCTAAAATAAATGAATGGGACTATATCAAACCAAAAAGCTTCTGCACAGCAAAAGAAACCATCAGCAAAACAAAGAGGCAACTATCCAAATGGGAGAAGATATTTGCAAATAATGCCTCTGCTAATATCCAAAATATATAAGGAACTTATACAATTCAACAAAAAAAACCCAAACAATCCAATTAAAAAATGGGCAGAAAACCTAAATAGACATTTCTCCAAAGAGGACATACAGGCTTCCAAAGAGGCCAATAGACATATGAAGACATGCTCAGCATCACTAATCTTCAGAGAAATGCAAATAAAAACCACAATGAGATATCACCTCACACCAGTTACAATAGAATCGCTATCATCAACAAGATAGTGTTGGAGAGGCTGTGGACAAAATGTAACTCTCATACACTATTTGTGGGCATTTAAATTGGTACAGCTGCTATGGAAAACAGTAAGGAGGTTCCTCAAAAAAATTAAGAATATGGGCTGGCCGAGTGGCTCATTTTGTTAAGAGTTGGCTTAAGAGTGCGAGCTCTGAGCAACAGGGTCACCGGTTCAATTCCCACGTGGGCCAGTAACGCTGTTCCTGAGTTTAGCTGCTGCTGAGCTGCCAACAGGTGGCAGGATGGCTCAGCTAGTGAGAGCATGTGCTCCTAATAACAAGACTGCCTGTTCAATGGTGGGCTATACCCACCTGCAACTAAAATTGAACACAGCACCTTGAGCTTAGATGCCACGAGCTGCAGATGGGCAGCCAGATGGCGACTGGCGCCCTCCACAACTAAGATTGAAGAACAACAATTTGACTGGTCCCCTTCCCCAATTCCCCAACACTATTACCCTCCACTAATGCCCCAATTAAATAGAATTAAGAATAGAATTACCATATGACCCAGCAATCAGTCTTCTGGGTATCTACCAAAAATATGAAAACATTTATCCATAAAGATATATGTACTCCGATATTCATTGCAGCATTATTTAAGGTGGCCAAGACATGGAAACAAAGTGTCCTTCGATAGATAATTGGATAAAAAAGATGTGGTATATATACACAATGAAATACTACTCTGCCATAGGAGATGATTAAATAGTGCCATTAGTGACAACATGGATGGATCTTGAGATTATTATGCTAAGCACAATAAGTCAGACATAAAAAGTTGAGAACCATGTGACTTCACTCATATGTGGGATATAAAAATGAAAACAAAAGAGCAAGACAAACAAACAAGCAAAAACTCATACACAACAGAAAACAGTTTAGTTGTTACTAGAGGGTAAAGGGAGGAGGTAGAAGAGGATAAAGGAGGTCAAATATATGGTGATTTGACTTTGGATGGTGAACACACAAAGCAATATGTAGATGATGTATTATAGAATTGTACACTTCAAACCTATATAATTTTACTAACCATTGTCACCCTAAGAAATGTAATAATAATAATGATAATGATAATAATAATAATAATAAAGAAAATACCCAAGTATAAATCGAAGGATAATGCAATGTTTAATGGAAAAGTCGTGTGGTCTATAAAAGATGGAGGGTAAAACAAAAATACTAGAGTTAGGAAATGGTCAAACTCTTGCAAAGGTAATGTTCACTGTTGATGCTAATTATCAGTTGTGACAGAACATATAGAAGTCATAACAGTATTATCTCAGGAAAGTTTGTTTTGTTTGTTTTGTTTTTTGAGGGCAGTGTCACTGGCCCTCACATGTGGGACCCAACCGGGGCCGCTGGCTTCCCAAGCCAGTGCTTAACCACCGCACCACTCAGCCGGCCCTCTCAGGAAAGTTTTTAAACTTGAGTTTGTCTACACAAAATCTCTTCAAACAGTAGGGGGATAAAGGCATGTTAAAGATAACTGATTACTAGATGCTTGATTTCCAAATATCTTCTTTCCTAAAATTGATCTTCCAGAAAATATGCCTGAGATCAAGTTATCCCCTTTCACAATTGATCTTTTCCCACTTTACAAAATAAAGGCATACTTCTGTCACACATCTAAGATTTTACTGTGTCGCATTGCCTAAGGGTATAAAAACCTTGAGTCAATAAAGGGACAATTTGAATTATATATTGGTGTCCATTTTGGAAGTCCAGAATTTCAAATTTTGTGCCTTGGACAACACTGAAGGAGGACCTAATTGAATTGTCAGCTGATAGGTCATTAAGATAACTTATAAAGATGGATTTATTATGTGACTTTTGGCATATTATTAGGAAGGAACTCAAAGATGGAAGGAAGTTACCATAACAAAGTCCTTCCATTCCCATATATTCCTTTATTTATTATATATTTTAGTGCTCATATTTATAAAAACAAATAAAAGGAAAAGACTTGCTAGCAATAAGTAATATTCATGTTTGGATAAATGAACTAATAGGGAATAAAGCCCTCAAATAAATTTCCAATGAAATGTTACCCTTTTTATATTTAATATTTGTAAAAGTTGGTGATGTATTTATATTATTTTGATCAACTGTGTACTAACAATTATTATAATGATAACTAAATACAGAACAATGTTTTAACCATAAAAATTAATTTTAATTTATATAAATTTCATAGTGGGAAGTATATATGATAGTGTAATTAATGAAATACTTCTAAACATAAAAATATATAAAATTTGGACAAAACTATTGTGGTTATAGTACATGGAAATATACATCAGAGGAAAAAATATAAATTATTCAATTTTTAAAGAAAAGCCTGTTAATGTATTTTAAAAATAAATGATGGCAAATCTCAAATTGCTACATTATTCAGATTTGGGGGGATATGTTTAAGAGAGCAAGAGTTTATTTCAAAATGTCAATATTCATAATACTTCAGAAATATTTTTGCCATTATTTAAATATATGAAGACAAACTTTAGATGTCAGCTTATATATGTGTCAGATATATGCAGTGGTTCAAAATTCTGTTATGGGCGTACATAAGCAAAAACGTTTGAAGTTTGATAATTTAAGGGCTGCCTCCTGCCTTTGGTTATCTGCTTTGCAAGTCCAAAGACTCACTCTTATCAGAATCCTGAATGGTTAAGGCCCTTAGAGACTGGCTCACAAAAATGAAAAAGCAGATGATGTTGAGATAGACTCCAAAACACCAATTTATTAATTTCCACTGAGAAATAGCATTTTCACACCTACTGGAAGTACTCAAACTTATGCATTCAGCACATTTTCCCTCTGCAAAGCTAAATGAAAACCAAATAAAAATCTGACCAAGAAAGTGAGGGATCATTGATTGCCTTTTGAGTGTAAATTGTAAACTTAGCACATCATTAATCAGATCATACATAGGCAAAATCGTCTAACGAATGTGTGATGAGATGTAGTAAGAAGGTTGTTAGGTAAACCATGATTCATAAGATCAAAAACCAAAAATGTATTGACATAAATTCACACTACTCTTACACATCTATCTCCTAACAGAGATAGTCTTGCTCATGGATTAAAAATACTGGAAATCTGGGCTGGCCAAGTGGCGCCGTGGTTAGGCGCTGGCTTGGGAAGCCAGCGGCCCCGGTTCGGGTCCCACATATGAGGGCCGGTGACACTTCCCTCAAAAAAAAATACTGGAAATCTGGACTTTTGAGCTTCTTCTTTTGCTCGTCACACTGCAAATTCTTTGGAGTGTAGTTTCTCTTCTAATAATGGCCCTTAAGCCATTCTGTACTGCTCTGGCCTGCTTCAATTTCTTTGAAGAGTACTTTTACTTCTAATAAACTGCCCTTTCATGACTTAAAAAAATACTGGAAATCTAATGGCTGAGGCACCTTTTATCCATTGAGTACTACCAATGTACTTGAGTGACTCTCCTTCCTATGATTTTGTGGCTGACCACCCTCTCCAGATTCTTCAGAATCACTCATTCTTTCTTAAAGGTGCTAATACAGTCAATCACGTTATAGTATAGTTATTCTTCAAGGGCCTGAGAGTCGCTCTGTCTCTTCATGATTTTGCATCTCTTTTCTTTGATTAATGATATGCAGATTCTACAATTAAATTATCAAAAGGAATCAAACCATTTTCCTTTTGTAGATCTTTAGGTAGGGGACAGTAAAAAGGAAACTCATTGTAGTCTCTAGTACTGACAATGCTTCATGAGTCTGGGAGCTCCTGCTGCCTGTACCACTCAGCAGACATAGGAGTTGGGTCATAGAATAAGTGTTTATTATCAGAGCACTGGTGGTCTGAGAAGACAGCAAGTTAACACCTTCCAAAACTGCCTTAACATTCTCAGTCCAGATTGGGGTATTCAAAGGAAAATCTGGGCATTCCTCCAGAGGCTACGTGATGGTTCCAGGGGTCTGAATGGAGCCTTCCCTCTGGCGATGTGGCTCTCCAATGTGATCATCAACCCCAGGAGCAGTGATCACAGTAACCTGGAAAGAATGCTAGGCCATAAAGATTGTGATCAGTAAGCAAGCATATTTCAGGGTAATTATCTAAAGCAGAGAACTGGGACAGGGGACATCCTAAGCTCAGGAACTGGGGCAAAGGACCTTCCAAGCTCAAACCTCAGGGAGGAGGTTGATCAATTGTTAAGCTCTAGAGTAGGGAGAGACAAGGCCAGGGACATTGTAAGGCCTCTACTGTGGGGGTGCAAACTGAGCCCTGCTTCAAAATCAATGAAATAGGTAAGTACAGTTTTTTTCTACTTAAAATTAACAAATCAATAACACATTGTTATAGAAGAATTTCATAGGATTGTGTTACTAAATGGAATACATAGTCACATACATAGGCCCACCACAGGTAGGTGAGAACATAGTGTATGGTGTAACAATCACTCAAAATATACTAAAGTAATCAAAGAGAAAAACTGTAACATGCAAGTTGGAAAAAGATGGAAGAGGGAATAATTCTGGCAAGGTGAAGAAAACCTGTAAAGGATCAAAAAGAGAAGATTGAAAATGCAAGCTTCCATGAGGAAATGCACTCCGGAGCAAATGTACTGCAGGACATTAGCCAGGGAGAAAAGTACTGTATTTTGCTGTGTATAACGCACCCATGCTTTTGGCCCAAGCTTTCAGGGAAAAAAAAAATCTTCCGTTTTATTTATTTTTTTATTATTATTTTTTTTTAGCTGAGCCATCCTGCCACCTATTGGCAGCTCATCGGCAACTCAGCTCGGGCTGGCCTCGAACAGCTGTTGCTCAGAGCTCAGCTTGCACTGTTGAGCGAGCTCTTAACCAACTGAGCCACTCGGCCGGCCCCGTTTTATTTTTTAAATCAAATTTTTATTTCTCTACATTTGGGTACTTTTTTGTATTATAAAGGAATTTTAACATTTATTTTTTTCAACATATTATGGTACGAGAAATTTTATGTAACAAATAATTACAAAACACAAGAACAGATACAAGGTACAAGTAATTTTATGTAATGGTAACAAATTTATGATGTTTACGTATCATAGAAGGCCAAGAACTCTTTGTGGTTGCAACTTCGTCGTAAGTTCAAAAATAATTCCAGGATATTATTTTGCATATGGATATCTTTATTGATTTCTAGAGTTACACCTTTTGTTTTTTGTTTTTTTGTTTTTTTTTAGTTTCAGGTGTACAAAAAATACAATAGTTATACTTTTCACCCCTCACAAAGTGACAATCCCCTGCCCCAATCCACTTTACACTTTTAACTCATACATATAAATAAAAGATTTAAAAACATTTATATAGACACGGAATGAGTACTATCTATGTATAATGTGCATCCTTATTTTTCCCTCACAAATTTGGGCAGAAAAATGCATATTATACATAGCAAAATAAGGTATATTGGATGATGATGACATAGGCAGAAAGGGATGGGGAGTGAATACCAAACATGATGAAATGGAAGATGATACAAAGAATATTTGAATGGTAGTTCCATTCTAAATGGGTTTCTACATGAAATTCAAATTATCTTCATAAGAAAAACAGTACAGAGCCTGAGGCATGATATGAACAGAATAAAGACTCTAGATTGAGAGATACCATTAGGATTCTGAGAGAAGAGAAAATGCGTTTTTCTCTGATACAAGAAACTGGGTTTAATAAAAATAGATTACGAAATTTTCTAACAAGTTCTCTGTTGGCGGGGGGGTACATTTTACTAATCATTAGGCAAAGAGAACAATTCAATTTTTGTTTGTTGTTGGATTTTTAAAGTTTTCTATTGTTTTTGCTCAACAGATAAAAATAAGAATGGAAAACAGACCTGAGTAATTTTTGATGTGTATAAGAGAGGGCAAAATCAATTTTCTGAATAATATGCCATAGAAAATGAAGCAGCCATGGGAGAAGAAAGCTAATTCAGGTATTAAGTAACTCATCTGAACACAGGGAAAATCAAGTAATTCTTGAGAGGAAACTTCAATTGTCTCAGAGTAAAGTGACAAAGCCATAAATGAAAGGAGGTCCTTGGTAATGTGGACAAGCATGAAATTGGTAGTAAATCAAGAGAGTACTTTAGTATGGCTGAGTAATATTTCATTGCATATATGTACCACTTCTTCTTTATCCAGTTGTCTATTGATAGGGACTTAGGTAGCTTTCATATTCTAGCTATTGCAAATAATGCTGTAATGAACAGAGGGGTGCAGGTATCTTTTCAAATTGTGTTTTGGATTTATTTGGCTAAATATCCAGAAGCTGGAATTGCTGAGTTGTTAGAAATGAAATCTTACTATTTGTGACAACATGGATAGACCTAGAGGGTATTATGCTAAGTGAAATAAGTCAGACAGAGAAAGACGAATACCATATGATCTCACTTATATGTGTAATCAAAAGAACAAAATAAATGAACACACAAAACAGAAACAGACTCATAGATACAGAGAACAAACTGATGGTTGCCAGATGAGAGGGGTTTGGCAGGGGGGACTGGGTGAAAAAAAGTGGAAGGGATTAAGAAGTACAAATTTGTAATTACAAAATAGTCATAAGGATATAAAACACAGCATAGTGTGTGTAGTCAATAATAGTATAATAACTATGTATGGTGCCACGTGAGTACTAGACTCATGAAGGAGATCATTTTGTAAATTATATAAATGTTTAACAACTATGCTGTACACCTGAACCTAATATAAAATAATACTGAATGTTAAAAAAGTACTTTAGTAAAAAAAAAAATCTCCTTAGGGCCAAAAATTTGTGGATACGAATACATTCTGTGGAAGAATCCCATTTACAACTTTCTCTAGAAATTAGTTTAAGAAACAACTGTGCAGGCAACATTGCTTCAAAACTGAAGTACTTTCCTGTAGTTCTGCATCCAGGATTTTGGAAACATTGGGCAGCACTTTCTAGAAAAAATTCTTGACTGTTGGTTCATGCAAGGACTCAAAGATATGCCTGGTGAAAGCAATTGTTTTAATGGAAATACGAGAATTATGAGAATAAATATGATGCTTTGGTGATCATTATTTAAGGGATGGCATTTATTGCATTCCCACAAATATGTGCTCATTTTTCTCATTTGATAAATGAGAGAAATGAGGTGCACAGCTGGTAAGTTACTTGCCCAGCATTACACATCTCGTAAGCAACAGATTTAGGATTCAAACCTAGTCACTCTGATTCAGAATGGATTCAGATTGGGGCTCTGTGTGCCCGTGTTTCAATAAAATAAGTGGGATTATGTTTGTTCATGGCTATTGATTAGAACTACCACTAGTCAAATAATAAGAGCATTACCTATAATATTTAACTATAGTCACCAATATTGTATTGCATATTTGAAAGTTACTAAGAGAATAAACCCTAAAAGTCCTCATTACAAGAAAAAACAAATTTGTAACTATGTATAGTGATGGATGGTAACTAGATTAACTGTGATCATTCATGATGTATACAAATATTAAGTAATTATGCTATACACCTGAAACTAATACAGTGTTATATGTCAAGTATACTTCAATAAACATAAATAAATAAAACAAGTAACTTCTTTTGGCTGAATTATGCATGCCTACCAAAAATAACAGGACAACTTAGATATAGTCAGTCAATTAGCAGTAGAACATAGTAGTAAAATACACAAATCCCAGTCGGCCTGCAATTTATTTTTTTTTTTTGAGGGCAGTGTCACTGGCCCTCACACGTGGGACCCGAACCGGGGCCGCTGGGCTCCCAAGCCAGTGCCCAACCACCGCGCCACTTGGCCGGCCCTCGGCCAACATAGCTCTTTCATATACTGGATCTATAGCCTTGGACTATTCACTTAATGTCTCTGTGCTACTGTTTCTTCAAACGAACAATGGGGATATTATTTATATATGATGATAATGCGATGATAAAAAGAGATGCTGAGGGCTGGCCGAGTGGCGTGTTGAATAGGAGCTGGCTTGGGACTCCAGCTCAGAGCAGCGTGGCCCTGGTTCAGATCCCACATATGAGGGCCAGTGACACTGCCCTCCATAACTAAGGTGGTGAACAACAGCTCCACCTGGAGCTGGGCTGCTGTGAATAGCCAACGACAGTGTGGGCTGCAGCCCCTGCTGCAGTGGGCTGCCATAGGCTACAGTGAGTGGCCGGCAGCCAGCATGAGAAGCTGGCAGCCAGCGTGAGCTGCCTAGAGTGGCCATCCAGAGGTGGGCGACTGATCTGTGTCACCCAGGAAGAGCGCAATGATAATACCAACATGGACCAGTGAAGCAACGTCCTCCACAACTAGACTGAAGAAGAAAAAAGGACCGCAACTTGACTGTTCCCCTTCCCCGATTCCCCAACGCTGTTCCCCTCCCCAATTCCCCAATAAAAAACAAACAAACATGAGGTGCTGAGGATAAAATGAGATGTACAGAGCCCAGTACAGGGTCTAACACCTTGTAGATGATCACTAAATTGGTAGTAGTCATTGTAATTTTTATAGCTAAGGCCCAAATGCTCAATTTATCATTAAAACTGATCCGTTTGATAAGAAAAACAATCTCTTTTTAAAAATATGAATTTAGGTATTAAAATGTTATATTTCAATGGTGGAATCTCTGAACCCTATATATTCTATATAGTAAGAATTCTCTCATTTCTCTGAGGTGCTCAAAACCCTCTGGGGATCAATGAACATAATCTCACATGATAAGTTCTCTACAATAATTTCATCTTTGTGTCTTTTCAGCCTGATAATGATATAACTTAATAAAATAACATTCTAGGGCCTGCCGAGTGGCTCAGTTGGTTAAGAGCTTGCTCAAGAGTGAGGGCTCTGAGCAACAGGGTTGCCAGTTTGATTCCCACATGGGCCAGTGAGTTACACCCGAGCTGAGCTGCCACTGAGCTGCCAACAGGTGGCAGGATGGCTCAGCTGGTGAGAGCACATGCTCTTAACAACAAGGTTGCCTGTTCATGATGGTGGGCTATACCCACCTGCACCTAAAGACTCAACTCAGCACCTTGAGCTGAGCTGCAGCCCAGATGGCTCAGGGGATAGAGCATGTGCTCTTAAGAATGAGGCTGCTGGTTTGACTCCTGCTTGGGATGGTGGCTACGCCCACCTGCAACTGATTGAACACAGCACCTTGATCTGAGTGGCATGACTAGACTTGGAGCTGAGCTTGCGGCACCTTCACAACTAAGACTGAAGGACACCAATTTGGCTGTTCCCCTTTCCCCAATACCCCAACACTGTTCCCCTCCCCCAATTCCTGAATAAAAAATCTTTAAAAAATAATAAAATAAAATAAAATAACACTCTATATAATTGCATTAAACACCTCATAACAGTACTTCTGTCAATTTTGGAATGTGTGTAAAGCATATTATTTTCATTATATATTGCACTAGTTTAATTATAGTGGAATAAGAAGAGAATGGCAGTGAAATTAATATAAAAGTTATGTTAGTCTCACCCAGGGCATCTCATTAAATTGCATCATGGCAGGTTATATGGTAATGGTTCTATAGTAGCTGGAATAGAAAAATGTAGTGGGAGTATTGTGCAGGCATGAACATTTAAAATAATGTGTATCAAGGCAGTCAGTAACATATTCATGTTGCAAGTAGAAAATTATTTCTGACAAAAAAATTATGTTGTTATTTTGAAATATATTAGTTAAGCAGAGAAATATGTTTTGGTTTATAGTTTTAGAAGAACTATAATCATAAAGAGTTTGTGTATAGTTTCATGTTTGTATATATTTAAATACTATCATAATAAAAATAATTTAAGTCAATTGTACAGTTCCAAAATATTTTTCATTAAAGAGGGCTCCACAGGGGCCAGCCGAGTGGCTCAGTTGGTTAAGAGCTTGCTCAAGAGGGCAAATGCTGTGCAACAGGGTCTCCGGTTCGATTCCGGCCTGAGCTGAGCAGGCTCTGAGCTACCAACAGGTGGCAGGAAGCCTCAGCTAAAAACAACAAAAAAAAAACAAGAGGGCTCCACATATTATTTAAGTTTGAAAGATAGATCCTTAGGAGGTCTGCAAGTCACATGGGAGGTTTCAAAAAAAGACGTAAAATAACTCAGGGAGGCCTTTGGGTTTGCAATGGTAACTTGGGTGCTAAATTAATAAAAAAATGAGAGCATATAATTGAAAAGTCTAGATTTGTGAACATGATGCTTCAAATATATCTGCCTAATGGACAAACTGAATGACATATGTAACTGTAAATGTGTGCTTAAATACAGACTTAGGGTCCATAACATTTGCCATCAATATCTTTCTTTCTTTCCATAAATATTTACTGAGTTCCCTGCTATGCACTAGGCAGTGGCTGATCAGAGGGATACAGTAGTGAAAAAACACATTTACTGTCTTTATGGAATACACATTAAATAAATGATTACACCAATAAATGTACAATTAGGGTATCAAGGAAAAGAACAAGCTATGAAATTGAATCACAGGACATACTATTTTGCAATAAGTCGTCACAAAATTCTTCTTTAAGGATATGATATTTAAGGTAAGATATGAATGATGAGTAGGAGATAGCCAGGTAAAAAACAGAAGGAAGAACATTCCAGAAGGAATGCACAATAAGTACATCCAAAGGTCCCAAAGCAGGTAAGAACTGGTATATCTCAAAATGGCAAGTAGCCACAGGAGGGAAGTGGTATGTAATATGCCTTTATATAGTGATTGAGGAGTGTCGTGAAATATAAGGTCAGAGAGACGTGTGGAAATGAGATTATGCAGGGTCGTAAAGGCCAGGGTAGGAAGTTCGGTTTTTTTTAAGGAGAAGTAGAACCTATTGATGAGCTTTTTTTTTGTTTTTTTTTTTGTGTTTTTTTTGTTGTTTTTTTTTGAGGGCAGTGTCACTGGCCCTCATATGTGGGACCAAACCGGGGCCGCTGGCTTCTGAAGCCAGCGCTTAACCACCGCGCCACTGGCCGGCCCTGATGAGCTTTAAGTGCAGGAATGATATGATTAAATTTCCATTTTATTTTTTTATTATTATATTTTTTTAGACTTTTTCTGTTTTTATTAGTTTC
This sequence comes from Aselliscus stoliczkanus, assembly GCA_033961575.1. NCBI lineage: Eukaryota > Metazoa > Chordata > Mammalia > Chiroptera > Hipposideridae > Aselliscus > Aselliscus stoliczkanus. The sequence goes on along the minus strand of CM066737.1, from coordinate 123,389,839 downwards.
AGGTGTACAAAATAATATAGTCGTTAGACATTTACACCTCTCACAAAGTGATAACCCACCTCCCCCCAAACTACTACCCATCTGACACTGTATATAGCAGTTACAATTCCACTGACTCTATTCCTTAGGCTGTATTCCACATCCTATGACTATATAAATATTAAATTATAGTTGATATTCAGTATTATTCAGCTTCACCTTCAGGTGTACAGTGTAGTGGTCGGGAATCTACACCAATCTACACCGTCCATGAACTGGTCTCCCTAATAAGAAAAGGGCCCATCTGATACCAAACAAAATCTTTACAACATTATTGTTTATATTTCCCAAACTGTGTTTCGTATCACTTTGGCAATATTGTGGTTACTAATTTGTGCTTTCTAACCCTTCGCCTTCTCCCTCATCCCCACCTCTCTCCCATCTAGCAAACCTCAATTTTTTCTCTATATCTTTGAGGCTGTTTCTGATTAGTTTGCTCTTTTATTCTGTATTTGTCTTTCTCAGTCTGACTTACTTCACTTCGCATAATATTCTCTAGGTCCAACCATATTGTTGCAAATGGTAGGATTTCATTCTTCTTTACAGCCGAGTAATACTCCATTGTATAAATGTATAAATGTACCAGTTTCTTAATAGAGTCATCTACCAATGGGCATTTCAGTTGTTTCCATGTCTTGGCTATTGGGAATAGCATTGCAATAAACATAGGTGTGCATATATTTTTTAAAATTACTATTTTGGATTTCTCCGGATAGATACCTAATAGTGGAATTTCTGGATCATAAGATAGTTCCATTTCCAGTTTTTTAAGATACTCCCATATTGATTTCCATAGTGGCTGCACCAATCTGCAGTCCCACCAACAGTGCACCAGGGTTCCCTTTTCTCCACACCCTTGCCAACACTTGTTGTTTGTTGATTTATTGATGATAGCCATTCAGACCAGAGGGAGGTGATATCTCATTGTGGTTTGTATTTTTATTTCTCTAATGATTAGTGAAGTTGAGCATTTTTTCATATGTCTGTTGGCCATCTGTATGTCCTCTTTAGAAAAATGTCTCTTTATGTCCTCTGCCCATTTTTTAATTGGGTTGTTTGTATTTTTGGTGTTGGGTTGAATGTGTTTTGGGGTTTTTTAAAGATTTTTTGGGGGCCGGCTGAGTGGCGCATTGGGTAAGCGCTGGTTTTGGGATGCCAGCGGCCCCGGTTCGGATCCCACATGAGGGCCAGTGACACTGCCCTCTACAGCTAACAGCAGCTCCACCTGGAGCTGGGCTGTGCGAGCCCCGGTGATGGTGTGGGCTGCAGCCCCTGCTGCAGTGGGCTGCCATAGGCTACAGTGAGTGGCCCGCAGCCAGCGTGAGCGGCTGGCAGCCAAGAGTGAGCTGCCAATAGCTGCAGTGAGCGACATCCAGAGGCCAGCGACCGATCTGCCTCATCCGGGAAGAGCGCAATGACGATACCAACAGTGAAGCAACATCCTCCGCAACTAAACTGAAGAACAAAAAGACAGCAACTTGTCTGTTCCCCTCCCCCGATTCCCCAACGCTGTTCCCCTCCGCCAATTCCCCAATAAAATCTTTAAAAAAAAAAAAAAAAAAAAAGATTTTTTGGGGGAATTGGGGAAGGGGAACAGCCAAGTTGTTTGTCCTTCAGTATTAATTGTGTAAGGCACAGCTTGTTCAGCTCTAACTCCAGTCACCATCCAACCTCTTGTCGGCACCTCACTACCGTTCAGCTCAAGGTGCTGTGTTCAATCCTAGTTGCAGGTGGGTGTAGCCCACCATACCATATGGGATTCGAACCAGCAACCCTGCTGCTCAGAGCTCAAGCTCTTAACCAACTGAGCCACTTGGCCAGCCTTTGAATGAGTTTTTATAAATTTTGGATATTATCCACTTATCAGATGTATCATTGATAAATATCTTCTCCCATTCAGTGGGATGTCTTTTTGTTTTATTGATGGTTTCTTTTGCTAAAAAAAACTTTTTAGTTTGATGTAATCCCATATGTTTATATTTTCTTTTACTTCCCTTTTCTGAAGGGATATATCAGTAAAAATATTACTAAGGGTAATGTCTGCAAATTTACTTCCTGTTTTCTTCTAGGAGTTTTATGTTTTGGATCTTACATTTAAGTCCTTCATCCATTTTGAATTTATTCTCATACATGATGTAAGGAGGTGGTCCAGCTTCATTTTTTTGCATGTATCTGTCCAGTTTTCCTAGTACCATTTATTGAACAGATAATCTTTACCCCAAAGTAAATTCTTGTTTTCACTGTCATAGATTAAATGACCATATAGGTATGGATTTATTTCTGGGCTCTCTATTCTGTTACATTGATCTATGTGTCTGTTTTGATGTGAGTACCATGCTGTTTTGATTAGTATAGACTTGTAGTATGATTTCATGTCAGGTAGCGTGATACCTCCCACTTTGTTCTTATTCCTCAAGATTGTTGTGGCTATTTGGGGTCTTTCATGGTTCCACATAAATTTTAGGATTATATGTTCTATTTCTGTGAAAAATGTCATTGGTACTTTGATAGGAATTGCATTGAATCTATATATCTCCTTTGGTAGCATGGACATTTTAACTATATTATTCTTACTATCCACAAACATGGTATGTGTTTTCATTTATTTGTATCTTCTTTCATTTCTCTCTCCAGTGTCTTATAATTTTCTGAGTACAGGTTTTTTATTTCTTTGGTTAAATTTATTCCTAAGTGTTTTATAGTTTATGAAGCAATTGTAAATGGTATTGTTCTGATTGTTCATTATTAGTGTATACAAATTCAACTGATTTCTGAATATTAACTTTGTATCCTGCTACTTTAATAAATTCATTTATCAGGTTCTAATAGTTTTTAGGTGGAGTCTTTATCATTCTTTATATATAGTATCATTTCACCTGCACATAATGACAATTTTACTTCCTCCTTTCCAATTTGGATGACTTTTATTTCCTTTTCTTATCTAATTGCTGTAGCTAGAACTTCCAGAACTATGTTGAATAAAAGTGGTGAAAGTGGGCAACCTTGTCTTGTTCCTGATCTTAAGGGGAATGATTTTAGCTTTTCCCCACTGAGTATGATGTTAGCTGTGGGTTTATCATATATGACCTTTATTATGTTGAGATATGATCCCTCTATTCTTCCTTTGCTAAGAGTGTTTATCATAAATGGGTGCAGGATTTTGTCAAATGCTTTTTCTGCATCTATTGATATGACCATATGTTTTTCATTTTTCATTTTGTTAATGTGGTGTATCACATTATTTCATTGGTGGATATTGAACCACTCTTCAATACCAGGACTGAATCCCACTTGATTGTAGTGTATGATCTTTTTAACGTATTGTTGAATTATGTTTGCTAATATTTTTGTTGAGGACTTTTGCATTTAGGAGCACCTAAATATATAAAGCAAAATTGACTGACATAAGTGAAGGGATCAACAGTAACACTATCATAGTAGGGGACTTCAACATACCACTGACACCAAGGGACAGATCTTCCCAACCATAAATCAATATGGAAACAGCAGCATTAAATTACACATTAGACCAGGTGGATTTAATCAATATTTTAGAGCATTTCATCGCAAAGCTACAGAATATACATTCTTCTCAAGTGCACATGGAACATTTTCCAAAATAGACCACATATTAGGCCACAAAACAAGTCTCAATAAATTTAAGAAAGTTGAAATCATATCCAATGTTTTCTCTGACCACAGTCCTATGAAATTATAAATCAATTACAAGAAAAATACTAGAAAAAATGCAAATACATAGAGACTGAATAACATGTTGCTAAATAATGAATGTGTCAACAATGAGATCAAGGAACAAATCAAAAGATACATCAAGACTAATGAAAATGAAAACTCAACAACCTAAAATCTACAGGATGCAGCAAAAGCAGTCCTAAGAGGGAAATTCATAGTATTGCAGGCCTACTTAAAGAGACAAAAAGATCTCAAACCAACAGTCCATCCTTACACCTAAGGGAACTGGAAAAAGACCAGCAAAATAAGCCCAAAGGGGGTACAAGGAAGGAAATAAAAAGATCAGAGGGGAAATAAATGAAACAGAGACCAAAAAAAAAATACAAAAGATCAATGAAATCATGGGCTGTTTTTTTGAAAAGATAAACAAAACTGACAAACATTTAGCCATACTTATCAGAAAAAGAGAGGACCCAAATTAATAAAATCAGAAATGAAAGATAAGAAGTGACAACAGACACCACAGAAATATAATACAAAAAAGGAAAGAAAAGAAAAGAAAATACTATGAGCAACTATATGCCAAAAAATTAGACAATCTGGAAGAAATGGATAATTTTCTAGAAGCATACAACCTTCAAAGGCTGAATCGGGAAGAAATGGAATATCTGAATAGACTAATTATTACCAGTGAAATTTAATCAGTAATCAACAAGCACCCAACAAACAAAAGTCCTGGACCAGATGGCTTTATAGGTGAATTTTACCAAAATTCAAAAAAGAATGATCTCCTATTCTCTTCAAACTATTCAAAAAAATCCAGAAGGAGGGTAAGCTCCCAAACTCTTTTTATGAGGCCTCTATCACCCTGATCCCAAAACTAGACAAATATATTACAAAAAAAAAGATAAAAGAAAACTATAGGCTGATACCCCTAATGAACATAGATGCAAAAATCCACAGCAAAATATTAGTTTTAAACTTTTAAATTGTCTTTATTATTGGGATTTATTTTTCCTTTTTATTAAATTTATTGGAGTGACATTAGTTAAAAAAATTCCATAGGTTTCAAAAGATCCAAGATGGCAGAGTAGAGAAACACTGTCTGCTTCCTTATGTGAACACATTAAAATTACAACTACATTATAGAACAATATACCTGAAGAACCATCTGAAGTCTGGATGAACAGAAGTTTTATATTTAAGGATATAAAGAAGAAGCCACATCGACCTTGGTAGGAGGGTCAGAGATGCAAAACGGGTTGGCTCCAAATCTCCATGTGGTGCTTTGGGATATTTTGGGTGTTCAGGTTCTCCCTAGATGAGCGAGGGACCCCAGACCCATACCAGGTTTCACAGCCCAGAGTACTGGTGCCAGGAAGAGGAGCCACCATAACATCTGGCTGTGAAAAACTGGGGATTCCAGCCATCCAGTTGGGACCAAAATATTTTGAAAACCCAGACATTCTCTTAAACAGCCCATGCACAGACTCTCACTTGCAGGCACTCACGCTGGGGTCTGACAGAGGGTCAGTGATTCAGGGGACATCGGAGGCATATGGAGGTGGGTAAGAGCGGGGCAGACTGAGGTGTGTGGCTGTGGGGCGAGAGCTGGAGGACAGTTACCATTTTCCTTGTGTGGGATCCTCTTCCCACACAGCTGGCAGGTGGGCACCATCTTTTTTGTGCCAAGCCCTGTTCCACAGAGCCAAGTATAAATCTGATTGGCCTGGTGAGCTCAGCTGGGACCTTTTGCCACCCAACTCCCTGAATGCCAGAGGGATTTTCTCAGGAGCAGCCAGTCCAACCCACATTGCAGTCTTTCTTGGAAAACAATCTGAGTCCATGGGCCCCAGGCAGAAGGCAACTGCCCTCAGTGTGCTCTGAGACTTCTGCTGAGTACTGCAGGCTGTATCGATAAGGAAAATTATCGATTAGCTGTGCACAGACTGATTGATTAAATTGAGGATCGATACACAAGACACACCACCACAAGCCGCTTAAGAGTAGATAAAAGGTTTATTATTAACAGGGAAAGAGCTAAGGGAAATGGAAAGTAAGGTAAATAGTCACAGCATACCACCAGGATCCCATCGGCATCAGCACCGGAAAAACATCACGGGCGAAATGTAGAGTTGCATCAGGGCAGTGGTGGCTGCTGCTCAGGGACTTTTCAGCTCCCTTCTTATAGGGGTCTGGACAAAGAAGGCTTAGTGCCAGAAGACTAGAGCTTGGTACCAAATGACGTATGCTCAAGCACATACGGACCTGGATCTGGCCAGGAGCTGGGGCCGTTGCGTGTTACTTTTATCTTCTTCCGGGCATACTGCCCAGAAGTTGTTTCTAAAATTTATCTTATCCCAGTTCCTTGAGGGAGTGGGTGCATACCCAAGCTGTATCTTCTCCTATGACCCTGAGCAGGCTTTTGTTCTATATCATCAATACAATTCGGTCCTAGGGCTGCGAGGGGGAATAGGCATAGTTCACATGTATGCTTCTAATATTTAACTTTCGATACATTTTCGAGATCTTTAGGTACATCCAACCATTGTAAAAACACAATAAAATCAAGATTATAATAATGATCAGAATGGGGGTAAAGATGGCAGTAAATTATTTGTGAGCAGTTGGGCTATGGAACAGAAAATCATACCAATTATGGTTAGAATCTTGAGCGATAACATGTGATAGCCCCTTTAATTGATTGGCAACTATAGTAGTGGCCAATCGATGCTCATTTAAGCTTTTTTGGTTATTTGCTAAATGCTGGGACAATAAACTAGATTGCTGTAAAATAGTGGCTAGATCTAAATGTAGATAGACAGTCGGGGGTTGCAAACGACGTGGTATCCATGTCATGGTTTCATCATTCTCTAAGTCAGGAGTCAAGTAAAAAACATCACTGTTCCAATAGAGCAACTCGAGATGCTGCAGACATCCCGAGAATGGGGCAGGCAGTCCCATAGCATGGAGTTCCATCGTATTGGAGTTCGCAAAACATACGTGTTGAGGTTCTACTTCATATAAGACAGGAAAATTAGTTATTGGGTACACACTCAGAATACATATATTGATAGAGTGAGATAACAAACAAGGTTCCATTATTCGGAGAAGTCCATTACATATCGGTCCTCCATCTGTAGATATACAATCAGTAAGTTTATATGTAACATTATCATGATCTATAAAAGTTCCTTCTATTTGGGGCTGTAGAAAATAATTCCCTTTTATAATAGGTAAAGTATGGAAAGAACATATCTTAGTATCTTTAGGAAGGTAACATGTTATGGTGCCAATACACCATAAAGGAGTACAAGTCACATTGGGTTTACTAGTAGCTATCCTAGAACTTTGGGGTAGAAAACATAGATCTCCAGGTATTCAGGTTTCCCTGCATCAAGAGGCATTGTGCATTTTCCTTTTTGAATCAGTGTATATAATAACTGCAATGAACACTGGGTCCAGTTGAATAATAAGCTAATATTAGTATCTAGCTTAAGCTGATTAAGCCTGGATGCATCAAATAGTTGTAACATTTCTTTCTGATAGGATAAAGTCTTAACATGAGGAAGAACAGTAGTTGGTAACCATTGAGCATTAATAGCCACAGCTTGTGACACATCTGATCCAGTATTCTTTAAGCGGTAAGCTAGAGCTTTTAAATCTATAGAGCTTTACAGGAGTGTCACAATTTATTATTACAGCATGTCTTTTTTATAGGGACTCTTAACCAATATTCCAATCCCAAATTACGTTTCACATAGTTGTGATGTTTTGTTTTTCTTAGGACTTTTACAGTCTTTACTTTTTTGTGACTGTTCCCTCCAGGGTACACTGTGACCTACTCTATGTTTAAGGATTTACTTCTTGTCTAAAATGTGTCTACCATGACTCCCTAGTCATTATTTAAATTCTAGCAGCTAAATATAATTGCAAAACTCACAGGGTGTAGACTTGAATTATTACTTAAAAAAAAAACTAGCAGTGGCTGTGTTTAGGGTAAAATTTATCTAAAGTCTATTTTTACATAAATACAATACTTAGTAATAAAAGGAAGTCTCAAACGTCTCTTATCCTATAGAGGACTAAATATTATTTTAACAGAGGGTAACATCTGTTTTTCAGTCAAAGTTTCAATATCCGTTGCTACAGCAATGCACAAGGCAAAGAATCAAAACAAGGCTGCTGATTAACATAGCCCATGGTCAGTAAGCTGTCTCTTATCAGAACTCTCATGGCCAAAAGACCTTGGTCTCCTGGTCTCCAAGGATATTTTTCACAGCTGTATAGGCAAGGACGAACGATAGCACAAGTTTTTCACAGACGATGTCTGTATCTCACAGACGGGCATTTTTTTTTTAGGCCTATGTGGCCAAAGGCCTAAGCCTCGGTTTCCAAGGGGCTTGAATCCCCTATTTCTCAGTCCTGGGGTCCCCTCGGACTGTAGCCTGTCTTAGGGAGTTTCCTTTTTAGGAAGTCTTGCCCTGTCATTGACTTACACAGCCAGCTATCATCAGGGTACCCTAGGAACTTGCCATAAATGTAGTGAAAGTACTGTCTGTTAAAGGATCTGATGTGGAGGAAAGGCACATGGGTTCATAGAGACAGGAGATATTACATGACCAACCATAAGGCAGCACCCCAGACATCCAGTGCTGAGAGTGAATCTTTATTTCAATGTGGCCTTGCCAGACACTGGCATGCTGTCGGCCCCCGGCATATTTCCCTATTTTTATTTATTAAAAAAAAAGACCATGTACATTGGTAGCAACATCTCGAATACCATTTTTCAAAAGTCTGAAGATGACTGGAAAGAGAATGAGAATGAGGATAATAATCACAGCTTCCTCAAGGGCATTAACCCTAGCTTCTAGTTTTCTATAAGTTCCTGAGTGGCTAAAGTTAAAGAAACATTCCTAGACATCTGATCTGCTGGGCACTATGTACATTTTGTACAAGTGCCATGGTGGCCTAGAATAATTTCTATAACTACATGTTTTGATCTGACTAAAGCATTAGTAACTGTCTGAAGAACCTATAATCCTGGGTCTGAATAACAAGGAGAATCTATTTTAACCATCATGTGCAAGTAAGGAGATTGTTGAGATACACAGGAGCTGATAACACATTTTTTACATGATACATTGAACAATGAATTGTTAGAAGTCATATTAAACACACTATGATGAGTAACCATAAGAAAAACATACGATACAGCAACGCAAGCCTCAAAGGGAAAATAGAATAGGATTTTAAAAGAGGCCTGATAAAAATAACAGGAGCTGTGGCAAGGGCAGCTGACCACAGGTAAGGCTGAACATAAGAATGATTAAAATTAGTAGATAATATTCAATTCCACTAGCTTATTTTTGATATTTAATTTTAACTGATTAATTATATTTAGCTTAACTATACCTAAAGCTCTCTCAAGACTTTTCACAAACATTCTACGACTTTTCTAGTCCCTTCCTAGCTTGTCCTACTCACTCATTCAGAAATAACCATCTCTAGGACAAACTACTTTCTTTCAGTTCCTTTGAAAATGTACTTCTGTACCTTATAGCTTTCTTATAAACATACATCATTTTCTTTCATATTAGAATCCATAATCTCTAAAACCTTAATTTTTACTGACAATACCAAACAATTAGCATTTTTACTGGCAAATCCAGGAAGATATTTTGTAACCTTCAAAAGCATACACTTTTGTAATAAAACACAGGCTTCAAGAGAATACAAAACAGGATTTTTGGAGGAAGGCCGGTAAAAAGTAACAGGAACGGTGGAGATGGGGTGGGCGTCAGCGGCCGGGGAGACTGTATCTGCGACGGAGCCGGATGGGAAGGAGGCAGTGGGCGGCGAAACATAAGGCTGCATCAAACGATGTGGAATCCAATCCGGAGTGTCAGTGTCCTGAGGAAATATACAAGCATACCCTCTTCCGTGGGTTAACAGTATGTCCCGTCCCCTTCAGGTACCGGTTAACAGGTCCTTCCATTTCACTAAAGCCTTAGGTTGACACAAGTCAGGATTCCAATGTTTATACATAGGTGAGTGTCCTGATGTGTCTAAATTTAAAATATTGATGACAAAAAAGGCATGTCGTAAAATCTGATGAGGGGATTCACATTTATATTCATTACCTTGTAATTTTGATATTTGAGTTTTCAAGGTTTGATGAGCCCTTTCTATAACTGCTTGTCCCTGTGGGTTATAAGGGATTCCCATAGTATGTTTAATCTGAAATCTGGAGCAAAAGTCCTTAAAAACTTTAGAAGTGTAAGCGGGACCATTATCTGTCTTAATAGCATGAGGAATATTAAGATAAGAAAAGCACTGAAACAAGTGTTGACAAACATCTTTAAAGTCTTCTCCAGGCTGGCCGAGTGGCTCAGTTGGTTAAGAGCTCGCTCAAGAGTGCGAGCTGAGCTCTGAGCAACAGCTGTTCGAGGCCAGCCCGAGCTGAGTTGCCGTTAAGCTGCCAACAGGTGGCAGGATGGCTCAGCTGAAAAAAAAAAAAAAGTCTTCTCCAGTTCGTGTTGAGGCAATGATTGCATGGGTAAAGAAGGACTGTTAGAGTTATAATTGTTAAGGTTAATAGGTGGCAATAATTTTCCATTTTTATGATATTTAGAGTGGCAGTCTATCAGCCAATGAAATCTCTTGTTACATCGTGGACATATAGTCTGTGGCATCAAGGATGAAGTTTGTTGTGAGACATTAGGAACACTTTGTGGCTGTATATTTTGTGATCGGAGAGCTCGTCTAGACTTAGGGCACTGTCTGTTAAAGTGTCCCGGTTCCTCACAATTATAACAACTGTAGCCACTGTTATTGTTTTTATTATTGGGAGTCACTTTTGTGGATTGAGTTAATGTCTTAACATACTGAAGATATGTTTCTTTTTTAAAAGCAGCAGCTATTGCTGTTCCTTGGAGAAAGGCCAGAGAAACATCAGCACATTGTTTTACATAATCATTAATATTGCCAGATTTATGGATAGGCTGGAGAAGATTTTGACATGTAGAATTGGCGTTTTCAAATGCCAACTGTTTGATTAGAATATTGGCAGCCTCCTCATTGGTGATTATCCTATGGACTGCCTGAAATAACCGAGACAGGAAGTCCTGAAAAGGCTCTTCACTTTTTTGTCTCACTGTAGCCAATGTGGATGATTTTTCTGTAGAGGTGGGAAGAGATCTCCAAGCACGAACAGCACACTCATTAACCATTTCTAGAGCCCTTCTGGATAAATACATTTGATCTCATGATGAAGAATATTCACCTTTCCCTTGAAGCATATCTACAGTAATTGAATCACCACGTCTACTGGAATTAGCAAATTGTTGTGCATTATCATCATATTCAGTCCTCCAAAGGAGATACTCTCTGCCTGTTAATCAGGGTTTACAAACCTGAGTCCAATCATAGGGAGTCATCCATCTCCCTGCCAGTGTCTTAACTAATGTAAGGGTATACGGTGCTACAGGTCCGTATTCTGTGTAAGCTGATTTTAGTGCCTTTAAAACTTTATAGGGTAGAGTATCCTATATGGGCTCATCCTCTTCATCAGAATCTCTACTATACACTACTGGACAACATAGTGAAAAGTCAAAGTCCTCATTAGCCTCTGCCTTTTTAATAGCTCTTTGAAACCGAGATGTAGGTTTAGAGTGACATGGAGGCATAGGTATTACAGGATGTTCTAAAGGAGGCCGGGGTTTTGTATATTTTTAATTTTTAGCTGATTACTTTGGGGGACCTGGCCCCTTATCCTCCTTTCTAGTAAAGGGAAAGTTCCATGGATCTTGTTCATTATACTTGGCTGCCTCCATTTCCAATTTGGCAGCATCTGGGGGAGGGAGGTTTTTGCCCTCATTGTCTGAATTAATATCCAAATCTGTATATCTTTAGTAGGAATGCCGTCTAGTTTTTTAGAAGGCACTCCAGCCTTCAATAGGGCCTGAAACATTTCCTTCCTGGATCAAATCATTTACTCTCTGACACATGCGGCGGTAAGCAGATAGAAGTATCCACCCCCGACGGGAGAGAGCCATCAGCTCCCTCCCTTTCTCCACGGGAGCGGTTTTAAGAACCTCAAGTAATTGGGGCAGGTCTGCATCTCGTAGCTTGCCATCCCAATTTTCACTTAGACCAGACCCCAGAGCCCATTCCCTAGCAAGGGAGGAAAACTGTAAATCCTCCCATCCCGTAATGTCACAAGTGACGCATAGAACTTCATTCTTTTTTCTTGAAAAGGGGCATTGCTTCAGTGGTCGTGCATATCCTGCCGACTATGCCAATTTGTATCGATAAGGAAAATTATCAATTAGCTGTGCACAGACTGATTGATTCAATTGAGGATCGATACACAAGACACACCACCACAAGCTGCTTAAGAGTAGATAAAAGGTTTATTATTAACAGGGAAAGAGCTAAGGGAAATGGAAAGTAAGGTAAATAGTCACAGCATACCACGAGGACCCCATCGGCATCAGCACCGGCAAAACATCACGGGCATCAGCACCGGCAAAACATCACGGGCGAAACGCAGAGTTGCATCAGGGCAGTGGTGGTCCTTGCTGCTGCAGCTGCTGTTCAGGGACTTTTCAGCTCCCTTCTTATAGGGGTCTGGCAAAGAAGGCTTAGTGCCAGAAGACTAGAGCTTGGTGCCAAATGACGTATGCTCAAGCACGTACGGACCTGGATCTGGCCAGGAGCTGGGGCTGTTGCGTGTTACTTTTATCTTCTTCCAGGTGTACTGCCCAGAAGTTGTTTCTAAAATGTATCTTATCTCAGTTCCTCAAGGGACGGCCAGTTCCTTGAGGGAGTGGGTGTATACCCAAGCTGTATCTTCTCCTATGACCCTGAGCAGGCCTTCATTCTATATCATCAATACACAGGCTCAGCACTAGCACCAAGCAAGAGTCTACATTAACCTGATGACCACAACTCTCCCCACTCTAGTGACTCCCTGAGATGCTGCCACACCCACCATGCTACTGCACAAGGCTTTATTAGTGGCTGAACCCTAAGGGACATGGCAGGTTGGAGCAAACCTCAGGTTGTCCTGGGTTTTGCAGAGCTATCCCAGGCCTGGTACTGGTGGCAGCCATCATCAGTTCACAGTGTGGCCTCTTCAACGTGCTTACAACTTTAGCACAGGCAGCAAACAAAAACAAATCACTTTGTAGCTCTTACCAGGTAGTCTCGCCCAGTAATAGGCAGTGGGAAACCTGGGCCTGCACCAGAGCTCCTCCCAAGGGACCCAGAACCAACATACTTGGAGACTGGCTTCAGATTACATCAGAGCACTGCCCAATTAGCCATACAAGCAGCATACACAAAGGTGAGTCTCAACATGCACCAGACCCCAATAGGGCTAATCCCACTCAGACAGGTAAGCACCCCATACAGCAGCCTGTAAGCTGTACATGAGGACAAACCCTACAGCCAGTTAGCCTGAGGGCCAATGCCACCCACTGATGTGCCCAAGAAATCAAAGCTTAAATAAAACAGAAAAGCACACACAATGCACACAAGGGACATTCCTGGACCCCCCAGTGCAAGTGACTAGGGAGACTGTGTGAGGTCCCCACAGGGAATCTACTACATAAGTTCACCAGGACAAGACTGAGAGACATAATACATAGACACAAACCCAGAATAGAAGCCAAAATGAGGAAAAGAAATACATCCCAATTGAAAGAGGAGGAGAAAAATCCAGAAAAAGAACTAAACGAAATGGAGGCAAGCAACCTACCAGAGACAGAGTTCAAAACAATGGTTATAAGGATGCTGAAAGAACTTTGTGAGAATTTCAACAGAGAGATAGCAGGCTATGAAAGGAAATGGAAACCACAAAAACAAAAACAAAAAGCAGAAGAATACAATAACTGAAACAAAAAAAATGCACTAGAAGGAATCTCCAGAAGACTAGGTGAAGCAGAGGATCAAATCAAAGATTTGGAAGACAAAGTAGCATAAAACACCCAATCTGGACAGCAAAAAGGAAAAAAAAAATTGAAAAAAATTAGGATAGTTTAAGAGACCTCTGGGACAACATCAAGCATAACATTTGCATCAGAAGTGTACCAGAAGGAGAAAAAAAGAAAACAAGAGATTGAGAACCTATCTGAAGAAATAATGACTGAAAACTTTCCTAACCTGCCAAAGGAAATAGAAATGCAAGCCCAGGAAGTGTAGAGTCCCAAATGACATGAACCCAAACAGGCTCACACCAAGGCACATTATAATTAGAATGACAAAGGTTAAAGACAAAAAGAGGATCCTAAAAGCAGCAAGAGAAAGGCAACTAGTAACTTATAAGAGAGCCCAAATGGGATTTCCAGCTGATTTCTCAACAGAAACTTTGCAGGCCAGTAGGCATTGGCACAAAATATTCAAAGTGACGAAAAGCAAGTACCTAAAGGCAAGAGTACTCTACCCAGCAAGACTATCATTTTCAATCTAAAGACAGATAAATAGCTCCACAGACAGGAAAAAGATAAAAAAAGTTCATCACCACCAAACCAGTAATACAAGGAATGTTAGAGAAAACTTTTTAAGACAGAAAGAAAAAATCAAAATTATGAATAATAAAATGGCAATAGCTACATATCTATCAACAATTACTTTCAATGTAAATGGACTAAATGTTCCACTCAGAAGACATAGGTGGGCTGAATGGATAAGAAAACAAAAACCCTTACATATGTTGCCTACATGAGACTCACTTCAGATTGAAAGACACACACAGATGGAAAGTAAAGGGTTGGAAAAAGTTGTTTCATGAAAATGGAAACAACAACAAAAAAAGCAGGGGTGGCTATACTTATACCAGATAAAATAGACTTTAAAACAAAAGCTATAACAAGAGACAAAGAAGGACCCAATAATCCCACTTCAGGGTATTTAACCAAAGAGAAACAAATGCTATTTAAGGGGACCTGTGCATCCATATGTTTATTGCAGCATTGTTTACAATGGCCAAGATGTGGGGGCAGCCTGGGTGTCCATTGATGGATGAATGGTTAAAGAGGAGCTAGTACATATATACAATGAAATATTGCTTGGCCATGGAAGGTAATAGGCTCTTGCCATATGTGACAGCATGGATGGACGTGGAAGGTATTGTGCTGAGCGGAGTATATCAGACAGAGAAAGACAGATGCAATGTGATTTCACTTAAATATAGAATCTAAAGAACAAAATAAACAACAAAAAGAAACAAACTCATAGATGCAGAAAACATTTTGATGGCTGCAGGACAGGAAGGGGGTTGGGTATGAGGGTGAAAAAATTGGAAGGGATTAAGAAGTACAAATTGGTTGTTAAAAATAATTATGGGAATGCAGGGTATAGCATAAAGAATATAGTCATTGATGTTGTAATAATTATGTATGTGTCAGGTGGGTATTATATTTTTGGGGGATGATAGATGAGAGGGTTTTGGGGGAAACGGTGAGAAAGGTAAAGGGATTAAGCAGTACAAATGGTAATTACAAAATAGTCTTGGGGATGTAAAATAAAGCATACAGAATATAGTCAATGTTATGGTAATAACTATGTATAGTGCCAGGTGGGTACTAGGCTTATTGGGGGATCACGTCTTAAATTATATAAATGTCTAACCATTATGCTGTACACTTGAACTTAATATAAAATAACATTGAATGTGAACTCTAGTTGAAAACTAATAAAAAAAAGGGGGGAAGAAAAGTGAATGGGAATAAGACGTCCACATTTCCAGGTATAAAATAAATAAATCATAGGAATGTAATATACAGCATACAGTATAGGGAATATAGTAAATAATATTATGATAGCATAATGCGGTGTCAGATGGTTGCTGGACTTATCATGGTGATCATTTTTTTAGGTATTTAATTTGAATAACTATGGTGTACACCTGAAACTCATATAATATTGTATATTAAGTATATGTTTCTTGAAAATCTTAAATAACAACAACAAAAAATTATGCAGGTTTCAAGTGTACAATTCTATAATACATCATCCATATTGCATTGTGTGTTTACCATCCAAAGTCAAGTTTTTTTCTGTCAACATATGCTTGACCCCATTTACTCTTCTTTCCCCCACTTCCAACTTACCCTTTGATAACCACTAAACTGTTAATTGTGTCTATGAGTTTTTGCTTGTTGCTTTCAGTTTTATATCCACATATGAGTTAATTCATATTGTTCTTCACTTTTTCTGTCTGACTTATTTCACTTAGCATGATAATCTCAAGATCCATTCATGTTGTTGCAAATGGCAGTATTTCATCTTTTCTTTTGGTCAAGCAATATTCCATTGTATATATGTACTACATCTTTATCCAAACATCTATCGAAGGACACTTCAATTGTTCCCATGTCTTGGCCAGTGTGAATAATGCTTCAATGAACATAAGGGTACATATATCATTATGGGTAAATGTCTCAGGTTTTTTAAATAGATACCCAGAAGAGAAATTGCTGGGTCATATGTTAATTCTATTTTTATTTTTTGAGGCTTCTCAATACTGTTTTTCATAGTGGCTACTTTAATTTAGATTCCCACCAGCAGTGTATGTGGGTTCCTTTTTCTCCACCACCCCTCCAACACTTGTTATTACTTATCTTGTTGAGAATTGCCACTGCAACAGGTGTTAGGTGGTATCTCATTGTGGATTTGATTTGCACTTCCCTAATATCTAGTGAAGCTGAGCATCTTTTCATATATCTTTTGGCTGTTCGTATGTATTCTTGGGAGAAGTGTCTGTTCATGTCTTCTGCCCATAATTAAATTGGATTGTTTCTTTTTGTTGTTGTTGACTTGTATGTGTTCTTTACATATTTTGGATATTAGTTCTTTATCAGAGGTATTGTTTCCAAATATCTTCTCCCACCTGTTTGATTGCCTCTTTGTTTTCTTAGTGGTTTCTTTTGTTATGCAGAAGATTTTTAGTTTGATATTGTATCTGTGGGTGTAGCCAGTCCTCACAGCCGGTCTGCCAAAGAGTCAATCCACAAACTAAGATGCCAAAAGTAAACAAGGCTCAACTACAAGAGGAGAATACACACAACAAATACAAGGGATACTTCTGAAACATACACACAGGTGATCAGGGAGACTGTGCCACTGGACTACACAGGATACCTACAACATAAAGCTACCATGCAAAGACTGAGAGACATAGGAGATCTACCTAATACATAGAAGCAAACACTGAGAGGCAGTGAGAATGAGAAAATGAAGAAACATGTCCTAAATAAAAGAATAAGAGAAAACTCCAGAAAAAGATCTAAATAAAATGGAGAATGGGCCGGCCGAGTGGTGCGGTGGTTAAGCGCTGGCTTAGGAGGCCATTGATCCTGGTTCAAGTCGCACATGTGAGGGCCAGTGACACTGCCCTCAAAAAGAAAAACCACTGGTAATAAGAATGCTAAATGAACTTAGTGAGAATTTCAACAAAGAGATAGTAAGCATGAAGAAGGACATAGAAACCATAAAAACGAACCAATCAGAAAGAATGTAATAACTGAAACAAATGATATACTAGAAAGAATCAATAGATTAGATGAAGGAGAGAACTGAATTAGCAATTCAGAACAAAAGGTAGCAGAAAACACCCAAGTAGAAAAACAAAAAGAAAAAATAATTCCAAAAAAGTAGTTCAAGAAACCTCAGGGGCAAAACCAAGCATAACAATATTCACATCATATCATAGGAGTACCAGAAGAAGAGGAGAGGGAGCAAGGGATTGAAAAACTATTTGGAGAAATAATAACTGAAAATCTCCCTAACCTGATGAAGGAGATAGATATACAAGCCCAGGAAGTGCAGAGCATCCCAAACAAAATGAACCCAAACAGGCCTACACCAAGACACATTGTAATAAAAATGGCAAAGGTTGAAAACAAAGAGGAAGTCTTAAAAGCAACAAGAGAAACATAGTTATTTACAAGGAATCTCCAATAAGACTATCAGCTGATTTCTCAACAGAAACTTTGCAGGCCAGAAAGGAGTGGCAAGAAATATTCAAAGTGATGAAAAACAAAGGCTGACAACCAAGACTACTCTACACAACAAGGCTATCATTTAAAATTGGAGAGATAATTCCCTGACAAAGAAAAGCTGAAGAAATTCACTAACACCAAGCAAATATTACAAAAAATGTTAAAGGGACTTCTTTAAGAAGAGGGAGAACAAACAAACAAAGAAGATAAAAATATGAATAAAAAATGTCAGTAACTATGTACCTATCAATAATGACTTTAACTATAAATTGATTAACTTTTCCAATGAAAGGACATAGAGTAGCTGAATGGATAAGAAAAGAAGACCTGAGTGCCCGACCAAGTGGCTCAGTTGGTTAAGAGCTTGCTCTACAGTGTGAGCTCTGAGCAACAGCGTTGCCGGTTCTATTCCCATGTGGATCAGTGAGCTGCACCCAAGCTGAGCTGCCACTGAGCTGCCAACAGGTGGCAGGATGGCTCAACTAGTGAGAGCACATGCTTCTAACAACAAAGTTGTCAGTTGGAGCTGGTGGGCTACATCTGCCCACAACTAAAGACTGAACTCAGTACCTTGAGCTGAACTGCCACATGGATTGCTCAGTGGATAGAGTGTGTGCCCTTAACAATGAGGCTGCTGGTTCAACTCCCTAATGGGATGGTGGCTACTCCCACCTTCAATTAATTAACACAGTACCTTTAGCTGAGCAGCATGACTGGACTTGGAGCTGACCTTGCTGCTCCCTCCACAACTAAGATTGAAGGACAACTTGGCTGTTTCCCTTGCCCAATTCCCCAATAAAATCTTTTTTAAAAAAGATAAAGAGGGCCGACCAAGTGGCGCATTGGTTAAGAACTGGTTTTGGGATGCCAGTGGCCCCAGTTCGGATCGCACATATGAGGGCCAGTGACACTGCCCTCCACAGCTAACAACAGCTCCACCTGGAGCTGGGCTGTGCGAGCCCCACCGATGGTGTAGGCTGCAGCCCCTGCTGCAGTGGGCTGCCATAGGTTACACTGAGTGGCCGGCAGCCAGTGTGAGCTACCAAGAGCCCCGGTGAGTGATCATCCAGAGGCAGGCGACCAATCTGTCTCATCCAGGAAGAGCGCAATTACAATACCAACATGGGCCAGTGAAGCAACGTCCTCTGCAACTAGACTGAAGAACAAAAAGACAGCAACTTGTCCGTTCCCCTTCCCCAATTCACCAACACTGTTCCCCTCTCCCAATTCCCCAATAAAATCTTTAAAAATAAGAAAAGAAAAGAAGACCTGTGCATATGCTGACTACAAGAGACCTACCTCAGATCCAAGGACACACATAGACTAAATTAAAGGGGTGGAAAAAGATATTTCATACATATGTAAATGAAAATAAAGCTGGAGTAGCCATACTTATGTCAGATGAAATAGACTTTAAAATGAAGACTATAATAAGAGACAAAGAAGGATATTACATAATGATAAAGGGATTAATCCAAAAGGAGGACATCACCCTTGTAAACATCTATGCACCCCATATAGGAGCACCTAAACATATAAAACAAATAATGTCCAACATAAAGGCAGAGATGGGCAGTAAGACAATCACAGTATAGGAGACTTTAACATGCCAGTCACACCAATGGATAGATCTTCCAGAAAGAAAACCAACAAGGATAGAGCAGCCTTAAATGATACACTAGACCAGATGGATTTAATGGATGTTTTTAGAGCATTTAACCCCAAAGCAGCTGAATATATATTCTTTCCGTGTGCACATGGAATATTTTCCAAGGTAGACCACATGTTCCACTACAAAACAAGTCTCAATAAATTTAAGAAGACTGAATTATATCAAGCATCTTCTCTGACCACAATGGTGTGAAACTAGAAATCAATTACAGAAAAAAAACTGAAAAACACACAAACATATGGAGACTAAATAACATACTACAAAACAGAAATGGGTTAATAATAAAATCAAGGAAGAAATCAAAAGATAACTTGAAAAAAATGAAAATACAATAACCCAAAATCATAGTAATGCAAGCTTACCTCAAGAAAACAATTTCACTTCATACCTAAGGGAACTGGAAAAACAACAGCAACCAAAGTCCAAAGTGAGCAGGAGGAAGGATATAATAAAAATCAGATGGAAATAAATGAAATGGAGGCTAAAAAATTTACAAAATATCAATGAAACCAAGACTTGGTTCTTTGAAAAGATTAACCTGACTCATCAAGAAAAAGAGAGTGCCCAAATAAATAAAATCAGAAATGAGGAAGGACAAGTGACAATGGACACCACAGAAATACAAAAAAAAAAAAATTAAGAAAATATTACGAGCAATTGTGCACCAACAAATTGGATACTCTGGAAGAAATGGATAAATTCCTAGAAACATAAAATCTTCCAAGGCTAAATCAAGAAGAAACACAAAATCTGAATAGACCAATTACTATCAATCAATGAAATTGAATCAGTAATCAACAAGCTCCCAATAAACAAATGTCCTGGGCCCCAAGGCTTCACAGGTGAATTTTACCAAACATTCAAAAAAGAATTCACACTTATTTTTCTCAAACTATCCCAAAAAAAGTTAAAGAGAAGAGGAGACTCCCAAGTTCATTCTATACTGGCTCCATTACACTATCAAAACCAGACAAAGACATTACAAAAACAGAAAATTATAGGCCGATGTTCCTAATGAACATAGATGCAAAAATTCTTAACAAAATATTAGCAAACTGAATTCAGCAATACATCAAAAGATCATATACCACCTTCAAGTGGGATTTATTCCTGGTATGCAACGTTGACCTTTATCATGTTAAGGTATTTTCCTCATGCCCATGTTATTAGGTGTTGTAATCATAAATGGATGTTGGATCTTGTCAAGTGCTTTTTCTGCTTCTATTGATATGATCACATAATTTTTATATTTTATTTTGTTTATGTGGTGTGTTACACTGACTGATTTGCCTATATTGAACCATCATTTTGCCCCTGGCATGAATCCCATTTGATTGTGATATGTGATCTTTTAATTCATTGTTGTATTCAACTTGCTAGAATTTTGTTTAGATTCTTTCATATGTATTCACAAGAGATACTGGTCTATAATTTTCTTTTCTGTGTGTTATTCTTACCATGTTTTGTATCAGGGTAATGTTGGCCTCATAAAATGAGTTAGGAAGTATTGCCTTATTAAGGAAATCAAAACCACAATGACATATCACTTCACACCAGTTAGAATCACTATCAGAAAATAGACGGATGCTGTGCCAACTGCCTCACAGGATCACATCAAAATTACTAATCATTTAAACAACATTTAACTTCGGAAGTCCCCTGAACAATAGATGAACAGAACCTCTATATGAAGGACCTAAAGAGGAGGCCACATCAAGTCTGGTGATCAATCTAATACATCGAAGCATTCACAGAATGACAGCCAGAATGAAGA
Source organism: Aselliscus stoliczkanus (assembly GCA_033961575.1). NCBI lineage: Eukaryota > Metazoa > Chordata > Mammalia > Chiroptera > Hipposideridae > Aselliscus > Aselliscus stoliczkanus. Next base: position 123,368,655 of record CM066737.1, on the reverse strand, counting down.
AACAAAGAAACATGTGCCAAGTAAAATATCAGAAGAATTCTCTAGAAATGTAACTAAATGAAACAGAGGTATCCTAACTTTCAGAGACAGAGATTAGAACACTGATGATAAGAGTGTTTAAGGAACTTAGCGAGAACATAAAGAAGGATAGGGAAAACCATAAAAAACAACCAGTTAGAACTAAAGAATACAATAATTGAAATGAAGAACACACTGAAGAAATCCCAGTAGATCAGATGAAGCAGAAGAGCGGATCAGCGAATTAGAAGACAAAACAGGAGAAATCACCCAGTTGGAACAACAAAAAGAAAAAAGCATATAAAAGAATGAAAAGAGTTTAAGAGACCTCTGGGACAACGTGAAACACAACAACAAATATATCATAGGAATACCAGAAGGAGAAGAGAAGAAGGAAGGGATTGAGAATGTATTTGAAGAAATAATGACTGAACACCTTCCTACCGTGGTGAAGGAAAACAACATACAAGCCCAGGAAGTTGAACATACAAGCTGAACCCAAAAAGGTCCACACCAAGACACATCATAGTTAAAATGGCAAAGGTTAAAGACAGAGACAGAATCCTAAAAGCAGCAAGAGAAAGACAGCAGGTTACGTACAAAGGAACTCCTATAAGACTAACAGCTGAGTTGTCTACAGAAACTCTGCAGGCCAGAGGGGAGGGGCAGGAAATAGTCAAAGTGATGCAAAATAAAGATCTACAACCTAGATTGCTCTACACAGCACGGCTATGACTTAAAATTGAAGGGGAGATAAAGAGCTTCTCAGAAAAGAATAAGCTTAAGGAGTTCATTACCACCAAGCCAGCATTGCAGGAAATGTTAAAAGGGCTTTTTTGAAAAGAAGAAAGGGGAAAACAAGCTAACCCAGGAAGAAAAGAAATACAAATAAAAAAAATGGCAATACATATGCAGCAGCAATAATCACTTTAAGTGTGAATGGGCTAAATGCTCCAATCAAAAGACATAGAGTGGCTGAGTGGATAAGAAAACAGGACCCATGCATATGCTGTCTACAAGAGACTCATCTCAGATCAAAAGACACACACAGACTGAAAGTAAAGGGATGGAATAATATATTTCATGCAAATGGAAATGAGAAAAAAGCTGGAATAGCAATACTTATTTCAGACAAAATAGACTTTAAAATGAAGGCTACAATAAAAGACAAAGAAGGGCACTACATAATAATAAAGGGATCAATTCAACAAGGGGACATAACCCTAGTAAACATCTATGCACCCAACATAGGAGCTCCTAAATATATAAAACAGATTTTGACAGACATAAAGACAGAGGTCAACGATAACACTATCGTAATAGGGGACTTCAACACACCGCTGTCACCAATGGACAGATCCTCCAGACAGAAAATCAACACAGACATAGTGGCCTTAAATGACACTTTAGACCAGCTGGATTTTACCGATATTTTTAGAGCACTTCACCCCATAGCTACAGAATATACATTCTTCTCAAGTGTACATGGAACATTTTCCAGATAGACCACATGTTAGGCCACAAAACAAGTCTCAACAAATTTAAGAACATTGAAATCATATCAAGTGTCTTCTCTGACCACAATGCTATGAATCTAGAAATCAATTACAGGAAGAATTCTGGAAAACACATGAATACATGGAGGCTGAATAACATGCTACTAAATAGCAAGTGGGTAAAAAATGAAATCAAGGAGGAAATCAAAAGATACCTCGAGACAAACGAAAATGAAAACACCATGACCCAAAATCTCTGGGATGCACCAAAAGCAGTCCTAAGAAGGAAGTTCATAGCAGTGCAGGCCTACCTAAAGAAGGAAGAAAAATCTTCAATCAACAGACTGTCTTTACACCTAAGGGAACTGGCAAAAGAACAGCTAAACATGCCCAAAGGAAGTATAAGGAAGAAAATAATAAAGACCAGAGGAGAAATAAATGAAATAGAGAACAAAAAAAATACAAAAGATCAATGAAACCAAGAGTTGTTGTTGTTTTTTTGAAAAGATAAACAAAATCGACAAACCCTTAGCCAGACTCACCAAGAAAAAGAGAGGACCCAAATTAATAAAATCAGAAATGAAAGAGGAGAAGTGACATCAGATACCACAGCAATACAGGAAATTTTAATAAAATACTACAAGCAACTATATGCCAACAAATTCGACAATCTGGAAGAAATGGATAAATTTATAGAAGCATACAATCTACCACGTCTGAAGCAAAAAGAATCAGAGGCTCTGAACAGAATGATTACTACCAAAGAAATTGAATCAGTAATCAACAAGCTTCCAACAAACAAAAGTCCTGGACCAGATGGCTTCACAGGTGAATTTTACAAATCATTCAAAAAAAAAATTAATACCTATTCTCCTCAAACTATTCCAAAAATACAGAAGGAGGGAACGCTCCCAACCTCGTTCTATGAAGCAACTATCACCCTGATTCCAAAGTCAGACAAAGACTACAAAAAAGAAAAACTACAGGCCAATATCACTAATGAACATAGATGCAAAAACCCTCAACAAAATACAAGCAAACCGAATTCAGCATCACATTAAAAAGATCATACACCAAGATGAAGTGGGATTCATTCCTGGCATGCAAGGTTGGTTCAACATACGCAAATCAATGAATTTGTAATAGATTAACAAAATGAAAAATAAAAATCACATGACCATTTCATTAGATGCAGAAAAGGCATTTGACAAAATCCAGCAGGCATTTATGATAAAAACTCTTAGCAAAGTGGGAATAGTGGGAACATATCTCAACATAATAAAGGCCATATATGAAAAGCCCACAGCAAACATCGTATTCAATGGGGAAACGCTAAAAGCTTTCCATTTAAGATCAGGAATAAGACAAGGCTGCCCTCTTTCACCACTTCTATTTAACATTGTTCTAGAAGTTCTAGCTGCAGCAATCAGACAAGAAAATGAAATAAAATGCTTCCAAATTGGAAAGGAGAAAGTAAAATTGTCATTATATGCAGATAACATGATACTATATAGAGAGAACCCCAAAGACTCCACCAAAAAACTGCTAGAACTGATAAACGAATTTGGTAAGGTAGCAGGATACAAAGTTAATATTCAGAAATCAGTTGCATTTGTATACATCAATAATAAACTCTCAGAAGAAGAAATCAGGAAATCAATCCCTTTTGCAATTGCTTCAAAAACAATAAAATATCCAGGAATAAATTTAGTTAAAGAAGTAAAAGGCCTGTACTTTGGGGGGTAAAGAGTATAACTATTGCATTGTATTGTACACCTGAAACTAAAAAAAGAAAGAAAAAAAATAAGTAAAAGGCCTGTACTCAGAAAATTATGAGATACTGAAGAGAGAAATCAAAGAAGATACAAATAAATGGAAATACATTACCATGTTCATCGATAGGAAGAATTAATACAGTTAAAATGTCAATACTACCTATGACAATATATAGATTCAATGCAATTCCAAAGAAACAACGAAGGACATTTTTCTCAGAAATAGAACATATAATCCTAAAATTTACATGGAACCACAAAAGACCCCAAAAGCCACAGCAATCTTGAGAAATAAGAACAAAGTGGGAGGCATCACACTACCCGACATCAAAACATACCACAATGCTACAGTAATCAAAACGGTATTGTACTGGCATAAAAACAGATATACAGACCAATGGAACAGAATAGAGAGCCCAGGAATAAACCCATCCATATGTGGTCATTTAATCTATGATAATGGAAGCAAGAATTTACATTGGAAGTTTGAGGGGTAAAAAGTATAACTATTGCACTGTGTTATACACCTGAAACTAATTAAAAATAAATAAGAATTTATATTGGAGTAAAGAAAGTCTATTTAATAAATGGTGCTGGGAAAATTGGACTGACGTGCAAAAAAATGAAAATGGACCACCTACTTACACCATATACAAGACCAAACTCAAAATGAACTAAAGACTTAAATGTAAGACCTGAAACCATAAAACTCCTAGAAGAAAACATAGGGAGTAAATTTGCAGACATTACCCTCAGTAATATTTTTACTGATATATCCCCTTGGGCTAGGGAAATAAACGAAAAAAATGAACATATGGGATTACATCAAACTTAAAAGTTTTTTCACAGCAAAAGAAATCATCAAAAAAACAAAAAGGCAGCCTACTGAATGGGAGAAGATATTTGCCAATGATATATCTGATAAGAGGTTAATATCCAAAATTTATAAAACACTCATGAAACTCAATACCAAAAAAACAAACAACCCAATTAAAATATGTGCAGAGGATAGGAAGAGGCATTTCTCTAAAGATGGCCAACAAACATATGACAAAATGTTCAACCTCACTAATCATCAGAGAAATGCAAATAAAAACCACAATGAGATACCACCTCACTCCGGTCACAATGGCTATCATCAATAGATCAACAAACAACAAGTTCTGGTGGGGCTGTGGAGAAAAGGGAACCCTGGTACACTGTTGGTGGGACTGCAAATTGGTGCAGCCATTATGGAAATCAGTATGGAGGTATCTCAAAAAACTGGCAATGAAACTGCCGTATGACCCAGCAATTGCACTCTTGGGTATCTACCCAGAAGAATCCAATACATTAATTCGAAAAAATATATGCACTCCTATGTTTATTGCAGCACTGTTTACAATAGCCAAGACTTGGAAACAACTGAAATGTCCATCGGTAGAAGACTTGATTAAGAAACTGTGGTACAGGGCCGGCCGAGTGGCGCATTGGTTAAGCGCTGGTTTTGGGATGCCAGCGGCCCCGGTTCGGATCCCACATGAGGGCCAGTGACACTGCCCTCTACAGCTAACGGCAGCTCCACCTGGAGCTGGGCTGTGCGAGCCCCGGTGATGGTGTGGGCTGCAGCCCCTGCTGCAGTGGGCTGCCATAGGCTACAGTAAGTGGCCTGCAGCCAGCGTGAGCGGCTGGCAGCCAGCGTGAGCTGCCAATAGCCGCGGTGAGCGACATCCAGAGGCCAGCGACCGATCTGCCTCGTCCGGGAAGAGCGCGATGACGATACCAACAGTGAAGCGGCATCCTCCGCGGCTAGACTGAAGAACAAAAAGACAGCAACTTGTCTGTTCCCTTACACGATTCCGCAATGCTGTTCCCCTCCGCCAATTCCCCAATAAAATCTTTAAAAAAAAAAAAAGAAACTGTGGTACATTTACACAATGGAGTATTACTCTGCTGTAAAGAAGAATGAAATCGTACCATTTGCAATGATATGGATGGACCTAGAGACTATTATGTTAAGTGAAATAAGTCAGTTGGAGAAAGACAAATACCATATGATCTCACTTATATGTGAAATCTGAAAAACTGAATGAATGAGCAAAGTGAACAGAAACAGACTCATAGGTATAGAGGAAAACCTGATGGTTGCTAGTTGGGAGGGGGTGGGGATGAGGGAGAAGGGATTAGACAGCATAAGTAGATAATTACAATATTGCCACAGGGATATGAAACACAGTTCTGGGAATATAATAATGTTGTAAATATTTTGTGGGGTGTCAAATGGTCACATGTCTTGTTAGGGAGGAGACCACTTCATGGATGGAGTATAGGCATTCTCACTGCACTGTACACCTGAAGCTGATGTTGTATAATATTGTATATCAACTGTAACTGAATATATAGATAGTCAGGGGATGTGGATTATACTGTGGAAGGGAGTCAGAGGAAGTGTAATAGATACATATGATATGGGGGGAGGAGTGGGGTGGAGAATTGGGGGAGGGGGTTGTCACTTGGAAGGGCAAAAAGTATAATTATTGCACTGTGTTGTACACCTGAAACTAATTTAAAAAAGAAAAAAAAGAAATGAAAACTCATAGACACAGACAACAATTGAATGGTTACCAGAGAGTAAAAGGGGAGTTGATATGGTAAAATAGGGTAAAGGGGTCAAATATTTGATAACAGGAGGACAACTGACTCTTGGTGGTGAATGCATAATGCAATATACAGATGATGTATTATAGAATTGTACACTTGAAACCTATGTAGTGTTTTTTTTTTTTGAGGGCAGTGTCACTGGCCCTTATATGTGGGACTCGAACTGGGGCTGCTGGCTTCCTAAGCCAGCACTTAACCACCATGCCACTTGGCCAGCCCGAAACCTATGTTGTTTTGTTGACCATTGTCACCCATAAATTTTAATAAAAATAAAATAAAATAAGGCTTTATTGGAACACAGCTACAAAAAATAAGAACTTGTGGTTCATATATGATGGAATATTACTCTGTCATAAAAAAGTATGAAATCTTACCATTTGCAACTACATGGATGGGCTTGGAGGGTATTGTGCTAAGTGAAGTAAGCCCGACAGAGAAAGACAAATACCACATGTACGCACTCATATGTGGATTCTAACAAAATAAAAAGAACTCATAGTAAAAGAGATCACATTTGTGGTTACCAGAGGCAGGGGTTAGGGGTGGAGGAATTGGAAGAACGTAGACAAAAGGTGCAAACTTCCAATTAGAAGACATGTAAGTACTGGGGATGTATGCACACACAATGATGACTATAGTTAACACTGCTCTATGGTATATTTGAAAGCAGCTAAGAGAGTGAATCCTAACACTTCTCATCACAAGGAAAAAAAATATTTTTCCCTTTTTTTCTGGTATCTATGTGAGCTGATGGCTGTTAACACAACTTATTGTGATATTCATTTCACAATGTATATGTCAAGTCAGTAAGCTATACATTTTAAACTTATACAGTGCTGTATGTCAATATTATCACAACAAAACTTAAAGAAAAAATAAATATAAGTAGTTGTTTTTATTATTATTAATAAAGACTGGATTATAAGTCACCAAGCTTTGAAATGGTATCTTTTAAGTCTTTTTTTTTTAAATTGGGGAATTGGGGGAGGGGAACAGCGTTGGGGAATTGGGGAAGGGGAACAGACAAGTTGCTGTCTTTTTGTTCTTCAGTCTAGTTGCAGAGGATGTTGCTTCACTGGCCCATGTTGGTATCATCATTGCGCTCTTCCCGGATGAGGCAGATGGGTCGCCCGCCTCTGGATGTCACTCACCGCGGCTATTGGCAGCTCACGCTGGCTGCCAGCCGCTCACACTAGCTACTGGCCACTCACTGTAGCCTATGACAGCCCACTGCAGCAGGGCCTGCAGCCCACACCTTTGCCGGGCTCGCTCAGCCCAGCTCCAGGTGGAGCTGTTGTTAGCTGTAGAGGGCAGTGTCACTGGCCCTCATATGTGGGATCCGAACCGGGGCCGCTGGCATCCCCAAACCAGCTCTTAACCAATGCGTCACTCGGCTGACCCTCTTTTAAGTCTTTAGACTAAAGTGCTGTTTGGTTTCAGTATAGGGTAGGAGTAGAATGAGCCCTCAACTGGAGATTTAGGAGATTCAATTATGTGTAGTGATGGAGTTCAGTGGTAGGAAAGAGAGCAGTTCACCTTCCTAGATTCTATTGAATATAGGTTTAGAGCATCAAGGCATATATAGATTTTTTTAAGACTAATGCAATGAAATTTGCCTGGTTCTTGGTTTTCAATCAGATTCCTATGGTTTGCTTCAAAAAATACCAGCAGAGCATTTGCTTTAATGGAAAACATTAGCATTCGAAGAAGGGAAGTGGTGTGTATTTACATAGGATTGGAGTATTCTCTGAAAAACACCAACTCGGCACACTCTGTGAAACTCATTTCATTCATCTGCCAGAGAAGACTGGAAGAGAACATCGAATTTGTATTTTAGTCTATAACCAAGTAAGAGTCCATCTGTTTTTTTCCTTTTAAAAAAAGAGAGAACTCACATCATTCCCTTTATAATATCCTTCAACTGGAGCCAAAGCTATTTGTTAGTAACAAAAGTCATTGCAACATTTAGTAACCAGAGTAAGCGACTCAAGAAAGCTATTCAAAGGGTCCATTCCTGTCAGAAAAAGGAGGAATTGAAGCAATACTCTAATTGCTTAACAACAAGCTGTGGTGAGGAATTTAGTTAATAAGTATCTAGCCCTAGGTAGGTTTTTGGAGAAAAACCTTCGGAAATAAAACCTGACCGAATCTCATCTTCTAAATCTGTAAAAGCAATAGAAAATAATAATAGCTACCTTGCAGAACTGCTGTGAAACTTAGAAATAATGTATACATAAAGACTCTAGGCATATAGGAAGAATTCAACACATGATAGTATTATTATTTTTTTAAGATTTTATTGGGGAATTGGGGGAGGGGAACAGTGTTGGGGAATTGGGGAAGGGGAACAGCCAAGTTATTGTCCTTTTGTTCACCAGTCTAGCTGTGGAGGATGCCGCTTCACTGGCCCATGTTGGTATTATGATCATTGCTCTCTTCCTTGCTGAGACAGTCAGTCACCGGCCATTGGAAGGCCACTTAAGGCGGCTCACAATAGCTCATGGCAGCCTACTGCAGCCTATGCTGTTGCCCGCCACTCATGGCAGCCCAGCTCCAGGTCCAGCTGTTATTTACAATCTTAGGTGTAGAAGGCGCAGCTTACTGGCCCATGTGGGAATCAAACCAGCAGCCTTGTTGTTCAGAGCTCTTGCTCTTATCAACTGAGCCACTCGGCCAGCTCACATGATGGTATTATTATCTCTCAGCTTTCCTCTATAATTGGCCATCTTTATTGGTGCACTCGTACAGTAAATGGTAGTTATATTGCCATGGTGCCTGATACAGAATAACTTGTCAAAAAATCTGTTGAGTTATATGAAAGACAGTTTGGGGAATATAGTAATGTTGTAAAAATTTTGTGGGGTGTCAGATGGTCACATGTCTTGCTAGGGAGACCACTTCATGGATGGAGTAGAGGCTTGATCGCTGCACCGTATACCTGAAATTGATGTTGTATAATATTGTATGCCAACTGTAATTGAATATATAGATAGTCATGGGATGTGGATTATACGGTGGAAGGGAGTCAGAGGAATTGTAATAGGTAGTATGATATGGGGGAGAGGAGTTGGGGGAGAATTGGGGGAGATTTGGGGGAGAAGGGTTGTCACTTTGAGGGGTAAAAGGTTTAACTATTGCACTGTGTTGTACACCTGAAGCTAATTTTAAAAAAATCTGGTGATTTAATAAATCCCATCAAAGGCATATTTTACAGTAAAAGTTTTCTTTCCAGATTTAAATTTTTTCATCATTCATTTGACCCACAGTAGGCTTTCTGTACTGAAGACATCAATTATTAATATATTTACGGGGATGTCCCTACTTCACCACATCCCATATCTTTTTTCCAATCCTTTAAAAGAGAATTCATATTCCCCCAGAAACATTAGAAAGTAGCTGTTTCCTCATGACTTAGCCCTGCACTGGAAGACCCCATTCCCTTAACAGAAGAACGACAAGAAGGACACAAAGAGGTAAACTTACTAGGAGCTGTATAGCTTGGTGGAACAGGCATTCATTCTAGAATCAGAAAAATGTGGGTTCAAAACCATTCAGCCATTTATTATATTTGTAGGATTCACCTTGTCCACTGGATGGTGTGGTAAAAGGGACACATAATTATTTACAGACTTAGTTATTACTATTTTACTAGCTTTGAAATCTTGGGCAAACCCATTTACATTGTTCTTCTGAGTCTTTGTGTCCTTGTCTGTAAAATTGGAATCATGCCCTGATGCAGAACTGCTGTAAGGATTACATAAAATAAGGGAGATTCAATACCCGGTAAAATGACTATTCCAGAGCAGGAACTCAAGGAATTATAGAAGTTTTTATAACCTTGATCTACATTTGCCACCTTATGGCAACCCCTTTATTCTAAGTGCTCATTGGTGATGCTAAGAAGGAATTACACATGGTCGGGCTGTACTGAAAAAATCATTAGAGCTGAGGAAATATTTGTATGTTTGGTAGTAATCATGGATGCAAATGCATGGTCTAACCTCCGTTTTCCAGTGGTTAGAGGAATGGTCTCCAATGTAGGGTTTGTGCACCCCAGTGGAGGAGGGACAACACCATATGTCGGTTTATGGGAAGAAAATATTAAAACTTCTATTTGTATTATCATATTTCATATTTCATAGTGCATGGATATAATTTATACATAAACGAACATATATTGGAGCTAATGCTTTTTATCATTTGCCCCTTGACTCACTCAGGTGCAGACACTCTGGCCTCATTATAGTTCCTTGAACAAAATTAACACTCCTGCCTGAAGAGTATTGCACTTGCTGTTTCTTCTGTTTCAAATGGGCATTTCTTAGATCTTTTATGGCTCATTTCCTTACTTCATTCAGGTCTCTGCTCAGATTGCACCTCCTCAGAAAAGTCTTCTTTAACCATCCTACATGAAATAGGAGCTCTTGGTAGTTAACCTGATTTTTTAAAACCCGTTTTAGCACATTTATACATTATTGTATTTATTTATCTGTTTATTGACTGTCTTCCCTATTAGAATACCAAATGTATGAGGGAAGAGACTGTGTCCATTTTCTCGATCAATGACTCCTCAGTGTGACAGTGGGCTCTCAATAAACATTTGATCAATAAATTCTAAATGTTTTGAAAAAGTTTGGATATCACAACTTTTTTATTTATTAAATTTATTGGGATGACATTGGTTAGTAAAATTATATAGGTTTCAAATGTACATTTCTTATTTTATTTTATTTTTTAGCTGTGCCATCCTGCCACCTGTTGGCAGCTCAGCAGCAGCTCAGCTCAGGCTGGGCATCGAACTGTTGTTGCTCAGAGTTCAGCTCGCACTTTTGAGTGAGCTCTAAACCAACTAAGCCACTTGGCCGGCCCTCAAATGTACATTTATTTTTTTCTTTGAGGGCAGTGTCACTAGCTCTCATATGCGGGACCCGAACCGGGGCCTCTGGCTTCCCAAGCCAGTGCTTAACCACTGCGCCACTCGGCTGGCCCAAATGTACATTTCTATATCACCTATATATCGCATTGTGTGTTCACCACCCAAAGTCAGTTCTCCTTCTATTATATATTTGACCCCATTTCTCTCTTCTTCTACCACTCCTCCTCCCTTACACTCTGGCAACCACTATACTGTTGTCTGTGTCTATGAGTTTTTGTTTGTTTATGTGTCTTGTTCATTTGTTGCTTTCAGTTTTATATCTCACATATGAGTTAAGTCATATGGTTCTTGACTTTTTCTGTCTGACTTTTTATTTATTTCACTTAATATAATCTCAAGATCCATCCATGTTGTTGCAAATGGCAGTATTTCATCTTTTCTTATGGCAGAGTAACACTGCATTGTGTCTATGTACCACATTTTCTTTATCCAATCATCTATTGAAGGACACTTTGGTTGTTTCCATGTCTATATACAGAATCATGTCGTCTGCAAAATGTGAAAATTTAACTTCTTCATTCCTAATTTTCATGCCTTTTATTTCTTTCTTTTGCCTGATTGCTCTGGCTAGGACTTCCATTATGATGTTGAATAACAGTGATGATGGGACAACCCTCTCTTGTTTCTTATTGTAGAGCAAAAGTTTTCAGTTTTTCACCATTAAGTATGATATAAGCTGAGGGTTTGTCATATATGGGCTCCATTATGTTGAGATACTTTCCTTCTATACCCATTTTATTAAGTGTTTTAATCTTAAATGGATGTCATATCTTGTCAAATGCCTTTTCTGCATCTATTGATATAATCATATGACTTTTATCTTCTATTTTCTTTATGTGGTGTATCACATTGATTTGTGTATGTTGAACCATCCTAGTGTCCCTAGAATATACCCCATTTTATTGTGATGTATAATCTTTTAAATGTACTGTTGTATTTGATTTGCTGGTATTCTGTTTAGAACTTTTGTGTCTGTATTCATCAGAGATATTGGTCTGTAGTTTTCTTTTTTTGTGTAATTCTTACCAGATTTTGATATTAGAATAATGTTGGTCTCATAAAATGAGTTAGGATGTGTTGCTTCATCAATTTTTTGGAAAAGTTTGAAGAGGACAGTTATCAAATCATCTTTGAATGTTTGGTAGAATTCACTATTGAAGCCATCTGGTCCTGGACTTTGGCTTTTGGGAAGGTTTCAGATGACTGATTCAATTTCCTTACTGTTATTTTTCTATTTAGATTTTCAAGTTCTTCGTGGTTTAGATTTTCAGTTCTTCGTGGTTCAGTCTAGGAAGTCTTCATATTTCTAAGAACTTATCCATTTCTTCTAGGTTATTGAATTTGGTGGCATATAGTCCTTTATAGTATTCTTGTATGATCCTTTGTATTTCTGTGGTATCCATCGTAAATTCTCCTCTTTCATTTCTTATTTATTTATTTATTTATTTATTCATTTATTCATTTATTTATTATTAGATTCAGGTGTACAAAACAGTGCAATAGTTATACTTTTTACCCCTCACAAAGCCCTCTCGCTCAATGTACCCTCCTCTTTTATATCTGATTTTGTTTGTGTCTTTTCTCTTTTTTCCTTAGTGAGTCTAGCCAAGGGTTTGTTAATTTTATAAATCTTTTCAAAGAACCAGCTCTTGTTGGTTACATTAATTGTTTTATATTGTCTTTTTGTTCTATATTTTATTTAGTTCTGTTCTATTTTTTTTTAAATACCTTATTGGGGAATTGGTGGAGGGGAACAGTGTTGGGGAATTAGGGAAGGGGAACAGACAAGTTGCTGTCCCCTTGTTCTTCAGTCCAGCTGCAGAGGACATCGCCTCACTGGCCCATGTTGAGATCATCTCTGTTCTCCTCCCGGATGAGGCCGACCAGTCGTTGGCCTCTGCATGTCGCTCACCGTGGCTATTGGCAGCTCACGCTGGCTGCCAGCTGCTCACATTGGCTGCCGGGCACTCACTGTAGCCTATGGCATCCCACTGCAGCAGGGGCTGCAGCCTACACCATAGCCTGGGCTCACACAGCCCAGCTCCAGGTGGAGCTGTTGTTAGCTGTGGAGGGCAGTGTCACTGGCCCTCATACATGGGATCCGAACCAGAGCTGCTGGCGTCCCAAGCCAACTCTTAACCAACGGGACACTCGGCCCGCCCTCACGACCCTGATATTTTCATTTAACTTAGAAACATCAAAGCTATATTCTTGGGCCTGGAGACATTTCCTCTTTTTTGTTAAATTTATTTGGGTCACAATGGTTAGTAAAATTATATAGGTTTCAAGTGTACATTTCTATAATATATCATCTGTATACCACACTGTATATTCACCACAAAGAGTCAGTTCTCCTCCCATCACCTTGAATCATCCTTTTTGTTCAAATCAGGAGGATGATTCAAGGGTTAAATTGCAGTTTTTAGCCATCAGGGTAACATGCTTCCTGGTAGGAGATGAGACCCTGCAGAGCATGCTTTCTAATTTCCCTTTCCAAACCTCCTTTAAAGGCCTGAGCACCCTGGCCAGTAAAGACTAAAGCTAATTATGATGTACAGAGACACTAGAGTTTTAAAAATACATTTCAAAATTATTTTACCTTTGTCAATACTCCATCATATTTCCATTCTTAATCTGCATGAAAAGGATGGGGTCATACTGGAGTATGCTCCTGAAAATTGTTGTATGTGTGCCAGGGAAAATGCTGGAACAGCTTTAAACCTGGTTTCTCTTACTAACAAATATAAACAGAATTTTTTTGATTGCCTGAAACAGTTGAACCTTCTTAATTTTTTTTTCGTTTGTTTTTTTTAGGTTTTTTTTTGAGGGCAGTGTCACTGGCCCTCATATGTGGGACCCGAAACGGGAACACTGGCTTCCCAAGCCAGCGCTTAACCACTGCGCCACTCGGCCGGCCCTGAACCTTCCTAATTTTAACAGAGGAAGAAAAAGCAATTTGAACTTGTGACTGGTGTGATATTTAAAGAGATATACGCATAATTTCCTCAAAGAAATACAGTAACTAAACTGGATAACAAAGAGTCAGCAAGCTTATAGAGACATCAGGATCTGGCAGATAAGCATTTATACCTAGTTCATCAATTGAATTTCTACGTGGGTCCTTAGCAAACTTTTTATCATATATATTATAGCAGTAAGCTCATCCCAACCTGGTTCTGGATTATATAAATTTTTAATTGGATGGTCCATATTCATGAGGATTAACTGTAATATTTCCTCAGAGGGTTTCCATGTGTTCTTTTGCCCTCAGCCCTGATAGGAACAGAGGCAATCAGGTTGAAGTCCCCATAGATGGGAAGACACAAACCAAAGCTGATATGAGAGCCAATTCTTTTGAATCAGCGTGTTAGGCAAGTGTTAGATTTACTAATTTGGAACCAAAATGTGATGGTGCCCAGAACAGCTGCAACCATAGGAAAGAAAGGGCAGGTGTGATTTTACAATATGGTTTCATCACTCTAGTCTTTGGGTTGTTTTTCCCAGGGAGAGAGAAGGGGAGGGTGATATTCTGAGACTTAAAGTATCTCATTTTTTAAAAAAGATTTTATTGGGGAATTGGGGAAGGGGAACAGACAAGTTGCTGTCCTTTCATTCTTCAGTCTAGTTGTGGAGGACTCGCTTCACTGGACCATTTGGTACCATCATTGCGCTCTTCTCTGGATAGGCAGATCAGTCGCTGGCTCTGGACGGCCACTCAAAGAGGCTGCTAGCCGCTCTTGCTGGCTTTTGGGCACTCAGTGTAGCCTATGGCAGCCCACTGCAGCAGGAGCTGCAGCTATGCCGTCCCGGGGATTCATAGCAGCCCAGATCCAGGTAGAACTGCTGTTCACCATCTTAGCTGTAGAGGGCAGTGTCACTAGCCCTCATATGTGGGATCCGAACCTGGGCCGCTGGTGTCCCAAACCAGCTCTTAACAACTGCGCCACTTGGCTGGCCCAAGAACCTCATTTTTAAGTTGTTCAAATTCTCTCCCTGTCTTTTTTATTCCCTCCCTGCCTTGAAACATTTTAAAAAACTGCCATACATTTAGAATTGTCCCAACAAGGTCTATTTGCCAGATTTCAAAATTATATGGTTTTGTTCCAGGCTCTTCAATATAGGAACACTTTCATCCCTATTTGCTTCCTATCCTTCCAGTGCCTCACAAAATTCCAAAATGATCTGTCTAGCTGCCTGTACATCACACTGGAACAATTCAATGGTTTGCACACATTCAGCTTAGAAGCAGGAAAGGTTTAACCAAGGGCCAATTTTGCCCGTGTGCATTTCATTAGGTGTTTATTAAAAGGTTTCTCTAATTTTACACATTAATGTTTCTTCCCAAAAGACTACTTTAGAGAAATTAAAATAGAACAATTTAGCAAAGAGGTATGAATGTGAAAAAGGAATATTTAAAGACAGAAATCAGCCACATACAAATAAATCCTATGCCATCTTAAAAATTACCTGTAATGATAGTTCCTTCTCTGGAAAATCTGATTTTTGTCTACCTTTAGCCCTGTACTGAAAGGTTAGATACTGGCTAAAAGGTCAAGATTTGTCTACATGAATGCATCTCTAAATTTCTCCATGCTACTGTTTCTCCCTTCAGGAACTTCCCCATTGTTAACAAGCAGAGTGAAATGAAATGTGAGAAGCAGTCTGGGCTCACATTAGAGGTAGGGTTGCCAGAAGAAATACAGGCCACCCAGTCAGATAAACAATAAACAAATTTTAGTATAAATATTTCCAAAATATTGCATAAGCATTCTTATGCTAAAACTATTCATTATTTATGTGAAATTTAAATTTAACTGCATGCCCTATATTTTTATTTGCTAAATATGACAAGCCTTCCTTGGGGACAATTATTACTGTTGCCTATGGAAAAATGGTCAATAGCAGCGTAAAGTGAAATGATAGCTTGATCTACAAAAAGAAACAAAACATTGGTGTCAAGTAATTTAAAAGCTTTAAAGTTAATCTAATGATCATATCAATATGTGCAGAAAAAGCATTTGAAAAAATGCAACATCCATTTAGGATTAAAACACTTAATAAAATTGGTATGGAAGGAAAATACCTCAACATAATGTAGGCCATATATGACAAACCCTCAGCTAATATCATACTCAATGGTGAAAAAAAAAGCTTTTCCTCTAAGATCAGGAGAAAGATAGGGGTTCCCTCTCTCACCACTGTTATTCAACATACTATTGGAATTTCTAGCTAGAGCAATCAGGCAAGAAAGAGAAATAAAAGGCGTCTAAATTTGAAATGAAAATATCAAATTGTCTCTTTTTCATACAACAAGATTCCTTATACAGAAACCCCTAAAGACTCCACCAAAAAACTATTGGAAACAATAAACAAATTCAGTAAAGTTGCATGATACAAAATAAATGTACAAATATCTATTGTGATTCTATACACTAACAATGAAATTTCAAAAAAAGAAATGAAAAAAAAGTTCATTTTTGCAATTGCAACAAAAAAGAATGAAATATCTAGGAATAAATTTAACAAACAATGTGAAGGACCTATTCACTGAAAACTACAAGACATTATTAAAGGAAACTGAAGAAGGCACAAAGAAATGGAAACATATTCCATGCTCATGGATTGGAAGAATCAACATAGTTAAAATGGCCATATTACCCAAAGCAATATACAGATTTAATGCAATCTCCATCCAAATCCCAATTGCATTTTATAAGGAAATAGAATTTAAAAATCATCAGATTTATATGGAATCACAAAAGACCCCGAATAACTAAAACAATCCCACACACAAAAAAAAAAGAACAAAGCTGGCGATATCACACTGCCTGAATTCAATTTATACAACAAAGAGACAATAATCAAAACTGCATGGCATTGGCAAAATAACCAAACACACACATACCAATGAAACAGAATTGAGAACCCAGAAATAAACCCAGGTATATGATGGGCAAATAATTTTTGACAAAGGAGCCAAAAACATATAATGGAGAAAAGAAACCTTCTTTAATAGCTGGAGCTGGGAATATTGGACAGCCACATACAAAAGAATGAAACTAGATTGCTATCTGTCACCATACACCAAAATTAACTCAAAATGGATCCAAGACCTAAATATAAGACCTGAAACAATAAATTCCATATAAGAAAGCATAGGTACTAAACTTATAGACCTTGGTCTTAGAGAGGAGTTTATTAATTTGACTTCAGAAGTAAGGGAAGTAAAAGCAAAAATAATTGAATAGGACTATATCAAACTAAAAAGCTTCTGTACAGCAAAAGATACCATGAACAAAACAAAGAGGCAACCAACCAAATGGGAGAAGACATTTGCAAACAACACTTCTGATAAGGGACTAATATCCAAAATATATAAGACTCATACAACTCAACAACAACAAAATAAACAATCCAATTAAAAGATGGGCAGAGGACCTGAATAAACACTTCTCCAAAGAAAACATACAAATGGCCAACAGATATATGAAAAAATGCTCAACATCATTGGCTATTAGGGAAATACAAATCAAAATCACAATGAGGTGTCACCTCACACTTGTTAGAATGGCTATCATCAAGCAGACAAGTAATAACAAGTGTTGGAGAAGTTGTGAGTTAAAAGGAATGCTCTTACACTACTGGTGGCAATGTAATTGGTATAGCCACTATGGAAAACATTATGGAGTTTCCTCAAAAAATTAAGAATAGAATTACCATACAACCCAGCAATCCCTCTTCTGAGTATCTACCCCAAAAATCTGAAAACATTTATCCATAAAGATATATGTACTCTGATGTTCATTGCCGCATTATTTACAGTGGCCAAGACATGGAAACACCAAAGTGTCCTTCGATAGATGATTAGATACTTGTAAAGAAAATGTGGTACATGTATAAAATGGAATATTACTGAGCCATAAGAAAATATGAAATAGTGCCATTTGTGAGAACATGGATGGATCTTGAGATTATCATGTTAAGAGAAATAAGTCAAACTGAAAAAATCGAGAATCACGTGACTTCACTCTTATGTGGTGTATAAAAATGAAAGCAACAAACAAGACAAACAAACAATCAAAAACTCATAGACAACAGAAAACAGTTTCATTGTTACTAGAGGGTAAAGGGGGAGTAGGAGAAGTAGAGGAGAGTAAAGGAGGTCAAATATTGGTGATGGAAGGAGATTTGACTTTGGATGGTGAACGCACAATGCAATATGTAGATGATGTATTGTAGAATTGTACACTTGAAACCTATACATTTTTATTAACTATGGTCACCCCAATAAAGTTATTTAAAAATATAAAACAACAAAAAAAGATTTGACTTTGAGTAAATGAACTCTTTGTCAGTCAGTACTCTTGATTGTCTTTTTGACAAATGCACACATAGCAGGACAAAGATGGACAGAGCATTAATTAACAAAAAATATTGGTAAATGAATTTACATGCACCATCTAGCCTGCACAGAAGAATATATATATGAATGAAGTGGGGGAAGCAGAAAGTGGACTATTTTGCGGATAGCTTTTCATGTGTGGGTGCTGGATGGTCAGAGTGGGAGAAGCAATAGCTACAAGTTGGACATCAAAAGGACTTAGCTCTAGTGTGCTTTTGGTAGTCCTGGTGAATTCATCAGATTGAGCAAAATGTCAGTCACATCCACCCTATGTGCGTCTATATGGTTTTTCACCTTCCCAGAGAGGAGCAGAAGAAAATGGATCTAGGTTACAGGCTGAAAAAGCTTTTCCAGGCCAACTTGTCTTAAATCTACTCAGAAGAGTATTCACACCATGACTGCGTTGTTGCTCTTTGGAGAACTTGCTGAACATAGTTGAAAAGTGAGCACTAACAATAATATCATATAATGAACAATATGATTTTAAAAACTGAGTGGAAAGAAGAACTATGAGGTCTATCACTAAGAAGTTTTGGAAACAAATGATTTTACTTAACATATTGCTCTTGTTGGGGTCTAGGCATTAGTTTAAATGTAGTCTATCAGGCATGAGACAGAAGGGGCAGAAGCAACGAGGTCAAAGAAGGAGAAAATTGAGGTAGAAAGAGAGGATAAAATGAATCTGCCTGTCTCCAGCTAGCTTTTTATTCCCAAAGAGTCTTCTACCTGGAAGTAACCACCAGTTATCTCAAATGTACTGACGGTACATTTTCTGGCTGATGGTCACACCATTGTGTCAGTTACTCCAGCATAAGAACCTTGATGCTATCTTTGATTTCGTCCTTTCCTTTACTCAGCCAGTCCTAACCTTTGACTCATAAGTCTAAGTTAGGCAATCCACCACTTCACAGTGTAACGGGAGAAAATGAAAAACAACTAAGTCATACTTTCTGTCTTCAAGGAGCTTACTATCCAATTAGAGAAATAAAACTTACAAACAAAACAAGACTCCTTCCGCTATAAAGAAGAATGAAATTGTACCATTTGCAATGATATGGATGGACCTAGAGACTATTATGTTAAGTTAAATAAGTCAGTCGGAGAAAGACAAATACCATATGATCTCACTTATATGTGGAATCTGAAAAACTGAATGAATGAGCAAAGTAAACAGAAACAGACTCATAGATATAGAAGAAAAACTGATGGTTGCTAGTTGGGAGGGGGTGGGGATGAGGGAGAAGGGGAAGGGATGAGACAGCATAAATAGGTAACTACAATATTGCCATAGGGATATGAAAGACAGTTTGGGGAATATAATTAATAATGTTGTAAATATTTTGTGGAGTGTCAGATAATCACATGTCTTGTTAGGAAGACCACTTCATGGATGGAGTAGAGGCTTGATCACTGCACTGTATACCTGAAGCTGATGTTGTATAATATTGTATGCCAACTGTAAGTGAATATATAGATAGTCACGGGATGTGGAGTATACTGTGGAAGGGATTCAAAGGAATTGTAATAGATATGTATGATATGGGGGGGAGGAGTGGGGTGGCAAATTGGGGGAGGGGGTTGCCACTTTGAAGGGTAAAAAGTATAACTACTGCACTGTGTTGTACATCTGAAGCTAATTTTAAAAAATGTTTATTTCACAATAAAAGAATTAAAAAAAAGAAAAGAAAACTCTTAAGAAACTTAATGTTTCCACAGAAGGGCACATACCCATATGGATTGGAGGTGTGAGAAAAGGCTTCAAAGAGAATGCAGGAATTAGGCTAGGTCTTCAAGGATAAAGGTGATATTTAGTACAGCAGAGGGATAAGGGAAGCTTTCCAGGCAGAAGTAGCAAAATAAACATATGTAGGGCATGGAAGTAAATGTGCTGTGTTCTGGGAAAAGTGCAACAAAATGCATAGTGCAGTGGAGTATATATGTAGAGGAGTAGGAAATGAAGTTGTATAGGTGGTTTTAGTATGGAAAGTTATGAATGCTTAGAAACTGAGACACTGAAAACTTTTAAGGAAGAAGGTAACATGATTAGAGGCAGGTTTTAGAAAGATTATTCTGCCATTAAAAGCAATGGGGGTGGAAGTGAAGATTAGAGCTAAAGGATAACAACCAAATTAAAATAACACTCTTTGAGGTGTGCCATAATCAATTTAGACAATATTTGAGCTCCCCAACAAGTATGTGGAGATCCAACTCTGTTCTTACTTTTAATGATGGGTGTGATAACTGGTATCCAGATTTTATTTCTTCTTCCACCACCTGTTCATCAGATCTCATCAATAGTACTCTCCACCTCCATAAACAGAAATCCTGAGACTTCTCAGTCATTCTCATCTTATTTAACAAGCACCATTATTCCTAATGCTTGTGCATCTCTTACCATTGAAAACAATTCCAAAATTATTTTTCAATTTCTCTCCATAAACATTGTATGGATTGGCAGTGAAATGGCAAGAAACAAGCAACTCTTAGGTAATTCAGTCTTTTGTCACTGCAAAAATACTTTATCCTCTCTTCTCCTCCCAATGTAATTAATAAAACATGCGGCAGGGTTTGATGGAGAACAGACACAGCAATGGAGCTGTTAATTGAAGTTCTTTACACTTATTTTACTGTGGATTAAAAATAACTATTTTATTGAATGAGAATTAGATGGGAAAGCAGCGTACATTTTTAGTGCTTAGAACTTATAAAATTATTGATCTGATCCTGCATGTGGGCTTCATTTTCTTTCCATAGAAATAAATGAGGAATATTTACTTAACCAGTAATAAAATGTCACTATTTAATTTTATATATAGTTAAAATAATAATTGGTTTTGAGCTAGACTAAAGCTTTTTAAAATATTTGTTCAACCATGCATTAATTTCATGACTTTGTACCAATAATACTGAGATAATACCTACTAAATATTGTTGTCATGAAGTTGAGAAATAGTATATGTAAAGCACTCAGCACAATACCTGACAAATACTAAGCAGTCCATAAACTGCAGCTTTATCTTACATGATATTAAAGAGCAATTAATCAAGAGCAGATGGATTCTTGATCAAATTTCCAGCTCTAAGAAAGGACCAATAAAAGGGCTAAGAAACTCTAACCATAAACTAGAGCATACTGTGAAATATATGACATCCAACTCCCCTTAGTTTAGAATATTGTAATCAGAGTAAGGGCTTGTACTTTTATTTTATTTTTTAGCTGAGCCATCCTGCCACCTGTTGGCAGCTCAGCAGAAGCTCAGCTCAGGTTGGGCATCGAACTTCTGTTGATCAGAGCTCAGCTCGCACTCTTGAGCGAGCTCTTAACCAACTGAGCCACTTGGTGGGCCCTAGGGCTTTTCCTTTTGTCAGACGTTTTGTTGTGTCTGTTAAACCAATGAGTAGAGAAAATAACAGGTGACTCTAATCAGAATTATGCTGAAAACAACCTGAGATATGACTTCATCTATGATTTACAAAGGAACGGAGACCTAGATAGTGGAAGTAATATATTAATAGTTATGTGTGGCAAAGTTTAGACTAGAGTTAAACTCTGATTTCAAGTTCTTTATTCTTTTTCCCTCACAAGGTTGTTTGACTTTAGCAGTTGCAATAGTCAGAGAGATAATTATTTGTGCAATTAATGTTAATCCTTTGGGGGCCATGGATCTCAATGAATCTGAGGAGAGCTGTGGAAAATATCTCTATAAAATGTATATATTCTTGGGCCGGCCGAGTGGCGCAGTGGTTAAGCGCTGGCTTGGGAAGCCAGCGGCCTCAGTTCGGTCCCACATCTGAGGGCCAGTGACATTGCCGTCAAAAAAACAAAACAAAACAAAACAAAAAAACAAAACAAAAACAAAAACAATAAAATGTATATATCCTTATACGCATTAACACAAAAAAATTTGTAGGCAATTTCTTTTTTTTTCTTCATTTTTTAAAATTAGTTTCAGGTGTAAAACACAATGCAATAGTTATACTGTTTACCCCCCAAAGTGACAACCCCCCTCCCCCTGTTCACCACCCCACTCCCCCCATATCATACATATCTATTACAATTCCCTTGACTCCCTTCCACAGTATACTCCACATCCCGTGACTATCTATATATTCAGTTACAGTTGGCATACAATATTATACAACATCAGCTTCAGGTGTACAGTGCAGTGATCAAGCCTCTACTCCATCCATTAAGTGGTCTCCCTAACAAGACGTGTGACTATCTGACATGCCACAAAATTTTTACATTATTATATTCCCAGAACTGTGTTTCATATCCCTGTGGCAATATTGTAGTTGTCTACTTATGCTGTCTAATCCCTTCCTCTTCTCCCTTATCCCCACCCCCCTCCCAACTAGCAACCCTCAGTTTTTCCTCTATATCTATGAGTCTGTTTACTTTGATCTTTCATTCAATTTTTCAGATTCCACATATAAGTCAGAGCATATGGTACTTGTCTTTCTCCAACTGACTTATTTCACTTAACATAATACTTTCTTCACAACATTATCAATTACATTCCCAGAACTGCCCCCCATATCCCTGCAGCAACATTGTAGTCACCCACCTACACTGTCCAAAACCTTCCCCCTCTCCCTCATCCCCACTCCCTCCCAGCCAGCAACCATCAGGTTTTTCTTTATATCTGCTTGATATGACTTCAATCTTCTTAAGTTTACTGAGACTTGTTTTGTGATCTAACGAGGTCTATCTTGGAAAATGTCCCATGTGTACATGAGAAGAATGTATATTCTGTTTTTTCAGGGTGAAATGCTCTCAAAATATCGATGAAGTCCAGCTGGTCAAAAGTGTCATTTAAGGCCCCTGTTTCTGTGTTGATTTTCTGTCTAAAGGGTCTGTCCATTGGTGACAATGGGGTGTTGAAGTCCCCTACTATGATAGTGTTACTGTTGTTCTCTGTCTTTATGTCTCTGAAAATCTGTAATATGTAATTAGGAGTTCTTATGTTGGGTGCATAGATGTTTATTAGGGTTATAGTGCCCTTCTTTGTCTTTTATTGTAGTTATTTTAAATTCTATTTTGTCCAAAATACGTATTGGTACTCCAGCTTTTTTTTTCTCATTTCCATTTGTATGAAATATCTTATCCCATCTGTAAACAGCATATATATGTGTCCTATTTTCTTATCCACTCAGCCACTCTCTGTCTTTTGATTGGAGCATTTAGCCCATTCACATTGAAAATGATTATTGATAGGTGCATATGTATTGCCATGTTGTTATTTGTAATCCTGGTCTTCCTGAGTTAGCTTGTTTACCCCTTTCTTTTGTTTAGAAAAGCCCTTTTAACATTTCTTGCAATGCTGGCTTGGTGGTAATGAATTCCTTAAGCTTATTCTTTTCTGAGAAGCTCTATTTCTCCTTCAATTTTAAGTGATATTCATGCTGGGTAGAGCAATCTTGGTTGTAGGCCTTTATTTTGTGTCACTTTGAATATCTCCTGTCACTCCCTTCTGGCCTGCAGAGTTTCTGTAGACAAGTCAGCTGTTGGTCTAACAGGAGTTCCTTTGTATGTAACCTGCTGTGTTTCTCTTGCTGCCTCTAGGATTCTGTCTCTGTCTTTAACCTTTGCCATTTTAACTCTGATGTGTCTTGGTGTGGACCTGTTTGGGTTCTGCTTGTTTGGAACCCTCTGCACTTCCTGGGCATGTACGTTGATTTCCTTCACCAGGGTAGGGAAGTTTTCAGTCATTATTTTTTCAAATACATTCTCGACCCCTTGCTTCTTCTCTTCTCCTGGTATTCCTACGCGTCGAGGGTTGTTGCGCACTTCTTGTCCCATAGTGCTCTTAAACTCTCTTCATTGTTTTTTATTCTTTGGTCTTTTTGTTGTGCCAACTGGGTGATTTCTGCTATTTTGTCTTCCAAATTGCTGATTCGCTCCTCTGCTTCATCTACTCTACTGGTGATTCCTTTGAGTGTGTTCCTCATTTCAGTTGTTGTATCCTTTAGTTCTAACTGGTTGTTTTTTATGATTTCTCTTTCCTTCCTTATGTCCTCACTGAGTTTGTTAAACATTCTTATCATCAGTATTCTAAACTCTGTCTCTGAAAGGTTGGATCCCTCTGTTTCATTTGGTTCCATTTCTAGAGGTTTCTCCTGATCTTTTACTTGTGACATGTTTCTTTGTTTTCCCATTCTGGCTGTCACTCTGGGATTGCTTTGGCATATTAGATAGATCACCAGGAGAGCCCTGGCTGGATCATGCAGGTACACAGCTCACAGCCCAACACTCCCAGGAAAACTCCCAGTCTCAGCCTGTCCCAATCAGCCGCTCTCAGATCACGCCGAGCAGCCTGACAACCAATCACCAGCCTGGCAACTCTGCAAGTGCAGTGCAGACAGCAGGGACCTGAGGTGGCTTGCACACTCCCGCGTCTCAGTAAGCAGCCTGTTGGAGCCAGAGCACGCCCACCAGGCGTTCCTCTGGCAACGCAGCACAAGCCGTGCGGAGGGTGGGGATCCGAGGTGGCTCGTGCACTCCCAGGTCTCAGTGAGAAGCCTGTTGGAGCCGGCGGTCACCCGCCCAGCATTTCCCTGGCAATGCAGTATAAGCCGGGTGGAGGGTGGGGATCCAAGGCCGCATGCGTGCTCGCACACACACGTGCACTTCTGCACCAATTCCACTAGACCAGTGAGGTTCCGGACCTCATCGTCTGTGGGAGGGCCCAACCCTGATAAAATGGTGCCCTCCTTACACCACTCACGTGCAGGCTCCACACCAGGGGAACAATAGTCCTAAAACCTCCAGCCTTTGCACCAAAGGCGCTCAGTTCAGTCCATCCCTGCAGGCTCCCGGGCCCGGCTCACACAGCCACTCCCTCCACCAGGATCCAGGTAAGTGCTCACTGGTGAGCAAGCCCGTGCACCGGCCCCACTGATTCTCTAGCTGCTCTTAGCCTCACCGAGCTGAGCAAAGAGAGTCCTCACTAATTTACTGCCAGCTATCTTGGAACTTCTCTTCGTGGCAAAGGAACTCTGGGCTGGTGAGCTTGGTGTGCATCCGGAGGGTCTCTCCCCCAACTGGAGAAGCCTATCCCCAGGTGGGGTTTCCCTCACGGGGTTCACCCTCTCTGGTCTCCGCCCGTCCTACTAGACCCTACGTGGCTTCCTCTTTAAGTTCTTCCTTTAGTGGTTCTGTTCATCTAGTGTTCTGGGGACCTCCAGGGTTTCATGCTGTATAATTTGTTTGTAATTTTGGTGTGATCCTGGCAGGTAGTTAGCACAGCTTCTGTCTATTCTGCCATTTTACCGGAAGTCCTAGGCAATTTCAAAAGATCAAAAACCCATCGAAGTTCAAACATCACCAATTAAGAATCACTGTAATGGTGAATTGTCAGAAGGCATGGCTAAATAAAACAAAACAAACCTCAAGATGATCTATTTCTATGGGCTTCATGTCTGATATGGCATCCTAGAAGGAGATGCCAATAAAACTATCTGTACTCTAGACATTGCATGGAAGAAACCCTGTGATGTGAATTATAACTTGGTGAACTCAACTTAATTGATCTTCAAATCATTAGGAAAAACACACTTACCGAAATGATATTAAAAATAAAGTTGAAAAATGAACTGGGAAGGATACTTGTTACACATATGGTAGAAAAGTTAATTTACTGATACACAAAGACAGAAGAAAATTTTTTCAATTAAAATTAGCATAAAATATAAGCAAAGCCTTCCCAAATTTAGTGGTAACCACATGGCTAGGAAATTATGCTATTTAACCACTAAGCCCTGGATATGATCTCCATACTCCATGGGCAGACGTGACCCTGCCATAACAAGTGCCAGGTCCAGAAAGTCCTCTTTGTCCTCTCACTCATTAAACCCTGTCCCAGGCTTGGGAAACCCTAGCTGTACCTAGAAAAACAACTGGCATACCCTGGGGAAACTCTTTCTGTTCTCCTCAAACAGAACCAGTAGGGACCAAGGAGAACTTCAGTTGAATGAGATAAAACGAAGCAGACAAACTAGCACTGCATAGGCTCCTAAAATTAGACTGTTATTGGACACACACCACACAAAATTAGGCCAGGACCTGCATGCCATCCCTAAACAGGGGGACTGCCTGGTAATTTTTTAAAAAATTAATAAAATCAATGTTTTCTCAATATAATATTGGGTTGTTGGAAAAGTCATGACTTATATTTTCTGTTTTTCGTTGCAAAATGAATCATGACTTTTCTGACAACCCAATAGCAAAAGTGTCCATCATACAATAAAAAAAAATCACCCATAGGGCTGGCCATGTGGCTCAGTTGGTTAAAAGTTAGCCTAAGAGCATGAGCTCTGAGCAATAGGGCTGCGGGTTCAATTCCCACATGGGCCAGTGATGCTGCACCAGAGCTGAGCTGCTACTGAGCTGCCAACAGGTGGCAGGATGGCTCAGCTGGTGAGAGCCCGTGCTCCTAACAACAAGACTGCCTGTTCAATGGTGGGCTATGCTCGCCCACAAACTAAGACTGAACTCGGCACCTTGAGCTGAGCTGCCACCCAGATGGCTCAGTGGATAGAGTGTGTGCCTTTAACAATGAGGCTGCTGGTTTGACTCCTGCATGGCATGGTGGCTATGCCCACCTGCAACTGAGATTGTAACACAGTACCTTGAGCTTAGAAGCCATGAGCTGCCAACAGGCAGCCAGATGGCGACTGGTGCCCTACACAACTAAGATTGAAGAACAACAAGTTGGCTGGTTCCCCACCCCAATTCCTGAATTTAAAAAAAAAAGATGGGGATGATTGGAGGCAAGAGGGCCGCTGTGAGGACAGCTCCCTGGGTTCTACCCTGGAAATATCCACAATTTGAACTTCTGTAACTCTTCAAAGGGATGTCTACTCATCACACAGAGCAAATAAGAGTCTCACACAACAAATGCTGGAAGGTGGGCAGGCTGGGCAAGTAGGGGAAGAAGGCAGTGAGATGCATGAGGTGCAGCCCGCACCAGCAGCTGCTGAGGCACAGAACTTCAGAGAGCAGATCGGTGAGTGTTCCCACTGCTCACTCCCTGTGCCCCGTGGCCCACCTAGAGTACAGCAAGAGCACAATGATCTGCAGCCTGAGGGAGAAGCCTCAGGCTGAGCGAGTGGGGGAGGAGAGAAGGGAGACGCACAGCTCCACCTGCTGCTCCCCGAGTCCCCAGGAAGCAGGGTGCAGAGCCCGGCAGTGACAGGGCAAGATCAATCCCTGCACCCGCCCAGTTCAGGGATCAATTTCTGCATCCACCAGGTCCCGCGGAGTGCAGCAAGAGCACCTTGGTGTGCAGGCTCTGAGGCAGAAGCCTGAAACCGGGCGAGCTGGGGAAGAAAGAATAATCGCGGGGGTGGAGGGGGGAGCGAGACGCAGTGCGTCGGGTGGAGACGCAGGTCTCCGAGAGAAGGAATGGGGATCTGAGCCACTACAGGGTGCGCGCAGCCCCCTAAACACTGGCAGTCTCTTTGGGAGAGCAGCAGGAACTCCTCTGGAGCATATGTGGCAAAGGCCTTATCTCAAAACAGTATTGGGACTGTGTTTTTGTTGTTGTTGTATTGTTTTGTTTGTTTATTTGCTTGTTTGTTTATTTTTCCTCCTCTCTTGGACAGAAGGCAAAAAAAACCAAAACAGAAATAAAAACCCACCCCTACCCTCCCTCAGAAACCTTGGCCCCCACCAAGCCTGAGTCTTAAACTGACCCCTGAATGGAGTAATAAGGGCAGACTACAGAAGTATTCCTACCCATAGGGGATCGAGAATTTCTGCCCCAGAAGAGGCTGCAGAGTGAGACCACCTACCCCACCCCCACCTTTCCTGCAAGGCTTGGGAGGCAGGGCAGGTTCAGCTACTGAGGCACTAATTAAGAGACTCTTGGCAGCTGGCTTTTGGCAGTGAGGAGCTCTCTTTCATTCTCCATAGCTGTCAACGGAAAGGGTGCCCAAAGACACAAAGGAAAAACTGATGAAGGCTAGATGGCATGGGGTTGGGCATGAGGGAGAAGGGGAAGGGATGAGGCAACACAAACTGATAACTACAATACTACCGCAGAGACAGAAGAGACAGTTTAGGGAGTATAATCAATATGGTTGTAAATATTTTTCTTAGGGCACCAGATGGACTCATGTCTTGTCAGGGAGACCACTTCATTGATGGTGTAGTGGTCTGACTACTGCACTGTACATCTGAAGCTGCTGCTGATTCATATTAGATGTTGACTATAATTTAACACATATATAGTCATGGGATATGAAATCTAGTGTGGGGATGGAGTCAATGCAATTGTAATAGATATGTATGATATCCAGTGTAGGGGGGCAGGAGAGGAGGGAGGGGGGAATCACTTTGTAAGGGATGGAAAAGATAACTACTGCATTGTTTTGTACATCTGTAACTAATAATAATAATAATAAAAATAATACAAAAAAAAGATGGAGGGCTTAATGGATAAGAAAAGAAGACCCTTACATATGCTGCAGATAGAAAGACATAGGCTGAAAGTAAAGGGATGATAAATATATTTCGTTAAAATGGAAACAAACAAACAAAAAGCTGGGGTCACAATACTTATACTACACAAAATAGACTTTAAAAGAATGACTATAACAAGAGACAAAGAAGGACCAGTAATCCCACCACTGGGTATTTATCCAAAGAAATCGAACATGCTATTTCGAGATGTTCATTGCAGTATTATTAACAGTAGCTAAGATATGAAAGCAACCTGGAAGTCCCTGCATGGATGAATGGATAAAGAAGAGGTGGTGCATATATACAATGGAATATTACTCAGCCGTAGAAAAGAATGAAACCTTGCCATCTGTGACAACATGGATGGACGTAGATGTTACTGTGCTGAGTGTAGTAAGACAGACAGTGAAAGACAAATGCCATATGATTTCACTTATAAGTGGAATTTTTTTTTGAGGGCAGTGTCACTGGCCCTCATATGTGGGACCCAAACCGGGGCCATTAGCGTCCCAAGTTAGCTCTTAACCACTGCGCCACTCAGCTGGCCCATAAGTGGAATTTAAAGAACAAAATTAAATGAAACAGAAACAAAGTCATAGATACAGAGAACATTTTGATGGTTGGCAGATGGGAGGGGGGTTGGGAGTGGGTGAGAAAAGGGATTAAGAAATTACAAATTAGGGCTGGCAGAGTGGCAGGGTGGTTAAGCACTGGCTTTGGAAGCCAGTGGCCCCAGTTCGGGTCCCACATATGAGGGCCAGTGACATTGCCCTCACAAAAACAAAAACAAACACAATAAAAAAAAAGAAATTACAAATTAGTTCTTACACAGTAGTCACGGGGGATGTAGGGTATAGCATAAGGAATATAGTCAATAATATTGTAATAACTATGTATGATATCAGATGGGTACTAGATTTATCAGGGTGATAGATGGGAGGGGGATTGGGGACATGGTGAAAAAGATGAAAGGATTAAGAAATACAGATTGGTAGCTTCAAAGTAGTGATGGGGATGTAAAGTACAGAATAGGGAATATAATCAATAATATGGTAATAGCTATGTTTAGTGAGTGCCAGGTGGGTACTTGTCAGGGGGATCACTTCTTAAATTATATAAATGTCTAACCACTATGCTGTACTCCTGAAACTGATGTAAAATAATATTGAATGCCAACTTTGAAAAATTAAAAATATGTGGGAAGATAAATAAGAAGTTCAACATTCTAGGTATAAAACAAATAAGTCTTGGAGATGTAATATACAGCTTAGGAAATATAGTCAATATTATTGTGATAGCATGGTACAGTGTCAGATGATTGCTGGGCTTATCATTGTGATCAACTCTTTAGCATACAGAATATAATCAATAATATGGTAATAACTATGTATGGTGAGTGGCAGGTGGGTACTGTTGAATAACTGTGATGTACACCTGAAACTAATATAATATTGTATGTTAGCTATATTTTAATACAAATCATAAAAATATATATAATTTGGAGAAAATGCTGATGGAAAACATTTAGGCAACTAATAGAATTAAAATAACAGATCCAGATATTCACCATGAGGAGCCAAGCTATCAGTTCTTTCAGTCCTCACCTTTTGAGAAAGGCAAAGTTTGTTTTCTATCCCATTCACTCCCAGCTCTTCTGGCTTCTTATAATCCCTTGGACAACATGCAATGATTCCTTTGCTTTGGTTTCATCAGGACATGCACCTTCCCCTTGCTGATGTACTTTATTTTCAAAAGGTACCTGGTCCCATTCTCACCTATTCCCACTCATTCTTTGCACAGTGAATGTACCTAACCTGATAAATTAATCAGAATAATGTGCTTATGAGTGCTCAATTATAAATTTATGTATTAACTCTCCCAAGTAACTCTTGTGTTTTTTAATAAAACAATTCAAAAAAGAGGTGCCTTTGTGTTCATTGTTCTCTTGACAATATTCTTTGCCAACCATACAAGTTGTTTCCCTTCTCAATTCTCACAGACTTATTTTTTTTATTTTTTTATTTTTTTGAGGGCAGTGTCACTGGCCCTCATATGTGGGACCCGAACCAGGGCTGCTGGCTTCCCAAGCCAGCGCTTAACCACTGCGCCACTTGGCCGACCCTCTTACAGACTTATTTTAAACCCTCAAACCTAGGTCCTTCATCTCTCTCAATACAACACAGTAATCTAGTTGGTGTGGATTCTTTCAAAAGATCGTGATTTGGGCTGGCTGAGTGGCGCAGTGGTTAAGCGCTGGCTTGGGATGCCAGCGGCCCCAGTTCGAATCCCACATATGAGGGCCAGTGACACTGCCCTCAAAAAAAAAAAAAAAAAGAACATGATTTGAAGATCATTCCATGTAGGTTAATATAGGTCTTCCTCATTTCTATTAACTGCTGCATTGCATTCCACAGCAAAGCTTATACCATAGTTTATTGTCATTCCCATGTTTATAGACATTTAGGTTGTTTATTATCTTTCATGATTATAATGAATGTTGAAATGAACATCTTTACTGTATATACACCAACCTCTACATATATGAGAATTTCTCTGTTGTAGACATCTAAAAAATAGAATTTCTGAGATACAGGGTACATGGTCTTTTTGGTCATAACAAATACAGAAATATTTCGCTTCAATATGAATTCCATTTTTTATCTCCAACCAGTAGTGTATTATAATTGCCCATTTCCAAATATTTGGCCAACACATGGTCTTATGAAACTCATAACCATTTGCCATTCAAGTGTATTGAAAATAGTTCTCATTTTATTTCCATGATTAGTAGTGAGGTTGAACATCATTTTTACGTTTATTGACTATATATACTCATATAATCTATCTGTGAGTACTTGTCAATTTTATCCATGTTTTATATTGTTTTTTTCTTATTATTTGTATGATTTCTTTATATATGCTGGGTATAAATCATGTTACATATGTGGCTGTCTTTTAACTTTTTTATGGTATCTTTTGTTGTTCACACATTTTTAATTTTCAGAAATATTGAACATATATCTGTTATGACACTTAAGACACTACTGTGTTTGTTTTCATTCTGGTATCCCCCATTAGAAAGTAAATTTCTTGAGAGTAGCTGGGTTTTCATTCACTTCCATAGGAACCAGCAAAAAAATCTAGATTGTTTGAAGCATTTCTTTTCTTTTGTTTTCTTTTTTGTTGAGGGTAGATGAGGGTTTGAGGCTTTTCAGTCAATATTTGTAGCATCAAGTTGATGATGCTTTCAACCCAGAGAAATGACAATGACTCTTAGAATAAAGAAATGATTAAAGAAATATTACTGGAAAACCTATAAGCTCTGAGAATTCTTATTTTATACCATTTGTAGTAAAAATCCCTTTCTGGCAGCTCCAGGAGCAGTCACTCTTCAATCTATTTTGCTAGATCTTATCCTCAGTCTTTGTCACAGGATTTCCCCTTTTCTACTTCCCCCCACAATGTCTCTGTGAAAGACAAAGCTTCCCAAAGCAGTCCTCAAACAAGGCAGCTTCCCACGTCCCCACCCAGGGCTGGTATGTATAGCGAGGTAGCTTTTGAGTTAAAAGCTGTCCCAGTATCCTCCTCTCCCACATTCCTTCTTAGGAAAAAACAAACAAAATGGCGAGGAAAGCAGGGATGGGCAGGGAAAGCTAGCCAACCGAGTCTATATCTCACAAACTCTTGTGGGAGTCTTTGTAGGAAATGTACAAAAAGAGCAGTCTTAATGAAGCCCCATTCAGGGACATTGATGACTAGATTCCCAAGAATGAGGAGGGCCTCATGTGTTTCAACAGAGAAATTATTGTGTTTAAAACAGACCAGTTTCCTTTCTTGCCCATTCTAATATACAGTAGTTTCATCAAAACTTCACCCAGCTAAGGGGGAAAAAATGATCGACTCATGCCATGCCATGTGGAGGAAACACAAAATGGAGACAAAGTCAAAATAATATCTATGGTTTCTGAAGTTTAGTTATTTTATTAATAAAAAAGTACAATAATCAAACATAACAAGATTACTTAGTACCCAAGCACACACCCTGCCTGGATGCCACAGAGGGAGAGTCCCATTACGTTAGAACAGCATAACCTCTAAGTGACCATGCTAACTGAGGCAATTCTTGAGTATCTCCAGGTACATAACAGGCTTGTACATAAGAGATAGTTCATGATCCTAGCCTCAAAGCCATGTCTCTGGAGCAAGAACTAGTGTAAAATAGAGGAAAAACAGGGTGGTGCTCTGAAACACTGAAATAACGAGGCACAAACATAAGTTATAGAGACTAAAGCTTATATACTGTTCTGTAATTTCTTTAAACAAACTAACAATGAAAAAAAACATTGAATCAATCCCTTTACTGCAGGCTTCTTTCCCCAACACAAAACAGAAGTCACTGTCTGGGACTGCTTTCCTGCTGGGGCCTCCTACCAAAAAACAGGGATGGACAACACTAGGTATTCTCTTCTTTTTACTCAGAAATATGATGAAAACAGCACTGCATACAACATAGTTAAAAAGTAATGTCCAACACAACTACTTGTACCGACCCTGGGAAGTATCTACTGGGAAGGGCAATTTCTTAACAGTTAACAAAATAGCATCTCTCCCCCTGTCCCTGACCCACCACCAGAAAAGGAAATGGAAGGTGAAATCAATGTTTGAGAATCAAAGAAATATTCTGCCATTGGTATAAATTGTATCCTTTTCCATCCCACTCCCACCGCAACCACCCCACTCCACTTCTCTCCTGGCTATACTGTTCAGAGTACAGTAAGTGGGGAAAGAGAAAATGTAACTAGTGAACTCGAACTGGCCAATTTCTGAAGGGCTCTGGGAAATTGCCTTTGTGCTTCTGACAGGTACATATGCAATGTGGTCCAGGCAGAATGAGAAAAGGGGAAGAAAACAGTTTTTGAAGCAACATATTTTGTCTACCTATTCCTTTAGGCCCTTGCATGTTTTGAATCTGGAAACAGATGAGAATTCTGTAGTTAGTAATGAAGAGAATTTAAGGAAAGTGAGAGGAAAAGAGGAAATAATATTGCTTCCAGTTGCCATTCTTCATTTATTCTTTTTACTGATTCAAATTTAGCTCTTTATCACCCATAAAGCCTAATCCTCTCCCTTTTCTAAGGTAAATATAGGGTACTGTAATTATCATCATAGTAATGATCATAATACTTCATTATTCATTTAAGGATCTCTCATCATTTTTGCCAACATCCATTAATAAGAATCCTCACAACATTCCTGTGAGGTAGATATTTAGATCCCCATTTTATAGATGGGTTAACTGAGGCACAGAGAGGTGATGTGACTTGCCTAGGGTCAACCAAGTAAGAGATGGGAAAATATAGAAGAGAGTAACTTAGGGTAGCACTCTTATTGTCAGACAGCCATATTTCTCAGTGATAAAAGATAGTGCTAATTGCATCTTTAAATCGGGGACACCCACTTTCTTCTGTGTCCACATCTCTATATAGGTATTAGCACTGTGGAGCATCAATAATTTTCCTTGGCTTATTCAAGATTAGGTTAATTCCCAGTGGTTTCATCCTTGAGATAATGTTTTGGGGGCAGGATAGATCCCCAAGTTCCTGGAACTCAGACCATAGAAATCCCTATTACTGGATTTTGCAAACCACTTTGTTTCAAAGAGCTGTTGAAACTCTAAAAATGTTACTATCATATACATAAGCACTGTGTTCTAGTTGTTACCCATGGGTTAACAATTCAGATACCGCTATACATGTATACTGAAATTGAACAATTAAGTAAATAGAAGTCAGAGTGTGGCAGCCAGGTTTCTCACTGTTTGAGTGGGAGGTTACAGGTAAGCAAAGGGAAAAGGCTAGAATGATCCATTTTGTAATGGATTGGAGTTGGAGGCATCAGTATGAACTCACGTTTAGTTTAATAAAGATATGGATGATTACATATAGAAATATTCCTAGATATGTGTATATATACATGAGTTAGTGTACACACATATATTTACTTGTTCTGTCAGCTGAGATGGCCTAGAAACAACACCCCAGTAGTAACAAGTATACCTATTGCCCACATCTTGGTTTCTAATAAAATTCTCCATTAAAAAGAACCAGGACACTTAAAGAAATGGCTGATTATAAGAGTGGGCCAAAAAATATACAAGATGAACCTGGAGCATTTTGTAGTGCCAGAAAATAATTATATGCTAAAAAAAATGATGAGCGTATGTCAAAATGATTTGGGAATCAATCCAAAAAAGTGTCCAATGGCCAAAGCTGGAACAATTTGAGCAAACAAAATAAAGTTTTATTGGATTATAGCTCAAAGCATAAAATAAATATCCATGAGTCCATACTAATACAAGTAAATGACTGCATAAATAAATAAATGAGGGAGAAGAGACAAATCTCCCGTGCATAATTCCAAATATTGTTTTGTAGATATTCACACTCAAGGATGTGGTGGATAACTCACCACTCCTTATGTGTGGGTTGCACATAAGGACTTAATTCCAAAGAGTACAGTATAGAATGTGGGGGTGGGGGGTTGAGATTACAAAGGGGAAAGCTGACACACACTATCTCAGCCAGGTGATCAAGTTGAACATCAAGGATATATAAATCATGTTACTATGATGTGATGAAAATAGAAGTTTACCTCTATAGTCTTTCTTCCAAAACCCCATAACTTCAGTTTACTCATGATAAAAACATCAGACAAATCTCGACTGAAGGACATACTCCTCAAAACTCAATGCAATAGAAACATGGAAAATCTGAGAAACTGTCAAAATCAAGAGAAGCCTAAGGATATATGACTATTCAATGTGATGTAATATCTTGAATGGTATACTGGAACAGAAAAAAGATATTAAGTAAAAATTAAGGAAATCTGAATAAAGTTTAGACTTCAGTTAATAATAATGTATAAATATTACTTTACTAATTATAACAAATATGCCATACTAATGAAAGATGTTAATAACAGGGAAAAGTGGATATGGGGTAAAGGGAAACTCTCTGTACAATATTCACAATTTTTCTGTAAATCTAAAACTGTTCTAAAATGAAATTTTTATTTAAAAAGAAGTTACTCTCAAAAACCTTTGTCTTGCCCACAATTCACTCCACTTAATCTACCAAATCAGTTCACATTCCTCAGTTTTTCCTAAATTTTTCAATCATAATTATCAAGTTATGTTCAACTGCCAATCATCTACAGATGGAAGAAGTCCACTGCAATGAATCCCAGGATATTATACAACCCAATCAAACAAGGCCATTTTCCATGCCCTAAGCAACTGTCCACACAATGGTGCTTTGCTGGTGTTAACACAGTGTATTCAATTAATCCCAAATGCTATCTAAGAGAGATGGTTCCTTTTAATCTCATTATTAGCAAAACTCTATGTGCTTTTGGTGCAGTACTGTATTGTACTGTATTTGTATCCCTGTACTCTATGAAATACTCTTAATAAATTTTGACATATTCCTTAAGGAATATGTAAATAATTGGAATAATTTTATCATTATTTGGAGGGGAGAGGAGAATAAGAATAGGATTAGAATTTTTTCCTGACTGTAGACAATTAACAAAGAACTTGACAAAATCCCTCATTGCAGGAAAAATTTTGAATAAAAGTTAGTGACATCAGGGATACCAACATTTGGAATTTTAATTTGATCATCTTAGTACGTAATAGCATGTTTGATAGCTCTTATTTATTAATAGATTATATACAAAAGATCCTGAAGTCTAAGGGCACAGGATAGTTATGAACTCTGGAAAAGTGAGTCTCAGGACCCCAAATCTAGAGAAAATGGGTAAGTCCTTGGACACTACTGTAAAATACCATGTCAATTACTCAATTATAAGCTTAAACCAATGTATGATGGTAATTCACGTTTACCAATCTGTCTTAGAGCTATATAGAAGTTCCCTTTAACAGACTGGCCCTAGAGATGTCCTAGTGCGTTAAAAATTAGTCTACGTGTGGAACTTGCACACCAAAAGTCAGGGAAAAGTCAATATCAAAATAACAATGATAATAGTAAAAATCCACATGTCATTGTGAAAAATATATGCAGTCCTTGAATTTATGAGGGTTTATGGCCTGGAAAGACATTGTATGTTGAAATGAGGTAAATAAAATCTGAGATAGTATAGAAGGTGTTAGAAGAGAAAAATTGTGTGCCTAATGTTATATGTCGATGACCACAAGAACATTTTACTTACCATTTAATCAATCTAAATGATTTTGTGAGTGGTCTAAGGTTTTCTGAAGCATAAAATATAAAATTGGACAAACACTGCAACTAATCATGTAAAGTTTTCTTTAATTTGTTTTAATAATATGATCCCTGGGAGAATAGGTGTATAGGTCTATTTAGTCCTCAAGGAAACATCTGGGGAAAGAATCTGACCTCTATTTATCTCATCTGTAAAATATGAATAATGGGTAGTACTAAATGGTTAATAGGATCTCTTACTGGTGCTAGAATTCTATGATTTAGTTAGAATGGACAGCCTTGGGAGGTAGTAACCTAAAGTGTTCAAGCAGGGACTGGTTGAATATCTGCCAGGGAAAAGGGGTTCAATATGAAGACAACCTTTAGGAGAGAGGCTGAGTTCAAAGTTAAGTGATGCAAACCTCCTTCTCCTCCAGGAGAGAGGAAATAAGCCACGTGGAGGTAGATCTGAGGTCCAGGGCCTGGAACACAGTGTTTTATGTCCCAGAGACTATTATGAAACAAGTCAGAATGGGTAATCAAATGTGTATATTATGCAATGTGCCATAATGGCTAAAAGAAATGGCTTAGGTGCTCATAGCAGTTGCAAAACATCAAATTGCTTTTTGCATTTCAGTTTTTACTAAAAGCCTCTTATATTCCATTTAAAACACAGGAATGCATGCTAATAATGCCACAGAATGAACAAATATTTTTCTTACAACCCCTCACCTTTGTATAAAATGGCCCCAGTGTGTGATTTCTCAACATGCAATATGCTCATAACAGTTGCTTAATGTAAACAAAAAAATAAACAGTACAGGTGCAGCCCCTCAAGACACTGTCCGAACAGGCTGCCATTTGAATGAGGTTTGTTATCACAGCACATTTAGTATTCTATCCAAATGAAAGCCCCACTCTATTTGTTTTCAGGATTATTTTGATTCTGCTTGTTCCCGTCACTGCCCAACATACTCTCCTGGAATACTTTTCATCCTACTTGCATGTTGATGTGTGCTTTGATTACTTGTCCAAATTTAACCAAACAAACGATAGGATTGTGCTGTAAAATCTTTAATTCTGAAAGAGGAAGGAGAGGAAGAAGGAGAAAGAAAGACAAGAAGATCCCTTCATTCCCTTCCATGGACTTAAGAAACAGAAGCACCAGCACTGTCTGAAAAACAAACTGTAAAAACAAATAGGATTGGGGCCGGCCCAGTGGCGGTGGTTAAGCGCTGGCTTCAGAAGCCAGCGGCCCCGGTTCGGTCCCACATATGAGGGCCAGTGACACTGCCCTAAAAAAAAATTCCAAATAGGATTGAATTTATGAAACCTTTGAGTTTTGTATGGGACTCAGCTTATTCACTGAGAATGTGTCCTATACTCAGTACCTAAATCCAGGGAAATCCTAACAACCAACTACATTGCTATGCCCTCTTCCAGCTAGGAACTTGGAAAAAGTCATTTTAAAACATTACCAACCACTTTTAAGCATTGATTCAAAAAAAAAAAATCTATGGATAAGAATTCTAGAAAACAAGAGAAAAGAAAAAACAGGAAAAAAAGCAGCGTATGTTTTTTCACAGCCTTGAGTTTAATTCCTGTTTTGCTATTGTAGGAAAAATGTCCTATCGCAAGTCATGGGTGCTGCATTTTTATTCAACCCATGTAGAGGTCGAGGAAACTGGGGCCTGGATAGTGAAGAGGTAAAGATGGAATATGAGGAGCCCCCATAGGAAGCCAACTATCTTTTCCTCCAGTCTCATCAACCTGGCTCAGTGAGCTGCACCAACCCCATCTCAGAGGCAAGCTGAAATCAAAGAGGAAAAGATGGTCACGACCAGCTCATATACAGGAATGAGACCAGAGCAGCTCTTCTAGTGCGGACTGTGCTGCTCACATGGTGTCATGGCGACGGCGGTGCAGGGACAGGTGGTCAGAGCGA
Organism: Aselliscus stoliczkanus; assembly: GCA_033961575.1. Lineage (NCBI taxonomy): Eukaryota > Metazoa > Chordata > Mammalia > Chiroptera > Hipposideridae > Aselliscus > Aselliscus stoliczkanus. The sequence goes on along the minus strand of CM066737.1, from coordinate 123,329,756 downwards.
GAGAAGCTACGGTTGCAGTCTGTGCACCTGAAAGGCTTGATGCCCGTGTGCTTGCGGAAATGGCGGGTGAGCTCATCTGAGCGAGCAAATTTCCAGGAGCAGCCATCCCAGGTGCATTTATAAGGCTTCTCTCCTAAAAAAGGGAATATGAACAAACAAACGAACGAACAAACAAACAAAAAACAAGAGGAGTCAGAGAAGAGATGTTTTGATACTGAAGAGATAACAGACACATAAGCTTTTAACAAGGCTTTGGTCAAAAATGTGAGGCAATCATTTTGAAGACATACTCTCTTTGGCCTTCACAGAAGTCCTAAAGAGAGGCTGACATGGTAGAGTGGAAGGCGCATAGGTGCTGGCTCAAACAGGCCTTTTCTTTTATTTACATTTTTAAAATTAGTTTCAGGCATTAGTTATACTTTTTACCCCTCAAAGTGACAAACCCCTTCCCCAATCTGCTGCCCTACTCCCCTGTATCATACATATCTATTACAATTCCAGTAACTCAACTCCCACACTATACTCCACATCCCATGACTATATGTTCAATTATAGTTGACATACAATATTATACAATATCAGCTTCAGATATAGTGCAGTGATCAAGCCTCTACCCCATCCATGAAGTGGTCTTCCTAACAAGACATGTGAACACTGACACCCTACAAAATATTTACAACATTACTAATTATATTCCCTGAACTGTCTTTCATATCCCTGTGGCAATATGGTAGTTACCTATTTATTATGTCTAATCCCTTCCCCGTCTCCCTCATCCCCACCCCCCTCCCAACTAGCAACCATCAGTTTTTCCTCTCTATCTCTGAGTCTATTTCTGTTTACTTTGCTCATTCATTCAGTTTTTTGGATTCCACATATAAGTGAGATCCTATGGTATTTGCCTTTCTCCGACTGATTTATTTCACTTAACATAATGTTCTCTAGGTCCATCCATATCGTTGCAAATGGTGCAATTTCATTCTTTTTTATAATGGAGTAATACTCCACTGTATAAATGCACCACAGTTTCTTAATCCAGTCGTCTACTGATGGTCATTTCGGTTGTTTCCAAGTCTTGGCTATTGTAAATAGTGCCGCAATAACATAGGGGTGCATATATTTTTTCGAATTAGCATCTTGGATTCCTCTGGGTAGATACCCAAGAGTGAAACTGCTGGGTCATATGGCAGTTCCATTTCCAATTTTTTGAGATACCTCCATACTGATTTCCATAATGGCTGCACCAATTTGCAGTCCCACCAACAGTGCACCAGGGTTCCCTCTTCTCCACACCCTCACCAGCACTTGTTCGTTGATTTATTGATGATAGCCATTCTGACTGGAGTGAGGTGTTATCTCAGTGTGGTTTTTACTTGCATTTCTCTGATGATTAATGAGGTTGAACATTTTTTCATATGCCTGGTGGTCATTTGTATGTCCTCTTTAGAGAAATGCAAACAGGCCTTTTCTTGAATCCTGACTCTACTACAATAGCTGTGTGACCCTAAATAAATCACTTCTACCTGACTGGGTCGCTGTTTTCTCATCTCCAAAGGGGGATAAAAACATCTCCCAGGGTTACTTAACCCATTTGTTTTTCTGAACACAGGTGGTAAAGGATAAAACTGGGTTCCAAACCGAGATATTGACATTTTCCACTGCACCACACTGTATTAACCATGTCCTCTCTTCTAATATATCCCAACAAATAGTGTAAAATACAGCAATACACACAGGTAGAATGTATGACTCACTAGAATAAGCCCTCAGCTCAGGCTACAGGGCTTATGTGTAAAGTTAGAAATTCAAGGACATGGAATGGGGTGAGGAAAAGCATCAAGTCAAATTTTTAAAAATAGTTCCACGCTCAGTATCCCCAGTTGCATTCGGGTTCTATGTGGAATATAATGCTCTGGAAAAAAGGATGTAATAGATGAGTTGTTTCCACATCTTGGCTATTGTAAAGAATGATGCAGTGAACATGGGGTGCAACCATCTTTTTGAATTAGTGTTTTCAATTTCTTTTTTTTTTGAGGGCAGTGTCACTGGCCCTCATATGTGGGACCAAACCATGCAGCTGGCTTCCCAAGCCAGCACTTAACCACCGCACCACTCAGCCAACCCTGTTTTCAATTTCTTTGGATAGACACCCAGAGGTGGGATTGCTGGGTCATATGATAGTTCTATTTTTTATTTTTTGAAGAACCTCCATATTATTTTCCATAGTGGCTCTACTAGTTTACAACCCCATCAAATTTTTAAAATAAAAATTTAAGGAGCTATATGAGCAAAAATAAATATTAACTGTGTTTAAGTCTAGGTCATAGGATTAGGGTAATGTTTGTTTTATATTTTTATTTAAATATAATTGGTAGACAACAATGTTATATTAGTTTCAGATGTACAACACAGTGGTTCAACATTTATATAACTTACAATGTGATCACCTCGTTAAGTCTAGTAACCATCTGTTTGTTTTCTTCTTAATGTGTTTTTATATTTCCTATCTTCTACAATGAACATGTATAATTTCATAATCATAAACAAGCAATAATGCAGACTAAAAATGCATTGGTATTTTAGTGCTCTTTCTTCCTCAGACTCTTTCTCTCCTTCCTTTGTATAAATTCTTCAGGGCATTTAATTTTATGCTGTTCTAAATTCTGGTAGAAATCTGGTTGTACATACTGCTTTTCAACTTACTGCTCACCACCTCACCACCTACCAATCCTCATAAGTGTTTATTAATTAACTGTACAGTTTTAAAAAATTGGCAGAAGAATGGAATTCACTCTTATTCAATTTTGGACCATATTCAAGCAATCATTTTGGGGACTAGTGATATCAAATACTGATCATTTCAATATTCATAAATTGCTGCATTAGGTGCTAAAAGAATAAGATAGAGTTGTATATATTAAGACCAAAAGATAGCCAATGAAATGTTATCAAATGTAAAGAGAAAGCTACTAAGTGGCTACACACACACACACACACACACACACACACACACACACACAGGGATCTTATTTATGTTTGCTAAACTTCATGCCTCTGTGTGTATCTGTGTATCTCCTCTCTCTCTCTCTCTCTCTCTCTCTCTCTCTCTCTCTCTCTCTCTCTCTGTCACACACACACACACACACACACACACACACACACCAGACAAAGAAAAATGGGTCTAAAAGACGACCCTGCAGGGACTTCCCATAAAATGGTGGAATAGACAGACGCTGTGCTAACTACCTCCCAGGATCACAACAAAATTACAAACAATTTATACAACATTCAACCCCGGAGGTCCCCAGAACACTAGATGAACAGAATCACTAAACGAAGAACTTAAAGAGGAGGCCACGTCAAGTCTGGTAGGACAGGCTTCCGTGAGGGAAGCCCCAGTTGGGGGGAGGCTTCTCTGGCTGGGGGAGAACCTCCGGCTGCACACCAAGCTTACCAGCCCGGGGTTCCTTTGCCAGGAAGAGGAGTTCCACGATAGCTGGCAGTAAATTAGTGAGGACTCTGCCCAGCTCGGTGAGGCTGAGGGCAGCTAGAGAACCAGTGGGGTCGGTGCATGGGCTTGCTCGCCGGTGAGCACCCACCGGTTCCTGGTGGAGGGAGTAGCTGTGTGAGCAGGGCCCAGGAGTCTGCGGGGATGGACTGAACTGAGCACCTTTGGTGCAGAAGCTGGAGGTTTTGGGACTATTGTTCCCGTGGTGTGGAGCTTGCATGCAAGTGGTGTACAGGAGGGTGCCATTTTGTCAGGGTTGGGCCCGGACCGCATTGGTCTGGTGGAATTGGCACAGAAGTGCGTGTGTGCATGCGCGCACATGCAGCCTTGGATCCCCACCCTCCGCCCAGCTTATACTGTGTTGCCAGGGAAATACCTGGTGGGCACACTCCGGCTCCAACAGGCTGCTCATTGAGACGCGGGATTGCGCGAGCCACCTCAGGTCCCCACCCTTCACAAAGCTTGTGCTGTGTTGCCAGGGAAACGCCTGATGGGCATGCTCCAGCTCCAACTGGCTGCTCACTGAGACGTGGGAGTGCCGCAAGCTGCCTCGGGTCCCGCTCTCCACACTGCACTTGCAGAGTTGCCAGGCTGCTTGGTTGGTTGCTAGGCTGCTCGGCCTGATCTGTGAGTGACTGATTGTGACAGGCTGAGACAGGGAGTTTTCCTGGGAGTGTTGGGCCGTGAGCTGTGTGCCTGCATGATCCAGCCCGGGCTCTCCTGGTGATCTATCTAATACATCAAAGCAATCCCAGAGCGACAGCCAGAATGAGGAAACAAAGAAACATGTCCCAAATAAAAGATCAGAAGAAACCTCTAGAAATGGAACCAAATGAAACAGAGGGATCCAACCTTTCAGGGACAGAGTTTAGAACACTGATGATAGGAATATTTAACAAACTTAGTGAGGACATAAGGAAGGATAGAGAAATAATAAAAATCAACCAGTTATAACTAAAGAATACAATGAATGAAATGAAGAACACACTTGAAGGAATCACCAGTAGAGTAGATGAAGCAGAGGAGCAGATCACTGATTTGGAAGACAAAATAGCAGAAATCACCCAGTTGGCACAACAAAAAGACCAAAGAATAAAAAACAATGAAAAGAGTTTAAGAGCCCTATGAGACAACATGAAGAACAAGAATAACACATCATAGGAATACCAGAGGGAGAAGAGAAGAAGCAAGGGGTCGAGAATGTATTTGAAAAAATAATGACTGCAAACTTCCCTACCCTGTTGAAAGAAATCAACACACATGTCCAGGAAGTGCAGAGGGTTCCAAACAAGCTGAACCCAAACAGGTCCACACCAAGACACATCATAGTTAAAATGGCAAAGGTTAAAGACACAGACAGAATCCTAGAGGCAGCAAGAGAAAGACAGCAGGTTACATACAAAGGAACTCCTATTAGACTAACAGCTGACTTGTCTACACAACTCTGCAGGCCAGAAAGGAGTGGCAGGAGATATTCAAAGTGACACAAAATAAAGGTCTACAACCAAGATTGCTCTACCCAGCACGGCTATCACTTATAATTGAAGGAGAAATAAAGAGCTTCTCAGAAAAGAATAAGCTTAAGGAATTCATTACCACCAAGCCAGCATTGCAAGAAATGTTAAAAGGGCGTTTTTAAACAAAAGAAATGGGTAAACAAGCTAACCAAGGAAGACCAGGAATACAACTAACAAAATGCCAATACATATGCACCTATCAATAATCATTTTAAATGTGAATGCACCAAATGTTCCAATCAAAAGACAGAGTGACTGAGTGGATAAGAAAATAGGACCCAAGTATATGCTGTTTACAAATGGAATAAGATATTTCATGCAAATGGAAATGAGAAAGAAAGAAGCTGGAGTACCAATATTTATTTTGGACAAAATAGACTTTAATATGACTACAATGAAAGACAAAGAAGGGCACTATAACCCTAATAAACATCTATGCACCCAACATAAGAACTCCTAATTACATATTACAGATTTTGACAGACATAAAGACAGAGATCAACAATAACACTATCATACCAGGGGACTTCCACAGCTCATTGTCACCAATGGACAGAACCCTTAGACAGAAAATCAACACAGAAACAGGGGCCTTAAATGACACTTTAGACCAGCTGGACTTCGTTGATATTTTTAGAGCATTTCACCCTGAAACAACAGAATATACATTCCTCTCAAGTACACATGGGACATTTTCCAAGATAGACCATGTTAGGCCTCAAAACAAATCTCAGTAAATTTAAGAAGATTGAAGTCATATCAAGCAGATATAAAGGAAAAACTGATGGTTGCTAGCTGGGAGGGAGTGGGGATGAGGGAGAGGGGGAAGGTTTTGGACAGTGTAGGTGGGTGACTACAATGTTGCCGCAGGGATATGGGGGGCAGTTCTGGGAATGTAATTGATAATGTTGTGAAGAGACTATTATGTTAAGTGAAGTAAGTCAGTTGGAGAAAGACAAGTACCATATGTTCTCACTTATATGTGGAATCTGAAAAACTGAATGAACGAGCAAAGTAAACAGACTCATAGATATAAAGGAAAAACTGAGGTTTGCTAGTTGGGAGGCTGGTGGGGATAAGAGGGAAGGGGAAGGGATTAGACAGCATAAATAGACAACTACAATATTGCCACAGGGATATGAAACACAGTTCTGGGAATATAATAATATTGCAAAAATTTTGTGGCATGTCAGATAGTCACATGTCTTGTTAGGGAGACCACTTAATGGATGGAGTAGAGGCTTGATCACTGCAATGTACACCTGAAGCTGATGTTGTATAATATTGTATGCCAACTGTAAATGAATATATAGATAGTCAAGTGATGTGGAGTATACTGTGGAGGGAGTCAAAGGAATTTAATAGATATGTATAATATGGCGGGGTAGTGGTATGGCGAACTGGGAGAAGGGGGTTGTCACTTTGGGGGGTAAAGAGTATAACTATTGCATTGTGTTGTACACCTGAAACTAATAAAAAAAAAAAGAAAAAAAAAGAGTGTGAGCTCTGAGCAACAGAGTTGCTAGTTCGATTCCCACATGGGCCAGTGAGCTGCGCCCAAGCTGAGCTGCCACTGAGCTGCCAACAGGTGGAAGGATGGCTCAGTGAGTGAGAGCACATGATTCTAACAACAAAGTTGCATGTTTGACTCACACATGTGATGTGCTACACCAACCTGCAACTAAGATTTAACATCGCACCTTGAGCTGAGCGGCTGCCAGCTGCCTATGGGAGGCCGGATGTCTTAGTGGTTAGAGCGTGTGCTCTTAGCAACAAAGTTTCGGTTCAACTCCTGAACGGGATTCTGGGCTATGCTGACCCACAAATAAGATTGAACATGGTACCTTCAGTTGAGTGGCTGTGAGCTGTCAACGGGCGGCCAGATGGCAACTGGACTTGGAGCTGAGCTAGCTATGCCCTCCACAACTAAGACTGAAGGACAATACCTTGGCTGTCCACCTCCCCCAATTCCCCAACACTATTCCCCTTCCCCAATTTCCCAATAAAATCTTTAAAAGAAAAATGAGCTAGTGCCACACCTGTGTGTGGCAGTTAAATATCAGGAGGGATATCTCAGCTGAGGAGGACCCCTCTAGAGGAGTGAAGGGTTCTAGCCCCATTCAGAACTCCCCAGTCCAGGGTTCCAGTGCCAGGAAGAGAAGTCCCCACAATTTCTGGCTGTAAAAACCAACAAAGATTGTGGTTGGGTGAGATGAAGGAGAGCTAGAGTCCCAGGTGGTCCTCTTAAAGATACCACACATGGACTTTGAAGCTGATGGACTCTCTCATTCTGAGCTCTAGCGCTGGGGCACAGCTTGAAGGTGCCAGGGACATACAGGGAGGAACTGAGTTGCCTGGCTGCAGGTGAGGGCTGGAGGGTCAGCTTTATCCCAGACAGAAGTACTGGCAGAATCCATTTGTATCTTTGTTGAGCCCTCCCTCATACTGGCGTGCAGACACAGGTGGCCACCATATCTGAGACTCCATGAACCTAGCTAACACTGTTCATCTGTCCCACCCTGGTGATTTCCTGAGACCCTGCTTCACCCAACTTGCAGTCCCACACAAGCTGGTTCCATTGGATTTTCTATACAAACGGTCTGTCTTGTCTCATACTGCAGAATTTCTTAAAATCTCAAAGGTTCAGAAACCCCAAAGAAGCAGCATCTGTCTTTGGCATGTCTTACATCACTTGCTGAGGAAGTAACACAGCCAGCCTAGGTTCCAACTTCGCCTCTTGAGGCACTTCCAAGCCTAGTAAAGGCAGCAGACAACTGCAGATTGCTTTGTGACTCACACCAGGTGGACCTAGGCAGGGCACAGGCTGTGGCTGAGCATGGCCTACAGTGGGTTCTCTTGAGGAGGCCCTGGGGCTGACAGCTTCAGACCCAGCCAGAGCATCACCAGCTGCTTCCAAGGATGACACACCCAAAGGGCAGACTGGGCAGGCACCACTGTCCTGCTAAAGCAAATCTTGCTCTATAGGGACAGCACCTGCCCAACATCTCCTCCACTGTATTCATGGCCAATCCTCAGAACCAATCAGCTCACGGGTCAATCCCCCTCCCCGCATTGACATACAAACAGCAACCAGAGCTCAATTACAAGAGAGCACACATAACACACACAAGGGACACACCTGGAGCACCCAGTGCAGGTGACCAGGGAGACTGTGCCACTGGACCTAACAGAACACCTACTACATAAGGCCACTCTACTAAGACCAGGAGACATAGCAGTCTTACTGAATACATAGAAACAAGAGCAAGGAGGCAGACAAAATGGGGAGACAAAGAAACACGTCCCAATTGAAAGAACAGAACAAACCTCGAGAAAAATAACTAAACAAAATGGAGACAAGCAATCTACTAGACACAGAGTTCAAAACACTGGTTATGAGGATGCTCAATGAACTTAGGGGAGGAGTAGATAAACTCAGCGAGAACTGGGGGACAGTGACTCAGGGACATTGGAAACATATAGGGAGAGATAGTTGTGTGGTTTTGGGGTGAGGAATGGACAGATAATCGCTGTTTTCCCTCTGTGGGGTCCTTCTCCCATGCAGCCAGCATGTGGCTGCCATCTTTCCTGTGATGAGCCCTCCCCCCATGCCCATGGACAAATCTGATTCTGAATGGGTCCAGTGAGCTCCACTCTCTCCACCGTGGTGACTTCCTGGGACCCTGCCTCACACAGCATGCTCAATGCTGGAGGCATTTTATTGGTGAGCAACGAGTCCATTGAACTGTTTCTTGGACAACTTTTGGGGATTCATGAGCCCCAGGTGGGTGGTAGCTGGACTCAAAGTATGCTCTGAGAGTTTAGCTGTGAAGCTCTAGGCTAAGCACTGGTACCAAATAAGAATCTACATTAACTTGGTAAACAAAACTCATCCCACCTTGGTGACTCCCTGAGACCTTGCCTCACCCAACTCATGTACCGCATGAGACATTATCAGCCCCTGAACCTTACGGGAGCTGGTAGGTAGTAGCAGGCCTCAGGTGTTCTGGCTTTTGCAGGGCTACTCTAGGCCTGCTACTGATGGTAACCTTCCTCGGTTTGCAGTGTGGCATCTCCCACATGCCTACAGGTTATACACAGGGAGCGAACACCTGGGATTGCTTTGTAGCTCCTACCAGGTAGTGCCTGGCTAGTCACAGGTAGTGGCTGACCTGCACCAGAGTCCCTCCCAAGAGGCCCAGGAACCAACATATTTGGAAGTTGGCTTCAGTCTATAGCAGAGCACAACCCAACTAGCCCCACAAGTGGCATGCCTAAAAGTGGTCTCAACAGGCACCAGAGCTGACCAGGGCAAATCCCATTCCATGGGATAAGCCCCCTTCCTCTCCCCTGCCAGCATCCCATAAGCTGTGGAAGTAGCCAAAACCCAGAGCCAGTCAGCCTGAAGGTAAAGCTTACCCACTGATGTGCCATAGCAATCAAGGCTCAACTATAACAGTAGAGAATGGACAACTCACACAAGGGAAACCCCTGGAGCACCCACAGAAGGTGACCAGGGAGACTGTGCCACTGGGCCCCTTGGGGCACCTACAACATAAGGCCACCTGGCCAAGACTGGGAGATGTAGTAGATATACCTAATACATAGAAACAAACACAGAGAGACAGTCAAAATGAAGAAACAAAGAAACACATCTCAAATGAAAGAACAGGAGAAAACTCCAGAAAAAGAACTAAATGAAATAGAGGGAAGCATCCTACAAGAGACATAGTTCAAAACACTGGTTATAATGATGCTCAAGGAACTTAGTGAGACCTTAAACAAGAAGAGAGCAAGCATAAAAAAAAGACATAGAAATAAAAAAAGAGCCAGTCAGAAGTGAATAATAAAATAACTGAATTGAAGAATGAACTAGAAAGAATCACCAGCAGACTAGATGAAGCAGAGAATTGAATCAGCAATTTGGAAGACAGGGTAGCAAAAAACACCCAACTGGAAGATCAAAAAGAAAAGAGAATCCAAAAAAATAAGGATAGCTTAAGAGACCCCGGGACAACATCAAGCATACCAACATTCACATCATAGGGGTACCAGAAGGAGAAGAGACAGAGCAAGGGGTTGAGAACCTATTTGAAGAATAACTGAAAACTTTCCTAAGCTGCTGAAGGAATCAAATACAACACCAAGAAGTGCAGAGAGTTCCATACAAGATGAAAGCAAATAGCCTCACACCAAGACACATCACAATTAAAATGGCAGAGGTTAAAGACAAAGAGAGAATCCTAAAAGCAGCAAGAGAAATGCAGTTACCTACAAAGGACCTCCCTGAAAACTGTCAGCTGATTTCTCAACAGAAACTTTGCAGGCCAGAAGGGATTGGCAAAAAATATTCAAAGTGTTTCCATCCCTTCTATTAAGTAAAAGATGGAAAAATATATTTCATGAAAATGGAAACAAACACAAAAAATTGTGGGTTAGCATTACTTATACCAGACAAAATAGACTTTAAAACAAAGGCTATAATAAGAGACAAAGAAGGACCTAGTCATCCCACTTCTGGGTATTTTTTTTTCAGCTGAGCCATCCTGCCACCTGTTGGCAGATCAACAGCAACTCAGCTCGGGCTGGCATCGAACTGTCGTTGCTCATAGCTCAGCTTGCACTCTTGAGCGAGCTCTTAACCAACTGAGCCACTCGGCCAGCCTACTTCTGGGTATTTATACAAAGAAACTCAAAATACTACTTACAAAAGACATGTGCATCCTTATATTCATTGCAGCATTACTTACAATAGCCAAGGTAGGGAGGCAACTTGTGTGTTCATCAATGGATGAATGAATAAAGAAGAGATGGTACATATATACAATGAAATATAACAGCCATAAAAATGAATGAAATCTTGCCACCTGCAACATAGATGGACCTAGAGTGTATTATGCTGAGTGGAGACAGTCAGGCAGAGAAAGACAAATGCCAATTGATTTCACTTATATGTGGAAAGTAAAGAACAAAATAAACAAACAGAGAAAACAGAAACAAAATAAGAATATTCTGAAGGTTGCCAAATGGGAGGAGTTTGGGAGGATGGGTGAAAAGGAATAAGGGATTAAGAAGTACAAATTGGGGCCAGCCGAGTGGATCCTTGGTTAAGAGTTGGCTTGGAAGCACCAGCTCTGAGCAGCAGGGCCTTTGGTTTGGATCCCACATGGGCCAGTGACGCTCTGCCCTCTACAGCTAAGATGGTGAACAACAGGTCAACCTGGAGCTGGGCTGCTGTGAGTGGCCGGTGACCATATAGGCTGCAGTGGGGCTGCAGTAGGCTGCTGTAAACTACTGAGAATGGCCGGTAGCTGGCATATGCTGCCGTGAGTCACTGTGAGGGGCCATCCAATGGCCGGTGACCAATCTGCCTCAGACGGTAAGAGCACAATGATCGCAATACCAATATGTGTCAGTGAAGCGACGTCCTCAACTAGACTGAAGAACAAAAGGACAGTGTCTTCAGTTGCGCTGTCATGGCTGTCTCAATGTCTAAATTGATTCAAAACGTTTACTTATCATGGTCATTTTGACTTTGGGGAAGAGCCAGAGTCACACGGTGCTAGCTGCCATGAATAGGTGGATGAGGACACACCATGTTTTATTTGACAGAAATTGCCACACCAGAAGCGATGTGTGACATGGAGCCTTTCCATTGTGATCACAACATACAGTGAATGCTGCTGCCAAGTGCCATCCAATAGAAAGACAGGGATCTTCGAATGGGAAGCAGCGCATCAAACCTTAGTAACAGTGTGTGACAAGTTACAACTTCTTCGGTGCTGTCAGTTGGGTGTGAGCTATGGTTGAGAGAAGGTGTGTTTTAAAGTGTGCTATAAGTCATCCTGCATCATGACAACGCTCCGTGTCACGCATTGCTTCTGGTATATGGCAATTTCTGTCAAATAAAAACATTACAGTGTGTCCTCAGCCACTCACCTTATTTACTGGATCTGGCACCATGCAAATTCTTACTCTTTCCCAAAGTCAAAATGATTCAGGACATCAAGGCAGCCAACACAGCACAACTAAAGACACTCACAAAAGAGAATTTCCCAAAATGCTTCAGAAAATGTCAAGAATGATGGGATAAGTGTGTTCAAAGTGAGGGGGAGTATTTTAAGGGAGATTAATGGCAATGTGTCTTTTATTGTAATAATTTTTTTTTATTTTAACATTCACCGTATCATTTGATCACACATAATGGAATATTATTCAGCCTTAAAAAATAAATCCTGGGCCGGCCGAGTGGCCCAGTGGTTCAGAGCTGGTTTGGGACACTAGCGGCCCCGGTTCGGATCCCACACGTGAGGGCCAGTGACACTGTCCTCTACAGCTAAGATGGTGAACAACAGCTGCACCTGGAGCTGGGCTGTTGTGAGTCCCCGGGATGGCATAGCTGCTGCTCTGGCTGCAGTGGGCTGCCATAGGCTATAGTGATGGCCAGCAGCCAGCGTGAGCAACTGGCAGCCAGTGAGAGCTGCCAAGAGCCGCTGTGAGTGGCCATCCAGAGGCCGGTGACCGATCTGCCTCACCTGGGAAGAGCGCAATGATGATACCAACATGGGCCAGTGAAGCAATGTCCTCCACAACTAGACTGAAGAATAAAATGATAGCAAGTTGTCTGTTCCCCTTCCCCGGTTCCCCAACATTGTTCCCCTCCCCCAATTCCCCAATTTTTTTTTTTAAAAAAGAATCAGTGGTAAGGGCTGGCTGAGTGGCACATTGGTTAAGAGCTGGTTTGGGAACACCAGCGGCCCTGGTTCAGATCCCACATATGAGGGCCACTGACACTGCCCTCTACAGCTAACAACAGCTCCACCTGGAGCTGGGATGAGAGCCCCAGCGATGGTGTAGGCTGCAGCTCCTGCTGCAGTGGGCTGCCATAGGCTACAATGAGTGGTCGGCAGCCAGCGTGAGTGGCTGGCAGCCAGCGTGAGCTGCCAATAGCCGCGGTGAGCGACCATCCAGAGGCCGGTGACTGATCTGCCTCATCCAGGTAGAGCACAATGACGATACCAACATGGGCCAGTGAAGCAACGTCCTCCGCAACTAGGCTGAAGACAAAAAGACAGCAACTTGTCTGTTCCCCTTCCCTGATTCCCCAACGCTGTTCCCCTCACCCAATTCCCCAATAAAATCTTAATTTAAAACAAAGAATCAATGATAAATTTTGAGTCTGGTTATGCCATTATCAAAACCTGGGGTTTGACAGTATGTTTAATGGCAATTGTTGTATCTGTATTTTCTGCTTTGAATAATGTCAACTCATAGATGAATGGCTTCACTGCATGAGAAAGCAGTATCCAGATGAGGAAGAGCCTCATGACTCTCTGCTGAGAGAATATCTACCAGAGACAGATATATCACTCTCTGGGACCCTTTGAAATGAACCCTAATCTTTGGATGGCAATTAATCAGGCGTTTCTGAAACTTCCTCAGTTCCAAAGAACCTGTGGAGTACCAGCAATAGAGAAAAATATACTTGGGTTTCATACCAAGCTGTGACTCCAGGTGGCTTTTACCACTTACTGTGTTATCATTGGCAAACACTCTATCATTGTAAATAGCACCTACATCCACCCCAGTCACCCAAGACAGAAATCTGAGAGTCATCAATGTCCCCTCAATCATCAATACACTTCCTTCTCTCCACATCCACTGCCAACATTCTAGCAAGGCTCTCACCATTTTTTGCATGAACCACTAAAAAACCTTTTAAATGGTCTTCCCCCTTCCATTCTTCTTTTATTTTAAAAGATTTTTATTGGGGAATTGGGGGAGGGGAACAGCTTTGGGGAATCGGGGAAGGGGAACAGACAAGTTGCTGTCTTTTTGTTATTCAGTCTAGTTGTGGTGGACGTTGCTTCACCGGCCCATGTTGGTATCATCATTATGCTCTTCCTGGATGAGGCAGATTGGTTGCCAGCCTCTGGATGGTCGCTTACCACGGCTATTGGCAGCTCATGCTTGCTGCCAGCTGCTCACGCAGGCTCCCGGCCACTCACTGTAGCCTATGGTAGCCCACTGCAGCCTACACTGTCACCGAGGCTTGCAGCCCAGCTCCAGGTGGAGCTGTTGTTAGCTGTAGAGGACAGTGCCACTGGCCCTCATATGTGGGATCAGAACTGGGGCTGCTGGCATCCCCAAACCAGCTCTTAACCCATGTGCCACTTGGCTGCCCCCTCCCCCCCGCTGCTTCCATTCTTGTACCTCAAGGCTTCCACCACCAATCACTGCACATATATGCCCTATCAATGCTGGACTTCTATCGTTATTAGAACAAGGCAAGCTTTTTCTCATCTCACCACTTTTGCACTCTGTCTAGCTAAGAACAACAGTCTTTCCTCAAGCGTTTTGCATAGTAGGCTCCTTTTTATATTAACTAAGTTATTCAGTGTAAGAGCCTTGTTTAGATACTGATTTGATCAAACCTAAAAAAAATATTTATTAGACAATTGGGGGAATTTGGTATTAAATTTTTATGCACTTCTAATACTGTGTTTATTTTTAAATCTTTGTTTATAAAGATATATTCTGAAGTGCTTACAACTAAGGTAATATGTCCAGAATTTAGTTCAAAATAATACAGTGTGGAGTGGGGAAGTTGGTAGGGGTGAAGAAGAAACAAAATTGGCCATATATTGATACAGTTGTTAAGCTGGGTCAGGGTACATGAGAGTCCAGTGAACTATTTCACTTTTGCATGTTAAAAATTCAGGTTTAGGGCTGGTCGAGTGGCACGTTGGTTAAGGGTTGGCTTGGGATGCCAGCTCTGAGCATCAGGGCCCTGGTTCAGATCCCACATGAGGGTCTGTGATGCTGCGCCCTCTAAAGCTAAGATAGTGAACAACAGCTCGACGTGGATCTGGGCTGCTGTGAGTCGTCGTAGGCTTCAGTGGGGCTGGCTGGCAGCTGGCGTGTGCTTTTGTGAGCTGCTGTGAGTGGCTATCCAATGGCTGGTGAGCAATTGCCTCCCCTGGGAAGAGTACAATAATAATACCAACATAGGCCAGTGAAGCGACGTCCTCCACAACTAGACTGAACAAAAGGACAGCAGCTTGTCTTTTCCCCTTCCCCAATTCCCCAACACTGTTCCCCTTCCCCAATTCCTCAATAAAATCTTTTTTAAAAAAATTCAAGTGCCGGCCAAGTGGGTCAGTTGGTTAAGAGCTCACTCAAGAGTGCGAGCTCTGAGCAACAGGTTGCTGGTTGGATTCCTGGCCCTAACTGAGCAGCCACTGAGCTGCCAACAGGTGGCAGAATGGCTCAGGTAAAAAAAATCAGGTTTATAAATATATTTCTATTTATTTACTCATTCATTCATTCATTCATTCATTCATTCATTCACTCATGGCCTGGACCACTACAATAGCCTCTTAAGTGGTCTTTCCCCTTCAACTCCTGCACCTCAAGGCTTCCACCACCAATCACTGCACTAAATATGTCCTAGCTATGCTAGGATTCTGTCAGTTATTTGAGCAAGTCAAGCTTATTCCCATCTCACAGATTCAACTACATATACACATATACATATATATAAAGGGTGCTAAAAAATGTATAAGCATTTTAAGAAAGGAAAAAAGCTGTATTAAAATCATGCTGATAGTAACCACTTTGAGCACCTTTTATAATTGCAGAAGTCAAATGTGACTTGTATTCATCTTTTGTTATTGGTATATATTGATCATTACAATTTTAATACAGTTTTTTCCTTTCTTAAAATGTGTATACATTTTTCTGGCACCCTCTGTAGTTAGTGTGATAAGACTCCATCCAATAACTCAACATGGAGAAGAAGCAAACAAAACATCAATTAATAAGGTGAGTGTCATGGGAATGATGGGACAATGCAACCTGGAGATCAGTCACCTGATCATAGTATCTGGGCATAGCGACTAGAACTCTGGGTCCTTCTATAAAAATCCTAACACAGCAAGTGTAACACAACATATGTTTTCAAGAAAGGAGGGTCCCTTCCTTGTTCAGGGTGTCCTAGTCTCAATTCTGAGCTCAAGATGATTTGGGAGGAGGAGTCTCCCAGGCAGAGGTGTAAACTGATGACTGAGAAGCTATATCTGGTATATAGGCAGATTTTTTTGAATATATAGTGTTAGACAAATTTTTTAGTTAGATGCTAACATTCAAAACCTGGGACATTGCACATAAAAGTCTTTATTTGCTGCTTTTCTTTAAAATTTGAGAAGTTTTGTAATATGTAGTTGGATTTGAGTGACAGTTCTCCTTCAGATGGAGGAGGGGTTCCCCAGTTTTACACAATCCCCAGCAGGTCTGCTTTACTTATTTTTTCTAATGTGCACCATTTTTCCTAATGTCAACAAAGACATATTTTAGGTTGGCACTGAGTTCCAAAAGATTGCTTTAATTTCACTTAGTTTAAACTATCTTTGATCTTTTCAATACTCATAAAACCCGTGGATTTCTGGTAGCAGGGGAGGGAGTAATGTCTTAGCTGGTTTAATCTTTGCATAAGTGTTATAACTTCTCAATTAGAAAGACTCTCCAGGTGCTCAATGCGAATGATGACTATTCAGAAGACACCAGACTTAGTGTATTCATAGGCAGGTTTCATAAAAATTACCTTTGATTAGGAACAAGACATAAGGGCCGGCCCAGTGGCGCTGTGGTTAAGCGCTGGCTTGGGAAGCCAGCGGCCCCAGTTCGGTCCCACATATGAGGGCCAGTGATGCTGCCCTCAAAAAAAAAAAAAAAAGACATAAAAGTAAAAGCCATGAATGGAGACTGTGCACATGAGTATAAGTGGATCAGTCTGTCTGAAGCTTTCTTCTCTTCCTATCTCTCACAGACTCTGTGTGTGTGTGTGTGTGTGTGTGTGCATGCGTGCGTGTGTGTGTGTGTGTTGGGGGTGGGGTGGAGGTGGGCAGACCTGTATGGATTCTGCGGTGGGCTTTCAGGTGAGAGCTTTTGGTGTACACTTTGCTGCATCCTGCAAAGTCACATTGGTGAATCCGTCTTCTCTTCAAGTCAAGGGACTCTTCTCCCTGCATTTGGGTCATTGCTGCTGGTCTGGGCAACAAAAAAGAAAGAAAAAAAGAAAAGAGAGAAATAGGCCAAAGAATGATTTCAAAGTGGAGGCTAAATAAATGGACTTATATACTATGGGACCATCTCATACATGCATTTAATTTATGCAAATTTAACATTAGACTCCCAAAAGAAGAAATAATTGATGTAGTTCAAGCAATTCTCTCAACTACGCCATTCTGCTCAGTAACTGCAGGTTCTAGGAAGTGGCAACATTTCCTTGGCTAGTTTCTGTTCACAAACAGTGTGAACATTTCACTCTAACCCTCATCCTTATGTTTCAAGAAATGTACTTTTCATACATGTTTTGCTGAAACCCAAGCCAACTACTTCATTAGTTCTAACACTGGAAGAAAAGGCTGCTTTAAACTTAAGAGAAATAATATGCAACTGTACTTTATAGGAAATTGCTGATTTTTCAAGGGTAAAATTGATCTACAATTACAACATTACTCTGTCATAACATGCATGTCAACACACATGTGTGCACACAAACTCAAACCATTGCTAGAAAGGCAGTTTTCCTATTGTTGTCCTCAAATTCTCACTATTGTGTCTGAGAATTTGTTCCACTTCTATCACAGACACACACATATATACCCAGAGACAGACCTGAAGTAAAGACAAAAGTACTCACTCTTGCTGTAGTCCCTGAATACCCTGGAAGGCCAAGGATCCACTCTCATTTGCACTCTCCTCACTATCACTTGGGATTTCCAGTGAAGACATGGAGGTTGGGTCAACTTTCACTAAAAGCAAAGAAAAGGAGCAGTGTGGGCTACAAAGTATATATGCCTCTTTCATCATTTTCAGGATTCCCAGTTTGAACCACAATGAGAAGTAGCAGCAAGAAAGAGAAATAAAGAAAAAGCAAAGAAAAAAGAAATTTAATTGTATAGAACAGGGGTCGGCAAATTTTTGAGATGGAAGAGCTGCCAGGGGTCAGCAAACTGCAGCTCATGAGCCACATGCGGCTCTTTGGGTACGTACATGTGGCAATGAAGTAAACATGAAAATGAAAATAAAACTATCATAGTTTTATTTATAAAATTTTTAAATGATATTATTCACATAATGGTGATATGTAAAATATATTTATGGCTCTCGAATAATTTTTAAATTGTGAGGGATAGGACTGGCTCTTCCAGGGGTCGGCGAACTTCTGAGATGGAAAGTCCCCAAAGAGCTGCATGTGGCTCATGAGTCACAGTTTGCCGACCCCTAGTATGGAAGCAAGAGAAGAACATCTAAAATTTTTAGCATAGCAGGGAAGAGAAATTCGTTTGAGGGAAGTATGGTAAGGAACATTCTTGTACCACTAGAATAAGCTTCTCTAGGATAGTGAGTGAGATAGGATAGCTTTTTCAAGGATAGAGTCTAGTTATGATTCAACTCTATCTCCAGTCCCCAGGTCAGGGTCTGCTGAAAAGTCAGTTTCAATGTGTGTTTATTGAATAGTTACATGGCTATCCTAAGATCAATGTCTGGGCTCACCCAGAGGTGAGAACTCATTGTCAATGAGATGAAACACATACTTAGTACCTAGCAGGTGCTTGATATATGTTAGATACTTCCTTTCCACCTATGTTGGGAGAAGCCCTCGAATATTTCTTATTATCAATCACTGATGTTTCTGACCCTTAACAAAACTCAATCAGGTGGTCAACAACCTCCTAAATCTAGTTAAAACTTCAAAACTTCTATGTAGAAGAAACTTAAGGGTGGCAATAGGATTGAATAGAGAAGAACTTGGTTAATGCAGTCGCCTCCATATATTGACTGTGTATTATTCACTAAAAAGTTTTAAGCATGCATATCAATATGTGTTTATCTGCATGTGTGAGTGAGTGATATAATGTATTAGTATATTAAAACTTTGTGTATATTATCAAAAATAACATGTAAGTGGTGAGAAAATGCAAATGTACATTTTGATACTTTCTTCTTGTGTTCCAATTGTTTTGTGAACCTCCCCCACCCAAGGTATTTTGGAGATCACTGGGCTAATGGTCTTAGCTTAGCTTGAAACTACATTACACACTTGTAAAATATATTCTGTTAATTTAGATTGGCTCTTGTGGACTGATGGGTATTACGGAGGGAACTCAAAGCCCCATCAAACCATCCCTTGGTGATACCATTGTCTTGATATCAGCAACTTTTCACACAGAGAATTTTATTTTCCCATTCCTTTTTTTGTTTGGCTCTCTCTCCCTGTTTGAGAACTGATAACCATATTTTGATTAACCCCCTCAGGGGATCCCTAAAACAAGATGATTACAAATACTTATCATAACTGAAATTAACCACTAGCTAATGATGGCATTTTTCCAAAGAATATTGCAAAGTATCAGCAACTTGATGCTTAATATGTTGTTTTTTAGTCTTCTAAATTTAGTGATGGATCATAAGGCATTGGATTTCAAAGGCAGAAAACTTCTAGGATGTGTATGTGTTTGTGTGTGTGTGTGCATAATATATATATATATATATATATATATATATATATATATATATATATATATATATATCCTGATCCTTGTCTTTTCCACCCAAATATCTCCCCTTTGGCCTTTTTAACTCATGCTAAACATTTATCAGCTCCTCAGTTGACATGGATTTGAATCCTCTCACCATCCTAATTTCTCTCCTCTAATTATACTCCAATTTCCCAACATCCTTCCTAAGGCACAACATTCAAAACTGATTGAAAGTGCCGGCCGAGTGGCTCAGTTGGTTAAGAGCTTGCTCAAGAGTTCAAGCTCTGAGAAACAGGGTTGCTGGTTGGATTCCTGGCCCGAGCTGAGCGGCCGCTGGGCTGCCAACAGGTGGCAGGCTGGCTCAGCTAAAAAAAAACAAAAACAACAACAAAAAAAACTGATTAGAATTCTACAGATGTGGTGAAGCTAAATAATCTTGAACCATTTCAAGAAGCCATATAATTTTCTTTGATCATTCCCGATTACAAACTAAAGTAAACATGCTTCCAGGAAGGGAACTGGGTTACTGGGTGACTTACTTATATCTTTCTGGATTCTGAAATTATTTTTAAAATTAAGCAAAAGGAAACATTACAGCATACGAACTCTCGCCTGGGCAAATTTTCTGTTTTTTTCATGAAATTCTTTGTTGCAAGACAATTACTGCCACTGTATCAGGTTCTCTGGAGATGCACAAAGATAAATAAGATGCAGTCATGTCCTTGAGGAATTTACTAATTCATTTGGGAAGAATGCCCATACACTTGCAATATAGGCAAGTGAAAAAGAAAAATGGAGGGTGATAGATGCTAAATGAGGAGGAACACAGGGAAGGTGGCAATATTTCAAAGAAGACTATTTTACCTGCAGGGAAGAGAACACGTACAGTGTTGGGATATGCAGGAGCTAAGGCTTGCTAAGTATATAGGGCTGAAAACATTCTTAACTTGTCCACCTAAGCATTCCTAATGGCACAGAAAAATAAACACATTCTCCTGGAAAATCCCAAGGTGGGCGCCTTAGTAAGCTTAAAACTATTGTTGAAGTTTATGTTTTATCTTAAAAGGTTATTCAAATTTTACATTTTTCTCTTCAATAAAATCATTTTTAAAATATAAAATGTTTTAGAGTTATTTACTATGAAATCATATATGGGTTCCAGGAAGATACATAGTATTTCATTCAAGGATATGCATACCCCAGTTTAAGAAGCATAGGGTAAAGAGAACAAAGTCACAGTACATTCTTAAGTATTGAAGACACATGTAAAAAAAACAGTGTTTATGAAAGATTACTCTTGAAGCTGTGCAAGGATAATTGGAGGGGGTGAAAAGAGATAGGAGATAGGATAACTCAGAGAGAGAGCAGATGGATGAAGATGAGGCCCAGGAAAGGGGTACATTGGTGCTGACCTGATCCAGCATTTTTGCCATCTCCTCCAATGAGTGGGACTGTAATGGCTGCAGGGTTCCCATCGGCAGGCAAAGTAGTATACACCATGGGCAGTGACTGCACCACTACTGGAATGGTCTTCAGGCCGCCAATCTTATTTGGCAGACTGACTGAGGGGATAGTGTGAATCACATGTAAGATCTGCTGGCCACCAGAGCCCTGAGAGGAGGCCAGGATAGAGCCTGGTGTCAGAACGGTAGGGATGCTTGCTAAAGTGCCTATGTCAGATGTTGAAGTGGACACTACAGGAGTCTGGGGAGCAGGCTGTGGGTTGGGAGGACGTATTGGAGCTTGCAGCATGCTGGCAGGCTGGAGAGGAGCCTTGGGCTTGTGAAAGGAGAGGTCGACTGGTTCCACCTGGGGCAGGCTGAAATCATTAGCCAGAAGTTCTTCTGGTGGCTCAATCTTGATGTCATTAAAAAGTGATGGGTTCTCCATGGGGTTGGCATCCAGGAGTGGTGGAGATGTCACATTACCTTTGTCTGCTGTCTTTGGGGGATCTCTGATCTGAACGTGGCCAGTGACCTATAAAATAAATAAATAAACAAATGAGAAATGCAGAACAGTCAGTGTTAGTGCCCTGAAGAAGAGATATGTGAGCAATGAAAGAAGAAATTTCCATTACATTTTCATGGACAGAATATATAAGGAGTTGAAAGAAATGAAGCAGGAATACACTAAAGATGAAAAAGGATGGGAAACTTTACTGAGCACCACTACTGGGCAATGTATCAGGCAATTGATACAGGTTGTTTTATTTAATCTTTACAATAATTCTTAAAGATTAAGTAAAGTCAACACTTTTTTTTAATTGGGGGAGGGGAACAGTGGTGAGGAATTGGGAGGGGGATCAGCCAAGTTGTTGTTTTTCAATCTTAGTTGTGGAGGGTGCCAGTTGCCATCTGGCTGCTCATTAGCAGCTCATGGCCTCTAATCTCAAGGTGCTGTGTTAGTCTTAGTTGTGGGTGGGCATAGCCACCATCCCATCGGTGAGTCGAACCAGCAGCTTTGTTGTTAAGAGCGCATGCTCAATCCACTGAGCCATCCAGGGAGCAGCTCAGCTCAAGGTGCCAAGTTCAGTCTTAGCTGTGGGTGGGCATAGCCCACCATTGAACAGGTAGTCTTGCTGTTAGATGCACGTGCTCTCACCAGCTGAGCCATCCTGCCACCTGTTGGCAGCTCATCAGCAGCTCACCTTGGGCGCAGCATCACTGGCCCATGTGGGAATTGAACCAGCGGCCCTGTTGCTCAGAGCTCGCGCTCTTAAGCTAACTCTTAACGAACTGAGTCACTCAACCGGCCAACCACTTTCTACATGTTCACTATAGGTGTTAAGCCAGTGAGGGCACAAATGAACAAGATATAGCCCAAAGTGCTATACTAATATACTAACTATAGTGATAGAATTAATGTGAGTAGCTTATAAGTCATACCATAATAAGTGATGCAGCAGACATATAGGGCATGTTCTAGGAAAAAGAAAATGGAATGACTTATTCTATCTAGACAGGATCATGGAAGGCTTCAAGGAGGAACTGAACTTTAGATGGGTCTAACAGAATTAGTTGTCTAGGCAGAGAAGGGGTAAGAAAGATACTCCTTCTATAGAGATATAAGAGACAATACACTTAGGAAATAATGATGCAGCACAGTCAGTTGTATTATATACAAACCCAAACTATGAAACTTTTAAATTTAAAAAAATACTGGGTCGGCCGAGTGGCGCATTGGTTAAGAGCTGGTTTTGGGATGCCAGCGGCCCCAGTCCGGATCCCACATATGAGGGCCAGTGACAGTGCCGCCCTCTACAGCTAACAACAGCTCCACCTGGAGCTGGGCTGTGCAAGCCCCGGCGATGGTGTAGGCTACAGCCCCTGCTGCAGTGGGCTGCCATAGACTACAGTGAGTGGCCGGCAGCCAGCGGGAGCGGCTGGCAGCCAGCGTGAGCTGCCAATAGCCGTGGTGAGTGACCATCCAGAGGCCGGTGACCGATCTGCCTCAACCGAGATGAGCGCAATGATGATACCAACATGGGCCAGTGAAGCAATATCCTTCGCAACTAGACTGAAGAACAAAAAGGCAGCAACTTGTCTGTTCCCCTTCCCCGATTCCCCAACGCTGTTCCCCTCTCCCAATTCTCCAATAAATTGTCCAATAAAATCTTTTAAAAAAACCCAACGAAATAGGCCCGGCCGAGTGGCACGGTGGATAAGCGCTGGCTTGGGAAGCCAGCGGCCCCAGTTCGGTCCCACATATGCCCTCAAAAAAAATAAATAAAAATTTAAAAATACAAAATAAATGAGAACTTCATATGGTATGAAATAACATAAAACTTTAACCTAATTAAAAACTTCCTAAGAAGTCCATGAATTCAAAGGTCAGGTGTAGTGTGAACTGTATATGCCATTGCAGAGAAATACACTGGACCTTGAAGATGGGCTTAGAGATGGTGGAGTTACTTTAGCCAATAAACAAAACAAGGCTCCATTCTCTATTAGGATTATATTGGGTTGTTGGAAAAGTCATGACACATTTTTCTATGTTTTTCATTGCAAAAATGCATCATGGCTTTTCCGACAACCCAATATTTAAGTTATGGGAGTATTGAATTATGAGAGATGTCCAAGAATGCATATTTTACACAAAATACAACTATCTTTTATTTGTGTATACTTGGAATATGAGGGATCGTGGAATTCAAGGAAAGGCTGGCTAATAAAATATAATCGTTTTGAGAAGGGGATTGACAAGAGCAGAACTATTTCTGTAAGATTTAACTAGCTCCTCATTGAAGGATAGATTGAAGGAGGAATAAGACTGGAATAAAGAGACTGAAAAGGAGGCAAGTGGAAAATTTTGGTGACACAATTTATGAGACACTTGGAGACATCTGAATATTGATTGGATATTGGATGATATTAAGAAATTATTGTTGCTATTTAAAGGTTAGATAACACATAATAATTATGATTTTTAAAAATGTAGGTAAGAGATAATAAGGGCCTGAACTCAGAGAATGATGAGGGTCAAGGAGAGGCAGTGTCTTCTTATTCTGACTTCATTTAAAAAACCATTAGAGTATGCTGGAAGTAAGTAAAGAAGCATCTATGTTTCATCTACAGAACTTAGCCAGACTGCCATCTGCTTTCTCCCTCTACTATACTATGACCCTCTTGTTGTTGTTGTATAATTTATAACCTCCCACCCCAACTCAGGCCTTGTCTGTGGTCCAAATAGTGCTTCAATCTGCTCCTCTAAGCCATGATTCCCGTGATTTGTCCCACTGTTTCACATACTTCTAATGTAGTCCCTCATGGGTGAATATGCTCCATTTAGGTAAAGAGTCAGTAAAATCCTGTTGGTGGTTGGAAGGGGGTGGGGGATAGGGAGAGGAAGTTGTCAATGATGGCTCTGCTGAACTAAAAATTTCCTAGCCCTCTGAATTCTCTAAATCAGCTTAAGCTCGTATTTTTCCTACATTTTTCATGTATCTCTTCATCTGACTAGTCCTCTTCCCAGATTAAAGTCAGAATCCTAGGAATCTCTAAAGAATAGGAAGTATTTCTATAGTCTATCACAGATGTCAACACACCAAAATAAAGTTACAAGAGAAAGCATAAGAAAAGGTAAAGTATAATATTTTCTAAAAGAATATTGATTTTGCATGCACGTGTAGAAATGAACACTAAGTCTGCCAAAATACATTAAAAAGAATCTAGTTAAATATTTAGGGAGTTTTGGACTCTATGCATTAGGTACACAAACATAAGGGAGCTGAAGTTTTGAATTCTAAATATAAAATAGAGACTATTTTAGCAAGCTTACTGTCTTTTGATAGACAGGTGTCATCTCAAAGACCCTGAGTGATGCCTAGATAATGCTATTAGATAAAGGTCTTGTGCTTAGCTGGTACTTGATCCACAGTTATTCATTTTATTGAAAAACATATTATTCTGGGGCCGGCCGAGTGGCTCAGTTGGTTAAGAGCTTGCTCAAGCGTGCAAGCTAAGCTCTGAGCAACAGCAGTTCGATGCCAGCCCGAGCTGAGCTGTTGCTGAGCTGCCAACAGGTGGAAGGATGGCTCAGCTAAAAAAAAAGAAAAACATATTATTGGGAAAATCCAAAATGGAAACTGAATGATGAAAGTAGGGAAATTGAACAGTAATCTATTTTTATTGACTTGATAAGATGTTGCAGGCCCCCTACTTCAGCAAACCATCATCAGTTGTCCTTCTGTTGAATAAACGTAACTTGTGCTCTACTAATTCTTTGTAAAAACACTATCAAGCAATAGGTCTTTAATCATTACGCCTGTTCTGACATTATCACAAGACTTTGAAAGAAATGTTGGAAGGCCAGTTATTTGGGATTAATTTAATAGTAGCTTCTTTTTATTAATTTATTTTTCAATTATACTTGACATACAATATTCTATTATCTTCAGGTGTATAATGCAGGGATTAGACATTTATATACCCTATGAAGTGATCATCCCAATAAGTCTAGTACCCATCTAACACCACACATAATTATTACAATATTATTGACTATATTTCCCATGCTGTACTTTCCATCTCCATGACTGTTTTTATAACTGGCAATTTGTACATACACATCCCTTCCTTATTTCATTCTTCCCCTCAAACACCTTCCTTTTTGGCAACGATCAAAATGTTCTCTGTATCTATAATTTTGTTTCTGTTTTGTTTATACATTTATTTTGTTTTTTAGATTCCACATATAAGTTAAATCATATGGGATTTGTCTTTCTCCATCTGACATTTTTCACTTAGCATAATACTTTCTAGGTCCATTCAAATTGTCAGAAATGGCAAGATTTTGTTCTTTTTATGGCTGATTAATAATCTATCATATATATGTACCACATCTTCTTTGATATCTATTTGTCTGTCAATGGATACTTAGGTTGCTTCCATATCTTGGTTATTGTAAATAATGCTGCAATGAACATCAGGATGCATATACCTTTTTGAATTAGTGTTTTGGATTACTTTAAATAAATGCACAGAAGTGGAATTGCTGGGTCATATGGTAGTCCTATTTTTAATTTTTTGAGGAACCTCCATACTGTTTTTCATAGTGGTTGCACCAATTTACAATCCCTCCAACAGTGCATGAGACTTCCCGTTCTCCACATACTCATCAACACTTGTCATTTGTTGATTTATTGAAGATAGCCATTCTGACAGGTGTTGATATCTCATTGTGATTTTAACTTTTATTTCCTTGATAATTAATGATGCTGAGCATCTTTTCATGTGTCTGTTGGCCCTCTGAATGTTCTTTTTGGAGAAATGTCTTGTATACATATGTCTTCTGTCAATTTTTATTTGCATTTTTAAAAAAATTTTGAGCAGTATGGGTTCTTTACATATTTTAAATATTAATCCTATATAGCACATATCACTTGTAAATGTCTTCTCCCATTCTGAAGGTTGCCGTTTTGTTTTGCTGATGGTTTACTTTGAGGTGCAAATGCTTTTTTGTTTTATGTAGTCACATTTGTTCATTTTTGGTTTGGTTGTCTTAGCCTTAGGAGACATATCCAAAAACTCCTGCTAAAAGCAACATTAAAGAGTTTATTGGCTATGTTTTCTTCTAGGAGCTTCATGTTGTTAAGACTTTAATCCATTTTGAGTTTATTTTTGTATATGGTATAAGAAAATGGTCTCATTTTATTTTTTTTGTCTGTGTGTGTATCAGTCCAGTTTTCCCAACACTATTTATTGAAGAGACTGTCTTTACTCCACTGTGCATTCTTGCATCCTTTGTCATAGATTAATTGACCATATAGGTGTTGGTTTATTTCTGGGCTCTCTACACTGTTACACTGATCTATGTGTCTGTTTTAATGCACGTACCATGCTGTTTTGATTACTATAGCCTTGTAGTATAGTTTTGTATCAGGTAGCTTGATATGTCAAACTTTATTCTTTCTCAAGATTGCTGTGGATTTTCAGAGTCTTTTGACATTCCATAAAAATTTTAGCATTATTTGTTCTAGTTCTGTGAAAAATTCTATTGGTATTTTCATAGGCATTGCATTGAATCTGTAGATTGTTGTGGATAGCATGGACATTTTAACAATGTTATTTTTTCCTATCCATAAGCATGGTATATCCTTCCAAATATTTGTGTCTTCTTCAATTTTTCCCTTCTCTTATAGCTTTCCAAGTACAGGTCTTTTATCTCCTTGGTTAAATTTATTCTGAGGTATTGTATTCTCTTTGATGCAATTATAAAAGGAGTTGTTTTCTCAATTTATTTTTTTGATAGTTCAATGTTGGTGTACAAAAATGCAACTGAGGGAGATCCAAGATGGTGGAGTAGATAAACATGGTGTGTGCCTACTTTCATGAACACGTTAGAATTACAACTACATTATAGAACAATCAATCTGGAGAATCATCTGAAGTCTGGAAGAACAGAAGTTTTATAACTAAGGATATAAAGAAGAAGCCACATCAAGACTGGTAAGAGGGGTGGAGACGTGAAACAGGCTAGCCCCAAACCTCTGTGTGGCAGCTGAGAATCAAGAGGAATATCTCAAGAGGTTCCCCCAAAAGAGCGAGTGACCCAACCCCACACCAACCTCCCAAGACCAGAGTACTGGTGCCAGAAAGAAGAGCCCCCAGAACATCTGGCTGGGAAAACCAGTGGGGATTCCAACCATCCAGCTGAAACAGAAGGCTGTGGGGAAACCCAGACGTCTTCTTAAATAGCCTGTGCACAGACTCTCTCACATTCAGCCACTCACTATGGGCTACAGGGAAGAGACAGTACCTTGGAAGGTGTTGTAGATATACAGGGGGCAGACTGAGGTGTGTACCTTCAGAACGAGGGCTGGAGAACAGTCACCATTTTCCCTGTGTGATGTCTTCCTTCCAAAGAGCTGGCAGCTGGGCACCATCTTTCCTGCATTGAGCTCTCCCTCACAGGCCAAATCTTAATCTGATTGGCCTGGTGAGCTCTGCTACTTCACCCTACTAACACCCTGAGACCTGACCCCACCTAATTCGCCCTACACCAAAGGCACTTTCTCCACGAGCAGCCAGTCCTGCATACATAGCACTCTTTATTGGAAAACTATTGGGGTCCACGGGCTCCCAGTGGGAGGAAACTGGCCTCAATATGCTCTGAGACTTTTGGTGAGTAGTTCCAGGCTCAGCATTGGCACAAAGCCAGAGTCTGCATTAATATGATAACCACAGCCCTTTCCACTCTAGTGAATCACTGAGACCCTGACTCACTCAACTCGTTACTGCATGAGGCTTTATCTGTGGCTGGACCTTAAGGGAGCTGGCAGGTGGCAACCAGCCTTGGAGTGTCCTGGCTTGTTGTGGAACTACCCCAGGCCCGGTATGGTGACAGACATCCTTGGTTAGCAGTGTGGCCTCTCCCACATGCCTAGAACTTTAGGACAGGCATCAAACAACTGCAAGTTACTTTGGAGTTACTACTAGGTAGTCCCCACCTGGTCATAGGCAGCGGGTGACCTGAGCTTGCAACAAAGCCCCTTCCAAAGGGCCCCAGAACTAACATACTTGGAGACTGGCTTCAGACCACAGCAGAGCACTGCCGATTTAGCCCCATAACCAGCACACACAAAGAGCAGTCTCGACACCAACGCCTGATGGAGCGAAGCCCACGCAGTTGAGGAAGGCCCCACACAGCAGCCTGTAAGCTATAGACAGGGCACAGCCAATCAGCCTGAGGGTCAATCCCACCCACTGACATGCCAATAGCAATCAAGTCTCCACTATAACAGGAGGGCATTCATGACACATGGAAGGGACAGTCCTGGAGCACCCAGAGCTGGAGACCAGGGAGACAGTGCCAGGGGCCCACATGGCAGTTATTACATAAGGGCACCTGGTCAAGACTATGACATACTGGATCTACCTAATAAACAGAAACAAACAGAGAGGTAGCCAAAATGAGAAAATAAAGAAATAGTTCAAAATGAAAGAACAGGAGAAAACTTCAGAAAAAGAACTACCAGATACAGATTTCAAAACAATGATGTAAGTATTCTCAAGGAAGTTAGTGAGAACTTCAACATAGAGATAGCAAGCATAAATAAGATATAGAAACCATTTAAAAAATCCCGTCAGAAGTGAAGACGACAGTAACTGAAATGAAGAACGCTCTAGAAAAAATCACTAGCAGACCAGATGAAGCAGAGGATCAAATCAGCAATTTGTAACACAAAGTAGCAGAAAACACACAAAGCAGAACAGAAAAAATAAAAAGGAATCCAAAAAATGAGGATAGCTTAAGAGAACTAATGGACAATATCAAGCATAACAACAGCTGCATTATAGGGCTAACAGCAGAAGCAAGAAAGCAAGGGATTAAAAACCTATTTGAAGAGAGAGGGGAGACGAGCGTGCAGAGGTACCAGCTGCACCTGCGGCTCCCCGGGTTCCCAGGAAGCAGGGTGCAGAGCCCGGCAGTCACAGGGCAAGTTCAATCCCTGCACCCACCAGGTTCAGGGATTAGTGTCTGTGCCCACCGGGTCCACGGAGAGCAGGCTCTGAGGCAGAAACCTGAAACCCGGTGAGCAGGGGCAAAAATAATACTCCTGCGGGGAGACGCAGCACATGACGGGCGGATACGCAGGTCCCCGAGAAACGGATCGGGGATCTGAGCCACGCGGCAGGGTGCGCGCAATTCCTTAAACCCTGCCAGTCCCTCCAGAAGCTCAGCAGGGGCACCGCGCGAGCGCGCGCCGGCTCCGAGGCAGAAGCTTGAAACCGGGAGAGCAGGGGAAGAAAGAATACTCTTGCACAGAGACGCAGTGCTCGCCGGGCGGGACGCAGGTCCCTGAGAGACGGAGCGAGGATCTGAACCATGCAGCAGGGTGAGCGCAATCCCCTAAACCCCAGCAGCCCCTTTGGGAGAGCAGCAGGAACTCCGCTAGAGAATATGAGGCAAAGGCCTTAGCTCAAAACAGTGCTGGAACTGTGTCTTTTTTTTTCCATTCTTTTCTTTTTCTCCTCTCTTGAACAGAAAACAAAACAAAAAAAAACACAAAAAAACAACAACAAACAAACAATAACCCACCCACTCCCACAAACTTTGGCCCCTGCCAAGCCAGAGTTTTAAACTGATCCCTTAATGGAGCAGTAGGGGCAAACTACCGAGGTATTCCTACCTGCAGGGGGTTGAGAATTTCCGCACCAGGAGATGCTGCAGAGTGAGACTACCTACTCTGCCACCACCTTTCCTGTAAGGCTTGGGAGGCAGGGCAGGTTCAGCTGCTGAGGCACTAATTAAGAGACTCTTGGCAGCTGGCTTTTGGCAGTGAGGAACTCTTTCATTCTCCACAGCTGTCAACGGAATGGGTGCCCAAAGACACTCATTGAGGCTTTGGGGGTGCAGCCTGACTTTGGACAGGCGAAAGCAAAATGGCAGAGACTTTGTAAAAACTACCAAGCACACGTCACAACCACATTCAAGTACAGCAAACCTGCAGTGCCAGGATCACGCTAGGCGTCAGGTGGCGTACGCTGTTCCCACAAGATGCACAGGAATTCTTGTACAGCAGAGGACAAAGTGAAGAGAGCTTGGTGGACTTTAGCCAAGACCGGCATGGGTTTTGTTTGTTTGTTTGTTTTTCCCTTTATTGGTTGCTTATCTTGGTTGTTTTTGGTTTTTATTTCTATTTCATTTTTATCATTTTCTAGTTTTCAATATAGGCATATAAATGGGTGTATATAGGTGAATATATGTTCATATATATGGGTGTGTAGACAAATACATATATTTTTTTTTCTTTCTTTCTTTTCTTTTTCTTTTTTCCCCACCTTCACTTTTTCCCTCCTTTTATTCATTCTTCTCACTGCTATACTGTTCCTCTGATCCTTATTTCTGCAAATTTTATTTTCTTTTAGTTTTATTTTTACTTTTTAAAAAAATTTTTAATTTTTAAATTTAATTTTTATTTTTTGGTATAGTTATTCGGTTTCTCATGTTTATTCTATTTTTTATTTTACGATATTATATTTTATTTTGTTTCCTCTTCTCTTCTTTTCTGTGTGTGGTTATTGTTTTGTTTGTTTGTTTTCTTCTTTTGTATGTTTGATATTTCTGTACAAGTTGACTGTAGATTGATGGTTTTTTTTTTATATGCATGTGGCTTTGGTGGCTGCAGAGGTTGTTCTTGTTGATCTGTTTTGCTCTAAAATCACTCTGTAGCACTGGGTCCAAACAAACAGACACAAGAATCATCATACCCACAGGCCAACTTTAGATAAAATCAGAGCATTTTTGGGTTTGACATACAAGTCACACCCAAAAGGAAGTTGCTACAGGTACTAGGGCCCAAAGGGTCCAACTCTCATCAGAGGGGTCAACCCTCTCACAGCAGCTCATAAACTGCGGACACTGTCGATCCTCACAGCTAATCAGTCTGGGAGTCAATCCCATCTACTGACAAGCCAAAAGTAATCAAAACTAAAATTTCAACAGGTGAGGACACACAACACAAGGAATACCTCAGATAAATACACACACAGGAGAATAGGGAGACTAATTCAAATATAAAGGACACACACCATATAAGTTTACCCAGAAAAGACTGAGAAACCTGGGGGATCTATCTGTTATATTGAAACAAACACAAAGAGTAAGCCAGAATGGAGAAACAAAGAAACACAACCCAAATAAAAGAACAGAAGAAACTTCCTGAATTAATGGAACTAGAGGAAATTGAGGTAAACAACCTATTGGAGACAGAGTTCAGAACACTGATTATTAGAATGTTCAAGGAAATTACTGAAAATATAAAGAAGGATAGAGAAATCATGAAAAGCAACAAGCTAGAACTTAAGAACACAATTACTGAATTAAATAAAAAACTTCATGGAATGACTAGCAGATTGGATGAAGCAGAAAATCGAATCAGTGACTTAGAAGACAAGATAGCAGAGATTACCCAAGCGGAACAACAAAAAGAATAAAGAATGAGGGCCGGCCGAGTGGCGCACTGGTTAAGCGCTGGTTTTGGGATGCCAGCGGCCCCGGTTCGGATCCCACATGAGGGCCAGTGACACTGCCCTCTACAGCTAACAACAGCTCCACCTGGAGCTGGGCTGTGCAAGCCCCGGTGATGGTGTGGGCTGCAGCCCCTGCTG
This sequence comes from Aselliscus stoliczkanus, assembly GCA_033961575.1. Lineage (NCBI taxonomy): Eukaryota > Metazoa > Chordata > Mammalia > Chiroptera > Hipposideridae > Aselliscus > Aselliscus stoliczkanus. Next base: position 123,297,574 of record CM066737.1, on the reverse strand, counting down.
CAGTGGGCTGCCATAGGCTACAGTGAGTGGCCCGCAGCCAGCGTGTGCGGCTGGCAGCCAAGCGTGAGCTGCCAATAGCCGCGGTGAGTGACATCCAGAGGCCAGCGACCGATCTGCTCATCTGGGAAGAGCGCAATGATGATACCAACAGTGAAGCAACATCCTCATCAACTAAACTGAAGAACAAAAAGACAGCAATTTGTCTGTTCCCCTTCCCCAATTCCCCAACACTGTTCCCCTCCGCCAATTCCCCAATAAAATCTTTAAAAAAAAAATGGATGTGGTGACAGATCCTAGCTCTGTGAAAAAAAAAAGAATAAAGAACGAAAAACATTGAAAATAGTTTAAGAGAGCTGGGAGACAACATTAAACGCAACAACTCACGAATCACTGGAATACCAGAAGGAGAAGAGAGGAAGCATGGGATTGAGAACATATTTGAAGTAATAATGTATGAAAACTTCCCTAACCTGGCAAAGGACAGTGAAATACAAGCCCAGGAAGTGCAGAGAGTTCCAACCAGGATGATCCCAAACAGGCCCACGCCAAGACACTTTATAGTGAAAATGGCAAGAGTTAAGGACAAAGAATCCTTAAAGCAGCAAGGGAAAGGTAGCAAGTTATTTACAAGGGTACCCCCATAAGATTATCAGCTTATTTTTCTACAGAAACTCTATAGGCCAGAAGGGAGTGGCAGGAGGTTTTCAAAGTGATGAAAAATAAAGCCCTGCAACCTAGATTGCTGTATCTAGCAAAGTTATCATTTAAAATTGAAGGCGAGATAAAGAGCTTTCCGGAAAAGAATAAGTTAAGGGAATTCATTATCACCAAGCCAGCTTTGCAGGAAATGTTAAAAGGGCTTCTTTAAGCAGAAGAAAAAAAGGACCTATATAAGAAAGAGTAGGGTCGGCCGAGTGGCGCGGTGGTTAAACGCTGGCTTGGGAAGCCAGTGGCCCCGGTTCGGGCCCACATATGAGGGCCAGTAACACTGCCCTCAAAAAAAAAAAAAGAGTAGGAACACAAATAACAAAATGGCAATAATTATGCACCTATCAATAATCACATTAAATGTAAATGGATTAAATGCTCCAATAAAAAGACATAGGATGGCTGAATGGATAAGAAAGCAAGACCCCAGCATATGCTGTATACAAGAGACTCACCTCAGATCAAAAGACTCATTCAGGCTGAAAGTAAAGGGATGGAGTAAAATATTTCATGCAAATGGAACTGAGAAAAAAGCTGGAATAGTGATACTTATATCAGATAAAATGGACGTTAAATTGAAGAATATAACAAAGGACAAAGAAGGACACTTCATAATAATAAAGGGATCAATCCAACAAGAGGACACAACCCTGGTAAACATCTACGAACCTAACATAGGAGCTCCTAAATATATAAAACAGATATTGTCAGACACAAAGACAGATATCAACAGTAACACTATCATAGTAGGGGACCTCAACACGCCGCTGTCACCAATGGACAGATCCTCCAGACAGAAAATCAATGCGGAAACAGCGATCTTAAATGACACATTAGACCAGCTGGATTTAACTGATATATTCAGAGCATTTCACCCCAAAGCTACAGAATATACATTCTTTTCAAGTGCACATGGAACATTTTCTAAGATAGACCACATGTTAGGACATGAAACAAGTCTCAATAAATTTAAGAAGATTGAAATCATTTCAAGTGTCTGCTCTGACCACAATTCTATGAAACTAGAAATCAATTATAAGAAGAAATCTGGGAAGCTGACAAATAAATGGAGGCTAAACAACATGCTACTAAATAGTGAGTGGGTCACAAATGAGATCAAGGAGGAAATCAAAAGATACCTCGAGACAAACAAAAAAGAAAACACCACGACCCCAAATCTCTGAAATGCAGCGAAAGCAGTCCTAAGAGGGAAGTTCATAGCACTGCAGGCCTACCTAAAGAAGTAAGAAAAATCACAAATCAACAGGTTATCCATACATCTCAGGGAACTGGAAATAGAACAGCAAAAGAAGCAAAAGGAGACTACAAGGAAGGAGATAATAAAAACTAGAGCGGAAATAAACAATATAGAGTACAGAAAAAGAATACAAAAGATCAACGAAACCAAGAGCTGGTTTTTTGAGAAGATAAACAAAAGTGACAAACCTCTAGCCAGGCTCATCAAAAAAAAAGAAAGAGAGGACTCAAATTAGTAAAATCAGGAATGAAAGAGGGGAAATGACTACAGACATCACAGAAATACAAAAAATTCTAAGAAATTACTATGAGCAACTACATGCCAACAAATTTGACAATCTGGAAGAAATGGATAATTCTCTAGAAGCATACAACCTTCCAAAGCTAACTCGAGAAGAAACAGAAAATCTAAATAGTCTGATTACTACCAAGGAAATTGAATCAATAATTGACAATCTCCCAACAAACAAAATCCCTGGATCGGATGGCTTCACAAGTGAATTTTATCAAACATGCAAAAAAGAACTATCACCTATTCTTCTCAAAATATTCCAAAAAATCCAGAAGGAGGAAAGGCTCCCAAATTCTTTTTATGAAGCCACTATCACCCTGATTCCAAAACCAGATAAAGACAGCACAAAAAAGGAAAACTACAGGCCAATCTCCCTGATGAATATAGATGCAAAACTTCTCAATAAAATATTAGCAAACAGAATTCAGCAATATATTAAGAAGATCATACATCATGATCAAGTGGGTTTCATCCCTAGTATACAAGGCTGGTTCAACATCCGTAAATCAATTAATGTTATACACCATATCAACAAAATGAAGAATAAAAATCATATGGTCATATCAATAGATGCAGAAAAAGCATTTGACAAAATCCAACAGCCATTTATGTTCAAAACCCTTAGCAAAGTGGGTATACAGGGATCATATCTCAATATAATAAAAGCCATATATGATAAACCTACAGCTAACATGACACTCAATGGGGAAAAGCTAAAACCATTCCCCTTAAGATCAGGAACAAGACAAGGATGTCCACTTTCTCCTCTTTTATTCAACAAAGTTCTGGAAGTTCTAGCCACAGCAATCAGACAGGAAAAAGAAATAAAATGTATCCAAATTGGCAAGGAAGGAGTAAAATTGTCATTATATGCAGATGACATGATATTGTATATAGAGAACCCCAAAGACTCCATCAAAAAACTATTGGAGGGCTGACTGACTCGAGCGGTGGTTAAGTGCTGGCTTGGGAAGCCAGTGGCCCCAGTTCGGGTCCCACATATGAGGGCCAGTGACACTGCCCTCAAAAAAACAAACAAAAAAGAAAAATAAACAACTATTGGAACTGATAGACGAATTCAGTAAAGTAGCAGGATATAAAATCAATGTTCAGAAATCAGTGGCATTTGCATATACCAATAATAAACTAACGGAAGGAGAAATTAAGAATACTGTCCCATTTACAATTGTTTCAAGAACTATAAAATACCTAGGAATAAATTTAACCAAAGTAGTAAAAGATCTGTACTCAGAAAATTATAAGACATGGAAGAAAGAATTAAGAGAAGATACAAATAAATGGAAACTCTTACCATGCTCATGGATAGGAAGAATTAATATAGCTAAAATGTCCATACTGCCTATAGCAATATATAGATTCAATGCAATTCCCATCAAATTACCAAGGGCATTTTTCACAGAAATAGAAAATACAATCCTAAATTTATATGGAACCATAAAAGACCCCGAATAGCCTCGGCAATCCTGAGAAATAAGAACAAAGTTGGGGGTATCATGCTGCCAGACATCAAAACATACTACAAGGCTACAGTAATGAAAACAGTATGGTGCTGGCATAAAAACAGGCACCTAGACCAGTGGAACAGAACAGAGACCCCAGAAATAAATCCATGCATATACTGAAAATTAATCTATGACAATGGAAGCAAGAATTTACACTGGGATAAAGACAGTCTATTTAATAAATGGTGCTGGGAAAATTGGACTGACACGTGCAAAAAAATGAAACTGGACCACCTCATTATGCCATATACAAGAACAAATTCAAAATGGATTAAAGACTTAAATGTAAGACCTGAAACCATAAAACTCCTAGAAGAAAATATAGGGAGTAAATTTGCAGACATTACTCTGAGCAAAATTTTTACTGATACATCCCCAAGGGCAAGGAAAGTAAAAGAAAAAATGAGCATATGGGATTATATGAAACTTAAAAATTTTTTCACAACAAAGGAAACCATCAATAAAACAAAAAGGAAGCCTACTGAATGGGAGAATATATTTGTCAACGATATATCTGATAAGGGGTTAATATCCAAAATTTATAAAACACTCATGAAACTCAACACCAAAAAAACAAACAACCCAATTAAAAAATGGGCAGAAGATATGGAGAGACATTTCTTCTAAAGAGGACATACAGATGGCCAACAGGCATATGAAAAAATGTTCAACCTCATTGATCATTAGCGAAATGCAAACCTAAACCACCATGAGATACCACCTCACTCTGGTCAGAATGGCTATCATCAATAAATCAACAAACAACAAGTGCTGGTGGGGCTGTGGGGAAAAGGGAACCCTGTTGCACTGTTGGTGGGATTGTAGATTGGTGCAGCCATTATGGAAGTCAGTATGGAGGTATCTCAAAAAACTGGAAATGGAACTACCTTTTGACCCAGCAATTCCACTCCTAGGCATTTATCCTGAAAAACCCAAGACACTAATTCGAAAAAATATATGCACCCCTATGTTCATTGCAGCGCTATTTACAATAGCCAAGACTTGGAAACAATCGAAATGCCCATCGGTAGACAACTGGATTAAGAAACTGTGGTACATCCCACATATGAGGCCCAGAGACACTGCCCTGAAAAAAAAAAGAAACTGTGGTACATTTACACAATGGAATATTACACAGCTATAAAGAAGAAAGAAATCGTACCATTTGCAATGATATGGATGGTCCTAGAGAACATTATGTTAAGTGAAATAAGTCAGTCTGAGAAAGACAAATACCATATGATCTCACTTATATGTGGAATCTAAAGAACTGAATAAATGAGCAATGTAAACAGAAATAGTCTTAGAGACACAAAGAGAAAACTGATGAGGGCTAGATGGGACGGGGATGGGCATGAGGGAGAAGGGGAAGGGACGAGGCAACATAAACTGATAACTACAATACTACTGCAGAGACAGAAGAGACAGTTTAGGGAATATAATCAATGAGGTTGTAAATATTTTTTTTAGGGGAACAGACAGATGCATGTCCTTTTAGGGAGACCACTTCATGGATGGTGTAGTGGCCTTACTACTGCACTGCACATCTGAAGCTGCCGCTGAACAATATTATATGTCAACTATAATTTAACACATATATAGTCATGGGATGTGGAATATAGTGTAGGGATGGAGTCAATGGAATTGTAATAGATATGTATGATATCAGGTGTGGGGGGGCAGGGGAGGGGGAGGGGAGAGTCACCTTGTAAGGGGTGAAAAAAAAACCTATTGCATTGTTTTGTACATATGTAACTAATAATAATAATAATATTAATAATAATTTTAAAAACCTATTTGAAGAAATAATTACAAAAAACTTTCCTAAGCTGGCAAAGGAAATAGACACAGAAGTCCGGGAAATGCAGAGAATCCCAAACAATATGAATCCAAATGGGCCCACACCAAAACATATTATAATTAGAATGGCAAAGGTTAAAGACAAGGAGAGAATCTTAAAAGTAGCAAAAGAAAGCCAACAATAGCTTATAAGGGAGCTCCCATAAGATTGCCAGCTAATTTCTCAACGGATACTTTGCAGGCCAGAAGGGATTGGCACAAAATATTCAACATGATGAAAAGCAAGGACCTACAATCAACATTACCATACCCAGCCTAAAGCTATTATTTAGAATTGAAGGACAGATAAAGAGCTTCCCAGATAAGAAAAAGCTAAAGGAGTTCATCATCACCAAACCAGTGTTACAAGAAATGTCAGAGGGACTTCTTCAAAATGGAAAAAAAAGATCAAAATTATGAATAATTAAATGGCAATAGCTACATATCTATCAACAATTACTTTCAATGTAAACAGACTAAATGCTCCACTCAGAAGACATAGTTGGGCTGCATGGATAAAAAAACAAAACCTTTACATATGCTGCCTACAGGAGAATCACTTCAGATTAAAAGATACACACAGAGAAAAAGATCTTTCATGAAAATAGAAATAAAAAAACAAAAACGAAAACAAAAACAGCTGGGGTAGGGCCAGCCGAGGTGTATGGTGGTTAAGCGCTGGCTTGGGAAGCCAGCGGCCCTGGTTCAGGTCCCACATATGAGGGCCAGTGACACTGCCCTCAAAAAAAAAACAAAACCCAGCTGGGGTAGCAATACTTGTATCAGACAAAATAGACTTTCAATCTAGGGCTATAACAAGAGACAAAAGAAGGACCCAGTAGTCCCACTTCAGGGTATTTGTCTGAAGAAACCCAAATGCTACTTCGACACAACATGTGCATCATTGTTTACAATACCCAAGATGTGGAAGCACCCTGGGTGTCTGTCGATGGTAGAATGGGTTAAGAAGAGGTATAGCACATATATACAGTGGAATATTGCTTGGCCATGGAAAGGAATGAGTTCTTGCCATATGCGGTGGCATGGATGGACCTGTAGCATATTGTGCTGAGTAGAGTATGTCACACAGAGAAAGACAGATGCAATGTGATTTCACTGATATGTGGAATCTGAAGAACAAAATAAACAAACAAAACAGAAACAAACTCATAGATACAGAGATGATATTGATGGTTGCCAGATGTGAGGGGGTGTGAGGTGAGTAAGAAAGGGAAAGGGATTAAGAAGAATAAATTGGTTGTTACACCTTAATTATGGGGATATATGGTATAGCAAAATGAATATAGTCAATATTGTAGTAACTATGTATGGTGTCATATTGGTACTATATTTGTTGGGGTGATAGTTGGGAGGGGTTTGGGAGGCAGGGTGGAAAAGGTGAAGGGATTAAGAAGTACAAACAGTTAGTTACAAAATTGTCATTGGGATGTAAATAAGGTAAAGCACAGTGAATATAGCCAATAATAGATTAATAATTATGAATAGTGCCAGGTGAGTACTGGACTAGTTAGAGGGATCATTTCTTAAATTACACAAGTGTCTAATCACTATCCTGTACACCTGAAATTAATATAAAACAATACTGAAAAATGCAACTTATTTATGAATATTAATTTTGTATCCTGCTACTTTACCGAATTCATTTATTAGTTCTAATACTTTTTTGGTGAACTCTTGAGGGTTCTCTACATATAGTATTATGTCATTTGCAAATAACGACAGCTGTACTTCTTCCTTTCCAATTTGGATGCCTTTTCTTTCTTTTTCTTGTCGATTTCTGTGGCTAGGTCTTCCAATATTGTGTTGAATAAAAGTGATGAAAGTGGACATCCCTGTCTTGTTCCTGATCTTAAAGAAAAAGCTGTGGGTCTCTCATACATGACCTTTATTATGTTGAAGTATGTTCCCTCTATCCCTACTTTGCTCAGTTTGTATAATAAATAGATGTTGGATTTTTGTCAAATTCTTTTTCTGCATCTATTGATATGATCATATGATGTTGCCCTTCATTTTGTTTATGTGGTGTATCAAGTTAATTGATATGTGGATATTGAACCAACCTCACATCCTAGGAATAAATCTCACTTGATCATGGTGTATGATCTCTTTAATGTATTGCTGAATTAAGTTTCCTAATTTCTTTTTTTTAGATTTTTTTTAGGGAATTGGGGGAGGGGAACAGCGTTGGGGAATTGGAGGAGGGAAATAGACTAGTTGCTGTCTTTTTGTTCTTCAGTCTAGTTGCGGAGGACGTTGCTTCACTGGCCCATGTTGGTATCATCATTGTGCTCTTCCCGGATGAGGCAGATCAGTCGCCAGCCTCTGGATGGTCGCTCACTGTGGCTATTGGCAGCTCCCGCTGGCTGCCAGCCGCTCCTGCTGGCTGCCGGCCACTCACTGTAGCCTATGGCAGCCCACTGCAGCAGGGGCTGCAGCCTACATGGTTGCCGGGGCTTGCACAGCCAAGCTCCATGTGGAGCTGTTAGCTGTAGAAGGCAGTGTCACTGGACCTCATATGTGGGATCCGAACCGGGGCTGCTGGCATCCCAAAACCAGCTCTTAACCAATGTGCCACTCGGCCGGCCTTTTTTTTTTTTTTTTTTTTTTAGCGGAACCATCCTTACACCTGTTCGCAGCTCAGAGACTGCTCAGCTTGGGCCGGGAATCCAACTGGCAACCTGGTTGCTCAGAGCTTGCACTCTTGAGCGAGCTCTTAACCAACTGAGCCACTCGGCCAGCCACCAGGTTTCCTAATATTTTATTGAACATTTTTTTCATATATGTTCATCAAGGATATTGGCCTATAATTTTTTTTGGAGTATCTTTTTTTTTTTTGAGGGTAGTGTCCCTGACCCTCACATGTGGGACCAAACCAGGGCTGCTGGCTTCCCAAGCCAGCGCTTAACCACTGCGCCACTAGGCCGGCCCCGGAGTGTCTTGGTTTGGTTTTGGGTAATGCTGGCTTCTTAAAATGAGTTTGGGAACTTTCCCTCCACTTCATTTCTTTGAATAGTTAGAGAAACACATGCATTAATTCTTCTTTGAATGTTTGGTAGCATTCACCTGTAATGCAATCTGGTCTAGGACTTTTGTTTGTTGGGAGTTTTTTGATTACTGATTGATTTTGTTATTAGTTATTGATCTGTTCAGATTTTCTGTTTCTTCTATATTTAGTCATGGAAGATAATATATTTCTAGGAGTTTGTCCATTTCTTCCAGGTTGTCCAATTTATTGGCATGTAATTTGTTGTTCATAGTATTTTATTATAATCCTTTGCATTTCTGTTGTGTCCGTTGTCAGTTCTCCTCTTTCATCCTTTTTTGTAGATTTTTTATGAAAATCTTCACATTTAATGTCTTTTAAAAAAATTAGTTTCAGGTGTACAAAACAGTGTAATAGACATTTCACTCCTCACAAAATGATAACCCCCTCCCCCAATCTACTACACCTCTGACATCGTATATATCTATTACCATTCCATTGACTCTATTTCCTATGCCATATTCCATGACTATATATTCAGCTTCAGGTGTACAGTGCAGTGGTCAAGTATCTATACTGTGCATGAAGTGGTCTCCCTAATAAGACATGTGCCCATCTGACACCTTACAAAATCTTCACAATATTATTATTTTTTTTTTGAGGGCAGTGTCACTGGCCCTCATATGTGGGACCCGAACCGGGGCCACTGGCTTTCCAAGCCAGCGCTTAACCACCGGGCCACTCGGCCGGCCCTTCACAATATTATTGATTATATTCCACAAACTGTCTTTCATATCCCTGTGGCAATATTGTAGTTAAATATTGTATTTATGCTGTCTAATCCCTTCCCTCATTTGTTTTTATTTGCTCGCTTTTTTTTCTTGATTAGTTTGGCTAAAGGCTCATTAAATCTGTTTATATTTTAGAAGAAGCAGCCATTTGTTACACTGATCATTTCTATTGCTTTTGTTTTTTAATGTTTATTTTATTCATTTTCGCTCTAATCTTTATTATTTTCTTCCTTCTACTCACTTTGGGCTTTGTTTGTTCTTCTTTTTCTAGTTCCTTTAGATGTAAGGTTGGATTATTAGAGATTTTCCTTGTTGTAGAGGTAGGCCTGTAGGGCTAAGAATTTCCCTCTTTTTAATTTATTTTTTGACATTCACTATTATTTTGTCATAATTTGAGGGGTATAGTATAATGGCTAGACATTTATATAATTTAAGAAGTGATCCCCCTGAGTAGTAAAATACTCACCTGGAACTATACATAGTTATTACCATATTATTGACTATATTCTCTATGCTTTACTTTACATCCCCATAGCTTTTTTGTAGCTATCACTTTGTATGTCTTAATCCCTTCACATTTTTATTTATTTATTTATTTATTTATTTATTTATTTATTTATTTATTTATATTTTGAGGGCAGTGTCACTGGCCCTCATATGTGAGATCCGAACCGGGGCTGCTGGCTTCCCAAGCCAGCGCTTAACCACCACGACACTTGGCCGGCCCTCAAGCCCTTCACATTTGTATCCTGCTCCCCAACCCCTTCCCATCTATCACCCAGATAAAATTAGTACCCTTCTGAAACCATACATAGTTATTACAATATTATTGATTATATTCTTATGCTATACCCTACATCCTCATGACTACTTTGTAACAACCAATTTCTATTTCTTTTTTAAGAATTCTTTATTTTTCTCAGTTAAGTTTACATTCAGTAGTATTTTATATTAGTTTTAGATGTATAGCATAGTGTTAGACTATATTCTCTATGCTGTACTTTACATCCCATGACTATTCTGTAGCTACCAATTTGTATATCTGAAGACCTTCATCTTTTTCAACCACTCTCTCAAACAACCCCTTCCATCAGGCAACCATCATGTTGTTCGAAAGAAAAATGATCTTCAGCTCTACAATGATTACGAAGTACTCAGCATTATTTCTTTAAAAACTTTATTGGGGAGCAGTGTGTTTTTCCAGAATCCATCATCTCCTAGTCAAGTCTTTGTTTTCAATCTAGTTGTGGAGGGTGCAGCTCACTGGCCAATGTGGGAATTGAACCAGCAACCTTGATGTTATGAGCACCACACTCTAACCAACTGAGCCAACCGGCCACCCTCAGCACTATTATAGTACAATATTAGCATCTCATTTTTTCAATAACTGACCTGTTTCAATACAGGCATCGAGCCACTTTCTGAATTAAGGTGGACCTCCAAATTGTTTATAAATTGATCCATATCTGGAAAAGAGACAAGAGAAAGACAATTTTAAAATAATATATAACCCAGCGCATACTGTATGCATGCCATTTACCCTTAGTTACATCTGTTTGTGTTTTATGAACATTGTTTTTCAGGACTTACTAAATACTGAGAAGTCACTATTTGGACAACATTCTAATTTGTATATTATATTCATCAAGGTGGCCCTGACTTCTTCCCAATACTATAAGCTGTCCCCTTCCCTCAACGTCTGTATGCATGTGAATTTGTTTCTTCCAACTTCTCTAATCCACCAAACAGCCATAGGAATATGAGCATAGCTACATGGTTTCCAGAATCCTTCCCTTCCTGGACTATTTCTCATTCTAAGGAGTTCCATGCTCTTGTATGAATATTTACCCTAATGAACTTGTTTACACATCAGCTACAATTCTCTCTAAAGAAGTATTTAATCTCTCTACATCTTTTTAAATTTTTTTTTAAAAACTAAATTTATTGGGCTGACACTGGTTAGCAAAGTTATATAGGTTTCAAATATACATTTCTATAATACATAATCTATATATTGTATTGTGTGTTCACAACCCAGAATCAGTTCTCCTTCCACCACCATATATTTGACACCATTTCCCCCCTTCTATCACTCCATTCCCCCTTCTCCTCTGGTAATCACTAAACTGCTGTCTGTGTCTATGTGTTTTTGTTTCTTTATTTGTCTTACTCATTTGTTGCTTTCAGTTTTACATCCCACATACGAGTATGACTGAAGTTATATAGTTCTCAATTATTTCTGTCTGGATTATTTCACTTAGAATGATCACAAGATCCATCCATGTTGTTGCAAATAGCAGTATTTCATTTTTTCTTATGGCTAACTAATATTCCAGTGTACTGGGGTGCCAAAAATGTATACAAGTGGACACTCTGGTCAATGTTGCTCAAGCAGTAGTTCCCCATAATCAGAAGTGTCTGGATGCTGATGGAAACCACTAGGAGCACCTCTTGTAATTGCAGAAGTCAAACATGACTTGTCTTCATCTTTCGTTATCGGTATATATTATTACAATTTTAATAGTTTTTTTCCTTTCTTAAAATGTGTATACATTTTTTGGCACCCTCTGTATATATGTATCACATTGTATATATGTACCACATCTTCTTTATCCAATCATCTATCAAAGGACAATTTGCTTGTTTCTATGTCTTGGCCACTGTGAATAATGCTGCAATGAACATAGGGGTACATATGAGGTCAGACAATTAAGTTTGCGAATTCATCCTAGAAAAAGAGCTACATACCTCATTGCTGAATATCACTACAGTCACCTCTGAAGTACTCCCCTTGGGAAGCTATGCACCAATGCCAGTGCCTAGTCCACCCTTCAAAGCAATTTTGGAACTCTTTTCCTGGAATGGCCATCAGACCTGTCATCATATTACCATTCATGTTCTAAATGTCATCAAAATGTCTTCCTTTCAATAGCTCCTTTATCTTCACGTAAAGAAAAAAGTCATTGGGGGCCAGGTCAGGTGAGTAGGGAGGGTGTTCCAATACAGTTATTTGTTTACTGGCTAAAAACTCCCTCACAGACAGTGGCGTGTGAGCAGGTGCATTGTGATGCAAGAGCCATGAATTGTTGGCAAACAGTTCAGGTCGTATAATTTTTTCATGCAGCCTTTTCAACACTTACAAACAGTAAACTTGGCTAACTGTTTGTCTAGTTGGTACCAATTCATAATGAATAATCCCTCTGATATGAAAAAAAAAAGGTTAGCAACAGCATTGCAACAAGTTTGTGAACTTAATTGTCAGACCTCATACATCTGTACAGATAAATGTTTTCTGATTTTTTTGGTAGATACCCAGAAGAGGGATTGCTGGGTCATATGATAATTCTATTCTTAATTTTTTGAGGAACCTCCATACTGTTTTCCATAGTGGTTGTACCAATTTACAATCCAAGCAGGAGTGTATGAGAGTTCCTTTTCCTCCCATAGCCTCTTCAACACTTATTATTTGTCTTCTTTATGATAGCCATTCTAACAGATGTGACATCTCATTGTGGTTTTGATTTGCATTTCCCTAATACCCAGTGAAATTGAGCACTTTTTCATATACTGTTGGCCATTTGTCTGTCTTCTTGGGAGATGTGTCTGTCTGTTCAGGTTCTCAGCCCATTTTATTATTGGATTGTTGTGTTTTTTTTGGTGTTAAGTTGTGTGAGTTCCTCATATATTTTGGATGTTAGCTCCTTAGCAGAGGTGCTGTTTGCAAATATCTTCTCCCATTGGCTTTGTTGCCTCTTTGTTTTGTTGATGGTTTCTTTTGCTGTGCAGAAGCTTTTTAGTTTGATATAGTCCCATTCATTTATATTTGTTTTTAATCTCCCTTGCCTGTGAAGTGAAATTCATGAAATCTTCTCTAAGCCTCAAATCCATAAATTTAGTACCTATGCTTTCCTCTATGCAATTTATTATTTCAGGTCTTATGTCTAGGTCTTTGATCATTTTTAGTGAATTTTGGTATATGGTGGCAGAAAGTAGTCTAACTTCATTCCTTTGCATGTGGCTGTCCAATTTTCCCAGCACCATTTATTGAAGAGGCTTTCTGTTCTCTACATCTCTTAAACATACAAGTCAGGTGGTATTAATACAAACAGTCTTCTATTTCTGTGTTAGGTAGCTTACTCCTACGAAAAAAGAGACTAGGTGCCTCGTTCAGCTATCCTGCACCATCAAAATTATTCCCACCAAAAGCACATACCAGCGCCTCTTCGCCAGATTTCCTTTGGAGTATCTACACTCTAATGTTAGTAGAGATGAAAACACAGGGCAAGGAAGATGAATCCACATTTTACATATGGCTTAACTGGTCATATTTAAGATTACATTAAGTGTCCCCATGTCACCTACAATCAGTTCTCTCATTTATAACTTGGATTTAACTTTAAATGTAGTCCATAAGTCAATTGATTTCTTTGAATATCAAATACATTTATTTACCCATTGAAATGTTACTTTACAAGTCACTTCAATTAGCCATTTAAGACCTAATGCAGGATTTTCCAGTCAAGATGGTAGAGTAGGTAAATGCTGTGTTTGCCTCCTCTAATGATCACCTTAAAACTAAACTAAACTAAACTACAGAACACACATTATTGAGAATCATCTGAAATCTAGCTGAACAGAAGTCCTACAATGAAGGACACACTGAAGCCACCTTGAGACTAACAGAAAGGGCAGAGTCTTGGAACAGGCTCGTCTCACATCCATGTGTGACTAGAAAAAATCTGGAGTGATATCTCTGCTGCAGAGGTTCCCACCACCTCTGGAGGAGCAAAGGACCCTATCCCCATACAAACTCCCTAACCCAGGGTTCCAGTGCCAGAAAGAGTAGTTCCCATAGCTACTGGCTGTGAAAACTGGAGGTGTGGCTGAGTGAGACAAAGTGCAGCTGGAGTCACAAGTGTTCCTCTTAAAGAGCTCACACATGGACTTAACTCACTGATTCACTCACTTGCTCTGAGCTCCAATGCTGGTGCAGAAGCTTGAATGGCACCAGGCACACACAGGGACGAACTCAGTTGTATGGCTTCTCAGCGAGGGCTGCCAAGAAAGTTTTCTCCCAGACACACATGCAGGCAGAATTCCTTTTTTTGTTGTTGAGCCCTTCCCACTCCAGGCATGCAGACATATGCAGCCATCATATCTAAGTCTCCATGAACCTAGCTAACACCAGTCATCTGCCCTGCCCTGGTAATTCCCTGAGACATCACCCTATCCAACTTCCGGGTACACCTAAGCCTTTTCCAGTGGCTTTTTCATACAATTGGAAGGTTTTCACTCATACTGTGGACATTCCTAAAATCTCTCAAAGGTTCACAAACCCCAAACAAGCAGCATCTGGATTTGGCATGTCCCACACCTTTTGCTGAACAACCCCAAGCCTGGCACTAGCGGCAGCCAGCCTCAGTTCACAGCATGGCCTCTCGCAAAACCTTCCAAGCCCAGTGTGGGTGGTGGCAGCCAAATGCAGATTTCTTTCTTTCTTTCTTTTTTAAAGATTTTATTTTTATTGGGGAATGGGGGAGGGGAACAGTGTTGGGGAATTGGGGAAGGGGACTGGCCAATTTGTTGTTATTCAATCTTTGTTGTGGAAGGCGCCAATCACCATCTGGCTTCACATCGGCAGCTCGTGGCCTCTTAGCTCAAGGTGCTGTGTTCAATCTTAGTTGCGGGTGGGCGTAGCCACCATCCCATGCAGGATTTGAACCAGCAGCCTTGTTGTTAAGAGCACACGCTCTATCCTCTGAGCCATCCGGACAGCAGCTCAGCTCAAGGTGCTGACTTCAGACTTAGTTGCAGGTGGGCGTAGCCACCATCCCATGCGAGAGTTGAACCCAGCAGTCTTGTTAAGAGCACATGCTCTATCCTCTGAGCCATCTTGGCGGCAGCTCAGCTCAAGGTGCCGAGTTCGGTCTTAGTTGCAGGTGGGCATAGACCACCATGGATCAGGCAATCTTGTTGTTACACCAGTTGAGCCATCCTGCCACCTGTTGGCAGCTCAGCAGCAGCTCAGCTCAGGGTGCAGCATCATTGGTCCATGTAGGAATCGAACCAGCAGGCCGGCTGCTCAGAGCACGTGCTCTAAGCCAACTCTTAACCACCTGAGGCACTCAGCCGGCTCTCTCTCTCTCTCTCTCTCTCTCTCTCTCTCTCTCTCTCTCTCTTTCTTTCTTTCTTTTTTTAAAAGATTTTATTAGGGAATTGGGGGAGGGAACAGCATTGGGGAATCAGGGAAAGGGAACAGACAAGTTGCTGTTCTTCAGTTTAGTTGTGGAGGACGTCGCTTCACTGGCCCATGTTGGTATTGTAATCACTGCAGTCTTCTGGCTGAGGCAAATCGGTCGCTGGCCATTGGATGGCCGCTTCTGGTGGCTCATGGCAGCTCATGCCACCTACCAGCCTCTCCCGCTGGCTGCCGGTCACTCACAGTAGCTTACGGCAGCCCACTGCAGTTCACTGCAGCCTACATCGTCACCAGTGATTCATGGCAGCCCAGCTCCAGGTTGAGCTGTTTTTCATCATCTTAGCTGTAGAGGGCTCAGTGTCACTGTCCCATGTGAGATCCAAACCAGCGGCCCTACTACTCAGAGCTTGCGCTCCCAAGCCAACTCTTAACCAACAAGCCACTTGGCCAGCCCCCAAATGCAGATTTCTTTGTGGCTCATGCTCAGGCCCTGAGCAGGGCATAGGCTGCGGCTGAACATGGCCTGTGGTAGGGTCCCTCCCAGCAAATCCTGGGGCCAACATACCTCTGGCTGCCTTCAGCCTGGTGTCTCCGTTAAGACTTTGCCAAAGCTCAACCCAGACACCTCTGCAGATGACACACCCAAAGCGCAAAACAGGCAAGCATCAGATCCCTGCTACGGTAAGTCCTGCTTTGTAGAGTCACCACTGCACAACAGCTCCTCCACTGTAATCATGGCCAATCCTCACAACAATCAGCCCAAAGTTCACACACTTGCTTTCACATGCAAACAGCAACCAAAGCTCAACTACAATAGGAGGGCACACACAATTGTCAAAGGACACACCTGGAGTGCCTGGCCCTGGTGACCAGGAAGACTGCATCAGTGGGCCCCACAGGATATCTACTACATACATAAGACCACCCTACTAAGACCAGGAGGCATAGCAGCCCTACCTAATACATAGAAACAAACACAGGGAGACAGCCAAAATGAGGAGACAAATAAACATGTCCCAAATAATGGAACAGAACAAAGCTCCAGAAAAAGAACTAAACAAAATGGAGACAAGCAATCTACCAGATGTAGAGTTCAAAACACTGGTTATAAGGATGCTCAGTGATCTCAGGGAAAACATCAACAAAGGAACATTAAACATAAAAATAGAGATACAAAACATTTTAAAAAGTCAGAAATAAAGACTATAATAACTGAAATGAAGAATACATTGGAGTTAATCAACAGTAGATTACATAAAGCAGAGGACTGAATCAGTGATTTAGATGATATGGTAAAAGAAAACACCCAATCAGAACAGCAAAAGGAACAAAGAATACGTTAGAAATGAGGATAGTTTAAAGTATCTCTGGGACAATATCAAGTGTCCCAACATTCACATCATGGGGTACCAGAAGGAGAAGAGAGAGAGCAAGGAATGGAAAACCTACTTGAAGAAATAATGACAGAAAATTTCCCTAACCTGGCAAAGGAAATAGACATACAAGCCCAGGAAGCAAAGAGACCCCAGCAAGGTGAACGCAAAGAGGCTCACACAAAGACACATCATAATTAAAATGCCAAAGTTAAAGACAACATGAGAATCTCCAAAGCAGCAAAAGAAAACCAGTTAGTTACCTACAAGGGGGCTCACGTAAGACTGTCAGCTGTTTTTTTTTTTTTTTTTAATGAGTTCTTTTTTTTTTTTTTAAGATTTTATTGGGGAATTGGTGGAGGGGAACAGCGTTGGGGAATCGGGGAAGGGGAACAGACAAGTTGCCGTCTTCTTGTTCTTCAGTTTAGTTGCGGAGGATGTTGCTTCACTGTTGGTATCGTCATTGCGCTCTTCCCGGATGAGGCAGATCGGTCGCTGGCCTCTGGATGTCGCTCATTGCGGCTATTGGCAGCTCACGCTTGGCTGCCAGCCGCTCACGCTGGCTGCGGGCCACTCACTGCAGCCCACTGCAGCAGGGGCTGCAGCCCACACCATCACCGGGGCTCGCACAGCCCAGCTCCAGGTGGAGCTGTTGTTAGCTGTAGAGGGCAGTGTCACTGGCCCTCATGTGGGATCCGAACCGGGGCCGCTGGCATCCCAAAACCAGCGCTTAACCAATGCGCCACTCGGCCGGCCCTGTCAGCTGATTTCTTAACAGAAACTTTGCAGGTCAGAAAGGAATTGCAGGAAATATTCAGTGATATAAAGAAATGCTCTACAACCAAGATTACTCTACCCAAAAAACTATCATTTAGAATGGAAGGACAGATAAAAACTTCCCAGACAAGAAAAAGTGAAAGGGTCATAACCACTAAACCAGTATTACAAGGAATTTTAGAGGGCCTTCTTTTAGATTAAAACAAAACAAAACAGATCAAAGTATAAACAGTAAAATGGCAATAACTACATATCTATAAATAAGTACTTTCACTGTAAATGGATTAAATGCTCCAATCAAAAGATAAGGTGGCTGGGGGCCAGCTGAGTGGCTCAGTTGGTTAAGAGTGTGAGCTCTGGGCAACAGGGTTACTGGTTTGATTTCCACATGGGCCAGTGAGCTGTGCCTCAGCTGAGCTGCCACTGAGCTGCCAACACGTGGCAGGATGGCTCAGCTGGTGAGAGCACGTGCTCCTAACAACAGGGTTGCTGGTTCAACTCCCACATGGGATGGTGGACTACACCCACCCGCAACTAAGATTGAACATGGCATCTTGAGCTGAGTGGCTGCGAGATGCTGACGGGCGGCCGGATGGTGACTGGACTTGGAGCTGAGCTAGCTGTGCCCTCCACAACTAAGACTGAAGGACAACAACTTGGCTGTTCCTCTTCCCCAATTCCCCAATACTGTTCCCCTTCCTCAATTCCACAAAAAAAAAAAAGATAAGGTGGCTGAATGGATTTGCAAACAAGACCCTTACATATGACAGCTACAAGAGACTCACTTCAGATCCAAAGACCCAGACTGAAAGTAAAGGGATATACAAAGATATTTGATGAAAATGAAAACAAATGAACAAAAGCTGGGGACAAATACTTATACAAGACAAAACAGACTTTTTTTTTTTTGAGGGCAGTGTCACTGGCCCTCACATGTGGGACCTGAACTGGGGCTGCTGGCTTCCCAAGCCAGTGCTTAACCACTGCGCCACTCTGCCGGCCCAAGATAAAACAGACTTTAAAACAAAGGCTATAACAAGAGACAAAGAAGGACCCAATAGTCACCCTTCGGGGTATTTATGCAAAGAAACTCAAAACACTTCTTCGAGGGGATGTGTGCATCCACATGTCCATTGCAGCATTGTTTACAATGGCCAAGATGTGGAGGCAGCCTGGGTTTCAAACAATGGATGAATGAATAAAAAGGAGATGTTATGCATGCATATATACAATGGAATATTGCTCGGCCATGGAAGGGAATGGGTTCTTGCCATCCATGGCAGCATGGATAGACCTGGATGGTATTGTGCTAAGTAGAGTATGTCAGACAAAGAAAGACAGATGCAATGTGATTTTGTTTATATGTCTAATCTAAAGAATAAAATAAACAAACAGAAAAAACAGAAACATATTCATAGATACAGAGCACATTTTGATGGTTGCCAGACGGGAGGGGTGTTAGGGGGCGGGTGAAAAAGGGAAAGGGATTAAAAAGTACAAATCGATTGTTACAAAGTAGTCATAAGGATGTAGGGTATAACATAAGGAACACAGTCAATAATGTTATAAATATGCATGGTGTCAGGTGTGTTCTAGATTTATTAGGGAAACAGATTGGAGGGAGTTTGAGTGGCAGGGCAATAAAGGTAAATGCATTAAAAAATACAAATTGGGGGGCTGGTCGAGTGGTGCTGTGGTTAAGTGCTGGCTTGGGAAGCCAGCGGCCCTGGTTCGGTCCCACATGTGAGGGCCAGTGACACTACCCTTAAATAAAAAAAAATACAAATTGGGTTTTTTAGGTCTAAGATGGTGGATTAGGTAAATGTTAGGGCCGGCCGAGTGGCTCAGTTGGTTAAGAGCTTGCTCAAGAGTGCGAGTTGAGCTTTGAGCAACAGCAGTTCAATGCCCAGCCTGAGCTGACCTGCCGCTAAGCTGCCAACAGGTAGCAGGAAGGCTCAGCTTAAAAAAAAAAAAGGTAGGTAAATGCTAAGCCTACTGCATCCCAGGATCACACCGAAATTACAAATAAATTGTAGAACAATCTACCTCAAGAATCATCTGAAGACTAGCTGAACAGAACCCCTATAACTAAGGATATAAAGAAGCAGCCACATACAGACTGGTAGGTGAGGGAGACGCGAAGCAAGCTGACCCCAAGCCCATGGATGGTGGTTAAATGCTGGGAGGGAAACCTCTGTGGCAGAGGAAGCCCCTGAAGAGGGAGGAGTCCCAGCCCCACACCGGGCTCCCCAGTCCAGGGGTCCTGTGCTGGGAACAGGATTTGCCACAGCATCCAGGAATGAAAATCAATGAGGACTTTGCCCATTCAGATGGGGTGGAAGGTAGCTGGAAACCCAGACGCCCTCTTATAGAGCCTGCACACAGACTCATTCACTTGCAAACAGTCACCTGATCTCTTTTTTAGGGGTAGTAGCTCGGAAGGCCCAGGGACATGTTGGGAAGGAATGCGTTGTGTGGCTTTGGGGTGGGAGTTGGAGGGACAGGAGACATTCTTGTCCCTATGTGGAGCCTGACACACATGTGGCCTACAGGAGGGTGCCATCTTTTCAGTGTTAAGCCTGCCCCCAAAGGGCCAAGTCTGGGATCACACTGGTCTGGTGGAATCCATGCATGTACACCACCTTGGTGATGCCCTGGGTCCTCCCACACACACAGCTGTGCTACATTGACTGGGACACTTTTTTTTTTTTTTTAGCTGAGCCATCCTGCCACCGGTTGGCATCTTAGCAGCACCTCAGCTCAGGCTGAGCATTGAATTGCTGTTGCTCAGAGCTCAGCTCGCACTCTTCAGTGAGCTCTTAACCAACTGAGCCACTCGGCCGGCCCTTGCCTGGGACACTCTTGATGGCTGGGCTGCTGTGGTCATTCCCCACAGGCTGCAGAAGCCTTTTTGCTGTGGCTGCAGGCCCTAGGTGACCAGGGAACATTTGCTGGCAGGTGGTAACAGGAGACCTTCCCTGAAGCATCTCTTGAACAGTGCTCAGGAACATGGGGCATGAGACAGGCAGTGGCTGATTGCGGTGTATTTTTGGTGGAGAGAGTGAGAGTTACAGGCCTAGTACCAGTGCAGGAACTGATATTAAATTAACTTTGTAGAGGGCCGGCCGAGTGGCGCATTGGTTAAGCGCTGGTTTTGGGATGCCAGCGGCCCCGGTTCGGATCCCACATGAGGGCCAGTGACACTGCCCTCTACAGCTAACAACAGCTCCACCTGGAGCTGGGCTGTGCGAGCCCCGGTGATGGTGTGGGCTGCAGCCCCTGCTGCAGTGGGCTGCCATAGGCTACAGTGAGTGGCCTGCAGCCAGCGTGAGCGGCTGGCAGCCAAGCATGAGCTGCCAATAGCCGTGGTGAGCGACATCCAGAGGCCAGCGACCGATCTGCCTCATCCGGGAAGAGCGCAATGACGATACCAACAGTGAAGCAACATCCTCCGCAACTAAACTGAAGAACAAAAAGACAGCAACTTGTCTGTTCCCCTTCCCCGATTCCCCAACGCTGTTCCCCTCCGCCAATTCCCCAATAAAAAAATCTTAAAAAAAAAAATTAACTTTGTAGAAATCACAGACCCCCAACCCTTATCTTCCTGGAACACCATCCCACCCATTTAGAGCTGCATTGCCAGGGGCACTCTGTGCACTTGGGTGGCTGGCCCTGCCCCCAAAGCACTGGAGGACTTTTATAGCAGCAGACAGCCCACAATGGACTAAGGAGATTTTGGTGGTGGATGGTGACCCAAAACGTGCTGCACAGTCACTCTTTAGCAGTTTTTGGAATTTGTGAGCCTGAGGCAAGCAGTGGTTAGCTGCAGGTGTTTTAAGGGCATTTTGCAAAGTGGACACAAGCCAGGCACTGCCCCGAGGCAAGCAGTGGCTGGCTGCAGTGTTCCCAGGGTGCTCTGCAAAGTGATCACAGGCCAGGCACTCGCATAAGAACTGAATCTATATTAACTTTGTAAAAACCACTGGTTATGTGTTGTGACTGCCTTGGACTACATCCTTCCCAGTTAGTGCTGCAATGCTGAGCGCACTCACAACACTGCTTCAACCAGCCTGTCTCACACACCTAAGGAGGCTCCTTCAATGGCTTGGACTTATAGTCACACAGTGTGTGGCAATAGGCCTAGGGGGCCCTGGGCCTTTTGCTAAGCTGCCTCAGGCCCACTACCAATGGCAGCTAGCCTCAGTTCACAGCAAGGCCACCTGCACAGGCCTCCAAGCCCAGCTCAGGCAGCAACCAACCACATATATGTTTGGGACACCTACCAGGTAGCTGTGGGGTGGTAACAGGCAAAGCAGAAATTAGATTGCATGGGAGCTATTCCCAAGAGACAGCAGAGACAACACACTCAGGGGCCAGCCTCAGACCACACCAGGACACTACCTGGTTAGCCCCACAAGCAGCACACCCAAATGACAGTCTCAATAGGCACAAGAACCTGCAGGGTTGAATTATCCTCTGAGGCGTCACCCCAACACAGCAGCCCATATATTGTGGGCATAGCTAACCCTCACAATCAATGTAGGAGTCCATCCCATCAATGGACATGTGAAAAGCAATCAAGGCTCAACTACAACAGGAGAACACACAAAAAACACTCAAGGGACACTCTTGGAACACAAGCACATGGGATCAGGGAAGACTGCACCACTGGACCACACAAAAATACATACTACATCTGGACACCCAGAAAAGACAGAGACATAGGAGATCTACCTAATACATAGAAGCAAATACAGAGAGGCAGCCAGAATGAAGGAACAAAGAAATATGTCCCAAACTAAAAAACAAAACAAAACAAACAAACTAAAACCGGAGAAGCATCCAGAAATAGCACTAAATGAAATGCAGGCAACCAGCCTATCAGAGACAGAGTTTAAAACACTAGTTGTAAGAATGCTTGAGGAACTTAGTGAGAATTTCAACTAAGAGATAGCAAGCATAAAGAAGTACATAGAAACCATAAAAAAGAAGCAGTAAGAATTACAATATACAATAACTGAAATGAAAAATACACTAGAAGGAATCAATAGCAGATTAGATGAAGCAGAGGATCGAAACAGTGATTTAGAAGACATTGTAGAAGAAAACACCCAATCAGAACAACAAAAAGAAAAAAAAACACAATGATGATAGTTTAAGGGACCTGTGGGACAACATTAAGCATAACAAAAGTTGCATCATAGGAGTACTAGAAGGAGAAGAGAGGGAGCAAGGGATCGAGAGTTTATTTGAAGAAATAATGACTAAAAACTTCCCTAACCTGGTGAAGGAAATAGACATATAAGCCCAGAAAGCGCAGAGAGTCCCAAATAACATGAACCCAAACAAGCTCACACCAACACACATCAAAATTAAAATGGCAAAGGTTAAAGACAAAGAGAGAATCCTAAAAGCAGCAAGAGTAAGACAACTAGTTACTTACAAGGAAGCTCCCAAAACACTGTCAGATGATTTCTCAACAATAACTTTGCAGGCCAGAAGGGAGTGGAAGGATATATTTACAGTGATGAAAAACAAAGGCCTACAACCAAGATGAGTCTAACCAGCAAGGCTAACATTTAAAATTGGAGAGATAAAGAGCTTCCCAGACAACAAAAAGCTAAAAGAGTTCATGATCACCAATTCAGTATGACAAAAAAAAAATGTTAAAAAGGAGTTCTTTAAGCAGAAGAAATGAGAAAACAAACAAACAAACAAACAAACATAAAAACATGAACAATAAAATGGCAATAACTATGTACCTCTCAATATTCACTTAAATATAAATGGATTAAATGCTTCAATCAAAAGACATTAGGATAGCTAAATGGATAAGAAAACAAGATCTATGCATATGCTGTCTACAGGAGACCCACCACAGATAGAAAGACTCACACAGACTGAAACTAAAGGGATGAAAAAAGATATTTCACACTAATGGAAATGAGAAAGAGGCTGGAATAGCAATGCTTATATCGGACAAAATAGAGTTTAAAATGAAAACTACAATAAGAGACAAAAAAGGACATTATATAGTAATAAGGAGATCAAGTGAACAAAAGGACATCACCCTAGTAAATATTGGGTTGTAGGAATAGTCATGACATATTTTTTCTATGTTTTCATTGCAAAAGTGCATCATGACGTTTCCGACAACCCAATATCATGCACCTAACAAAGGAGCAACTAAATATATAAAGCAAATATTGACCGACATAAAGGCAGAGATCGAGAGAAACACAATCATAGTATGGAGCTTTAACACCCCAGTCATAACAATGGACAGATCTTCCAGAAAGAAAATCAACACAGAAACAGTGGCCTTAAATGACACACTAGATCCCTTGGATTTGATTGATATTTTTAGAGCATTTCAACTCAAAGCAGCAGAATATACATACTTCTCAAATGCATATGGAACATTTTCCAAGTACACCACATGTAAGGCCATAAAAGAAGTCTCAATAAATTAAAGATTGAAACTATAGCAAGTGTGTTCTGTGACCACAGTGGTATGAAACTAGAAGTCAATTACAAGAAAAAAACTAAAAAACACACAAATGCATGGAGACTAAATAACATTCTACTAAATAATGTACAGGTCAACAATGAGATCAAGGAAGAAATCAAAAGATACCTTGAGACAAATGAAAATAAAAACACAGCAACCTCAAATCTCTATGGGACACAGCGAAAGGAGTTCTAAGAGGGAAATTCATAGCAATGCAGGCCTATCTAGAGAAACAAGAAGGCCAGCCGAGTGGCTCAGTTGGTTACGAGAGCACGCTCTGAGCCAGAGAGTCACCAGTTCGATTCCCACACAGGCCAGTGAGCTGCTCCTGAGCTGAGCTGCCACTGAGCTGCCAACAGGTGGCAGGATGGCTCAGCTGGTGAGAGCATGTGCTCCTAACAACAAGGTTGCTGATTCAACTCCCGCATGGGATGGTGGGCTACACCCATCCACTATTAAGATTGAACATGGCACCTAGAGCTGAGAGGCTGTGAGCTGCTGATGGGCAGGGGATGGCTCAGTGGTTAGACCATGAGTTCATAGCAACAAGGTTTCCAGTTCGACTTCCACATGGGATGGTGGGCTATGCCCACCCAACTAAGATTGAACACTGCACCTTGAGCTGAGCGGTCACGAGCTGCCAAAGAGCAGCCGGGTGGCAACTGGACTTGGAGCTGAGCTAGCTGCTCTGCCCACAACTAAGATTGAAGGACAACAACTTGGCTGTTCCCCTTCCCAATTCTCCAACACTGTTCCCTTTCCCCAATTCTCCACTAAAATCTTCAAATAAAAAATAAAAAAGAACAAGAAACATCTCAGACTATCAACAGACTATCTATACATGTAAGGAAACTGGAAAAAGAACATCAAAGAAAGCCCAATGTGAGTACAAACAAGGAAATAATAAACATCAGAGCAGAAACATATGAGATAGAGACAAAATAACAATACAAATGATCAATGAAACTAAGAGCTGTTTTTTTTAAAAGATAAACAAAATTGACAAACCATTAACCAGACACATCAAGAAAAAAAGGATGAGGACCGAAATAAATAAAATCGGAAATGAAAAAAGAAGAGTGAGAACTGACACCACAAAAATTTTTTAAAAAGTTAAGAAAATACAATGGAGTATTACTCCGCTATAAAGAAGAATGAAATCGTACCATTTGCAATGATATGGATGGACCTAGAGACTATTATGTTAAGTGAAATAAGTCAATTGGAGAAAAACAAATACCATATGATCTCACTTATATGTGGAATCTGAAAAACTGAATGAATGAGCAAAGTAAACAGAAACAGTCTCATAGATATAGAGGAAAAACTGAGGGTTGCTAATGATTTGTTTAAGTCAATGTGTAATTTTCTTTGAGACCTCTTTGAGCCTGTAGATTTTAGTTCATTGACTAAAACAGGATCCTCAAGGACAAGTTCACGTCTCTTGTAATTCCTCAGTACCTCAGGTCCTGCCTGGAATAGTACTTGATAAAAGTACTCAGCAGGGCATGTTTAGCACTGTGAAACTATTCTGTGTGATACTATAATGATGGGTATATGTCATTGTGCATCTGTCAAAAGCCATAACATGTACAACCCAAGAGTGAACTCCAATGTAAACTATAGACTTTGGATGGTAATGACGTATCACTGTAGGTTTATTGATCATAACAAAGTCTTTTTGCTCAATTTTGCTGTCAGCTTAAAACTACTCAAAAAATGAAGTCTATATTTTTTTAAAGTAAAAAAAAGAAAATACTATGAGCAAATATATGCCAACAAATTGGACAATCTGAAAGAAATGGATAAATTTGCAGATGCATACAAACTTTCAAGGCCCAATCAAGAAGAAACAGAAAATCTGAATAGACTGATTACTACAAATGAAATTGAATCAGGAATCAACAAGTTTTCAACAAATAAAAGTTCTGGACCAGATGTCTACACAGGTGTATTTTACCAAACATTCATTCAAAAAAGAAATAACACCTAGTCTCCTCAAACTATTCCAGAAAATCCAAGAAGAGGGAAGGCCACCAAGCTCATTCTATGAGAGCACCATTACCCTGATTTCAAAACCAGACAAAGACATTACAAAAAAGAAAACTATAGGCCAATATTCCTAATGAACATAGATGCAAAAATCCTCCACAAAATATTAGCAATCCGAATTCAGCAATACATTTAAAAGATCATACAGCACAATCAAGTGGGATTCATTCCTGGTATGCAAGTCTGATTCAATATGTGCAAATCAATTAATGTGATACACCACATAAACAAAATGAAAAATAAAAATCATGTGGTCATCTCAATACATGCAGGAAAAGTGTTGAACAAAAATCCAACATCCGGTCCGGCCGAGTGGCGTGGTGGTTAAGCGCTGGTTTGGGAAGCCAGCGACCCCGGTTCGGGTCCCACATATGAGGGCCAGTGACACTGCCCTCAAAAAAACAAAAACAAAAACAAAAATCCAACATCCATTTATGATAAAAATTCTCAGCAAAATAGGAATAGAAAGAACATATCTCTTGAGCTGGCCGAGTGGCACGGTGGTTAAGGGCTGGCTTGGGAAGCCAGCGGCCCTGGTTCGGTTCCCACATATGAGGGCCAGTGACACTGCCCTGAAAAAAAAAAAGAACATATCTCAACATAATAAAGGCCATATATGACAAACCCACAGCAAATATCATACTCAATGGGGAAAAGCTAAAAGCATTCCCCTTAAGATTAGGAACAAGACAAGTATGCCCACTTTTTGCCACTTTTGTTCAACATAGTACCGGAAGTTCTAGCCACAGCAATATGTCCATGCCTATATAGTCATTTAATCTATGACAAAGGAAGCAAGAATTTGCATTGGGGTAAAGACAGTCTATTTAATAAATGGTGCTGGGAAAACTGGACAGATGCATGCAAAAAAATGAAACTGGACCATGTTCTCATGCCATATGAAGAATAAAATCCAAATAGATTAAAGACTTAAATGTAAGATCCAGAACCATAACTCCTGGAAGAAAATATAAGAATTAAACACTCAGACATTACCCTTAGTAATATTTTGACTAATATATCTCCTTGGGCAAGGTAAACAAAACAAAACAAACAAATAGGACCACATCAAACTAAAAAGTTTTTCACAACAAAGGAAACCGCCACCACCAACAAAAAAGACATCCTACTGAATGAGAGAAAATATTTGCCAATGATACACATGATAATGGGTTAATATTCAGAATTTATAAAAATCTCATACAACTGAACATCAAAAAACAAACAATGCAATTAAAAAATGCACAGAGGATCTGAATTTCTCCAGAGAGGACATACAGGTGGCCAATAGACATATGATAATATACTCATGGTCACTAATCATCAGAGAAATGCAAATAAAATCCACAATGAGATACTGTCTCACACCTGTCAGAATGGATATCATCAATAAATCAACAAACAACAAATGCTGGTGATGATGTGGAGAAAATGGAACCCTCGTGCACTGTCAGTGGGGTTGCAAATTGGTGCAGCCACTATGGAAAGAAAAATGGAGGTTCCACAAAAAAGTTAATAGAACTACCTTATGACCCAGCAACTCCACTCCTAGATATTTATCCAAAGAAATCCAAAACATTAATTTGAAAAACCGTATGCATGTTTACTGCAGCACTATTCACAGTAGCCAACATATGGAAACAACCAAAATGCCCATCAATAGATGACTGGATAAAGAAACTATGGTAAATTTATATAATGGAATATTAGTCTGCCATAAAATAAATGAAGTCTTACCATTTACAATAACATGGATGCACTTAGAAGATACTATGCTAAGTGAAATAGGTCAGTCTGAGAAAGACAAATACCATATGATTTCACTTATATGTGAATCTGAAGAACAGAATAAATGAGCCAACAAAATAGAAATAGACTCATAGATACAGAGAACAAACTGATGGTTGCTAGATGGGAGGTGGGTTTGGGGATGGGTGATCAAGGTGAAGGGATTAGGAAGTACAAATTGGGTAGTGAAAAAATAGTCACAGGGATGTCAAATACAGTATGGGAGATATAATCAGTAATGTCATAAAGACTATGTAGGGTGTCAGATGGGTACCGGACTTATTGGGGGTATCACTTCATAGATTATATAAATGCCTAACCCAATGTGCTGTACACCTGAAATTAATATAAAATAATATTGAATGTCAGCTACTACTACTACTACTACTACTACTACTACACACATACACACACACACACACACACACACACACACACACGGTGCCAAAAATAGTATACACATTTTAAGAAAGGACAAAACTGTATTAAATTATGCCGATAATAACTACTTTGAGCACATCTTGTATTGGGTTGTTGGAAAAGTCATGACACACTTTTGCAATGGAAAACATAGAAAAAATACATCATGACTTTTCCAACAACCCAATAATTGCAGAAATCAAATGTGACTTGTAGTTATCTTTTGTTATCAATATATATTGAGTATTACAACTTTAATAGTTTTTTCCTTTCTTAAAATGTGTATACATTTTTTGGATATATATATATCCAAATATATATATATATATCTCACAGGATGTAAAGCTCAGCACAGGAAATATAGTCAATGGTATTGTAATAGCTATGTATGAAGTGAGATGGCAGTAGACTTGGTGAGGTTATCACTCTGTGAGTGGTGTAAATATCTAATCCTTATGTCGTTTTCTACACCTGAAACTAATTTTTAAAAGAAAAGAAAAAAATGAATAACTTGGTTATTTCAATATAGTAATGGGGATGTAAAGCAAAGAATATAGTCAATAATATGGTAATAATTATGCATAGTTCCAAGTGGGTACTAGACTAGTCAGAGTGATCACTTCTTAAATTATATAAATGTCTAACCATAAGGCTGTACACCTCGAATTAAGATAAAATAATATTGGGCCAGCCGAGTGGCACATTGGTTAAGATCTGGTTTTGGGATGCCAGCGGCCACGGTTCAGATCCCACATATGAGGGCCAGTGACACTGCCCTCTACAGCTAACAACAGCTCCACCTGGAGCTGGGCTGTGTGAGCCAGTGATGGTGTAGACTGCAGCCCCTGCTGCAGTGGCCTGCCATAAGCTATAGTGAGTGGCCGGCATCCAGCGTGAGTGGCTGGCAGCCAGCGTGAGCTGCCAATAGCCGTGGTGAGCGACCATCCAGAGGTGGGCAACCAATCTGCCTCATCCGGGAAGAGCGTAATGACGATACCAACATGGGCCAGTGAAGCAACGTCCTCCGCAAACTAGACTGAAGAACAAAAAGGCAGCAACTTGTCTGTTCCCCTTCCCGAATTCCCCAATGCTGTTCCCCTCCCCCAATTCCTCAATAAAATCTTTAAATAAAAAAAGATAAAATAATATTGAATGTCAACTGAAATTGAAAAATAAAAAAATGGGAGAAAATGTGTACAGGAATAAGACGTTCAAATTTCCTGGTATAAAACAAATAAGTCATGGGGATGTAATGTACAACATGGGGAATATAGTCAATAATATTGCAATAGCATGGCACAGTGTCGGATGGTTACTCAACTTATCATGGTGATCACTTCTTTAGGCATATAAATGTTTAATAGTTCATGATATACACCTGACACTAATGTAATATTGTATATTAGCTGTATTTTAATGAAAATCTATAAAATATTAAAATAGTTGTATATTCTAAGAAAATCCTAATGCAGTTAACATATAACAAATGCACAATTAGCAAGAATATAATATTATAATATAGCCATACAAAAAGTAAAAGATATACCTAAAATCAATTATTTTATTTATTGCAAGTCACGAATTGTGGAAACCTGTTTTACTTTAATGGCAATAACATAAAATGTTCTATTGGGATTATGAGAAAACTTCTGGGCCACTATCAAATATTTTGGAGAATTCTGACACTAATATATCTCCAATTTTATCTCAAAGTGCATAGATTTTCTTTTCTTTGATCCAATTATTTGAGTAGAAATGCTCACATATACACCCATCATGCACCAAATATTTACTGCATAATTACTATGTGTCAAAGGTTATACTAGGCAAGTTGTTTTCAGTTTTAGATATGGGTCAACCAGACATGAAGAGTCAACAGATGTAGCAGAAAGCATTGACCTGGGAGTTAGATGTCCAGGAATCACATCCCATAATCTTTACCAAAGCCTCTTTCTTTCTAAGCCGCAATTTCATCTAGAATTAAAAGATTTCAAACTGTTCTCTGCAAAGGCTTCTATGAAGCCCCTTGGGGGTAGATTGGGGGGGGGGTTAATGGAGAAAGAAGTAAGTAAGAAATAAGCAGAGAAGTCAGATGCAGAAAACTCTGATTTCCATTAGATTGTAGGCTCTTTGCAGGTAGAGATTTTCATCTTCGAGGTTTTTTCCCAGTGATGTACTTCAAGGGTTTAGAACAGTGCCTGGCACATGGTAGGTGTTCAGTACATTTCTGAAGGTCTTTGAGTGACAAAAAAGTAGAATGAGGAAATGTGTTTTCTTAAGTATAGGAATTGTCAGGAATTTAAAAGAATAAAAGAAAATTAGAGAGGTTATTATGAGAGATGTTTGATGTGTAATTAACTATGAAGTATGAGGTACCAGAGAAGGCAGCATTTTGTGATTTCATGGAGAAGTGAAAAAGGAGGTGCAATAGTAGAAAAAGAATGTTAGGTCAGATAACTCGCATATAATGCAGAGGAAGGCACCATGAAGACAGAAGAGTTTACTTGATTGCTGCCAGAAAAATCTGTAGGAGAGTGGAGAGAATTTGGTTCTTCTCCATTCACATATCCTTCAATTATACTTCATTATTTCTAGCTGGGACAACTTATTTGAGGCATCTCCCTCCTGGTCTTCAATTCCTATGGATTGCAAGACAGCAGGGTTGAGGAAGCAGAGTGACCTTGATAAGCTATTTAGCCCCTATGAACCTTAGTTTCTTCACCTGCCAAGGGGATGGGGGGTGGTATTGATTTAATAGGGTTTATGTGAGGATTCCATGAATTAATACACATAAATGCACTTAAAACAGTTCTTGGCATATGAAAAGTTCTCAATATAATTAGTTATTATTTTCATCACCACCATTACTATCGTTGATGGCCAGAATTTTAGCTCAGGCCCAGAAGGATATCTTCTAGTCATCAAACAGGTCCTTTATAAACTCAATGGGCTCAAACCTTCTCCACCTCTTATATTTACAATCTCAATTTTTAGCACTACCATCAACCCAGTCTCAGTCTAAAAACCAGAGGGTCAGTCACTTTTGACTCCTCTCTCTCCATCTCCAGCCAAGTGATTATCAGCTGCAATAAATTCTACTGCAGAAATGTCTCTTAAACCTAGCCCTTCATCATCTTCCAGTCACTTCCCCTTCCAGTCCATACTCCAAATTGCTACTCAAATGTGGTAAAAACATGTGAGAACTGAAGTGTGTGCCTTAGGGTCATATGCTGGCTCTGCAACTTTATAACAATAAGACATTGGGCAAGTTTTTCCACCTCCCTGTGTTTCCCCATCTGTAAAATAGGAATAATAGTACCAGCTCATTGGGTTCTTGTGAGGATTTATCAAGTTAATATGTGTTCAAGTGTTTACAACAGTATCTTGCACAAAGAGGCATTATCTGTTTCCCTCACCATCAGGTAAGCCCCTCAATAGTTACCTAGTCTTGTTCTTCTCTGTATCCCTATATTTTAGCAGAGTGTCTCATCCATATGGTGTGCTAATGTCCAATGAAAGAGTGATCATGGGGAAAATGAAGGTTATTGAATAGAAATAATTTTATAATAGTAATATCTTTAAATAGCAATAATCAAGGAGTATGAAAAACACTTCTCATCCCATCCATATCAAATATTTTAGTCAAATGGCATAAGGAGGATAGCTGAGAATTAGTAATGTCTAAGCTATTTTTAGTTAGTGCCTTCTCACCCAAAGGACAGTCAATTGGAATACCCATTAGGTAACCCTAGATGACATACTAAATGTTGGTAGGAGTGAATATAAAATAAAAAAAAGCTATCAGGAAGGTGTATAACCTTCTTTTTAAAAAATGTTTTCTTTAATATTTAGTCAGCCAAATTTAAAACTGAAGGAAATTAGGGCCTATAGAATGGTCTTAAAGAAAGTTCATACAGGTAGTGGAGTTGCCAGTAGAGTAACTGCAAACACCTGTGGGCTCGTGCAGGCCCAGAGCTTGTGTGTTTTCTCACCACAGGATCAATATGGAAATTATGTAATCCAGCATGTATTGGAGCATGGTCGTCCCGAGGATAAAAGTAAAATTGTAGCAGAAATCCGAGGCAATGTACTTGTATTGAGTCAGCACAAATTTGCAAGCAATGTTGTGGGAAGTTTGTCACTCACGCCTTGCGCACGGAGCGGGCCGTGCTCATCGACGAGTTCTGCACCCTGAGCAATGGTCCCCACAGTGCCTTGTACACCATGATGGACCAGTACGCCAACTACGTGGTCCAGAAGATGATCGATGTGGCCGAGCCAGCCCAACGGAAGATCGTCATGCATAAGATTCGGCCCCACATCGCCACCCTCCGCAAGTACACCTATGGCAAGCACATTCTGGCCAAGCTGGAGAATTACTACATGAAGAACGGCGTTGACTTAGGGTCCATCTGCGGGCCCCCTAATGGTATTATCTGAGGGAGCGTCACCTCTGTCCCCTCATTCCCACTGACCTCACTGGCCAACTGGTGAATCCAACCAGCAACCAGAAATGCTCTAGCCTAGAAACCGAATGGGTAATGGTTACTCCAGGATTACCCTCCAAAAAAAAAAAAAGGAATCAAATCCACAAGTGGAAAAGCCTTTGTAAATCTGTTTAATTTTTTTTTCTCTCAAAAAAAAATCTGTTTAATTTTATTACACATAACATGTACTAATTATTTTTTTTTTGAGGGCAGTGTCACTGGCCCTCACATGTGGGACCGAACTGGGGCCGCTGGCTTCCCAAGCCAGCGCTTAACCACCGCGCCACTCGGCCGGCCCTAATTATTTTTTTTTAATTGACTAATTGCCCTGTTGTTTTACTGGTGTATAGGATACTTATACATAGGTAACCAGTGTACATTGGAGGCCACATATTTTGTTCAACGTTGTATCTATTCCATGCGTGGAAACTTTCAGGGTGGTTGGTTTAACAAAAAAAGTTTAAAAAAAAAGGTTTTTAACTCATTTGCTTCACCGGCAAGTTTTGCAAATAGCTCTTTCCCACCTCCTCATTTTAGTAAAAAACAAAAACAAACAAACAAAAAACCTGAGAAGTTTGAATTTTAGTTAAATGACCCCAAACTGGCATTTAACACTGTTTATAAAAATATATATATGAAAATGGTTTCAGAGTTGCTAAAGCTTCAGTTTATGACATTAAGTTTATGAAACTTCTAAAAATTGCCTTTTTTGGAGACTATTATGCTGAAGAAGATGGTGTGGTCTGTTTTGTGATGGAGACATGAGCTCCCAGTATGTCTTCAAGGCCAGGCGGGGGTAATTATTTACTGCTTATTGGGTTTTTTCCTGTTAACATTGAAAGGCAAAATCTTGATTATTTAGCATGAGAAAAAAAATCCAACTCTGCTTTTGGTCTTGCTTCTATAAATATATTGTATACTTGGTGTAGACTATGCATATATACAAATTTGTAGTATTTTCTTGTTTTGATGTCTAATCTGTATCTGTAATGTACCCTGGTAGTCGAACATACTTTTGATTGTACCATTGTACATTTGTATACCTGTAATGTAAATGTGGAGAAGTTTAAATCAACATAAACTCGTTTTTTGGTAAGAAAAGAGAATTAGCCAGCCCTGTGCATTCAGTGTATATTCACACCTTTTATGGTCGTAGCATACATATAGTGTTGTATACTGTAAATTGTAATTTCAACCAGAAGTAATTTTTTTTTTCTTTTGAAGGAATAAATGTTCTTTATACAGTCTAGTTATATGTTTTAAAAAAATAGCTTGGTTTTATTTGTCACCTAGTCAGACAGTAGCAAGATCCTTTCTAAATGTTATTCAAGATGATTCATTCAGTTCACAGTAGTGTTTTTTTTAATTCCTAAAAAGGTAATGTTTTGCTTATTTTTTGATAGTTAAAAGGACGTGCAAAGTTCAGCCCTGCCCCTGCATTCCTTACAATCAGAGCCCCTCACCTTGTAAAGTGTGAATCGCCCTTCCTTTTTGTACAGAAGATGAACTGTATTTTGCATTTTGTATACTTGTAAGTGAATGTAACATACTGTCAAATTTCCTTGTTTGAATATAGACTTGTAACACTACATGGTGTACATTTCCAAAGCCTTGTGTATATTTCCAATGAACTTTTTTGCAAGCACACTTGTAACCATATGTGTATAATTAACAAACCTGTGTATGCTTATGCTTGGGCAACTATTTTTTGTAACTCTTGTGTAGATTGTCTCTAAACAGTGTGTGATCTTTATTTTGAAAAATACAGAACTTTGGAATCTGAAAAAAAAAAGTTCAGTTATTTTTTTAAGAGGATTTTATAAGTCTTTTGCTTTTCTCTTGAGTTGGAGTTGCTGTTCTAAATGCCTGTAACAGACAGCTGCATAGAATCTGTAAGGGAAGTGGTGAGGAAGTACCCAAAGCGGTTAGGGTATATCTTGGGCTATTGAGATGTGAATCACACAGGCAGGAGAGATATTCCAGAGACCATGACCATAGAAATTTCATAAGATTATATTATGCTCCCAAGTTTATTTTGTTACACAACTGGCATTTCCATAACACTCTGCTTGTTTTATGAACGTGAACACTGCCTATAATGGATAGGAGTAGGTGTCTGGCTAATAAGAATGCATCTCACCCTTTGACCAGCTCTGAGAGGGCAAAAGTGTCTAGGGATGAAGTGATAAATTAAACCTTTGAGGAAGGAAACAAAGCAGAGTTACTGGGGCCTACAACTTCAAAAGAAAGCCAAGCATTGGGAACCTTGATATAGACCTAGTATCTTAACAAGATAGAGCATTTGGATGACACAAATAATCCCTCATGTGCATCTACATAGCTTTACAGTAGAGAAATCTACAGCTTTCACATACCATTCCAATTTCACAGACAATAAATTTGGAGGCTCAAGGTCACATAGTTTTGAAGTGATGGAATCAGAACTAGAACTCTTATCCTCTGACTCAAATTACAGTGCTCCCTCATTACTTTCTAATATCCCAAATCTGGTGAGCACCTTCTTTCTAAAAAAAAACAACCTAATAAAAAAACTGTCTAATAAAAGAAAAACAAGTTTAAGGACAACAAACTAATCATTTTAAAAGCTTGTGAGCAGATATCATTCACTTTCAGCCACTGACCCATAAGAAATGCTGGAGCTGTTGAAAAATGAAAATGAATGTTTTAGGGTTTTGAGATTATAGGTAGTTTTAAAAAGTATTATCTATTTTTAGTCTCAGAAAAAGATAAAGAGCAACTAGAATACATATATATTTTCAGATCGTTTAATCGTATATCCTCCAGGGGGATGTGAGTAGTTTTGGGATGGGCCTCTAAAAAAACCTTCAGAATTGAGGCTACTCTGCAGCATGACATTAACAATAGAATGGTAATAAAAGAACAATAATTGTCAACACTCATTGAGTACTTACTAGGTGTCAGGGACTGTTCTGTTAAAAGGAATACTTGCATTAACTCATTTAATCCTCATAATTCTAAGAGTAGGCATGTTTCTTCCAAAATTTTAAAATAAGGAAACAAGAACAGAGATTGGGCCGGCGGAGTGGTGTGGTGGTTAAGAGCTGGCTTGGGACGCCAGCGACCCTGGTTCGGATCCAACATATAAGGGCCAGTGACATTGCCCTCTAAAAAAAAAAAGAACAGAGAGATGAAGTAATTTATCCCCAAATCACCAAGCTAAAAAATGGCAGAATAAGATCTGAACCTCAGCAGTTTAGAGCTACAATGAAGCTATAATGCTTCTTGACCTGAGTGCCAGGGGGATCCCCCAGACTGCTTGAAGCAGTTCACATAATGGAGGGTAAATGGTTGCTAGAAACAAACTACCTAATGAAAGATCTTCAAATTTCTCTCATTTCCTCTAAACAGGGTCACACCTATCACTATAGGAACCACTGGAAAATCCAAACTCTAAAAACCCCTACTTGGAGCATCTCAGCAGATAGTTCACTATGACTTTCCTATTCAAGGGTCTCAAAATACACAAAATCTGGAGGGTGTCTGAATTACTTAGTCCAAATTATAAGACCCACCACTAGAGCAGGTACTCAGAAGTGGATCCAAGACAGGAAAAGATTGCAACTTGTCTCCACAGCTTTTATGGAATGAGATTAATGGAAGTAGGGGCCAAACGCAATGCTAAAAAGAACATGAATTTAAGAGGAGAGAACAAATTAGTTGTATTACCACAAAAGTGAAAACAGACAGGACATATCATGTGTGAAGGATAGTGAAAGAAGGAATGAAACTGAATATTGCATTATTACTAAGCTTGAAGTAGTGAAGTAGTGTGATGTAATAAAAAGATAAAGTGATATTAAATACCAAAAGAGAGATGTATAATTTTGAGCAAGCCATTTGACTTTTCTATGCCTCAGTTTTCTCAGCTGAAAAATGGAGCTATAACAGCCTAGCCCTGTCCCTCACAGAGGGTTGTCATGAAACCCATCATAATGACACATGTAAAATTTTGTAATGATATGTAAATGTAAAATCTCTATATAAGTTTTTAGGACTATTTTTGTCAGAAAATCGAAAAATAAAGTACATAAAATACATAGTCACATTTTAAGGTGCAAACCATTTGTAATAACAATATCTTATGATTTATATATATATATTTCCATTCTCCCATGAGTTCATGTTCTACAAAATCACCTGCATAGCCACCAGTGCTTCCAGCCACTTTCCTTCCTCCTCAGATGCTGATGTTAGGCCCCATTTTCTTTTCTATAAAAAGAAAATGAATATGCAAGAAAGAAAAATCCCTTGGAATGTGCTAAAGATTAACATTCTTCATTCTGGAAAAGATGAAAGTTAAGAGGAATTATTATAAAAGTCTAAAACTAATAATAAAACTGGATTTGGGGTTCAATGAACTCTAGCCCTGAATTTTAGTTCTAGTTTAATCACCGAATTGTTGAATAACATTGGACAAGTCCCATCATTTAATGCAGAAAGTGGAAATAACTTCTACTCGCTTACATCACAGGATCACTGTGAGGATCTATTGAAAGAATAAATTTAAAAGTATTATATAAATATAACCTCAGATTTCTAGAACAAGTCCCTTTGTACTGTACCTCAAACAAACAAGTACATTTAAAAAAAAATTTAGAGGGCCAGTGACACTGCCCTCAAAAAAAAAAAAAATTTATTAAACTTATTGGGGTGACATTGGTTAATAAACTTACATAGGGTTTCAAGTGTACATTCTATAATACATCATCCATATATTGAATTGTGTTCATCACCCAAAGTCTAGTCTCCTTCTGTCACCATATAGTTGACCCCCTTTACCCTTTTCTACCTTCTTTCCACCTCCCCTTTCCCTCTGTTAACCACCACACTGTTGTCTGTGTCTATGAGTTTTTTGTTTGTTTGTCTTGTTTGTTTCTTTCAGTTTTATATTCCACATATGAGTGAAATCATATGGTTCTTGACTTTTTCCATCTGACTTCTTTCATTTAGCATGATATGCTTAAGATCCATTCATGTTGTCACAAATAGCACTATTTCATCTTTTCTTATAGCTGAGTAGTATTCCATTGTGTATACATACCGCATCTTCTTTATCCAATCATCTATCAAAGGATGCTTCAGTTGTTTCCATGCCTTGGCCAGTGTGAACAATGCTGCAATGAACATATGGGTACATATATCTTTATGAATAAAATTTTCACATTTTTCAGGTAGATACCCAGAAGAGGGATTGCTGGGTTGTATGGTAATTCTATTCTTAATTTTTTGAGGAAAACACTGTTTTCCACAGTGGCTGTACCAATTTACATTCCCACCAGCAGTGTCTGAGAGTTCCCTTTTCCCCACAACCACTCTAACACTAGTTACTACTTGTCTTGATGACAACAGCCATTGTAACAGGTGTGAAGTGATATCTCATTGTGGTTTTGATTTGCATTTCCCTAATAGCTACTGAAGTTGAGGATCTTTTCATATATCTGCTGGCCATTTGTATGTCTTCTTGGGAGAAGTTTTTGTTCAGGTCCTCTGCCCATTTTTTAATTGTTTTTTTTTTCTTATTGAGTTGTATGAATTATGAGTTCTTTGTGCATTTTCATTTTGGATATTCGCCCTTTATCGAAGGTGTTGTTTGTAAATATCTTCTCCCATTCAGTTGTTTGCTTTTCTGTTTTGTTGATGGTTTCTTTTGCCATACAGAAGCTTTTTAGTTTGATATAGTCCCACTCATTTATTTTAGTTTTTACTTCCCTTGCCTTTGAGGTCAGATTCATAAAATCCTCTCTACGACCAAGGTCCATAAGTTTGGTACTTACAGTTTTTTTCTATGTATTTAATTGTTTCAGATCTTATATTTACGTCTTTGATCCATTTTGAGTTAATTTTTTGTAAGATGACAAATAGCAATCTAGACAAAACAGCATGGTTTTGGCAGAAACACAGGCACACAGAACAATGAAACAGAAATGAGAGCCCCAAAATAAACCCACATATACATGGGCAAACAATTTTCAACAAAGGAATCAAAAATATACAGTGGAGAAAGAAAGCCTCGTCAATAAATTGTGCTGGGAAATTGGAAAGCCACATGCAAAAGAATGAAAATAGGTAAATTTATGTTTAAACAATAATTAATCTTACACACAATAAACTGATAGAACTTATATTAAAAGTGCTGCAGTTAAAAAGGTAGTGTGAAACAATGGGAAAATCTTTTAACTAGGAGCTGGGAGACCTGGGTTCTAGTCCAGGTTCCACTGTTATCTAGCAGTGTCATTTTGAGTAAACTACTTAGCCCTTTTTAGGTCTCTTCCAGTTATAACGTTCTATGATACATAGATGGAAGATCTGTAATATCTTTGGAAGTTTCTGCTCAGTCTGTGAGGCTGATGTCAAGGACAATTAGGTTCTCCAGAAACCATTAGGTAAACTTGAGCCTCACTCCCACAGTATTAAAAAACACAACTTTTTATTATGTATAATTTAAAATGTACCCCAAAGTAAAGATGAATAACCATGTGCCTATTCCAAGTTTCAACAGTTTCAGCTCATGAAAAATCTTGTTTCATCTGTATCCCCAACCCACTCACCCAACAACTTCAGTGGGTATTCTTAGGCAAATCCAAGATATTATGTCATTTCATTCCTATGACATTTCCAATAGGACATATTTAATCTTCACCATCCCCAGGACATAGGCACTACGATTGATTCTGTTATATGAGTAAATAGAGGTTCAGAGAGATTAAGCAATTCCAGGGTCACACAGCTGGTAAATTACTGGGATTTGAATTTAGGGATGATATCAGATACCAAAGCTCTTTTTCTCCCTTAAAGTAATTGTCACTACCCTGCACTTTGGAATAGTTTGATGATGTTGAAAATAATAATAATGGAGGTGTTTTTATACCTTAGCAGTCAGCTCTACTATTGAACATTTGCAAAGAGTATTAAAGTATTTCCACCAAGTGTAATATTAATCATCAGACAAAACCTCTAGGAAAACAGAGCTCCAACATGGCCCTGAATCATCAGTTTAGATGCTTATGTTATAGAGCAATTATGTTATAGAGCAATGAGATTGGGACCACAACAATACAATCTCATTGCTCTATAACATAATGTAAAATTTCATGCAATCCACTTCATTACTTTATAGCACTAATTCATGCAACAGTCTCCTCCAACAAATTAAACATGGTGCCATTGCAGCAACCAAAAAGAGTATAAAACAATATAGTGGCCCTTTTCTATGCTTAGAAAAACAGGGGCTTAAAGAGCAGAGACTTTATCTCTTAAATGACCTTTTTACTCACTGTCTAGGCTACCTGGTTCAAGAGCACCAAGTCCAGTAGTCCTAGAAGAGTCCTTAGCCATCTTAGTTTGTAGGACCCCAGGATGTCAGGTGAATGAAGGAAGCAATAATTAATAATAATTTTATTTTCAAGGCTACATATGGATTCCAGGATGTAGTTACAAAAAACTGGAAGAGGTTCATTATGTATATTTATCAGACCTAGTTTAAAAATCAAGACAATGAATAGATTCACATCACACATTCCCATTCTAATTGAAGATGAAACAACTACATGAAGATCATTCACAGCAGAGAAAGAAACAAAAAGAGCTGGAATAATCAGCCCCCAAATAATCAAAAGCTAAGTATATGCTCAGCATTATGAAGACCTTTCTGATGATGTAGTATCATTTGTTATTTTGTATTTTTAA
This sequence comes from Aselliscus stoliczkanus, assembly GCA_033961575.1. Classification (NCBI taxonomy): domain Eukaryota; kingdom Metazoa; phylum Chordata; class Mammalia; order Chiroptera; family Hipposideridae; genus Aselliscus; species Aselliscus stoliczkanus. The sequence continues at coordinate 123,256,825 of CM066737.1, read as the reverse complement.
AAGAAATGTAGAAGAGAAAAGCAGAAAAAAATGAAAGAAACTCTACAGAGATAAAGGATCAATTTAAAAAACAATGGAGGGCCAGCCAAGTGGCTCATTGGTTGAGTTAGCTTGGGAGTGTGAGCTCTGAGCAGCAGGGCCACAGGTTTGGATCCCACGTGGGCCAGTGATGCTGTACCCTCTATAGCTAAGATGGTGAACAACAGTTCCACCTGGAGCTGGGCTGCTGTGAGTGGCCAGCGAAGGGATAGGCTGCAGTGGGGCTGCTGTAAGACTAAAGAACAAAAGGAGAGCAACTTGTCTGTTCCACTTCCCTGATTCTGCAAAGCTGTTCCCTCCCCCAATTCCCCAATAAAAAAATCAGTGGATCTAGGTCAAGAAATTTGGATGTTTACAATTAGAAAAAATGAAGTAGGGAAAAAGAAGCCTGTCCTGATCATTGTTTCCAAAAGTGCATATTAGGTATTTGGAAAAAGCAGAACTGCTATATTATTGCGGGTGATTGTAGTCCACTTAAAGAGGAACTTACTGGTGATAATCAAGTCTTTACAGAGAACCTATTAAATAGCCAAAACTGTAGTAGACACTGTGTGTATGTATGTGTGGGAGCAAATAATACTAGGTTTTCATCTGGTCTCTACCTCAGCAAATTTACAGTATAGGTCAGATAGAGAAAATTGGCAGCCCACTGCAGATGCTGTCCTGGTTCTCATAGTGATGTTATAACTTAAAATCAAATTAGCCAACAACCTTTCAAAAACGGGTTTCTTTTTTTAAAAAATATTCTATTTCTTGCTTTTCTGGAAAAGAGCTTATAACATGGAGTCTACACTGGCACAAGAGAAAAATTAGTTGGAGCTGATCAATGGCTGCCCCCTTTATATAAGATATGCTTCTCTGAGATCCCACATCTATGTGGTGAAATAAAACTATGCATAAAACAATAGCAACCAAACATTACAAGATAATAGATGCTGTAGTGCTGAATTATGATTTGAGGTTATGACGACTAACTTAAAAAGAAGATAACTGAAAGTTTCAGTAAAAGTTCCAAAGAAATGTTCTATGGTGAGGTTGGCCTTGAGAAACTAGAATCAGTCAAGAGAAAGGAAATCTAGATAAGAGGAAGAGTAGCCTATATAGTCTATGAAGGCAAGGGTCCAATTTAAATTGTTCACCACTCTAACCCCAGATTTTATGCATGATGCCTGAAATTTTGTAGGCACCCAGGACATGATTGTGAAGTGAAGGGAGAGTGGCATAATAAATTTTTAAAAAGTGTTTTAGGAAGATATCCTGGCAGTATTCTACAAAATAGAAAAGGCAGAAAGGATCAGGGTAGAACAATAAGCTATTTGAGTATTCCATATGTATCATGGTAAGAGCTTACATAGGTGTCACAAAAGCAATACCTAGAGGGGCCAGGAAGTTTAAGGCCACCTAGGCCAGATGAGGAATATGGTAACATGAAAATACATGTCCTATCAAAAAGGGGAAGAAGCAGTTCATGGATTCTAGGCAACTGGTAACAAAATGGGACACTGGTCATGTTTGTTCTCATTATTTAAGAAAAGATGGAATTCTAGAGTTTTAAGTAAAATATGATTTTGAATGGTCAATCAACCATTTTTTAAAAGTGTAGGTCTCGGCAATTGATACACTGCTATAGACTGAACTATGTTCCTCCCAAATTTATATGTTGAGGCCCTAACCTCCCAATGTAACTGTATTTAGAGACAGGGCCTTTATGGAAGCATAAGATTAAATGAGGTAATAGGGGTAGGGTCCTCATCCAATATTAGTGCCCTTATAAGAAGGGACATCAAAGAGCTCACTCACTTTTTCCAGGAGCACAAGAAGATGTCATGTGAGCACACAGGGAGAAGGCAGCCATTTGCAAGCCAGGAAATGAAACATCACCAAAACCTGACCATGTAGGCACACTTATCTCAGACTTTTAGGCTCCAAAATTGAGAAACTAAATTTCTGTTGTTTAAGCCACCCAATCTATGGTATTTTGTTATGGCAGCCCTAGCAGAGTACACATACTTACAAGGTTGTTTTATTGCTATCACAAACAACACTGCAAAAGTTTGGAAGTATCTTAAATGTCATTCAATAGGAGACTGACTCATCCATCTAGTGTAAAACTATATAGTCCCACAAAGGCATGAGATATTTCTTTACATACATATAAGGAAAAGTCTCCAAAGTATATTTTAAGTGGACAAAGCAAGGTGTCAAAATATGGAGAGTGTATTACTATCTCTGTATCAAAGGGAACCGGGAGGAAAATACTGGGGTGCCAAAAAAATGTATATGAGTGGATACTTTGGTCAACATTACACTTTGGTCAGCAGTAGTTCGCTGTAATCAGAAGTGTCTGGGTGCTGATGGGAATCACTTTGAGCACCTCTTGTCATTACAGAAGTCAAACATGACTTGTGTTCATCTTTTGTTATCGGTATACAAAGCCTGACAATTAAGTTTGCAAACTTGTAACAATGTTGCTAACCTTTTGTGATATCAGAGGGATTATTCATTATGAATTTATACCAACTGGACAAACAATTAACCAAGTTTACTACTGGGAAGTGGTGAGAAGACTGCGGGAAAAAGATGAAAACAACCTGAATTTTTCGCCAACAATTCATGGCTCTTGCATCACGACAATGCACCGGCTCATATGGCACTGTCTGTGAGGGAGTTTTTAGCCAGTAATCAAATAAGGGTAGGGCTGGCCAAGTGGCATGGTGGTTAAGCACTGGCTTGGGAAGCCAGAGGCCCTGGTTCGGTTCCACATATGAGGGCCAGTGACACTGCCCTCAAAAAAAAAAAAAAACAAGTGTATTGGAACACCCTCTCTACTCACCTGATCTGGCCCCCAATGACTTCTTTCTTTACCCAAAGATAAAAGAAATATTGAAAGGAAAATATTTTGACGACCTTCAGGACATCAAGGGTAATACAACGATAGCTCTGATGGCCTTCCCAGAAAAGGAATTCTAAAATTGCTTTGAAGAGTGGACTGTGTGTTAGCATGAGTGCATAGCTTCCGAAAGTGACTTTGAAGGTGACTGTAGTGATATTCACAGGTTTCTAGCAATTTTTCTAGGGTGAGTTCGCAAACTTAACTGTCTGACCTCGTATATTGTGTATTACAAATTCAATAGTTTTTTCCTTTCTTTAAATGTGTATACATTTTTGGCACCCTCTGTGCTTGATATGCATAAAATGTCTATGGAAGGATTCCTAATAAACAGATAACTTTCGTTGCCTCCAATGAGGCAAAACAGGAGGCTAGGGGATAAGACCAGGAGGTAACCTCTTCATTGTTTATCCTTTTGTATATTTTGAATGTTGAACAATGTGGAATGTGTTACCAATTTAAAATAATTTTTTTAATGAAAGTTTTAATAATTTAGGGAAAACAAAACACATCTCTGTGCTGTTTTTGGTCTGTAGAGTATTTGTACCTCTAGACTAAATTAAGGTGGTGACAGACAGAGTAAAAAGACAAGAACTGATGGCAGATACAAAGGGGGAAAAAAGCCCTTGGCAACTAATTATATAAGGGAACTGAAGAAGAGGGAAAAGCTAATGCCAGCTTTTTCAGTATGGAGCATAAGAACCACAACAACCATATTTCCCCACTGCTTACTACATTGTCATATATTCTTCTAACTGCTTTAAAAAATTAACACATTCCTTAATGTAACCCTATAAGGTAGCTTCTACTATTATTCTCAATTCATGGATGAGAAAACTCAAGTATAGAGTTTAAATAACTTCACCAATGTTATGATGATGGTAAGTTGCAGAACCAGGGAATTGAAAAAGGGAAGTCTTCAATGAGGGGTGGGGAAGAGTCTAAGAATAATGACAAATTCTATTTCAGAAATGACAACAATGAGGTTACAACAAATTGAAAAAAATACTGGATACCTGATGTATCAAATACCGGGATTTGATTCTAGAGTTACGTTACAGCTCCTTAATTTAAAGTGTTTAATAACTCCAGAGTTTCGTTTGCCTACATTACATCTCTCTTGTCTAAGTGCTCAGATGATATCTTTAAGTTTATTATACAAAATGCCTAGCATGTTAGACATTTAAATCCAGCTTCTTGTCCAACTAGCCAACCATCCTTTTCCCTAAACACACAAGCAACATTTAAATAAAATAAATTACTTAGTGTAACAAAAATAATGAGACCCTTCACTTATGAAATATGTACTAGAGTTCAGGCACCGGGTCCAATGGGTTTTACCTACATTATTTGTAATCAAAAATTACCATAGCATTTTATTTTTCAATTATAGTTGACATACAATATTAGTTTCAGGTGTACAACATAGTGGTTAGATATTTATATAACTTACAAAGCGATCACTCCAATAAGTCTACCATGTTTCCCTGAAAATAAGACCTAACTGGAAAATAAGCCGTAGCTTATTTTCAGGACGCTAGTAATATAAGCCCTACCCCAAACATAAGCCCCAGTTAAGAACATCAGCCAGACATCACTGTTTGAATAAATGTAGATTTTTGTACATGAATAAATGTAGATTGTTGGAGCAAAAATTAATATAAGACCTGGTCTTATTTTTGGAGAAACACAGTAGTACCAATTTGATGCCATACATAGTTATTGCAATATTACTGACTATATTCCCTATGCTGTACTTTACATCCCCATGACTGTTTCTATAACTGGCAATTTGCATGTCTTCATCCTTTCCCCTTTTCTACTCATCCTCCCAACCCCCACCCAAATTATCACATTATTTTAGAGGTGAGCAAACTGAGGCTAGATGATAAAGCTGAGTTGTGGATAATAAATACATCAGAAATCCAATTTCAGATGTAAAACCCAAATTGAAACATTATTAAATGAGAATCAGAAAGTAAATCAAATAAGGCACACATCGTCTTTGGTAAACTAATGAGTCCAATATGACAATGTTATTCGATCACACTCTACTTAGTAGTGAGATGCCAACTGTACTAGATTATCATCTAGGTCAATCATTCCAATCAAGTTTTCCTTCACTAACAAAAACATGTGATTTTGGAGCTAAATCTTAAAAGATCATCTATAAAACATGTATCTGCTGTTTAATTAGGTAAATACTTTTTGAAGATACAATCATAATATATATCCTCAAGCACATTTCTGTCTGAAAAAGGAGTAGGGGCTTAGATATGTACACAAATGACCATGATAAAGTGAAAAGTGTAGTTTAGGTTCCAGATCATGCAGGTAAAGTGATCTGGGATCTCAAAACAGTTTATTTCCATATGCAAAGATCAGGAAACTTGTCATAGAAATGCCATTTAATTTAGGATTAATTATGGAGGTAATACTATCAAAAATCATGAAAATAAGTACATTCTAAGGCAATTCATTTATGATCAGTATCAACTGAGCAGAATACAGTGATGTACAATTTCTAAGGAATAGCTGAGGAAATAAGGAAGGCCTGATGTGGGGGCTAACAACTAAAATAGGACTTGAAGGAAGATTGAGGTTCAGATGGAGGTGAGCAAAAAGAAGATATTCAAGATGGAAGGAATAGAAAATGAGTTTCAAACAATTTTCTCAGTGCCTGACACATAGTATGCCAACACATATTTGCTAAATGAATTATATATCCAAAGGCAATCTCATTATTCATCAATTTAAGTGACATAATAAATTATAACTGACTCAACGCAAGGGTAAATATGTAAATGTGTCGAATAACAATAATGCTCCGGCCAGAATGAGAAAGGATAAATGGTTGTTCAACCTTTCCACCGGGCAAACACAACCTAGAGAAAGATGACTAGACTAGGTTTGGTGGCTTGACTATTGGTATTCAAATAACTCTACCAACCAAATGCCTCATCTCAGAAATCCATATCGTAGAATGAAGGGGATGGGGGGGGGTACAGGAGTGGTAGTGGTGATCTACTTAATGATTTTCCCCAAAATTTTCTTTGCAATGTATCCTGGAAGCTTAAACAAGAAGGACCTATAGCTCCCCAGAGCTCTGAAAATAGAGCCATTATCTAGTTTGGTTTTGAGGATGGATTAGATGTATGCGTCACTTTTACTTTTAAGTTTATATTTCTGTCTCTCCTATGTTTCCTGCCTGTCTGCCTGCCAAGCTAACCTGAAGACACTGTTCCCAGCCCATTTTCTGTATCCCCAATAGTCACCAAATATTAACCCTCATACATAAGGGTTCCCCTAAAATTCTGAAGAATGGGATTAGGTAATTTTTGAGTCACTAGTTTCTGTTATTCAAAAATCCTGTTGATGGGCTGGCCGAGTGGTGCGGGGCGGTTAAGAGCTGGCTTGGGACGCCAGCGGCCCAGGTTTGGATCCCACATATGAGGGCCAGTGACACTGCCCTCTAAAAAAAAGAAAAAAAATCCTGTTGGTTGTATCATTCTGTGTAAGTTGCACAAAGAATGAGGGGAAAGGCAGGCTAGTGGCCCTTTCTCTCAGAGGTGCGTAAGTCCAGTGGGAACAATGTTAATTCACTCATGTTTTAACTTCCACCTTTGGGCAAGCTAAGTCAATCTTCTGAGGTCTCCTTTCTCCCCATCTGAAAGGTGTTTTAAAGAGCAAAGTACTAATTCTATCAGCAGTGTTCCACAGAGAAGAGTCTCAAACTGAGTAGGAAAAGGAAGTGAAACTAAGTTATACATGCAGTGGCGGGCACATGGTATTTAATCTACCAAAATATCTTTTGAGATAAGATTATTGATCCACATTTTCTAGAGGAGAAAAGAAATACCCAGGGTAATGCAGCTAGTAAGTGGTGGTAGGAGTTCAAAGTACTTATGTCTGCTACTCCAAACCATCATAGTTTTTTTAAAATTCAAACTTAGAGATTAGTCTTTTTACTCAGTTATTATCACAGTAAGTGACATCAGACAGGTCCTTAATAAATGCTTTTCTTTACAATGTAGACAATACCAAAGGAAATAAGGGAGCATTTCTTTGAACATCTCTTTGAATTCATTTTTCCAAAAAATAAATTGTATTTATTTTGTGATTTTTTTTTCTCCCCGCCCTGTTTTGTGATTTAATTTTCTCTAAATTCTTAGGGAAAAAACAACAACCCACAAAAAGACAGCTCTTCCAAGTGACCATTGCAAGTCTACTGGCTCCAGCAATTCAGCCCAATCTTCCACCTACCAAGGAACCAACCGCCTTGGCCAAGTCTTAAAGAGCTAGGGCAGGGCCTAGGCTTCCTCCTCCAACCAAGCCCAGCCCCTCCTTAAAGACTCAGGATGCCCAAAACAGCTCCTCCTCCACGGTTACCTAAAAGGCCTCTCGGCTCTGTGCCCCCAATAGCTTAGGTTCAAACTCAATGCCTACTTCTCCTTCCTCTTAGATGCATCTCTAGGTACCCGCTACTGTTTAACAGGGTTATCTGGGAGCTTTGGCCTTTTGAATCCTGTTCTCTGTGGCTGCAACTTTGGCTGGGTTGGTTTAAGTCAAAGACAAACCTTACTGCTTAAGGAGAAATAAGAACAATTAGACAAAGCCATACATTCTTGCCCCCCCTCCATTTCTCTCACGAGGCTTCCCAAAGTGCCCCCCATTGCTAGCCCCTCTTTGTTCAGCTCTTCAGCAAAGTCATTTTCCCTTGAGTTGAATTTGATTCCACATAGTGTTTATACCCTTGCTCCCCAACCTACCCATGCCCCTCCACTCCCAGCCCCACCCACCAGCTGCTAAAACCTAAAGAACAGAAATGGAGTGGAGGTAGAATCTAGACTGAGATGAGATTCGGTGGGTTCTAATCCTGGAATCACTTACCGCCCATGTCATTCGCTGGGGACTCCTGCAGTGTCCGGAGCTCATGCCGTCCTCCAGGAGGCTCATACTCCTCAGCTGATTGCAAGACAGCTGTTTCCCTCACACCCACCCCTGTCTGACAGAGCGCCCTGCAACTCTCTCTTGCCCTATCTTTCTTGGCCCCCCACCTCCTATTTTCCTCCTGGCTGGAAAATGGGGAGGAGGGCCAGGCGGTGGGAGTCGATTCAGACCCAGCTGGGCCACCCTGGAAACAAGGAAAACAAAACTCTCAAGCATCCAACCCCAAATCGGGGGGCCAGCAAAGCCGACTTCCTAAAAAGAATCTTCCTCTTGCTGCTAAAGCAACTCTTTTCCTCGGCTAAAAATAAAGTGGGTTCGCTGGGGCTGAAGTGGCCAATGCTGAGGATCCTCCGTTCCCCTTTCACCTCCACCAATTTACTTCCTGCCAAGCCCACTCTCCACCCATCGTCTAAACTCCACACACCCTTGAGGAGAGGGCCTGGGGTTGGAGCTAAGAAAATCAACTCAAACCCCAAAGCACTTCTTGAATGCAAAGTTCAGGCGGACAAAGAATCCTTCAAGACAGGAACCTATACAGCTGCTGTTGCTACCTCACACCCCAGCGCCTTCCTAAAAAGAAAGAAGGGAGGGGCAAATGCATATATTGGCGGAAACATATAGGGGCATCCCGGCCCAGGAAATGACAACTACTCCTGCGGGTCTTCTGGGGCGATGTTTCTTGGAGGCACCTAGCTGGGGACCTCCGGCTCATGCGGGTCAGAACCTAAAGTTCTCAGGGCAACCTGAGTGAGTGGGGTGACTCCGTCTACGGCCAGGCTACACCCAGAAGAGGTGTGACTATCCTGAGGGTGGAGTTCCTTAAAAGGGGCAGACAACAGCCAGAGGAGAGTGCAAATTGGGAGGAGGAGTAGGGTGCGGCTAAGACCAGGGAGGGAGAAAGGAGGGGGTGGGGCGGGACCCTGGGCGGAGAGCTCTGGCGTTTCCCCTGGAGGTCGCTTGTCGCAGTCTCCTGCCACAGGAGGTATAACTCGAGTAAATTTAAGGTCTTTCCGTCCCTGAAAGAGGCTTGAAAGCACATTGCTTGGTCACCTATCCTTTTGGGTTAAGCTAGCTCACCAGGGGAGGGTGAAAGGCAGGGATTGGGGGTGGGGGCTGTCTATGAAGAGAGGAATGGGGAAAGGGAAAAGCCAGAAAGCTGGTAACTAGAATCTTATTTACCCGCCTAACTCTCCATGGTAACCTTAAGACACCAGCAAGGACAGCCTGGGAGGAGACAGAGCAAAGGAGAATGGAGCTGGGGGGGGGGCATTTTCTAGCAAGAGATAGGAAACACGCAAGGGTGAAAGAATGGGTGGGAAAGAAGGAGGAGTTAAAGGAATTGTGAATACAGAAGACCCTTCTTTATTCCTCCAGATATCAGACCTCTAAGAATAGAATTCTCAAAGCTCTGAGACTCCCTCTCAACCACGCATTGGGGAAGATTCCTGTAGAGCTAAATCCACAGGGTAACAACCACATTTCCAGGATTTCTTTGCCCTTGCCTGAAAGTTCATTTCTATCTCATTTTAATAGAAGCCCCGGAAGTCTCAAGCAACCACAGGCACTTACCAGTGCCTCTTCTGTATCACAATTCTTTTAAAGGGGAGGAAAGAGAAGAGAGACAAGAAACAAAGCATAGAGAGGGAGGGAGAAGACACAGGAGAAATAATGATAGCTATTTTGTAATCAGTACATACTATGGACAAGCCACTGGGCCAGGTGTATTCATCATTTCTTATTCCGCATAACAACCCCGGGAAACAGGTACTATTATACTCCAAGCCCCTTTTTTAAAATAAGAAAACTAATGTTCAAAGCCCTGTACTTCCCAACATATATATGCTCACTTGCTTTACATTTCTGCCTGAACGTCTTCTAAACATCTCACTTTCTCTTACTCTGCCCCAAACTCTCTGTTCTTCCTCCTATAGTTCAACAACTACCTGAATAGTATCACCATGCACCCCAACATCCAAGGCAGAACCGTGGGACTCATCCTCTAACCTGTTGTGATCTTTCCTGGGCCTTACCTGTATTACAAATCCCTGAGAATGCCAGGTTGTTTCCAACCTCCATGCTTTCACTTACCTCTATTTCTCTGTTTGAAATGGCCTAACCAATCTGTCCATCTTCTTGAAAGGATTAACTGAAGATCATCTCCCCTCCTTAATTCCTTCTGGCAGAACTGAAGATTGCTTCCTCTGTGAACTTCTCTATCTCAGGGCACATATTTATCGATATAATTGCTCTCCCCTACTAGACCTGAGGTTAGGCACCAGGTCTTATCATTTCTGAAACATGGATGCCAGGTACTATTATTAAAAATAATAATAGTTTTAAGCATTAACTATGTACCAAGATCTGTTCTAAGCCATATATATGTATGAGGTCTGACAATTAACTTCGTGAATTTATTACAATGATGTTGCTAACCTTTTTTTATATATAAGAAGGATTATGCATTATGAACTTGTACCAACTGGACAGTTAACCAAGTTTACTATTTGGAAGTGCTGAAAAGGCTGCTTCAAAAAGTTAGACGACCTGAACTTTTTGCCAACAATTCATGGCTCTTGCATCACGACAATGCACCAGCTCACACGGCACTGTCTGTGAGGGAGTGTTTAGCCAATAAACAAATAACTGTATTGGAACACCCTCCGTACTCACCTGATCTGGTCCCCAATGACTTCTTTCTTTACCCAAAGATAAACTATTGAAAGAAAAACATTTTCATGACCTTCAGGACATCAAGGGCAATACAACAACAGCTCTGACGGCCATTCCAGAAAAAGAGTTCCAAAATTGCTTTGAAGGGTGGATTAGGTGCTGGTGTGGGTGCATAGCTTCCCAAAGGGAGTACTCCTAAGGTGAAGGTGACTGTAGTGATATTCAGCAATGAGGTATGTAGCACGTTTTCCAGAACAAGTTCACGATCTTTTTTTTTTTTTTTAAGATTTTATTGGGGAATTGGCAGAGGGGAACAGCATTGGGGAATCAGGGAAGGGGAACAGACAAGTTGCTGTCTTCCTGCTCCTCAGTCTAGTTGCAGACGATGCCGCTTCACTGGCCCATGTTGGTATCGTCATTGCACTCTTCCCAGATGAGGCAGATCGGTCGCTGGCCTCTGGATGCCGCCCACTGCGGCCATTCGCAGCTCACGCTTGGCTGCCAGCCGCTCACGCCGGCTGTGGGCCACTCACCGCAGCCCATGGCAGCCCACTGCAGCAGGGGCTGCAGCCCACACCATCACCGGGGCCCGCACAGCCCAGCTCCAGGTGGAGCTGCCGCTAGCTGTAGAGGGCAGTGTCACTGGCCCTCACGCAGGATCCGAACCGGGGCCGCCAGCATCCCAAAACCAGCGCTTAACCAATGCGCCATTCAGCCGGCCCCAAATTCACGATCTTAATTGTCAGAGCTCCTATGTGTCTGTGTGTCCAATGACACACCTTACCTGACAACCTTGTGTGTCCTGACAACCTTATCGGTAGGTATTATTACTATCCCCATTTTACAGATAAGAAAACTAAGGAACAGGGCCACCGAGTGGTGAGTGGTGTGTTGGTTAAGAGTTGGCTTGGGACAACCAATAGCTTGATAAGCAGAGCTCCAATTTGGATTCTACATGAGGGCCAGTGACGCTGTGCCCTCTACAGCTAAGATGGTGAACAACAGCTCAACCTGGAGCTGGGAACCTGTGAGTCACCTGCGATGGTGTAGGCTGCAGCCCGTGCTTGCAGTGGGCTGCCATGAGCTACCATGAGTGGCTGACAGCCAGAATGAGCTGCCGTGAACCGCCGTGAGCGGTGGTCCAATGACCGGGGACCGACTGACTCATCCGGGAAGAGCACAATGATCACAATACCAACATGGGCCAGTGAAGCGATGTCCTCCACAACTAGACTGAAGAACAAGTTGTCTGTTCCCCTTCCCTGATTCCCCAACGCTGTTCCCCTCCCTCAATTCCCCAATAAAATCTTTTAAAAAAAGGAAAAAACAGGAAACTAAGGGACAGACAGTAAGTAACGTGCATATGTATTTGTTGAATGAAAGAATATCCTTGTAGGAGGGATTTTAAAAAAGAACTTCCTCTCTTACTATATCATATTTTTCTACAGTCTGTCCAGGATACAAGGTAAGGTGTATTCACATGGAGCCATATAGACAAGTGTACAACTCTCTACACATTTGAAATAAATCACTTTATCACATGGAACTTTAGTACCTCAATGTATAAAATTTGGGGAGTTCTACTCAACATAGAATTCTCACCACTTCAACCAACACTATTTTCATCAACACTGGAAAGTTTTCTCTTATATTCGAGTGCATCAAAGTACATTAAACTGTTTATATCAACAATGAATGCATTTTTGTGATGTGTAGGTGATAATGAGCACATACTTGGAGTAAAATTTTGAAAAGAGTAACCACTAAAATTCCTGTCTAGGCGAGGTGTGCCTCACGGTCATAATGAGTTCCTTGTTCAACCTGGAAAAGCTCCTCAAGATCTATTAATTTACAGATAGCTAAACAGTTTATATGTATATATATATTTTTTTTTTTTTGAGGGCAGTGTCACTGGCCCTCATATGTGGGACCGAACCGGGGCCGCTGGCTTCCCAAGCCAGCACTTAACCACCATGCCACTTAGCCGACCCTATATTTTTAATGAAAGTTTTTCTTTACTAATTTATTTTAGGTCTTAGGTTGTTGTTGTAGTTTTAATTTGTAGGGAAAACCACGACCTCAGATTACAAATACAGTTTTTAAAAAACATAAATTATTGAAATTTGGGAAAAGAAACCCACGATTCTTCCCTGTCCATTCTTCAATCCATTTAGTCAACTAAATGTATTGAGCATTTGTGCTATAAGAAGAACCATGCTAGGGGCCGGCCGAGTGGCTCAGTTGGTTAAGAGTTGGCTTAGAGCATGTGTTCTGAGCAACAGGGCCACCGGTTCGATTCTCACATGGGCCAGTGAACGCTGCACCCCAGCTGAGCTGTCACTGAGCTGCCAACAGGTGGCAGGATGGCTCACTTGGTGTAACAAGAAGATTGCCTGTTCAATGGTGGGCTATGCCTACCCACAACTAAAGATTGAACTGAGCACCCTGAGCTGAGCAGCCACCCGGATGGCTCAGAGGATAGAGCATGCACTCTTAACAACAAGGCTGCTAGTGCCACTCCCACATGGGATGATGGCTACGCCCACCCACAACTAAGATTGAACACAGCACCTTGAGCTTAGAGGCCACGAGCAGCTGACAGGAAGCCAGATGGCGACTGGTGCCCTCCACAACGAAGATTGAAAAAGAACAACTTGGCTGGTCCCCTCCCCCAATTCCCCAATATTGTTCCCCTCCCCTAATTCCCCAATAAAAATCCTTAAAAAAACATGCTAGGTGTTAGGGGGGAAAATGAAAACATCCGTCTTCCCAATAGGCTCCAGTGAAGGAGCTCTTGGTTCACTATACACAGCACATTAGTTTACATTTCCCTTTAGTCTTTTAGAACTGGCTTCTGTCTCAGATTAGGACTCAAGATGGCTCACATGGAACTATGTACCCCATGACCACAGTTAATGGCAAAGGCAGGACATTTCTTTTATATTCTTTGCCTCTGGACACATCATTAATCAGCATGAGGCTGTTGTTGTATAAGTCACAGGAAAGGATGTTGGGGATCAAGTATGTAGAACTAGAAGTTGTGATAAGTTTCCCTCTCTTTTTAGGAAGCATCCCATGTTCTCCTTTGTGTTAGCTGGCTTAAGAAACCAAATAGCAATCTGCAATATCTTCAACTCCATTCATCCTACCCTAAGCCTTAGGAAGACTCCCTGGCTGACGTAGTAGCCTGTGTTTTCCTCTATATACCCAAAAAATCAGATGAGGAGTACGAGTTAAATTAAGCATGAAACCTAATGAACAGCTAAGAAATAGGCAGACACCCCATATATCAGGGCCCACAAGATGCTTGTCCCTCCCTTTCTCTCTTCCACTTCTTCATTCTCCTGCTTCTCCTTTTCTTGAAAGCCAACAGACAAAATATTAGGGTGGAACACAGTGTGAGGGCTGTAGGGAGGGGAGGAAAATCCTCATTAAGAAGACTCCACCCTCCCTGCTCCCACTACAACAAGGACAATGACAGCAACAAAAAGGCTTGGGGAGCTGGGGCTGAGAGGAAGGTGGAGCAGAATAGGGTGAAATGAGGAAGGGTGGGGAGAGCAAAGGGAGTTTGGGGCCCCACAGGGTGGAGCTGGTCTTGGGAGGGGAGGGAAGTCAAGCAGTATATAAACAGAAAAGCCTGCATTCTCAAGGCACTGTTGTTCCTGGAACAACAAAAGTGGAGCTGAAACCAGTGCATAGCTCAGATCTCATGGAACAAAATTTCCCTCCTCACCCACTTTCTTCTTGCTCTGCAGCTTCCCAGAGGGCATATTCTTCTTTCTAGAAGAACTTTTGCCCCTCTGCTAATGTTGAACCAGTGTTAAGTTCCTCACACATCCCAGAGGTCAGTGCTAAGGTTACTGTCCAAAGGATAAGGATATTTTGGAGAAGGAAATCTAGTTAGCTGAGAGGAGAAAGCCTGGAAGGGACTGTGGGAGAAAAACAATGACTTTGCTTATAAGCTGTACAACCTTGGGCAAATGACTTCACATCTCTAAAGGAATACAACTAGTACTTATTTCTCAGAATTGTCAAAAAGATTAATAAAATGCAGAGGTGACCTTACAGTGAAATTAATGAAGCTTGAGCTTTAGGGCCTTTATTGAATTGGCACGTTCCAAGACCCTAAGAGGGATCAAACGGTGTAGTTTTCTTAAAGAGGGCCCACAAAATTGGATCAGCTTCAGGATCCCCAAATCCAGGACCTGCCCCTTATGAGATTATAGCCTACAAAGCACAGTGCTTGACACAAACGAAGCACTCAATAAAGGATAACTATTATTCCTATCAATGACTGCTCTTATATATACTAGCTTTAGATTGAGTCTCTTTCTGGCCATGGATATTGGGAACTTGCCTCCGTGTTTCCCGTAACTCCCATCCTGTATATATGGATAAACCAACTTACAAAAATTATAACTAAACTGCTTGCTTGACACATTCAGAGGCATGACTGAATTCAGCTTAGGAATGGCCAATGGGCCAGAAGCAGCTCACCAGGATTTGAAATTCTCCTTGCAGAGCACCATCCCAGGCAAGCTCTGGCAGGCCTGCTAACTCCCACAGGTTTAGTTGTGCCTTAGGCTGCTAACTTTATGTTCAAAGAGTTTGATTAGGGAAGTGTGTGTGTGTGTGTGTGTGTGTGTGTGTGTGTGTGTGTGTGTATCTTGTGTGTTGGGGCTAGAGGGTTGGGCATGCATGGATTTTTTTCATACCAGTTTAGACCCTAGATTCTACCACACCCATAAACTGGAGGAACTAAGAGGCTATATAATCATCAACCAAGCCAAACCAGAAAAACTGGGAGCCTCAGCCTCATCTGCAGGAAAGAAGAACATCCTTAGACTGGTCCCTAAAATGTTTATTCATGAATCAAGGAAGGATCCTATTGAGTGTACAAGAAAAAGACTTGCATTCTTACTTTCATATTAAATGAATAAATATACAAGATTGTCTAAGGAAATGTATAACTAGAACAGAAACTTATTTATCATTGTGTTAATCCAGAGAGATGTCAGGGTCCTGCAGGCCCCCCAAAGCAGACTCATATTTATCATCCTTGCATTACAACAAGCACTCTCACTTTTCTATCAGAGGGGTTGTGTACATTTCCCATTATCCTCCAAACCAATGGGAGATTATCTTCACCCTTCTGCCCATTATAGTTTTATCACTTCTCTCAGAAAGTAAAAGGGAGAAAAGAAAGAAGGAGGGGAGTATGTCTTTGGTGCTTTCTTTTATTTTTTTTAAAGATTTTTATTGGGGAATTGGGAAAGGGGAACAGCATTGGGGAATCGGGGAAGGGGAACAGACAAGTTGCTGTCCTTTTGTTTTGTTTTTGAGGGCAGTGTCACTGGCCCTCATATGTGGGACCCGAACAGGGGCCACTGGCTTCCCAAGCCAGCTCTTAACCAATGCGCCACTTGCCCGGCCCAAGTTGCTGTCCTTTTGTTCTTTAGTCTAGTTGTGGAGGATGTTGCTTACTGGCCCATGTTGGTATCATCATTGCGCTTTTCCCAGGTGAGGCAGATAGGTCACTCACAGTGGCTGCTGGCCGCTCACGCTGACTGCCGCCCACTCACAGTAGCCTATGGCAGCCCAGTGCAGCAGGGGCTGCAGCCTACGCCGACGCCAGTGACTCACAGCAGCCCAGCTCCAAGTGGAGCTGTTGTTCACCATCTTAGCTGTAGAGGGTAGTATCACTGGCCCTCATGTGGGATCTGAACCAGGGCCCCCGCTGCTTAGAGCTGGCGTCCCAAGCCAGCTCCTAACCAAAATGCCACTCGGCCGGCCCTGGAATAGTTTTTAATTTATTTTTTTCGGTTACAGTTGACATTCAATATTATTTCATATTAGTTTTAGGAATATAGCATAGTGATTAGGTATTTATATAACTTATGCAGTGATCCCCCAGATTATTTTAGTACCCACCTGACACTATTCATAGTTGTTGCAACATTATTGACTATATAGAATGGAATAATTTAGAGCCACAACATCTGGATGTGAATATTAGCTTCACCACGTACGAGCTGGGTGATCTTGGATAAGTTATTTAATGTATCTGGGCCTCGGTGTCCTCATTTATAAAATAGTAGTAATAATACTACCTACTCATAGGATATTGAGAGGATTATGTAACTTAATACATGTACATGCAACATACTTAGAATAGTACATGACACAGAGTAAGCACTATATGATTTTTCTATTATTATGTTGAACTGAAATATGCCTCTTTGAGATTTCTACCTATTAGTTCTGGGACTGACTGCTTGGAAGCATAGAGCAAGGTTCGCCAGGTTAATGGAGAGCACATGTGGCGCTCATCTGCTGGGTGGGAGGAGTGCTCCACAAAGGAATAATGGAACCTGCCAGTGTTTCCATCCCAGAGAGAGTTGCCCTGACCTCTGCCCCTCCAGCCCTCACTCTGAAGTTAGTCAATTTAGTTACTCCTTGTATGTCCCTGGCACTTTTGAGCTGCTGCCCCTGCAATGGAGCTTAGAGCCAAGTGGGTTTGTGAGCAAGTTTGTATGCTGGACCTTTAAGAGCACCTCATCTCAGTCTTCATCAGTCCCTTGTCTTTCTGAGATGCAGTCCCCTCTGGTTTTCATAGCCAGATGTTATTGGCACTCCTCATCCTGTCACTGGTGTCCCTGGCTGGGGAGCCGGGTGTGGGGCTAAGACCCCTCTTGATTCTTAATTGCCACAGTGGGTGTGTGATCTGCCCGTTCAGCATCTCTGTCATTCCTACCAGTCTCCATGTGGCTGTGGCTTCTTTTTTTTTTAAAGATTTTATTGGGGAATTGGGGGAGAAGAACAGTGTTGGGAAATCGGGGAAGGGGAACAGACAAGTTGCTGTCTTTTTGTTCTTCAGTCTAGTTGCGGAGGATGTTGCTTCACTGGCCCATGTTGGTATCGTCATTGCGCTCTTCCCAGATGAGGCAGATTGGTCGCCGGCCTCTGGATGTCACTGACCACGGCTATTGGCAGCTCACGCTGGCTGCCAGCCGCTCACGCTGGCTGCTGGCCACTCACTGTATCTTATGGCAGCCCACTGCAGCAGGGGCTGCAGCCTACACCATCGCCGGGGTTCGCACAGCCCAGCTCCAGGTGGAGCTGTTGTCAGCTGTAGAGGGCAGTGTCACTGGCCCTCATATGTGGGATCCGAACTGGGGCCACTGGCATCCCCAAACCAGCTCTTAACCAATGCGCCACTAGGCCGGCCCTGGTTTCTTCTTAATATCCTTACTTATAAGAATTCTGTTCAGCTATTCTTCAGGTGGTTCTCAGTGATGGTTGTTCTATAATTCAATCGTAATTTTGATGTCATCATAGGAGAAGGCAATCACAGAGCTTACCCACTCTGCCCTCTTGTCCAGAAGTCCTAAAAGAATCTCTCAAAATTTCTTTAGGTTTTCCTGTTTTAATTTCAGGTGATGTATACAACACACATCCATTACTCTCATTTCCATCACTGGGACTTACCGCTTGGCTTAGGAATGTGAGGAAGAGAAGATTGACTAGGGAAGTGAAGATTGATTAGGGATGAGGTGAAACCTATTAATGGAATTAAGTTCAAGGATATGACAGGGGACTGGGATGAAGTGATGGCATCTCATGCACACTATTCATTAACTTATTCATTCATTTATATATCCATCAGCTCTTTATTTAATATGTGGCCAAGCATTATTCTGACACAGGGTGATAAGTCAGTGAATAAGAAAGATCAATCCCTGCCCTCATGTTGCTTATATTCAAGTTGAGGAGACAGATAATAAATACAAACAGATATATAAGGTTGGACAGTGTTAAGTACAAGCAAGTTAAATGACAGTGAGTAGAGAAGGGTTTCTACTTTAATAAAAGAAGGCGTTTTTAGAAAAGTCACATTTGAGCAAGTATCTGAGGGAAATAATGAAATAAGACATATCAAGATCTGGGGGAAAATGTTTTAAGCAAGGGAACAGTCAGTGTAAGGTCCCTGAGGTGAAAGCATGCCTGGTACATTCTAGGAACAGTGAGGAGGGCAGTATGGCTGAAGTACAAATAGCAAAGAGAAGAGTGGCAACAGATGAGATCAGAAAGGTTGCAGAGGGCCAGAGTGCATAGGCCTTAGCAGCCATGGTAAAAATTTTGATTTTTACCCTGCATAAGATGGAAAACCACTGGAGGGTTTTGAGGAGAGGATGGTTTTTTTTGGTTTTTGGTTTTTTTTTCAGGAACTGGTATTTATTATCGAAGTCATATTCGATGTCAACAAGATGCCACAACTACAAAAAAAATTGCACACATTGCAATCTCAATGGAAACAGTCAAACGGAATCCCAGTCATTAAAAAAGTAATTCAAATTACCCCAAAAAGCAACTGAATTTTTTAAACATCTTTATACATCCAGCCAACAAATTAAAATGGTTAACAAAAAAAAATACAAATTCAGAGATCTGGTATCGATGTTTAAAAAAGGCAACTGCTTAAGCATTTCTATCGATTCAAACATCAATATCTCCACCACTCAGCTTCATCCCATTCATCATCTGGCAGGCTCGCTCAGCCACCTCTGGCAACTCAAACTTAACCACACCGCACCCCTTGGACTTCCCATTCTCCATCTTGATGTTGGCATACAGCACGTGGCCACATTCGTTGAATTTGTCCTTTAGCATCTTCCATGTAAAATCAAATGGGAAGTTTCTCACAAATATCTGGCAGGCCTTCCTGGCCACCCCGGGAGCATGGCCTCCAGTTCTACCAAAGGAACCTGAGAAGCTTCCTCCGAAGTTGCCACGCTCCATCTCAATGGTGCGGTCAAAGCTGGCACTGCCACCACCACCCATAGCCAGGCCCATGCGCTCAATGCCAGCGCCCAGGGCTGGTCCCATGGCGGGACCCATGTGCAGACTGTTGGCGCCCATGCGCTCCAGGCCCATGCGCTCCAGACTGTTGGGGCCCATTCACTCCAGGTTGTTGGCGCCCATGCGCTCCAGGCCAGTGGCCACACGATCCATCACAGGGCCCATGCGCTGCAGGCCTGCCCCCATGCCTGCGAGCACCATGCGCTCCATGCTCAGGCCTATACGCTCCACGCCAGACCCAATGCGCTTCATGGTCTGGCCCATGCGCTCGATGCTGGAGGCCATGTGGTCGAGGCCCAGTGGACCCATGCGATCGATGCTGGAGCCTATGCGCTCAACGGAGCCCATGCGGTCCATGACTAGGCCCATGCGCTCGATCTCAGAGCCCACACGCTCCATGCCGTGGCCCAGGCCTGTGCCCATGCGCTCCATGCCAGCACCCCCAATGCAGTCAATGTCAGGGCCCATTCTCTCGATCCCGGGGACACTGTCTCCACCTCCACCTCCTCCTCGCTTTGCAATGATCTCTCCTCTCTTCAGTGCATTACTTAGGATTTCGTTTATTCTGCCCATGTTCATCCCAGATCCAAACTGACCCATGTTTTCCATACCACCACCAAAGGGTCCCTCCATGCTTCCCATTTTATTTATTCCAAATCCTATGCCTTCCATTCCCATTCCTGTGGGCCCTATGTTTCCCATGCCAATGCCTTTATTCAGGTGATTGGCATCAATAGGCTGCCCTCCTGGTCCTAACCCCATGCCAATAACACCAAGACCATGGGGAAGCTGCTGAGGACGTTCAGGAGGGAAAAAAATCTCCTTTTGGTAAGCCCTGTCATCCATTTTCACGTGCATTGGTCTATCAAATAGCAGTTGGCCATTAAACATAGATATAGCTTGCACAGCTTCAATGGACTGTTCAAAAGAAACAGTGCCTATTCCCCGACTTTTCCCATCTTTATCTTCAAGAATGTCTGCTCGGACCACCACACCAGCCATACTAAACACTTCCTTCAGTTTCTTCCAGCCAACTTTATAATCCAGATTTGCTACAAAGACTGTGCTTCCAAGTCTTCCAGCCTTTTGCATTGCTCTCCTGGCATGTTCACCATCAGGATCTTCTTTGACTTTCAGTGGTCTTCCACTCAGACTATGGTTGTTTAGAACTTCAGCAGCTTTTTTCATGCTCTCTTCCATCTTGAATTCAACAATGGCACATCCCCTTGACTTTCCTTCAGCGTCCATTAAGAGCTCCACGTATGTTACCTCACCAACTTTTTCTTTAACCAGGTCTTTAAGTGATTGCCATTTCACATCATAAGGTATGTTTGTAATGAAGGCTCTGTATCTTTTGGTCGGATTGGCATATGGCTCAAAGCAATTGCCTCCTCTTTTTATGTTTTTCTCCTTCCTCTTTTCATTCTGAGGTCGTTCTCCTTCACCTTTCAGTCCCGGAGCCCCATTTCCGCTCGGCGCACCGCTCTCTCCCTCCATATTGGGCTCTGTCGCCACCGCTTCGACTCCTGCCGCCATTTTCTCCACGTCTGGGCTTTGTGTGTAGGAGAGGATGTTTTAAAAAGACCACTTTAGACCAAGGGCAAGAAAAGATACCACTAAGTCAGCTATTGCACGAATCCAGGTGAAAGATGATGATGATCAAGGAAACAGTGAGAGGTGTTTAGAAGACTGGAATCTGAACGCAGAAATGATGTGATCTGCTGTGGACAGGATGTAGAGTGTTAGAGAGACTTCCAGGAGTTTACTTCAAGGTTTGGGGTCTCTGCAAATGAAAGGATGGAATTGTCATTACCTGAAATATATAGGACTGCAGATTAAGAAGGTCTGGTGATGAGAGGAGGAAAACAAGAGTTAAGTTTTGGTTGTATTAAGTTTGAGATGTCTAACAGACATACAAGATACCAAATAGATGGTTAGATTTAGGAATCATTGGCATACAGATGGTATGTGAAGTTACAGAACTGGATGACAGCTTCTCAACAGTGAGTGTTTATAGAGAAGCGCTCTGAAGACTAAGCCTAGTAGGAATCCAAAGTTTAGAGGTGGGAGAGATAAGGAAGATTCAGAAAAGGAGACTAAAACAACAAGGCAGAGAGATAGAAGGAAAACCAAGAGAACATAGAAACATAGAAGATACATGAAGAGAGTTTTTCCAGCAGAAGGAGTGATTAAAGCTATCATTTCCTGATGGCAATTTTGATTAAGATGAGAACTGAGAATTTACTACTGGATTTGGTAACTTGGAGGTCATTGGTGACCTTGAAAAGAATATTTTCAGTGGAGTGGTGGTGGCGGGGAAAGCCTATAGTTAAAAATAACAAACAAAAAGATAGTTTAATGGTTTATTTGATAGGCTGCATTAAAAGTTATGTGTCTGGGGCCGGCCGAGTGGCTCAGTGGTTAAACGCTGGCTTGGGAAGCCAGTGGTCCTGGTTCAGGTCTCACATATGAGGGCCAGTGATACTGCCCTCAAAAAAAAGTTATGTATCTATTAGAGAAGGCATAACAGAGAAAGGATAAAATGGAGTGAGCTCTAAAGGATAAATACAAGTTTGCTGGGAAAAAGAGGAGGGATAATCCACATAGAAATAGCATGAGGCAAGGGCACAGAAGTGTTGAGTTGTATAAGATATTCAAGGCAAAATAAGCAATCCATTTTAGATGACAACATAAGGTTCTTGAGAGGTGAAGACTTGGCATGGAATTTTTGCTTACATTTGCAGAAAGAGAGAATTTCAGATGAGAACTTTGGTCATTTTCACCACTATCAGGTAGTAGTGAAGGCATTATAACATAATATTTATTAAGCAACATTTGGACTTGATACTATCCTCAAACTATACTAAATAGGCATTTATGTTTCACCCCAATTAAGCTATACAATTAATGTAATTCCAATAAAAGTGGAACAGTCTTATTTTACCAGATGTCAAAAATGATACCATAAAGTTACAGAAGTTAAAACAGTGTGAAAAGGGCATATAATTAGCTAAACAGAAATATTAGGGTCAAAAATTGACACATGCATATATGAGGGCTTAGTATTTGATAAATGTGGTGGCATCTAAAATTCATTGGAAAAAGACAGATTATTTAATAAATGGCACTGGGTCAACTGGCTATATGTTTGGAAATAACAAAGTTAAATTCTTACCTAATACAATAGAATAAACCCTCCACTTCCACAAAAAGTGGGCAAAGAGTGCAAATAGGCAATTCACAGAAAAGTATAGATGGCCTAAAGCTTAATCATAATTAGCTGTTAAATAAATGCAAATTAAACAATAATGAGAAGTTTTCAGCCTCTCAGATTGGCGATTTTTACAAAATTGATAATACTGTGTATTGTCAAGAGTGTGAAAAATCAGACAACTTCATGCATAGTTGGTGAGTATGTAAATTAGTACAGCATTTTTATTACATTTGAAATGTGAATATCATCTTACCCAGAAATGTAATGTCTAGAAATCTGCTTACAAGTGTGCAAAGATAGAAGAACAAGCATGTCCACGTTATCATTAAGATTATCATCATCATCATCATCATCACCACTTGTTGAGCATTTCTATGAGCCAGGAAATGTTCTACGCATTTTTACCTGTATTGCTTCATTTAGTACTCACAACAAATCTCTGAGGTAGGTACATATTATTATTTTCTTTTACATGCTGGGTAATTGAGACACAGGGAAGATAGTTAATTTTCCCAAGTTCACAGAGCCTGAAAGTAGGCTAAAAGTCAAACCTGAGCAATCTAACCCTAGAAGACTGGATGCTGATACACATCTTACATGTGTCCACAATTTTGTATTCTACTCTACCTCCTCAACTCTTATTTCATTATCTCCACCTCCTTGTATCCTACTCCACCATGGATCTGGAACTACTGTTGCTGGATTATTGTGATGTTTCTAGCTAAAGCAGCTTGTGTGTACACAAGGAACAGACTCTGTTCCTGGGAAAGGGAAGAAAGCAGACAGACCAGAGGGAGGGATCCCATTCCATTGGAATGTTCCATTTATGGAAGGTTATGGATGTCAGACACAGATTAATGATAATAATTATCAGAAAACATAGAAGTAACATAAGGAAATGACATTACTCAGAGACCCTTCAGGCATATGTGGAAGCAGGTCAAGCTGGAGTCACAGAAAGTATTTATGAGACAGTTGTATTGGTTCAAGCATGAAGACCTTGAGGAATAGAAGATGGATATGACAGAGATTTAGAAAAGACATATTTTCATTTTACAACTAATTAGACTTATGAGACATAGAAAAGTGAATCACCTTCACTGCCCAACTCTACCACTGGCACCCCTTTTAACCTACTCCAAAACATAATCTAGCATAAGAATATTTTTTAAAAATCTGTGTAACTAGTACTTTATTTCTCTTCTCTGTCATTACGCTGCCTTGCACACAAAAGTCACTTAATTCACATCTGTTAAATGGGGAGTATTTGAGAAGTTCACAACACCTTACAATATGACACTGAATCGATTTCTCTCATTAGCTGTATTTCCACATCAACTGCACCGTGGATTTGGATTTTGGTTTGTTTTGCTTTGTAGTTCTGATCTTATTTATCAGTGTCACAAAGCCTTCACAACCTAGATGAAATACACAGACAAATGACCTAATTTTGATCCCATCTGGCAAATTACCAGAGGGTATCGGTTTAGCTTCTAGATGGGGACAAAGTCCTCAAAAGTGGCAAACCAATAAATGCTAAGGCATTGATTTAAAGAGAAAGCTCTTGGGTTGGCTGAGTGGCGCGGTGGTTAAGGGCTGGCTTGGGATGCCAGCAGCCCCGGTTCAGATCCAACATATGGGGGCCAGTGACACTGCCCTCAAAAAAAAAAAAGGAGAAAGCTCTTTATATTATGTCAAATATGGAAATACATTTGCATTTTCATCTTTCATCTGTTGGGGTTGGGATTAGGGTGACAACTGGTTTCTTTTGGACAAGCAAAGGTACTGTGGAGTAATTAAGCAATATATTTACTTGCCAAAGCCCTGAAGAAAGGATATCTTAACAATTTTATTCAGCGCCTGCCGAGTGGCACGGTGGTTAAGTGCTGGCTTGGGAAGCCAGCAGCCCCAGTTAGGGTCCCACATATGAGGGCCAGTGACACTGCGGTCAAAAAAAAAAATAACAATTTTACCCAAATATGGTGAGTTGAACTAAGATTTAACTCTAATAACATGCTTTCTATTGTTTTATTTCCTTACCTGATGTGGAAGCTATGCTGACCTGAGGAACATAATCAAGTCCTGAAGGAGAGAATTCAAATAACTCAAAAGCATCAGTAGCTCCTCCAGTGTATCAGAGCTCCTCCCCAGTGAATGAAACTACACATTTCACATATTCTTGCTATTTGGTTTACCCTTTGACTGGGTGAGGAAAGATAAGTCCCTTGAGAAAAATGAGCAAGAATCCCCCTCCCCCACCATGGCCACTCAATACCTTAGTCTGAAGTGTCTCTCAAATCTATCTTTAAATCTCTCTCTTTATGTACAGCTGCTGCTGTTTTATTTTACATCTGTATGTCATTTTACTTCCTATTCTCTCCATCTGGAATGCCTTCTCAATGTACCCCTCTCACCATCACCCTTAGCCCTTCCTTTGTTTGGAGAAAAATCCATCCTTCAAGATTCAGCTTAAATTGTAGCTCTAGCATTACCTTCCTGAAGAAGACTTTCTTGTCATCTTTCATGCAGTTAAGCTCCATCCTCTAACCTAGTGCAGCACCTGCTAAAGATGTTTATTATAGCGTTTATCATTACAATTGGAATTGTGTATTTTTTAAAAAAGATTTTATTGGGGAATTGGGGGAGGGAAACAGCGTTGGGGAACCGGGGAAAGGGGGACAGACAAATTGCTGTCCTTTTGTTCTTCATTCTAGTTGCGGAGGACATTGTTTCACTGGCCCATGTTCGTATCATCATTGTGCTCTTCTCAGGTGAAGCAGATCGGTTGCCAGCTTCTGGGTGCCCACTCACAGCAGCTCCTGGCAGTTCAAACTGGCTGCCAGCCACTCACTGTAGCCTATGGCAGCCCACTGCAGCAGGGGCTGCAGCTATGCTGTCCCTGGGGACTCACAGCAGCCCAGCTCCAGGTGGAGCTAGTTTTCACAATCTTAACTGTAGAGGGCAGTGTCACTGGACCTCATGTGGGATCTGAACCGGGGCCCTGCTGCTCAGAGCTGGCATCCCAATCCAGTTCTTAACCAATGTGCCACTTGGCTGGCCCCAGGAATTGTGTATTTATATTATTTCTTTGAGGGCCTTCATCTTAGCTTAGTTTGTGAACTCCTCAAGGCTAGAGCTCATGTGATACCTATAGCCCTGGTTCTAAGTAGTTTCTTTAATATAGGCGGCACTCAGTAAATTGTTCATTCATTTATTCAGCACTGGGGTATAGTGAAAAAAAAAATAACAATGTCTCTTATGGAGATTAAATTTTAGTCAGGGGAAATGAACAATAAACAATAAAGAATACAAGGTCTGACAATTAAGATTGCGAACTTGTTGCAACCATGTTTCTAACATTTATTTGATATCAGAGGGATTCTTCATTATGAATTTGTATAAATGGACAAACAGTTAACCAAGTTTACCATTTGGAAGTGCTGCAAAGGCTGCATGAAAAAGTTAGACAACCTGAACTTGTTGTCAATAATCCACGGCTCTTGCATCACGACAATGCACCAGCTCATGTAGCACTGTCTGTGAGGGAGTTTTTAGCCAGTAAAAAAATAACTGTATTGGAACACCCTCTCTACTCACCTGATCTGGCCCCCAATGTCTTCTTTCTTTACCTGAAGATAAAGGAAATATAGATAGGAAGACATCTTGATGACATTCAGGACATCAAGGGTAATACGATGACAGCTCTGATGGCCATTACAGAAAAAGAGTTCCAAAATTGCTTTGAAGGGTGGATTAGGCACTGGTGTCAGTGCATAGCTTCCGAAGGGGAGGACTTCGAAGGTAACTGTAGTAATATTCAGCAATGAGGTGTGTAGCACTTTTTCTAGGATGAGTTTTTAAACTTAGTTGTACGACCTTGTATGTCAGAGAAAAAAAGACAGAGTAGTAGGAATAAGGAGTGCTAGAGAGAGTGTTACTATCTTACATACTTCTCTAGGGAGGTAATATTTAAACAGAGGCCTGAAAGAAAGGAAAACAGAAGACATTTGGGTAGTGAAAAGGATTCCAAGCAGAAGGAATGGCAAGTTCAAAGTTCCTGTAGCTTGATCAGAGTGAATGAATGGGAAGAGAGGGTAGGAGATGGATGGGGTCAGGGAGGGAACAGGGGCCAAATCATGGAGTGTCTTTTTTTTTTAAGAGGGCAGTGTCACTGGCCTTCATATGTGGGATCCGAACCCGGGCCGCTGGCGTCCCAAGCCAGCTCCCAACCACCGCGCCAGGTAGTCGGCCCAATTGAGTTTCTTAAATGCCAATGTAAGGAATTGGGCTTTCAGTTTTCATGTGATAGAAAGCCATTGGAGAGTTTGGGGCAGAGTACTGACCTGATCTAACTTGTGTTATAATAGTATCACTATTAGGAATTCATTTTTAGGGGCAACGATAGAATAGGAGGGACTAGTTAAGAGGCTATCTCAATATGCTAGGGGATATACTGTGGTAGCTCAGACCAGGGGAGGTATGTTGGAAGTGGTGAGAAGTGGCTGGATTTAGGATATTCTGTTTTATAAGGTTAGAGTTAACAGCATTTGCTAATGTACTTATTACACATGGGATATAATAATGACTCTAATATTTTTTACCTAATCAATGGAAAGCAGTTGCAATTTACTAAAAAGGAGAGGCTGGGAGAGCAGGCTAGTGAGAATCATGGTTAATTTTGAGTTGTGCTTTGGCTAGGTTAAGAATGGGGCAAGTTAAGATGAAAAATGAAGATGAGCAGTTTTCAGGTCTTTTCCAAAGCTATTTTAAGTCTACCTGATTTTGGTGTTTTCTGAGGTACCATTCATCACAACACTACAAAACCAAAATCTATCAAAAATTATAAAAATCACTATAATTTATTGAATAAAAAACAAATACCAGGCACTGTGGGAACTTTGTATGCATGATCTCATCTCATTTTTCTCTAAACACTAGAAACTACAAATTATTTTTGCCTTTTTTTCATATGATAGAGCTGAGGTTCAGAGAACTTAAACATTGTATGCAAGGCCAGAGAGTCCATCACACTCCAAGATCATCATGGACTTCTATTCTAAAAGTAGAGTACACCACTGCCCATAAACTGGATTTGAACCATCCCACTTCTAGCATATTTTGCCTAGTTTTGCAATTGGAGAAATGAAGATCTTGAAAGGGAAAAGGTAGTTACATAAGGCCCGACTATAGGCAGTGATTCAGACAGAAAGATACCATAATCTAGAGAAATATTCTCTTCTTAAAAAAAAACACATTTACTGATAGAAATAAACAATAGGAGAAAACTAGAGAATTCATAAACATGTAGAAATTAAACAACACTCTCCTAGAAAACCAATGGATCAAATAATAAATTAAAAGTGACACACAAGGGCCGGCCAAGTGGCTTAGTTGGTTAAGAGCTCGCTCATGAGTGCGAGCTGAGCTCTGAGCAACAGCAGTTCGATGCCCAGCCCGAGCTAAGCTGCTGCTAAGCGGCCAACAGTTAGCAGGATGGCTCAGCTGAAAACAAACAAACAAATAAACAAAAAGTTACACACAAAAAAATCTTGAGAAAATAAAAATAGAAACACAACATACCAAAATGTATAAAATACAGCCAAGGCAGTTTTAAGAGAAAGGTTTATAGCTATAAACACATATACTAAAAAAGAAGAAATATCTCAAATAAACAACCTAACAGTGTACCTCAAGGAACTATAAAAAGAAAAACAAAATAGGCCCAAAGTTAGCAGTCAAAAATACATAATAAACAGTAGAGTAAATATAAAGGAAATAAAGAATAAGAACACAATAAAGAAGATTAGCAAAACTAAGCATTGGTTCTTTGAAAATATAAACAAAATTGACAAATCTTTAGCTACACTAATGAAGAAAATAAGAAACAGGACTTAAATAAATAAACTTAAAAGTTAAAGAGGAGACACTACAGCTGGTACCACAGAACTACAAAGGATCATAAAAAACCACTAGGAAAAATGATACACCAACAAACTGGACAATATGGAAGTGAAGGAATTCCTAGAAACATATTAATACAATTTACCAATTCTCAATCATAAAGAAATAGAAAACATGAACACACAAATAACAAGTAAGGAAATTGAAACAGTAATATAAAACCTCCCAAAAAAGGAAAGACTAGAACCAGATGGTTTCACTGGTGAATTTCAGCAAATATTTAAAGAATTAATGCCAAACTTTCTCTATTCTTCCATAAAATTGAAGAGGAAGAAACACTCTCAAACTCATTTTGTGAGGCCAGCATTATCCTGATATGAAAGGCAGATAAGGACACTACAAGAAAAGAAAACTATAGGCCAATACTCCTGATAAATATAGATGCAAAAATTCTCAACAAAATATTACTAAAACTAATTCAACAGCATATTAAGAGGGCATACATCATGATCAAATAGGATTCATCAATGGGTGCAAAAATTGTTCAACATGTGCAAATCAATACATGCGATACATTGCATTAAAAGAATAAAGGATAGGGCTGGCCGAGTGGCGCGGTGGTTAAGTGCTGGCTTGGGAAGCCAGCGGCCCCGGTTCGGTCCCACATATGAGTGCCAGTGACACTGCCCTCAAAAAAAAAATTATAAAGGAAAAATTCATATGATCATTTCAACAGATGAAGAAAAAGCAATTCACAAAATTTAACATCTTTTCATGATAAAAACCCATAATCAATTAGGTATAGAAGGAAGTTACTTCAACACAATAAAGACTATATATGACAAGCCCGCAGCTAACATCATACTCGATGGTGGCAGGTTGAAAGCTTTTCCTCTAGGATCAGCAACAAGACAAAAGTACCTACTCTCACCACTCGTATTCAATGAGTGGAAGTCTTAGCCAGAGCAATTAAGCAAGAGAAAGAAATAAAAGGCAGACAAATTGAAAAAAAAGAAGTAAAATTGTCTCTGTTTGCACATGACATGATCTTATATATAGGAAAACCTAAAGATTCCACCAAAAAATTGTTAGAAATAATAAACAAATTCAGTAAAGTTGTAGGATACAAAATCAACATACAAAAATTAGTTGTGCTTAGCATAACAATCTCAAGATCCATCCATGTTGTCACAAATGGCACTATTTCATCTTTTCTTATGGCAAAATAGGATTTCATTGTGTATATATGCATATCTTCTTTATCCAATCATCTATTGAAGGACACTTTGGTTGTTGCCATGTCTTGGCCACTGTAAGTAAAGTTGCAATGAACATTGGAGCACATATATCTTTACAGATAGTTTCAGATTTTTTGGTAGTTTAGTGGTTACTAGAGGGTAGGGGGACAGGGAGTAGAGGAGTGGTAGATGAGGGTAAAAGGGATCAAATATATGGTGATGGAAGGAAAACTGACTCTGAGTGGTGAACACACAAAGTGATATATAGATGATGTATTACAGACTTGTACACCTGAAACCTATGTGACTTTACTAACAATTGTGACCCCAAATAAACTTAAATTTTAAAAAAATTAGCTGTATTTCTATACATTAACAAGAAACTATCTGAAAAATAAGTAAAACATTCCAATTTACAACAGCATCAAAAATAATAAAATACTTAGCAATAAATTTAACCAAGAAGGTGAAAGATCTGTATATTGTAAACTATGAGATATTGATGAAAGAAATTGAAGCAGACCCAAATAAAAAGATAGATATTCCATGTTCATTGAGCAGAAGAATTAATATTGTTAAAATGTTCATGTAACACAAAACCATCTATGGATTCAATACAATTCCTATCAAGATTTCAAAGGCAGTTTTTCACACAAATGGATATACATCATCCCCAGATTCTTGGGAAACCACAAAAGACCTCAAATAGCCAAAGAAATCTTGAGAGAGTTAAACAATGAGGTTATTTCATTTCCTTTTTTCAAGCTATATTATAAAATCACACTAAGCAAAACAGTGTAGTATTAGCATAATAACAGACACATATAGCAATGGAACAGAGTTGAGAGCCCAGAGATAAACCTATGAATATACAGTCAACTAATATCTGATAATATAACCAAACATACTCAATGGGAAAAATATAGTGTCTGTAATAAATGTGTTTGGAAAATTAGATGTTCAAATGCAAAAGAATGAAACTGGACTCCCATCTTGCGCCACTCACAAAAATTAAATCAAAAAATGGATTAAAGATTTAAATGTGGGGCTGGCCGTGTGGCTCAGTTGGTTAAGAGCTCACTCAAGATTGCGAGCTGAGCTATGAGCAACAACAGTTTGATGCCCAGCCCAAGCTGAGTTGCCAACAGGTGGCATGATGGCTCAGCTTAAAAAAAAAAAAAAGATTTAAATGTAAGACCTGAAATCATAAAACTCCTAGAAGAAAACATAGGGAAAAACCTCTTTGACATTGGTCTTTGCAATGATTTTTAAAATATACATGCATATATTGCAAAATGATTACTACAACAACAAGGTTAGTTAACACATCTGTCACCTCACATACTTATCATTCTGTGTGTGTGTTGAAAACTTTTAAGATCTACTCTATTAGCAACTCACAAGCATGCAATACAGTATTGCTTACTATAATCACCATGCTGTCCATTTGACC
Source organism: Aselliscus stoliczkanus (assembly GCA_033961575.1). Lineage (NCBI taxonomy): Eukaryota > Metazoa > Chordata > Mammalia > Chiroptera > Hipposideridae > Aselliscus > Aselliscus stoliczkanus. The sequence continues at coordinate 123,225,611 of CM066737.1, read as the reverse complement.
CTCTGAACTTATTAATCTTATAAATGGAAGTTGTGCCACTTGGCAATGAATTTTAGTATATGTCAACAAAAGCATAAACAACAAAAGCAAAATAAACAATTGGTGCTACTTTAAACTAAAGAACTTCTGAAAGGTAAAATAAATGATAAAGAAAAGGAAAAGGCAACCTGTAGAAGGGGAGAAAATATTTGCAAACCACCTATCTGATAAAGGGTTAATATCCAAAAAATATAAGAAATTCATACAAATCAATAGCAAAAAAAGTCCAAAATTTATTAAAAAACTCATACAACTCAACACCAAAAAAACAAACAACCCAATTTTAAAAATGTGCAGAGGACATGAAGAGACATTTCTCTAAAGAGGACATACAGATGGGCAAGAGACATATGAAAAGATGTTCAACGTCATTAATCATTAGAGAAATGCAAATAATAACCACAATGAGATACCACCTCACTCCGGTCAGAATGGCTATCATCAATAAATCAACAAACAACAAGTGCTGGCGAGGTTGTGGAGAAAAGGGAAGCCTGTTGCACTGTTGGTGGGACTGTACATTGGTGCAGCCACTATGGAAAGCAGTACAGAGGTTCCTCAAAAAATTGAAAATGGAACTACCTTATGACCCAGCAATTCCATTCCTGGGTATTTATCCAAAGAAATCAAAAACGCTAATTCAAAATATATATATATATGCACCCCTTTGTTTATTGCAGTGCTATTCATAATAGCCAAGACATGGAAACAACTGAAATGTACATCGATAGACAACTGGATAAAGAAACTGTGGTACATTTATAGAATGGAGTATTACTTGGCCATTAAAAGAATGAAATCAAAACCATTTGCAACAACATGGTTGGACCTAGAGAGAAAATATTATGCTAGGTGAAATAAGTCAGACTGAGAAAGATAAATATCATATGATCTCATTTATATGTGGAATCTAAAGAACAGAATAAACAAACAAAACAGAAATATGCTCAGAGATATAGGGAAAAACAAAACAAAACAGGGTTGCTAGATGGGAGGGGCTGAGGGAGAAGGTGAAGGGATTAGAAGATACAAAACAGTATTTTGTATTTTAGTCATAATATAGTCACGGAGATAGGAAATACAGTATGGGGAAAACAATAATGTTGTAAAGATTATGTAGGGCACCATATGGGTACTGGACTTATCAGGGGCATTACTTCATGGACTGTATGGATGCCAGACCAATACGCTATACACCTGAGGCTGAAGTAGAATAGTATTGAATGTCCACTATAAATATATATGTGTATGTGTGTATATTTATATTTGCGGATATAAAGTACAGCATAGGGAATATAGTCAACGGTACTGCAACAGCTATATATGATGTCAGAGGAGTAGTAGATTGGGGGAGAGGGTTTATCACTTTATGAATGGTGTAAAAGTTTAACTATTATCTTGCTTTGTACACTTGAAACTAGTTTTTAAAAAAATGAGCAGAGGACCTGAATAACCATTTTTCCAAAGAAGAAATCCAAATGGCCAACAGGTACATGAGAAGATGCTAAGTATCACTAATTATAAGAGAAATGCAAATCTGAGCTACAATGATATATCACTTCACACCTGTTAGAATGGCTATCATCAAAAAGACAGGAGATACCAACTGTTGATGAGGATGTGGAGAAAAGGGAACCGCTGTGCACTGTTGGTGAGAATGTAAATTGGTCCATCTATTATGGAAAACATTATGGAGGTTCTTCACAAAAATAAAAAATAGAACTATGTTACAATCCAGTAACCCCATTTCTGGCTATATATCTAAAGGAAATAAAATCACTATCTTGATGAGATATCTGCAACCCCATGTTCACTGCACCATTATTTACAATAGAGAAGATGCAAAAACCACCTAAGTCTCCACCAACAGATAAATGGATAAAGAAAATGTGATATAATGCATATGTGCATACGTATGCATTTGTGCATACACACACACAAACACAATGAAATATTATTCAGCCATTAAATGGAGGAAATGTTGTCTTGAGGGTATTATGCTAAGTGAAGTAAGTCAGACAGAGAAAGACAAATACTGTATTATCCCACTTCTATATGGAATCTTAAAAATTGAACTTATAGAAATAGAATAGACTTGTGGTTGTCAGGGACAGAGTGCTGGAGAAAATGGATGAAGGTATTCTATGGATATACACTTTCAGTTATAAGATGAAGTTCTGGTTACATAATGGAAAGCATGGTGACTATAGTTAACAATACTGTGTTGTACACTTGATAGTTGCTAAGAGAATAGATCTTACAAGTTCTTACCACACAAAAAAAATTGTATCTATGTGAGGTGCTGGATGTGTTAATTGACCCTATTGTGGTAATCATTTCACAATATATATGTGTATCAAATCATCATGCTGTGCCCCTTTAACTTATACAATATTATATGCCATTTATACTTCAATAAAATTGGGGAAAACATTATTTGCCAAAAAAAGAAAACCACATTTACTAGCACTAGAAAAGGTGCCAGAAAATAGATTGCTAATGAGACTTGAGAATCTCATAATCTAATAGAGGGAGCAGGCTGAATTACTCATGTCCTGGTGAGTGTGGATTCCAACACATGGAATCATCTTGACTAATTTTCTTTCTTCATATAAGGACAAAATATTCTATCCCATCTTTACCATAGTGTACATCATAATCCTTAAGACCTTGAAAATTGTCCTGTGAACCTCTGTCTTTCTGGTCCCCCGAGAGGCACCTCTTATTCTGAGAAGACACTAGGAAATTGTTTGTAGGGGTCAGGCAAATGAGGAAGAATTTCATCTGATGCCTCCAGATTATAAAGATGGGAGAGTGAAAGATCAAAATGTCAGGTACATCTGGTCTTCTAATTTGAAAGCACAATCACCATTCTTTTATGCTTCTTAAAAGTGCAGGTAGGGCCGGCCGAGTGGCGCGGTGGTTAAGCGCTGGTTTGGGATGCCAGTGGCCCCGATTCGGATCCCACATATGAGGGCCAGTGACACTGCCCTCTACAGCTAACAACAGCTCCACCTGGAGCTGGGCTGCGTGAGTCCCGGAGACGGTGTAGGCTGCGGCCCCTGCTGCAGTGGGCTGCCATAGGCTACAGTGAGTGGCCGGCAGCCAGTGTGAGTGGCTGGCAGCCAGCGTGAGTGGCCAATAGCCGCTGTGAGGGTGAGCGACCAGCCAGAGGCCGGCGATGAATCTGCCTCATCCCGGAAGAGCGCAATGACATACTAACATGGGCCAGTGAAACAACATCCTCCGCAACTTGTCTGTTCCCCTTCCCCGATTCCCCAATAAAATCTTTAAAAAAAAAGTGCAGGTAGAAAAAAGGGCATCACTAATCATACTGTAATTCCTATGAAGGCATAAATTGGAAAACTGGTTCAGATGCGGAGCTGACCCAGACACAAGGTGCCTTTCAGCTGCCATCTCAATCAAGCCTGCCCACTTCACTGCTAGCCTAAAATCAAGTCACCACAGAAAGACACTTCTGAAGGGATTTTGTAGATCATTTACATTTCTGAATGAAATCCACAGTTGAACTTCCTCTGACTTTTTATCTTCGTTAAGAGAGTTCTTGCGGCTCAGGAAAGGGGAGTAAGAATGTGAAAAAAATGGACACCAAAATGTCACAGGTGTAACAAACAAAAAATCATTTTCTCTATGTTCAGCCACAGCCAGGACTCAAAAGAAAATGCACAAGCCCTTATAACATCACCCTGCTTTATCCAGAATAAACATAGAGTACATGAGCTGGGCTAAACTGAGACTACAGGGGTTGATGCAGGCTGAGAGTTGTCCCAGGAAAATCCCTTGACAATGATACAAAAGACTCACAGGTATCTCCCTATATAGGCCACAATGACCTATGGTTTGTAAGGGTAGTGGTGGAAAGCATCATATTTTATATTGATGAATAATTCATATGTTTCAGATAGAGATATAGTAGAGCAGATAGAGAAAGAGGGTACTGAAGTTTGGCTGTGTTCAAATCTACACTCTGCTATTAACAAGTTGTGTGATATTGGGCAAGTTATTCATTCACCAAATAGTAATTGAGGTTACTAATTTATATCAGGAATTTTGGATACCTCAATGAACAAAACAGGTACATTGTAATGGAGTAAAATAGATAATACACAATAATTGTAACACATTTTATACTATGTTCAAGGGTGAAAAGTGATAAGGAGAAAAGAAAAAGTAGAGAAGATAAGGGAAATTAGAAGGTTAGATGGAAAGAAACTACTTAACCACTCTGGCCTCAGTATCCATATTTGAAAAATGGGCATACTAAGTGATTCATAAAGGTGAAGTGCTGTAACAGTACCTAGCACATAAGACATGCTTCATTACTTTTAACTATTGTTAGTAATGGCCCATGATATCATTTGGCCAAATACTGTTTCCTACCAAAATGTAATTAATCCCCTAGAAAAATATTTCTTCCCCTAGAAAAATAAATCTTTGCTTTTGTGGAAATAGTCACAGCATCCCAACCCAGATTTAGATAGATTTCAGGAATGGCTGAGAAGAGGCCAGCTAGATTGGGTGCCACTTTTGTGAATGATCTCCATTACATAGAGATAAATATAGAAACCTAAAACTATACTTATAACTTATCTATGAAATCTTTTTCTTTCCTTGATGAGTGACATCTCATCACCCTTCCAACTTAGCAATAACTCCCTTTATTGATCTTTTCCTTATAGTCTTACTAGTAACATATTTCCAAGTCCACTACTTTCATTAAATGGCTAGAGGAATTACAACCTTAAGAAGTTCAGAGGTTGTTTTAGGTGTGTGTCCAGGGTCAAGCCTTTTATAAGTTTTGATTTCAAGGCTAATAATTATTGATGACTCTTTTTGTGAAATGAGGAGATTGTACTTGCTCTCTGTCAAATACACTTGGGGAAAAAAAAACTTAAGGAAAATAAAGAGGAACGGGTTGAAAGAAAGCATAAAGGAGAGCCCGCATTCCAGACGCTGAATTCTCTAAGACACTAGACATGCCAAGAAGGCAGGAATGCTTAGATACAACTTCCTTGACCTCTTAGACTTCACTCATTGATTGTGTGCATGCTTCTTTCAGGGTGGGTGGAAAAGGGGGAAGATTTGGAGAATAATATGTAAGAACCACCAAAGGAAGGGAAGCAGGGAAGGAATTAAGTGAGACAAGGCAAATCAGAGGTCTTAAAACCATGTTCAAATCCAGGGACTAGCATCACAAGAAAAAAAGGAAGAGAACAAGAAAATATAGATACACAGACATTTGCCAAGTGAATAGGGTTTAAAGCATGAAGTTCTAATGGGCATTTGAAGATTGAAGCTCAACTTCTCCCCACCCCCACTTTATTTTAAAGTACTTGATATTTTCATTAAAAATAATAAAATATGGAGTCATTAGAAACTTGTCACTATCCTAGAGCTAAAATGCCTTCATCTTTCTTTAGAGCAGGTTTATACAAGAGTATTAGAATAATATTTATTATTGATACTACCATTAAGTGCCTACCAGGTACCAGGTGCTTTATATATTTTATCTCATTCATTTCTTTTTGTATGGAACCCTCATTTTTACACATGAGAAAACATAAGCTTAAAGAGGTTAAGTCACTTGCCTAAAGGAACTCAGCTGATAAACAGTGAGACCAAGTTTGTAATCCAGATTGAACTGATTCCCAAACCTTTACACTAAAGTGTAAACCATGTTGACTCCAAATATAAGGTGTCCACATTTTTCTCTTCTTTGTATGTGAGTCTTATCTGCTCAAATAGACTATGAGCCATCATTAAGTTTTCTTTTGCATCTGTCTTACAGCTTGTAGCACAAGGTAGGGCATATGGCTAACTTTAATAATGTTCTAGTGAGTAGCCCATAACCTTTGGTGGCTTTATCAACATTTCGGTTGACAAAGAAAATAATCAAGCCTAACAACTTTAAGGGTAATAAAAAATTATCAAATTTCATTTAAAACATAGCTAGAGAATAAACTACTACCCATTCTTTGCAGACACAGATACTTATTCCATAAATATTTATTGAGCATCTACTAAGTGCAAGGACTTATACAATAAAGACACTCAATAAGATATCTCTCCTATCTCTAATAGATTTGGAAGTGATTTGTCAAGGTATCTAAATTTCCCTGAACTAAGGCCCCTTCCATTTAAGACCATATTATCTAAGCACCATTAACTGCTTTCTGAAGTATGCTACAAACTACATCAAACTTACATAGGTGCTGTTATGTTAATGAAAGCAATGAGGCTCTGGTTGGGGCAAGAAGTCTCCATCTGAAGCTAAAGTTTGGCCAAAGTGGGCTACATGGCTCTTCACTCTACTGGGCGGCCTTTGAAAAAGATAAAGAAGGCAGAAACATGATAGGATAAATCACAATTCTGTTTTTCTGTCTTTGTGAAATGAATATGTAGGTCAGAAGAAATAAACTTTCAGGGAAGGCTGAGAGAATTACAGCCAGATGAAAAACAAAGACTTGGGACAGACATCCAAAAGCAAAAATAGCACAAATAGACAAGGAAGTAAGGCCTGCCCACTCAGCGACCTTCTCTTTCCCCTTTTCTTACCACTTTCTTTACTTTTCTCCTTTTTTTTTCTAACTTCAGCCTACCCTTCCTCCAACCTCTTCCTTTCTAGACTCTCACTCCATCTCCCCTTCCCATGTCTTTTATCCTTTTCTTTCTTTTCCTTCCTTCCTTCCTTCCTTCCTTCCTTCCTTCCTTCCTTCCTTCCTTCCTTCTTTCCTTCCTTCCTTCCTTCCTTCCTTCCAAGATTTCATTGGGGAATTGGGGGAAGGGAACAGACAAGTTGCTGTCTTTTTTTTTCTTCAGTCTAGTTGTGGAGGAAGTTTCTTCACTGGCCCACGTTGGTATCATCATTGCGCTCTTCCCGGATGAGGCAAATCACTCGCCAGCTTCTGGACAGTCACTCACCGCGGCTCTTGGCAGCTCACACTGGCTGCCAGCCACTCACGCTGGCTGTCGGCTACTCACTGTAGCCTATGGCAGCCCACTGCAGCAGGGGCTGCAGCCTACACTGTCACTGGGGCTCACAGCCCAGCTCCAGGTGGAGCTGTTGTTAGCTGTAGAGGGCAGTGTCACTGGCCCTCATATGCGGGATCCGAACCGGGGCCGCTGGCGTCCCAAGCCAGCTCTTAACCAATGTGCCACTTGGCCGGCCCTCTTTCTCTTCCTTCCTTCCTTCCTTCCTTCCTTCCTTCCTTCCTTCCTTCCTTCCTTCCTCCCTCCCTCCCTCCTTTCCTTCTTCCCTCCCTTTCTCTCTCTCTCTCTCTCTCTCGCAAGATTTTATTGGGGAATTAGGAAAGGGCACAGCATTGGGGAATCAGGGAAGGGGAACAGACAAGTTGCTGTCCTTTCGTTCTTCAGGCTAGTTGTGGAGGACGTGGCTTCACTGGCCGATGTTGGTATTGTGATCAGTGAGCTCTCCCAGCTGAGGCAGATCCATCGCTGGCCATTGAACAACCGCTCACGGTGGCTCAGGGCAGTTCACGCCAGCTGCTGGCCACTCACACTGGCTCCTGGCTTCTCACAGTAGCTTATGGTAACCCACTGCAGCCTATGCCATTGCCTGCGATTCACAGCAGCCCAGCTCCAGGTCGAGCTGTTGTTCACCATCCTAGATATAGAGGGCCCAGTGTCACAGGCCCATGTGGGATCCAATCCCATGGCCCTGCTGCTCAGAGCTTGTGCTCCCAAGCCAACTCTTAACCAACGATCCACTCGACCGGCCCATATCCTTTTCTTTCTTGAATATCCCTTTCACAGTCTTGGAAAGGAAGCCTTACGTGTATAGTGTTTGAATTATTGTTTTACTTAGGTCCATGGCATGCTACAATCATACTGCTCAAAATGAAGCAGGATTCCCTGAGAAAATGTGGGAAAGATGAAACTCTCACCCTTCCTTGGAAACGTGCCCTCCAAAACCCAGCATTTATTCTCCCTTGGGCTTCAAAGGAAAGAAGGTGGGCTATACTCTCTTACTCTACCACGCTGATAGAAAGGAGAAGGGGAAAATCCCTGATAGACTAGTGGGAGGAGTCAGTAAGGGATAAGCAAAGGCATGTTGCTAGGACTGGCAATTCCCATGATCCCAGGGCTTAGGGGACCATGGGAATTTCTGCAGAGCTCACATAAAGGAAGCAACTGGAGAATGTTTTTCCCTTTCTTCCCTTTCCTCAGTCCTTTGTGCAGTTAGAGGAGCACAGAAAACTAGGTGGACATTTGGCCAGCTGCTTGGAATAGGTTATCCCTTAAGATAATCCACTGCACAAAGATCAGCAAAGGTTATCTGGACAATGAGCAACAGTGTTAAATAAAAAATAGAAAAGAATCAACAAAAGCTTCCTATATTACCAAGGCTGAAAAATGAGATTCTGATTCTCCAAGAGGGTCATTGCTGGAAGTTGAAACTCCCTGGGTATCCTACCCAAAGCTGGGTACTGTTGGCATCAAGGTAGGGAGTAAAAATGGAATTGGATGGCACGATAGGAGAAAAGGGAGGCAAGGCAATGGTGGCATCCACAATTCTCACTTTAGAGAAGCTTAGGGGCAATAAACTGGGTTGGAGAGAAGGTAGGGAGACTAAACGACTTGTCTTGAAATGGCATTTACATTGTAAGAATACTGTGTTATTTAGATTGTACATTACAGATTAGTTAAATGTAAAGTTTTCAGGGATTTTTATTTATTTATTATTATTTTTTATTAGTTTCAGGTGTACAACACAATGCAATAGTTATACTCTTTACTCCCCAAAGTGACAAACCCCCTCCCCCAGTTCGCCACCCCACTCCCCCCCCCATATCATACATATCTATCACAACTCCCCTGACTCCCCTCCACAGTATACTCCACATCCCGTGACCATCCACATATTCAGTTGCAGTTGGCATACCATACTATACAACATCACCTTCAGGTGTACAGTGCAGTGATCAAGCCTCTACACCATCCATGAAGTGGTCTCCCTAACAAGACATGTGACTATCTGACACGCCACAAAATTTTTTCAACATTATTATATTCCCGGAACTGTGTTTCATATCCCTGTGGCAATATTGTAGTTGTCTATTTATGCTGTCTAATCCCTTCCCCTTCCCCCCATTCCCACCCCCCTCCCAACTAGCAACCCTGTTTTTCCTCTACATCTACGAGTCTGTTTACTTTGATCATTCACTCAGCTCTTCAGAGTCCACACACAAGTGAGATCACATGGTACCTGTCCTTCTCCGACTGACTTATTTCTCGCAACGTAATAGTCTCTTCACAACATTATCAATTACATTCCCAGAACTGCCCCCATATCCCTGCAGCAACATTGTAGTCCCACATACACTGTCCAAAACCTTCCCCCTCTCCCTCTTCCCCACTCCCTACCAGCCAGCCACCATCAGCTTTTCCTTTATATCTGCTTGATATGACTTCAATCTTCTTAAATTGTCTCTCTGGGTTAGATTGTTTACCCCTTTCTTTTGTTTAAAAAAGCCCTTTTAACATTTCTTGCAATGCTGGCTTGGTGGTCATGAATTCCTTAAGCTTATTCTTTTCTGAGAAGCTCTTTATTTCTCCTTCAATTTTAAGTGATAGCCGTGCTGGGTAGAGCAATCTTGGTTGTAGACCTTTATTTTGTGTCACTTTGAGTATCTCCTGCCACTCCCTTCTGGCCTGCAGAGTTTCTGTAGACAAGTCAGCTGTTAGTCTAACAGGAGTTCCTTTGTATGTAATCTGCTGTCTTTCTCTTGCAGCCTCTAGGATTCTGTCTCTGTCTTTAACCTTTGCAATTTTAACTATGATGTGTCTTGGTGTGGACCTGTTTGGGTTCAGCTTGTTTGGAACACTCTGCACTTCCTGGGCATGTATGTTGATTTCCTTCAACAGGGTAGGGAAGTTTTCAGTCATCATTTTTTCAAATACATTTTCGACCCCTTGCTTCTCTTCTCCTTCTGGTATCCCTATGATTTGAGGATGGTTGCGCTTCACATTGTCCCATAGGGCTCTTAAACTATTTTCATTGTTTTTCATTGTTTGGTCTTTTTGCTGTGCCAACTGGGTGATTTCTGCTATTTTATCTTCCAAATCGCTGATCCGCTCCTCTGCTTCATCTACTCTACTGGTGATTCCTTCGAGTGTGTTCTTCATTTCAGTTATTGTATTCTTTAGTTCTAACAGGTTGTTTTTTATGGTTTCCCTATCCTTCTTTATGTCCTTGCTAAGTTCCTTAAACATTCTTATCATCACTGTTCTAAACTCTGTCTCTGAAAGGTTGGATCCCTCTGTTTCATTTGGTTCCATTTCTGGAGGTTTCTTCTGCTCTTTTACCTGTGACATGTTTCTTTGTTTCCCCATTCTGGCTGTTGCTCTGGGATTGCCTTGATGTATTAGATAGATCACCAGGAGAGCCCTGGCTGGATCACGCAGGCACACAGCTCACGGCCCAACACTCCCAGTCTCAGCCTGTGCCGATTAGCCGCTTGCAGATCAGGCCACGCAGCCCGACAACCAATCACCAGCCTGGCAACTCTATAAGCGGAGTGCGGAGAGTGGGGACCCGAGGAGGCTTACGCACTCCCGTGTCTCAGTGAGCAGCCTGTTGGTGCCGGATCGCTCCCACTAGGCATTTCCCTGGCAACGCAGCACAAGCTGAGTGGAGGGTGGGGATCCGAGGCGGCTCGCGCACTCCCGGGTCTCAATGAGCAGCCTGTTGGAGTCGGCGGGCACCCGCCCTGCGTTTTCCTGGCTACGCAGTATAAGCCGGGCAGAGGGTGGGGATCCAAGGCCACAGGCGCACGCGCATGCACACACGTACTTCTGCGCCAGTTCCACCAGACCAATTAGGTCTCGGACCTGATCCTTCATGAGAGGGCCCAAGCCTGACAAAATGGCGTCCTCCCTACACCACTCACGTGCAGGCTCCGCACCACGGGAACAATAGTTCAAAAACCTCCAGCCTTTGCACCAAAGGTGCTCAGTTCAGTCCGTCCCCGCAGGCTCCCGGCTCACACAGCCACTCCCTCCACCAGGAACTAGGTAAGTGCTCACCGGCGAGCAAGCCTGGGTGCCGGCCCCACTAATTCTCCAGCCGCTCTTAGCCTCACGGAGCTGAGCAAACAGAGTCCTTACTAATTTACTGCCGGCTATCTTAGAACTCCTCTTCCCAGCAAAGGAGCTCTGGGCTGGTGAGCTTGGTGTGCGGCCGGAGGGTCTCTCCCCCAACCGGAGAAGCCTCCCATGGCTGGGACCTCCCTAACGGGGTTTGCCCTCTCTCGTCTCGGCCCGTCCTACCAGACCCGACGTGGCTTCCTCTTTAAGTTCTTCATTTAGTGGTTCTGTTCCTCCAGTGTTCCACAGACCTCCAGGGTTGAATGCTATATAATTTGGTTGTAATTTTGGTGTGATCCTGGGAGGCAGTTAGCACAGCGTCTGTCTATTGTGCCATTTTTTTCTCAGGGATGTTTTTATTTACTGTGATTTGAGAGACTGTCAATTAGCGACTTAAAATTTATTAGTTTTATTTGGTATGGCTAGGGGGCATGAATGGAATTTATCGGAGAGTTACCCCTTGGCATGGACACAGAGCTGGAGTGAGATGCTAAGTGGGGAAACCAGGGCCTCTAAGGTAGCCAAACAACCATAAGAAGAAAGATAAGAATGGGGATCGCGGGCCAGCTGAGTGGTGCATTGGTTAAGAGCTGGTTTTGGGATGCCAGTGGCCCCGGTTCAGATCCCATGTATGAGGGACAGTGACACTGCTCTCTACAGCTAACAACAGCTCCACCTGGAGCTGGGCTGTGCGAGCCCCGGCGATGGTGTGGGCTGCATCCCTTTCTGCAGTGGGCTGCCATAGGCTATAGTGAGTGGCCGGCAGCCAGCATGAGCTGCCAATAGCCGCTGTGAGCGACCAGCCAGAGGCCGGCGACTGATCTGCCTCATCCGGGAAGAACGCAATGACGATACCAATATGGGCCAGTGAAGCAACGTCCTCTGCAACTAGACTGAAGAACAAAAAGACAGCAACTTGTCTGTTCCCCTTCCCCAATTCCCCAACGCTATACCCGTCCCCCAATTCCCCAATAAAATCTTAGAAAAAAAACAGAATGGGGATAGCCATGATGCAAGTAGAAATTGTGGTTAAGGGCTACTAGGGAACTAAGGCTAGTGACATATAAACACACATAGATTTCAACAGTTAAGAAAACATATATAAACATACACATACACACTCTGTATTAGGTGCCTTTTTAAACACCTTTCACTGGTGTAAACATGTCCAAATGGAGTAGATATCATGTATGAGGTGGCCACCTGTAGGCGTCCCAGTTTCCTGGTAGCCAAAGAATACCTATGTGGCTCCTACCTCATGCAGCCGCAGACCTGAAAGCTCACAACTCTCTCTTCATTTGCAGGCATACTGGAGAAGCCATCTCCTTTAGTAACTGAGAAACTAATCATCATCCAGACACTATACTACACTAAAACAAAAATCAAAACCCAAAGGCTTTTAAATGATTGGAAACAAATGGAACCTGGTGTGGTAATGTGATGGCCTTTCTATGGTCATCTTGCCTCTCTTAAACTGCCTTCTCACCCCAGCCATCATGCTCCCTGGCGATTCTGCAGCAAAGACAGTGGCAGTGTTTTCACTCGCCCTCCATTATCTTTTCCCTCCTCAGGCTTGGCAAAGAAAATCAAAGCTCTCGCTTGTGTTGCTTTGTACACCTGAAACTAATAAAAAAAAAAAAAGAAAATCAAAGCTCTCGCTTGTGTTGCTTTGAACACCTGAAACTAATATAAAAAAAAAAGAAAGAAAGAAAAGAAAATCAAAGCTCTCTCGTCAAAGAGGACCACAGCAGGACGTGGGAACACTCTATGGGAAGTAGACCTATCTCTCAGTTTTCTGCTTCTCTTTCACACACAGGCCTTCTCACTTCAAACTACGTCAAATACTTCTTGATTCTAGGGCTCAGATGATAGCAACCCTCACACACTTAATAAAAGCCAGGCTGGATGTGGCAAAAGAAAGTTACACCCAATTTGCTCTATAGCCACACCTTTTCTAGGAATTCCTTCCCATTTCAGACTTCCAGATCTCCCATCCATCTGTGAGCTTATCAGTTTATGTTAAATATATAGGGATCATGATTGAGATATACATACACAGCAAATAAATATGCACACACTATCAAAAACAAACTAAATTAGAAACTCCTGGCACAGTATCATATATTAATCTCATTATATATATATATATATATATATATATATATATATATATATATTTTTTTTTTTTTTTTTTCTCAGTCTCTTTATCAAAGAAGGTCAAGAGTTGTAAAAAGGAAAACCAGATCTGCATAATTGTGTACTGCTTCTAAAAAGCTTGTACTATGTAGTTAGGAAAAAGAAAAAAAAATACTTTTGGCAAAATTTAATAACCCCAAACAAGTTTTTCCATTATATATATATATATATTTTCTGAGGGCAGTGTCACTGGCCCTCATATGTGGGACCCCAACCGGAGCCATTGGCTTCCCAAGCCAGCGCTTAACCACTGCACCACTCGGCCGGCACTCCATTATATTTTATTGATGATAAAAATGATAATAACATTTGCATTAATAACTAACAGAACAATATGTTGTGGTGGAAGAATCTGAAACTAGGAGTTAGGAGACCTGGGCTTTCTAATGTGACTCCAAGCCAATCACCTAATCTTTTTAAACCTCAGTTAACTCACATCAAAATCTCCACGAAAAAGAAAAACTATTAGAAATAATAAATACATGTAAATATGGTAAACTTGCAGGATACAAAATCAATATAAAAATATGTGTTGTGGGCTGGCCGAGTGGCACGGTGGTTAAGAGCTGGCTTGGGATGCCAGTGGCCCTGGTTTGGGTCCCGCATATGAGGACCAGTGACATGGCCCTCAAAAAAAAAAATCTGTTGTGTTTCTATATACTAACAATAAAATATCAGAAAGAGAAATGAGGAAAACAATCCCATTTATAACTGCAACAAATAGATTAAAACACCTAGACATAAACTTAACAAAGAAGTTAAAAGATCTTTATGCTGAAACTAAGACATTGTGGAAAGAAATTAAGAAGACACAAAGAAATGGAAAGATATCCTGTATTCATGGATTGGAAGAATTAACATTGTTAAAATGTCCATGTTACCTAAAGCAATCTATAGGTTCAATGCAATGCCTACCAAAATCCCAATGCCATTCTTACAGAAATAAAACAAAAAAGTCCTCAAATTTGCATGGGACCATAAAAGACCCTGGATAGCCAAAGCAATCTTGAGGAGAAAAAAAAAAAAGCTGGATGTATCACACTCCTTGATTTCAAACAATGCTACAAAGGTATAGTAATCAAAATGGTATGGTATTGACAGAAATAGAGACATGCAAACCAATGGAACATAATTAAGAGCGCAGAAATAAACCCACATATGTATGGGCAATTACTTTATGACAAAGTAGCCAAGAATACACAATGGTGAAAGGAGAGTCTCTTCAATAAATGGTGCTGGGAAAACTGGACAGCCATATGCAAAAGAATAAAAGTGGACCACTATCTTATACCCCAAAATTAACTCAAAGTGCATTAAATTCTTGAATGTAAGACCTGAAAAAAATACATAAAAGAAAACATAGGCAGGGTCAGCCGAGTGGTGCGGTGGTTAAATGCTGGCTTGGGAAGCCAGCGGCCTCAGTTCGGGTCCCACATATGAGGGCCAGTGACACTGCCGTCAAAAAAAAAAAATAGGCATTAAGCTTCTAGACATTTGCCTCAAAGGTGTTTTTGTGAATTTGACTCCAAAGGCCAGTGAAACAAAAACAAAAAATAAACGAATAGGACTACATCAAACTGAAAAGTTTATGAACAGCAAAAGAAACCATCAATAAAACAAAAAGGCAACCAACCAAATGGGAGATATATCAACTCACACCTGTTAGAAAGGCTATTATCAAAAATATAAGAAATACCAAGTGTTGAAGAGGAAGCAAAAAATGGCCGTTGTACAATGTTGGTTGGATTGTAAATTGGTGCAGCCACTACAGAAAATAGTATGGAGGTTCATTAAAAAATTAAGAATATAACTACCATATGATCCATGATCCAGCAATTCCTTTTCTGGGTATTTAACTGTAGAATATATAAACACTAGCAAGTAAAGACATATGTACTCCTATGTTCATTGCGGCATTATTAACAATAGGTAAGATATGGAAACAACCTAAGTGTCCATCAACTGATAAATGGATAAAAAAGATGTGATACACACACACACACACACACACACACACACACACACACACGGAATACAAAGAAGATGTGAAACACAATGGAACAAGTCTAAACCATAAAAAAAGATGAAATATTGCCATTTGTGACAACATCGATGGATCTTGAGGGTATTATGCTAAGTGAAATAAGTCAGACAGTAAAGGACAAAAACCAGATAATTTCAGTCATATGTGGAATATCAAATCAAAAAGTAACACACAAACTAACAAAACAAAACTAAACTCATAGATACAGACAATAGAATGGTGGTTACCAGAGGGAAAGGGAGGTGAGAGAGAATTGGGTATAAGGGGTCAAATATATGGTAATGAAAGGAAACTAGATTTTTGGTGGTGAGTATGCAATAGAGTATACAGATACAGAATTATAATGTTGTAGACCTGAAATTTATATAATGTTATTAACCAATGTTACCTCAATAAATTTAATTTTAAAAATCTTGTCTACCTATATTATAGGGATGTTACAGTGAGCAAATGAAAATAAGACTGAGAGGCTTAAAAAGATAATAAATAAAATATATTTTAAGAATAATAAAAAAGGTAATAATCATAAGTATTTATCACCTCTATTTCAGAATAAGGTATATCTGACTTTCCAAGTCATTCATGGGGTAATAGAATTTAGCAGTTCCCTTCTCATGGCACACATTTATAATAATAGCTAGGGCCAGCCGAGTGGCGTGGTGGTTAAGCGCTGGCCTGGGAAGCCAGCGGCCCCGGTTCAGTCCCACATGTGAGGGCCAGTGACACTGCCCTAAAAAAAAAAAAAGATAATAATAGCTAACTTATATTAAGCACTACATGTCAGGCACTGTGTCAGGAGTTTTACAGACATTTGGCCCTTTTTAAAATTCACAGCAGCCAAACAGGGTAGGTAAACTGAGTACCCAGAGTAGTTAAGTAACTTGTCTAAGGTCACACAGTTAAGAAACAGAGAAGCTAAGATTTAAATTTAGGCTGTCTAATGTCAGAGCCTAACATACCACATTATTACATAGATTAGATTTAAAAAGTGAAAGATGGGGCTGGCCAAGTGGCTCAGCTGGTTAAGACTTGGCTTAGAGCACATGCTTTGAGAAACAGGGCCATAGGTTCAATTCCCCCATGGGCCAGTGAACGCTGCGCCCTAGCTGAGCTGTCGCTGAGCTGCCAACAGGTGGCAGGATGGCTCAGCTGGTGTAACAACAAGATTGCCTGTTCAATGGTGGGCTATGCCCACCCACAACTAAAGATTGAACTCGGCACCTTGAGCTGAGCTGCCACTAGGATGGCTCAGAGGATAGAGCGTGCGCTCTTAACAACGAGGCTGCTGGTTCGACTCCCGCATGGGATGGTGGCTACGCCCACCCGCAACTAAGATTGAATACAGTACCTTGAGCTTAGAGGCCAGGAGCTGCTTACGGGAAGCCAGATGGTGACTGGCGCCCTCCACAACGAAGACTGAAGCACAACAACTTGGCTGGTCCCCTCCCCCAATTCCCCAATAAAATCTTTAAAAAAAAAAGTGAAAAGGTAAATGAATTTGAACACTACAGGGAGACAGCCAATCTCTCAGTTAATCAAGAACTGATGATCCTGCAGATTTCTTGCTTTGGGGAATTTTTACTTCTGAAATATTGCTATCTGCAAGTGACATATTTAACAATAAGGTAAAACAAATTGTCTCTTGGTTTCTAATTAATAGTTCTAATTTGAGGAAAAGATTGAAATCAATGGCAACTTGAGATTAGATGTATCTTTTTATTTTTAACTACAGTTGACATTCAATATTATTTTATATTAGTTTTAGGTATACAGCATAGTGGTTAGATATTCACATAATTTACGAAGTGATCCCCCCATTAAGTCTAGAACCCACCTGCCACTATACGAGTACATAGATATTACAATATTATTGACTATATTCCCTATGTTACACTTTAATTCCCGGTGATCTATTTTGTAACTACCAGTTTGTACTTCCTAATCCCTTTCCCTTTTTCACTGAGCCCCCTAAACACCCCTCCCATCTGGAAACCATCAGTTTGTTCTCTGTATCCATGAGTCTGTTTCTGTTTTGATTGTTTTGTTCTTTAGATTCCACATATAAGTGAAATAATATACAATGGAATATTACTCGGCCATAAAAAAGAATGAAATCCTACCATTTCTGACAACACGGATAGACCTACAGGGTATTATGCTAAGTGAAATAAGTCAGACAGAGAAAGAGATTAGATGTATTTTAATCATCCAAGCTCTTCTTGTCCTCCTTTCCAGAGTGAATAAAGCTGGCCAAGATAGACCATAATTCTGTAAGCAGCCAGGATCATGCCTGTCATAGAATGCAAAAACACAGCAAATGTAAAATCTCAGTTCTAAGGCATTTGTATTTGCTGCTCAGCACTTGGCAAAAGCACTGCAGTACAGTCAGTATTCAGGAAGTATTTGCTGGATGGATATAATTGCAACAAGAAACAGAATTGCTATAAAGTTTGAGATGGGGCTTAAATGTAGAAGAGCAGGAAGTTGAAATGGGAAGGTAGCTAGCTACTTGTACTGAAATGAGCTAGGACAGTCATATCAATGTCTCTGGTTCTTACAAGGTGTTTCTGGGCTTGGAGAATTCTAGCTCATCAGAAAGACCACTCAAAAACACAATATAGGAATTTGTCAGAGCTTGATATTGCACCAAAGAAAGTGTTCTACCATGTTATGATCTCCATGAACCATTAAAATGATTTAAGAGAAGAACATTTCAAATGCTTGTACATTCTACACTAATACCCTGGTCCAAGCGTACCACCTAGTCCCAGATAATTTCCTTAATGCAGGCCCATTTGACAGGAATAATGAGAAAAGTAGGAAGTAATCTGGGACTCAGATTGTGAAGTGACTTTTAACTCTGGATTGTACTGTGGGCCTTCACGTCTGTTCATCCATCCTCTGTCAACAATAACCCAATCAGATTTCTCAGAGAAATTAAGAATATATCCAAATGGGGCCGGTCGAGTGGAGGGGTGGTTAAGAGCTGGCTTGGGATGCCAGCGACCCTGGTTCAGATCCCACATATGAGGGCCAGTGACACTGCCCTCAAAAAACAAAAATCACATAGAAAAGAAAAAAAAAAGAATATATCCAAATGGCTTTTTTTCCAGAAAAGAATCCCAAAGTCAAACAAAGCACTTGCCACAATGGTAAATTCCCAGATTCTCTATCTGAAGCCAGATAGACAGCCTAAATTCAGTTTTCAAAGTCACAGCAAACTGAAGAACGATATCATCAAAATGGCAGTAGGAGTTTTCTACCATCCCTCCCCACTTAAAAAAACCCCAAAAACTGATTTTGACAATCACCCATGGACAAGAGTGCCTTTGTGGTAGTCCTGGATCCAGCGGAAAAGTCCAGCACAGTGTTGGAGGAAAAATATCTAAGATTAGATGTACTGAAAGGGTTAAGTATAGCAGTTTCACTTTACCTGTGTCACGCTTGCACCAAGTGACACAGCTCAGTGCCAAGAGAGAGTTTCTTTCTTTTTTAAGATTTTATTAGGGAATTGGGGGGGACAGTGTTGGGGAATTGGGGGAGGGGTACAGCCCAGTTTTTGTCCTTCAGTCTTAGTTGTGGAAGGCGCAGCAAGCTCACCTCCAAGTCCAGTCTTGCACTCAGCTTAAGGTACTGTGTTCAGTTACTTGTGAGTGGGTGTAGCCACCATCCCAAGCAGGAGTCCAACTGGCAGCCTTGGTGTTAAGAGCGTGCACTCTATCTCCTGAGCCACCCAGGAGGCAGCTCAGCTCAAGGTTCCAAGTTCAGTCTTTAGTTGCGGGTGGGCATAGCCCACCATCTTGAACAGGCAACCTTGTTGTTAGGAGCATGTGCTCTCACCAGCTGAGCCGTCCTGCCACCTGCTGGCAGCTCAGTGGCAGCTCAGCTCAGGCGCAGCTCACTGGCCCATGTGGGAATCGAATTGGTGACCCTGTTGCTCAGAGCTCGCACTCTTGAGCAAGCTCTTAACCAATTGAGCCACTCGGCTGGCCCAAGAGAGAGTTTTTTGACCCATGATTTTGCCCACAGAAGAAAGTGAGAGCATATGAGTGAGGGACCAACTTCCCCACCTGTGAGAGACATTGTCCAAAAGACCCATTTATTTATTGACCCAACCATAAAACTGAGGTGTGCTGTACAACTGAGGGGCAGGAAGTGGCTCTCAGAGGCCATCAGAAAGACATGTATCCTATTAACCACTTCATAGGCTTCTTCAAGAAGTATGCCCATGCATCGCTGGGGATACCTAACCTTCACATCCCCCCCAACTGGCACATGGTCAACCCCAATATTTCACATGCCTCAGCAACACACACCCTCACCCCATGGCTGACTCCTTTTCCATGCTGCTCTCCAAGGACAGTGAGAATGAGCCTTTGCAGACAGCCAGTGAGCATGTACAGAAAGCTAGCCCAACTCTACAGGATTGGGGGAAACCACAAAAACTTGAGCATTCAGTGCCACCTTAGGGCAAGATAGAAGGCAGGCAGTTGTCAGCACTCAGACTGGCTTTTCAGTACTGAGAGAAGGTACAAAATCTTAAGAATTCCCCACTAAGAAGGGACAAAGAGAATGGAGCATATGTACCATAGAAAAAGTCTGAGAAAGCCTCAGAATCCATAACAGAGTAGACAAAAGGTATTTCTCTCTTGAAGCCAATAAATTAAGACAGAAGGTGGTAACTGTTTCAAATACAAAGACAGCAAGACAAGACATAAAGGACCATGAAAAATCAGGGAAAATGATACCATGAAAAGAACACAATAATTTTCCAGTAGCTGATTTCAAAGAAATGGAGATCTACTATATGCCTAATAAATAATTTAAAATAGCTGTTTAAAGGAATCTCAGTGAGCTACAAAACACCAAAACACAATTCAAACAAAATCAAGAAAACAATACATAAACAAAACTAGAAGTTTAACAGAGAGATAAAAATCATACAAAGAACCATTCAGAAATTCTGGAGCCAAAGAACACAGTGAATGAAATAGAAAAATGCAGTAGAGAGCATCAACAACAGACTTGATCAAGCAGAAGCATCTGTAGCATGGACTACCAGTCATTTGAAATTATTTATTCAGAGGAGAACAAAGAAAGACTGTGAACTATGAGATACCATTAGAAGAACCAATCTAAGCATTATTGGAGTCTTAGAAGGATAAGAGAAGGAAAAAGGGGCAAAAAGTTTATTTAAAGAAATAATGGCTGAAAACTTCCCAAATCTAGGGAGAGATTTAGATATCCAGGTTTATGAAGTTCATAGGTTACCCCCAAATTTTCAACACAAAATGAGCTTCTCCAAGACACGTTATAATAAAACTGTCTAAAATCAAACACAAAGAAAATTTTAAAAGCAGCAAGAAAAAAAAAACCCTTACATTCAAGGGAATCTTCATAAAGCTATCAGATTTCTCAGCAGCAACTTTGTAGGCAAAGGAGAGTGGGGTGATATATTCAAAGTATGGAAAGAGAAAAAACTGCCAACCAAGAATACTTTTACCAAGCAAAGATGTCCTTCAGAAATGAAGATAAAGAATTCCCCAGAAAAATGAAAGCTGAGGGAGTTCTTCACCACTACACACCTGCCTTACAAGAAATGCTGAAAGGAGTTCCTCAAGCTGAAAGAAAAGAATAATTAATAACATGAATACATACGAAAATATAAAACACACTCATCAAGGTAAATATATAGTCAAATAAGAACACTTTAATTCTGTAATATGGTGGCTCAACATCATTAGTAATCAGAGAAATGCAAATCAAAACCACAATGAGATATCACCTCACTCATGTTAGAATGGCTACTATAAAAAAGACAAGATATAACAAATGTTGGTGAGGATGTGGGGAAAAGGGAACCCTTGTGTAGTGTGGAAGGGAATGTAAATTGGTACAGCCACTATGAAAAAGAGTATGGAGATGGCCTCAAAAACTTAAAAATAGAACTACCATATAATCCAGCAATTCTACTTCTGAGAATGTATATATCCATAGGAAATGAAATCACTATCTTGAAGAAATTTCTGCATGCCCATGTTCACTGCAGTATTATTCACAATAGCAAAGATGTAAAAGTGACCTAAGTGTCCTTTGATGGATAAATGAATAAATGTGATTTTACACACACACACACACACACACACACACACACACACACACACACGAGGTCTGACCATTAAGTTTGCGAACTCATCCTAGAAACAGTGCTACATATCTCATTGCTGAATATCACTATGGTCACCTTCAAAGTACTCCCCTTGAGAAACTATGCACCCATGCTAGCACCTAGTCCACCCTTCAAAGCAATTTTGGAACTCTCTTTCTGAAATGGCCATCAGAGCTGTCATTGTATTACACTTGATATTCTGAATGTCATCAAAATGTCTTCCTTTCAATATTTCCTTTATCTTTGGGTAAAGAAAGAAGTCATTGGGGGCCAGATCAGGTGATTAGGGAGAGTTTTCCAACACAGTTATTTTTTTGTCTGGCTAAAAACTCCCTCATAGACAGTGATGTGTGAACTGGTGCAGTGTTGTGATGCAAGAGCCATAATTATTGGTGGAAAGTTCAGCTCGTCTAACTTTTTCACACAGCCTATTCAGCATTTCCAAATAGTAAACTTGGTTAACTGTCCAGCTGGTTCAAATTCATAATGAATAATCCCTCTGATATCAAAAAAGTAAGCAACATGATTGCAACAAGTTTGCAAAATTAATTCAGACCTCATGCACATGTGCACACACGTGTGTATACACATATATACAGTATGCATGTATGTATATGTATATATACACATATATGTATATATACAAATACACAGTGGAGTATTATTCAGGCATGAAAAAGAGGAAATCCTGCCATTTTCAACAACATGGATAGACTTTGCGAGCATTATGCTAAGTGAAATGAGTTGGACTGAGAAAAAATACTGGATGGTCTCACTTATATGTATAATATAAAACATTTAAACTCATAGAAGCAGGGCCTGCTGAGTGGCGTGGTGGTTAAGCGCTGGCTTGGAAAGCCAGCGGCCCCGGTTTAGGTCCCACATATGAGGGCCAGTGACACTGCCCGCAAAAAAAAACAAAACAAACAAACTCATAGAAGCAGAGAGCAGAATCGTGGTTATCAGGGGCTGGAGGATGGGGGAAATGGGTAGATGCTGGTCAAAGGGTATGAACTTCCAGTTATAAGATAAGTGGTAGGTATCTAATGTACAGCTTGGTGACGATAGTTAACAATATTGTATTATATATTTGAAAATTGCTAGGAGAATATATTAAATGATCTCACCACAGAAAAACCATGTGAGGTGATAGATGTGTTAATTAACCTTATTTTGGTAAACATTTTGCAATATACACATATATCAATATATACATAATCATCACATTATATACCTTAAACTTACACAATGTTATGTCAATTATATCTCAATAAAGCTGGAAATGTTTTAAAAAAATACATTTTTATTATTTGAAGTGAAAAATATCACCACACCAAACTGATGCTCACCCTCTTTCCCAATACCCCCCAGTTTTCTAAGCTTTCTTTAGGAATTTACAGTTTCTGGCCTTTTGTCCATAACACCATTTTCTGGCAGAAAACAAGGCCACCAGTGGGAAATAGAAGACTTCATAATCAGTCCTTAACTGAGTGGAGATGAGAGTAATTATTTTTCACTTGCCCTTTTGTTTATTCTTATCATCATATTCCATCAGGCCACCCTTTCTCATAAGTAACATGTTTCCCTGAAAATAAGACCAAGCTGGAAAGCAAGGCATAGCATGACTCCTCCAGGATATGGAGGGCACCCCTCACATGAGGGTTTTATGACCTGTTTCAGGGAAAAGGGTGCCTTTTCCACAAACTCCTTCAACTTAAAATATTCAGTATGACAAGATGCCATATTTTGGCACCTAAAATCATTTTTCTGGCTAGGTCTTATTTTGGGGAAAACGGTACTCTATTGCAACAGAGCTAGTCTTCCACTCAGAGTCCCTGGCTGGATCCAACTCATCACACCTGCCACTGCTGGGTCCAGCTCCATGTGAGGACTCAATCCTGCAGGATCCCTTTGGCCAAATGCTGCACCTCAAGCTGTCAATACCATATAGTACCCACTTTAATTTTAGCGCAGATGCCATCTAGGTCCCAAAGGAGAGAGTTAAGAAAGCACAGAGTAAAGAGACAGATCAGGGAAAAAATTGTTGCTCAAGATATTAATATAACCTGGCCATGAGTTCAATGGGTTCATATTTAATCAAGTGTAGTTGGTACCTTTTGTGGGGGATTAGCTAATGGAACAGCTTCTCAGAAGAGACAGGAAAAGATGCATACTTGAATCCAAACTCTTGTATTTATTAGCTATGTGACCTTGGGAATAGTATTTAATTGTTCTGTGACTTAGTTTTCTCATCTGAAAAAGTAGCATTGGGCCGGCTGAGTGGCGTGTTGGCTGAGTTGGCTTGCGACGCCATCTCTGAGCAGCAGGGCCCCGGTTCGGATCCCACATCCGGGCTAGTGATGCTGTGCTCTCTACAGCTAAGATGGTGAACAACAGCTCAACCTGGAGCTGGGCTGCCGTGAGTCACCAGCAACGGCGGACGCTGCAGTGGGGCTGGCCAGCAGCTGGCGTGGGCGTCCATGAGCGGCCGTCCAATGGCCTGCGAGTGACTTCCTCACCTGGGAATAGCACAATGATAATACCAACCTGGTCCAGTGAAGCGACATCCTCCACAACTAGAATGACGAACAAAATGATAGCAACTTGTCTGTTCCCTTCCCCCAATTACCCAACAAAATCTTTAAAAAAAAAGTAATATTAATAACATTTACCTGATAAAGTTGTCATAAATATCCAATGAGACATTCCATATAAAGCACCTAGGACCTTACTTGACACAAGGTAAGTACTCGGTAAGTGACATTATAATTACAGAAATGGCAGGTTTGGACTCTGCTTACCCAGGTACCATTTCAGTCCAATGGAGCTACATCTGGTGCACTGAAAGTTATTTTACTACATAATGCCTGCCCTCAATGCTTGTAAGAGTTAAAGCTGATCCTAGCTCCTATAAATGATAAAGTCCACCTCTATCACTCATTAATTAGTAATGACATCACTTGAAAATGCATATGGAATAAATATTCCTTTGATTTTTTCCAGAATGTTAAAGAAACTTTAGCTGTCTATTCTCAAACTTAGATCCAGTCATAAATATTCTCAGCATATGCCCCTTAACAGATTTGTCTTGTTTCCATCTTGAGGATAAGAAAAATTGAGACTCATTGAGGCTCAGAAAGAGATCTCAGAGGAAACCAAGAAAATGCCCCTATGTCATCAAGAACAAAATAAGAAAGAGGCCACTAAGAGACTATCTACTGTTCACCTTTATAACTTTGACTATTTATTTAACAGGTTTTTAAAAAATTGACTCATATGACAATTAAATAATTTAAAAATGAAAATACATTACCAGTGGAAAACCAGAATCTTCTTCCATTCATTATTAGTACACATTCAAAAAATCTATAAGTGTTCAAAATATTAAAAGTTTACTAGAAAATAGTGAGTTTGTAGAACCTCTCCATTTTACAGGTAAGAAAAATTGAAGTGCAGAGAAAAGACCACACACAAAATAAACCAGTCTAGTGGGTTAAAAAAAAAACCCACTAGAACCAAAGGCTCCTGAAGCCAAATTCAATTATCTTTTATATCACACCGCCTTTGGTTTGTTTGTATAAAATTTTAATGCTTCTTCTGGCCACCTGATATATCCCTCACTCTCACCTCAGGCAACTTGAGAAAATAAGTCATTTCTAGAATAACTGACTAAAATTTTCTTAGTGCTTTATCCTTCCCACAAAGCAGAAACGCAAAGTGAAGTACAGAGAAGTTATTTGCTTTGGCCCAGGCATTTTATATAAAAAGCTAGTCTATGTCCGTGAGCAATAGGAAAGGATTGTACTTTTCATTTTTCTTGGCATAAGTAGTCACACCCAAAGTTTACTGTCTCATCTGTAGGGCTATAGAAGTCTATGAATCAAAGTTGTAAGAGGTGTGAGAAGTCATATAATTGCAAACCCTCCTCATGTGACAAATGACACTGAGGCTCAGAAAGGAGCAAGTTCTTGCGCAATGTCACCCAGTAAATTAGTGTCAGAGCAAGATCTATAAATCAGAGTTAAGTGCTATTACCATTGCTGTACCTTAGTTCTTCCACAGGACCTGGAATCATCATGTATGAAACAATATATTGGTTTGCAATTCTATATTGTGTGATTAGTTTAATATCCCTCACTATACTGAGGTCTCCAAGTTCAGACATGGCCTTCTACTGTATCTATAATCTCTATCATGATCATGTAATCCAGGTACATAACTTTTTAATATCACCTAGATGCTAATGATTCTCAAATTTATATCTCTACTCTGAACCTCTTCCCTGAACACCAGAGTTGTATACAAAGTTGACCATTTGATAGATCCAAATCAATGTTTAATGGCTATCTCAAATTTAGCATTTCCAAAGCAGAAACATTGATTCATTCCCCAAACCTTCTCTTTCCCTAGTTTTCCCCATCTCAATTAGTAACACTTTCATGTTTTCAATTTCTCAGGCCAAAAACCATGAAGTCATCCTTGATTCTTCTTTCTCCCTCCCTTTTTCCCAACCCTATAATTCAATCCATCACCAAATACTGTAAAACCTTAGATTGTGAGTAACTGGGTTTGCAAGTGTTCCGCAAGATGAGCAAACATTTCTAATACATTTTAACATGGTAAACGAGTGATGTCTTGCAATACAAGTAGTTTGTTTCCGGAACAAATTATGCTCGCAAACCAAGGTATTACTGTATGTCAATCCCACCCCACAAAGCTATTCTTTATCTGATCACTTCTATCTCCACTGCTACCAGGTTACTCTTAGCTACCATCATTTCTCACCTATAACAGAATCCTAATTGTTTTTTTCAGTTCCACTACAACCCACTCTCTGGAGCAGACAGAGTGATTTAAAAAAAATGCAAATCATATTATGTCACTCTCCTGCTTACTACTGTCCAATGTTTCCAACTGCAATTAGAATAAAATTCAAACCTCTGACCATGGGTTACAAAGTTCCGCATGTTTTGACCCAACCTACCTCTCCAAACTTACCTCTTACTAACATGTTCCCTCATTCACTATGCTTCTAGTCACATGGGCCTTCTGGCTGTTTCTCAAATAGTGCCCTCTGCTTCCACCTCAGAGCCTTTGTATCTGCTGTTACTCCTTGGAATGTCCTTTCTCCAGCATTTTACATAACCATTATAGCTTAGGTATCTCCCTTGACATTACTTTAACCTACCATCCCAGTGTGTGTGTGTGGGGGGGGGGGGGGGGTGAGGACACTGCACTTATTAATATCTGAAAAAATATCTTATTTATGTGTTTATATTTTTTGTCTATCTACCCCACCAGACAATCCTTATAAAGAAAGCGATTTTGTCTGCTGTAACCCTAGCATTTATAACAGTGCCTAGTACAGAGTAGATTCAACAAATAATTTTTGAATGAATGAATCAGGCACTATCAAAAAGTTGCTCTAATCTGGGCCGGCCCAAGTGGCGCATTTATTAAGAGCTGGCTTGGGACGTCAACGGCCCTGGTTCGGATCCCACATATGAGGGCCAGTGACACTGCCCTCTACAGCTAAGATGGTGAACAACAGCTTCACCTGGAGCTGGGCTGTGCGAGCCCCAGCGACAGTGTAGGCTGCAGCCCCTGTGGCAGTGGGCTGCCACAGGCTACAGTGAGTGGCCGGCAGCCAACGTGAGTGGCTGGAAGCCAGTGTGAGCTGCCAAGAACCACTGTGAGCGGCCGTCCAGAGGCCGGCGACCGATCTGCCTCACCTGAGAAGAGTGCAATGATGATACCAAAATGGGCCAGTGAAGCAATGTCCTCCACAACTAGACTGAAGAACAAAAGGACAGCAACTTGTCTTTTCCCCTTCCCTGGTTTCCCAATACTGTTCCCCTCCCCCAATACCCCAATAAAATCTTTAAAAAAAAAAGTTTCTCTACTCCAATGATTCCCAAACCCTGACATGTATATCACTGGTGGTATGTGAAATGCTTTTAGTTGCTACTTGGATAAATAATGGTTTATTTTAATAGTTATACATTTATTTTACCACATGCCCACATTACTAGCACACCTAATCCATAAATTGATGAACATCAACACTTAGAACAAAGCTAAGCAAAGACAAAGGAGTGGATGTAAACAAAACCATTAAGAAAATAGAAGTACATTAATCTGGCAAAAGTCATGATGGTGTTATATACAGAGGGTGTCAAAAAATATATACATATTTTAAGAAAGGAAAAAAACCTGTATTAAAATTACACAGATGGTAACCACTTTGAGCACCTCTTGTAATTGCAGAAGTCAAACATGACTTGTATTCATCTTTTGTTATTGGTATATAATGAGTATACAAAAATAACAATACAATTTTAATAGCTTTTTCCTTTCTTATCTTAAAATGTGCATACATTTTTTGGCACCCTCTGTATATCGCTAAACTCTTGGAAATTTTGCTCAAACTCCAACATTTGTAATCACTGCTTATAATGATTTTGCAAATGATTATATTCATTGATTGCTGACAATGTCTACTTAGTGATTTGACCATCCAGGAACCTTGGAAGAAAGTGAACATTTTATCCTAAAGACAGAAATAGGGAAGATGATGCCAGTGTTAGGTAATACAGAATCAAGACCCACAAAAAGAGCCAGATGTGACAAATTAATATAAGTTCTGGACCTTTGGATTCACTCATGAATAACTTTCAGTATTAAATCCTTAAACACCAATGATGTACTGGATGCATTTTAACATAGCCTAAGTCTCATGAGGTTTATTTTGTGTTTCTGTAGTCCAGCGATTATTAAAGTGTGATCTCACAACCAGCAACATCAGTATCACCTAAGTACCTGTTAGAAATACAAAATTTTGGGCCCCACCTCTGTATCTACTAAATCAGATAATCTGGAAGAGTGTTTTAACAAATCCTACAGGTAATTCTGATGCATGCTAATGCTTGAGAATCATTGTTGTAGTCATACCTCACTGTTGATTCAAATTAAATTTGAATACCATTCTTAATTTTTAAAATGGATACTACTGCTGTACTACAACTCTCACATTTTATACTTGTGCAGTTTATATGCTGATGAGAGCTGCCTGGCTAGTAAATGTGGTTATTGAACAATTCAGCATTCCATTACAAATGGTTCTGATGTTCTATCCATGTCAGCCAATCATCTAATAACTCTGAAAAATCCTCCAATGGCTTACCAATAGACTTAAAATTTATACTCATTATTTTGGTGTATAATGTCCTATATTACTTGCCTTCTGATTATATCTCCAACCACATTTAGATCTCTATCTACATTACCTTATTTCATTTTCTTCATAGTGCTCATCACTATTTGAAATTTTCTTATTTGTTTATCTTGTTATTTTCTGTCTCCCCTATGAATTGATTGATTGCTGTATTGAATAAAAATAATAACAATAACAACTTCCAATTGTTGAGGACCAATAATGATGTCAGGCTAGATGCTTACACTTATATTATGTGCTTTGATGAGGTGGTCCCAACAAGGTATCAATATTATTTTCTGCATATGAGGCAACTGATTGCTATCTCATTGGCAACTGTTGTACAAATTCACACAGCTCACAAGTAGAAAAACAAGGATTTCATATCAAGTTTATTTTCCCCTACTTAAAAAACAATTTTAATACATTTCCTGAGTATATAAAATATAAAGTAATTACTGAGATGTAAACATAGAAAACAATCCAGTATTGGTTTCAAATGGGGAGTGAACATTGCCTATAAAGTTGGTGTATATCTTTATTCTTTAATTTAGTGTATTATTCCTTTTCCTGGAGTCCATTATAAATAGCACCCCATGGCTCTGTGGGCATGTCAGTGCACAAGCAACTTTTTTAGCACTTGAACAATGTACTCTCTACCAGAACCTAGTCTACACATTATTTAATTTATATTCTTCACTTATCTTTTCTCATATTCACAAAGTATCCAAAGATCCCCTCACACAAGTATTTATTCATTTGATAAATAGGAAACTATCTGTTCAAGAGTTTGAACAGAAGAGTAATGAGACAAGAAGATGTTTTAAAAGAATGTGTGTGGCAACTCATGTAAAGGCAATTGCAGAGATCCAAGATGGCAGGGTAGATAAACACTGGGCCTGCTTCCTTCCATGAACAAATTAAAATTGCGAATAAATAATGGACCAATCAACCTGGAGAACCATCTGAAGTCTGACTGAACAGAAGTTTTATAACTAAGGATATAAAAAAGAAGCAATGTGGACACTGGTAGGATGGGTGGAGATGCGGAACTGGCTAATCCCAAACATCCATGTGGCAGTTGAGAATGAAAAGGTATATATCAGCCACGGAGGTTTCCCCCAGAGGAGTGAGGAGCCCCATCTCCATGCCAGCTTCCCCAGCCCAGCGTACTGGTGCTGGGAAAAGGAGTCCCCACAGTGTCTGACTGTGGAGAACAGTGGGGATTCCAACCATCCAGGTGGGATGGAAGGCAGTGGGAAACCCAGACATCCTCTTAAAGGGCTTGTACACAGACTCTCTAACTCCCAGGCACTCACCTTGGGCTCCAGCAGAGGGACAGTAACTCGGGGAGTTTCAGAGACATTAGGAGGGGGGGGGGTGCTGACTGAGTTGTGTGGCTTGGGACAGGGCTGGAGGACATTCAGCATTTTGACTGTGAGGGATCCTCCTCCTGAGCAGCCGGTAGGCTGGCACCATCTTTCCTTTGTTGAGTTCTCCCCCTATGCTTATGGCCAAATCTGAATCTGACTGGTGTGGTAAGCTCTGAAGCTCCACTCTGCTGAGTCAATGGAACCCCACCCCACCCAACATCAGAAGCACTTTCTCTGAAAGCAGCCAGCCAATCCTGCATTGCACTCATCCTTGGAAAACTATCCCACAGACCACAGGTAGGAGGCAACTGACCTTGTTATGCTCTGAGATTCTTCTTTTTCTCTTTTTAATGATTTTTACTGAAATATAGCTAACATACAATATTATATTAGTTTAAGGTGTACACAACATTTATTCAACATTTTTTTTCTTGTCTTTTTTTTTTTTAGCTGAGCCATCCTGCCAACTGTTGGCAGCTCAGCTCGGGCTGGGCATAAAACTGCTGTTGCTCAGAGCTCAGTTCGCACTCTTGAGTGAGCTCTTAACCAACTGAGCCACTCGGCCGTCCCTTATTTATTCAACATTTATGTTCTGAGACTTTTTGTTTTTTGAAGGCAGTGTTACTGGCCCTCATATGTGGGACCCGAACTGGGGCCGCTGGCTTCCGAAGCCAGCACTTAACCACCGTGCCACTCTGCTGGCCCTATGCTCTGAGACTTTTTATTAGTCAATTCAGACTCAGCACTGGCACCAAATCAGAATTTACATTTACCTAGTGACTACAACTCTTCCCCTCTAGTGACTCCCTGAGACCCTGCCTCAACCAACTTGCATACTGCATGAGTTTTTATTAGTGGCTGAACCTTAAAGGAGCTGGCAGGTGACAGTTGGCCTTGGGGTGTCCTGGCACTCTGTGGAGCCACCCCAGGCCTGGTACTGTTGGCAGACATCCTCGGTTCACAGTGTGGCCTCTCCCATGTGCCTCCAGGGTTAACACAGGCAGTGACCAACCACAGATCACTTTGTAGCTGTTACCAGGTAGTCCCCAGCCACTCACAGGCAGTGGGTGACCTGGGCCTGCATTGGAGCCCCTTGCACTAGGCTCTAGAACCAACAAACTTGGAGGTTGGCTTCAGACTACATCAGAGCACTGCACGATTAGCCCCATAAGCAGCAAACTCAAAGGGCAGTCTCACTGGAGTGAATCCCGCTTAGTGGGGTAAACTCCCTGCACAACAACCTATAAACTGTGCATGTGGCCAACCCCATAGCAGGTGAGCCTGATAATCAATCCCACCCATTGACATGCCAATAGCAACCATGGTTCACCTATAACAGGAGGGTACACACAACCCACACCAGGGACACTCCAGGAGCACCCAGTGCAGGTGACCAGGGAGACTGTGCCACTGGGCCACACAGGGCACCTACTACATAATGCCTCCTGGACAAGATTGCGGGATATAGCAGATCTACCTAATACATAGAAACAAACAGAGAGGTAGCCAAAATGAGGAAAGAAAGAAATACTTCAAAATGAAAGAACAAGAGAAAAATCCAGAAAAAGAACTACCATATACTGGGTTCAAAACAATGGTACAAGTATTCCAAAAGGAAGTTAGTGAGCACTTCAACACAGAGATAGCAAGCATAAAAAAAGATATAGAGGGTGGGCCGGCTGAGTGGAGTGGTGGTTAAGCACTGGCTTGGGAAGCCGGTGGCCCCGGATCGGTCCCACATATGAGGGCCAGTGACGCTGCCCTCAAAAAAAAAAAAAAGATATAGAGGGCCGGCCGAGTGGCACAGTAGTTAAGAGCTGGCTTGGGATGCCAGTGGCCCTGGTTCGGGTCCCACATATGAGGGCCAGTGACACTGCCCTCAAAAAACAAAAAGATATAGAAATCATTAAAAAAAAAACCTGTCAGAAGTGAAGACTACAGTAACTGAAATGAAGAACGCTCTAGAAAAAATCACTAGCAGACCAGATGAAGCAGAATATCAGCAGCGTCTTGGGGCCGAGCAAGCAGGGGAAGAAGGAATGCTCGTGCGGAGGCACAGTGTGAGTCGGGCGGTGAAACAGGTCCCCGAGAGACAGAGCGGGGATCTGAGCCATGCAGCAGGGTGTGCACAATCCCCTAAACCCCGGTGGCAGCCCCTCCAGAAGCGTAGTAGGAGCACCGCGCAGGCTCCGAGGCAGAAGCCTGAAAACAGGCAAGCAGGGGAAGAAAGAATTCTCCTGCGCTGAGACGCAGGTTCCTGAGAGACGGAGCAGGGATCTGAGCCACGCAGCAGGGTAAGCGCAATCCCCTAAACCCCAGCAGCCCCTTTGGGAGAGCCGCAGGAACTCCGCTGGAGCATATGAGGAAAAGGCCTTAGCTCAAAACAGTATTGGAACTGTGTCATTTTTTTTCTTTTTCTTTTTCTTCACTCTTAAACAGAAAGCAAAAACAAACAAACAAACAAAAAACAATAACCCACCCACTCCCACAAACTTTGGCCCCCACCAAGCCAGTCTTAAACTGACCCCTGAATGGAGCAGTAGGGGCAGACTACAGAGGTATTCCTACCTGCAGGGGGTTGATAATTTCCGCCCCAGTAAAGGCTGCAGAGTGAGACTACCTACCCCACCCCCACCTTTCCTGCAAGGCTTGGGAGGCAGGGCAGGTTCAGCTACTGAGGCACTAATTAAGAGACTCTTGGCAGCTGGCTTTTGGCAGTGAGGAGCTCTCTTTCATTCTCCACAGCTGTCAACGGAAAGGGTGCCCAAAGACACTCATTGAGCCTTTGGGGGTGCAGCCTGACTTGGGACAGGTGACAGCAAAACAGCAGTGACTTTGTAAAAACTACCAAGCACACATCACAACCACACTCACGTACAGCAAACCTGCAGTGCCAGGATCACGCTAGGCATCAGGTTGCCTACGCTGTTCCCACAAGATGCACAGGAATTCTTGTACAGCAGAGGACAAAGTGAAGAGAGCTTGGTGGACTTTCAGCCAAGACTGGCACTGGAGACACAAGAATCATCATACCCACAGGCCAACTTTAGATAAAACCAGAGCATTTCTGGGTTTCACATACAGGAGTCACACTCAAAAGGAAGTTGCTACAGATACAAGGGCCAAAGGGTCCAAGCCTCATCAGAGGAGTCAACCCTCACAGCAGCTCATAAACTGTGGACACTGCTGATCCTCACAGCTAATCAGCCTGGGAGTCAATCCCACCTACTGACAAGCCAAAAGTAATCAAAGCTAAACTCCAACAGGTGAAGACACACAACAAAAGGAAAACTTCAGATGTACACGCACAAGAGAATAGGAAGATTGAATAATTCAAATATAAAGGACACACACCGTATCAGTTTACCCAGAAAAGACTGAGAAACCTGGGGGATCTATCTGTTATATCGAAGCAAGTACGAAGAGTAAACCAGAATGAGGAGACAAAGAAATACAACCCAAATAAAAGAACAGAAGAAATCTCCTGAATCAGTGGAACTAGAGGAAATAGAGGTAAACAACATATCAGAGACAGAGTTCAGAACACTGATTATCAGAATGTTCAAGGAAATTAATGAAAATATAAAGAAGGATAGAGAAATCATGAAAAGCAACCAGTTAGAACTTAAGAATGCAATTACTGAATTAAATAACAAATTTGATGGAATGACTAGCAGATTGGACGAAGCAGAAAATTGAATCAGTGACTTAGAAGACAAGATAGCAGAGATAACCCAAGCAGAACAACAAAAAGAAAAAAGAATGAAAAACATTGAAAATATTTTAAGCAGCTGAGGGACAATATTAAACACAATAACTATAGAAACACTGGAATACCAGAAGGAAAAGAGAGGGAGCAAGGGATGGAGAACATATTTGAAGTACTAATGTATGAAAACTTCCCTAATCTGGCAAAGGACAGTGAAATACATGCCCAGGAAGTGCAGAGAGTTCCAACCAGGATGATCCCAAACAGGCCCACATCAAGGCACTTTATAGTGAAAATGCCAAGGGTTAAGGACAAAGACAGAATCCTCAAAGCAGCAAGGGAAAGGCAACAAGTTACTTACAAGGGAATCCCCATAAGATTATCAGCCTACTTTTCTACAGAAACTTTGCAGGCCAGAAAGGAGTGGCAGGAGGTTTTCAAAGTGATGAAAAATAAAAGCCTACAACCCAGATTGCTGTATCCAGCAAGGTTATCATTTAAAATTGAAGGAGAGATGAAGAGCTTCCCAGAAAAGAGCAAGTTAAGGGAATTCATTACCACCAAGCCAGCTTTGCTGGAAATGTTAAAAGGGCTTCTTTAAGCAGAAGAGAAAAACAACCTAACTAAGGAAGACTAGGAACACAAATAACAAAATGGCAATAAATATGCACCTATCAATAATCACGTTAAATGTAAATGAAGTAAATGCTCCAATCGAAAGACATAGGGTGGCTGAATGGATAAGAAAGCAAGACCCTGGCATATGCTATATTCAAGAGACACACCTCAGATCAAAAGACACATACAGGCTGAAAGTAAAGGGATGGAGTAAACTATTTCACGCAAATGGAACTGAGAAAAAAGCTGGAGTAGCGATACTTATATCAGATAAAATGGACTTTAAATTGAAGAATATAATAAAGGTCAAAGGACACTTCATAATAATAAAGGGGTAGATCCAACAAGAGGACATAACCCTAGTAAACATCTATGCACCAAACATAGAAGATCCTAAATATATAAAACAGATATTGTCAGACATAAAAACGGAGATCAAGAGTAACACGATCAGGACGGCAGAGTGGCATGGTGGTTAAGCACTGGTTTGGGAAACCGGCGGCCCCAGTTTGGTCCCACATATGAGGGCCAGTGACACTGCCCTCAAAAAAAAAAAAAGAGTAACACTATTATACTAGGGGACTTCAACACCCCATTGTCACCAATGGACAGATCCTCCAGACAGAAAATCAATGCGAAACAGTGACCTTAAATGACACATTAGACCAGCTGGATTTAACAGACATTTTCAAAGCATTTCACCCGAAAGCTACAGAATATACGTTCTTCTCAAGTGCACATGGATCATTTTCTAAGATAGACCACATGTTAGGCCACAAAACAAGTCTCAATAAAATTAAGAAGATTGAAATCATTTCAAGTGTCTTCTCTGACCACAATGCTATGAAACTATAAATCAATTAGAAGAACCCCGGAAAACTGTCAAATAAATGGAGGCTAAATAACAAGCTACTAAATAGCAGTGGGTCACAAATGAGATCAAGGAGGAAATTAAAAGATACCTCGAGACAAGCGAAAATGAAAACACCACAACCCAAGATCTCTGGGATGCTGCGAAAGCAGTCCTAAGAGGGAAGTTTATAGCAGTGCAGGCCTACCTAGAAAAGGAAGAAAAATCTCAAATCAACAGGTTATCCTTACACCTCAGGGAACTGGAAAAAAACAGCAAAAGAAGCCCAAGGGGAGTACAAGAAAGGAGATAATAAAGACCAGAGTGGAAATAAATGATATAGAGAACAGAAATATAATACAAAAGATCAATGAAACCAAGAGCTGATTTTTTGAGAAGATAAACAAAATTGACAAAACTCTAGCCAGGTTCATCAAAAAAAAAAAAAAGACAGAGGACTCAAATTAGTAAAATCAGGAATGAAAGAGGGGATATGACTACAGACATCACAGAGATACAAAAAATTCTAAGAAATTACTATGAGCAACTATATGCCAACAAATTTGACAATCTGGAAGAAATGGATAATTCTCTTGAAGCATACAACCTTCCAAAGCTAACGCAAGAAGAAACAGAAAATCTAAATACCCTGATTACTACCAAGGAAATTGAATCAGTAATTGACAAGCACCCAAAAAACAAAAGCCCTGGACCAGACGGCTTCACAAGTGAATTTTATCAAACATTCAAAAAAGAACTATCACCTATTCTTCTCAAACTATTCCAAAAAATCCAGAAGGAGCAAAGGCTCCCAAACTCTTTTTATGAAGACACTGTCACCCCGATTCCAAAACCAGATAAAGACAGCACAAAAAAGGAAAACTACAGGCCAATATCCCTGATGACTATGGATGCAAAAATTCTCAATAAAATATTAGCAAACAGAATTCAGCAATATATTAACAAGATCATACATCATGATCAATTGGGTTTCATCCCTAGTATGCATGGCTGGTTCAACATCCGTAAATCAATTAATGTGATACACCACATCACCAAAATGAAGATGAAAAATCACATGGTCATATTAATAGATGCAGAAAAAGCATTTGACAAAATCCAACAGTCATTTATGTTAAAAACCCTTAGCAAAGTAGGAATACAGGGATTCTATCTCAACATAATCAAGGCCATATATGATGAACATACAGCTAACATGATACTAAATGGGGAAAAGCTAAAACCATTCCCCTTAAGATCAGGAAGAAGACAAGGCTGTCCACTTCCTCCTATTTTATTCAACATAGTTCTGTAAGTTCTAGCCACAGTAATCAGACAGAAAAAAAATAAAAGGCATCTAAATTGGGAAGGAAGAAGTAAAATTGTCATTATATACAGATGACATGATACTGTATATAGAGAACCCCAAAGACTCCAGCAAAAAATTATTGGAAATGATAGACGAATTCAGTAAAATAGCAGGATATAAAATCAATGTTCATAAATCAGTGGCATTTGCATATACTAATAATAAACTAACGGAAGGAGAAATTAAGAAAACTGTCCCATTTACAATTGCTTCAAGAACTATAGAATACCTAGGAATAAATTTAACCGAAGAAGTGAAAGATCTGTACTCAGAAAATTATAATACACTGAAGAAAGTAATAAAAGAAGATACAAATAAATGGAAACACCTACCATGGTCATGTATAGGAAGAATTAATAAAGTGAAAATGTCCATACCGCCTAAAGCCATATATAGATTCAGTGAAATTCCCATCAAACTACCAAGGGCATTTTTCACAGAAATAGAAAATATAATCCTAAAATTTATATGGAACCATAAAAGACCCCGAATAGCCTCAGAAATACTGAGAAATGAGAACAAAGTCAGGGGGATCACGCTACCAGACATCAAAACATACTACAAGGCTACAGTAATCAAAACAGTATGGTATTGGCATAAAAAACAGGCATATAGATCAGTGGAACAGAACAGAGAGCCCAGAAATAAATCCAGGAATTTACGGACAGTTAATCTATGACAAGGGAAGCAAGAATTTACATTGGAGTAAAGATAGTCTATTCAATAAATGGTGCTGGGAAAACTGGACTGACACATGCAAAAAAATGAAACTGGACCACCTCCTTATGCCATATACAAGAACAAATTCAAAATGGATTAAAGACTTAAATGTAAGACCTGAAACCATAAAACTCCTAAAAGAAATATAAGGAGTACATTTGCAGACATTACCCGTAGCAATATTTTTACTGATACATCCCTGCAAGCAAGGGAAGTAAAAGAAAAAATGAACATATGGGATTATATCAGACTTAAAAGTTTTTCACAACAAAGGAAACCATCAATAAAACAAAAAGGAAGCCTAACAAATAGGAGAATATATTTGCCAATGATATTTCTGATAAGGGGTTAATATCCAAAATTTATAAAACACTCAAGAAACTCAACACCAAAAAAACAAACAACCCAATTAAAAATGGGCAGAAGATACGAAGAGACATTTCTCTAAAGGGGACATACAGAAGGCCAACAGGCATATGAAAAAAAATGTTCAACCTCACTGGTCATTAGGGAAATGCAAACAAAAACCAATTCAAAGTGACACAAAATAAAGGTCTTCAACCAAGATTGGTCTACCTGTCATGGCTATCACTTAAAATTGAAGGAGAAATAAAACACTTCTCAGAAAAGAATAAGCTTAAGGAATTCATTACCACCAAGCCAGCATTGCAAGAAATGTTAAAAGGGCTTTTTTAAACAAAAGAAAAGGGTAAACGGGCCGGCTGAGTGGTGCGTTGGTTAAGAGCTGGCCTGGGACGCCAGCGACCGCGGTTTGGATCCCACATGAGGGCCAGTAACACAGCCCTCTACAGGATGATGGTGAACAACAGCTCCACCTGGGGCTGGGCTGCTGTGAGTCCCCAGGACGGCATAGCTGCAGCCCCTGCTGCAGTGGGCTACCATAGGCTACAGTGAGTGGCCGGCAGCCAGTGTGAGCTGCCAAGAGCCACTGTGAGCGGCCGTCCAGAGGACGGCGACCGATCTGCCTCACCCAAGAAGAGTGCAGTGATGATACCAACATGGGCCAGTGAAGTGACGTCCTCCACAACCAGACTGAAGAACAAAAGGACAGCAACTTGTCTGTTCCCCTCCCCCAATTCCCCAATAACATCTTTAAAAAAAAGGGAGTAAACAAGCTAACCTAGGAAGACCAGGAACACAAATAACAAAATGGCAATCCATAAGCACCTATCAATAATCATTTTAAATGTGAATTGGCTAAATGCTCCAATCAAAAGACAGAGAGTGGCTGAGTGGATAAGAAAATAGGACCCATGTATATGCTGTTTACAGATAGAATAGGATATTTCATGCAAATGGAAATGAGAAAAAAATGCTCGAGTAGCAGTACTTACTTTCGACAAAACAGACTTTAAAATGAAGACTACAATGAAACACCAACAATGGCACTATAACTCTAATAAACATCTATGCACCCAACATAGGAGCTCCTGATTATATATAACAGATTTTGACAGACATAAAGACAAAGATCAACAGTAACACTATCATAGTAGGGGACTTCAACACCCCATTGTCACGAATGGACAGATCCTTTAGACAGAAAATTAACATGGAAAGAGTGGCTTTAAATGACACTTTAGACCAGCTAACTTTCGTCAATATTTTTAGAGCATTTCAACCTGAAACAAGAGAATATACATTCTTCTCAAGTGCACATGGGACATTTTCCAAGATAGACCACATGTTAGACTACAAAACAAGTCTCAGTAAATTTATGTAGATTGAAATTATATCAAGCAGATATAAAGGAAAATCTGATGGTTGCTGGCTGGGAGGGGTTGGGGATGAGGGAGAGGGGGAAGGTTTTGGACAGCGTAGGTGGGTGACTACAATGTTGGCGCAGGGATATCGGGGCAGTTCTGGGAATGTAATTGATAATGTTGTGAAGAGACTATTATATTAAGTGAAATAAGTCTGTTGGTGAAAGACAAATACCATATGATCTCAGTTATATGTGGAATCTGAAAAACTGAATGAACGAGCAAAGTAAACAGAAACAGACTCATACATATAGAGGAAAAACTGAGGGTTGCTAGTTGGGAGGGGGGTAGGGATAGAGGAGAAGGGGAAGGGATTAGACAGCATAAATAGGCAACTACAATATTGCCACAGGGATATGAAAGACAGTTCGGGGAATATAATAATATTGTAAAAATTTTGTGGCGTGTCAGATGGTCACATGTCTTGTTAGGGAGACCACTTCATGGATGGAGTAGACGTTGATCACTGCACTGTACACCTCAAGTTGATGTTGTATAATATTGTATGCCAACTGTAATTCAATATATAGATAGTCATGGGATATGGAGTATACTGTGGAAGGGAGACAAAGGAATTGTAATAGATATGTATGATATGGGGAGGGAGTGTGGTGGCGAACTGGGAGAGGGGGATTGTCACTTTGAGGGGTAAAAAGGATAACTATTGCACTGTATTGTATACCTGAAAATAATTTTTTTAAATGTTTATTTCACAATAAAAGAATTTAAAGAAAAGAAAATGAGTGAATTAAAGTATTGTTTTATAATTAAATTTCATGTTAAAATGACATTGCTGAAAATTACAGACCATAGTTAAGTATTTCTAAACAATGTAAGATATTTCATTTTCATTGAAAATCAAACAGTGAAAATTGAAATAAATGCTTAGGGTGGTATATCATATT
Organism: Aselliscus stoliczkanus; assembly: GCA_033961575.1. Classification (NCBI taxonomy): domain Eukaryota; kingdom Metazoa; phylum Chordata; class Mammalia; order Chiroptera; family Hipposideridae; genus Aselliscus; species Aselliscus stoliczkanus. Next base: position 123,185,495 of record CM066737.1, on the reverse strand, counting down.
TACTTCTCTTTGACCTTCATGCATATTTTGGTCTTACCATAACTACCATATTTTGCCGTGTATATTACATACATTTTTGCCCAAATTTGAAGGGAAAAAAAAGAATGCACATTATACATAGGTAGTACTAATTCCGTAACTATATAAATGTTTTTAATTCTTTTATTTATGCTTTGGAGTTAAAAGTTAACTCTAGAAATCAATAACGACATCTGTATACAAAATAATACCCTGGAATATGATAATCTGTTCTGTTGAGCTTATGACAAACTTGCAACGAAAGCAATTTCGGTCAACGATTCAATGAAATGAAACAAAGAGTGAGGTATTGTTGTCCACAGAGTAAGTGACTATGACTTGATAAGATAGGTGATGCCAACTTTATTACCATAGGGTGAACAGCACGACGTTTCTCTTTCTACACCTTAGGTGGGAGCTAGCAATCTACCTGATATTTTTACAAATATTAGAAAATGTCGAAATGGTTTTCATACACTGCAAGCTTTAAGCTAACAGTTATTAAATTTGCTAAAGAGCATGGCAACAGAGCTGAGAGAAACTTTGGACCTCCTCCAACAGAGAATGTTATCAGACTGTGGAGGCAACAGGAAGAAAAGCTTCTTCAAATGTTAAGACAGAAGAAGGCAATGCGAGGGAAACCTCCAAAGTGGCAGGAGGTGGAGCAGGAGGTGAAGACCTGGATTCTGGAGCAGCATCAAACTGGTATCTCTGTTTTGGCCAAAATGATACAAGAAGAGGGTAAAAGGATCACACGAGAAAAAAACATTGATGATTTCTCAGGAACACCTAAATGGTGCTTTAACTTTATGAAGAGAGAAGGTTTGAGCATGAGGACACGAATGAAACTTGCCCCAAAACTTCCAGCAGCCTATGAGAATCAAGTTTTGGAATTTCTTTCTTATGTTATCAATCTTCGAAGGACTTACAACTTTGAGCTGTCCCAAATCACCAATGTGGATGAGGTTCCACTCACATTTGTTGTGCCATCCAGCAAAACTGTGGGCATCAAAGGAGTAAAGACTGTGGCTGTTAAAACTAATGGACATGAGAAAATACATTTCACTGTTGTTCTAGCCTGCTTTGCAGATGGGACAAAGCTACTACCTATGATCATCTTTAAAAGAAAAATGTTTCTGAAAGATTCCAAGTGGTGTCATTGTCCACGTGCATGAAAAAGGGTGGATGCATGAAGAAGGCATGAAAATCTGGTTTAACAAAGTCTGGTTACGAAGGCCTGGAGGATTACTTAAAAAAAAACAGCTTTGCTTCTTTTCAATCACTTCAAAGCCCATGTTACACAAACCGTAAAAGCAATTGCAGGGGACCTGAAAACTCAACTTGCTGTGATACCTGGTGGGCTAGCCAGCCAACTGCAACCTCTTGATGTGTCAGTAAACAGGCTCTTTAAGGCCCTAATGAAAAAAGAGTGGACATTGTGCATGCAGTCATAATGATTTAATACCAACAGGCAGAATCAAGAAAGTATCCATCGCTCAGGTTTGTGATTGGACCCTAAGATTGTGGATCCGTGTCAAGAAGGAAGTGGTTGTGAAATCGTTTAAAAAATGCGGCATCAGCAATGTAGTGGATGGAACTGAGGATGATGAAATTTACCCGGATGAGGAAAGTAATTCTTCAGAAGACACTGAAAATGTAAAAATTGAAGATGATACTTCTGATAATGACAGCGATGAAGAGTTTTTGGCCTTCTATGATGCGTAAATATTGTAAATTTATTATTGGTACATAAAATTTCTTGTACCTTGTATCTGTTCTTGTGTTTTGTAATTCTTTGTTACATAAAATTTCTTGTACCATAATATGTTTTAAAAAATGCTAAAATTCCTTTATAATACAAAAAAACAAGTACCTAAATATAAACATATAAAAATTTGAATTAAAAAAGTTAATACAAAAGGGCTTTTTCCCTGAAAGTTTGGGCCAAAAACTTGGGTGCACATTATACATGGCGAAATACAGTATTTGAGAATACAGTGTTTTGACAAGTTGGTGGGTTTTCCTCCCATGTGAAATGAAACTATTAGGTTAAAATTATTAGATTAAATTGATGTGCAGTCCCCAAAACATTAAATTGGTCAAAATATCACAGTGTGTGCCAACTCTGCACATAAGTTGGCTTTTGTTTCCTAAAGCACTGACATTATTTCTGTAGCTAACAAATAATAATAGTTTCTTTTTAGAGAGTATCTCTGTGTTCCTATAGAGACATTTTTAAATCAGACTTCTGAAGAAAAATGAATAAAGTATCAAAATCACCTAGGATCAACTGTGGATTAGACAATACTGATTTTTTAAAGAAATAGTGGCCCTTAGTCAAACTATATAATATAGCCTTAGTAGAATTAGCTGTACTTAGACCATAGTAAACTTCATTGTAAACATGCAATATATGACTGCATCCTCTCATTTTAATCAAGAAAACTTAAATGACTTTTGTTTCTAAAAAAATAAAAATAATAATAATATGATAATAAACATGTATAGTGCCAGCTGAGTACAAGACTTGTCAGGGGGATCATTTCTTTTTTTTTTTTTTTTTTTGGAGGGCAGTGTCACTGGCCCTCATATGTGGGTCCCAAACCGGGGCCGCTGGCTTCCTCAGCCAGCGCTTAACCACAGGGCCACTCGGCGGGCCATAGGGGGATCATTTCTTAAATTCTACAAATGTCTAACCACTATGCTCTACACATGAAAAATAATATTGAATGTCAAATGTAATTGAAAAAAAAAGGAGAAGGTAAAGATGAATAGGAATAACAGGTTCAAGTCTCCAAGTATAAAACAACTAAGTCACAGAGATGTAATGTACAGCATAGGGAATATAGTCAGTAATGTTGTGATAGCATGGTATGGTATCAGATGTTGCTGGACTTTTCATGTTGATCACTTCTTTAGGTGTATAAATGTTGAATAACTATGGTTTACACCTGAAATCAATATAATGTTGTATGTTAGCTATATTATAATAAAATATTTTTAAAAATAAAATAAATTACATTTGCTTCAAGTGTATGTTTCTATAGTACATCATCTATATACCACTTTGTGTGATCACCACCCAGAGTCAGTTCTCCTTCCATCACCATATATTTGACCCCCTTTACTATCTTCTACCATCCTCCTTACCCTCTTACCCTCTGGTAACCACTGAACTGTTGTCTGTGTCTATGAGTTTTGTTTGTTTGTTTGTCTTGTTCCTTTGTTGCTTTCAGTTTTATACCCCACATATCAGTGAAGTCATATGGTTCTCAACTTTTTCTGTCTGACTCATTTCACTTAGAACAATAACCTCAAGATCCATCCATACTGTCACAAATGGCAGTATTTCATCTTTTCTTATGGCACAGTAATATTCCATTGTGTATATATACCACATCTTCTTTATCCAATCATCTATAGGACAGACACTTTGGTTGTTTCCATGTCTTGGCCACTGTAAATAATGCTGTAATGAACATCAGAGTATATATATCTTTACAGATAAATGTGTTCAGATTTTTGGGGTAGATACTCATGAAAGGGATTGCTGGGTCATATGGTAATTCTATTCTAAATTTTTGAGAAACCTGCATTCTGTTTTCCATAGCAGCTGTACCAATTTACATTCCCACCAACAGTGTACAAGGGCCAATTTGTACTTCTTAATCCCTTCGTTTTTTTTCACCCACATCCCAACCCCCTCCCATCTGAGAACCATCAAAATGTCTCTGTATCTATGAATTTGATTCTGTTATGCTTCTTTATTTTGTTCTTTAGATTCCATATATAAGCAAAATCATATTGAATCTGTCTTTCTTTCTCTGACACTCCACTCAGCACAATACCCTACAATGGAGTTTTCCAGAAGCTATGGAATGTGATATGATAATGTCATCTCCCTGAAAGCTAATGTAATGTGTGCTTGTGTATTATTTTATAAAGAAGGTTTACTGAGGTTTATCTGGCATATAATAAACCGCACATATTTCAAGTATACAGTTTGATTAGTCTTCAAATATACATATACCCATGAAACTATAACCACAACATATTCATCAACCCCTCGGCCTGCAATTTTCCCCATTTCCCATTATAGTGAACCCTTACTCTGGCCTCATCCACAATCAAGTACTGATCTGCTTTCTGTCACTATATAGTTGCTGGAATTTTCCAGTTGAGTGATGCAATTGTTTTCTAGAATTTTAAATGAATGGAATTATATGTAGCCTTTCTTGCTTGGTTTCTTTCACTCAGCATAATTATTCTGAGATGCATCTCTATTGTTGCATTTTATCAACAGTTTACAGTATTATTTCACTTTATGGATATTTCACAAATTTATCTAATCAACTATTGATGGACATTTGAGTTGTTTACAGTTTTTGGCTATCACAAATAAAACTGATGAAATATACACATATATATTCATGTACAAAACAGTATGCTTTGATTTCTCCTGGATAAATATGTAGGAATGTGATTGCTGGGTCATATGGTATAAGTTTACAAAAAAGTGCTAAAAAGATTTTCTAAGTGTTTCTAGCATTTTACATTCCCACCAGCAGTAAATGTGAGTTCTATTTTCCTCACATCCATGACAAAACTTGGTACGGTCAATGTGCATATGTGTGTGTATTGTTGTCATTGTTATTGTTAAAATTTTGGCGATTCTTTAGTGTTATGTAGTGGCATCTCATTGTAGTTTTGTGGGGTTTTTTTTGAGGGCAGTGTCACTGTCCCTCATATGTGGGACCCGAACTGGGGCCGCTGGCGTCCCAACCCAGCTCTTAACCACTGGGCCACTCGGCCGGCCCTCATTGTAGTTTTAATTTGCATTTCTAACTAAAGATGTTGACCATCTCTCCATGTTCTTATTTGCCATCCGCGTATCTTCCTTAGTGAATTGTCCCTTCACACCTTTTCCCAATTTTTATTTAGTTCATTTATCTTTTTGTTATTGAGTTGTAAGAATTTTTATTTCTTATTCTTTTAGCTGAGTCATCCTGCCACCTGTTGGCAGCTCAGCTCCAGCTGGGCACTGATCTGCTGTTGCTCAGAGCTCAGCTCACACTCTTGAGCGAGCTCTTAACCAACTGAGCCCTCGGCCAGCCCTGAGTTGTAAGAATTTTAAATACATTCTAGATGCAGTTCTTTTATCTAACTGGTGCTTTATGGATATTTTGCCCAGTTTGTAGTATTTAAAAGGGTCTTTTGAGTACAAAGTTTTAAATATTGATGAAGTCTACATTTAAAAAAAAATTTATTGGGGAATTGGGGGACGAGAACAGTGTTGGGGAATTGGGGGAGGGGACCAGCCAAGTTGTTGATCTTCAGTCTTTGTCGTGGAGGGCGCCAGTCGCCATCTGGCTTCCTGTCGGCAGCTCATGACCTCTAAGCTCAAGGTGCGGAGTTCAGTCTTAGTTTCGGATGGGCATAGCCACCATCCCATGCAGGAGTTGAACCCGGCAGCCTTGTTGTTAAGAACGCACACCCTATCCACTGAGCCACCCGTGTAGCAGCTCAGCTCAAGGTGCTGAGTTCAATCTTTAGTTGTGGGTGGGTGTAGCCCACCATCAAACAGACAATCTTGTTGTTACACCAGCTGAGCCATCCTGCCACCTGTTGGCAGCTCAGCGACAGCTCAGCTAGGGCGCAGCATTCACTGGCCTATGTGGGAATCAAACAGGCGGCCCTGTTGCTCAGAGCATGCGCTCTAAACCAACTCTTAACCAACTGAGCCACTTGGCCGGCCCCAAGACTACATTTTTTGACTCATGCTTTCTTTACTCCATTTAAAAAACTTTAAGACATTTTTGCCACACCCAATGCCAATGAGATTGTTTTCTATATTTTCTTCCAGAAATTTTATCATTTTAGTTCTTTCATTTAGATCTAAGATCTCTTAGGAGTTAATTTTTGCATGTGGTATAATGTAAAGAATGAGGGTTTTTTTTGTTTTGTTTTTTGTTTTGTTTTTGCACATGACAATCCAATTTTTCTAGTATCATTTTTTGAAAGTTATACAATAGACTTTTCCTTTGGATAACATTGACAACTTTGTTGAAAATCAATTAAACATATATATGTTGATTTATTTCTGGACTCTCTTTTCTGTTCCATTGATCTATACAGTGATATTTACACCAATACCATAACATTCTGGTTACTGTAGCATTATAGTAAGTTTGAAATCAGGTAGTACAAATTCTCTAGCATCATTTCTTTTTCCAAATAATTTGGTTATTTTAAGGTTTCTATGTTTCCATATAAATTTCAGAACCAGTTTGTCAAATTTTATAGAAAACCCTGCTAGGATTTTGATTGGAGTTGCTTTGGCTCTATTGATCAATTTCAGGAGATATGCCATCTTAAAACAATATTGAGTGCTCCAATCCATGAGCATAGTAGATCTCTTCATTTATTTAGATCTTCATTAATTCCTCTTAGTGATGTGTTTTCATTTTCAGCATACAGGTATTGCACATCTTTTGTCAAATTTATATCTAATTATATTACATTTTTATATTATTGTATTATAATTGGTATTTTAAAAAATTTATTTCAAAATTTCCATTGCTGTTTTAGGTAAATACAATTAATATTAGGATTGTGGCCTTGCTAAACTCCATTCTTAGATAAATTAATTTTTTTGTAGAGTCCTTGAGTTTTTCTAACTAGACAATCATGTCATCTATAAATAAAGGTTTACTTCTTTTTTTCCAGCTTGTTTGCCTCTTATTTGTTTTTCTTGTCTTATTGTAGCAGCTAGAACCTTGAATAAAATGTTTAATAGAAACAGTGTTGACATCCCTGCATTACTCCTGATCTTAGGGGAAAACAACATAGTTTCCATCAGTAAATATGATGATAGCAGAATTTTTGTAGCTACTCATCAGATTGAGGAAGTTCCCTTCTACTCCAAGATTGCTGAAACTTTTCAACATGAATAGATATTTAATTTTGTAAAATACTTTTTTTCTTATCAGTTGAGATGATCATGTGTTTTTTGTATTTAATCTACTAATATGGTAAAAATACAATGATTGATTTTTCAAATGTAAATCAATCCTGCATTCCTGGGCTAAACTGTACTTGGTCATGATATAGTGTCCTTTAATATATTATTAAATTTGACTTGCTAAAATTTTATTAAGTGGGATATTGATCTGTAGTTTTCTTTTATTACGATGCTTGTGTCTGGTTTTGGTATCAGGGCCTCTTGGAATGAGTTAGGACATGTTCTCTCTTCTATTTTCTGGAAAAAGTTGTATAGAATTAGTATTACTATTTTCATAAATGTTTGGTATAATTCACCAGGGAAGCCATAAGGGCACTGAGTTTTCTTTCTAGGAAAGTTTTAATTTATAAAAAATAATTTCTTTTAAAAATATAGGGCAGTGCCGGCCAAGTGCAACACCAGCTCTGATCAGCAGGGCCCTGGTTCGGATTCCACATATGAGGGCCAGTGACACTGCCCTCTACAGTTAAGATGAACAACAGCTCCACCTGGAGCTGGGCTGCAGTGTGTCGCTGGTGACGGCGTGGGATGCAGCCCCGGCTGCAGTGGGCTGTCATAAGCTACAGTAAGTGGCCAGCAGTCAGTGTGAGCTGCCAAGAGCCACCATGAGCGGCCGTCCAGAGGCCGGCTCCGGATCAGCCTCACCCGGGAAAAGTGCAATGATAATACCAAATGGGCCAGTGAAGCAACGTCCTCCATAACTAGACTGAAGAACAAAAGGACACCAACTTGTCTGTTCCCCTCCCCCAATCCCCCAATAAAAAAAAATCTTAAAAAAAAAAATATATATATATATATATATATATATATATATATATATGGCAATTTGGGTTATCTATTTCTTGTTGAGTTGGCTTTAATAGTTTGTGCCTTTGAAGGAATTTCATCAAAGTTGTTCATTTCATCAAAGTTGTCAAATTTCTTGGCATTAGGTTGTATATAGTATTCTTAAATCATCCTTTTAATGTCTATAGGATCAGTAGCGATGTCCACCTTCTCACTCTGGATATTGATAATTTCTCTTTTCTCTTTTTCCCCCTGCAAGTTAGATGTTTATCAATTTTATTGTCTTCAATGCTTTTCAACATTGATTTTTCTGGTTTTCTCTTCCATTAGTTTTTGTTCTTCTGTTTATTATACTTTATCCTGCTTACTTTGGATATGAATTTGCTATTCTTTCTCAAATTTCATAAGGTAAAAGATGACATCACTGATTTAAAACTATTTTCTTCTCCTTCTCCTTCCCCTTCCCCTTCTACTCCTCCACCTTCTTCTCTAATATAGGCATTTAGTGTTACAAAATTGCCTCTAAACCAACTCTGGATGGTGAGCACACAGTGTGATATATATATATATATATATATATATATATATATATATATATATATATATATATATATATCACATATATATATCTCACATATATATATCATATATACATATATATGATGTATTATAGAATTGTACATTTGAGACCTATGTAATTTTACTAACCATTGTCATCCCAATAAATTTAATTTAAAAAACTGCTTTGGTTGCATCTGGAAAATTTTGATGTCATGTTTTTACTTTTAGTCAATTACATTTTAATTTCTATTTTGATTTCTGCTTTGATTATGGGGTTACATCAAAGTGTATTGTTTAGTTTCCAAATATTTGGGGATTTTCCAGGTATGTTTCTGTTATTAAATTTTTAAAAATAATAATTTCTGATCCTCAGAGAATATACTTTGTAGAATTTGAATGACAGTAATAGCTTGGTTTGTGAGCATAATTTGTTCCAGAAATAAACTACTCGTATTGAAAGACATCACTTGTTTACCACATTAAAATGTATTAGAAATGTTTTCTTGTCTTGCGGAACACTCACAAAACAACTTAGTCGCAACCCAAGGTTTTACTGTATTTTAAATTTATTGGGACTTGTTTTATGACCTGAAATATAGTCTATCTTGGTAAATTCTCCATTTGCACTTTTAAAAAAGTGTGTTTCCAGCTCATTTTGGATAGTGTTCTATTCATATCAGGTCAAGGTGTTTGATAGTGGCGTGTGTGTGTGTGTGTGTGTGTGTGTGTGTGTGTGTGTGTGTTTGAAGAATGTATTGGGGAATTGGGTGAGTGGAACAGTGTTGGGGAATAGGGGAAGGAGAACAGACAAGTTACTGTCCTTTTGTTCTTCAGTCTAGTTGTGGAGAAGGTCGCTTCACTGGCCCATGTTGGTATTATCATTGCACTCTTCCCAGGTGAGGCCAATTGGTCGCCAGCCACTGGACAGCCGCTCACAGAGGCTCTTGGCAGCTCACACTGGCTGCCGGCCACTCACAGTAGCTTACAGCAGCCTATGCCATCGCCAGCGACTCGTAGCAGCCCCGCTCCAGGTGGAGCTGTTGTTCACGATCTTAGCTGTAAAGGGTGCAGCATCACTGGTCCCCATATGGGATCCAAACCGGAGCCCTGCTGCTCAGAGCTGGTGTCCCAAGCCAACTCTTAACCAATGCACCACTCGGCAGGTCCCCTAGAATCAATTTCTTAATATTATGTAGAGAGGTTTTCCCTTTACGTTCATTAGAGACATTGGTGAGTACTTTCCTCTCTTGCAATGTGTTTGTTTGGTTTCAGCATTAGGGTAATGCTGACCTCATAGAATGAGTTGTTGGAGTTTTCTATAGATGTCTGCTAGGTCTAGTTGGTTTATAGTGACATTCAAGTCTTTTATTTCCTTGTTGATCTCCTGTCTACTTGTTCTATCCATTATTGAAAGTTGGGTATTGATGTTTCCAACTATTCAATGTTCATTGGCCTATTTGTCCCTTCAATCTGTACATTTTTGTTTCATGTATTTTGGGGTTCAGTTTTTAGGTGAATATATAATATATATTTACCATCACTATATTATCTTAATCTATTTACCCTTCTCTAATTATAAAATGGCATTCTTTGCATCTAGTAACAATTTTTTTCTTAAAGTCTGTTTTGCCTGATACGTTTTTTTTCTATCCTTTTACTTTTAACCTATATGTGTCTTTGAATTTAAAGTGTATCTCTTGTAGACAGCATATAGTTGGATCATGTTTTTAAACCCATTGTTCAATCTCTTCCTTTTGGTTGGAGAATTTATCTATTCATAATTAATGTAATTGCTGATAAGGTCAGATTTACATATGCCATTCTGCTATTAGTTTTATATATTTTTTATTACTTTTTTGTTTCTATACCACTCCATTACTGGTTCTTCTTCCATTAAATATTTTGCAACATACTATCTTAATTCCCTGTTTCTTCTACTATATTTTTAAACAATTTCAATAATATACGAAAAGTTTCCTGCTGTAAAGCTCAATTCCCTTCCACATATTTTGTGTTATAATTTTCTAACAAATTACATCTTTATACATTGTATGCCCATCAACACACCTATGGACATCTCATTCCCTAGATTTTACTTTTATACTTTTTTTGGCTAACCTATTGTTTGCTCAGGAACTTTTATGTAGTGCCTTAGGCAGTCATGATGTTAAATAACTTTCACCGATTATTTTTGACAAATGCCCCAAGGGAATTTGCTATTGACACTGGAATAGCTCTCAGTCAGGTCAGTTAAAGACAGCCTTGCATATGGGGTCATGCCATATACAAGGGAACTGCCAGACAGATCAAATAACAATTTTCTGGGAATGGGACTTTGAAGAAGCTCCAACCCCATTCTACTCCCTCTACTGGCTTCCTGGGTGCTGATTTTCACTGTGATTGCATACTGTTAGTTTTCAAGATTACTATGAAGTTGGGAAGGAGGAATTGGAATAGGACAAGTTAAAATGCTACAAAACTTACTGCTGTTACTGAGATTTAGAAGTTTTTAATAAATGTTCAGTGGGCTTCTGCAAGACTTTGGTTAATTTCCAGAGCTCTGAAAACATTTGTTCTAACCATCTTTTGCCAGAGTTCTCATTGCTTTCATGGATGAGAGGTATTCTGGCAGCCCTTCTTCCACCATACATACTTATGTCACAGAAGATATTACATTATTAAATTCAAATATTTTATGTGAAGTTTTTTTGTTTCTTGGTTTTTTCAATGATTTTGGTTGAATATTATTAATATCTGCTTTGATATTTTTCCAGGCTCCATTATTTTACTCTATGCTCCTCTACACAAATTGTTGGGACCTCAATTACCCAATTCGCATGTCCTGAACAAGGCCACAAAATGTTTCAGAGGAATATCATGGACTTGCACACAGCTATTCCCTTGGCCAACTCAATGTCAAGGTGAGGTTATCATATGTTCAGGCACATATATAGCTTTGGAGTGTGGGCTTTCTTTAGAAGATATCAACTACTCATACTACTCATTTGCCTATTAAGTCATATTTCTCAAATATATATTTCCTGGGCCAGCCGAGTGGCGCATTAGTTAAGAGCTGGTTTTGGGATGCCAGCGGCCCGGTTCGGATCCCACATATGAGGGCCAGTGACAATGCCCTCTACAGCTAACAACAGCTCTACCTGGAGCTGGGCTGTGCAAGCCTGGCAACGGTGTAGGCTGCAGCCCCTGCTGCAGTGGGCTGCCATAGGCTACAGTGAGTGGCCGGCAGCCAGCCGTGAGCTGCCAATAGCCTCGGTGAGCGACATCCAGAGGCTGGCGACTGAACTGCCTCATCCGGGAAGAGCGCAATGACGATACCAACATGGGCCAGTGAAGCAACATCCTCCGCAACTAGACTGAAGAACAAAAAGACAGCAACTTGTCTGTTCCCCTTCCCTGATTCCCCAACACTGTTCCCCTCCCTCAATTCCCCAATAAAAATAAATCTTTAAAAAAAAAAAAAATATATATATATATATATATATATATATATATATATATATATATAATTTCCTACCAGATACCATAATTCTGACATCTCTGCTATTCAATTGCTAAAGACTTAATTGAAAGAAACAGTATTTTTGAAGTTAGGGTAAAAAGGGAGTGGATCGGGGCTGGCCGAATGGCGCATTGGTTAAGCGCTGGTTTTGGGATGCCAGTGGCCCCGGTTCGGATCCCACATGAGGGCCAGTGACACTGCCCTCTACAGCTAACAACAGCTCCACCTGGAGCTGGGCTGTGCGAGCCCCGGTGATGGTGTGGGCTGCAGCCCCTGCTGCAGTGGGCTGCCATAGGCTACAGTGAGTGGCCAGCAGCCAGCGTGAGTGGCTGGCAGCCAGCGTGAGCTGCCAATAGCCGTAGTGAGCGACATCCAGAGGCCAGCGACCGATCTGCCTCATCCGGGAAGAGCAGAATGACGATACCAACAGTGAAGCAACATCCTCCGCAACTAAACTGAAGAACAGAAAGACAGCAACTTGTCTGTTCCCCTTCCCCGATTCCCCAACGCTGTTCCCTTCCACCAATTCCCCAATAAAATCTAAAAAAAAAAAAAGGGAGTGGATCAATATAACCACTTTGGAAATCAATTTAACAGTATTGACTAAAACTAATCATATGCATAACCTTTAGCACAGCAATTTCACTCCTTTATATATACCCAACAAAAATGAGTGTGCATATATTGCAAAAAAAGTACATAAATGCTCATACAGAGTTATTCATAATAGCCTAAAACTGAATGCAATCCAAATGTCCATTGACCTTAGAAAGAGTAAATAAATTATGATATATTCATTCAGTGGAATATGGCTGAACAATTAAAAAAACAAACCACTGCTGCATACAATAGTATCAGTGAATCTCTTAAAGTTCGGTGAAATAAGCAATATACAAATGAGTATGGACCATATGGTTCCATTCATATAAAATTCAAAAAACAGGCACTACTAATCTATGATGCTAAGAGTTGGGATAATGATTTTTCTTGGGATATAGTAACTGGAAGTGGGCAGTTGGGTGTGCTTTTAAGAGGCTGGTAATTTTCCATTTCTTTTGGCTGGATGCTGGTTTCACAGGTATGTTTAGTTTATGAAAATTCATTGAACTTGTACATGTATAATTCCTGCATTCTTTTATATGTATGCTATACTACAATAAAATACCAGCAAATCAGAATGTTAACATACATATTCTGATTGAAGAGAGAGACAAAGGGGGCACTTGAGGTAAAAGAGACAACATATATAAAAGTGAAGCATGCTATGTTCTTGGAATGGTGATAGGTTCAGTGGAGCAGGTACACAGCTATGCTTATAGGGAAAGGAGGAGAGGTAGAGCGAGTCTTTTATTTCTGGAATAGAGTCAATGTACTTAATAAAATGCAAAGCTATTGCATACATTTATATTAAAAATAAGCCATCTGTCTGAAAGTTCCAGAAGCATCTCAACATGGACACTCTGAAACAAAACATCTGTAGTTTGATATTGCATACACACACTAAAACTTGCTCTTCGTTTGCTATCTTGGTACCATTCTCCACTCCACTACCCAAATCAGAAACATGAGCATCACCTTTATTTCCCCTTCTCCCACAAAAAATTAATAACTAAATCTTGATGATGTCACCTCAACTCATTTAATATTTTTTTTTTAGCTGAGCCATTCTGCTACCTGTTGGCAGCTCAACGGCAACTCAGCTCGGGCTGGCATCAAACCACCATTGCTCAGATCTCAGCTCGCACTCTTGAGCGAGCTCTTAACCAACTGAGCCACTTGGCCAGCCCTCAACTCATTTAATTTTAAGAATATACCTACCTCTCTTCATTCCAGCACCTACTACCTTAGTTAAGACCCTACTCTATCTTACATTTGGAATATCACAAAAGCCTCTGAACAGTCTTGCTACCACTAGTTTCTCTTTCTTCCAGGAATACTCCACACTGCTGCAACATGATGTTTCTACACACCAAAATCCTTAACATGCCTAATACTGTCCTTCACAACCTTTCTGACTCCAGAGCCCTTGCTTGCTCTAAACAAAGCTGTTGTCTTAAACAGCGCCCCCAACTAACCACATGCTGATTTCCGTTACATTAAAATACTTCATTAGAATTCCTTCATATTTAGTGCATGTTGAATTCTAAATGACAGAGATAATACATGGAAACTCTTTGCTGCTCCTCCCATCCACCTCTAAACTCCTCTCTAAGAAAAATGAAAACTTGTATGACTGGTCAGATGCCAAGATACATCAGAATATGACTGTGGTCAGTTCTGTATTCTCCTTTATTGATCAGGATCATCTGTGTGGTCTTCTATCACATTGCAGGTAATGCCCTCAGTTCAGGATTGGGTTTAGGTAGAGGAAAAAGGCCCCATAGGCCTCTGAACTTAACCATAGGATCCAGCCTGACCTACCACAGTTCTCTGATTAGAGTTCTGGACAACAAGTCTAATTATGTTACTTTGTTTTTCCTTTTTACCATTGTTGCTTTTTTTTCCAAGTGCTTTGTCCATTTTCATAATTAAATTTATTGTGGTGATATTTGTTACCAGAATTATACAGGTTTCAAGTGTATATTTTGATAATCTATACATTGAATTGTATGTTCAGCACCCAGAGTCAGTTCTCCTTCCACCACCATATATTTGACCCCCTTTACCCTCTTCTATCACCCCGCCATCTCCTTATCCTCTGGCACCCATAAATGTTGCCTGTGTCAATGAGATTTTGTTTGTTTGTTTTTGTCTTGCTCTTTCGTTGCTTTAAGTTTTATATCCCACATGTGACATTTACATGCCTCACAAAGTGATGACATCCCGAGTCTACTGCCCTTATGACATCATACACAGCTATTACAATACCATTGACTATATTTTCTATGCTGTACTTTATGTCCCATGAATATATATATATATATATATATATATATATATATATAATATTTATATTTTAATTATAGTTTGCATTCAGTATTATTTTATATTAGTTTCAGGTGTACAGAATGCTGGTTAAGCATTTATATAATCTATGAAGTAATCCCCCAAATAAGTCCAGTACCCATCTCACACCCTACATCATCTTTACAACATTATTGATTATATTCCGTATATAGTACTTCACATCCTGTGACTATTTTGTGACTACCAATTTTTACTTTCTAATCCCTTCACCTTCATCACCCTGCCCCCTAAACCCCTCCCATCTATTACCCTGATGAATGTAGTACCCATCTGACATTATATATTATTATAATATTATTTCATTCTGTATCATATCTTCTTTATCTAATCATCAGTTGGAGGATACTTTGGTTGTTTCCATGTCTTGGTCACCATGAATAATGCTGTAATAAATATAGGAGTACATATACCATTATGGATAATGATTTCAGATTGTTTGGGTTGACACCCAGAAGAGGAATTGCTGGGTCATATAGTAATAAATGCTCAACCAGTGTGCTGTTAAGTTATTATAATATTATTGGCTATATTCCTTATGCTATACCCTTCAGCCCCATGATTACTGTGTGACAACCAATTCGTATTTCTTAATCCCTTCCCCTTTTTCACCTACTCCCAACACCCTCCCATCTGGCAACTATCAAAACGTTTTCTGTGTTTATGAGTTTCTTTCTGTTTATTTAGTTTATTTTGTTCTTGAGATTCCATTTATAGGTGAAATCATATGACATTTGTTATGCTCTGACTTACTCCACTCAGCACAATACCCTCTAGATCCATTCATGTTGTTGCAAATGGCAAGATTTCATTCTGTTTTATGGCTCAGTAATGTTCCATTGCATATATGTACCACATCGTTTATATCCATTCATCCATTGATGGACACCCAGGTTGCCTTCATATCTTGACTATTGTAGATAATGCTGTAATGAACATATGGATCCACACGTCCCCTTGATGTAGCATTTTCGTTTTTTCGGATAAATACCAATAAGTGGGATTACTGGGTCCTTCTTTGGCTCTTGTTATCATCTTTGTTTCAAAGTCTGTTTTTGTCTGGTATAAGTATTGCTACCCTAGCTTTTTTTTTCGTGGAGGAAGCGGTTCCATTTTCATGAAATATCTATTTCTATCTCTTTACTTTCAGTCTGTGTGTGTCTTTCAATCTGAAGTGAGTCGCCTGTAGGCAGCATATGTAAGGGTCGTGTTTTCTTACCCATTCAGCTACCCTCTCTTGGTTGGAGCATTCAATCCATTTACATTGAAAGTAAGTGTTGCTAGATTGCTAGATATGAAGTTATTGCCATTTTACATTTTATTATTCAAATTTTTAAATATTTTTCATCTTAAAAAAATCTCTCTAACATTCCTTGTAATACTGGATTGGTGGTGATGAACTCCTTCAGCTTTTTCTTGTCTGGTAAGCTCTTTAACTGTCCTTCAATTCTAAATGATAGCATTGCTGGGTAGAGTAATCTTGTTTGTAGGTCCTTGGTTTTCATTGTTTTCAATATTCTGTGTTAATTATTTCCAGCCTGCAAAGTTTTTGTTGAGAAAACAGCTGACATTCTTTTTGGAACTCCCTTGTGGGTAACTAACTGCTTTTGTCTTCCTACTTTTAAAATTCTTTCTTTGTCTTTAATCTTTGGCATTTTAATTATGATGAGTCTTGGTGTGGGCCTGTTTGGGTTCATCTTGTTTGGGACACTCTTAACTCCCTGAGCTTGTATATTTATTCCCTTCCCCAGGTTAGGGAAGTTTTCCATCATTAATTCTTCAAACTGGTTTTCAATTCCTTGTTCTCTGTTCTCCTTCTGGTACCCCTATGATGCAATGTTGGTACACTTGGTGTTGTCCAAGAGGCCCCCTAACCTATCATCATTAGGGAGATTCTTTTTGCTATTCTGATTGGGTGTTTTCTGCTACCTTATCTTCCAAATATCTGATTTGATCCTCTGCTTCATCTAATCTACTGTCGATTCCCTCTAATGTTTTCTTCATTTCAGTTATTGTATTCTTGATCTAACTGGTTGTTTTTTATGTTTTCCATCCTCATTTTTTTCCCTATCTCTTTGTTGAAGTTCTCCTGGAGTTCACTGAGCATCCTTATAACCAGTGTTTTGTTTTTTTTTTAAAGATTTTATTGGGGAATTGGGAAAGGTGAACAGCGTTAGGGAATCGGGGAAGGGGAAAAGACAAGTTGCTGTCTTTTTGTTCTTCAGTCTAGTTGTGGAGGACATTGCTTCACTGGCCCATGTTGATATCATCATTGCACTCTTCTCTGGTGAGGCAGATCAGTTGCCAGCCTCTGGATGGCCACTCACAGCAGCTCTTGGCAGCTCACAAAGGCTGCCAGCCACTCACTGTAGCCTATGGCAGCACACTGCAGCAGGGGCTGCATCTATGCCTTCCCTGGGGACTCACAGCAGCCCAGCTCCAGGTGGAGTTGTTCACCATCTTAGCTGTAGAGGGCAGTGTCACTGGCCCTCATATATGGGATCCGAACCGGGGCCACTGGCGTCCCAAGCCAACTCTTAACCAACGCACCACACGGCCGGCCCAATATAACCAGTGTTTTGAACTCTGCATCTGGTATATTGCTTGTCTCCATTTTGTTTAATTCTTTTTCTAAAACTTTGTTCTGTTTTTCTATTTTGTTACATTTTACTTTGTCTCCCCATTTTGGCTGCTTCCCTATGTTTGTTTCTATGTATTAGATAGAGCTGCTATGTCTCCTGGTTTTAGTAGATTAGCCTTATGTAGTAGGTGTCCTTCAGGGTCAAGTGGCACAGTCTCCCTGGTCACCAGAGCCGGGTGCTCCAGGTGTGCCCCTTGTGTGGGTTGTGTGTGCCCTCCTGTTGTTGTGGAACCTTTTTTTTTTGAGGGCAGTGTCACTGGCCCTCACATGTGGGACCCGAACCAGGGCCACTGGCTTCCCAAGCCAGCGTGTAACCACCGCGCCACTCGGCCAGCCCTAATCACTTTTTTTTTTGTGGAGCCTTGATTTTTTTGGAATTTCAATAGGAGGGATTGACACTCAGTCTGATTCATTATGAGGACTGGCTATGACTATAGAGGAGGAACCGTTGTGCAAGGGCTGACGCTAAGCACAGGATTCACTTTAACAGGGCTCTGATGCCTGCGCAGTCTTCCCTTTGGGTGTTTCGTCCTTGGAGGTGGCTGGGTGATGCTCTGGCTCAGTCCAAACCTGGCTACAGGGCATGATAGACACGGGGTCTCTCGGGAGAGGACACACTTCAGGCCAAGTTCAGACGCAGCCTGTGCTCTGCCCAGGACTACTTGGGATGAGCCACAAAGAAATCCATAGATGGCCACTGCCCACACTAGGCTTGGAGGTGCCTTGCCATGAACCAAAGTTGTGTGTTCCTAGGTCTGGGCTTAGGGCTGCTCAGCCAGAGGTATGGAGGATGCCAAAGCCAGATGCTGCTTCTTTGGGTTTTATGAACCTTTGAGAGATTCTAGGAAAGTCAGCAGCATGAGGCAAAGCAGACCACTTGTATGGAAAAGCCACTGGAAGTGGCTTAGTTGTTCCCAAAAGTTGGGTAAGGCAAGGTCTCAGAGAATCACCAGGGTGGGGCAAATGAACAGTGTTAGCCAGGTTGGTAAAGATCAGATATGGTGGATGCCTGCGTCTGCATGCCAGGTGTAGGGAGGTTTCAACAGGGAAACAATGGCTTCTTCCAGCTCCTTCATCCAGGAGAAAGCTGCTTCTGCAGCCTTGTCCCTGAAGCCAGACAACTCAGTTCCTCTCACTATGTCCCTGGAACCTTTTGAGCTGCTGCCCCAGGGCTGGAGCTCAGAGTGAGCAAATGCATCAGCAAGTAAACCCATGTGTGGGCCCTTAAAGATCACCTGGAACTGCAGCTATCCTAGTCTCACTCAGCCACAATCTCCATTGGTTTTCACAACCAGAAATTAGAGGACTTCTCTCCTGGGCACTGAAACCAGGAGCCTGGTGTGGGGCTAGGACCCCTCACTTCTCCAGGGGGGACCATTGTAGTTGAGATATCCCTCCTGACTTTTTTTTAAAGATTTTACATGAAGACTTTTTTTTTTAAATTGGGGAATTGGGGGAGGAGAACAGAGTTGGGGAACTGGGGAAGGGGACCAGCCAAGTTCTTGGTCCTCAATCCTAGTTGTGGAGGGTGCCAGTCGTCATTCGGCCAGCCTTCAGAGCTCGCTGCCTCTAAGCTCAAGGTGCTGTGTTCAATCCCAGTCACGGGTGGTCATAGCCACCATCCCATATGGGAGTCGAACCAGCAGCCTTGTTGCTAAGAGTACACGCTGCATTCACTGAGCCATCTGGGTGGCAGCTCAGCTCAAGGTGCTGAGTTCAGTCTTAGTTGCGGGAGGGCGTAGCCCATCATCAAACAGGCAGTCTTGTTAGCAGCACATGCTCTCACCAGCTGAGCCATTCTGCCACCCGTTGGCAGCTCAGTGGCAGCTCAGCTCCGGTGCAGCTTCATTGGCCCATGTGGGAACTGAACCAGGGGCCCTGCCACTCACAGCCTGCACTCTTAAGCTAACTCTCAACCAACTGAGCCACCTGGCCAGCTCACTCTCCCAATTTTTAATGGTCACACAGGGGTATGGGACAATCCCATTCCATGTCTTCACCCCTCATAGCAATCTCGAGGTCTGTATGTCCTTAGTAGTAGGACTTTGATTCAGCTAGACTTCAGATGATTCTCCATGATGGTTGTTCCGTAGTCTAGTAGTAATTTTGAAGTGGTCATGAGAGGATGAAAGCACAGTATTTACTTACTCTGTCATCTTGACTGGAACACATATTCTTAATTTTTTGAGGAAACTCCATACTGTTTTCCATAGTGGCTGTACCAATTTACATTCCCACCATCAGTATATGAGTGTTCCTTTTTCTCCACCACCTCTCCAACAATGATTATTACATGTCTTGTTGATAATAGCCATTCTAACAGGTGATGTCACATTGTGGTTTTGATTTGCATTTCCCTAATAGCTAGTGAAGTTGAGCATTTTTCATGTATCTGTTGGCCATTTTTTGTTTTCTTGGGAGAAGTCTGTTCAGGTTCTCTGCCCATTTTTTAATTGGATTGTTTGGCGGTTTTTGTTGTTGTTGAGTTGTAAGAGTTCTTTATGTATTTTGGATATTAGCCCCCTATCAGAGGTGTTTGCAAATATCTTCTCCCATTCAGTTGCATTGAACTTTGGGTTCAAGGATGTTTTAACATATGAAAATTAATCAATATGATACAATATTAACAGAACAAAGAACACAAATTATAAGATCACCTCAACAGAGACAGAAAATTTGCATATGAAAAAATTCAACATTCTTTCATGATAACAACTCTCAATAAACTAGGAACAGAAGAAAATTATCTCAACAAAATAAATGTCATAGATGAATATACCACAATTAACATCATACACAATGGTAAAAACAACAACAACCTGAAAGCTTTTCCCCTATGATCAGGTACAAGAAAAGGATGCACACTTTCATCACTTCTATTCAACATAGTACTACAAGTCCTAGACAGATAAATTAGGTAAGGAAAATAAATAAAATGCATCCAAATGGGAAATAAGTTAAATTAGCTCTGTAAATGACATGATCTTATGTATAGAAAATCCTAAAGACTTGAAAAAAAAACGTGCTTGAACCAATAAATTAATTCAGTAAAGTTTCAGGATACAAAATCAATATTCAAGTCTGTAGTGCTTCAACATATTAACAATGTGCTATCCAAAAAGAAAATTAAAATAAACATCCTGGGCCAGTTGAGTGGCGCATTGGTTAAGACCTGGCTTGGGACGCCAGCAGCCTCAGTTCGGATCCCACATATGAGGGCCAGTGACACTGCCCTCTACAGCTAAGGTGGTGAACAACAGCTCCACCTGGAGCTGGGCTGCTGTGAGTCCCGGGGACGACATAGCTGCAGACCCTGCTGCAGTGGGCTGCTGTAGGCTAGAGTGAGTGGGCGGCAGCCAGCGTGAGCAGCTGGCAGCCAGTGTGAACTGTCAAGAGCCACTGTGAGCGGCCGTCCAGAGGCCAGTGACCGATCTGCCTCACCCGAGAAGAGTGCATTGATGATACCAACATGGGCCAGTGAAGCAATGTCCTCCACAACTAGTCTGAAGAAGAAAAAGGACAGCAACTTGTCTGTTCCACTTCCCCAGTTCCCCAACACTGTTCCCCTCCCCCAATTACTGAATAAAATCTTTTAAAAATAAAGAAATAAAAATAAATAAACATTCCCATTTATAATGGCGTCAAAAGAATAAAACACTTACGAATAAATTTAAGAAGTGAAAAACTTGTACATTGAAAACTACAAAACACTGATGAAAGACATTAAAGAAGAAAAAAATAAATGGAAAACCATCGCATGTTCATGAATTGAAAGACTTAATATTGTTAAAATGTCCATAGTACACAAAATAATTTATAGATTCAATGCAATCCCTATCAAAATCCCAATTGCATTTTTTATGTAAATAGAAAAAACAATTCTAAAAATTCATATGGAACAAGAAAACACCCAAATAGCCAAAGTAATTTTGAGTAAGAAAAATAAAGCTGGAGACAACACACTTCCTGATTTCATAATATATTACAAATCTACAGTAATTAAAACTGTATGGTATTGAGCTAACAATAGTCACATAGAACAATGGAACAGAATAGAGAGCACAGAAATAAATCCACATATATACAATCAACTAATATTCAGCAAGGATTCCCAAAATTCATCATGGGTAAAAGAAAACTGCATATCCACATGCAAAATAATGAAATTGAACTCTTACCTTACACCATAAACAAAATCAACTCAAAATTAATTAAAGACATGTAAGACTTGAAACTGTGATATGTCTAGAAGAAAACTTAGGGAAAAAAGTTATGACACTGGTCTTCGCAATAAATTCTTGGATGTGATACCAAGAGCAAAGGAAACAAAAGCAAATTTAGACAACTGGGACTATATCAAACTAAAAAAGCTTCTGCTCAGCAAAGAAAACAACAGAGTGAAGAAGCAATCTACAGAATGGGATAGATTTGTGTAAATGATATATCTGATAGGGGGTTAATATACAAAATATTTAAGAAAATGTTTCAATTCATTGGCAAAATAAATGAATTTAAAAAATGGGCAAAGGATTTGAATGGACACTTCTCCAAAGAAGGCATACAAATGGCCAACAAGTATATAAAAAAGTGTTCAATGTTCAATATTAATCCATCAGGGAAATGCAAATCAAAACCACAATGAGATATCATATCCCACCTGCTAGAATGGCTATCATTTTTTTAAAAAGAGACAAGTTTTGGTGAGGATATGGAGAAACTTGAACCCTTGCTACCTAAGTTGGGAATGTAATATGTGTAGGCACTATGGAAAACAGTATGAAAGTTCCTCAAAAAATTAAATATAGAACTATGATATGTACAGCAATTACACCTCTGATTATTTATTCAAAAGAATTGAAATTAGGATGACAGATATGTGTGCTCCCGTGTTCATTGTAGTAATATTCACAATTGCCAACATGTGGAAACAACCTATATGTCCATCCAAAATGTCCATGTGAATGAATAAAGAAATTATATACATATATATGTATGTATACACACACACACACACACACACACACACACATACACACAGTAAAACCTTGGATTGCGAGTAACTAGGTTTGCGAGTGTTCCACAAGAAGAGCAAACATTTCTATTAGGTTGCTGCAAAAACTGCTATTACTTTGCACCAACCTAATAATACATTTTAACTAGGTAAAAGAGCGATGTCTTGCAATATGAGTAGTTTGTTTCCGGAAAGAATTATGCTCACAAACCGAGGTATTACTATATATATATATATATATATATATATATATATATATATATATATATATATATATAATGTGTGTATGGGACACAGAGGGTGCCAAGAAATGTATACACATTTTAAGAAAGGAAAAAACTGTATTAAAATTATGCTGATGGCAACCACTTTGAGCACCTCTTGTAATTGCAGAAGTCAAATGTGACTTGTATTCATCTTTTGTTATCAGTATACATTGAGTATTACAATTTTAATAGTTTTTTCCTTTCTTAAAATGTGTATATAGGGCCGGCCGATTGGCTCAGTTGGTTAAGAGCTTGCTCAAGAGTGTGAGCTGAGCTCTGAGCAAAGGCAGTTCGATGCCCAGCCCGAGCTGAGCTGCAGCTGAGCTGCCAACAGGTGGCAGGATGGCTCAGCTAAAAAAAAAGTGTATAGATTTTTGGCACTATCCATATACACACATACATACACCATGGAATATTATTCAGCCTTAAAATATAAGGAAATCCTGCCATATGTGACAACGTGGGTGAACACTGAGGAGGACATTATACTGTCATAATTAACATGAGTGTATTATAGATAGTCACGGGATGTGGATTATAATGTGGAAGGGAGTCAGAGGAAGTGTAATAGATATATATGATATGGGGGGGGGAGGAGTGGGGTGGCCAAACAGGGGACGGGGGGTTGTCACTTTGAGGGGTAAAAAGTATAACTATTGCACTGTGTTGTACACCTGAAGCTAATTAAAAATAAATAAATAAATTATATTATAAAACACACACACAAAAAAAAACATGAGTGTAGATCTCATGTTCAGTGTTCTTACATCAAAAACAAACAAAAAAAGGAACTATGACTGCAATACAAGATTGTAGCCCCCACAATCTTGGCAAATTTATGAAAACTAAATGTAAAGTCTTAAAAATAGAAAGTAGGCCTGAAGCACATTTTTGGTAAGAAGCACTCCACTTTGTGAGAATTATAACAAAAAATAATATAAATGGGTTAATAGATCTAATAGAGTAGAGAGCCATATCAGTGCTAGTAGAATGACAGAATGCATATAGCATCAAAATTGTGCTGCAAGATCTTCTGTGCCTAATGATATCTAAACATAATATGAAATTCCTTCCAATGCCTGAAGGACAAATGGTAATCAAAACACATGCACACAAACACAACACACACACACACACACACACACACACAGTCCCCTCGCATTTGATTTCAGCGTCTTCACTTTTCACAGTAGTAAATTATCTAGCTATGTCTTCTGAACCTCAAAGTACTACATACGAAGCTCCCATTCAAAAACAGTTTATCTTAAAAGACTGTAAATACTACTAACTTTGTGTCCTCTTGAAATATACAAGTTGCACTATTAAAAAACAATAGCAACAAAGGATATCTTTATACATATGGAAAAACACGTTTACCCATTGTGTTCACATTAACATAGATGTATAATTATTGTTTATGAATTTATCTTTTAAATCATATAAGAAATAAGACAGGATACAAACAAAACTACAAAAATCCTGGCTTTATATTTTAAAAATCCTTTATTATTCAAAGCCTAACTCAAACGTCATATTTCTCATAAAACTGTCCCTGATTTCTAACAACTCAAGAGTTCTCTGAAGTCTTCTAGCACATTTTACCTCTTAATTGTGTGTAGCTGTATTGTTCCTTGATGATAAAAGAATGGAGTAGCAGGAAAGGTAGTGGAGGAGGAAGAGAGGTGTACAATGTTGACTATTTAAGCCTGCAGTCGTTTTTTAGTACCAGCTGGTGAAACAACTTTCTTCTCACTTTTACATACCTCTTTTCTCAGTCATCTCTTAAACACCAGCAACATAGATGCTCCTTTAAAAAGGTACAAAGGATTTCAAGAGAGGTCTGAGGAATTTTGACTAAGAAAAGTCGAAAGAAATATAAGTATAACCTTTATAAGAGTATGACAAGCTTCCATCAGGGTGGCATTCTGGGTTAGAGTCATTAATTAAACCTTGGGACAAAGTGGGGTGAATTTTATTTGTGTACTAACATACATATCTTCCCACAGAAATCTCCAGATGCTTCCATAGGTCACTTGTTGATCACACCATAAATTACTTACAACTTATCTTCTATACCTAGAAGACCATACCTTCTATATCTGTAGCATGACTGTGGTGATATTTTCTGTTTTCTTCTCCAGATCCACAGCTTGATCTTGTCCACCCTGCTTTGTGTCCCTGGAGGCTAGTTTATATGTACTCCATCCACAGGCTCCACTATTCTCTTGCTTTTGGTTGAGGTTTGGCCAATTAGATGTACCAGCAAGATTTGGAAGGAGAGAAGAGTATGGTTGAGGCATTTATTCTTCCAGTTCTACCCTGCAAGGTGGCTGTGGTCTGGCTACTTCCTTCAACCAAAGGGCTCCTATCAAGTGACCCTCTCCACAACTGTGGCTACTCATTCTGAGTTACACCCCTTCAGGCATAAGAGTACTAATAGCACCTACTGTTATTATTCCTAGGGTATTACATTATCCTTTGTGGTTTCCTTATCCCTTGCTCACACCTTTGTAAGTAGTTCTAGTGTTAAACTATCATCAAATAAATCAATATGAGTGTGGCATCTATTTTTCTGCTGGAGCCCTTATTGATTCAAGTACCATCATACTTACCATCCAACTAGTAATAGCCAACATTTATTAAGTATTTACCATGTGCTAGGCTTTATTCCAAACACCTAACATTTACTGATGCATTTAAACATTTACAAATACTCTATAAGCATTATTTTCTTTTCTACAAATCATTTTATCTCTATTTTCTTAATCTCTGTTCCAGATAGTTTCCTCTCCCATTTATTGAGAAAAGCAATTGGAACTGATCTCCCTCCATAGTTGCAAAAATAATAACAAAGGTAACAGAAAGGCCATCCTTTGGTTATAGTCAGTACAAAATTAGTAAGGAATAGGTAGAAGGTCAGTGGTATACATTTGATAAATGACAAAGAAAGTTGTTCCTCACCTTCCATTTTCTTCTTTTTTGTTGTTGTTGTCCTTCTGTCATGAAGAATAATTTTCAGGCTACAAAGAGTAATGAGAAAAAAGGTTAAAACACAGATTATTAAAAGGAGAGGCAGCAACAGCCCACAATAAGCAAAGCATAAATCTGTTTTATAAGGTTGTTAAAAATCGGCCACCAGGAAGAGGAATGAAGAAAAAAAGTATTAGAAGATAGGTCAGAGATGCAAATCAATGTCTAATTAGAAATGAGGTCCTTGATCGTTTTGTTCAGTACTTTTTCAATGATTCCACACTGCCATGCAATTATATTATTTATCATATACAGTCTTGGATTGTTCTTTTTGTTTCATATGTGTTATTCCAATGAACAGAGAAGACCATTCTCTTTCTTTTGAATCCCACTGGTCTAAGCACAAATTAGATATCTGAAAAGAAAGCCATTCTGAATTAGACTGATAGCCGTAATGGATCCTTAAAAGTCATGGAAATAAATTGGATTGAGGTTAGTTATTGGGTTAAGGCGAAATTTATGGGAATAGCATGACAACTTAGATCAACATACCTGTAGATTTCATCTATGCATTCACTCATTCATTCATTCATCAGATATTTATTGAGTACATATTTTGTACCAAAAATTCAAATGCTTTGGATACCTATTAATTGATTCAACCAATATTTTGAGTGTCAACAATGTAGAGAAACCATTTTAAGTACTTTGATGATTAAAACAAACATGATCATTCCTCTCAGGGAGGGCAAGTTTAGTGGGGGATGGTAGACACTAAAAATTAACACTAATTAATTAAAAAAAAAATTTAAATTGGGGAATGGGGGGGGAACAGCATTGGGGAATCTGGGAAGGGGAACAGACAGGTTGCTGTCCTTTAGTTCTTCAGTCTAGTTGTGGAGTGCGTTGCTTCACTGGCCCATGTTGGTATTGTCATTGCGCTCTTCCTGGGTGAGGCAGATCAGATGGGCACTCACAGCGGCTCTTGGAAGTTCACACTGGCTGTCAGCTGCTCACGCTGGCTGCAGGCCACTCACTGTAGCCAATGGCAGCCCACTGCAGGAGGGGCTGCAGCCTACGCTGTCGCCAGCGACTCATGGCAGCCCAGCTCCAGGTGGAGCTGTTGTTCACCATATTAGCTGTAGAGGGCAGTGTCACTGGCCCTCATATGTGGGATCCGAACAGGGGCCTTGCTGCTCATAGATGGCATACCAAGCCAGCTCTTAACCAACGTGCCATTCAGCCAGCCCCAAATAAAATGTTTTTTAATTAAAGTTTATTGGGATGACAATGGTTAGTAAAGTTACATAGGTTTCAAGTGTACAATTCTGTAATACATCATCTATATACCACATTGTGTGTTCACCACCCAGAGTCAGTTCTCCTTCTGTCACCATATATTTGATCTCATTTACCCTCATCTACCATCTTCCTCCCCCTTTACCCTTTGGCAACCACTAAACTATTGTCTGTGTCTATGAGTTTTTGTTTGTTTATCTTGTTCCTTTGTTGCTTTCAGTTTTATATGCCACATCAGTGAAATCATATGGTTCTCAACTTTTTCTGTGTGACTTATTTCTCTTAGCATAATAATCTCAAGATCTATGTATGTTGTCACAAATGGCACTATTTAATCTTTTCTTATAGTAGAATAGCATTCCGTTGTGTATATATACCACATCTTTATCCAATAATCTATTGAAGGACACTTTGGTTGTTTCCATGTCTTGACCACTGTAAATAAAGCTGCTATGGAAGGCAGTGTGGAAGTTTCTCAAAAAATTAAGAATAGAATTACCATATGACCCAGCAGTCCGACTCCTGGGTATTTACCCAAACTTTTGAAAACATTTACTGTAAAGATATAATTAAAATTTTAAATGTGCTGGGGCGGCCGGTTAGCTCAGTTGTTTAGAGTGCAGTGCTCATAAAAACAAGGTTGTGGGCTCAATTACCACATGGGCCACTGAGGTGTGCCCTCCATAACTAGAATGAAACAACTACTCGACTTGTAATCGGGGCAGCCAGTTAGCTCAGTTGGTTAGAGTGCAATCCTCATAACACCAAGGTTGCTGGTTCGATATCCACACCTTCCACACCTGACTGAAACAACTACTTGACTTGGAGCTGATGGGTCCTGGAAAAACAAACTGTTCCCCAATTTTAAAAAGATAAATTTTATATGTGCTAAAAATGAGAAGTACAGAGTGCAACGAGAGTGAACCATGGGGAGACCTGACCATGTCCAGGAGTTAAAGACAGTTTCACTGAAAACATGACCTTTGGGTTAAAAAAAAAAGATGAATAGGAATTAAGAAAAAGAAGGGGATAGAGAAGTAGACAGAGAACATACCAGGCAAAGAGAACAGTAAGTACAAAGGCCCTGATGTGAAAAGGAACTCAGAACTTCAAGCTACCATAAGAGGAGCATTGTGACCAAAATAAAGTGAATAAAGGGAAGAGTGATACAAGATGGTGTTGGAGGGGTAGGGAAAATTAAAAGAGAAACCATTATTGGTT
Organism: Aselliscus stoliczkanus; assembly: GCA_033961575.1. NCBI lineage: Eukaryota > Metazoa > Chordata > Mammalia > Chiroptera > Hipposideridae > Aselliscus > Aselliscus stoliczkanus. The sequence goes on along the minus strand of CM066737.1, from coordinate 123,157,217 downwards.
TATAAATTTCTAAAATCACTTCACCTCTCCTTCCTTCCTTTATGTCCCTGATCAGGCAGGCCCTTTGTAGACAGGTTTTAGAACAAAGTCTGAACCTCATTCCAAGAGTAATGGGAAGCTTTTGAAGATGGATTTTCTTATTTTTATTTTACCACTTTATTAAAGTATAAGTGATGTACAATGCATTGCGCAATTTAAATTTGTATAACTTGTTGAATTTGACTTAAGTATACATGGTAATACCATCCCCATAATCACATTTCCATCATCCTCACAAGTTTCTTAACGTTTTTTTTTGAGGGCAGTGTCACTGGCCCTCACATGTGGGACCGAACTCGGGGCCGCTGGCTTCCCAAGCCAGGGCTTAACCACAGCGCCACTCGGCCGGCCCCCTCACAAGTTTCTTTATGCCCCTTAGTAATCTCTCCCTACTACTCCTCCCCACTTCCCCTAATCTGAAGAGGGATTTTTTTTAAATTAAAGTTCATTGGGGTGACAATGATTAGTAAAATTACATAGGTTTCAGGTATGCAATTCTATAATACATCATCTATATATCACATATTGTTTTCACCACCCAGAGTCAGCTCTTCTTCCATCACCATATATTTGATCCTTTTTACCCTCATCTACCACTCCCTCCCCCTTGAAAAAGGATTCTGATGCAGGGGTGAGATGATATGATACCTAATTTGAAAAGATCACATTGACTACTGTAAGGACAATAGGTTGCAAGAATACAATTGAGGAAGATAGTATGGACACTAGTTAATGTTTTTAAGAATTTGATGAACCCCATCAAATTCCACCTAGAAATAGACAGTAAGCACAAACGTGTCCACTGGGTGAAAAAGAAGTCACTGATGACCATTTTGGTGGTGTTGGAAGCTGAAGCAAGACTGGTAGGTTGAGTGAATGAGAACTGAGGCACTGACCCAGTGAATATATACAACTCTTTTGGGAAATCTGGCTGAGAAGAATGCATGGATTTACTTGTTTGTTAGTGGGAAAGAGGTGTAATTTTATTTATTTAATTTTTTTGAGGGCAGTGTCGCTGGCCCTCATATGTGGGACCCGAACCAGGGCCACTGGCTTCCCAAGCCAGCTCTTAACCACTGCGCCACTCGGCTGGCCCAGGTGTAATTTTAATTTATTTATTAAGATGGAACAGACATATTTATTTAATGATAGAGAAGCTTCTATAGAAACAGAGAGGTTGAAGATATAAAAGGGAGAAATAGTAAGGTTTCCACGAAGGCAGGAGTGAGTGGGATCTAATGCATAAGTAGATGATTGATTGGTCATAGAAAGGAGAACGTTTTCCTCCATAATAACAAGAGGGAATAAAGAAAGGATGAGTATGCATGCAGACATTCACTTTTGCCCTCCCTCAGCCTGCTAAAGCATGGTGGGCGGCCACTAACCTGACCCCAGCTTATCACATGTTTTCTCCTGCCAGGCATTTGATTCTGGAGTAAATGATACAAAGAAATGAAAAGAGAAAAGTGTACATTTTAAAGCAACAGCAGCAATAACATATGGTTTCTAGGGGTAGCAGTTGTGATGATACCAATGGCAGGGGCCATTGACAGAGATAGCATCAGTGCCAGTTGTTACATTCCAGTATCAGTGGTGGCAACAGCAGTATCCATGTCAGATAGCTCCTACAGAGCAATTATGGCCATGGTGCTTGGTTTTAGCCTGTTTTCTGAATCTGATTCCCCTGGCTTCCTAGTAATTATACCAGTTACTCAATACCCCTTCTAGAAATTCTTCATCTGCTAAAGTCAGACAGAGCTGGTTTCAATGGCCTGCAACCAAGAAGATGGATTAATACCAATATGAGAGAAGGAAACAATGCTTTCTAATAAATAAGATATCAAATTCAACTTTAAGAAATTTAGATTTCATTCAGTTAGAGGTTGCAAGCTGCAAGCCCTTTAGCCAGAAAGTAGTTTTGTAATTTTAGGTTTGCGTTTCTTTTTTTTTTTGGGGGGGGGGCGGGTTTGGGGAAGGGGAACAGTGTTGGGGAATTGGGGAAGGGGAACAGCCAAATTGTCCTTCAATCTTAGTTGTGGAGGGCACAGCTAGCTCAGCTCCAAGTCCAGTCAACATCCGGCCAGCCATCAGCAGCTCGCAGCCGCTCAGCTCAAGGTGCCGTGTTCAATCTTAGTTGAGGGTGGGCATAGCCCACCATCCCATGAGGGAGTTGAACAGGAAACCTTGTTGCTAAGAACACATGGCTCTAACCACTGAGAAACCGGCTGCCCACTGTCAGCTCAGGGCAGCTCTGTTCAAGGTGCTGTGTTCAATCTTAGTTGCAGGTAGGTGTAGCCCACCATCCCATGCGGGAGTCGAACCGGCAACCTTGTTAGGAGCATGTGCTCTCACTAACTGAGCCATCCTAACACCTATTGGCAGCTCAGCGGCAGCTCAGCTCAGGCGCAGCTCACTGGTCCATGTGGGAATCGAACTGGTGACCAACTAAGCCACTTGGCCGGCCCTTAGGTTTTTTATTTTTTGCCCATAGATTTAGAAAATAATAATAATGAGTATCCATATTTGGAGTTATTTATATACAACAATATAGAATTCCAGATTAACTTGAAAAATAAGTTCTGGCAACTTCATCCCTATGTGACAAAAATAAGTTGTCCCTTTTTTTTTATTGAGGCATGTGTGTGTTTTTTTTAAGATTTTATTGGGGAATTGGGGAAGGAGAACAGCATTGGAGAATCGGGGAAGGGGAACAGACAAGTTGCTGTCTTTTTGTTCTTCAGTCTAGTTGTGGAGGACGTTGTTTCACTGACCCATGTAGGTATCGTCATTGCATTCTTCCTGGATGAGGCAGATTGGTCGCCGGCCTCTGAATGGTCGCTCACCACGGCTCTTGGCAGCTCACGCTGGCTGCAGGCCACTCACTGTAGCCTATGGCAGCCCACTGCAGCAGGGGCTGCAGCCTACACTGTCACCGGGGCTCGCACAGCCCAGCTCCAGGTGGAGCTGTTGTTAGCTGTAGAGGGCAGTGTCACTGGCCCTCATGTGGGATCCGAACCAGGGCCACTGGCATCCCAAAACCAACTCTAAACCACCGCGCCATTTGGCTGTCCCAGGTTGTCCCTTTTAAATTAATGTATTTGCCTGCCTACTTCACTCATTTTCCTCACATAAATGGATGGAAATAAGCATTGGAATTTGTGACCCCTGATAGGGAGTAAGGAAAGTGAGAAAGTCAGATTAAAAAAAATAATAACAGCTTTTATATAATGAACACTTACAATGTATAAGACACTGTTTTAAGTACAGTAAATTGATTACTTTTTAATTTTCACTTAACCCTGTAAGGGAGATGCTACTCTCATTATACAGATGTAGTGGATGAAGGACAGAGGTAGATTAGGTAACTTATTCAACATAAGTGGTTGAGCTAGTATTCAAACACTAGCAGTGTTTGCCCCTGATTTTAACCATTTTAATTATTTTACTGTCTCCATTTTAGAAAGATCAATCTGGTGGCCAACACAGAGTATGGATTAGAAGGAATAAGGCCAGGGGCAAAAATGTCAGTTAGAAAGATATAATATCTCAGGAGTAAAAGAAAATAGCAGGCTGACCTAGGGCAAAGGCCATTGGGGATAGAAAAGATGAGATAAATCTGAGGGCTATTAAGATAATCTTAAGAGAAGCTATGATACAATCTAACCATAGAAAGCTACATGGTCTGTGACATTAAGAAGGTAGACTTGATAGGATTTAATTAGATGTTGGTTGTAAAAGTGAGAAATCAGAACTGCCACAAACTGATGCTTCACAAATATATCACAAAACACCAATGTTAGGTACTTGCAGCCTGCTTTATACTTACTTTGCTTTTAATGTATCACATTGAGGGAAACACCAGACAAATAAAGTCTTTATTCCTGGATAGTGTCTATCCCGAATTCCTGCCTCCTTTCCTTCCGTGGTAACCTAAGCTAAATGACCTATATTGAAGAACATGTCTCTTTACCTTTTTCTTTAATTTACCTCATTTTCTAATGAGTTACCTCTTACTTTCTGTCCTCTGGATTCCATTCTTCTGCTTCCTGTTCCATCCCCACTACCCAGTCCCATCAAAAGACAAAGTAAGAAATAGAGACCAGGTCCAGAAGCCTCCAAGAAATCCAAAAGTTGTGCTACCCTCAAACTCAGCTCATCTGCTTTTCACCTGGCTAGATGGATAAAGAAAAAGAATGTCTCCTTCAGGGTACAATATTGTTCTGCCCTTTGCAGTCTTCTCCTATTCCTAATAAGTATATGTTTGTATTAGTCAGCTTGAGCTATCATAACAAATTACTATAGACTGGGAAGCTCAAACAACATGAATTTACTTCTCAGAGTTCTGGAGGGTGGGAAGATTAATGTGCCAACTAATTCACTTCCACAATGAGAGTTACCTTCCTGGTTTGCACACAGCTGCCTCTGTGCTGAATACACACATGTTGGGGGTGAGGGAAGGGAGGGAGACAGGGAGGGAATAAGGGAGGGAGAGGGAGAGGGAGAGGGGCAGGGAGGGAGGGGGAGAGAGAGAGAGAGAAAGTGAGCTCTTTGGTATCTCTTCCTATAAGTGCACTAACCCCATCATGAGGACCCCACCTTCATGGCCTCATCTAAACCTAATTATATCCCAAAGGCCCCATCTCCAAACACCATCAAATTGAAGGTTAGAGCTTTAACATATGCATATATATTGCATTAAAATTTTAATACTCAATATATACCAATAACAAAAGATGAATACAAGTCACATTTGACTTCTGCAATTACAAGAGGTTCTCAAAGTGGTTACTATCAGCATAAATTTTACATTTTTTTTTCTTTTCTTAAAATGTATACAGATTTTTTTGGCATCCTCTGCGTATATGTATGTATACACACACACACAGACACACACGAAGTCTGACAATTTAGTTCACAAATTTGTTGCAACGATGTTGCTAACCTTTTTTGATATCAGAGGGATTATTCATTATGAATTTGTACCAACTGGAAAAGCAGTTAACCAAGTTTACTATCTGGAAGTACTGAAATGGCCGCATTAACAATTTAGATGACCTGAACTTTTTGCCAACAATTCATGTCTCTTGCATCACAACAGTGCACCAGCTCACACGGCACTGTCTGTGAGGGAGATTTTAGCCAGTAAATAAATAACCGTATTGAAACACCCTCCCTACTCACCTGATCTGGACCCCCAATGACTTCTTTCTTTACCAGAAGATAAAGAAAATATTGAAAGGAAGACATTTTGATGACATTCAGGACATCAAGGGTAATATGATGACAGCTCTCATGCCATTCCAGAAAAAGAGTTCCAAAATTGCTTTGAAGAGTGGACTAGGTGCTGGCATCAGTGCATAGCTTCCCACAGGGAGTACCTTGAAGGTGACTGTAGTGATATTCAACAATGAGGTATGCAGCACTTTTTCTAGAATGAGTTCATGAACTTAATTGTCTGACCTCATATAATGGTTGTTGGTTGTTGGAAAAGTCTATGACGCATTTTTGCAACGAAAAACATAGAAAAAATATGTCATGACTTTTCTGACAACGCAATATATTTGTATATATGCACCTGTGGTGCGAAAAAAATGTGTACAAGTAGACACTTTTGTCAATGTTGCTCAAAGAGTAGTTCGCCATAATTAGAAGTATCTGGACACTGATGGTAACCACTTTGAGCACCTCTTGTAATTGCAGAAATCAAACATAGTAGACACAATATAGTCATGGGGATATGAAATACAGAATGGAGAATATAATCAACAATGTTGTAAAGATTATATACGGTGCTAGATAGGCACTGGATTTATCAAGGGGATCACTTCATAGACTGTGTAGATGTATGACCAATACACTGTACAACTGAAACTGAAATAGAATAATATTGTATATCCACTATAAGAAAAAATATATATTATATATAGTCACGGCAGTTGGAGTACAGCATAAGGAAGACAATCAATGGTATTGTAACAGTTATATAAGATGTCAGAGGGGTCGTAGCTTGGGGAAGGATTATCACTTTGTGAGGGGTGTAAATGTCTAACTATTACGTTGCTTTGCACACCTGAAACTAATTTAAAAATAAAAGAAGGGGCCGGCCGAGTGGCGCATTGGTTAAGAGCTGGCTTGGGACGCCAGCGGCCACGGTTCGGATCCCACATATGAGGGCCAGTGACACTGCCCTCAAAAAAAAATCTTTAAAAAAATAAATAAAATAAAAAATAATAAAAGAAGTCAAACGTGACTTGTATTCATCTTTTGTTATTGGTATATATTGAGTATTACAATTTTAATACAGTTTTCCTTTCTTAAAATGTGTATACACGGCCGAGTGGCGCATTGGTTAAGCGCTGGTTTTGGGATGCCAGCGGCCCCGGTTCGGATCCCACATGAGGGCCAGTGACACTGCCCTCTACAGCTAACAATAGCTCCCCGGTGATGGTGTGGGCTGCAGCCCCTGCTGCAGTGGGCTGCCATAGGCTGCAGTGAGTGGCCCGCAGCCAGCGTGAGCAGCTGGCAGCCAAGCGTGAGCTGCCAATAGCTGCGATGAGCGACATCCAGAGGCCAGTGACCGATCTGCCTCATCCGGGAAGAGCGCAATGACGATACCAACAGTGAAGCAACATCCTCCACAACTAAACTGAAGAACAAGAAGACGGCAACTTGTCTGTTCCCCTTCCCCAATTCCCCAACGCTGTTCCCCTCCACCAATTCCCCAATAAAATCTTTAAAAAAAAAAAAAAAAAAAAAAAAAAAATGTGTATACATTTTTCTGACATCCTCTACGAAGATCGGACAATGAAGTTCGCTTACACGGTAGTAAGTTCACCAACTTGTCTACCCTTGCGTGCTTGTGCGTGTGTGTGTGTTTGTGTGTGTGTATGTGTGTGTGTGTGTGTATCTTCTTTATCCATTTATTTATCGATGGACACCTAAGTTGCTTCCATACCATGGTTATTGTAAATAATGCTGCAATGAACATAGGGGTACATATCTTTTTTTTTTTTGTGAGCCATCCTGCCACCTGTTGGCAGCTCAGCGGCAGCTCAGCTCGGGCTGGGCATTGAACTGCTGTTGGTCAGAGCTCAGCTCGCACTCTTGGGAGAGCTCTTAACCAACTGAGCCACTCTGGCGGCCCTTAAATATATCTTTTTAAATCATTTTCTTTGGATTATCCCCAGAAGTGAAATTGCTGGGTCATATATAGTAGTTCTATATTTAATTTTTTGAGGAAACTCCACACTGTTTTCCATAATGGGCACATTTATTTACAACTCACCAACGGTACACAAGAGTTCCTTTTCCTCCACATCCATGCTAACACTTGTTATTTGTTGGCAATTTCTAAAAGAGTATGTGTAACTGTGTCTGAGTACCTACATATATAACCTACATATAGTTGACCAGGAACATATGAAAGGATGTGTAATCTTTCAGTGAGTTTCAAAATAGGTAGATAATCCCCCCAATCTCATGTAGGTTCTTTTTTTTTTTTTTTTTTTTTTTTTTTTAGCTGAGCCATCCTGCCACCTTTTGGCGGCTCAACAGCAACTCAGCTCGGGCTGGCCTCGAACAGCTGTTGCTCAGAGCTCAGCTTGCACCCTTGAGCGAGCTCTTAACCAACTGAGCCACTCGGCCGGCCCCCCCCAATCTCATGTATTCACTCATTCATTCAACAAATATTTTCTGGGCTCCTATGTGCTAGGCACTGGGGGAAGATATGATTATGTCATTCTTAGACTGATGAGTCTAGTGCTATGAAAGCCCAGGGGCAGAAACAACTTCCATTGTCTATGTACTTCCATTCCAGGACTCCTGTTATTTTCCTGATCTTATTACCATTCAAGTTAAGACAATGAGAAGGTAGATAACTAAATAACAGAAGAATATTTATAAAAGAGGGCTGTGACATTTGAATCTGTCACCTTCATAATTTAGGTACTTGAAAGCAGCATATGCCAAATGTTAGCTGTGTGACTGTAACTTAGTTGGTTTACTTCTCGGATTCTAAATTTCTTCTTTTGTAAAAAAAGGTGGGGCAAAATACTTCATAGAGCATTATTAAGAAGATTCAGCAAAATAATATTTATAATAGACTAACTCAGAAGCCAGTTCCCTTCTGAATATGCAAGAAGTGGCTCTTTTACTTGAATACTTTTTTTCACAATAAGGGTGTATTGTTTCTGAGTGGCAGAAGGGTGCCTGAGTCATAGAATTTGAAATACAAATTTGAGATTACCAAGGTCACTCTGTTCAAGCCTATCCAGTTCATGAGAATGACATTTTCTGACTTTATTTTGAATCAAAAAAGGACAAATTTCCAAATCTACCTTTAAATACAATATAGCCAGAGGAAGCTTTGAAGAAAGCTTAAGGTGCAATTGGGCATTACTAATTCTGAACTGTTTACAGCGACTATGACATCCATAGGACAACTGCAACGAAAGACCTCACTGGGTAGATTCTAATGATGTTTAAAATATTTTCCTATAAATTCTCAACTGTCATAGAGTCTATGACTATCAAATTATATCAAGTAACCTCATCAACCTGTAGGCACACTAATTTTTTGGGTCTGGCATGACATGGTTTGAACTGTTTCTCTGTGGAAAGCCTTGAATTCCCTTGAGCCATTAAGTTGACAGTATGCCCTCCCCCCACTGGAGATGTAGGGCCTCAACCCTCTTCAGAAATAGCTGGTATGCTTCATGCCCAGAAGTAGGAGCATACCTTGACATTCTTTAGCTCTCATTCCCCAACAAATCTGAATATCACCCCCAAATATCTGAATCACTCTTAGTCCTCCATTTGGATTAATAAAAACTATGAACACTGAAATCTGTTGTCTCAGATCTCTTCAAAGTTTGCATGCACTAGTCATGAGACATTTCCAGCCAAAATAACTTAAAACTATTTGCAAGAAAACATTAAAATAAATACAGTAATAATTCAGCAAAGCAAAGGTGTATTCATATTAGAAATAAAGCTCCAAGGAGATGCCCATAGACTGAGGTGAGGTAGAAAATTTAAGTTAACATCAAGGAATTGCTTCAAGAAACAATTACAGAAGTATAGGGTATAAGTGTAGCATGCGAATCAGGAGCTGGGTTAAAGTCTACACTCTACAACTTACTAGCTCTATGACCCAGAGAAAATCATTACATTTTTAAGTCTCAATCTCTTCATCTGTAAAAAAAATGGAATTAATGAGCTTTGATTTACTTTATAACCTTTCTACACAAAATGTTATCCACCTAGTAGTATCTGTATCACCCAGAAACTTGTTAAAAATATAGAATCTCCTCAGATCCCACTCCAGACCTTCTGATCTAAAATCTGCATTGTAGGGCTGGCTGAGTGGCGCAGTGGTTAAGAGCTAGCTTGGGATGCCAGTGGCACCAGTTCGGATCCCACATGAGGTCCAGTGTCACTGCCCTCTAAAAAAAAAAATCATTTAAAATCTGCATTGTAAGAGCGGGCCAAGTGGCGAATTGGTTAGGAGCTGGCATGGGACACCAGCTCTTAGCAGCAGGGCCCCGGTTCGGATCCCACATATGAGAGCCAGTGATAATACCCTTTACAGCTAAGATGGTGAACAACAGCTCCACCTTGATCTGGACTGCCGTGAGCCACCAGCAACCGCTAGGCTGCAGCCTCTGCTGCAGTGGGCTGCCATAGGCTACAGTGAGTGGCTGGCAGCCAGCAGCCAACGTGAGCGGCTGACAGCTGGTGTGAGCTGCCAAGAGCTACCGTGAGCAGCCATTCAGAGGCGGGCAACCGATCTGCCTCACCTGGGAAGAGCGCAATGACAATACCAACATGGGCCAGTGAAGCAACGACCTCCACAACTAGACTGAAGAACAGACTGAAGAACAAAAAGACAGCAACTTGTCTGTTTTCCTTCCCCGATTCCCCAATGCTGTTCACCTCTCCCAAATTCCCCAGTAAATATCTAAAAAAAAAATCTGCATTGTAAGCAGATCTTCAGGTGATTTATATACATTAAAGTTTGAGCAGTATTGACTTAAACAAAGTAAAGGAGAAATCAGAAAATTTGTATAATTTCATGAGCAAATTGGAGGCCAAAGTTGGGGATGGGTATGAATAGGGGCTTAACAGATACAGAAAATTCTTGGAAATGTTACTGTGGGGTTGGAAGAAAGCATGGTAGAGCAGCCAGGATTTCCCCTCTAAGATTAGAAAGCATATGCTTACAGTGAGACCAATCCAAGTATTTTTTAGGGGAGAAGGAATATGAGAGGAAAAGACAGCAAATATACGAATACTACCATTTACTGACTGAATATTATATGCTAGCTACTTTTATGTGTTATATAATCATCATAACAACTTTACTAGATAGGTGCTGTGAAGAATTCCAAACAGTGTCTTGTACATAGTAATTGCTCAACAAATGTTAACGTTTATTTTCATTTGCTGTCTTAATCTGCCAACTAAAGGAGCTAGAGGAAGGAGAGAGAAGATTCAAAGGAACAGACCCATATTCACTTTATTGCAACTTTAACTTCAACAAAGAGGAAAGCAAAAGCAAACCAACGTTTGCTGAGATTTCAAATGCTCTAAGTGAAATTTCTCTCTCTAGGAAGTTTCCTGGCTTTGGCTCTGGGTTCTTCTCACTTTGCATTGAAGACGGCAGACTCTTACCCTGGTAATAAGCAACTCTTAGATTGAGGGAGTTAACATAATTCTATTTTATTTATAAAAGGCAGAGCAAATGCCAGAAAAGGCAGCAGGACTTGGGTCGAGATTGGATTCCTCTGGAAGGAATCCATCCCAGAATGTTGAGAGAGGATAGTTTCAGCCAAGGCAGCTTACTTTAGTACTTTGAGGAGTGGGGGAAGCTTCCCTCAGCACCATCTAGGACTAGCAATCTCTGCACCCAAAAGGCCTGGACTGAGAATGGAATCCTTCAATATCAACTGCTACTTTTATAAGGAGAATTAGGAAGGGAATTTTAAGTTATTGACAAAAGTCATTGAAACAATAGGTGGTCCAAGATGGTGAATTGGGTGTGAGCTGTATCTGCTGCCTCCCAGGATCACACCAAAATTACAAATAAATTACACAACAGTCAATCTTGGGATTCATCTGAACACTAGCTGAACAGAACAACTAAAACTAAGAACTTGAAGAAGAGGCCACGTTGAGACTGGTAGGAGGGGCGGAGACTCGAGCAGACTGACTCCAGGCCCACGGAGAAAGGGTGAATGCCAGGAGGGACACCTCAGTGACAGAGGTCCCCCCTGAAGAAGGAGGGGACCCCGGCCCAAAGCCAGGCTCTCCAGCCCAGGAGTCCTGTGCCGGGAAGGGGAATTCCACAATCGCTGGTAGTGGAAATCACTGAGGACTCTGCCAGTCCCGGTGAAGCAGTGGGCTGCTGGAAGCCCGGATGCCCTCTTGTGGAGCTGGCACACATATTCGCTCACTGGTGAGCACTCACTTGGTCTTTGGTGGAAGGAGTAACAGTTTGGGGGTCCCAGGAGCCTACGGGAAAGGACTGAACTGAGTGCCTTTGGTGCGGGAGATGGAGGAACTGGGGCCATTGTTCCCCCTGTGCGGAGCCTGCACACATGTGAAACAAGAGGGCAGCATCTTTTCAGGGTTAAGCCCTCTCCCAAAGGGCCAGGTCTGGGACCGCAATAGTCTGGTGGAACCTGCACACAAGCACTGCCTTGTGAGGCACTGGATCCCTGCCCTCTGCACAGCTGGTGCAGAGACTCTTTACTGCTGGGCAGGTGGCTCTGCCCGACAGGCTGCCTGCAGGCTAAAGCAGATGGAGGGCCATTGTTTTTCCTTCTTTTTTTTATCTACTTTCTTTTTGTTGTTTCTCTTGTTTGTTGTGTTATTGTTTTGGTTATTGTATTTTTGTTTTGTTCTGTTGTTTTGGAGGGGGGGTTGGTATTTTTGTCTTCTGTGTTTGTTTTTTGTTTGGGTGTATTTGTTTTGCGAGGTGGTCATGGGCCCAGCACTGGTCCAGGAGCTGAGACTCCACTGGTTTGTAGAAACCACTGACCACACCCTTTAAGCCCCTGTAACACCACCCCACCCAACTATAGGTGCATTGCCAGGGGCACTCTGGGGGCCTGGGTGACTGCCCCCACCCCCCACCCCCACAAACAGCAGAGAAAGTTTTTTACAGCAGCAGATGGTCTGCAGCACCCTGGGTAGATTTTGTGGTGAAGTGACCCAAAACCTGCACTGAAGCCACTCGGGAACAGCTCTTGGGAATTTGCGAGCCAGAGGCAGAGGCTGGCTACAATTTCCTCGGGGCTCTGTACAAGGGGGTCACAGGCCAGGTAGTGGTGTAATATCTGAATCTGCATTAATGTTGTAAAAATCATCAGTCTCATTTTGTGACTCACTTGAACTCCATCCTCCCCAGCTAGTATGCATCATTGATGGCACTCTCAACACTGGATCAACCAGCCAGACACAGGCTCCTAAGGAGCCTCTTGCAACAGTTGGGCCTTATGGGCAACTGACAGGTGGCAACAGGCCTAGGGGCCATGGGCCTTTTGCCAAACTGCCTCAGGCCCAATATTGGTGCCAGCCAGCCTCAGTTCACAGAGAGGCCACCCCCACATGCCTCCAGGTCCAGCACAGGCAGCAGCCAACCTTATACAGCTTTGAGGCACCTACCAGGTAGCCTCAGGCCTTTAGCAGACAGAGCTGAAAGTTTCCTACATGGGAGCCCCACCCAAGGGGCACGAGAAACAATACACATAGAGGCCAGCTTCAGACCACACCAGAGGACTACTTGGTTTGACCTACAAGCAGCACATCCAAAGGGGGGTCTCAACAGGCACAAGAGCCCACAGGGGTGAAGCCCCCTCTAAGGGGTCAACCCTCACACAGTATCTCATACACTGTGGGCATAGCAAATTCTCATAGTTAGCCTGAGAGTCAATCCCACCCAATGAAAAACCAAAAGCAATTAAGGCTAAAATTCAACTGGAATATACACAAAACACAAGGGACACCTTGGGAACACACACAGGAGTATAGGGAGACTGCATCATTGAAGCACACAGGATACATACTACATAAGGCCACCCAGCAAAGACTGAGAGACATAGGTGATCTACCTAATACATAGAAGCAAACACAGAGCGACAGGCAGAATGAGGAAACAAAGAAACATGTGTCAAATAAAAGAACAGAAGAAACCTCCAGAAATGGAACTAAATGAAACAGAGGCAACCAACCTATCAGAGACAGAGTTTAGAACACTGATTATAAGAATGTTTAAGGAGGGCCCGCCGAGTGGCGTGGTGGTTAAGCACTGGCTTGGGAAGCCAGCGGCCCGGGTTCGGGTCCCACATATGAGGGCCCTTGACACTGCCCTCAAAAACAAACAAACAAACAAAAGAATGTTTAAGGAAACTAGTGAGAATTTCAACAGAGATAGCAAGCATAAAGAAGCATACAGAAATCATAAAAAAACTAATATTTTTGTTAATAAAAATAACAGAAATAAAGTATACAATAACTGAAATGAAGAACACACTGAAAGAAATCACCAGCAGATTAGATGAAGCAGAGTATAAAATCAGTGATTTAGAAGACAAGATAGCAGAATTCACCCAACTGAAACAACGAAAAGATAAAAGAATGAAAATAGTTTAAGGAACCTGTGGGATAGCATCAAACACAACAACATTCACATCATAGAAATACCAGGAGAAGACAGGAAGCAAGGGATCAAGAATCTATTTGAAGAAATAATGACCTAAAACTTCCCTAACATGGTTAAGGAAAATGACATACAAACCCAGGAAGCACAGAGAATCCAAAACAAGATGAATTTAAACACGTCCAATACAAGACACATTATAGTTAGAATGGCAAAGGTTAAAGACAAAGAAAGAATCCTAAAAGCAGCAAGAGAAAGACAGCTAGTTATTTACAAGGGAGCTCCCATAAGACTATCAGCTGACTTTTGTACAGAAACTTTGCAAGCCAGTAGGGAGTGGCAAGAAATATTCAAAGTGAGGAAAAACAAAGGGCTACAACAAAGATTGTTCTACCCAGCAAGGCTATAATTTAAAATTGAAGGAGAGATAAAGCTCTTCACAGAAAAGAGCAAGCTTAAGGAATTCATTGCCAACAAGCCAGCACTGCAGGAAATTTAAAAGGACTTCTTTATGCAGAAGAAAGGAGAAAACAAACTAATGAAGGCCAGAAATACAAATAATAAAATGGCAATAACTATGCACTTACCAATAATCACTTTAAATGTAAATGGATTAAATGCTCCAATAAAAAGAAATACGATGAGGGCCGGCCAAGTGGCTCAGTTGGTTAAGAGATCGCTCAAGAGTGCAAGCTGAGGGCTGGCCGAGTGGCATGGTGGTTAAGCGCTGCCTTGGGAAGCCAGCGGCCCAGGTTCAGGTCCCACATATGAGGGCCAGTGACACTGCCCTCAAAAAAAAAAAAGTGCAAGCTGAGCTCTGCGCAACAGCAGTTCGATGCCCAGCCTAAGCTTAGCTGCTGTTGAGCTGCCAATAGGTGGCAGGATGGCTCAGCTAAATAAATAAATAAATAAATAAATAAATAAATAAATAAATAAATAAATAGGGTGGCTGAATGGGTAAGAATACAAGACCCATGCATATGCTGTTTACAAGAGACTCACCTCTTATCAAAAGAAACAGACTGAAAGTCACAACTTTTATTCAACATAGTACTGGAAGGTTTAGCCATAGTAATCAGGAAAGAAAAAGAAATAAAAGGCATCCAAATTGGAAAGGAGAAAGTAAAATTGTCATTATATGCAGATGACACGATATAGAGAGAACCCCAAAGATTCCACCAAAATAACTATTAGAAATGATACATGAATTAGTAAAGTAGCAGGATGCAAAATTAATATTCAGAAATCAGTTGCATTTGTATATACTCAGAACAAACTAACAGAAAGAGAAATTAAAAAACAATCCCGTTTACAATTGCCTCAAAAACAATAAAATACTTAGGAATAAATTTAACTAAGGAAGTAAAAGACCTGTACTCAGAAAATTATAAGACACTGAAGAGAGAAATTAAAGAAGACTCAAATAAATGGAAATATATACCATGCTTATGTATAGGAAGAACTAATATAGTTAAAATGTCCATACCACTTAAGGCAATATATAAATTCCATGCAATCCCTATCAAATTACCAAACTTGGTAATTTTTCACAGAACTAGGACAAATAATCTTAAAATTTATATGGAACCATATAAGACCCCAAATAGCCAGGGCAATTCTGAGAAATAAGAACGAAGTGGAAGGTATCACACTACCTGACATCAAATCATACTACAAGGCTATAGTAATCAAAACAGCATCTTATTGGCATAAAAACAGACACATAGATCAATAGAACAAAATAGAGAGCCCAGAAATAAACCTGTGCTTATATGGTCATTTAATCTATGACAATGGAAGCAAGAATTCACATTGGGGTAAAGACAATCTATTTAATAAATGGTGCTGGGAAAACTGGACAGATACATGCAAAAAAAATGAAACCAGACCACCTTCTTACACCATATACAAGAATAAATTCAAAACGGATTAAAGACTTAAATGTAAGACCTGGAACCATTAAACTCCTAGAAGAAAATATAGGAAATAAATTCACAGACATTACCCTTAGTAATGTTTTTACTGATATATATCCTCGGGAAAGGGAAGCAAAAGAAAAAAAACAACATGTGGGACTACATCAAACTAAAAGGTTTTTTCACAGCAAATGAAACCATCAATAAAACAAAAAGGCATCCTACTGAACAGGAGAAGATATTCAGCAATGATACATCTGATAAGGGGTTAATATCCAAAATTTACCAAAAAAACTCATAGAACTCAATACAAAAAAACAAACAATGCAATTAAAACATGGGCAGAGGACATGAAGAGACATTTCTCTAAAGAGCATGTACAGATGGCCAACAGACATGAAAAAATGCTCAGCCTCACTAATTAAAGAAATACAAATAAAAACCCCAATGAGATACCACCTCACTCCTGTCAGAATGGCTACCATCAATAAATCAACAAACATCAAGTGTTTGCAAGGATGTGGGGAAAAGGGAACCCTGCTGCACTTTTGGTTGGATTGCAGATTGGTGCAGTCACTATGGAAAACAGTACGGAAGTTCCTCAAAAAATTGAAAATGGAACCACCTTATGATCCAGCAGTTCCACTCCTGAGTATTTATCCAAAGAAATCCAAAACACTAATTAGAAAAAATATATGCACCCCTGTTTATCAAAGCACTATTCACAATAGCCAAGATATAGAAACAACCGAAATGGCCATCGATAGACAACTGGATAAAGAAACTGTGGTAAGTTTATATAATGGAGTATTAGACAGAAAAACAATGAAATATTACCATTTGTAACAACATAGATGGACCTTGAGAATATTATGCTAAGTGAAGTAAGTCAGACTGAAAAAGACAAATACCATATGATCTCATATGTGGAATCTAAAGAACAGAATAAATGAGCAAACTAAACAGAAATAGACTCAGAGATATGGAGAAAAAACTGATGGTTGCTGGATGGGAGGGGGTGGGGATGGGGAGGACGTGAAGGGATTAGAAAGTGCAAATTAGTAGTCATAATATAGTCATGGGAATTGAATTGCAGTATGGGGAATATAATCAACAATGTTGTAAAGATTATGTAGGGTGTCAGATGGGTACTGGATGTATCAGGGGGATCACCTCATAGACTGTGTAGATGCCTGACCAATGCGCTGTACACCTGAAGCTGAAGTAGAATAACATTAAATGTCAACTATTATATATATATATATATATATATATATATATATGAAGATAATCAATGGTATTGTAACAGCTATATAAGATGTCAGAGGGGTAGTAGCTTGGGGGAGGGGGATTATTCCTTTGTGAGGGGTGTAAATGTCTAACTATTATGTTGCTTCATACATCTGATACTAATAAAAAAAATTGAAAGAAAAAAATCATTGAAACAAGAAGCGTCCAAAGCCTTAGCTAGAAACCAGAAATCTTGGAAAGCTCCTGTGAATCAATGGGGACCCAAGATGGAAAAACACAGTAAATCCCTATCATCCTGTATAATTCTAAAGCCCAGGTGTTACACTTACGAATTAAACTTTTGCTAATTCTTCAGTCCTGGGCACATCACCATTAGCTGTTCTCTTTTAGACTAACGCCCCTTGTTATCCAGGGTGTTGTTAACTCCTTTAGAATGCACTCACAGGGCCCTATTCACTGGCCTTTAGGTCATTATAATGACTGATAAGATGATTTTAAACTACTGGAAGAAGGAAGCCCTGTGGGATTCAAAGTGCTAAAAGAAAGGTAGGGAAAGGTGTTCTGGCAATTTTGGCCTCAAATTGCTCTGTACAGTAATAGGAACAGATTCATCACAGGAAAGGACCAGGCCTGTGGGGTGCACTGAACCCTACACACTCCCAAAATAACAGGACAACCAGGCAAACAGATCACATAGGCCAGGTCTGCAGTATGTTGAAAAACTTCCAAGAAAACACAAGAAGCTGCCAAAGTGAGTAGGACCAAAATAATGCTTGGTACAGGGGATACATTTGGAAGTCTGCTCCAAACATAATGATCCCTTTACAACTCCTCTCTGATTTACAAATGTGTGCCCCTAATTTATATTAAATGACCCTAGCCTCCTAGCCAGATTTGGTTTATCTAGGGGTAGGCAACTGACTCAAGCAGGTCCACCAGTGCCCATTTCCTGTTACTTAGTAATTAGAACTAAAATAGCCAGCCAGTACCTTTCTATGAGAATGAACTGTAGCATATGAACTCAGGAGATAAAGGAGCTATCTCTTGCCCACTCTGTGCTCTAATCTGCTAAGACAGAAAAAATAAGCAGATATGTAGGGGAAAGCAGATAAGAGACACAGAAAGAAAACCAGCTTGGGTTCCCAGTAACTTCCCATTTCCAAAACCCAGTTCATTCCAAAGATCCAGTCACATTCCTCTTGTACATAAACTAGCTCCAGCTAGTTTCTACCGTTTGCAACCAAATAATAGAAATGAATAAACAAAATGTCTAAAGGGGCAGCTGCTGCTCAGTTTCTGGTGACGATCATTATGCAACAGTATAGGCCCAGTGATGCAATACATTTCAAGGTTTTCGAGAAAGCTGCAAACCTATATTTTGCGTTAAATATTCCACATTTTATACACTGGTAATTAAATAAAATTTTGAAAAAACACTGTTAAATATAAAGCATATTTGTGGTTTGAATGTGGCTTGTGGGCCCTTGAATTGTGACCTGAGTCAGCAAGCTTTCTGTCTTACCTGTTGCCTCCTTACTTCTTAGATCTCTCATTTAGTACTATCGTTTTTATATGTACCCATTTGTGCACTGCATTACACTGATAGCTGGGCCCAGTGTTAGTGATCCACCTTGATCTATTTCCATTTTTGCTTTTGCTGATTAGCTAGCTAAATATATCATGATGATTAAAAATATGGACTGTGGAGCCAAACATTTCGTCAAATTCAAGTTCTGCCAATTATTCACAGAATTTTCCGTTTCCTTACAGGTAAGGTCAGAGATTTGGAGTGCTATAGTTTCTCCAATTATCAAATGGAAATAATAAATTCAGTGCTTAGAGTAGTACCTGTCACATTTATTATTATTGTTATTATATTATTATTAATTGTTCCTTGACTATCTGACTAGCAGCCATTTCTATTATTCTGGCCTCCCAGAAAGCACAGGTCTCCCTCCTTTTCCTAATCTGCAATGACTCTTGAGGCTCAAAGATTGCTCAGGTTTGTGTATACCTTCTGGTCCCAGTAATTTTTCTGGTCTCTGTTGACTGACCCTCAGTGCCAAAGATTCTCTAGTTTCTCTATTTAGCAGTAGGGGCAGCTGTTTATGTAAACCCTAAGGTTTTTAAAAGTTAAGAATGGCTTTGGATGAAAGTGGCCCGAATACTGTGCCAATAAAAAACAGAGACTCCTTTATTTATGGTTGTGTCCTGATTCGGTTTACTTGTCCAGTCTTTTTTCCCTGCTACTGACCCAAAATATCCTTATGCTCCAGCCATAATGAAACACTATTTCCTAAACACACCAACTCTCTGAAACTACCATTTATTTACACATGATGTTCCTTCCATCTATAATGCCGTTACTTTCTCTACTTGCCTACCTTGAAAATTTATTTATCCTTCAAGACTCAAATGTCACCTCCTCTAGTAAGTCTTCTCTGTCCTTTGCCCTCACTGTCACCCACATCTTTACTGCTCATGTTAATGATTTGCTTACTTGTCAATTTCCCAATTCCTCCCTCCTTCACTTTATTCAACCTCCCTGTTAGCTTCAGCATACTCATCAACAAAATAGATATAACCTATTGTGAATTTAATGAGAAACATGAAAACGGCTTAGGGATTTAATGAGAAACATGCAAAAGGTTTAGCATGGTATCTGGTATACAGTAAGTGATTAACAAATACTAGACGTTACCTTGAACTTTGTCTGTCTCCAGGGCAAGGTTGAGGTCTTATATTTTTGTATTCTCAGCCTGTAGCACAGAGCTGGCCAAATAGAAGGCTTTCCAAGCATGTATGATGAATGATCAAATAAGATGAATGAATGAATGAATGAATGCTGCTTACCCCTTTCAATACGATCGCCTTATATAAGTGGGAATGGTTAATAAATAGACAGGTTAAAATTAGCGAAAGCTGCAGATCATATGCTAATACAGCAGAAAAGCATTCTAAATTCCTCAGAATATTTTCTGCCCTACTACAGTGCCATCACTGACAAGCAAAAGTGCTCCCAGCTCAGGGAGCTATTAGAAAGACAACTTTCCGGGCCGGCCGAGTGGTGTGGTGGTTAAGCGCTGGCTTGGGAAGCCAGCGGGCCTGGATCGGGTCCCACATATGAGGGCCAGTGGCACTGCCTTCAAAAATAAAAGAAAGACCACTTTCCAAGGAACAAAATACAAACAGTCTCACATCAGGTGAGATTAGCTAGATAATAACATTCTTAGAGACCTCGCTGTTTCCCTGAGACACTATGGAGGAAGAATACTGACCTTGCTGCTCCCTCCAGCAGCTGCTTTTGCCCCACCTATATTATCACCAAAAGCAAAGAATTCTCTAACCTCATACCTTCCCTAAACCTACTCCATTCCCCTCTAGCCCACATTATGTTGCTGCTCATTACCTGCCTTTGGTTATATGGTTTTTCCTGCTTAGAATATCCTTTCTGCTCCACTCTGGCTATGCAAATTCTACCTATACTTCAAGGTGCAGCTAGGGTTCACAGAGAAAATGACACTTGAATTGGATACCATGATATGCACAGGAGCTTACCCAAAAGAGAAGGATGGAGTAGAAGGAAAGGTGGAGGTGGGGTCGTACATATTGTAAGAAGGAGAAGACATTTCTGGAAGTTCTCATAGCATGAAAAAGACATGGTATTTATGAAAAACCATGGCATCAAGTAGTAGCAGTTAGTTTAATGTGGCTCCCGGGCCGGCCGAGTGGCGCGTTGGTTAAGAGTTGGCTTGGGATGCCAGCTCTGAACAGCACAGCCCAGGTTTGGATCCCACATGGAGGGCCAGTGATGCTGCGCCCTCTACAGCCAAGATGGTGAACAACAGCTCGACGTGGAGCTGGGCTGCCGTGAGTCACCGGCGATGGTGTAGGCTGCAGTGGGGCTGGCCGGCAGCTGGCGTGAGCTTTCATAAGCTGCCGTGAGCTGCCATGAGTGGCTGTCCAATGGCCGGTGAGCGACTGCCTCACCCGGGAAGAGCGCAATGATAATACCAACGTAGACCAGTAAAGTGATGTCTTCCACAACTAGACTGAAGAACAAAAAGGACAGCAACTTATCTGTTCCCCTTCCCTGATTTCCGAAAGCTGTCCCCCTCCCCAATTCCCCAATTAAAAAAAAATGTGGCTTCTGTGATGAGGAAAAGTCACAGGCAAAAAACATGAAAGGTAGATTGAGGACAGACAGTGAAGTGCCTTACTGAAATGTTTGGATTTAATCCTGTAAGTGATGTGGAGTTTTTGAAGGATTCTGATCATAGGACTGGCAAGATAAAAACATGTATTTTAGAAATATCCTAATATGTAGACTAGTTTGGAATCTCTATTAGTCTGCTCAGGCTACCACAACAAAGTACTAAAAACTGGGTGGCCTATACAACAGAAATTGATTGTCTCACAGATCTGGAGGCTTGAAATCTAAAGTCAAGGCATCAGCAGAGCTGGTTCCTTCTGAGGGCTATAAGGGAAGGATCTGTTCTAGGCCTCTCTCCTTGGTTTGCAGAGGGCTGTGTTCTCCCTATGTCTCTTCATATCATTTTTCCCTCTATGTAAGTCTGTCTTTGTGTCCACATTTCCCCTTTTATGAGGATACCAATTATACTGGATCTTAATCCTGTCCTAATGACTTCATTTGAACTTGATTACCTCTATAAATACTGTGTCTCCACATACAGTCATATTCTGTGGTATCAGGAATTACGACTCCAACATATTATGGGAGGCATAATTCAACCCATAACAAAGGTCATAGAGATTGGAGGCAGACAAAATAGCAAAGGAGCTATTTTAATAGGGCAGGTCAGACATGATAACAAATTAAGCACAGACACTACAAGCAGGAATGGAGAGGATACAAAGATTCAAGAATCAAAATCTGGAATGGAAGAAAAAGAGTCATAGATGATGCTAGGTTTTATTGTTTGGTTGTTTATGTGATTGTTGGTCAGGGATAGAAATGTGAATGGAGGGTTTGATGATAAATTCAGTTTTAGACATATTAAGTGTCATGTATCAATTTAAGATATTCAGTTAGCTGATGAATGAATGGGTGGGTCCAGGCTCAGGGAAAACATTCAGCTTGGAGATACATATTTGTCATACAGGCATTTAAATGGAAGTTAAAACTCTTAAGTGAATGAGATAGCCCAAATAAGGATTATAAAGTGGCAAGAGAAGAGAATGAAA
Organism: Aselliscus stoliczkanus; assembly: GCA_033961575.1. Lineage (NCBI taxonomy): Eukaryota > Metazoa > Chordata > Mammalia > Chiroptera > Hipposideridae > Aselliscus > Aselliscus stoliczkanus. Next base: position 123,135,146 of record CM066737.1, on the reverse strand, counting down.
AGAGCAGTCAGAGAGGTTGGTGGTAATCCAAGACAGAGTGTTGTCATGTAAGACAAGGAAGGGAAGTTTTTAAAGAAGGAAGGAATGTACAACGGCCTCAAATATAGTACTGTCAAGTATGTTGAAAATCTAAAGGGAGAGCATCGGACATGATATTTATGAGATCTTTTGGTAACTTTGCAAAAGCAGTTTCATTAACGATTTAAATGGAAACTGCAAAAAAAAATGGGGTGGTGATTTGAGTGAGTGTTGTTAAAGACAGATTGATTTAGAACTAATGTGTCTGAAAGCTGAACATTAGGCAGTATAGCATATCATTCAAAGTATAGAATTTGTAGCCTTGGATTCAAATTTCAGCTCTTCCACTTGGGCAAGTTGCTTGACTTTTCTGCGCCCCAATTTCCCTAACTGAAAAATGGAGAAAATAATAGTATTTACTTTATGGGATTATTTTGAGCATTATATGAATTTATACAGATAAAGTGTTCAATACAGAGCTTGGCACAGAGTAGGTCTTCAATAAATGTTAGATATATGAGTTGGGAATGGTTGGACGGGTGGGAGAACCAAAGAATAAAAAGAAATTGAAGGTAGGAGAGAAGGAAGCTGATGGAACAACTTCTTAGACAGTATAGGAGAAAATGGATCCTCTTTCTTTTTTTTTTTTTTGAGGCCAGTGTCACTGGCCCTATGCGGGACCTGAACTGGGGCCGCTGATGTCCCAAGCCAGCTCTTAACCACTGCGCCACTCGGCCAGCCATGGATCCTCTTTCACTTACTGGCTATGTGACTTTACTTTACTTTTCTGTGCCTCAGTTTTTTTGTCTATAAAATGGTGATGATAATAGTACCTACCTCACAAGGCTATTATGAAGATTAAATGAAACGATACATGAAAACACTTCCCCACTGGGAAGGACTTGGGGAGAAGGATAGTGAATAGCTTAGGAGAAATCATGTGTGCCAGCAAGACTGAAAGTTAATAAAAGTTTCCGAGTGAATAATTTTCTCAATTTCATGATAGAATAAAACAGTGCTACAAAATCTCTTGATGTTTTCTTAACAAGGTTAAACACTCTTCTAATGCTAATAAATTTAGTGTGATTTTTTAAAAAGATTTTATTGGGGAATTGGGGATGGGGAACAGAAAAGTTGCTGTCTTTTTGTTCTTCAGTCTAGTTGTGGAGGATGCTGCTTCACTCGCCCATGTTGGTATCATCATTGCTCACTTCCCGGATGAGGCAGATCGGTTGCCGGCCTCTGAATGGATGCTCACGGCGGCTATTGGCAGCTCACGCTGGCTGCCAGCCACTCACTGTAGCCTATGGCAGCCCACTGCAGCAGGGGCTGCAGCCTACACCGTCTCCAGGGCTCGCACAGCCCAGCTCCAGTGGAGCTGTTAGCTGTAGAGGGCAGTGTCACTGACCCTCATATGTGGGATCCAAACCAGGGCCGCTGGTGTCCCAAGCCAGCTCTTAACCAATGCGCCACTAGGCCGGCACTAGTGTGATTTTTTTTTAAATTAAAGTACGTTGAAAAGACTTTTTACTTTTTTTTTTTCTTTTGTTGAGGGCAGTGTCACTGGCCATCATATGTGGGACCTGAACCAGGGCGGCTGGCTTTCCAAGCCAGCGCTCAACCACCGCGCCATTCGGCCGGCCCTGAAAAGACTTTTTAAATTTAAGCAGTATCAAATGTGTTTGAAACCTTTTTCAGAGAATCATGTTATAAAATAATGGTTAGTATGAAATTAAATTGTATTAGTTGACATGAATTCAGCAATAATCTTACCAAGTTTTTCTTCAAAGGAATATTGTATCCAAAGCATAAAAATATAAATTATCTTGATTGTGTTAAAATGAACAATTGAAGATTCATCCTCCTTACTAGAGTAGAATTTTAAGTAAAATAATTGTTGATTATTTATTTTCTTTAAAAATGGCTTTCTGGCCGGCCGAGTGGCTCAGTTGGTTAAGAGCTCGCTCAAGTGTATGAGCTGAGCTCTGAGCAATGGCGGTTCAATGCCAGCCTGAGCTGAGTTGCCATTGAACTGCCAATAGGTGGTAGGATTGCTCAGCTAAAAAAAAAAAAAATGGCTTTCTATCTTATTCAGAATAAAAGCCAAAATCTTTACAAGATCCTATATGATCAGACCCCTCTGTCTCTCTAACTGCATGTCCTACCACTCTCCTCTCCATTCCAGTGATACTGGCTTTCTTGCTATTCCTTGAAAACACCAAGCCTTTGCACATTCTATTTCCTCTGTATAGAATATCCTTCCCTCATGTGTTCTCATGCCTGGCTGTCTCACTTCATTCAGATATATTCTTAAATATCACTATATCAGAGAAGTTTTCCTTAACTGCTCTATATCAAATAGATCTCCTCAATTCCAAGTGCCTTATTTTTTTCTCGCACCTTATCCCAGCCAACAAACACTTTTATTGTTTATTGGCTTTCCCATCCAAAAACCCATCCTTATTAGAATATAATCTTCAAGGGGGCCAAGGGCTTTATTTTGTTCATTACTAAAATTTCCCAGTCTTGTGCAGTGATGGCACAGAGTGGATTCTCAGGATTTGTTGAGTGAATGAATTAGTGAATATCATAACACAATGTACTTTTGTGTAGATACCTTTGTATACCACAGCTTCCTACCCTTGATGGCTGAGCAGCAAGTAGGAAGGAACTCAGACCAAAGTAAATGTATGGGCAAGCTGATTAGTCTAGGCAAGAACAGCTGAACCCACCAGACACAGACATTTGAGAATCGGAAATGGGGGTCAAAGCTATGAGAGAGAGAGAGAGAGAGAGAGAGAGAGAGAGAGAGAGAACAAAGTGTACTTTTTGCAATTATCTCCCATGAACCCTTTTTTGCCTTCGCATAAACAGAAATTCTCTGCAATCCCAGGAAGCAGAATGAATGACACAAAACAATTTAAATTGCTCTGGGGAAGCCACTTCAATACCTTGGAGAAGGATGTATATTGCTTGCCTGTGGTACTTGTTAGTGAGTTCACAAACCTTTCAATGTCCTAGGAAGAAAATAACCATATTTCAGCAATGGTATTTTATGACAGCTATGAACTGCCTGGTTCCCGTATCCTGCAACTAGAAACTGTCTCAAAGGAAAATAAACCAACATGTACACAAAAGAGACAGTCAAATGATAAAATGGAAGCACAGCAGTCTCTAACATATTCCATGCATACCAAATTCAGAAAGCTAGCTATGGAACCAGCACATAGTTCCTTCCCCACCCTCCATGGAAGGGTGTGGATAGCAGAGTTCAGTGGGTGTGACATGTACAAGTGGTTCTTGGCTCTGGGACAAGACTGTATTCCCAATTATGAAAGTAACCAGGAGAGTTCAGTTGAATTAATGTATCCTTCTTTTTTTTAGGAGCCCATAGGCCAGTGACTTTAGAGAGAAAGAACCCTAAGCGAGTCTTTCTTCTTTATCTGAATCCAGTGGACTCAATGATATGGCCATTAAGAATAAGGTCCTGGGGACAGCCAAGATGGCGCAATAGGTAAACGCTGTGTTTACCTTCTCTCAGAACCACATCAAAATTACAACTAATCTACAAAACAACCATTATTGAGCATTGCCTAAAATCAAGCTGAATCGAAGCCTTTCAACTAAGGATGTGCAGAAGAAGCCACCTCCAGACTGGTAGGAAGGTCAGAGATGCGGAACGAGTTGGTCCCACACCCACGTGTGACCATTAAAGATCAGGAGGGTTGGGCCGGCCAAGTGGCGCGGTGGTTAAGCGCTGGCTTGGGAAGCCAGCGGCCCCGGTTCGGGTCCCACATATGAGGGCCAGTGACACTGCCCTCAAAAAAAAAAGATCAGGAGGGTATTTAGGCTGTGGGGGTCCCTCTCCATCCCCTAGAAGGGCGAGAGGTCCCAACTCAGGGTTCCAGTGCCGGGGAGAGAAGTCCCCATAATTTTTGGTTGTGAAAACCAGCAGAGATTGTGACTGGGTGAGACTGAATGCAGCTGCACTCACAGATGCTACTCTTAAAGGGACTGTGCACCGACCAACTGAATCACTCACTCTGGGCTCCAGTGCTGGGGCAGCAGCTGAAAAGGTGGCAGAGACAAATGGTGGGGAATTGAGTTATCTGGCTTGGGACGGGGGCTGGAGAGGCAGATTTCTCCTGGACTGGGGAGCTGGTGGAGGCCATTGTTTCTTTGTTGAGCACTCCCCCTTCCCAGCATGCGAACACAGGTGGCCACCATATCTTAGTTCGCCATGCCCTAGCAATTAGATACCTGGCCTCGCTCAACTTTCAGGCACACCCAGTCTGCTTTAAGTGGCTTTTTCATGCAGACTGCTTGCCTTGGCTCAAGCTGCAGAATTTCCTAGACTCTCAAAGGTTCATAGAACGCAGACAAGCAGCATCTGGCTTGCGCGTGTCCTGTACCTCTCGGGCTGAGCAGCCCTAAGCTGGCTCTAGTGGCAGCAGGCCTTGGTTCCTACTTGGTGTCTCAAGATACTTCCATGCACAGCATGGGCAGCAGCCATCTGCAGATTTCTTTCTGGCTCTCACTAGGTGGCCCACAGGCTGGGGATGAAGTAGACCTATAGCAGATCCTCTCAAAGGTGGCCCTGGGGCTGGCGCCCCCAGTGGACAGCTTCAAAATGAGCTGGGGCATCATCCAGCCAACTCTAAGTACAACGCACCAAAGGGGCAGATTGGGTAGACACCAGAGTCCTGCTGAGGCAGATCTTGCTCCATAGGATCAGCCCATGCACAACTCTTCCACTGTAGTCAAGGCCAGTCCACACAACCATTGAGCCCAAGGGTGAGTCCCTCACATTGATGTGCAATTATCAACCAAGGCTCAACTACAAGAGGAGGACACACAACCCACACAAGGGACACACCTGGAGCGCATGGCTTAGGAGACCAGAAAGACTGCACCACTGAACCCCCACAGGAGACCTGCTACATGAGGCCATTCTACTAAGACCAGAAGACATAGCAGCTCTACATAATACACAGAAACAAACACAGGGAGGCAGCCAAAATGGAGAGACAAAGAACAGAACAAAAAGCTCCAGAAAAAGAACTAAATGAAACAGAGATAAGCAATCTATCAGATGCAAAGTTCCAAACACTGGTTATAAGAGTGCTCAATGATGTCAGGGAGAACTTTAACAAAGAAATAGGGAGCATACAAATGGAGATGAAAACCATAAAAAACAAATGAGTCAAGGGCCGGCCAAGTGGCTCAGTTGGTAAAGAGCTCACTCTAGAATGCGAGCTCTGAGCAACAGGATGGCCGGTTTGATTTCCAGTCTGAGCTGAGCTGCCAACAGGTGGCAGGATGGCTCAGCTAAAAAAACAATTAAAAAAAAAACAAGAAAAAAAACAATGAGTCAGACATAAAGGATGCAATAATGGAAATGAAGAATATATTACAGGGAGTCAACAGTAGATTAGATGAAGCAGAGGATCCAACCAGTGATGTAAAAGATAAGGTAACAGAAAACACCCAACAGAACAGTAAAAGAAAAATGATTCCAAAAAATTGAGAAGAGTTTAAGGAGCCTCCAGGACAATATCAAGCTTTCCAACATTTGCATTGTAGGGGTACCAGAAGGAGAAGAGAGAAAGCAAGGAATTTAAAACCTATTTGAAGAAATAATGACAGAAAACTTCCCCAGCCTGGTGAAGGAAATAGACATTCAAGCCCAAGAAGCACATGGAGTCCCAAACAAGATGAACTCAAAGAGGCCAACACTGAGACACATCATAATTAAAATGCCAAAGGTTAAATACAAAAAGAGAATCTTAAAAGCAGCAAGAGAAAAGCAGTTAGTTACCTACAAGGGAGCCCCCATAAGACTGGCAGCTGATTTCTCAAAAGAAACTTTACAGCAAGAAGGGAGTGGCTGGAAATATTCCAAGTGATGAAAAGCAAAGACATACAAGCCAAGACTGCTTGACCCAACAAGGTTGTCATTTAGAATTGCAGGACAGGTAAAGAGCTTCCCAGACAAGAAAAAGCTGAAGGAGCTCATCACCACCAAACCAGTATTTCAAGGAATCTTAGAGGGACTTCTTTAAGATGGGAGGGGGTTAAGGATGGGTGAAAGGGGAAGGGATCAAGAAGTACAAATTGGTTGTTATACAGTAGTCATGGGGATGTAGGGTATGGGCATAAGGAATATAGTCAATAATATTGCAATAACTAGGTATGAAGCCAGATAGGTACTAGCTCTATCAGGGTGATAGAAGGGAATGGGGTTGGGGGCAGGGTGAAAAAGGTGAAGGTATAAAGAAATAGAAATTGGTAGTTAATACAGTATGGGGAATATAATCAACAATGTTGTAAAGATCATGTAAGGTACCAGATGGGCACTGGACTTATCAGTGGAATCACATCATAGACTCTGTAGATGTCTAACCAATGCTCTATACACCTGAAGCTGAACTAGAATAATATTGAATGTCCACTATAATTAATTATATAAGTATATATAGTCACAGAATGTGGAGTACAACATAGGGAAGATAGTCGATGGTATTATAATAGCTATATAAGATGTCAGAGGGGTAGTAGCTTGATGGGTGGATTATCACTTCATGAGGGGTTTAAATGTCTAGTATGTTGCTTTGTACACCTGAAACTAATAAAATAAAAGAATAAGGTCCCTTTGAGGTTTGGAAAACCAATTGAGGAGAGAGGAGATGGAGAAAGGTACTTTAGCTAACTGGTGCCTAGGAACCTAGAACTAACACATGCCCTTGATGGGAATCGGCACTGGGGATGCAATGAAACCCAACACATTAAATAAGGGAGGGGTGGGCCAGCCGAGTGGCGCAGTGGTTGGACGCTGGCTTGGGAAGCCAGCGGCCCCGGTTCAGGTCCCACATATGAGGGCCAGTGACACTGCCCTCAAAAATAAATAAGTAAATAAATTTTGGGCCGGCCAAGTGGCACGGTGGTTAAGAGCTGGTTTGGGATGCCAGCGGCCCCGGTTCAGGTCCCACATGTGAGGGCCAGTGACATTGCCCTCAAAAAAAAAATAAGAGAGGGGTTCTGTGACTTCCATTTAATATCAGAGACAATTGAATTGGTAAATTGCAGGGCACTGGGAGCTGTGGCATTCCATTGACCAAATAGAAACTTTCAGAGTGAAATACTGGCCCTAAAACCTCAAACAACACATTTTCATTTCTTTAACCTGTGTGATATCATTAGGCTCCATCCAGTCCTCCCACCCCACCCCCAAGCAGAAACATGAGAGAGACAAACATTGAAGAGATGTCACTGGTAGATCTGAGGCCTTCTAATAAGTCTCCACCACATCAGTTCTTTTATTAAATATCAGAACAGAGATAGTGAAGCCCTCCTCCCAACACAATAATCCTGACTGGACATGGACATGGCAGATCAGCCAAGGTGGGCTTCGCTTCCCTATTGAAGCACCCTGCCCCTATCCTTTTGCATGCCATTTTGACTTGAGTTCCTCTCTCTTCTAGCTGGATCTCCCGGTTACTTGGGTTTGGGCATATGGATGACTGATACTAAAGGAAAGACAATAAACATGAACAATTGGAACTTGCACATGACAGGTGCTAGGCAAATGTTGGAAATCAAATTCAACATTCATCTCTATATCTAGGAAGAAACCCTAGCCATCAATATGTTAAGAAAGGAATCAGTGAGTCCACTCTATATGGTCTTGGCATATCATAGACACTACTTAGCAGTGGGATCAACCACAGGCAATGGATCTGGCATTCAATAAATATCTGTAGAATAAATTAACTTTTTCAAATCATCTGCACTGCCATGGCATGTCTCAGGAAACAGAAATTTTTGCCTTCAGTTAAAACTGCCAATTGACTGCAGTTAACTAATGTGTAACTTGGCAATATTGCTCAGGGTGCACATCCCGAGAATCAACTGGATATTAGAACTAAGTTTGGAGGCTGGCATGAGGGAGAAAAAGCTCTCCTCTCCATTCAAATCCCCCCCAATACTTGTAGTTGCATAGTAAGCCGAGTCACTGCCATCCTTCTCGAAATTGAATTTCCAGTACAGATTTCTCTCAGTTGAAGTAGTGCACTGTCCCTTTAAGAAGCCAGGCAAGATGGAGCCCTCCCAACTCACAGCTAGAGGCTTTAAGCAACCTGATAAGGATGCTGGAGTGTGACAAAAAGAAAGAATGCCTGGAGGGGGTAAGTCGAGGTTCTAATGACTTGAGGGGAAACACAGGCTCTAACCATACAAACATCAAACTCTGAGTGCGGCTATCCCATGGGTAACAGCTCCCCTAGGTTCTGAAGCGCCACCCCTCCTCCCCTTCCCTCCCATTCTTACCCCACCCTGCTCCACCCTCTGGATCCTCCTTGAAAGAGTCTCCTTCTATAAGGTGGCTCCTTCGCAGTCCTGTGGATACCCTAGTGAGGGGAGGGGGGGGCAAAAAGAAGGGGAGGGGTGGATAAGCAAAATGAAAGGGACTTACTTTCGGATTCTGCGCCTCCGAAGGCATCCTCTTCATCCAGCCCGGGGCCAGGGCCAACGGACGGGGCGGGGCTGGGGTTGAGCTGATGGACTCGGGGTCCTCACTCCCTCGCACTACAAGCCTAGTTCAGTGGAGAGTTAGAGGGAATGGGCACCGACTAGGGCCGGTGTATACTCGATTTTAATTATCTCAAAAGGACACAGAAGGGATTGAGAGAGTTGACTGTGGGTAGGAGTGGAGGTGAGCTCGAAAACCCTCCTTTTCCTCCCTTTCTAGCTAGCTTCCCCCGCCCCGCATTAGCGATATCAGGGGCAATGGTTTTCTTTTTTCTTCCTTTTGGTTTCTCCCAGCTGCCGGTCCCAGACCCCACCCAGCGGCTCCACCCCATCCACTGCTACACATTCTGTCAATCACCAGCCCCTTTAAAGCTGCATCGCACAACTTGGGTTTTCTTCCGTCTTTGGCGGGCAGACAGAATCACGGGGCTCCTGGCCTTTCCAACAATGCTTTCTACCTTTCTGCAGAGTTTAGGAAGCTGAGGTTAGTTGCTAGTGGCGGCTTCCCCTCCCCCTCTGCTCCAAAGCTTTCATAGTTGGCTCCACCCATGCTCCTTCCGGGCGGGCCAGGCCAGGCCATACCCAACCCCATCTCTTTACTTTGTTTCTGGTAAAAGTGGTTCTTTAGGTTGCCAAATCGCCTAGAAAGTTTCTGCAGCGCCCTCTCTGGCGCCGCCCACTTCCGTATAGTTTATGGACTGAAGTGGTTACAGCAGATGCCTTGTCTCTGGGGCCTTTCCGTTTGGCCTGGCCCGGTATACTCAGTATTCTCTCTCATCTGTGTAAATCTCGAGATTTCAGACTAGAATTGGGGGAGAGAGAGCAGGGATTCCCAGAAATGTGCTTCTTGCCTATAACTCACCCAAAACAACAGTCAAACACCACCACATCACTCCATAGCTAGGCAGTTCAAAGTCAGAAAAGGGCCCTGAGGTCCCATCCGCAATTATTTGTGGAACTCCAGAAATCATATTTCATGCAATTCTCCATTCCAGTTAATGGCATCACCTGGTTGCTCATGGCAGCAAGCATTGAGTCATCCTTGATTCCCTCTTTTTCTCTCACACTTCACATCCAACTCTTCAAGAAATCTTGTTGGCTCTGTATTTAAAATATGTCTAGAATCTGACCACTTATCACCATTTCTGTTACTACCACTCTGGCCCCAGCCACCATTGTTATATCTAGTCCCTGCCTACCTCTGACTTGATTTATAAAAACCTTGTTCATTCTCCACATGCCACACTGATATCCTTTTTATTCAAATATGCTAAAATCTGTCTGACCTCAGGGACTTTGCACTTCCTTTTGTTTCTATCTGGTTCTATCCATAGTGGGCTGCAATATCCTTCAGATCTCAGGGAGGTTTTCCCTAACCACCTAGATTAAAGTAACTCACATGGCCCAGGCACTCTCTGTGACTATACGCCATTTTGTTTTTCATCAGAACACTGATGACTGTCTAAAACAATCTTATATGTGTGTTTGATCCTGTGGTAAAATGTGTCTCCCACTAGAGTGTAAGCTCATTAAGAGCAGAACTTCATCTGTTTGTTCTCTGCTCTATCCTCAGCATACTGAACCGTGGCTGCCATATAGTAGGGACTCAATATTTGATGAAAGAATGATTAAAGGCGACATTTTCTGGGATCTATCTGGGTGTTATCTGTTTTTAAACAACAGAAAGCAGCAAAAAGAGATGCACCTGTTATGAACCACTTGCCTAATCTACTCTCCCTTACAACATATATCTGGATACCTTGCCTATGAGCTGAGTTAGAAATGGTAGTTGGAGCAACTAGACTGAAGAACAAAAAGACAGCAACTTGTCTGTTCCCCAACCCCAATTCCCCAATAAAATCTTTAAAAAAAAATGGTAGTTGGAGCGGTGACCTAGTGGCAGTGTACTTTTTTATGTTGGCTTTTAGGGTTTGCAGTAGCTTGCTGGTGGTTCACTTAAGTGTCTTTGGTTTTGTCGAGTCAGCTCTAGGAAGCATAGTTCTTGAGGTCCTGGTCATCTGAATTAGTAGAATCTTTGTCTCTAGATGTGTTTCTTACTTTGTAGTCAGAATATCTCTATATGTTCTTTCATGTTCCCAAAGATGTATTAACTCATTTGATTCTCACAACATCCCTATGAAGCAGGTATTATTATTATCTTCATTTTACAGGTGAGAAAACGAAAGTCAAGGGAGATAGAGTGACTCACCAAAGATCACACCGTAGGAAATGATGAAGCTGGGATTTGAACCGGTAATATGGCTCCAGATATACATATTTTCCCTCTACACTGTATTTCCTAAACTAACCTTATGGTCAGTCATGATATTGGGAAGAGCAGACACCTCAGCTCCTGGATGTTAATTGGTTAAAGATGAAGGGGAGCAGCTGTAATTAGGGATATCTGTTACCTAAAGCAAGAAGGAACAATTCCGTAAGCTATGACCTGATACAAGTCATAAGAGGCAATCACTTCCCTTTCCCAATGGAAGGACCTAGGGCTGATCAGCCTCAAAAAGAGATAACTGAGAAGGATAAGAATTCTGTCTTTTAGGCCGGTCTTAAGCTGTCATTGACATGTTTTTGATTGCTTATCCATTGTGTGTCCTAACTCAGTTATCCACCTGCTCATAAAAGCTACTCAGGTTGGCCTAATTTTCTAAACTTCTGGCCATGGATGAGAGATACCTCTTGCTAGGTCGCTGCCTATACCTGAGCATAATACCATGCGTGGGTTTGAAAGATACCATGGTTATGTTCTCAGCACAGTGCTAAGCATGTGGAGCACAGGCAGAGAAAGGGCCCACAGAATTAAAGGTGAAATGTTGACTATAACCCAATACTATCACTTACTTGCTGTGTGGCTACATGCATGCAAGGGCCTCATATTTCTCATTATACAATGAGATTGAATTAATGGTTGCCATAGGCTCCTTCTATCTCAGAAATTTCCTGTCAGTTCCCTTTGGTCATCTTACTGATGTCATAAAGTTCTTATGACAGGCAAAGGCTTGGAATATCAAGCCTGGAAAAAGTGAACATATTCCTATTGATGTTAGATATAAATATAACATAGAATGTATTGGATGTTCAATTAGCAAGGATTTACCTTTTTTGTAAGTGGTTTAAAATTATAGGTTGTTCTGTAATGGCCATGTCTGATGTCTGTGATATGTGAACCTTTGGCTGTAATAACTTGTTCCAGGGAAAGATCCCTGACTCATCTGAGACAATCAGTTTCTCTCTCCCAGGCACATGACCTTTTGAATTGAAACAGAGTCTGGGGTTACTGGTGGGGAAGCCACATTAAAACTGGGGAGAAGCTCCATATTGCGTTTGTACCCAGAGCTGACTTTATTCATGCCCTTTCTGAGTCAACTCTTCCCTTAACTCTGAGATATCCCATTATCTTTTCAATAAGTTCCCTATTACCCTAACTTTATTTTTACTTTTACTACTTATTCTAGCCAGTCTACTTCCCATTTACTGCTATATAATCACCATGCACCTGTCAAAAAGTTGGTATTCAATATGTGTTATAACAAGTATTTATTAAACCCAGCTTGTTGCTTGGCACGTAGTGAGTGTATAGCAATAAATAGGAAGTTGAACAAGCTCTCCCCCATCAAGTCATTGGTCCAGATATAACCCAAATCCTCATTTTTCTATACTTCCATTACTTCCACTGTCTTAGAACATAGTTGTACAGATGTTATCTTACAAGACTGTACAAGCTCCTTGGGAGCATGGTCTGTGTCTTTTTCATTTTCAAATCTTTTGCAGTGATTACCACAGAGCTTTGCACATAATATATACTCCAAGCATGTTAAAATGAATTCAGCTCTGCAGTACACACAGGACCTCAGTCAGTCATGTAGCAAACCCCCCAAAAAATAAAATAAAATAAAAACCTTCCAGATATGAAAAGAGCTGTGGAGTAGTAGAAGACAGTTGGATTTTTGTTTTGTTTTGTTTTTTGAGGGCAGTGTCATTGGCCCTCATATGTGGGACCCGAACCCGGGCCGCTGGCTTCCCAAACCAGCGCTTAACCACCACACCGCCACTCAGCCGGCCCGAAAGTTGGATTTTGAATAAGACTTCCAGTTCCCAGTTTGTCATTCCCTAGCTGTTTTACTTGAGGCAAGTTACCTAACCCCTCTGAGTTTTAGCTTTTTTACACAAAAACACAGGAGATAATAATAATACTTCTCTCAAGCTCTTCTGTGCATTCCCTAAGTTGGCTAAGGAAATAGAGGTTGACCATCTCCATGTTGCTAAATCAAATGGCCCTTTTCATTCCTTAATTCACCTTATGTTTCAGCAACATTTGGCAGAGTTGACCACTGCTGCTTTCTTGAAGCAGTTTTTTTTTCCTTCTTGTCTTCTATGTAAAAATAATTCTATGGTTTTACTCTTACCTCACTGACTACTCCATTTTAGTCTCTTTTTCTACTCCTCTAAAAAAGTCTAAATATTAGAGTGCCTCAAGGCTTCTGCTTAACCCTTTGTTCTTTTCTATCTATAATCTCTCCCTAGGTGATCTTATTCAGTTCTATGGCTATGACTATAAGCAGATGAATACCTAAATCTATGTCTCAAAAGCAAACCTCTCTGAATTCTATATCCATATATAGATTCTCTATGAGCCTTAGTTTTCTCATTGGTAAAATGGGGACAATAATAGTACCCACCTCAGGATTGGATTCTTGCTACCTCTTCTCAATCTATTCTTTGTGAGTAGCCAGATTAATCTTTTAAAATGGCCAACCAGACCATGTCATTTCCCTACCTAATGACTTTCATTGCACTTAGGATAAAAGTCCAGATCCTTACCATGATCCACAAGGCACTATATATGTAGTCTGGACCTTGGCTGCTGCTCCTAACTCATCTTCAATTATTCTTCCCCTAGGCCTCAATACTCCAGAGTTACTGGAGTTCTTTCTGTATATTTCCTCAAGACTAGCATGCTTTTTCACATCTCAGGGCCTTAACACATGCTATTTCACCTGAAGTACTCTTCTAATTATCATTTATTCAGCTTGCTTCTATTCATTATTTAAGTAAAAATTAACCGTAGTTTCATACAACACAATGGACAAATCTTAATAAAATAATGTTGAATAAACAAAGCAAGGCCCAGAAGACAGCACATGGCTTAATATTATATCAATTTATAAAGTTCAAAAATAATTAGAACTAAGCAATTTATTATCTATTCACACATATATGTTATATAAAACTATTTTTAAGGGAAGGGAAGTATAGATACAATATTCAGGTTACTTCTGAGAGGGGAAAAGAGAATGGAAGAGAATAGATACCCATTGGTAGATATGAGTTATTGGTAATGCACTAGCTTTTGGTTTGAGAGGTGGGTTCACAGATATTTTTTAGAACTTTGGATAAATAAATGACATAAAAGAGGCCATAATGATATTGCATCAAGAACCAAGAATTACCATTAATCCAATTCTACATAACAAAGTCCATTAACAAAGTTTTAAAAAACTGTAAAGGACAGAGGAGAATAAGTGAAATAAGTCAGATAGAGAAAGATGAATACCATATGATTTCACTTACATGTGGAATCTAAAAAAAAATCAAAATTAACAAACAAACAAAACAAAAATAAACTTATAGGTACAGAGAAAATATTGGTGGTTGCCAGATGGGAGGGGGATTGAGGGATGGGTGAAAAAGGGGAAGGGACTAAGACATACAAATTGCCAGTTATAAAAGTCACGGGGATGTAAAGTACAGCATAGGGAATATAGTCAATAATATTGTAATTACTGTGTATAATTTCTAAAGTGTACTAGACTTATCAGGGTGCTCACTTCATAAGGTATATATAAATGTCTAATTACTATGCTATATAAAAAAGTTTTATAATGTTATATAATATTGTATGTCAACTTTAATTGAAAAATTAAATTTTTCCCATTTTTTAATTAAATGGGAAAGCTATTTTAAAACATGACACTAGTGGAAACCCTACAAAGTAAAAGATGAAAAGGCACAGGGCAAATATATAAGAAAATCATACAACTCAGCAACAACAAAAAAAAACCAATCCAATTATAAAATGGGCAGAGGGCCTGAATAGACATTCCTCCGAAGAGGACTTACAGATGACCAACAGACATATGAAAAAATGCTCAACATCACTAATAATCAGAGAAATGCAAATAAAAACCACAATGAGATGTCATCTCTGACGAGTCAGATGGCTATCATCAACAAGACAAATAATAACAAGTGTTGGAGAGGCTGTGGAGAAAAAGGAACCCTCATGCACTGTTGGTGGGAATGCAGATTGGTGCAGCTGCTATAGAAAGCAGTGTGGAGATCCCTCAAAAAATTAAAAATAGAATTACCGTATGACCCAGCAATCTCTCTCTTGGGTATCTACCCCAAAAATCTGAAAACATCTGTCCATAAAGTCATATGTGCTCCGATGTTCATTGCAGCTTTATTTACGGTGGCCATGACATGAAAACAACCAAAGTGTCCTTCAGTAGATGATTGGATAAAGAAGTTATGGTATATATACTCAATGGAATACTACTCTGCCATAAGAAAAAATGAAAAAGTGCCATTTATGACTACATGGATGGATCTTGAGATTATTATGCTAAGCGAAATAAGTCACACAGAAAAAAGTCGAGAACCACATGATTTCAGTGATATGTGGTATATAAAACAACAAAAGAACAAGAAAAACAAATGAAAAAACAAAACTCATAGACACAGACAATAGTGTATTGGTTACCAGGGGGTAAGGAGGGAGCCGGGTAGTATATGAGGGTAAAGGGCATCAAATATATGGTGATGGAAAGAGAACTGACTCTGGGTGCTGACACAATGTGATATATAGATGATGTATTACAGAATTGTACACCTGATATCTATGTAACTTTGCTAACAATTGTCACCCCAATTAACTTTAACCCTCCATCGGGCTCATCTAATTTCACAGATTCATTGCACACAAATTTTCAAATATCTGACACTTGGGATGGCTGAGTGGTGTGTTAGTTAGGAGTTGACGCCACATCTGAGCAGCAAAGCCCCAGTTCAGATCCCACATGAGGGCCAGTGACGTTGCGTCTTCTACAGCTAAGATGGTGAACAACAGCTCGACCTAGAGTTGGGCTGCCGTGTGTCACCAGTGACAGTGTAGGCTGCAGTGGGGCTGGCTGGCAGCGAGCGTGAGCTTTCATGAACTGCTGTGAGCCACTGTGAGTGTCTGTCCAAAGCCCAGTGAACGACTGCCTCACCCAGAAAGAGTGCAATGATAATACCAACATGGGCCAGTGAAGCAACATCCTCCAAAACTAGACTGAAGAACAAAAGGACAGCAACTTGTCTGTTCCCCTTTCCTGATTCCCCAACGCTTTTTCCCTCCCCCAATTCCCCAATAAAATCTTTAAAATATATATCTAACAATTAAGTATTCTGACTCATTGCTTCCGTATCTTTCTCCTCTACCGTAAACTATCGCCAGTCGTGTTTGTGACTTAGTACAGTAAAAACATATTTCATAGCGGCATCTTTGTGCAATGAATCTGTGAGATCAGTTGCACCCAATGGAGGGTTAATAAAAAAAAAAGACAAAGGACAAATTGGGTGAAAGTATTTGGAACACATGCGACAAAAGGTTAATGTCCTTAATATATAAATTGCTCTTATAAATTTTAAGAAAAATAGCTATCAACATGGAGAAAGTGAGTTATCTTAAAGCAAATTTCATTTTTCCAGCTTTATGGAGGTATAATTGACAAAATTACATGTGTTTAAAGTGTACACATGATAATATGTATACATTGTGAAATGATTACCACAATCAAGTTAATTAGCACATATATCACCTCATATAGTTACCCTTTTTTTCTAGTAATGAGAATGCTTAATATCTTTTTTGACAAATTTCAAGTATAGGATACAGTATTATTATCTAGGATCATTATGTTATATATTAGAGCCTCAGAACTTATTCATCTTATAACTGAAAGATTGTAAACTTTGACCATTTCTCCATTTCCCCCCATCCCCAACCTCCCTGGCAACCACCAGTCTACTGTCTTTCTCTATGAGTTTGACTTTTTTTTTCATATTCCACATATAGGTAACACTATACAACATTTTTGTTTCCCTGTCTGAGTGTAATGCCCTCCAAGTTTCATCCATGTTGTTGCAAATGGCAGGATTTTCTTTTTATCTTTTTATGGCCATATATCTATATCTTCTTTTTTTTTTTTAACTGAGCCATCCTGCTACCTGTTGGCAGCTCAGCGGCTGCTCAGCTTGGGCCGGACATAGAACTACTGTTACTCAGAGCTCAGCTCGCACTCTTGAGCAAGCTCTTAACCAACTGAGCCACTCGGGCAGCCCCATGGTGATCACTTCTTTTTTCTTTTCTTTTCTTCTTTTTTTTTTTGAGGGCAGTGTCACTGGCCCTCGTATGTGGGATCTGAACCGGGGCCGCAGGCATCCCAAGCCAGCACTTAAACACCGCTCCACTCGGCCAGCCCTATATTTAGTTTTTGAGAAACTTCCACACTGTTTTCCATAATGGCTATACAAATTAACATTCCATCAACAGTGTACAAGGATTCCTTTATTCACATCCTCACCAACCTCTCTGTTAACTCTTGACTTTTTGATAATAGCCATCCCAACAGGTGTTAAGTGATAACCCATTATGGTTTTGAGTCACATTAGTGACATTGATCATCTTTTCATGTACCTAATAATCATTTATATGTATTCTTTGGAAAAATTGTGGTCCTTAGCACATTTTTAATCTATTTATTACTATTACTATTATTATTATTATTATTGCTACTGAGTTGTGAGAGTTCTTTATACTGGGGGTGCCAAAAATGTATACACATTTTAAGTTATGTTATCTATGCTCAAGCAGTAGTTCGCTGTAATCAGAAGTGTCTGAACCCTGATGGTAACCACTTTGGTGAGCACCTCTTGTAATTGCAGAAGTCAAACGTGACTTGTATTCATCTTTTGTTATTGGTATATATTGAGTATTACAATTAATATAATTTTTTCTTTTCTTAAAATGTATATACATTTTTGACACCCTTTGTGTAATTTGGATATTAATGCTTTATCAAAAATGTGGTTTGCAATATTTTCTCCCATTCCATAGGTTGCCTTTTCATTTTACTGATTGTTTCTTTTGCTGAGCAGAAGCAATTTAACTTGTAGTAATCCCACTTGTTTATCTTTGCTTTTTTTGCTTGCGCTTTGGATGTCATATTCATGAAATCATGGAGCTTGTTACCTATGTTTTCTTCTAGGAGTTTCATGGTGTCAGGTCTTATGCTTAAGTCTAATCCATTTTGAGTTAATTTCTGTGAATGGTGTAAGATAGGGTTCCTATTTCATTCTTCTATACACGAATATCCAGTTCCCAACAACAATTATCGAAGAGACTCTTCTTTTCCCATTGTGTGTTCTTTGCTCCCATGTCAAATGGTAGTTGACCTTATATGTATGGATTTATTTCTGTGCATTCTATTCTGTTCAGTTGGAATGTGTTGTTTAATTTCTACATATTTGTGAATTTTCTATCACTTCTACTGTTATTTATATCTATTTTCATATCGGTGTGGTTGGAGAAGATATTTGATATGGTTTCAATCTACTTAAATTTGTTAAAACTTGTTTTGTGACATAACATATTATATATCTAGAGAATGTTCCCAAGAATGTGTATTCTGCTGTTTTGGTATGTATGCCTTTTCTTTTTTTTTAATTAAAAAAATTTGGGGGGGAACAGCTATGGTCATTGGTTACACATTGCTTTCATGCTACAATGGCATAGTTGACTTAGGGAGGGCGCAGCTCACAGTGGCTCATGCAGGGATCAAACCAGCAACCTTGGTATTAACAGCAACACACTCTAACCAACTGAGTGAACCCGTTCATCCCTGTATGCCTTTTCTTGATCCTGAAAATCCAGGCCAGGTTCTGAGAACCTCCCATTTGTTTCCATAGGGCAGTGCCCTGAAATGCTTGTTTGTGAGCCTTTTCCCAATTTCTCAGAGTTGAGCCTACTTTCTGTGCTTGCTTACTAGCCAACTGCAAAGACTAGCACTCACTGTCTGTGGGAGTGCATGTCAGGACCTGGCCATAGAAGGAGTGCAGGGAGAGTGGGTGAGGCGGGCAGAGCATTTGGGGTACCTATAGGCCAGTTCTGGCATTCTGCAGGTGAGACACCTACAGTGGTTTGTGGGAAGGATTCCTGATGGTCTCCATGAATTGATTAATAGAAATAACCATGAAGCAGTTAGTATTCCTTTGATGAGTCCTGAGCCATGGCTGCCATATTCCCAGCCTTTCCACTATAGTGATCTGGGTGAGGTGAGACAAAAATGGGCCTTTTGGGCAGCATCCTGTACATCTGGTAAAAACAGAAGGTACTCACCTATGTCTCTCATTTTCCCCTATGGGAAAAATTGTGCGCTGAGAGGGTCTCTCAGCACTGAGCTATGCCACTTTGGGAGAGGCGTTACATGGGCAAAGTTAAATTGTTCCTTTTACCTTCTTCAATGCATCTATTCTTGGAATTTTTTTTCCCCTCTAATTTCTTTTTTCTCTGGAATTCTTCACTGGGCTCTACATTCCCACAAAGATACTCTCATCTGTGTGTGATGGTCAAAATCATTGTTCTGTGGGGAAATTACAGTAGAAAACTCCTCTTCTACCTTCTTGCTGACATCACTTTCTTAAAACAAATTTTAAAAGTCAATACTTTGGAAAGGACAGTCAATTCAATAATTGGTTCTGGGGAAACGGAATATCCACATGTAAAATAATGAAGTTGGACCCTTATGTTATACCATATACAAAAATTAACTCAAAATGGATTAAAGACCTAAGTATAAAAGGTAAGAATATCAAAATATTAAAAGAAAACATAGTGGGAAAGCTTCATAAAATTGGATTTCATGATGATTACTGGGATATAACACCAAATGCCTAGACTATAAAAAAAATAGATAAATTGGATATTATCAAAATTAAAAACTTTTCTGCATCAAAGGACTCTTTCAAGAGAGTAAAAAGAAGACACACTGAATGAGAGAAAATATTTACAAATCATATATCTCATAAGAGATTAGTATCCAGAATATATAAAGAACTCCTACAACGCCAACACAACAACAAAACAACTCAATATAAAAATGTACAAAAGAGGGCCAGCCAAGTGGCGCAGTGGTTAAGCACTGGCTTGGGAAACCAGCGGCCCTGGTTCGGTCCCACATATGAGGGCCAGTGACACTGCCCTCAAAAAAAAAATGTACAAAAGATTTGGATAGGCATTTCTCCAAAGAAGATATACAAATGGACAGTAAGCATATGAAAATATGCTAAACATGACAATAATTAGGGAAATACAAATCAAAACCACAATGAGATACCACTGCATACCCATTGGCATGGTTAATATATTATATATACAGAAACAGAAAATAAGTATTGGCAAGGATGTGGAGAAATTGGAAACCTTGTGTATTGCTGGTAGGAATGTAAAATGGTGTAGACATTGTGAAAAACAAAATGATTGTTCCTCAAAAAAGTTAAACATAAAATTATCATATGATCCAGCAATTTCACTGTTAGGTATATCCTCAAAAGATACAAAAGCAGGGGGTCGGCCGAGTGGCGCGGTGGTTAATCACTGGCTTGGGAAACCAGCGGCCCTGGTTAGGGTCCCACATATGAGGGCCAGTGACACTGCCCTCAAAATAAAAGAAAGATACAAAAGCAGGGACTCAAATAGATACTTGTACACCAATGTTCATAGCAGTATTATTCACAATCATCAAAAGTATTTTTCACAATCATCATGAACAACCCAAATGTTCATCAGTGGATGAATGGATAAATAAAATATGGTATATATTATACATACAATGGAATATTTTTCTGCCTCAAAGAGGAATAAAATTATGCATGCTACAACATGCATGAACCTTTAACAGACACAAAATGAAAAATATTATATGATTCTATTTATATGATGCACCTATGAAAGGCAATTTCATAGAGACAGACGGTTACCAGGGGCTGAGGGGAGAGAGAAAATGGGAGGTATTGTTTAATAGGTAGAGAATTTGTGTTTGGGATAATGGAAAAAATTTGGAAATGGATATTGCTGATGGTAGCACAACATTGTGAATGTACTAAGTGGTATTCTTAAAATGGTTACTAAAAAAATCATATGCACGTGGATTAATATCAATATTTGGCAGTTCCTATATGTATGAAAATACATTTTCAAAGATGAAATACATAACTCAAAACAAATCATTGACAGATACATTTGAATCAATTTTGATAATAGGGAACAATAACTTTGAACCTAAGCTAAGTGAACTGTTACCTTAAAATTTTAATTCCTGGAGGAAGGTGATCAAAAGTGACAAATTTCCAGTTATAAGATAAATAAGTACTAAGGATGTAATGTACAATATGACTATAATTAACACTGTTCTAATATATATGTTGTTAAGAGAGTAAATCCTAAGAGTTCTCATTACAAGGAAAAAATTATTTTTCTTTTCTTTTCCTTTTGTTTTGCTTTTTATTGTATGTACATGAGATGAAGGATGCTGACTTGTCTTATTGTGGTAATCATTTCACAATAAATGTAAGTCAAATCATTATATTATACACCTTAAACTTATATGGTGATGTATGTCACTTATATCTCAATAAAATTGGAAAAAAATAAATCAAACATGAACAAAATAAATTGTCACTATTTTAAAAAATAATTATTCTGAATAGTAAACATGTATGACAAAAAATTATATTCAACTATAATAGTAATTAATAATTATATATTGTAATATAATATTACTAATTATTATTATTAGAATTTCATCAATGAAAGATTTGTGGGAATAAAAATCAATAATTTGCCCTTTATGCTCTCCTTCATCTAGAGAGCCAGTGAGCTCACAGGGAATATAATACTGCTCTTGTCTTTGCCATATAATGGAATGAGGTTGTGTCTATGGGCAAGAACAGGTTTTCTAGTACTACCTACTTCTGAGTGGCCACCAGTACCTGCAACTCTCACTATTAGAAATCCAATCCTTCATTCTAAAACATGAAGTCTCTAAGTATATTCTGCTAAAAGTAAATTACTAGGGAATTTCAGTCTGTACAAAATTATGTAGATCCATGTCTCCCTGCTCCAAACCACTAAGAACAACTATCAACCCTTGAAATAATATAACAGACAATCAAAGAATAACTCAACTCTGTGGTAAGAAAGTAGTAAGGGGGCCCGCCGAGTGGCGCGGTGGTTAAGCGCTGGCTTGGGAAGCCAACGGCCCCGGTTCGGGTCCCACATATGAGGGCCAGTGACACTGCCCTCAAAAAAAAACCAGAAAGTAGTAAGAAAAAGGTGAACTAGTTTGTGATCTCAGGACTAAAGGAACAATGTGTCAGCAGGTCATATTATGTCCGGCAGCCCACAACACACACAACAAAAGAAGATGATCCAGACCCAGCATTTCCTGGCCCTCAACCTAGCAAAAAAAGACAGTCCGAGTAGGCACATAACTCCCCCGGATCAAAGGGAATTTCTCTGACACCACCAGCAAGGAGGAATCCATTGGGAGCCCCAACTGTAAGAGGCCAGGGGAAGTACTCTCCTTTCGTGCAGGTCCTGAGATTGCTATGAGATACCCAGGTAGGCATACCAAACTAGCAAGAGAGACTCTGCCACAATAAGCTACCTGGCCTGAGAGGCTTCTTTTCCCTGATTGTTCGTCAGACTACCTTCACCCTGAGATTATTAAACCAGACAAGCAGATTCCTCTGTAATTCAAGAGGCCTGAGAATCCCCCTCGCCTGCCCAGAGACAGCAGGAAAGCCCAGCAGCACAAATAGAGGAATCTCACAAGTGCCTGGCTCAGGAAATGCATGCTATCCTCCATTGTAGGTATTTGTTTCCTGTCACAAGTACCTGCCAAAGAATCTTGACTCTGTGTCCATGAGACTCCCCTTTTCCACCTGAAGATTCCAGGGAACATAGAGACACCCAAAGGCCTGGCCTGTGGAAACCCTTTCCACCACTTTAAATAGCACCTGTAGGGGCCAGTAGAAGACTTAATGACACCAAATCAATCAAAATAAACCAGAATGGCTGTGAAATTAAATTGTTATTAAAACCTCAGCCAACCAAAGTAGGCCAAGACCCGTATGCTAAACCTAAACAGACTAACTACCTTCTAAAATAAAAGATTTAAATAGGAACCAGAGTCAATTAACCTAATGGATAAAATTTCAGGATATAACAGAAAATTACTTGTCATGCCAAAAGCCAAGAAAATCACAACTTGTGTGAGAAAAGGTAATCAACTTATGCCAACACTGAGATTTTGAATTGCTGGAATTATTTTGCAAGGCTTTTAAAGTAGCCACTAAAACATGCTTCAATAATCAATTTTTAATTTTCTTGAGACTAATGAAAAACAGAAAATATCAGCAAAGAAATAGAAGTTATTAAAAATGCAAATTATAGAACCGGCAAATTCAATAACAGAAAATATTTTAAAATACTTAGCTGTATCCGCTCAGGAGTAGAATGGAGGTGGCAAAGGACAAAATCAGTGAACTTGAGGACAAATCAATAGACTTTAACCAATATGAACAACAGAGAGAAAATAGAGGGAAGAAAACATGAATGGTGCCTCAGAGACCTGAGGTACAATAACAAAAATTTAACAGTAGTATCATTAGCATGCCAGAAAGAGTGAAGAAAAAATGGGGCAGAAAGAGTATTTGAAGAAATAATGGCTGAATACTTCCCATATTTAATAAAAGATACAAATCTACACATTCAAAAGGTGAGTGGAACTAAAACAGGAAAAGCCCAAAGAACTCCATGCCAAGACATTATTGTGATAAAATTTCTGATAACGAAAGACAAAGGAAAAAACCTTAATAGAAGCCAGAGAGAAAGAACACATTGCCTAAAGAGGAATACCAATTCAAATGACAGCAAATTTTTAAAACTTATTTTATTATATTAGTTTCAGATGTACAAAGCAACATGAATAGACATTTACACCCCTCACATAGTGATAATGCCTCACGTCTATTGCCCCTCTGACATGGCATATATCTGTTACAGTACAATTGACTATATTCCCTATGCTGTACTTTATATCCCAATTATATATAATTATAGTTGACATTCAATATTATTTTACTTGAGCTTCAGGTGTACAGCGCAGTGGTCAGGCATTTACACAATCTATAAAGTGATGCCCCTGATAACTCCAATACCCATCTGTCACACTACATAATCTATACAACATTATTGATTATATTCACCATACTGTATATCACATCCCCATGACTATTTTGTGACTACCAATGTGTGCTTTCTCATCCCTTCACCTTTTCCCCCATTCTCCATCCCCCATCCCCACCTAGCAATCATCGGTTTTTTCTCTATATCTCTGAGTCTATTTCTGTTTTGTTTGCTCATTTATTCTGTTCTTTAGATTCCACATATAAGTGAAATCATATGGTATTTGTCTCTCTCAGTCTTACTTATTTCACTTGGCATAATATTCTCTAGGTCCATCCATGTTGTTGTAAATGATAAGATTTCATTCTTTTTTATGGCAGAGTAATACTCCATTGTATAAATATACCACTATTTTTTTTTTTTTTTTAGAGGGCAGTGTCATTGGCCCCCATATGTGGGATCCGAACTGGGGCCACTGGCATCCCTCGGCTGGCCCTGTACCACTATTTTTTTATCCAATAATCTATTGATGGGCATTTCAGTTGTTTCCTAATCTTGGCTATTGTGAATAGTGCTGCAATAAACAAAGAGATGCATATATTTTTTCAAATTAGTATTTTGGATTTCGTTGGATAAATACCCAAGAGTGGAATTGCTGGGTCATAAGGTAGTTCTATTTTTAATTTTTTGAGGAAACTCCATACTGTTTTCCATAATGGCTGCACCAATTTGCAATCCCACTAAGAATGCACAAGGGTTCCCTTTTCTCCACATCCTCACCAACACTTGTTTGTTGATTTATTGATGACAGCCATTCTGACAGGAGTGAGGTAGTATCTTATTGTGGTTTTTATTTGTATTTCTCTAATGATTAGTGACGTTGAGCATCTTTTAATGTCTGTTGGCCATCTGTATGTCCTCTTTAAAGAAATGTCTCTTCATGTCCTCCTCCCATTTCTTAATTGGGTTGTTTGTTTTTTTGGTATTGAGCTGTATGAGTTTTTTATAGATTTTTGGATATTAACCTCTTATCAGATGTATCATTGGCAAATATCTTCTCCCATTCAGTAGAATGTCTTTTTGTTTTGTTGATGGTTTCCTTTGCTGTGAAAAAACTTTTTAGTTTCATGTAGTCCCATATGTTTATGTTTTCTTTTGCTTCCCTTGCCCAAGGGGATATATCAGTAAAAATATTACTAAGGGTAATGTCTGTGAGTTTACTTCCTATATTTTCTTCTAGGAATTTTATGGTTTCAGGTCTTGTATTTAAGTCTCTAATCCATTTTGAATTTTTTCTTGTATATGGCATAAGAAAGCGATCCAGTTTCATTGTTTTACATGTATCTGTTCAGTTTTTACAGCACCATTTATTAAATAGACTGCCTTTACCCCAATGTAAATTCTTTCATCCTTTGTCATAGATTAAATGACCATAAAGGCATGGATTTATTTCTGGGCTCTCTATTTTGTTCCATTGATCTATGTGTCTCTTTTTATGCCAATACCATGCTGTTTTGATAACTATAGCTTGTAGTAGGATTTGATATCAGGTAGTGTAATACCTCCCACTTTGTTCTTATTTCTCAGGATTTCTGTGGCTTTTCAGGGTCTTTTATGGTTCCATATAAATTTTAGTTTTATTTGTTTTAGTTCTGTGAAAAATGTCACTGGTATTTTGATAGGGATTACATTGTATTTGTATATTGCTTTATATAGTATGAACATTTTAACTATATTAATTATTCAGATCCATGAGCATGGTATGTTTTTCCATTTATTTGTATCTTCTTTAATTTCTCTCTTCAAAGTCTTATAATTTTCTAAGTACAATTATTTTACTTCTTTGGTTAAATTTATTCCTAAGTATTTTATTTTTTGATGCAATTGTAAATGGGATTGTTTTCTTAATTTCTCTTTCTGATAGTTCATTATGGGTGTATACAAATGCAACTGATTTCTGAATGTTATTTTTGTGTCCTGCTACTTTACTAATTTTTTTTTATCAGTTCTAATAGCTTTTTGGTGGAGTCTTTGGGGTTTTCTATATATAGTATCATGTTATCTGCAAATAATGACAATTTTACTTCCTCTTTTCCAATTTGGGTGCCCTTTTTTTTTTTCTTGTCTGAATGCTGTGGCTAGAAATTCCAGTACAGTGTTGAATAAAAGTGGTGAAAGTGGGCATCGTGGTCGTGTTCCTAAAAGGGAATGCTTTTTGCTTTTCCCCATTGAGTATGATGTTAGCTTTGGGTTTTTTCTATACGGGCTTTCTTATGTTGAGATATGTGCTTGTTATTCCTGCTTTGCTGAGATTTTTTATCATAAATGGATGCTGGATTTTGTCTAATGCTTTTCTTGCATATATTGATATGAACATATGATTTTTATTTTTCATTTTGTTAACATAGTGTATCATGTTAATTGATTATTTGTGGATATTGAACTAACCTCGCATGCCAGGAATGAATCCCATTTGTTTGTGGTGTATGATCTTTTTAATGTATTGCTGAATTTGGTTTGCTAACATTTTGTTGAGGATTTTTGCATCTATGTTCATCAGGGATATCGACCTATATTTGTTGTTTTTTTTTTTTTCCTTTTGGTAATGTCTTTGTCTGGTTTGGGGATCAGGGTATGGCATCATAAAATGAGCTGGGCGCCTTCACTCATCTGATTTTTTGGAATTTTTTGAGGAGAATAGTTGTTAATTCTTTTTTGAATGTTTGGTAAAATTCACCTGTGAAGCCATCTGGTCCAGGACTTTTGCTTGTTTGGAGCTTGTTCATTACTGATTCAATTTCATTGGTAGTAATTGGTCTGTTCAGATTTTCTATTTCTTCTTGATTCAGCCTTGGAAGATTGTATGCTTCTAGGAATTTATCCATTTCTTCCAGATTGTCTAATTTGTTGGTGTATAGTTGCTCATGGTATTTTCTTAAATTTTTTTTTTTGTATTTCTGTGGTGTCTGTTGTCACTTCTTCTCTTTCATTTCTGATTTTATTTATTTGGGTTCTCTCTCTTTTTTTCTTGATGAGTCTGGTTTATAGTTTGTCAATTTTGTTTACCTTTTCAAAAAACCAGCTTGTGTTTTCATTGATCTTTTGTTGTGTTTTTTTTTCTTTTTTTTTTGGGGGGGGTGTTTCTCTATTTCATTTATTTCAGCTCAGATCTTTATTATTTCCTTTCTTGTACTCACTTTGGGCTTATTTTGCTGTTCTTTCTCAGTTCCCTTCAAATGAAAGTGAATTTCACATCTGAAACCATGGAGTCCAGAAGGAAGTACTGAAAGAAAAGAGCTGTCAATCATGACTTGTAATCTGGCTAAACTATCATTTTGGATTTAAGGGGAAATAAAGACATTCTCAGACAAAGGAAAACTCAAATAATTTATTGTTAGCAGACCTACCCTTAAAAACTGGCTAAAGGAAGTATTTTTCACAAAAAGAAAATAATAAACGAAAGAATCTTAGAGCATCAGGAGAGAAGGAACAACAAGAAGAGCAGAAATATGGTTACATACAACAGACTATGCCTTTCCTATTGATTTTTAAAACTCGTGTTTAATAATGAGATAAAATTGATAACACCACCTGATAAACAAGACAATAATATTTAAAGTTAGGGAAAGTAAAGAGACCTAAGTGCATATAAAGTTTCCACACTTCACTCAAAATGGTAAAATGTTGATACCAGAAGAGACTGATAAGCCACTTACGTACATTTTAATACCCAAACAACAATTACAAAAACTATACAAAGTGATTTGCTCAAAAATACTATAAATAAATCAAGGTGGAATCCAAAAAAAAATTCAATTAATCATGGAAAGCCAAGAAAAGATAAATGAGAGCCAGAGGAACTGAAAATGTAATAAAATGGCAGACTTAAGTGTTAACATACCAATAATTGCCTTAAATGTAAATGGTCTAGGGCCGGCCGAGTGGCGCATTGGTTAAGCGCTGGTTTTGGGATGCCAGCGGCCCCGGTTCGGATCCCACATGAGGGCCAGTGACACTGCCCTCTACAGCTAACAACAGCTCCACCTGGAGCTGGGCTGTGCGAGCCCCGGTGATGGTGTGGGCTGCAGCCCCTGCTGCAGTGGGCTGCCATAGGCTACAGTGAGTGGCCCGCAGCCAGCGTGAGCGGCTGGCAGCCAAGCGTGAGCTGCCAATAGCCACGGTGAGCGACATCCAGAGGCCAGCGACCGATCTGCCTCATCCGGGAAGAGCGCAATGACGATACCAACAGTGAAGCAACATCCTCCACAACTAAACTGAAGAACAAAAAGACAGCAACTTGTCTGTTCCCCTTCCCCGATTCCCAACGCTGTTCCCCTCCGCCAATTCCCCAATAAAACCTTAAAAAAAAAAAAAAGTTGAAATGTAAATGGTCTAAACACACCAATCAAAACATAGAGATAATCAGAGTTCATGAAATAAACATGACTCATATATATGCCATTTACATGAAACTTGCTTCAAATTCAATGACATAGGTATGATAAAAGTAACAGGATGATGTTATGGTTGAATTGAGTTGTCTAAAATGATATGTTGATGTCCTAACTCCAAGAACATGTGAATGTAACCTTATTTTGAAATAGTATCTTTGCAACATGTAATCAAGTTAAGATGAGGTCATATGGGATAAGGGTGGGCCCTAATCCAATAACTAGTATCCTTTGAAGAAGAAAGAAATTTGGATACAGACACACCGGGGAAAAGGCCATGTCAATATGGAGGCAGAGATTGGAATGACATATCAACAAGCCAAGGCACACTAAGGAAGGATTGCCATTAAACACCAGAATCTAGAAGAGGCGAGTATGGATTGCACCCCTAGAGCTTCCATAGAGAGCATGGCTTTAATAACACCTTACTTTCAGACTTCTAGCCTCCATACCTGTAACAGAATAAATTTCTGTTGATTTAGGCCACCCAATTTGTGTTATTAAGTTATGTCAGCCCTAGGAAACTAATACATATAGGAAAATATATACTATTCAAGCATTAATTTAAAAAAAAAGGAAACCAGGAATAGCTATGTTGATATCTGACAAAGTAGAATTCAGGGAAAAGAAAATGAGTGAGGCAATGGGGGACATTACATAATGGTAACATGATCAATCCACCATAAAGACATAATGATCCTACATATATATGCACCAAACAGAAGCCTCAAAATATGCAAAACATCTTTTCAAATTAGTGCTTTTGTGTTTTTCAGATAAATACCAAGAACTTGAATAGCTGGAAAAACAAAGCAAATGAACTAACCACAAAAGAAAAAAGAAAAAAACTTCACAGAGGCAGACAACAGATTTGTGCTTATCAGAGGAGATGGTAGGTGAAGGAAGGACAAAACAGGTAAAGGGGGTCAATTTTACAGTGAAAGATGGAAACTAGACTTTTGGTGGTGAGCATGACATAGTGTATACAGATGCTGAATTAATATCTTGCACACCTAAAACTTATATAATGATATAAACCAATGTTACCTCAATTTAAAAAATCTATATCTATGAAATAATTGAAGGAAGAATTGAAGGAAGAAATAGACAAACCCACAATTTTATTCAGGAATTTCAATAACCCTTCTCAGAAACTGATAGAACTACAAGGTGGAAAATCAGCAAGGATATAGAACGGAACATTGTGATGAACCAGCATGATGATATTTAATTGATATATAGAACATTTCTAACAACAGCAAAATACATATTTTCTTCAATTATCCACAGAAACTTCACCAAGGGAGACCATATGATGGACCATAAAACAAACCTCAACAAATTTAAAAGAATTAAAATCATACAAAATGTTGTCTCTAACCAAAATAAAATCAAACTAGATATCAATGATTAAAATATAACAGGAAAGTCTGTAGACATATGAAATTTAAACATCTTTATAATCAGTGGATCAAAGAGGTGGTTTTAAAGGAAATGAAAAAATTTAGGTAACTGAATGAAATGAAAATATAGCATATTGAAATATATCATTCAGGGCTGAATGAGAATTTTACAGTATTAAATGCTTATATTATAAATGAGGAAATTTCTCAAACAAAAAAAAAAATCAGTGTTCCTCCCTCAGATATGAGTAAAAGAACAAAATGAATCCAAAACAAGCAGAGAAAAGGAAATAATGACAATTAGGGCAGAAATCATGAAATTGCAATAGGAAAATAGACAAAATCAATGAAATCTTTAAAAGCTAGTTCATTGAAAACAAAATAAAATTGATAAGCCTCTAGAAAGGTTGACAGAAGTTAAAAGAGGGAAAACACATATTACCAATATCCGGAATGAAATGGGAGATAATACTACAGACCCTGCAGCCATTAAATGGAGTCTCATGGAGTAACCAAGGTGAGGCAAATGGTGTTCACCAGGTTAATGCAGATTCAGATTTGGAACCTATCCTGATCCTGGGCCTACTCAGCAAAAGGCACAGTGTACACCGAAGCCATCTACTGCCCACTGGGATCCATGCAACCGATAGTTGTCCATAAAAGATTGCAGCGCTGGCCAGTGCTGGCTGCCCACCACCAAAAGGGCCTCAGCTGATAAGCAAGTTGGGGGCAGGGGTTTCCAGGGAGTCACCAGGGTGGAGCAAGGAGAGTTCACCAGGGCAATGCAGATTCAAATTTGGCCAAGAGGTGGGAGGGCTCAACACAAGAAAGATGACATCAGCCCACAAGGTGCACAGGAGGAAGGCTCAACACATGAACAATGGTGTCTGTCCCTCTAACCCTTGTCTTGAAGCCACACAACTCAGTCTCTCCTTGTGTGTCTCTGGTGCCACCTGTGCCACAGTCCCTCCTCCAGATCCCAAGGTGAGTGTCTGGGAGTGAGAGAGTCTGCCCAATAAGATGACACGTGGGTTTCTAGCAACCCTCTGTCTCACCCAGATGGGTGGATTCCCCACTGATTTTCACAACCAGATGTTTTGGGGTCTCATCTTCCCTTCACTGGTGCTCTGGGCTAGGGACTGTGGTGTGGGCCTGGGAACCGTCACTCTTCAGGGGGGACCTCTGCCACCAAGATAACCCTCCCTATTTTCTACTCCACACATAAGTGTGGGGCCAGCCCATTTTGCATCTCCGCCCCTCCTACCAGTCTTGCTGTGGCTTCTCCTTTATATCTTTAGTTATCATAAATAGTTGCTGGATTATGTCAAATGCTTTTTAGTTACAGGACTTCTGTTCAGCTAGTCTTCAGATGGTTCTGCCACTTGATTATTCTATAATTCAGTTGTATTTTTAATGTAATCACAAGAGGAGGCAAGCACAGCTTTTATTTACTGCACCATCTTGACCAAACTCTCAGCCATTAAATAGATGGTAGGGGAATGCCATAAAAATCTTTCTGCTCATAAGTTTAAAAACTTAGGAAAATATTGAACAGTTCTTCTAAAACCACTATCAAAATTCAACCAAGATGAATTAAATAACATAATCATTAAATAAATTGAATATGAAATTAAAATTCTTCAAAAAATATAAAAATCTCCAGACCCAGAGCCGGTGGAGTGGCGCAGTGGTTAGGCACTGGCTTCGGAAGCCAGCGGTCCCAGTTCGGGTCCCACATATGAAGGCCAGTGACACTGCCCTCAAAAAAAAAAAAAATCTCCAGACCCAGATGATTTCACTGGTAAAGTTTACCAGTTGTTTAAAAAAGAAGAATAAACAATTTCACCCCAACTCTTCCAAAAAATAGAAGAGGAGGGAATATTTCCCAACTCACTTCATGAGGCCATTTTTTGTTTAACTTTGGCTTTTAATTTTTTTTTTTAGCTGAGCCATCCTGCCACCCGTTGGAAGCTCAACGGCAACTCAGCTCGGGCTGGCATCGAACCGCCGTTGCTCAGAGCTCAGCTCACATTCTTGAGTGAGCTCTTAACCAACTGAGCCACTCAGCTGGCCCCTAGGCCATTCTTCACTGTGATACCAAAACCAAAGATATCATAAAGAAATAAAATTGTAGACTGATATCTCTTGTGAACTTAGACATAAAATATTGATTCCAACAATGTAGGATTTAATTCGGTTATGCACATGGACACCACAAAGCAAAAACCTAGAGTAGATTCATGAAACACAAAAAGGGGGAAACAGAGCATACCACCATGGAAAACCAATAATTTACA
Organism: Aselliscus stoliczkanus; assembly: GCA_033961575.1. Lineage (NCBI taxonomy): Eukaryota > Metazoa > Chordata > Mammalia > Chiroptera > Hipposideridae > Aselliscus > Aselliscus stoliczkanus. Next base: position 123,103,147 of record CM066737.1, on the reverse strand, counting down.
AAGGTAGGCAGAAACAAATGGATTAAATGGCCCAATCAGAAGATATAAGGTTGCTGAATGCATAAGAAAACAAGACCCATACATATGCTTTCTACAAGAGTCCCACTTCAGATCGAAAACCACACAGAGATTGAAAGTAATGGGATGGAAAAATACATTTCATGCAAATGGAAACACAAAGGAAAAAGCTGGAGTAGCAATACTTATATCAGACAAAATAGATTTTTTTAAAGGCTATAATAAAAGACAAAGAAGGACATTTCATAATGATAAAGGGATCAATCCAACCAAAGGATATAACCCGGGCCGGCCAAGTGGCTCAGTTGGTTAGGAGCTCACTAAAGAGTGCAAGCTGAGCTCTGAGCAATGGCGGTTCGATGCCAGCCCGAGCTGAGTTGCCGTTGAGCTGCCAACAGGTGGCAGGATGGCTCAGCTAAAAACAAAACAAAACAAAACAAAAAAACCCAAAACGATATAACCCTAGTAAACATCTATGCACCCAACATAGGAGCTCCTAAGTATATACAGAAAATATTGACAGACATAAAGGGAGAGATCTACAGTAATGTAGTTGTAGTAGGCAACTTTGACACTCCATTGATATCAATTAGTTAACATTGCTAAAACATCCATACTGCCCAAAGCAATTTATAGATTCAATGCAATCCCTATCAAAATACCCATGGTATTTTTCAGAGAGCTAGAACAAATAATCCTAAAATTTATATGGAATCACAAAAGACGCTGAATAAGCAAAGCAATCTTGAGAAAGAAGAACAAAGTTGGAGGTATCATACTACCTCATATCAAACTATACTACAAATCTATGTTAATTAAAACAGCATGGTACTGGCATAAAAACAGACACATATATGAAAGGAACAGAACAGAGAGTCCAGAAATAAACCCGCCCCTCTCTCTATGTTCAATTAATCTATGACAAAGGAGGCAAGAATATACAATGGAGAAAGGCAGTCTATCCAAAATGGTGTTGGGAAAACTGGATAGACAAATGCAACACAAATGAATCTAGACAACCTTCTTACACCATATACAAAAATAAAAATGGATAAAAGAATTAAATGAATATTCAGAACAGTGAAACTCCTAGAAGAATACATAGGCAGTAAATTATTTGACATTGCTCTAATTTTTTTGTGTGTTTAGATATGTCTCCTCTGGCAAGGGAAACAAAAGAACAAGTGAACAAATGGGACATCCTCAAACTAAGGACATTTTGTACAGTGAATGAAACTATAAACAAAAATGAAAAGACAACCTACTGAATGGAAGAAGAAACTCACCAATGATACATCGGTTAAGGGGTTAATATCCAAAATATATAAGGAATTCATATAACTTAACATGAGCAATTAGATTAAGAAATGGGCAGAGGATGGGCTGGCCGAGTGGCACGGTGGTTAAGTGCTGGCTTGGGATGCCAGCGGCCCAGGTTCGGATCCCACATATGAGGGCCAGTGACACTGCCCTTAAAAAAAAAAAATGGGCAGAGGAACTGAATAGACATTTTTCTAAAGAAGACATACAGTTGTCCAATAGACATATGAAAAGGTGTTCATCACTAATCATCAGAGACATGCAAATTAAAACCAAAATGCGGGCAGGCCTAGTGGTGTGGTTGTTAAGAGCTGGCTTTGGAAGCCTGCGGCCCCAGTTCGGGTCCCACATATGAGGGCCAGTGACACTGCCCTCAAGGAAAAACAAAAAGCAAACCACAATGAGATGTCACCTCACACACGTCAGAATGGCTATCATCAAATCAACAAACAAGGGTTTGTGAGCATGTAGCAAAAAGGGAACCCTCGTGCACTGTTGGTGAGATTGCAAATTGGTGCAGCCACTATGGAAAACAGTATGATGGTTCCTCAAAAAAGCAAAAATAGAACCACCGTGTGACCCAGCAATCCTATTTTTGGGTATTTATCTGAAGAAATCCAAAACACAATTCAAAAAGATATATGCATCCCTATATTCATTGCAGCATTATTTACAATAGCCAAGATATGGAAGCAACCTAAATGTCCATTGATAGACAAATGGATAAAGAAGTGGTACATATATCCAATGAGATACTGACTATAAAAAAGAATGAAATTTTACCTTTTGCGACAACATAGATGGATCTAGAGGGTATTACTAAGTAAAATAATAATTCCGATAAAGACAGATACCATATGATCTCACTTATATGTGAAATTTAAAGAGAAAAATAATTGAACACACAAAACAGAAATGGACTCACAGATACAGAGAACAAACTGATGGTTGCCAGATGGGAGGGAGTTTGGGGGTTGGGTGAAAAAAGCTGAAGAGATTAAGAAATACAAATCAGTAGTTGCAAAATAGTCACAGGGATGTGAAATACAGCATAGGGAATAAAGTCAAATAATATTGTAATAACTATATGGTGCCAGGTGGATACTACACTTATTAGGCTATCACTTCATAAGGTATATAAATGTCTAACCACTATATTGTACACCTGAAACTAATATAATATTGAATGTCAACTGGAATTGAATAATATTTTTTTTTTTTTTTTTAAGATTTTATTGGGGAATTGGCGGAGGGGAACAGCGTTGGGAAATCGGGGAAGGGGAACAGACAAGTTGCTGTCTTTTTGTTCTTCAGTTTAGTTGCGGAGGATGTTGCTTCACTGTTGGTATCGTCATTGCGCTCTTCCCGGATGAGGCAGATCGGTCGCTGGCCTCTGGATGTCGCTCACTGCGGCTATTGGCAGCTCACTCTTGGCTGCCAGCCGCTCACGCTGGCTGTGGGCCACTCACTATAGCCTATGGCAGCCCACACCATCACCGGGGCTCGCACAGCCCAGCTCCAGGTGGAGCTGTTGTTAGCTGTAGAGGGCAGTGTCACTGGCCCTCATGTGGGATCCGAACCGGGGCCGCTGGCATCCCAAAACCAGCGCTTAACCAATGCGCCACTCGGCCGGCCCTGAATAATATTTTTTTAATGTAATAGAAAATAAAAGTCACAGTGTAAGTGGGAAATGTTTATAATGCCATGTGACTGCAAAGGTTAAGTATCCAGTATATATAAAGAATTTTTATAAGTCATTAATAAAAGTACAACAAATGGGCACATGAGGTGAATAAGCAATTCACTGAAAATAAAACCAAAATTGCCAATAAATATATGAAAAAGTGTTAAACCTTAGTAGTTATCACAGATATGCCAATTAAGGCCCCAATGATATACCATTTCACATTTAACATATTGACAGTTATTAATTTGTTTTAGTGCTTAGTGTTTGCAGGTATGTGGAGCAACAGGAACTCTAATGAACTGCTGGTGGGACTATAACTTTGAACACATTGGAGAGCAATAAGAAACTCGGCCTTTTGGCTAAGATCAAGTGTAGTATCTGTCCCTTCCTGTTGATTTTAATGCACATTCAAGTTTGATAACCACTGACCTAGACCAACATTATCCAGGTGTCCTTAATCTATGTTTTGTTTTTTGACAGTTGTCAAAATTGATTATAGCTCAGACCTATATAAGTCTGCATTGTTTCTCATCTGGACTTAGCTGTATTTAGTACCCTAGCTTCAGCCAACATTCCACAATGAATCCACAATCCTAATAATAACCACCATTTATTGAGTTCTTACTATGAGCTGGGCACTGAGCTAATAGCATTATTATATGCATTGTCTCATTTATTATCTTATTTAGTTCTCACAAAAATCTTAGGAGTTAGATAATATTGTTATGCCATTTTTTCAGATTAAGAAACAGGCTCAGAGAGGTTATTTCCCAAAATATAACTAATAGGCGGCATATTTATGACTCAAAACCAGCCTGACTCCAGTGTCCATGTTCATAACCATTGTATCACACTGCTTCCTAGTATTGTCCTAAAACACAGATATTTTTCCTATTACTTGTACATTTAAAATTCTTAAGTTGTTCCCATTGCCTTTATAACAAAATCCAAACTCCTTAGAATTACATATATTATTTGTCATTATTCAACTTTTCAAATCACGTTTCCCTTCTTATTTATTTCCCAGGTTCTGTGAACTGTAGTTATAATACACTTAACATTTTGCTATTCTTTACCCACACCAGGCACTTTTATGCCTCTATGCTTTTCTTTTTTTTAATTTAATTTTATTATTAGTTTCAGGTATACAGAACAACATAATTATTAGATATTTACACCTCCGCTATCCTTTTCTTATGCTGTTTTCTCTTCCTACAGTTCCCGTTACCTTTTCTCCATTTGGAGAACTCCTATTCATATGTCAAGATTTGGCTAAAATGCTAACCTCTTGTATGATATCTTATGATTTCCCATACATGGAGTTGTTTCTTCTACCTCATTCTACCACAGGATTTAAACAGACCCATATAATAATGCTTTTGCATGCTATACTGTAATTATTTGCCAAGTAGTTCTTCCCCTTAAAACATAGATAGAAATTTGAACTTGCATGCTCATATATGCCTCTGAACATCTAGAAGCCAGGGATCATGTCTAATTTACGTCTGTATCCTCATAACCTAGCAATATTAATGACAGATGTTCAACAAATGTCGAGTAAATAAATAGCATGAAATAGGTGCTTAATGAAAGGGTTTTTTGGCATTAAGAATCCTGGAGGTTTGCTTGGCCAGCTCAAAATTAGAGTAAAGGATATAGCATGGTCCTATAGAGTATTTCATATACGCTACACCGGAACACATTAAAGCTCTAGTGACCAAAGGTATACAGCTGCCAGACAACACATTTACAAACTCCAATGTCTGTTCTCGGTACTCTGTGCACAGCAACATCTTTATGCTTGCATGTGTCACTATGGTGGCCCTCTTCTTCCATTGGGCAGATTTTTACTATTGCCCTCACCATGCTCCAATGCCTATCCCAGCTGTTCTTGATGTACACACACATTTACAGTCTGTGCCCCTCTCCTGAAGTCAGTAAACTTGGCTGTAGACCAGACATGGTTGGCTTATGCTTGAATGTAGATGAGCTACATAATGCCCTGCCTTCCTTCTCTTACCCTAAGCTCTACACTGCTCTTCAATTATCTCATGGGTTTCCCCAGCCTTCTCTCGGGCACTAGTGCCTGATTTCCATACGACTACCTGGCTGCTGTCTGGGTATGTTACTCCAGTCTCCAGTGGGGTTGATTCTTGTACTGTATCACCCTTGGACTGAACTCCTGGCACAATCTTACTTCACAACATGATGTTTAACCAGTCTCTGGCATCCCCCAAACCATGACCCCTGGCATCTCCTGGTTTGGATCTCCTTGATTGTTCTTGGATTGTTTCCAGTGAGTCCTGATTTAGGCTTGGCCTCAGAACTGCTAGCTTTTCTTTTGAAGAACCTAACAGCTTATTTTATATACACCAGTGAGTTCAACATAGTAGCTTTCCTTATCCCAAGAATACTGTGACACCTGCTAGGGACTCTTTGTGGAACTCACAGTATTTTGAAATCTGTGTTGAAAGATTATTTAGCTTGTATTGTGTTAGTCCTCACCTGTCCCAGCCCTGCCCCAACCATGCCACAGCTGTCTATGATGATTACAAGTCTGCTGTAGGCCCTGCCTTAACCAGAAATCCTAGAACTACTAAGGACCCACCCAAGAAGACTTTTAGAAGTTCCCTCCTTGTTAACACGAGAGGGATGATTTGGGGCTAGGAATAGGTTATGGCTGTCTTGGATGTGAGACAGGAGTAAATAGGAGTAAATAGGTTTGGAGAGCCTGGGAGAGAATTGGGCTGCAGCCACCTACCTGATCCTCCTTTCCTCAAATGTGGGGCTAAGAATCAAGACTGGAGATGTGAGCTCTGAACTCTATCTAATAAGTTTAGAAAGTGGAATGTACTTATCTCAGTCCTCCCATCTCTTCTACCCTGTGACTGGTATTTCTTACTTGGAGGCCAGTCCTATCTAAGTCCTGGCTGGTGAAATAAAATTGTGTTAAGGGGAATTCCAAGGGCTAATAGGGATAGTGACAATGATGATGGTAGTTGTGTATATAATGCTGGTGGTGATAGTAATGGTGGTCATGGCATTGGCTGCAGTAGTTGTGGTGGCCAGAGATGATGGTGACAGCATTGGAAAGGTTTATTTAGACTTTTGATAATGTTCTTGTAAGTCCAGCTTCCTTCAGTTGATCTTTGTTCAGGCATTTGTCTTGTATGAAATTGCCTTCTCTGTTAAAGATCCATTTTTTCCCTATGAGTACAGTCATTTCACACAAATCCCAATACCATATTCTAAAGTCCTGCTTTAAATCAGGTCCCTCTGTAATAGCAACATCTGCCTGATTGGTGCCTGTGTTTTCCCCACAATCCTTGGATTTGATTGTCCCATTACTCACCCTCCAAAGGGGAATGTGGAACTTCCTATTCTCTTCACAGTAGCAGGATCCCCAAATCACACTCATGTATAGGTCATCTCTGAGAATTTCCTCCATGATGGGAATATTCTTGACAGAAGAAGCCTGATTAATCAACAGATGCCCTCTAGTCTGTTTTTAAGGGAAAAATCTGCATACTTTTGCTTTAATCTGGGAATCAACCAGATTCTAGACTCACAAATAATGGTCGTCTTCATCTAAAAGTATCAGAAAAGGTCTATACATCATCAGCGTGGGTTAAAGGAAGACAGAGAAAGCCCACTGATGCAGATGGAAAAACAACATATTTGTTTTTTAAACTGGAAAAAAAACATTTATTGAATGAATGAATGAAACCTGATAGATTTTTCAAAGGGATGAGACATCAGCAATATCAATTGTCCGTTTGCCCTGCAAGAGCATAAACAGGAAAAAAGTCTCATAAACATATAACATAAAGACAAACCATCTGAGGCTTCTGGTGAGGTTAGAGAAGAGTACCCCTGAGGTAAGGAGCAACACCATGTCTTAGCCAAGTGTTGCCCACACCTGATTGGGCAATTATTTGAAGTGCTTTTTACATTTTTTAAGTGAGGTATAATTGACATATAATATTATATTAATTTCAAGTTTACTACATGATTCATGCATTTGTATATATTGTGAAATGATCACCACAATAAGTCCAGTTAACATAACACCACACATGTTTAAGAAAATTTTTTACTTGTGGTAAGAACTTTTAAGATCTATTCTCTTAGTAACTTTCAAATATGCAATACAGTACTATTAACTACAGTCAAAATGCTGAACAATTACATCCCCAGAATTTATTTTATAACTGGAAGGATTGTACCTTTTTATGCCTTCACCCATTTTTATCCACTCCCATCTCCATCCAGCATCTGACAACTACCAATCTGTTCTCCATATCTATGAACTTGTTTTGTTTTGTTTCTATTTTACATTCCACATATACGTGAGATCATACAGTATTTGTCTTTCTCAGACTTATTTCATTTAGAATAATGCCTCAAGGTCCATCCATTTTGCTGCAAATGGCAAAGTTTCATTTTTTCTTATGGCTAAATAATATTTAATTGTACATATATTTAAATTTAATTAAATTTTCATTAATGTATTAATGCATTCCTTATATATTAATACTGTATAAATATGTATAAATGCATATTAATAATGTGTTAATTATATATTTTCTTAATTTATTCATCTATTAATGAACACAGGTTGTTTCCATATCTTGGCTATTTTGAATAATACTGCAATTACAATGGGGTGCATATTATCTTTTTGAATTAGTGGGGGTTTTTTCTTCAGATAAAGACCCAGAAGTGGAATTGCTGGATTGTATGGTAGCTCTATTTTAATTTTTTGTGGAACCTCCACATTGTTTTCTTTTTCTTTTTTTTTTTAAGATTTTATTGGGGAATTGGGGGAGTGGAACAGCGTTGGAGAATTGGGGAAGGGGAAAAGACAAGTTGCTGTCTTTTTGTTCTTCAGTCTAGTTGCGGAGGACGTTGCTTCACTGGCCCATGTTGGTATCGTCATTGTGCTCTTCCTGGAAGAGGCAGATCCGTCGCTGGCCTCTGGATGGTTGCTCACTGCGGCTATTGGCAGCTCACTCTGGCTGCCGGCCACTCACTGTAGCCTATGGCAGCCCACTGCAGCAGGGGTTGCAGCCTACACCGTCACTGGGGCTCGCAACCCAGCTCCAGGTGGAGCTGTTGTTAGCTGTAGAGGGCAGTGTCACTGGCCCTCATATGTGGGATCTGAATCGGGGCTGCTGGCATCCCAAAACCAACTCTTAACCAATGCGCCACTCGGCTGGCCCACCTCCACACTGTTTTCCATAGTGGCTGCACCAATATGCAATCCCACCAACAGTGCATGAGGGATCCCTTTTCTCCACATCCTCAGCAACACTTGTCTTTTATTTATTGATGATAGCCATTCTGACAGGTGTGAGGTGGTATCTCATTGTGGTTTTAATTTGCATTTCCCTGATGATTAGTGATGTGGAGCATCTTTTCATCTGTCTGTTGGCTATCTATATGTTCTCTTTGGAGAAATGTCTATTCATGTCTTCTGTCAAATTTTAATTGGATTTTTTTTTCATGCTGAGCAGCATGGGTTCTTTATATATTTTGGATAATCACTTCTTGGATGTATCAGTAGTGAATATCTTCTCCCATTCAGTAGGTTGTCTTTTCATTTTTTGATCGTTTCCCTTGCTGTGCAAACCCCTTTTTTTAAAGATTTTATTGGGGAATTGGGATAGGGGAACAGCGTTGGGGAATTGGGGAAGGGGAACAGACAAGTTGCTGTCCTTTTGTTCTTCAGTCTAGTTGTGGAGGACGTCTCTTCTCTTGCCAATGTTGGTATTATCATTGCACTCTTCTCGGGTGAGGCAGATGGGTCACCGGCCACTGGACGGCGGCTCACGGCGGCTCTTGGCAGCTCACACCAGCTGCTGGCCACTCACGCTGGCTTCCGGCCACCCATGGTAGCTTTTGGCAGCCCACTGCAGCAGGGGCTTCAGCCTACGCCGTCACCAGCGACTCATGGCAGCCCAGCTCTAGGTCGAACTGTTGTTCACCATCTTAGCTGTAGAGGGCAGTGTCACTGGCCCTCATATGTGGGATCCAAATCGGGGCCCTGGTGCTCAGAGCTGGCATCCCAAGCCAGCTCTTAACCAATGCGCTACTTGGCGGGCCCCTGTACAAGACCTTTTTAGTTTGATGTAGACCCATTTGTGTGTTTTTTTCTTTTGTTTCCCTTGCCCAAGGAGATATATCAGAAAAAAAATATAACTAAGAGCCATATCAGTTTACTGCCTATGTTTTCTTCTAGGAGTTGATGGTTTTGGGTCTTACACTTATCTTTAATTCATTATGAGTCCAGTTTTCCCAACACCATTTATTGAATAGACTGTCTTTAGCCCATTGTATATTCTTGCCCTCCTCCTGTCATAGATTGAGCACTGTTTTTTATGCTACTCTAATTTCTGTATCTATATCTATCCAACTTCTAAAAAAGAACAAAGCACTTTAGATAGCTCCTTCAAATCCCACCCAATATTGAGGATAATGAGAGCCTGCCAAATTATTACTCATTAGTCACAGAACAGATCCCTGGTTCATTTGTTCATTTTCCTAAATGTTAATAGGACAAAAAATCTGGAACATCTATTTTTAAAAATCTCCTTTTGCAGAAGATTAATACAACTGTTGATAAAATTAGTCCCATGAGGTTCTTTTAAGATTTGAGATTTCTAATCTACATAACATAGGCTACCTAAAAAACATGTTCTTCACTGCTCAGTGAAAACTCTCTCAACTGGGGATAATAAGATGGGGAAAGGTGAGGTTCTGGTGGTCTGGAAGACGTTTTTCATGACAGAGACAAGAGAAATGAAATGAGTCTACTGTGCTGTAGATTCCCTAAATGCTTTTGTATTCTGTTATCCTATCCATGGAGATTAAAAATGTTAGGGCTTTGCGTAATTCTACTTAGTGTTGTTAAACTCCTTTTCTCCCCATTCACAATGCATCATGTTTTCCTTAGGGGATGAAGTCAAATGTAACTCCTAGCTTGAAAAAGTTTTACTACTACGTGACTAGCATAATAAAGGCGCATACCATTAGGTATTATAGAATGTATAAAATTAACCATTACTGGACCTCAAAGAAAGAAGACTTACATCTCATAAATCCAATCTATTTTCCCTCAACTTTTTATTCATTTCTGCTCCAGCTGCATCCCGGAACAGACTTTCAACACACCTCAGGCCTGAATTACTACCAGAACTTTCCGAACTGCCATCAGTCAACCCCGTAAAGTCTAGGATAGTTTTTTTCTTCAAAATTGCTTTTATGTAATTCCCTCCTCAAAAGCCTACAATGGTTTTTGATTTCCTTTCACATTACGTCTAAACTCTCCTGCCTCGATTTAAGGCTATAATCAGGCTCCATTCTTCCCATACAACTGTTACCGGGAATGACGTACCTCAGCTCTTTGTCTTCTTGAAGGAAGGAATTCAGTCAAGAGACAGAGTTTGTGCAGCATAGGATAGCAGGAAGTTTATTAGTAAAAGCTAGTACACTCCAAGTCATGGAGTGGGCTGACCCAAGAGAGGGAAGCAGCCTCTCTTTACATTGTGTGAGAGCTTTTATTTCTATGGGTAGAATTGCCTCCCCCTCTCCCTCACTAGTATCTCTCATTCTCCTTGTTGGCATTCCTCGTACTCACTTCCTGCTCCCCAGGTTATCTGAGCTCATTACAATGGTCTTGAGAAACATGGTGTACATTCTGATAGGCAGGGTAGTATCTCTCATTCTGACTTCTAACAACACATCCTTTTGATTTAGGGGCATGTGTGAGCCTGGAATCCTGCTGGGCTAGTAAGGCACTGGTGCCCTAAGTGAGGGCAGTTGCAAGGGGTCTTGACCCAAGTAGGAACTGCAGCAAGGGGCTTTCTAACCAGGGCTAGGTCACTCCTTCTGCTCATTTCTGTCTATCTATCTACCCCATGACAACTTAATTTTGTATTATTTCCCAACCTGCAGGTCCCTTCCTCCTAGGATAATTGTGAAATTAACTTGCTCTTTCTTAGGGAAAACTTAAAGAAACAAAGAAAAGAAAAACAGACAGTGAAATCCCTAACAGCAAAAGTTTATTTACAATTGAAGTTAAGGAATATTTTTAATGCATGCTGACAAAACAGTTAATATTCCAAACTTATAGGTTTCTATCTGATAAGGAATACAACACAATGTTGGGAAAGGCTTTGGCATACACAACTATCAGAACCAGGTTATCAGAACAGTTATACTATTAGAACCTTGTTATCAGAACACTTATATATCATCTACTTTTATGACACACCAAATTAACGGACAGGTCATCTTCTAATTTCTCACTGACTATTTAGAGTAAACAACATTCAAGGTTAAACGTTAAGACTGGGGAGTAGGAAAGAAATACATGAATGTTAAGCATCACATTTCCGAGCCTACATACACGAATACAACATTAAGATTAATTAAGAAAGTGTTTCCATTTTTTCCTGAAACAACATTTGGCAATGTTTAACGCATGAGAAGACACTGCTTTGGTCCATCCACTCTTTCCAGCTTTTCAAAGTGTTTCCTGGCATTGCGGATGTTGATCAGAGTAGCTGCGGAAGCTGAGGGTAAGGGTGGGGGAGATACCCAACAGAATAAGTACAGGCAGTCAAAGGAATATCTGACTAGTAAAAACAAATAAAGAGAGCCAAATCCCTCAACAAAGTATGTCATAGACAACATACAAGAACAGGAGGCCCCAACTTAACCAGGGTGTAATTTTTCTGAAAAAGTAGAAGATATATTTATATATAACTAAAACATAACATTTTCAACATAAAATTTCAAAATCTCTTGATCTAGGGCTAATAGGAACTTGTTATATTTTAATATTAACCTAAGGCAGAAAAAGCCAGTGGATCAGAGCTAAATAAACTTTTATGAACATCCTGGAAATACTGCTAGAATCTTTATTTCAATGGCTGTGATGGATATGGCTATCGTGACACGGAAGTGCCAAATACCTCCCTTTATGCCCATAACACAAATATGGGAATATGGCACCTAAGAATATACAGTGACATATAAAACAGTTAGCATTTAATAGTTCAGAGCTTATAATGACTCGTCTTTTAAAAATCTACAATATATGGGGCATAAATCATACATTTCGGTTCTTTTCTTTAAAATCCCTAGATTTAGGGCTGGCCGAGTGGTGTGGTGGTTAAGTGCTGGCTTGGGAAGCTAGCGGCCCCGGTTCAGGTCCCACATATGAGGGCCAGTGACACTGCCCTCAAAAATAAATAAGTAAATAAATTTTGGGCCGGCCAAGTGGCACGGTGGTTAAGAGCTGGCTTGGGATGCCAGTGGCCCCGGTTTGGGTCCCACATATGAGGGCTAGTGACACTGCCCTCAAAAAAAAAATCCCTAGATTTAGTAACTTGATTTTTGAAGTTCCCATGAAGAAAACATAATATCCTAGATCCCAAATTATTTTTAAGCTTCAAGATATAATTCTACTATATAAAAAACTATTTACTACTAGTATTAAATAGTTTTTATTGTGGTAAAATATACATGAGAAATTCACCATTTTAACCATTTTTAAATGTACAGCTAAGTTGCATTAAGTACATCCACACAGTTATGCAAACATCCTTACTACAAAATAGTTTTTCAGTATCTAATAAAGTACTACCTCTAGAGCAATTAGTTTAAAGAATATGTGGCTTTGAACCTATGTCAGCTAAATTTAAACTTACGAATGGATGGATCAGACATCACAACCATCACATAAGTGTTGGATGTAAAGATGTCAATGAAAGCAGCAAAGTTAGAGTTCCTGACTTCCATGCTCTGGAAAGAGGCAGCCAGCTTGCTATAGGAGAAAGTAGAAAAGAGTAAAAACATAAAATAATATAAAAAATTCTTATCTTTTGTGTTAAACATTTTAATAGCATTATACCTAAATTCACCACTTCATTAAGACAGTTAATCACTAACTCCACTTTTTTTTCCCAAGGAAACTCTAATGCTGAATTTAACATGTTTTGGAAAGTGACCTAGAATGTGAGTTATAACTTGATATTGACTGTGCAATGAAAGTGGGGTTAGAACTAGATCCATGTTAAAAATCATGTTACAAAAGAGTTCTCTAATATTTAAGAAGCTTTTTAAGGTCGGTCAAGTGGCTCAGTTGGTTAAGAGCTCACACAAGAGTGCGAGCTGAGCTGCCGCTGAGCTGCCAACAGGTGGCAGGATGACTCAGCTAAATAAAAATAAAAAAAGAAGCTTTTTAAGTTGAAATTTCTCTATCACTGAAATTAACAACTATATATTTTGAATGTAAGTTACACTGAAATTAAGACATGATTCCATTTCTTTGAAAACAAATTAGTTATATTTGCATGCCATTTGATATTTCTTCTTAAAAATGTTAGCATTAAACATGCCAAAAATCTCAAAGTGCTTTTTATCCTAAGACATAAAACGAGTAAATTTATATCTATCTGTTGTCTGGGTATCAAAGTTTACCAGAGTAAGAATTTTGGTTTTTAAATCTTTTCTAAATTATGATGTTCAGCCATTCCTTCTTCCTCTATTCACAATGCTAAGACTAAAATTGTATTTAATCAAAGAGGAGACAACATTATTAGACATTTCTAGACTCTCTACTTTGTTCCATTCCTGAATCAGTACCTCCCTATTTTTTTTTGAGGGTAGTGTCACTGGCCCTCATATGTGGGATCTGAACCAGGGCTGCTAGCTTCCCAAGCCAGAGCTTACCACCGTGCCACTCTGCCGGCCCTATTTTTTTTAAAGATTTTATTGGGGAATTGGGGAAGGGCAACACTGTTGGGAAATTGGAGAAGGGGAACAGCCAAGTTGTTGTCCCTCAAGCCTAGTTGTGAAGGGCGCAGCTAGCTCAGCTCCAAGTCCAGTGGCCACCCAGCCTACGGTCGGCAGCTCAGCTCAAGGTGCCCTGTTCAATCTGAGTTGCGGGTGGGCATAGCCCACCATCCCATGCAGGAGCTGAACTGGCAACCTTGTTGTTAGGAGCACCTGCTCTCACCAGCTGAGCCATCCTGCCATCTCTTGGCAGCTCAGTGGAAGCTCAACTCAGGCACAGCTCACGGGCCCATGCAGGAATCAACGGGTAACCCTGTTGCTCAGAGCTCCCAGGCAATCTCAACCAACTGAGCGACTCGGCCGGCTCAGTATCTCCCTATTTTTTTTAATTATTATTGTTTAAATATTTTATTGGGGAATTGGGGGAGGGGAACAGCGTTGGGGAATTGGAGAGGGGGAACAGACAAGTTGCTGTCTTTTTGTTATTCAGTCTGGTTGCGGAGGACGTTGCTTCACTGGCCCAGGTTGGTATCGTCATTGCGCTCTTCTCGGGTGAGGCAGATGGGTCAGCGGCCTCTGGATGGTTGCTCACCGTGGCTATTGGCAGCTCACGCTGGCTGCCGGCCACTCACTGTAGCCTATGACAGCCCACTGCAGCAGGGGCTGCAGCCTACACCGTTGAGCCCAGATCCAGGTGGGGCTGTTGTTAGCTGTAGAGGGCAGTGTCACTGGCCCTCACATGTGGGATCTGAACCAGGGCCGCTGGCATCCCAAACCAGCTCTTAACCAATGCGCCACTTGGCTAGTATCTCCCTATTTTAAGTACTGTAATTTTATAGAAAATCTTGGTATTTGGTAAGGTAAATTATCCTTCTTTCTTCTTCTTCATAACTCTCTTGAACATTTTTTTATTTCTTCCCAAATAAGATCATACATCTCAACAGGGTACTCTGCTTAGGTATTTTTTTAAAAAGATTTTTTGGGGGGAATTGGGGGAGGGAAGCAAAGAAGTTGCTGCCCTTTTGTACTTCAGTCTAGTTGTGGAGGACATCACTTCACTGGCCCATGGTGGTATTCTGATCATTGTGCTCTTCCTGTCTGAGGCAGTCGGTTGCCAGCCATTGGATGGCCACTAACGGTAGCTCACAGCAGCCCACTGCAGCCTATGCTGTCACCAGCGACACTGCAGCCCAGCTCCAGGTCGAGCTGTTGTTCACCATCTTAGCTGTAGAGGGCACAGTGTCACTGGCCCTCATGTGGGATCTGAACCAGAGCTGTGCTCCTCAGAGCTGGCGTCCCAAGCCAACTCTTAATGAACGCACCACTCGGCTGGCCCAGCTTAGGTATTTTTTATACGCTCCTTCTGTATCACTTGAGTTTGCATTAAAGGACAACAAGTTTCACCTCAATCAATTGTAGGCTCCCTTAGACATTAGCTTTCTTTTCAATTGAAGGAACTATTCTGAATATACAAGTGCAGTCCAGTCTAGTTATCTGAACTTCTCAAAAATAACAATAATTTTTTGCAGATATAAATAGATCACATAAGATCTCTTACCTGCAGCTCAGCTTAAACTGCTTAATAATGTTGCTGATTTTCTCAAATCTGTGGGCATCACGCTGCTCTTTACATTGGTAGTGAGAAATCACCTATGAAAAACAACAATGCCCTTTAAATCCATGCAATGTATTCATATCACCCTCTGCTATTCCTCAAGGAAGGCATCTGTCAGTCTCTTGGTCACCCTGATTTTCAAGGTTGACTTTGCACCTGGCTTACTGTCTCTTTTCCTCTGTCTCATATCCTGCCAACAGTATGCAAAATTTCACCATCCTTATGGATGACCCATCCAGTACCGTTTGGTTACAATTTTATTAGATCATTTAAGCATTATCTATTTTGGTTCATTGCTGTTCTTTCTCACTTACTTTAATCATTAAATATTCATCATATTCCAATATTTCACAGAATGATCTTTCATTTTAAAAAGGTGCAAGTCAAAAAAAAGAAAAAGAAATAAAAATTTTTATGTATATTTAATGTATTTCATTTTAAAGACGGCTACAGCCAAATGGCTTTTGATATTATACTTAAAAATGTTAACTAAATGATTCTTATTTCTGAGAATTTACTATTTATAAATGAACCCTTTCATGATGGACACCCACGGCAGCTGAAAATACTTCCCCTAACATTTTCAGATTTTAATAAATCCAGACAAGCATTTCCTATAGGCTGAATATGCAGGTGTGAAGTTTTCTAGTAGGAAACAAAACGGAATCACTTGCCAGAACCTATGATATAGATATTATCTCCATTTTATAGAATGGGAACAAAACTCAGAGAGATTAAGAATGTGTCTAAAATCACCAAGCATTGGTAAAGCTCAGAAATAAATTATTTACTGAGTTGCTCTTAGAATTATATTTACTAAGCTAATCAGCAATTACTTATTCAGTGCTTTGTAACATCTTAAATTAGTTTCTATTACTGTTATTTAAAAATTTTACTTATAAATGTTGGGTTTTTTAATCCCCTTTCAGAGCCTTACATACCATAGGCTGTAATATAGTTATGTTAAATTTATAAAAAAGTTAAATATCAACATGCCTCCTTCCCCTTCCACCTCTCCATCTGAACTCTTTTTTTTTTTTCAAGATTTTTTTTTTTATTGGGAAATTGGGAAAGGGGAACAGTGTTGGGGAATTGGGGAAGGGGAAAAGCCAAGTTGCTGTCCTTCAATCTTAGTTGTGGAGGGCGCAGCTAGCTCAGTTCCAAGTCCAGTCACCATCTGGCTGCCCTTTGGCAGCTCAGAGCAGCTCAGCTCAAGGTGCCATGTTCAATCTTAGTTGCAGGTGGGCACAGCCCACCATCCCACGTGGGAGTCAAACCAGCAACCTTGTTGTTAGGAGCATGTGCTCTCACTAGCTGAGCCATCCTGCTACCTGTTGGATGCAGCTCACTGGCCCATGTGGGAATTGAACTGGCAACCCTGTTGCTCAGAGCTCATGCTCTTAACCAACTGAGCTACTTGGGCGGCCTCCATCTGAACTCTTAAGCTATGTCACTGAGTTGACCATTACATCTATTCCATGTTAAAAATTTTCAACTCAATCTTTTGGAGAAAGGGATGGGATGCAAGTTTCCTCAAAAGGGAAATAACCCTCATTTCATAATAAAAGTCAATAGGAAATAGAGATACTTTAATACAAATGAACAATGATTAACAGAAATAATCTAAACCATAGTAAGGCATACCTGCAAAAAAACTAAGTTTTACCAACTACTAAAGATCTACAAACCAAAGCATTTCTTTCAGGTCACTTGTTGACAATACTATTTTATAAATAAGGTTATGCATGCTAAAGTAATGACAAGAGGGAAAAAGGTTCTTCCTGAAAGTGGCAACATGTTGTTCTTTCTTGCTAAATAAAAGAAGGTAAGTGGAAGTACATCTACAGAGCATGAAGTTCTCACCAGAAATGTAGCTCTCTCAAACAGAAGCACTTCATCAGCCTCGATAATTTCAGCAAAATTCCTTAGGTTCATTTCTAGCTGCTGAACATTGGGAATCAGCTGATAAACAATGCTGGACCAAGCCTAATAGAACAGAAGTGTGATGTAATATTACTAACAGGTAGCCTGTCCCAGAGCTTTGCAAATGAGTAAGTACACTATAACATATGGACAGAAAAATATGGTGATAAAATTGAGTCCCAAATACTGATTACAAATATAATATAAAATAAATGAAACAAAGCCAAGATTTTATTTTTATCCTTCAGTTGGAGTTTTAAAATTTTTTCAAAGACTTTTGTAAAATGCTGGAGAAACTTTTTCCAATGAAAATTAAAAATAAGAAAAACAATTCCATCCTGCTGTATCAGAAAAAGTTGAAAATTCTGATCTACAGGGCTAAAAAGCATATTTAAGTCCAATAGTATAGATTGCTCTAAAAATCAGAACCTAATAATGCTGTATTTAACATACATCTAAGAATCAATTTTGTGAAAATATCAGAGCCACATGGACAAATGGCCCCTCCCCTCAATGAGATAACATACAAGAGAAATTACAAGACAACTTAGTGGCATTATCTTTAAAAAGGCTTATTTTCAGCTGTATAAATTATTGATCCAATTGAATTAAAAATGGTACATTGTGTGTTTCCTAAAACTGACTTCATCTAGAGGAGTATGATGAATGCAAGGAGCTGAAATTAACCACACCCTCCCTCTATTCTCTTAAGGCTTTTTAATTAAAATTTCCATTTTAATACTTCCTTAAATCTCACTCTAATTTCTCTCCTAAGGTGTATAATGTTCTTCTCTCCCCTACTAGAGGGCAGGAACCTGGTCTTAGTCATTTGTGGGTTCAACAGCATCAAGCAGATAGGCAATGAGTGCTTGTAGAATAAAACTTAATATAAAATTTTAAGTTAGCTCTATGCAACATTTATGTAAGATATAGTAGTGCCATGTCTCTGTTCCAATTAGTTTTATTACTTAGGCATGGGGGTTCAGGTTCCAAATTCCCAGGTCGGTGTTAATGTCACTGCTGAATTTACCTTGGAGAAGGCACCAAAGCTAACCACAGCAGAGACATTGTCACTCACAGCAGTGTTGTGATTAGCCAATTGTCTTTGGTCGTGTTATGTATTGCCATCCTTCACACCGCAGTTGGTTCTTATCAGTGCGTCATGTCCATCCTTATTCACGGTTACCTGTTCTATGGGAATAAGGCTTTGAGAGAAATTCGGCCCAAATTAATCTAGAACAGTATTTCCTAGACAGGCATCTCAAAAATGATCTGTTATTAGAGTGAGGCTGGGTCAACATAATATTGGGGAAAAAAAAGTAGTTAAAAAAAAATAAATCAATGGCTATATTTAAAGTCCAACGGGTTTTCTCCTTGGCAAATCAGGTTTCTGTGCTTCTGGTTGTAGATACTTGTCAGATGCAGTTGATACTGAGGCTGTAGCTATCGGTGACAGAGAAGGATGCTTTCCCACCCAGAGTCAGGCTTGTCAATGGATACCAGAAGCAGTCTGAAGGAAAGATCTCACCACAGGGGGACCCTGAAAGAATAAGTCTTTCAACTCACTACATCCATGGGAGAAGAGGAGGAAGCAGGATAAGGAGCCTATGTGCCAATAAGGTAATTTCAGCTTCATCCATAACGCAGCTATTGTTGTAACCTCTACAACTACTGCAAGCAGTGTGGTATTCATTCCAGCAATGGGAACATTCTTTCTGGTTGAAAGAATGCTAGTTTCCATTTGGCATGAAAGTTGAAGCTACCAAATTCTAGGCATAACATGTCTCATTTTAAGACTCCCTTCTCCAATCTCTCCCCTAAATATTGTTCTTCTATTGCCATCAAACTTAGGCAGACCAGCATATATCCTGTAGAGGTACCTGAGTATTAGACACATCTCCAATCAGCACTGGGACCACAACAGGTCAAAATGGATCATGGCCAGTGAAACCTCAGCTGTCAGGAAGATCAGTATCAAATTAACTGTGGCCAAACTGGCTAATTCAGTGTGGTCTGGTAGGTATATCAACCCAATCTAAGATCAAAACCAAAATCTCTTAAGGTTAATTTTGATATTTTCTTCAAACTATTTATTATAAATTCTTTTTTTTTGGTTCAACACACTTATATGGCTATAAAAGAGTTTAAAATCTTTTAGTTTTGATAATACCATTCTAGCTTTTCTTCATGCTCTTAAAATGAGGGAACTCAGAGAAACATACACACCTTATAGAGAGTTTCATCCCAGATAGATGTTCGGAAACAAGAACATTCCAATGGGCGAGACAAACGCCTCAGATCTTCTTCTCGCTCTTTAAAAATCTGAATTAAAAAGTCCAACACACTGATCAGAATACACAGCTCTCCTCTTTCTTTGAAAAATCTGAGATGTAATTATTTCAGCACATTTTAAACAGAAGCATTTTCTCTTTCCTCTGAGGAATTTTTCAGTGTATACATTACTTTAGAAACTAGGATGGCAGAAATGGTTTCAGGTCAGGTCTAAAAGTGCAATAGCTATTAGAACTCTTCAGGCCCATGCTGCTTGTGCTGTGTACTCACTGAGAGCACGATGTTGAGAAATAAAATTTACCATATATAGGAGTCTTAAGAAACAAATCTAACATTCCAAATCACCCAATCTGGGTCCTTTTAAGATAGCTTTCCCATATCAAAATTTTGTAAATCAAAATACTTTAACCTTTGTAGACATCTTTCTCTCAGGCATACATATATACATACACTCATATACATTATTTCTGTATGGACTGTATTTATTTGGCTATATAACTCTTCCTACACAAATATCTATTTATCTTGAATATGTATCTATGTGTAAGTACCCACATACATATGGAAACATATCTGTCTATACAAATAGAGAGAGAGGGGGAGAGAGAGGCGGGGGGGGGGCTAGAGAGAGAGAGAGAGAGAGATTGATTTTCCATGACTGGATGACTTTGTAGTGAGTACATGTACACACTGTGATGGTTAATTTTATGTATCAACTTGGCTAGGCCATGGTACCCAGACATTTGGTTAAACATCAGTTTAGATGTTGCTGTGAAGTTATTTTTAGATGAGATTAATATTTAAACCAGTAGACTTAAAGCAGATTCCCTTCCATAATGTGAGTGGACTTTCCACAATCAGTTAAAAGGCCTTAAGACGGAAAGACTGCTATCACCAGGAAGAACGGATTCTGCCTCCTGACTGCCCTCCAACTCGAGCTGCAGCATCTATCTACTCTTTCCTATATCTCCAGCCTATAGGCCTGCCCTGAAGATTTCAGACTTAACAACATCCACACTCATGTGAGTCAATTCCTTAAAATCAGTCAATCTCTCGCCCTCCTTGTCTGCCTCCCTTTATCTATCTATCTATCTATCTATCTATCTATCTATCTATCTATGCGCGCACACACACACACACACACAAACTTATTGGTTTTGTTTCTTTAAGGAACCCTGACAAATCACAGAGGAAAACATCTATCTTGCTTTAAACTGATATTTAGGGAAGCACCCTAGCCATTTTTACTTCAAAACTTCCAACTCTGAATCTTTAGTGAAACAGAGTATATTTTTCTTAATTAAGCTTAGAATCCCACAAAGAACATCAATGTATCTTTGGGGATATTTATATAAGCATTTAGAAAACAATAAGTTGATCACTAAAAATTGGAAGTAGTTAAAAAAATCCATAAGGAGCTCATTTGTTGGAATGCTCTAACAAACTGGACCAGGGAACGAAGCGATTTTTAAAGGAAACAAAACAGAAAACAACAGTAAGAATAACAATGACAAAGCCTTCACAATCTCAAGACCCAAGCTACATACATGATTTTCTGCTAAACAAAAGCAGAATACTTAGTGAGAGAGGGAAAGGAAGAAGGAAATAAAAAGACTAGATACTCAAAGGAGTTTTCAGAATCAAATACAAAACCCTGTCAAGTAGTTTTAGAAGCCTGTAAACTAAGCTAGAAACACCAAAACATACCCAAACACTGGGACACCGGAGGCAATCCTATAACTAGTTACAGAAAAACGTATTCCTAAAAACGTATTTGGTAAAGCTATTTATATATATATCCTTTAGTTAAATAAAGGATATCCTTAGGCTCCTATGCTCCAACTTAAAGGGGAACTATATTCTTCTACCTCACCAGCATATTCTAAAACTGCTTTCCTCAGCTTTACCTTTGGAAATAGAGGATCTTTTCTTTCAGTTTAAACTTTAAAATACAATCTTCTGATTTTATATTGAGCAAACTAAAGCTAGACTATATTTGCAACTTGCCAGTTTTGGCAACTAGCCATAGCTAGCTAGGAGTTTGTCCTTCCTATTGTGTCTTCTCTGGTTGAAATTTACGTGTATAACAACTCCCATGCTAGAAAAGAAGAGAAATATACCATATCAGTGCAATGATGAGGAGCTTGCACTTGAATTGGTGCATACCAGTTTCCTAAGTCAACCTAATAATAGCTGTGACCTTTCTTCTTTGCACCCCTGGTGGGTCTTTTAGCCTTGAAAGTTACTGCATGCTCTGGACAGTAACCGGCCGAGTGGCGCGGTGGTTAAGCACTGGTTTGTGAAGCCAGCAGCCCCGGTTCGGGTCCCACATATGAGGGCCAGTGACACTGCCCTCAAAAAAAAAAAAAAACGAAAAAAAAAACCAGGGCAGCAAATACATATAAAGGCTGCTCAGTGATATCATGTGATCAGGTTCCTTACCTAAATATGAAAATAACTTGCTAAATGAATACTATCTTTCCCTGACCATGGACAATTTGTTTATGAGTTCTTTTAAAAAGCAAATGACAGAACTTTATTTTGAAAGCTGATGTGGAGAATTTTTTCCTGAAAAAAGAATGGCACAGATATATCTATACCTCTACAAAGAAGTATACAAAACACATCTACCATTTGCAGCAGTACCCTTTCTGTTTCTTACCAGGTCCCGTTGATCCTCCTGTACCAGATCCATTTTGTGCACCAAGCAAAAGATTTTGGCATCTGGAGAGTTCTGCAGAATGGCCTCTAGGCATGATTGATAATAGTGCATGTCCTTTTCCAGTTCACGGCTCTCCACATCAAAGACATAAATCAGAACCTCCACATTCCGGAAGATGTTGTCTCGTTGACTAGTGAAATAATTTTCCATGAAGGTGTCCTGTCTAGTAGGGAAAAAAAAAAAGATCTAGGTAGCAAGCAAGTCCTTCCACAGTTAGTCACTCTTACTTATAATCTATTTTTGTGGCCTTCATCAATGTGAAAGATAACCTTACGGCTTCGAATTAAAGGGCAAATAATAGCAAATTAGTCTGGCCTCAGCTTCTTCTTGAATCACACCTTGTACCACCCGATGCCCATATCCTTGTGTTCCAAATATACTTTGACCTTCCTTCAGTATGACTGGCCCATGGTCTGTCTACCAAAGGTCCTCTACACATACTGTTCACTCTGTTTCACATGCTATTCCCCTACTTCTACATCTAATTAACTCCTACTTGTCCCTTTAGATATCAGTTCAATCCATACTTCCTCACAGAAACCATCCCTGACCTCCCGACTTGGGCAAATCCAGTCACCATAGGCCATATACCAATACATTGTTCTTCTTTTGAACATTTACCACAAGTGTGATATTACACATTTGTGTGAGTTTTTAATTAATGGCATTCATTTACCTAAACAGCAAGTTCTATGAAGATAAGGAACATGTTTGTTACTGTTCGTCATTGTTTCCAGCTTTTAACATAGAGCCTTCCATAGAATGAGTGCACGATGAGTATTTACTAAATGAATAGTCAAATACTATAAACCATATAAAAATGACTCTGAGGTAACTTTTTAGCAGAATGTTGCTCTCTGCTACTTAGGATGTATGGTGTTTCCCAAGAAATTCTCAATTACCAGCTGCCTAGCAGAAAATAGGAAAGTTGAGGAAAAAAGTCTTGAGAATA
This sequence comes from Aselliscus stoliczkanus, assembly GCA_033961575.1. NCBI lineage: Eukaryota > Metazoa > Chordata > Mammalia > Chiroptera > Hipposideridae > Aselliscus > Aselliscus stoliczkanus. Next base: position 123,079,815 of record CM066737.1, on the reverse strand, counting down.
TCATCATGCTAAGAGAAATAAGTCAGACAAAAAAAGTCGAGAACCATATGACTTCACTCATATGTGGGACATAAAACTAAAGGCAACAAACGAGCAAGACAAATAAACAAAAACTAATAGACAGAGACAACAGTTTAGTGGTTACCAGAGGGTAAGTGAGGAGGAGGGTAGAAGGGGGTCAAATATATGGTGATGGAAGGAGAACTGACACTGGGTGGTGAACATATAATACAATATATAGATGATGTATTACAGAAATGTACACTTGAAACCTATATAATTTTATTAACCAACATCACCCCAATAAATAAAATATACAAAAATATGAACCTAGCTTCTAGTCCTGCACTTTGCTATTAATTGGCTGTGTGACCTTGGGAGATACATAAACTCACTAGACCTCAGCTGCTTTATCTGTAAAAATAACAGCTGAGAGGGGCCGGCCGAGTGGCTCAGTTGGTTAAGAGCTCGCTCCAAAGTGCGAGCTGAGCTCTGAGCAACAGCAGTTCGATGCCCAGCCCGAGCTGAGCAGCCGCTGAGCAGCCGCTGAGCTGCCAACAGGTAGCAGGATGGCTCAGCTAAAAAAAAAACACAACAAAAAAAACAAACAAAAAAACCCATCTGATTGCATAAAAGCAAGGGAGTTGGACTAATCTCTTGACACAGATTACCCAATTGGAAGAAATGATAATGAGGAAGGATTTGTATGGAGAAAGTTGCTAGGGTGTTAAGTGATCCATCTGCTAAGAATAGTGGAGTCATTTTCTTATAGACTATTCAGCTATTTCATTATTCTTCCAACAATTACTCATTGAGCACCTATTCCATGGCTGGTTCTATGATAGGAGTTGGGAAATACTGAGCTAACACTATCTACTTATCTTGTGAGGCACTTTGCTATGCATTTTGTATATATTATCTTACTTAATCATCAACACAACCCTATGAGTCAGCACCATCATTATCCCTGATGTTCGGATGAAGAAACTGACTCAAGAGAGTTTGAATGATCAACTCAACATAACATAGCTAACAGAAATACAAACCCAAATGTAACTCCAGAGCCTAGGCTCCTAACCATTACACTACACGCTGCTGCTTCAGAATGAAGATGCAAATGGCTGTAGGATAGGGAGCAATACCCACATACAAGCATAGTGAATGTGCATTTGTGTTGGGATATTCTAGTGTCTTGGCCATGAGAGAGAAAACTGTCTCCTACTCCTTCCACAGTGGGTAACTCAGCTGAAGGATATGTGCTCAAGTCTGATGTACAGTGCTTAGAATGTCAGGAGATAATGACTGAAATAACAAAGAATGAGGTGATATGGTCTGATAGCTAAAAGCTCTGCACTGATGTTAGGCGGCCTGAGATAGAAACCTAATTTCCTCACCTGCAAAAGATGGGGATAATCTATCCCATACTACAGATACCTAGATACAGCTTGTGTTACTGCTGCTTAAACATGTCACATAAAGAGGGCATTTTCACAATTACATAGAAGTTAGAGATCTTTATTGAATCAAATGCCAATTCTGAAGTAATTTCTATCCAATGTATCTTCTACAAATGAGTGTTACTCTCGTGTATTCTCAATGCTGATTATACTAGATGCCATTGGCCTCACAAACAAGTAAGCATATGGTACTTACCCACCGCAGTCCCACAGGTTCAACACCAGGTTTCCCAGAAATCGAACATGAGAATGTTCTACATCAACTAGAAGACAAATATGACAAATCTAGTAATTGTAGCATGTGAGGTGAAATTCAAAAAAAGCAAAGCTCTAACCCACAGAATTTAGAAGGACCAAAGTGGAGTGAAATGCTCAAAGCCACAAGAAGGTCAGCTTAGTAGTGCGGTTTAGTGGCAAGGTGGGCACCTAAACTACCCTGAGCTATATAGAACTGGCTCTCATGTAAGTCATTTTACTTTTTTAGTAGTTTAGTGCTTAAAGCAGAAACAATCTCCAATTATAATACTAATGCTAAAATTTCAACATGTAAGACAGAAACATATACCATTTAATCGCTCTTCCCTGACCTACATGCTCCTACCAATGCCCTCCACAAGTTCTTTTTATTATTTTATTAAACAACAAGAAATACAAAACAAACACACAACATAATTATACTCACTCCCTCTATTGATTTCCTTATTTTGGTTACTGACCCTACCAATTTCCCTTTTTTTTTCGGGGGTTGGGGGAGGTCATTTTGGACTCCTCTGTCCACATTCAATTCGTTACTATTCCTTTGTAATCTCTCTCAATGCCACTCCTTGTTTTACAACCTGACACTACCATTAAGGAAGGCCCTTACCTTCTCAAGCCTACACAACTACATACCACAGCTCCATAATTACTTTCCACCAGGAAGCCTTTCCACTTTATTTCATCCTACAGGCTACTGCCAGGTTCATTTTTTTTAAAGATTTTATTGAGGAATTGGGGGAGGGAAACAATGTTGGGGAATCTGGGAAGGGGAACAGACAAGTTGCTGTCCTTTTTTTCTTCAGTCTAGCTGTGGACAGGTTCATCTTCTTAACACTACTTTGAACATGTCACTCCCCATTCAAAAAACTTTCAATGGCTCCTTCATGCCTACAGGGGGGCATTCAAGGTCCTTCAGAATTTGGCTTCCAATCTACCTTTATATTCCCCAATGAGTCACATTAATAATGCCTTTTGCTCCCATCCACTTTGGTTTATTCATAGTCCTCCCAAACCCCACTACCTCCCCAACCCCCAACATAGCTTACATCAGGGGTCGCAAACTTGCTAATAGGAGCCAGGCCAGTAAATGTACAAGAGCAAAGTTGATCATTTATGGAGAGTAAACACCCAACCAAGAGGATGATGGAATGGGTGGCAGTTACTCAGCTCTAGTTCATTTGCCATGCAAGAACATGGGTTCAGGATTACAAGGCCTTTAAATTTTTCAATAGTAGTGGTAAATCCAAATTATTTTGGAAACTTTTTCATATTGATAACTAATTCCAATTTTTCTAAAACATCACACAGGCCAAACAAAACATATCTATAGGCCTTATCCAGCATACAGGCTGCCTGTTTGCGACCTCTGCCTTACACTTCCCTCCCACCCTATACTTTGCCTATTCTGTCCATCTGTCTAGAAAGTCCTCCCCACCTTTCTTTCAAAGTTAGACTCACCTTTTAAGTCCCAACTTAAATCCCACCTCCTCTAAAAGCCCTTCCTGGCCACCCCCACTTACCGTCATTACTCCCTCTGAATTTATTCAAACATTTATTAAGCATCTACTCTCTGCCAGGCACTAAAATTCACAAGGAGGAATAATAAAAATTCTTATCCTGGAAATTTCTCAAGGTCTAGCAATTATAATCTTCACAATTTATCGTCAATCAATTACACAGTGGTGTTTCTTCTACGACTATCTCAAAGATGTTATTTAAACTGACTGCTAACTTTTGTGCAATTTTATCTTCTCATTAACTAGATCACAGGCAGCAAAGCATTGTTTTTGGTTTTGATTTTTTTTTTAAATGGGCATTGGAGTCAAAAGCTCTTAAGTTCAAATACCCCCTATACCTCTCTGTATGACCTTGGGCAAGTCACTTAACCTCTAAGTATTAGTTTGCTCTTCTATTTAAAAAGGTGGGAGACATAGTATTGACCTCACAGGATTACTGTGAGTATTGAAGGAGTTATATATAAAGTGCCTGGCACATAGTAGGTGCGCAAACTACTTCCCTTCTCCCCTTTACTTCCCCCTCCTTGGAAAAGGAATCATATCTTACATGTCTTTGTATTTCCAACAGAGTCTACGAGAGAGTAGGTGCTCAAACTGCTATTAATTTGAAGACTATGTAAACGGTCTAGTACTAAAAAAAAATGGAAAGAAGTGCTACTGAGAAAGGGAAAGACAATAACAAAAGAAGTGACAGGATTCAGTGACTGTTTAGATACGGAGCACATGGGATAGAAACCTGGTTTCTACTCCCATATCATAGATATTGTTCTCATTCAATGACCAATGGCTCCATTGCCAAAGTGGACTTTTTAGTCCTTGTCTTACTTTCTGTAGCATGACACTGTTGACTACTTTCTTCTCAAAAAAGTCTCTTCTCTTGGCCTCTGCTATCACACCTACAACCTCTCTGGCAGATCCTCCTTCACAGGCTCCTATTCTTCTTTCTGTCCCTTAAATGTTGGAGTTCTTCAGGAGTCCATCTTTGACTGCCTATTCTTCTATTTATCCTTCTCCCAGGCAAGCTAATCTATTCATATTACTTTAGTTGCCATTTGGATACTGATAAATCACAAATATGTACCTCTAACACAGACTTCTCTCCTCCCTTTCTGAATCATATATTGGACATCTTCACTTGAAAAAAACCACAAGTACCCCGAACTCCATGTATCCAAGTATAACTCATCATCTCCCCATTCTTCCCACAAAATCTATTCCTCTTTCAGTCTTCTCCATCTTAACCAGTTGCCTAAGCCAAAATCTTAGTTTCATCCTTGAGTCCACTCTTTTCCCCACCATTCCCCCCAAAAAAACGATCAGCAAGTCCTACTGACTCTACCTCTTAAATATATCCCAAGTCCATTTGCTTTTCACCATATCTACAACCACCACCCTAACCCAAGTTAAGCCCCCATCATCTCTTATCTGGCCTACTAAAACAGTTTCCTAATTTGTCAACCTGTTTCTACCCTTGCCTCCCTCTAATTTATCCTCCATATTATAGCTAAAATGATCTCTCTAAGGGCCGGCCAAGTGGCATGGTGGTTAAGAGCTGGGATGCCAGCGGCCACGGTTCGGGTCCCACATATGAAGGCCAGTGACACTGCCCTCAAAAGAAAAAAAATATACAATCCATTAAAAATTTTGGGCCGGCCGAGAGGCGCAGTGGTTAAGCACTGGCTTGGGAAGCCAGCGGCCCCAGTTCGGGTCCCACATATGAGGGCCAGTGACACTGCCCTCAAAAAAAAAATTAAAAAAAAATAAAATAAAGACTTTTATTCTTCTGTAAGAAAAAAAAACAAAAAACGTGTCTCAGTATATGTATGATTTTATACACCCAGAAAAAGGAAAAGAAAAAGGCCAGATGGGTAACCTCAAACTACTAATAGTGGTTATCCTTAGGAAGTAGGCCAGAGAATAAGGGAAGGAGACTTTCTATACTTCTGTAGTGTTTGAATTTTTACAAGTATTACTCTTGTAATTAAAGTTGGAAATTAAAAATGGTAAAATCTGACTGTGTTAGTTTTCTGTTTAAAACTCTGTAGGTGCTGCCCTCTATGCTCAGTTCAAGCTACCTAACATGGCTTATAAGGCACTTTATGACCTAACCCCCACTTTCTGTGTCCCTCTTTAGCCTCATGTCTCCTATGCAGCCCTCTGGCTCCCCTAGTCTTTCTGTCCTGCTGTCCTCAGAGCAACTGAAAAGTGCCAAGAAGAGAGCTTTGGGAAATCACATACACTTATGGGGCAGAAAGAAGAAACTGTTTTTTTCAAAAAAGGGGGAGAGGGAATGGTTAAAGATAAAGGAAGAAAACCAGGCTAATAAAGCATTAAATAAAAGCCAAGAGAACAGAGAATTTTGAGAAGGTAGGAAATCTTGGAGCCGTCAACAGTGTTTCAGACTGAAATACTTCATAATCATATTTTTATTGACAAGTTTACTATTCCAACAAACACATTTTAACAGCCTCCTAATAAATTAATTATACCACCATTTTGTATCCTTACTTCAAATTTCAAAACAAGATAGGATCTAAGTTTAACAAGACAACACTGGACTTTTTTCAGCAATGACAATCTAGAAAAACACTAAACATTACAGGTGATGTAATATTTTTGAAGAAGTACTCTTTTACTACTTGTAAGGAAAATCAGCCACTGCGTAAAAAGGAATAACAAGTAAAAATCAATGTACTCTATGTATTTTTAATTAATCTATAAGTAGTAGAACCCAGATCTTTCTTCAGCAAAGACAAACTAACTAATGATACACTAAAACATTAAGGCCAACATAATATTTTAAAGTATAGTTTTACTACCTTTAAGGAAATACAGTAATTGCTAACAAAGTTTTATCAATAAAGGTCCCATATCCTTAAGGGCAAGAGCCCTGTCCCATTAACAGTGTCTCGCACACAGAAAGCTCTAGAAAAGCACTTGTTGAATAAATGACCTTCTTTAATGTAAAGGGATCATATAATTTGCAACATTCTGTTTGTAACTTTTTAATGATGCTGCTCGATTATTTCAAAACTATTTTAAGTAGCTTGGATAGTTCTGAAATTTGGGTTGCAAGACTATTCACTAGCTTACGGCAGTATATCAACTCTGCTGATTAGCTGAAAACAAAAATATTAATTGCACTAAAAAAAGGTGCTTCAATAAAATGTGTGGAATTTAAAACATAAAGAGAAATAAGTCTGCCAGGAATTGTGGCTGTAGCATAGTGAGTAGAGCAGGAACATAGATTGACATTTCAGTTCTAATGCTTACGAGTTGAGTGAGCTTAACTTCTAGGTCACATTTTCTTCATTTTTTAAAATGAAGTTAATATATGCACTAAAGTAAATAAAATAGTATACAATAAACATAGCTTTCTCGAATTTACTAAAACCATATGATTATTAGGTCCAGATATTTAACTTGGAAGGATAGAAAAAAATTACAATCTAGCAAATCAAGACAGGGAGAAGTTTGCACAGGTACTTTATAGAAGGAAGTCTCTTCCTCGAGGCATGACAGGCCAAAAGACTCTGTCCTGACCAAAAATTTTGATGAACTACTTAGATGAAAACTAGATGAGATGTTTATCCAATGTACAAACTACACGAAGCTAGAAAGAATAGGTAACATCAGATGAGAGAATAAGTAGCTAAAATAAAAATAGGACCCGATATCTTCCCTACGGATAAGGAAAGTGAGGCCCCATGAGACAGTGACTTGTCCTGGACTTCATAGTTAACAAACACTGGGTACAGGAACATATCATGGGCTAAAACCAAACAAAACTGAATAATTTATTTTTTTTTTGAGGGCAATGTCACTGGCCCTCATATGTGGGACCGAACCGGGGCCACTGGCTTCCCAGGCCAGCGCTTTAACCACCGCGCCACTCGGCCGGCAAAACTGAATAATTTAATAGAGATAAGCATTTACTCTCGGGTTCAAAATATTAACTGCAAAATAGACAGAGAATATGTGTTTTAACAACAACATATGTGAAAAGAAATTGGGTGCTTTTATTATGACTCTGTATAATGAAAGTCACTCCACAAAAGGAGAGTAGGGGCTAGACTGTGCTAACAGCAGTGTGATGTCCAGAACAAAAGATATAATTGTCTTACTCTGTCCTGATCAGACGAAGTTGGCATTCAAGTCTCAACACTTTAAGAAAAATGTAGACATGTTCAAAGAAATCCTTACAAAATTCTTTAAAATGATGTCAAAGTAGGAACAAATGGAAGAACTTGAGATGTTTAACTTAAGGAACATAAGATTTGGGAGGCAAGAAACAGCTAGGAAAGATTGAGACATTAATCATACTCAAATATTTGTAGGGGACCAGCTAAGATAAATAGAGGGAAATAAATTTGGGGCTGTACTAAAAACCAGTTTTCTAACCATTAGAGCTGCCCCAGTTATGAGAGTCTATACTACACTCCCAGCACTTTAAGAACAGAAATGAGGTTTCGTTCTCCTTTGTATCCCAGGGTCTGGAACATAAGGTTTGTTTTTCTTGAAAACAGTGAGATACCTTAGGAAGTAGTCAGTGACTGAAAGCATTCAAGATGCTAAAAACCCAGAACAGGAATCTTTAAAAGCCAGGTGGGGCAACGGTTTTGTCACCTAGAGGCCAAGGACCAAGGCAGAATCCAAAAATGTTTGGATGATGCAAAATGAAATGGCATTACAGCTTAAGAGACAAAATGGGTCTCCCAGGAGTCTAGATCCACTGGACATCCAGCTAGCCCAGGGGTCAGCAAACTGTGGCTCACAAGCCACATGAGGCTCTTTGGGTACATCCGTCTCAAAAGTTTGCCAACCCCTGGAAGAGCCAAACCTGTCCCTCAAAACAATTTAAAAATTATTCAAGAGCCATAAATATATTTTTACATGATAACCATTATGTGAATAATATCCTTTAAAAATTTTATAAATGAAACTATGATAGTTTTATTTTTATTTTCAATTTTATTTCAGAGCCACATGTACATACCCAAAGAGTCACATGTGGCTCGCGAGCCGCGGTTTGCTGAAACCCTGGAGGCTCTTCCGTCTCAAAAGTTTGCCGACCTCTGAGCTAGCCTAAACTAAGAAGCCTGATTTAACATTCAAACCATAAAAGGCAATGAAACATTTCTCAAGTCAAAGCTGGAACTCCAATGAGAACATTGATGTGTATCCAGGAAGAGAAGCAGCAGAATACAGATCAGGTTAACCTCCCTCTCACAACCCCTTGCCCCCAGCAATTTATCTTTTAATGAAGACTAGGACTAAGTATTGCTTTAAAAAAATCTTCGGGGATTATTTTTATGATTGGTAATACCTATCAATTCATTTCTCTTTATATAGTAACAGTTAAATCACACCTCCCAAAAAACAAACAAACAAAAACAAACAAATCAACAAAAGGGTCCCTATGCTTGTTCAAGAAAGAGCAGAATAAAAAAGAAGTTGGGCAAAGCATCCCACTTCATAAGCAACCTAGAAAGGAAAGAACCTCCCCAAGAGAGTGAGCAACAGTAACCAGAATTAGGCCATACACTTCTGAGAAGAAATGAAAAAAGGGAAAACATGCTCCAAAACAAATCTTTCAACCTCTGCATCCCCAAGTTACTGCAACCAAGTGTGTTATGCAGATTATTAATAGTTAAGATCACCTGACTTTACAATAAGATAGAACATCTTACTTGTTGCACCAAGTCGACGTGTGTCTCTGGCAATATAATTTGCAAAGATAATAGACCTCATGCTGGTCTTACCAGACCCACTTTTACCCATCAACAGCACCTAAGGACAAAGTGGGAAAAAAGAATGAAAAGAAGTTAGCAATCTAGAGCAAATCAAGTCTAAAGGGATCTATTTCTCTCCTGTACTTGATGTTTTACTAAAGTGACAGTACCAACAACCTGGTGCAGATACTGATAACTAGTTCCTAAACCAAAGATGAAGGCAGAGATACCTAGAATTCCAGGGGCCAGGCACTTACCTGTCATGAGTCACACATCCTCTTGATGACAGAATTGCAGTGAATTTATTATGCTATTAATATACACTATCATATATTCAGTGCTATGTTAGAGAAATACCAGTTTGACAGGAATTGAGCACTGATCTCTCATAATCTATTGTTTCATACACTGAAATACCTGACAAGGGATTTCAGTATAACTGAAAGTTATTCCTCCTGCTCAAGGTCAACCTTTCCACCTCTGCCATTGATCTCATCCCTCCACCTACCTCCATAATTGTCTTACATTAAATACGCTGTGTCTTTTTCTGTTCAAAAGTGTCCCATAGCCTATAGGATCAAGTCCTTAAATTATATACAACACTCACTCTCCTTGACTTTGCTGATGTTCTCCTCTGCCCTCATCTTCTGACCCTCCTAGCTTGGGACTTATCAAATCTAGCCACACTGAACTGAACAGCTTGCAGTCCTTTAGATTGCTCCCAGATGTCCAGGGAGCCCTGTTCTAGGTCTCTGTTTCACATTGTACTTTTTTTTTAAGAGGGCACTGTCACTGGCCCTCGTATGTGGGATCCGAACCCAGGCCACTGGCTTCCCAAGCCAGCTCTTAACCACCGCGCCACTCGGCCGACCCACACTGTACTTTTTGCCAGTAACTTTCCATTCCTTTTTCTCCCTTCAGCTAAGCTCCACTCATCCTGCAAAACTTAGTTCAGTAATCATCTCCTCAAAAAGCTTCTCTGACCCCAATGCCCTAGATTGGCTTAGGTGTGTCTCACCTCTGTCTTCCCATGACACTCTTATAGTATTACAAAGACCATAATGAAGTGTAGTTATCCATTTTTTTGGTCTCTCACAAGACTCTAAGCTCCAGAATGGCAGGGAGAATCCCCTTTGTATCTCCAGTATCTAACATACAACAGATGCACAAAATATGGTCATCAAAAGAATGAACAAGCTATCAAAATAAAGATATAAAACAAGCAAGTATTTAATAATGAGAATCGTCCAATGAAAAGCATGGCCTTATGAAGGTGAATAGCCTTTCTGTCAATATCAGCATTTAACAAAAACAGAAAAACTTGTCAAAGATGCTATGGATTCTTGCACTAGGAGGGAATTGAGTAAGGTGACTTTTAATAGTTTTTTTTTCAACTTGAAATGTGAAATAATAGTTCCAATTATCTTGCTTTTCAAATGAAAGGGGTCCATATTCTATCTTCAAATCCAAGACATTTCATAAATATTTCTAATTACAAATACACAGAAATGAAATTACAGATGAAAGTGTACTGCACTTAGGCTCAATTTAATCTAGCTATTTAGTTATATAACTTTATCTCACTTACAAAATGTTACTGAAGAGCCAGTCTAAAGTTGTTACAAAAAAGTTTTGCTTTTATTCTTGATCATGCAGAAAATTCAGGTATTTTTTAGACATCATTGTTGATAATAACTTTACACAGGTTTATCAATAACATCCCCTTAAATGGAATAAGATATTTCATGTAAATAGAAATGAGAAAAATAGCTGGAATAGCAGTACTTATTTTGGACAAAATAGACTTTAAAATGAAGACTACAATAGGGCCGGCCGAGTGGCGTGGCGGTTGGGCGCTGGCTTGGGAGGCCAGTGGCACCGGTTTGGGTCCCACATGTGAGGGCCAGTGACACTGCCCTTAAAAAAAAATGAAGAATACAATAAAAGACAAAGAAGAGCACTATAACCCTAATAAACATTAATGCACCCAACATAGGAGCTCCTAATTATATAAAACAGATTTTGGTAGAGATAAAGACAGAGATCAACAGTATCACTATCATAGTAGGGGACTTCAACACCCCGTTGTTACCAATGGATAGATCCTCCAGAAAGAAAATCAACACAGAAACAGTGGCCTTAGATGACACTTTAGACCAACTGGATTTCATCGATATTTTTAGACCATTTCACCCCAAAACAGAATATACATTCTTCTCAAGTGCACATGGGACATTTTCCAAGATAGACCACATGTTAGGCCACAAAACAAGTCTCAGTAAATTTAAGAAGATTGAAGTCATATCAAGCAGATATAAAGGAAAAACTGATGGTTGCTGGCTGGGAGGGAGTGGAGATGAGGGATAAAGGGGAAGGGATTAGACAGCGTAGGTGGGTGACTACAATGTTGCCACAGGGATATGGGGGGCAGTTCCGGGAATGTAACTGACAATGTTGTGAATGCTAAATGGGGTGTCAGATGGTCATGGGGATGGGGTAGAGGCTTGGTCACTGCACTGTACACCTGAAGCTGATGTTGTATAATACTGAATGTTAACTGTGATGGAATGTATACATATAGTCATGGGATGAGGAGTACAGTGTGGGAGTGTAAAGATCCCCTTAGCATGCTGAAGTTTTTTATATAGCGGAGTTATTAAATGAAGTTAAGGCTAAATAGGTACATTTCTTTTATTTTTAATTTAAGAAATCTTACTTCAATTACATATGAAAGACTTACCAAGGCTAATTGTTAAGCACTAATCTAAGTGCTCTACATGTATTTGCTCATTTAAACTTCATAACAACCCTATTAGATAGGTAACATTATCAGCATTTTACAAATGAAGAAACTAAAAGCCCAAAAGCTTCAGAAATTTGCTCCAGAGCTGTGCTCTTAACGATTCTGCCTAAACCCCAAGGAGGGGACCATAAGAGCACACAGGAAGGAGAGTTCAGTTCCATCTGGAGAACTCATGGAAGACTTATAGGTAACATCTGAGTTGGGTTCAACATAAATGTGCAGGCAGAGGCCTGTTCAGTGTGTGTGAGTGAGTGTGTGAGTGTGTGTGTGTGTGTGTGTGTGTGTGTGTGTATTGCATGCTAACTTGCAAATTAAAATGCAAATTAATTTGTAAATTTGGAGAGAAACAAATTCTGTATGGCTATGGTAGGGCACGTATGTATGGCAGATGATTTAGTCAGGAATAGATTTTTAAAGGGCATTCTATGTTATGAAATCATTTGGATTTTATTCTATGGGTTTTGGGAAGTTACAAAAAGTTCTTAAGCATGTGAATGACCCAGTTAGATTTATATATTAGAAAAATTAAATCTAATAGTAAAAAAGGGGACAAGAGTCAGGGAGAACACTTAGGAGGTTCCTGTAACAGTCCAGGAAAGATGGTATATATACACCACAAATATATTTGCTGAATAGTAACTTCTTACCTTTACTTGCATGTTTTTGATGTACCTAACACGTCTTACCTTTTTCTTCATGGCTGTATTTGGTAGCACCCACCTGCAGATATAAACCAAGACAGAATTTCCATGATCCAACTGCCTTAGAAGTTGGAACTAAGTAAAAATAAATGTGGAGATGCAAAAATAGCATGTTTAGTACAACATCTGAGTACAAATGTGTGTGGGACCTCAGTTGAGTAGAGGCCCTCATTTCCCTTAATTATAAAACTGTGTTTATGTTTCCTTTCACCTAATTATGTGCTCAGGAGATAGCTCCTAGAAAGATTTATTTAGGAATATCAATGAGCCATTAAAATGCAAGATTCATTATCTTACAAAACTATAGAAGCAACACAAACAAGTGCTTTAATAAATGAAACAATATTGTCACATTTGAATATCCTCTATTTTTTTTAAACCAGCCTATTTTTAAAACATGAGAGTATCTTTAGTCCTTCAGCTGTCCTTCCAAGTCATATTTCATTCATTACAGGCACAAAGCATATAAAATACAAGATTCAATTTGAAGTACGAATTAGCACAGAAAGCACACTCAAACCACTGATCTCTACACAGGAAATGCCAACCCTCTTCCTCACAGTGTTATCTTCAACATGATGATATCAAATCTCTTTTATTGATAATTCAAAGCAACTCAGATCTGTCACGTCAATTAGAACACACACCCCGCCACCCCAACACCACCACCACGAGTGGTATCAGGCCTGCCCCATCTGGTCTCAAGGGTTATTTCAGCCCAGTTAGCAACCAGTCCTCTCTCCAGTTTATCATGTCACCAAAAGCATGATACTAATCAACCTTACTGATAAATTGAATAAATTTATCGTGGGTGGTGTGTTCTAATTCACAATATTCTCTTCAGTTAAAACGCCCCCACCCCCTCTTTCAGGTTTGGCATAATACCCTTCACCCACCCAAGCGATCCTTCCGGTTCCCCTATGGGAGGATCCATTCTCGGCCCCAGATTCTCTTTCTCCATCTTTTTCTCAGAGTCAGATTCTTCCATCGTGCAACAAGTCCTTTCCAGTCCCTTCTAAAGCCGCAATACTCGGTTCTTTTTTATCTCCCTTGTTCAATCCCTCAGCCGCCTATTCTCATGGCCTGGGGCCCTCAGGCCTGCTCTTTTTTCCTCCGCCTTTGTCCACTGGGGGGATGCTTTCCCCACGGTTACCTTTACGGCCTCGCACTTGGCCTCAAGGCACGGCCTAGCCAGCCAACTCAAAAGCTAAGTGACACGGTGGTGCAAAGGAAGAGAGGTTAAGAGGTGTGGGCGTGGGGGTTTTGTCTCGAATTTGGGCCTCAAGCACCAAGGTCTCGAAACCCAACGGTGACTTCACCCGCAAAGAGGTGGGGACGACGAAGGCGGAGGTGGCCGAAAGAGCAGACCCGTGCCGTAGGCACTAAGCGGTGAACGCCTCAGCTGGCTCGTTCCAGAGCCTGCCCGCCGGGAAGAGTCCGCCGGTGGCGACGATTACAACCTAACCACCCGCCCTTCAGGAACCCAGGTACCTCGCTGCAGCCACCCGACTGCAGGCCAGGATCACGTGGACACCTGTCGTAAACCCGGAACCCGTCACATGACTGCCGCTACTCAAGGGGCGGGGCGCTGAGAAGAAGACCATAGAGAGTGAGCGGACAAAGGCAGAGTGCCGCCTGTAGCCGTCAAGTAGCCCTGACTCTCACTTAGCCTTGGCTTGGTGGGGCGCTGCCAGCCTGTCAGCGCTTCTTTGGTGGGCCGGCGTGGTCCCACCCGCCAGCCATGGAAAATTAAAGGAGACGGTTGCAATTTCAATGCCCCAAAGCTAGGTGTTTTTGTTTGATTCTGTTTTTGTTTTTTACTGCTGTTTCACCCTTAACGTTCTTGGTGGGGAAGGCCAAGTATTGTCTTTCTGTTTTTCAACTCTCTGTCTTGTTATCGGAAAGGTGATGAACACCGCGGCTCTTCGTCTTCTTGAAAGAATGAATTCAATCAAGAGACAGAAATTTGTGCGGCATAAACAGATGATGTTTATTAGTTTAAAAAGAAAAAGTATACTCTGAGACAAGGAGCCGGCTGACCCAAGAGAGGGAAGCTGCCTTATGCTGTTTGAAGGCTTTTATTTCTATGGGTAGAATTGCCTCCCCCTCTCCCTTCTCTTATCTCTCTTTCTCCCCCTGAGGTGCCTGGTCCTCTGGCATTTAGCAATGCATTTCTTTGATTTAGGGGCATGGGTAAACACTTCCCCTTGTTTTTCGGGGCTGTGTAAACATGTCCCTTAGGGGTGTGTGAAAAACCTGGAATGCTGTTGGGCTAGTAACATATTGGTGAAAAACTGGATGGGTTCCCCCCCTCCTCTGACCTTTAACAACATATCTCTTTGATTTAGAAGTATATGTAAGCCTAGAGCCCTGCCGGGCAGCTGCCAGGCATCTTAACCCTAGTAGGAGCTGCAGCAAGTGGCTTTCTAATCAGGGCTAAATTTCTCCTTCTGCACATTTCTGTCTATCTACATACCCTATCATTCCTATTTTTTATTATTAGTCCCTGTAACCGAGCTTGTAATTAAATGAGTTAATATCATCTAAAGTGATTACAGCTGTGTCTTCCACATAGTAAGTGTGCAATAAAAGTTGTTGTTGAGACCAGTGGTTCATCAGGGATTTTTAGGACACATTTATTTCCACATTTGTTTAAAACTGGATGAAAGGGAAATGAATTCTCATATACCATAGTAAGACATCAATAGATAAAGTCAAAAATTGATAACTGCAGGACTACTGGTAGGTATATACTTATTATATTTAGATATAGACATCACCAGAAAAAAAATGGCCAAAAGAGTTCAAAGTGGTTGCTTCTGGAGACAGGAGATGGGAAGTAAGGGGACTGTTGCTTTTCATCGTAAACCCATTTGTAGCACGCTTGCTCTCTCTCTCTCTAGAGGAGGGGTGGGAGAAAGAGAGAGGGAGCTATATAAAGTGTGTATATAGTGTGAAATATACGTACATATATTTAAAATACATGTATATATTGATAAGAAAAGGAAGGAAAGAAGGAGGGAAGGACAGGAGTAAAGAGACAGGAAACAACAGAAACAGTGCTGTCTGCTCCCAGACTTCCCTGTTTTCCACCCTATATGATTCCTTCTCACCACAACTGCCATGCATCAACATGAATTTATTCTATTCTGATCTTAGGCTTCCTTAGCTTTATCACTTGCTAATGTTCCTCCCCCCCAGCTGCCTCCAAAACAGCTCCTGTTCTAGTTTTCCCTGAGTGGTGAAAGACACTGAGTCTCAAACCAGGAAGTCACGTTAGATTCATTGCCCTCCATATCAGACAGTGAAATAAAGTCATGATTAGTGTCACAATAAACACAGCCTGATTGAAAGCAATGAAACATTTTATTTAATAACTATTGACAATAGCGGGAAAACCTGAGCTCCATTCTGATTTGTGCAGAGGGACTTTGTCATTTTAAATGGACAATGAGCGAGTGGGGGAGAGCTAGGGCCCAGTAGAGTCAGAGAAGTGAAAAATTACAAAAGGTTGGTCAGTGTAAATGAGATTAAGCCAGCTATGTTGCTAGCTGGCAGTTATCAAAGTCAAGAGCTTATCTTCCCGAAGATACTAAGGGACAGAAGCCCTAGCCTTCCTGATGATTACATTTCAAAGGAATGACTGTTTCTTGAGAAAGATACTTCTGAATTGTAAGAGATACATAGTCATAATTATAAGCTCTTTTTACCAAGTGCTCTGAGAAAAATAGGTCAAGAGCCTATCATCAGACTAGAACAAACAGTAATTTCTCCTTGTAGTGCTGAGCTTTCTCAGACAAGAATTTTATTGGGGGTTTGGTGTCCATGGGGAGCTGGGGATCATCCTAGGGCATGACAAGTCTCTTGGTGAATGGGTTTGGACAGAGTTATGTGCTGAGAGGTCTGCAGTTCTCATCAGTCCTTTTCTACAAATTGTCTGCTCCTTCTTATTCTTAAACAGCTGCTCTTCCAACTGTTATAATACCTAGCCTAGATAAGTGCAATAGCCTCCTAAGTTATTTTCCTGCAGTGGCAGTTCCAAAGGAGTTGGGTGGGAGTGGGTGGAATAATCTTCATCAGTCATCTTACCCCCAAAAAGCATTCAATGTAAGTAACATATGCTTGTTATGTAAAGGCAGCATTGGAACATATATTCCAAGCCCCCACACCACCAGGCTTCACCAGCCAAATTGTCCCCTTAAGCTGCTCTTTTATAAAAATTCACTGTCTCCCTGTTGCCTGTTTCCCCTTCCCCCTTCTCCACATCATCACATTTCTCTACCCACTCCAGCTTTGGGTTTAATTTATTCTTCTTTTCCTAATTCCTAAAGGTATAATGTTAGGTTGTTGATTTGCGATCACTATTCTTTTATTTTTTTTTTTTAGCAGAGCCATCCTGCCACCTCTTGGCAGCTCAATGGCAACTCAGCTCGGGCTGGCATCGATCCGCCATTGCTCAGAGCTCAGCTCGCACTGTTGAGCGAGCTCTTAAAAATTCATGTTCCAATATGAAAGACAGTTTGGGGAATATAATTAATAATGTTGTAAATATTTTGTGGGGTGTCAGATGGTCATATGTCTTGTTAGGGAGACCATTTCATGGATGGAGAAGAGGCTTGACCACTGCACTGTACACCTGAAGATGAGGTTGTATAATATTGTATATCAACTGTAATTGAATATATAGATAGTCACGGGATGTGGATTATAATGTGGAAGGGAGTCAGAGGAAGTGTAATAGATATATATGATATGGGGGGGAGGAGTGGGGTGGCCAAATGGGGGAGAGGGGTTGTCACTTTGAGGGGTAAAAAGTATAACTATTGCACTGTGTTGTACACCTGAAGCTAATTAAAAATAAATAAATAAATTTTATAAAATTTAAAAAAAAGAAACAACTGGACATACTGCTAGGAAACATAAGGGAAGGGCTTCAACCAAAATATGACCCCCTTTTCTTATGAGCTTAAGATGCTGCAGCCTAAATTATTATCTGTGTCTATGAGTTTTGTTTCTTCATTTGTTTTTATTGGTCTTTTGTTTAGTGGTTCCCAGAGGGTAAGTGGGGAAGGGAGTGGTAGATGAGGGTAAAGGGGATCAGATACATGATGATGGAAAGAGAACTGTAAAGGGGATCAGACACATGATGATGGAAAGAGAACTGACTGGGTGGTGAACACATAATGTGATGTATTAGATGATGTATCACAGAATTGTACACCTGAAATCTATGTAACTTTGCTAACAATTGTCACCCCAATAATCTTTAATTAAAAAAAAATTCACGTTCCATTTTTTTTTTTTGAGGGCAGTGTCACTGGCCCTCATATGTGGGACCGAACCAGGGTCGCTGGCTTCCAAGGCCAGCGCTTAACCACCGTGCCACTTGGCTGGCCTCTCACTATTCTTTTCTATGTAAGTATTTATACCTATAAATTCTCTTAGCCCTGCTTTTGCTGCATCTGAGGAGTTTGGTACGTTCTGTTTTTGTTTTCATTTGTCTCAAGATATTTTCTAATTCCCTTGGGATTTCTTCTTTGACCTATTGATTAATAATGTAACTTCCACATATTGTGGGTTTTCCAGTTTTCTTTCTGCTAATGATTTCTAATGTCAATCCATTATGATCACAAAATATACTTTGTATAATTTCAACCTTTTACAATTCATTAAGACTTGTTTTGTGGCCTAACATATGGTCTATCCTGGAAAATGTACCACATGCACTTGAAAAAAATGTGTACTCTCCTACTGTTGTGTGGAGTGTTCTGTATTGTTCATTCATCTTTATATTTAAATATAACCTAAATTGTCTTTCCTGAAAAGAGTTAATTCATTTTCTTTTTTAGATATTTCACTCATTTTTTTTTTGGAATGACTTTATTATCTTGTTTTGCATTCTACAAAAATCACCCAATTGCCATTTCAGTTTCATTATTGTTCTTGTTGTAAACTCTCATCAGATCTTTTATTTTTGAAAATTATCTATGATAAATTAACCACAGCCATTTTTAGTTTCTTGTCATCTGCAAAATGTTTTTGTTTTCTTCACTTAAAATGCTTGCAATCAGATACAGTCTTGAGTTCTTTATCTTCAACAAAGAAATCTGTCTCAAAGCCCTGTGAGAAAAGGTACTCTTGTTCACAGGCTTCTAATAGCATTGCTTTTGCAACTTTGATACTATACAAGAGGATAAGTGAAGAATTTCAGAACTCTAGTAGAGAAGCAGATGGGTTCATGAGACTACTAACCCAAGATCAAGCAGAAGAAGTATTAATTGCATAGGACTGAATGAATGAATGAATGAATGATGATTGTGGATTTTGTTTGGAATATTGTTGATGTTTAATATTCTATCTTCTGAATATATAAGGAACTCCTTTCTCTTTCATATAACAATCTAGTAAACTATGCTTTTGTAAACAGAAATGAATCACTTATAAATGACATCTTTTTCTCTCCAGCTAACCCCTCCAGAATTTGTAAATTCTTATTAGTAGTCTTATTTTCATGGCAATATAGTTATTTGCATAGGTTCAATAAGAATTGGTTTTCCTTGTCACCAGGATGGAACTGGAAACAGTGGTTATGCAACCAAAGCTTTGACTGGGATGTCATATTTGAGAATGATGTTTATTTAATCTGATATGATCAGACACTTTTAGAGATCTAAGGTTGACTTTATTGAGTGAATGCTTACAAAGCTTTCTTGGGAAAATTTGTCTGGCGTTTGTTTACAGCCTTTCAAGTAAGAAAGATCACTACCTAGCATGCCTAGGACACAGAATATTTCAGGGACTATGAGAGAAATATTTTCCCAAATTTATAGGTACTATAGTTGAAATCTGGCAGTGAGTTCTTGGTTTGGCTTTCTAGCCTCAGACTTTTAAAAAAGTCCAATCTACGATTCCAACAAAGCAAACTTAAGAAGGCCTATATGGTATATTACCAATTCTTGCTGCAGTTATGTAAATAATTAGACTAAATTTAATGACATCAGCCTTATTTTGTGAACAAGGATAATCTTCCTTTGAGTCTACTTTTTGATCAAAGGGAGCATGGTGACTCCCAGTGAGAGAATTTTTATATTTCAATGGAAAATTATCCATTGTCTATAGTAGGCCTTTGGGATTATCATAGTCTAGCCATGTTCATTGTCTTTGTGCTATTTTACAACTCTGTAAATTGTAGGTAACTAATAAGTATGTAAATTAAATACTTTCATGTTCAGATTTAATTAACTTTTCTTCCCCAGTTGGAAAACCACTTTTGCCTCCTTTTGCAATTCATTTCAACTTTCCTTTCATCCATGTAAATCTGTGCTGTTTTGACTTTTCCTTTGAACAGGTTATAATAACATCTGTCATGTTTTCTCATAGGAGTAATATTAAATCTTTAACCTTGATCATTTTTATATTTGTATGAGTTTTGATTATACCTTTTTCTGATAATTATCTTTTCACAGATTGAATGATAAATTTTAGAAATACTACCATTAAAAATGGTTCAGAACTAATTTTTCACTAACATAACCTTTTCAAGGGCTGGCCGAGTGGCTCAGTTGGTTAAGAGTTCGCTCAAGAATGCAAGCTCTGAGCAACAGGGTCTCCGGTTCAATTCCTGGCCCAGCTTGAGCTAAGCTGCAGTTGAGCTGCTAATCGGTAGCAGGATAGCTCAGATAAAAAAAATACATAAATAAATATATATTTTCTAATCTTTTTAATTTTTGCACTATATATGCCTATTTACTGTTTATATGATAGAATTCCAGAATTTAAAAAAATAAGTGCCAAAAGATTGTTTCTGTTCCTGATACACTAAAGTTTCATATATATATAAATATATATATAATTTAATATAACACAAATAAATAAAAATATAACAAAAATTAAAATTTCCCTTGGTGAAGCTCATTCACTTGAGGGCAAATTACATTGTGGCACTTTACCCCTAAATACTTCAGCAAGTAGCTGAAGAAGCAAGAGCTCTAGTAAGCTTAGTAAGGTTTCTTCTAGTTGTTTGGGAATGATAATTGGGCTAATCTAATCTCCCTCTTTTTTTATCCCTCAACAGGCTAACCAAAGTGGAAAGACTTCTTTATTCCCAATAACTCAAACAGAGAAAAGCCAGCTGCTAGTGCGGTTTGACCTCCAGCCCAGAGGACTTAATCCTCTGCAAAGCAATCAATAACTCTAAAGGATGAGACAGAATAAATATATAGTGCTTGCTACATACAACAAGCACTTTCTAAATACATTCTCCCTTAAATTTAATAGCAATTCTTAAATCCAATATTATTTCTATCTTACAGGTGAGAAGAAGCTATGAAATAATTTTCTTACAGTTGTAAAATAGTGCTCAAAGTCTAGGCCCTTTATGTGTTCCTGTTCATTATGCACCTAGCTCTGTCCCTACCAGACAAATCTCTTTAAGGGGATTAACCCTTGGTAATGATTTCCCTGCGGATTTGGGTGAGGCAACAAATGATTCCATTATTTATTTGGTCTTTTTCGAGCTCTTCATCTAAAGTGGGAGTGTCATCTGCTTGCCATCCACATAATTGTTACCGGCCAACTGAGCAGCATCAACCCCCACCACTGAAAAACTTTAATATTTTCTTTTATATAGAAATGTTAAGTATAAAAATGTTAAGTTTCCTCCCTAGTTCTTTAGTTTCTTAGCTCTTGGGCTTTCATTGCTCTTCTGACCAGTTTGTGAATCTTGGACTGAAGATCCCCCTTGCTTCTTAATTGCTTTGTAAATTAGTTTCTGAATCTAAAACAATATAAGTCTCCTACCCCTGCTTCCCATAACTAGTTGAAAGCCTGAGACTTCCTAACATCCCCCAGGCCAGGAAGCTAAATGTCAAACCCATTCTGTGCCCAGACAACTGACTCCACCTGAGTGATGGACGAATAGCCACAAATTCCATAACCTAACAGATTTATATTTTTGTCCTCATTCAGGAGCCTTGAGGATGCAGGGGATACCCCAACAAACAAACAAGCCAACACGGTCTTCCAGGTGGAGCTTGAGACCCCTTCCTCTCATCTGAGACCAGCTAGGGTCTCAATAGGCAGGGACAGCTCTATGCCCCTGCCCAGCAGGAAGCAGATACAGAAGAAGAGACCTCCTGTCCCTCAGCTTCCCATAGAGATTTTATGGGGATCACGTCTCTCAAGGAGAAACTAGGCAGGCAGTTAGAGGCAGGCATTGGGTCTCTGCGTTCCTACACGTCCCACAGAGTGTGACCGCCTGGGGGACATCCCCTATCCACTCAAAAACTTCCCGTTGTATTGTAATTACCTACCCCTGCAGGAAGAGCAAGTGGACACAAAATATCCAACTAGAGCAGACCAGTCACTCACACCTACGGAGGACCTCTTGTTAATCACAGGTGCCAATCAAGTGGTCCTACGCCCAGAAAGAACAGCCCATTCTAGAGAAAAAGGGATAAAAACCCCAAGTCCTGGGAGGGAAGCACGGCTGCTGCTGCTGCTGCTGCTTTTTCCCTTCTCCTTTTTACCACTTCTTCCTTTACCACTTTTTCCCTTTAAGCCTCACCTTTGCATGTGCCCCCTCCACACTCTTTGGTATGTAACTTCTAGTAATGGGCCCTTGAGCCATCCTCTAGTGCTCAGGTCTATTGCTATTTCTAAAAATACTATATTTTCTAATAAACTACTTATTCTGCTGCTTTACTCTGGTATCTCGTTCAATTCTTTGCTCGAGTTGCCAAGGACCTGGACTTTGCGCCGAGAAAGGCCCACTCTCCGACAACATAATCACTAAGGCTAGTGAAGCTGAGCGGAGTGGGCAAAGGGGGATGGGCTGAGGGCTGGCAGCTGATGAACTGATATCCAAGTTTTAAGCGCACATTCATTACTCCTTTTCAAAAGCTCCTTCATGAGTGTGCAGGTGCTATTGACAGTGACAGTGGTACGTGCGCGACTGTTATTGCCAGTAAGAGATTCAAAAGCTAAAAACGTTATGAAAAGTTGCCCCAGCCTGGTTCTGAGTGGCGGTCTCCAGGCGTAGAGTTCCACCATCAGTTGAGGGTGCAGGGGTGGGGGGGATGAGAGGGGGCTCAGCCAAGTCATCTCCCAGAAAGGTTGTTAGTCGCAGCTACTGCCCCTGGCGACAACGTGAGGCCCTGCAGCCCTGCCTCGCCCTCTTCCCTCAGTACTGGCAGTGAAAACCCAGCAAGAGACCAGCGAAGCTGCCCAAATCAGGGCCAAAGACGAGGGAGCCAGACCTCGTTGCCAGAACCCAACCCTGCCTCTCACATCCATTCTGAACTCCTCCCTGTCCCCCACCTCTTCTCTTGAGCCTCTATTCCCTGCTTCTCCCCCAGTCCCACCCAGTCGTGGCTGATCCCAAATGCCACCCCGTTGTTCCTCAACCCAGACCCCTATCCCTGGCATTCGCTGCCAGCAGCCTATTGGTCCAATCAGCTGTCCTTGCTGTCTCTGTCACCTTCCCTTTGGAGTCAGTATTTAAAGACCTTGAACGTGAACTCAAATCCGCAGAAAGAATCCAGTGAGGGCACAATTTCATATTGGGTAATTTTGACGTCCTTCAAGAAAGACCCTGTATTTATTTATTTATTTATTTATTTTGAGGGCAGTGTCACTGGCCCTCATAAGTGGGATCCGAACCGGGGCCGCTGGTGTCCCGAGCCAGCTCTTAACCACCGCACCACTCCGCCGGCCCAAGACCCTGTATTTAGACTGTCTTCACAATGCTATGGTACCATTTGGTCCTCTTGCCTTTGTGGCAGATGTGTCTGTACTAGTTAGTGAAGTAACTTACACTTTTAGATAACTTATAGGTGCTCTACAAAGCAAGCTTGATTTAGCATCGGGAAAGAAAAACAAAACTCTAGACAAGAACTAGATTATTTCAAGAAAATATGAATTTCTATTCCAAAGATATAATAACAGAAGAGTTGCCTGGAACAGAAGAGCCACCAGCAGGTGAAACTTTTTCCAAAAAAAGATACTAAAAGTGACAAAGTCGTTAAAGAACATTATTTACTAGCCTCTATCGAACTGCCGCCTCTCATCAAGTACATGATTCTGAACCATATTTTGCATCAGGGAGTAACAATTCAAAGGCAGTTTACCTACTGATACAGAAGAACTGTGGGCTCTTGAAAAATTAGAGAAAGGGGAAGATTTGGTAGAGTTTGACAGAATTCCTCATAACTGTGCTTACAGAAGAAGAGGATGAATTCTGTTTGAGGAAGAAAGGCAGAAGAAAGAGGTATGTAATAATTTTCTAAAATAACTTACTTTATTATTCAGGGCAGTTTACAAATACAGGGTACAGGATCAATGCATGATAACATTAGCCTAGATGAACATATTCCTATACCATCCATATATTTTTCTCATTCTGCTCAACCTAAAAGTTTAGGTCCAAATAAATCCAGCAAAAATATCATTTAAAAATTCAATGAAAAGAAAGAAGGTGGCAAGCTTAAGGGAAAGAATATCTGTATCAATTGTACACCAGTTCTGACAAATATCGAAATACTTACTGACATTTACAAAGCTTTCCTTAATGTGAATGGTGAATACCACCTGCTTCCCCAAAACTGATTTTGAAGCCTCCCAAAAGAAAGATTAATAATACTAGTACAAGAACTGCTGCTGGCATCAATGAACAAGGAAGAGCTTTGGAGAGAAGTAACCAAGAAGTCACTTGAAATACCAGGATACTGGTTAAGAGGAAAACAGGAATAAGAAATTACTCCAATGGAAAATCTGCCTTCATCTGAATTATTTCGGATAACGGAAGAAGTGTCGTGCCTAGGCACTGCTTTCCCAAGCACAGCAAAAAAAAAAAAAGGTTCAGAAAAAAATCATATAGAGGGTATCAAAGCTCAAATGTGCCAGGTTGCAGAAAATTCAGGTTCATTTCTGAAAATGAGAATCTGCACTGTTCCTAAAATTTAGAGTATATTACATATATTAGAAATGTAATTTGTGATTTAAAAAAATATATTTTGGTTAATTTCATAACAGGCTCTTTTACTTACAAGTATTAATTTTGAAAAAAAAGAGAGAACAATGTCAAATATTTATAGCCAGAATATTTTATTAATTCCAAGATATTGTCAACTTTGTCATTGTTCACCTTATGATGCAGAAGTAGTATCTACAATTATTTTTTCAGAGATTACTGTTTGAATATTGTTTTTGCAATTCAACCTAAATATACAGATTTGAGGGAGATATAGTAAACCATTACAAAAAAGTAAAGTTTTCCATTGATTTACAATTACATTGAATTGTTTCTGTATTTTACAGGCATTTTTGTACCCGCATTATTGAAAGTTTTGCAACTAAATGCATACTTAAAACTCTATAATATATTTTCTCCTGGCCATTTCTTTAATAATATACTAATATAAAAGGCAGAAAAATATTCTTAAATCTGATAAAAGAAAGTTTATTTGTATGGAAAAGATATTAAAGAGAATTTTGAAATTAAAAAACCAAATGCTGAAATGTTCATTGTTGTGTGTTTTTCTTTTTTAGTAAAACACCACTGACATCTCTTGGTTCCCAATAGCCCACAGAATAAAGTCCAAACACCTAAGTAGCACAGGAAAGGTCTTTTGTCTAGCTTTACTGCCACTCTTGGGCCTAATATAGCTGAACTTCTTACCATTCCTCCAAACACCAAGCATTTACTTTGTTCAAAATGTTGCTTCTGTAATGTTTTTACTCCAGTTTATATGCCCAACAAATCCCTATTTATACTTCAAAATTAGTTCAAAAGTTATTTCCTTTTCAATGCCTTTCCCAGGAAAAATGTCTCCCCATTTCCATGACAATCTTGCACATTTGTTTCATCCCGTCTATATTACAAATATCTGTTTATGTGTCTGTCTCCCACTAAGCTGTCAGCTTGTATCCTTAGCACCTAAGCTGAACTTTGACACATTGGCATTTCCTCAACAAAGTTTTGATGAATGAAAGAATGGAAAGCCAAGTTTTGTCATCAAAATACTTAGGGTTAATACAGGCTCAATTCAAGGCCTTTCAATATCCAAACTAAAAGTAGCTGTTTGCTCTAAAAAAATATATGAAGAAACAAAACAGAAACAAGATACCTTTTTCTTATAAAATATCACTTTCTCTCCTTAACTTCCTGCTATTGTTTCTAGGATTTCCTACCTCTGTTCAAAATGTAAAACAATTGCCATTGTCCCCTTGCCACTTTTCCATAATTCCCCACCTAGATTTAAGTTTTGCCTCCTCTGTACCCACTTCTAACTTTATTTGATGCCATCCTTGGAGCAATACAGGCTTGGCACCTACCAGACAGGGTAGGCCCAGTAAGGAGGGCAGTGTTCCAGAAAGGGAGCAGTGGTAGTTCAGAGGTCAAAGGAGACAGCATTGCATCTGGCTGGCTTGTGCAGGATTGGATCATCTCCCTATGAATGGAGCTAAGGCACTAGTCTCCTTCTGAAAGCAGCAGTGTCCATCCTCAGTAAGTTTCTAGAGGCTAGACCATGGCCTTGCATTGTCTTCATCCAGAAAGCTGATTGGCATCTTCTCGAAGCTTCCCAGAAAGCAAAAATTATGGCAGATTGTGTTCTTCTAGCCATTTGGAGCTATCTGGAATAAAGGTATATGCTGTCTGGTGATACTGTAGCTCTCTTGCATACTGAGGCCATGGGGTGGTGGGTTCTGTTTCTTAATGTCAGAAAAATTAGGTGACTGTAATTGAGAGGAAGCGGGCCCTGGTCTTCTTCTCTTGGCAGTTGCCTTGCCACAGTTTTGAGTTCTGGAAGCACTCCCCTTTGTTAGTGGATTGGAACTCCACAGGGGACTTGTCATCTTCTTCCTCAGTCTCCTCTTTTGTGAGATCCCAGTTGCTGGGGGAAGAGGTAAATTGCTTTAGTGGGGGAGACTGTTCACTGGAGGAAGATGGCAGGAACTCCATCACTACATCTTAGAATCTTCATCTTTTTGGAGTAGCTGACGGAAAAGAAGCAAGCGTGTCAGATTAATTTTCTTATGAGGTTTTGGGGTCTTCTTGCAGGCACCGGGGCACACAATTTTGGGATTCACCCACATCCACAGGTTGGCTTCACAGTCAGGATCATCTTTGCCAGGATTGGGTCTTGACACTTCAGGCACCTTTAGGGGCTCTGCTATTCTGGGTACGTATTTGGCAAGGTACCGCTGAGAAATGGGGATTTGGTCTGTGGTGATGGGAAGGAAGAACTCATTCCCCATGTCCCAGTCTAGCAGCCCTGGGACCTGGCCATGGAGACTGTACCAGAATTCATGATTTTTTAGTTTTACATCCATCTTTAGTGGAAAGATAGGTGGAAGACTTCCAAAAGAACAGAACTCTATTTCAAAGCTTTGCAAGTTTTGAATTTGTGGGAACAGAGCACCTCTTTATTTGGAATAATTTTTCCAAGAGTTCTAAGACACTTTGAAAGCCAATAACTCCTTATTCACTTCCTGCTTGTGTTCATCTCCAAGGGTTCGATCTTAAATGACTGGTCAGGGGAAGCGATCTTTCTACAAGACAAAACACAACATAAAAATAAATAAAAATCCTGTCAAGATAGCTACATGCTGGGGTGAGCTTCACACAGCTTAATGCAAAGAAGAATCTACAATAAGGATTAAGTGACTTGTCAAGTACAAACTATAGAGAGACTAGACTCAGGATCCTAGGTACAGTACATGTTTCACACCATCTTAGCTTGTTTGTTATTCTCATGAGGACAAGTCATACCAACATACATATATTAAACCCATATTCTAGCCAGGGTAATATGGCACTTCTTTTTTTTAGCTGAGCCATCCTGCCACCTGTTGGCAGCTCAGTGGCAGCTCAGCTCAGGCTTGGCATCGAACAGCTGTTGCTCAGAGCTCAGCTCTCACTCTTGAGCGAGCTCTTAACCAACTGAGCCATTCAGCCGGCCCTTAATATGGCACTTCGATTTCTCACACTTTGATAACCCTCTCCTCTTTTCTCCAAACATAAAAAGAATAATGAATAAAATTACACACAGACAGACAGACCATAAAAGACACTCAAGCTCAAACATAAGAAACCATCTCATTAGACCAGAAACACAAAATAATTTATGGAATTGAAGACATTGGCTTGCTCAGCTCTGGATTATCAAACAGGAACTGGAAGTAAGGAATTTGGTTTCTTTGGGGGAAAGGAGACCAAAAGTCAGCAACTAGGATGGGGATAACTCTGCTTGTGAAAGAAACTAAAAAATATTGCTTCCAAACCCTGGCAAATGGCAGGTTTAAGAAAGCAGAAAGTCAGACAAAACTTTGCAACCAGATGCTGAGCCGAGCTGTCGACTAGCTATTTTAACTGGTTCTATGGTATATCCTGGATCTGCAGTATCCTCAGTAACATCATGAAGCAATAATGTGGAACTATCATTCTGAGATCTAGTAGCGGAATGGAGCCTGTAGAACTGGGAGGAAGCAACTAAAACACCTCTAGATAGGGATGGGTAAGCATAGGCTAATGAACAGAGGTAGATAAGAGATGGAAAATAAAAACCTTCAATTTAAATTAAGCTGAAAACTAAAATCCATGAAGAAATTTAATAAAGAAAAATTAATGAACAACCAGATCATTAATTCATTCCAGATAACAATAATATTATGGAGCCATCTAGAAAATAAAATAAGTATGTTTAGGGTATTTAAAGAGATCAAAAAGCTATTATGTGAAAAATGTATACAATGAAGGGAAGCAGTAAAGATAAATACGAAATAATTTAAAATTGTGAAAATAAAAAAATGTTACTGAAATTTTAAATGTGCAAGAGATAAGACAAACTTGACTGGACATGGTCAAAGAGCAACTTTGTGAATTGGAACATATGATACTAAAGAACTCACCAGAATGCAGCAGATAGTAATAAGAAGATAAAAAATACAAAAGAATAGTTAACAGATATACAGGATATATTTATATAAATCATCTAATGGAAGTTTCAAAATACTACTAGGATAATGATAATAACTGAAGAGAAATTTCTAATTACTTTACAGATTTGAAGAAACACATGAGTTCTCAGATCAAAAGTCCACTGAGCAGGATAAATAAAAATCAACCCAAAGTGGTTTACAAATTTAATGCAATCCCCAGCAAAATCCCAATGGCATATTTTTAAAGAAATAGAACAAAAAAATCATCACATTTGTATGGAATCACAAAAGACCCTGAATAGCCAAAGCAATTCTAAGAAAAATAACAATGCTGGAGACTTCCAGTAAGATGGTGGAATAGACAGATGCTGTGCCAACTGCCTCCCAGGATCACACCAAAATTATAAATAATTTATACAACATTCAACCCCAGAAGTCCCTGGAACACTAGATGAACAAATCCTCTAAACAAAGGACTAAAAGAAGAGGCCACGTCGAGTCTGGTAGGAGGGGCGGAGACGAGAGAGGGCGAACCCCATAAGGGACAGCTCAGCTGTGGGGAGGATTCTCCCGTTGGAGGAGAAACCCTCTGGCCCCACACCGAGCTCCCCAGTCCAGAGTTACTTTGCCGGGAAGAGGAGTTCCACGATAGCTGACAGTAGAAATTAGTGAGGACTCTCTTTGCTCAGCTCAGTGAGGTTGAGGGCGGCTAGAGAACCAGTGGGACTGGTGCCCGGGCTTGCTCGCCAGTGAGCACTTACCTGGTTACTGGTAGAGGGAGTAGCTGTGTGAGCCAGGCCCAGGAGCCTACGGGGACAGACTGAACTGAGCGCCTTTGGCACGGGAGCTGGAGGTTTTGGGACCACTGTTCTCTTGGTGTAGAGCTTGCACATGAGCTTGCACAACCATTTTCTCAGGGTTGGACCCTCCCACAGAGGGTCAGGTCCGGGACCGCATTGGTCTGGTGAAATTGGTGCAGGAGTGCATGCATGCGTGTGTGTGTTAGGCCTTGAATCCCACCCTCCACGTGGCTTGTGCTGCATAGTCAGGGAAATGCCTGGTGGGTATGCTCGGGGTCCAAGAGCTGCTCATTGAGATGTGGGAGTGTGCGAGCTGCCCTGGGTGCCCCCTCTCCACACTGCGCGCGCAGAGTTCCCAAGGCTGGTGATTGGTTGTCGGGCTGCTCGACTGGATCTGCATGCGGCTGATTGGTACAGGCTGAGACAGAGTTTTCCTGGGAGTGTTGGGCCATGAGCTGTGTCCTGCGTGATCCAGCTGGGGCTTTCCTGATGATCTATCTAACACATCAAAGGAATCCCAGAACGACAGCCAGAATGAGGAAACAAAGAAATATGTCACAAGTAAAAGATCAGAAGAAAACTCTACAAATGGAACTAAATTAAACAGAAGCATCCAACCTTTCAGAGACAGAGTTTAGAACACTAATGATAAGAATGTTTAACAAACTTAATGAGGACATGAGGAAGCTTAGAGAAATCATAAAAAACAACCAGTAAGAACTACAGAATACAATAACTGAAATGAAGAACACACTCAAAGGAATCACCAGTAGATTAGATGAAGCAGAGGATCAGATCAGCAATTTGGAAGACAAAATAACAGAAATCACCCAGTTGGAACAACAAAAAGACAAAAGAATAAAAAACAATGAAAATAGTTTAAGAGCCCTGTGGGACAAGATGAAGCACAAGAATATTTGCATTTTAGGAATACCAGAAGGAGAAGAGAAGAAGCAAGGGGTCGAGAATGTATTTGAAAAAATAATGGCTGAAAACTTCCCTACCCTGGTGAAGGAAATCGTCATACAAGCCCAGGAAGTGCAGAGGGTTCCAAACAAGCTGAACCCAAACAGGTCCACACCAAGACACATCACAGTTAAAATGACAAAGGTTAAAGACAAAGACGGAATCCTAAAAGCAGCAAGAGAAAGTCAGCAGGTTACATATAAAGGAACTCCTATGAGACTAACAGCTGACTTTTCTACAGAAACTCTGCAGGCCAGAAGGGAGTGGCAGGAAATATTCAAAGTGATGCAAAATAAAGGCCTACAGCCAGGATTGTTCTACCCAGCACAGCTATCACTTAAAATTGAAGAAGAAATAAAGAGCTTCTCAGAAAAGAATAAGCTTAAGGAATTCATTACTACCAAGCCAGCATTGCAGGAAATCTTAAAAGGGCTTTTTTAAACAGAAGAAAGGGGTAAACAAGCTAACCTAGGAAGACCAGGAATACAAATAACAAAATGGCAATACATATGCACCTATCAATAATCATTTTCAATGTGAATGGGCTAAATGCTGCAATCAAAAGACAGAGAGTGACTGAGTGGATAAGAAAATAGGACCCATGTATATGCTTTTTACAAGAGACTTATCTAGGAGCAAAAGACACACACAGACTGAAAGTAAAGGGATGGAAATAATATTTCAATCAAATGGAAATGAGAACAAAAGCTGGAGTAGCAGTACTTGCTTTGGACAAAATAGACTTTAAAATGAAGACTGCAATAAAAAAAAAGAAGGGCACTATAATAAATACCTATGCACCCAACATAGGAGCTCCTAATTATATAAAACAGATTTTGACAGACATAAAGAGAGAGACCAACAGTAACACTGTCGTAGTAGGGGACTTCAACACCCCGTTGTCACCAATAGACAGAGCCTCCAGACAGAAAATTAATACAGAAAGAGTGGCCTTAAATGACACTTTAGACCAGCTGGATTTCATCAATATTTTTAGATCATTTCACCCCAAAACAACAGAATATACGGTCTTCTCAAGTGCACATGGGACATTTTCCAAGACAGACCACATGTTAGGTCACAAAACAAGTCTCAGTAAATTGAAGAAGATTGAAATCATATCAAGCAGATAAAAAGGAAAAAGTGTTGGTTGCTCGCTGGGAGTGGGTGGGGATGAGGGAGAGGGGGAAGGTTTTGGACAGCGTAGGTGGGTGACTACAATGTTGCCGCAGGGATATGGGGGCAGTTCTCGGAATGTAATTGATAATGTTGTGAATGCTTTATGGGGTGTCAGATGGTCGAGTGTCTTGTTGGGGTGACCGCTTCAGGGATGGGGTAGAGGCTTGATCACTGCGCTGTACACCTGAAGCTGATGTTGTATACTATTGAATGTTAACTGTGATTGAATGTATTTATAGTCATGGGATAAGGAGTACAGTGTGGGAGTGGGGTGAGGGGAGTTGTAATAGATATGTATGATATGGGGGGGAGTGGGGTGATGGATTGGGGGAGGGGGATTGCCACTTTGAGGGGTAAAAAGTATAGCTATTGCACTGTTGTAACACTGCTGGAGGATCATACTTCCTGACTTTATCCTGTACTACAGAGCAACAATAATCAAAACAATGTGGTGTTGGCAGCAAAACAGATACACAGAACAATGGAATAGAATTGAGAACCGAGTAAAAAATCCCCACATAAATATGGACAGATAATTTTCGACAAAGAAGCCAAAAACATACAATGGAGAAAAGACAGCTTCAACAAATGGTTCTGGGAGAATTGGAAAGCCACGTGCAAGAGTATGAAACTAGACTGCTGTCACTGTGTACCAAAATTAACTCAAAATGGATAGAAGACCTAAACATAAGGCCTGAAACAAAAACCTGTATAGAATAAAGCCTACGTACCGTGTTTTTTCCCAAAATAAGACCTAGCCGGAGAAGTCTAGCATGATTCCTGCAGGATATGAAGGGCACGTACCCCTCATATGAGGGTTTTATGACCTGCATTTTAGCGAGAAGGATGCCTTTTCCACTAATTCCTTCAGCTTAAAATATTCAGTATGCCAAGGTGCCATATTTTGGCACCTAAAATCATGCAAGGGCTTATTTTCCAGCTAGGCCTTATTTTCGGGGAAACAGGGTATGAAACTTATGGACCTTGGATTCAAAGAGGAATTTATAAATTTGACCTCAAAGGCAATGGCAGTAAAAGCTAAAATAAATGAATGGGACTATATCAAACTGAAATGCTTCTGCTCAGTGAAAGAACCCATCAACAAACAAAGAGGCAACAAACCTAATGAAGAACATATTTGCAAATATTGCCTCTGATAAGGGGCTAATATCCAAAATATATAAGGAACTCATACAACTCAACAACAAAAAGACAAACAATCCAATTTAAAAAATGGGCAGATGAGGGCCAGCCGAGTGGCGCAGTGGTTAAGCACGGCTTGGGAAGCCAGCAGCCCCGGTTCGGATCCCACATGTGAGGGCCAGTGAAACTGCCCTCAAAAAAAAAAAAAAAGGGAAGATGATAGGAACGGAAACATCTCCCAACAAGACATACAGCCAACAGATATATGAAAAAATGTTCAACTTCACTAGCTATTAGGAAAATGCAAATCAAAACCACAATGAGATACCTCCTGCCACCTGTTTGAATGGAGATCATCAACAAGACAAATTATAAGGGTTGGAAAGGCTGTAGAGAAAAAGGAACCCTCATACACTGTTGTTGGGAATGTAAATTGGTACAGCCACTATGGAAAACAGTACGGAGGTTCCTCAAAAAATTAAGAATAGAATTACCATATGACCCAGCAATTCCTCTCCTGGGTATGAACCCCAAAAATCTGAAAACATTTATCCATAAAAATATATGTACTCCAATTTTCACTGCAGCATTATTTACGGTGGCTAAGACATGGAAAGAACCAAAGTGTCCTTCCATAAATGATTGGATAGAGAAGATATGGTATATATACACAATGGAATACTACTCTGCTATAAGACAAGAAATACCACCATTTGTGACAACATGGATGGATCTTGAGATTATTATACTAAGCGAAATAAGTCAGACAGAAAATGTCAAGAAACATATGACTTTACTCATGTGGGATATAAAACTGAAGGCAACAAAACAAAAGAACAAAGGCCGGCCGAGTGGCTCAGTTGGTTAAGAGCTCGCTCAAGAGTGCGAGCTGAGCTCTGAGCAACAGCTGTTCGAGGCCAGCCCGAGCTGAGTTGCCGTTGAGCTGCCAACAGGTGGCAGGATGGCTCAGCTACAAAAAAAAACAACAAAAAAACAAAAAAAAACAACAAAAAAAACCCCAAAGGAACAAGACAAATAAAGGAACAAAAATCCATAGACACAGACAACAGTTTAGTGGTTACCAGAGGCTAAGGGGGGGTGGGGGGTGGTAGAATAGGGTAAAGGGGTTCAAATATATGGTGATGGGAAGAGAGCTGACTCTGGGTGGTAAACACATAATGCAATATATAGATGATGTACTGTAGAATTGTATGCTTGAAACCTATGTAGTTTTGTTGACCATTGTCATCCCAATAAATTTTAATTTAAAAAAAAAATCACCCACTCCCATAACATGAAGTATAAAGTGTCAGTAAAGGTGGGTGCTTAATACAACGACAATTTTGCTGAGTTGGGAGCTGATGGAGTTGTGTTAGCCCTCAGAACCTTTGAGAAGCCACCAGTACCTTCTGCCCTTTACATGTTCCTCAGATGAAATAATCTTTTCTCATTACTTCAGTGATTATTTCAAGTGCAATATGCCATTGAAATGATCAAGCTTTGTTCCATAGCTATTGGGATACACACTTCAGAAGTGGTTTTCCTATCTATAAGGAAGATAATTACCTCCCACTGCCCTACAGCAGTGAGAAAGTTATAGATGTGAGAGGCTCATACAAGCTGTATTGGGAGCAGGCCAGTTGCTAAAGCTAAGGCTTTACTTGCTAGAGTCAAAGAGGAGTCACAGACCCAATGGTTCACTTACAAATATACAATGACACTGGAGAGTATAATCCAATTTGGGATAAACCTGGATGTGCAATTTGGATTAGAAGATGCAGATCCAGATACCATGTTTCATTCCTTTGAAGTGATCCTGACTGTTTCATATGCACTCTCTGGGATCACTGTACAGTGTAATGCTTGAATTGTTGACTGCTTCAAAGAGTTCTGAGAGCTCATTGCAGGAAGTTTACCACAAGGTACTGAAGCCTTCTCACATTTTTTTTAAATTGAGAAATAATTTACATACATTAAAATGTACATTGGGGGAGGAGGATTGTCAATTTGAGGAGTAAAAAGTATAACGATTGCACTGTCTTGTACACCTGAAGCTAATTTTAAAAAAACGTTTATTTCACAATAAAAGGATAAAAAAATGTACAGAACATATTCGATTTGATCAATTTTAACAATGGTATATAGCCATGTAACCACCACCCAAAACAACATGTGGAACTTTTCTGTCACCCCAGGTCTTCTCATCCCGTTTCCAGTCAATCTTTATTCACTCTTGCAACTAATATCTGTCTTCCATTACCATAGATTATTTGTACCTGTACTTGTTATTTTATGTAAAATGAATTATACAATAATAATAAAACAACAATTTAGAGCCACTTGAAGGGAAAAATGCTTCCTTCAAAAGAAAATCCATGAGACTGTGGGCAGGCAAAAATGGATGCCAGAAATATTTACACATGCTGAAATAAAACTGTTGGCCTGGATCTCTGGAATCAGGCATGAAAGAAAAATAAAGACATTTTCAGTCTTCAGAGTTAACCACTTACATATAGATACAGTTTTTACATACACAGGTAAACAATATATTTTAGCAATAAGGCTAGTGAAGCCAAAAAAGAAAATCAATTATGAGCAAAGCAACTGATAAGTTATGTGTAATAAGACTAAAAAATTATAATAACTGGTTTTTGTATTTAAAAGGGCAAAAAAACTTCTATCCAAAAATAATAAGAATGGGTTCAATGAGTAGTTCAATCATACTAAAGCCCTTGCCATAGTTAAGAAGATAGAAATATTAAATAACTGAAGAAATTTTTAGAAAATTTCAGTTACATATATATCTAAAATACTTAAGGACAAATAGTAATAATATAAATATAATTTATAGCATCCAACTCAGCAGAGAAAATGGAAGGAAAAAGAAACCAAGAAAGCTGATGTTAAACTGAAAACAAACAAAAAGGGGAGTAGAAATGAGTCAAAATATCTCTGTCTCTATCTCAATCTCTATCTCTATCTCTATCTCTATATATATAATAATTGTAAACAAATTAGCCTCACCTAACAAAGGTAAGATTGACATAATAGTTTTTTTTGTGTTTTTTTGAAGGCAGTGTCACTGACCTTCACATGTGGGACCCGAACCGGGGCAGCTGCCATCCCAAGCCAGCGCTTAACCAATGCACCACTCGGCTGGTCCCCGACATAATAGTTTTTTATCCAGGTATATACTCTTTATAAGAGCTACACCTAAAACAAAACCACACCATAAAGCATTAAAGTGTAAAGAATAAAAATGACAAACAATGCCAAAACAGAAAAAGTTGGTGTGGCAATACTAATATCAGAGAAAATAGAATTTAAGAAAAAAAGCATCCATAATAAAGAAAGATACTCCATAATAATAAAATAAAAAATACACTATGGACTTGGATGTGTGTCACAAAGTGGCGACAAAACTAATAAAACAAAAGCTGATAGAATTATGAGACATTTGCAAATACAGAAATAAGAGAGAATTATACTGTTCTCTATCCTAAACAGATGACAAAATTAAAATCATAAGTATAAGAAGCTTTGAACAATAAAATTCAAAAGATAAACCTATATAGAGTGCTATAACCCTGCACCAAGATACAGAAAATATGCACTCTTTTCAAAAATTTACAAGAATTTACCACTTAGTAGGTCACAAAGGAATTCTTAAACATTTCATGTAATCTATATCATAGCCCTTATCTGATCACAATTCAATTAACCAAGAAAAACGGTAAAATAATAATAAAGTGAAACATTGCTTACAAACTTCAAAAATCACTCCTTAGGACCGGCTGAGTGATGCATTGGTTAAGA
This sequence comes from Aselliscus stoliczkanus, assembly GCA_033961575.1. NCBI lineage: Eukaryota > Metazoa > Chordata > Mammalia > Chiroptera > Hipposideridae > Aselliscus > Aselliscus stoliczkanus. The sequence continues at coordinate 123,043,504 of CM066737.1, read as the reverse complement.
GCTGGTTTTGGGATGCCAGCAGCCCCGGTTCGGATCCCACATATGAGGGTCAGTGATACTGCCCTCTACAGCTTACAACAGCTCCACCTGGAGCTGGGCTATGCGAGCCCCAGCGACAGTGTAGGCTGCAGTCCCTGCTGCAGTGGGCTGCCATAGGCTACAGTGAATGGCCGGCAGCCAGCGTGAGCGGCCAATTGCCGCGGTGAGCAACCATCCAGAGGCCAGCGACGGATCTGCCTCATCTGGGAAGAACGCAATGATGATACCAACATGGGCCATTGAAGCAACGTCCTTCGCAACTAGACTGAAGAACAAAAAGACAGCAACTTGTCTGTTCCCCTTCCCTGATTCCCCAATGCTGTTCCCCTCCCCCAATTCCTCAATAAAATCTTTTCAAAAAATCACTCCTTAAAATCTCATTGGTTATGGGCCAGCCGAGTGGCACAATGGTTGAGCTGGCTTGGAACGTCAGCAGCCCCTGTTCGGATTCCACATATGAGGGCCAGTGACACTGTCCTCTAAAAAAAACCCCAAAATCTCAGTGGTTAAAGAGGTTTCAGAATAAAAATTACAACATATTCAAACTCGAACAGCAATGAAAACATTATATTCTGAAACTTGTGAGATGCAGTAAAGTGGTGTTTTTTTTATTTTTAAGAAATTTTATTGGGTAACACTGTGTTTTTCCAGGACCCATCAGCTCCAAGTCAAGTAGTTGTTTCAATCTAGTTGTGGAGGGCGCAGCTCCTTGGCCCATGTGGGAATCGAACTGGCAACCTTGATGTTATGATCCTGCACTCACTCTAACCACCTGAGCTAACTGGGTGCCCCGTTAAAGTCGTGTTTAAAGGGGAAAATTTATAGCTGTCACTGGACAATTTTATTAAAAAGTAAAACATATTGAATATATAATATAAATGATGTCTTCCACAAAAGAAGATAGGAAAAAACCACCCAAATGAATACATTTTATTAAAGGACATAAAAGACCATCTTAATAAATGAAGAGATATACCATATTTACAAACTGGATGGCTTAGTACTATAAGAATATCAATATTCTGAAATTTACTCTAAAAATCAATACCATCCAGTCAAAACCCCAAAAGGATTATTTTTAAAAAAGCAACTTTTTTTTTTTATGGGTTGGCCAAGTGGCGTGGTGGTTAAGCGCCAGCTTGGGAAGCCAGCAGCCCCAGTTCGGGTCCCACATATGAGGGTCAGTGACACTGCCCTCAAAAAAAAAGCAACTTTTTAAGTTGATCCTCACATTATAGGGAAGAGCAAAAGGCCTAGAATATCTAAGACCTATTAAAGAAAATACAGTGAGGAGATTTCCCCTACCACACACCAAGACTTATTATAAAGCTGTAGTAAATTTAGATTATGTTATTAAAAGGGAAGAAAAAAAGGCCGAAGAGCATAATCAAGTCCATGAACCAAGCTCACTATCATTATTCTCTATTCCTCTTTGTTTTACTCTTTTGCACTTATCATTCCTTAACATGATATGTAGTTTCACCATTTATTTTGTTTATTGTCTGTCTCTGCTTGCTAAACTATAAGGTCAGTGAAGACCAAGATTTTTGACTGTTTTCTATGAAGAGTGCCTGGCTCAAAGTAGATGATCAAGAAACATTGAACGAATAAATAAAAACCTAAATGTGAAAATCAAAACTGGGATATTTTTGAAGAAAATCCAAGGGAATAAATATGTTTATATCATTGGAGTAGGGAAGAATTTCTTAGAAACACTTGATTTCATATGAATTTAAAACTCGTGGAGACACACACACACACACACACACACACACACACACACCCATTATAAAGAAAGTTTATAGAAGCCACAACAGGCTGGAGGAAGATTTATGAGACACACAAGCAAGAATACATAAGGAACTCCAACATACCAGTAAGAAAAGGATAAGCAACCAAGTATAATAAGCAAAGAATATGAAAAGGCCCATTCACAGAAAATAAAAGTACTAAATGGTCAATAAAAACATAAGAGAAGCTCAACCTCACTAGTAATCAGAAAAATGAAGATTAAAACAAAAATAAGATGATATTACACACCATCATATTAACAGTATCTAGTATATTTAAAGATATTTAAAAGTCACTGCCTGAGAATTCAACTTTTAGGTATATATTCTAGCAAAATTCTTGCATATGTACACACTGGGAAATATATAAGACAAACAGTACAGTTTGAAATTATTAAACAAACAGGAAATGCCCAAACTACATTCCATAGTTAGAAAAATGATGTATAAATTCAGGTATAATAATTATAATGGGTTATTCTAATATTAGAATAATGAACCAGAGCTACACATATCAACATGGATTAATTTCAAGAATGAAAAGTTGCAATGAATGTACTGTATGCCATCATTTAAATGAAATTTTAAAAGCTGGAATATAACACTATTTTAAATATCTAGATTCAAAAATATGTAAAGAAATGGTAAATTTTTAAAAAGGGAGAAAAAATTGGATTAGGAAGAAATATACAGGGAGTTTCAACTGGGGATGTAATATGGGAAAAATAAATCAATTATGAGATGCCTATTAACACTTGTCATTTGAGCAAAAATTTAAAAACACACACCAATAACATCAATTTTTGACAAGAATGGTGAGAAACACTGTCATCCACTACTAGTGAGATTGTAAATTGGTGCAGTCATTTTAAAGGGAAATTTGTGAGTGTTTATTAAAAGTTACAATCTGAGTACCTTAAGATTCAGCAATTATTACTTCTATGTGTGTACCCTAGAAAATACTTATAAATGTGCTTTAAAAAAATCTAAGAGGCTGCTCCTCATAATACTACTTGAAATGCGGAAAAACAACTAAATGTCCTTCAATATGAAAATAGGTGAATTAAACACAGTAAAAACCACTCAAAGGAATACTATGCAGCTTTTACAAATAATACATTGTTTGTATGAAGGCTAAATGCAATCCTGAATTGTTCGGTGAAAAAATAAATAAAAACATATGAGGTTATGGTACACTAAAGTTAATCAGAGAACCCAGTGTAGGAAAAGCCTACCTGTAGTGATGAGGAAGACCTTGATGTGGCACAGCTGACCAGAAGACGGCCTATTGAGAAGATAAATGTCTACTATCGTGGCACTGGTTCGAAAATCTGTCAATGCAAAACACAAACATTCATAAGAAGCGTCTTGTATGATTAAGTATCTGACGTGGTCAAACTGACCAATGGAAAAGAGAGACATCATGATGTGGGCAGGGCTAACTGGAGGCCTTCCAGTAGAAATGAGACAGACTCTAGGGCGGGCAGGCTACTCATAAGCTTTCTTGTATGATGAAGAGTACACTTATGCAGGAAAGGCTGTCCAAAGACGGCTTATAAAGACAACTGGGAGGGCCGGCCGAGTGGCGCGGTGGTTAAGCGCTGGCTTCATAAGCCAGCGGCCCCGGTTTGGTCCCACATATGAGGGCCAGAGACACTGCCCTCAAAAAAAAAAAAAAAAAAAAAGACAACTGGGGCTGGCCGAGTGGCGCATTGGTTAAGCGCTGGTTCTGGGATGCCAGCAGCCCCGGTTTGGATCCCACATATGAGGGCCAGTGACACTGCCCTCTACAGCTAACAGCAGCTCCAGGTGGAGCTGGGTGTGCGAGCCCCGGCGACGGTGTAGGCTGCAGCCCCTGCTGCAGTGGGCTGCCAAGGCTACAGTGAATGGCTGGTAGCCAGCGTGAGCGGCTGGCAGCCAGCATGAGCTGCCAATAGCCTCAGTGAGCGTCATCCAGAGGCCGGCGACCGATTTGCCTCATCCGGAAAGAGCGCAATGACGATACCAACATGGGTTAGTGAAGTGGAGTCCTCCGCAACTAGACTGATGAACAAAAAGACAGCAACTTGTCTGTTCCCCTCCCCCAATTCCCCAATAAAGTCTTTAAAAAAAAGACAACTGCTTGTAGAGAATGAACCTGTTATAGGCAGAGGTATGCCAACAGAGAAGAGAAAAATCTTTGAGTCAGTGGAACTGCAGAGACACCTGCTTATACAGAACGGAAGGATCCTACTTTGGGAGGGTATGTCTAGAAGCCTTTCAATAAAGAATAGAAGGAACCTTGGTATAGGTGTGCTAACTAGAGGCTACTTATAGTAATAAGGAGGAGTTGATGTAAGTGGGGCTGTCCAAAGACTTCCTGTAATGAGGAGGAGGAGGACACTCTTGTGGTTGAAACAGAGGTGCTTGTCTATAATGATGACAAGGATTCAGAAGACCCACGTATAGGTAGTGATGACCAAAAGCCTATCTGTAGTGATGAGGAGGACATTGATGTGGCAGAGCTGACCAGAGGCTGCTTATAGAGAAGAAAAATGCCTGAATTTCTTGAAGTATTAGGGGCCTGTGTGAAAAAAAAATTAGGAAAACTCCTGTATGGATGAATAAAAGACAAGCCTGATGGAAGTAATAGAGGATCAAAGATGGACATAATCATGTATAAGCTTACAGATGGAGAGCTGTATGCTTCTCTGGAGACTGGGTGTTAAATAATAATGGAGTGGCAGTCTAGATTTGATTCTATGGAAACAGAAGCCCTGCAGTTGGTAAACTCAAGGTCTAGTTGGGACATTGTCTTCAGCCTTGGTGAGCAAGAGACCTGGTAAAGGACTGTCTCTATTTGTGACTGGGATAGGTATGTGCAGAGCACAAGTGAAGGGTTCCCAACAAGAAAATTATACCAAGTAGTACTAGAGTTTAAGAGAAAATACTTCTGAGTTTAAATAAACAGTTCAATAACAATGACCTAAAATTCCACGTGATAAAAATTCCTGTTAAAGTTACAAGAAAACAAATAAGTGCTATTTAACATCAACAAATTAATAATAAGATGTCCACTTCCTGTAATAAGAGATGATGAGGGGAAAACACATGAGTGGGGGTTGTCCTGGTGCACATGGGGAGCACATCAGAGCCAATTTTGTCTAGGTGGGGACTGCCTTAGGAAGTGAGGGTCCTATTCTGGGCAGAGTACTACTACTCTTGGTTGACATACTGACCATGAAATCCTCCTGCAGGGCTCTCCTCAGCCCTTCCATAGCATATTTCTGGATACCATTTTTTTTTTTAGCTGAGCCATCCTGCCACCTGTTGGCAGCTCAATGGCAACTCAGCTCGGGCTGGCCTCGAACCGCTGTTGCTCAGAGCTCAGCTTGCACTCATAGCATATTTCTGAATGAAAACTTATCCCTTGCAGAATTGATCCCTTTAATACAGTTATAGTTGTTGTTGTTTTTTTAAAGATTTTATTGGGGAATTGGGGGAGGAGAACACACAAGTTGCTGTCCTTTTGTTCTTCAGTCTTGTTGTGGAGGACTTTGCTTCACTGGCCCATGTTGGTATCATCATTGCACTCTTCTCGGGTGAGGCAGATCGGTCACCAGCCTCTGGACGGCCGTTCACAGCGGCTCTTGGCAACTCACACTGGCTGCCGGACACTCACTGTAGCCTATGGCAGCCCACTGCAGCAGAGGCTGCAGCTATGCTGGCCAGGGGACTCACAGGAGCCCAGCTCCAGGTGGAGCTGTTGTTTAACATCTTAGCTGTAAAAGGCAGTGTCACTGGCCCTCATGTGGGATCCAAACCGGGGCTGCTGGCATCCCAAACCAGCTCTTAACCAATGCGCCACTTAGCCAGCCTTTTTTTTTTAAAAGATTTTATTGGGGAATTCAGGGAGGGGAACAGCACTGGGGAATCAGGGAAGAAGAACAGACAAGATGCTGTCCTTTTGTTCTTCGGCCTAGTTTTGGAAGACGTCGCTTCACTGGCCTATGTTGGCATTATTGTGCTCTTCCCGGGTGAGGCAGTCACTCTCCGGCCATTAGACAGACACTCACAGGGGCTCAGGGCAGCTCACACTGGCTGCCGGCCACTCATGGTAGCTTACGGCAGCCCACTGAAGCACGGGCTGCAGCCTACACTATCGCTGGCAACTCACGGCAGCTCAGCTCCAAGTTTAGCTGTTGTTCACCATCTCAGCTCTAGAGGGCACAGTATGACTGGCCCTATGTGGGATCCCAACTGGGGTCCTGCTGCCCAGAGCTGGCGTCCCAAGCCAATTCTTAACCAACTGAGCCACTTGGCCGGCCCTACGGTTGTTTTTTTAAGATTTTTATTGAGGAATTGGGCAAGGGGAGCCTTGCGTTTTTCCAGGACCCCTCAGTTCCAAGTCAAGTTGTTGTCCTTCAATCTTAGTTGTGTTGGGTGCAAGCTCAGCTCCAAATCCAGTCCCCACTTTCAATCTAGTTGTGGGGGGTGGGGGGTGGTCGGCGTAGTCCACCATCCCATATGGGTGTCGAACCAGCAACCTTGCTGCTAAGAGCACAGGTTCTCAGTTCTCACCAGCTCAGTGGCTGCTCAGCTCGGGTGGAGCTCACTGGCGATTTAGGAATCGAAAGGGGGACCCTGTTGTTCAGAGCTCACACTCTTAACCAACTGAGCCTCTCTGCCGGTCCTCCTTAATACAGTTTTTAGTTCTAGAGTTCCCAGATTTTACTTGACTCTGGGGCTTATGAAGATACTTTTAGTACAAAGACAGGTCTTCACGATCCATTCATCCTAGATGACTGGTGCCCAGAAAGAAGATGTTGCTCACATCCTGAAGAAATAACTCTTCTGGGAATGGAGCCACCTGCATTCCTTCTGTGATGTTGTTTACACTCAGTCACTGCTTACATCATCCTCCCTTTACAGTGAGGAATTTACTTTAGCAAAGAGAGTTCTGGTCTTATTCTAACCCTAGCCCCAGCTGGTCACCCTCCATCCCCCATCCTTGGACCTGTCTGTGAAGAAACAGTTGCACAGTGGGACCTGGAGGTAACCATAAAATCACCAAATAAAGGTGAATGGCCTAGGCTGAGAAGCATTCCACAACACAGCTTGCCACCCAGCTGAGAGAGCAAGAGCACTAGACTTTACTTCCAACACATCAAGTACTCTTGATATAAGCACAAAACTAGGAACCACATTCTTGGCTTATTCTGAGAAAAAGAAAGAAACCAGTTTGTGAGATGATAACCTTGATTGGACAAAAGATTACTCATAGTTTGTCATGTATTATCTTTACTTTTCTTTCTTTCTTTCTTTCTTTCTTTCTTTCTTTCTTTCTTTCTTTCTTTCTTTCTTTCTTTCTTTCTTTCTTTCTTTCTTTCTTTCTTTTTTGAGGACAGTGTCACTGGCCTTCATATGTGGGACCCGAACTGAGGCTGCTCGCTTCCCAAGCCAGAGCTTAACCACTGCGCCACTCAGCCGGCCCTATCTTTATAGTCTTTAAGTCTTTTGATGAAAATACACGAAGTCCAAATTGGGAGAAATTCAATGATTTTTTTTTATCGTTTCTTTATGAATTCAATATAATTTAGAATTAGGAAGTTAAACTTTTAAAAAATGTTTATGCATATAGTTTCTATTCTGTTTTTCACAATTTGGAGGCAGTTTTTGTTTTGTGATTATTTTAGGGCAATTTTATTTCTATTATAAACCATGTACAGTGTATTCTCATTCTTATCTTTCACGAGTTACACATGAATTTCTTAACTTAAAAAAAGGTTGAAGGGCTGGCCGAGTGGCACATTGGTTAGTATCCAGCCTGGGACGCCAACTCTGAGCAGCAGGGCGCCTGTTTGGATCCCACATATGAGGGCCAGTGACACTGGCCTCTACAGATAAGATGGTAAACAACAGCTCCACCTGGAGCTGGGCTGCCGTGAGTCACTGGCAGCAGTGTAGGATGCAGCTCCTGCTGCAGTGGGCTGCCATAAGCTACCATGAGAGGCCAGCAGCCAGAGTGAGTGGCTGGCAGCTGGTGTGAGCTGCCAAGAGCCACCATGAGCGGCTGAACAAAGGCCGGCAACCAATCTGCCTCACCGAGAAGAGAGCAATGATAATACCAACATGGGCCAGTGAAGCGACATCCTCCACAACTAGACTGAAGAACAAAAAGACAGCCAACTAGTCTGTTCCTCTTCCCTGATTCCCCAATGTTGTTCCCCTCCCCCAACTCCCCAATAAAATCTTTTTTTAAAAAAGATTGAAAATAAATTTTGCCAGCCACCAAATCATTACTTTGTAACTCATACAAATTTGGAGTTGATTAGTAACCAAACACCCCCCTCCTTTTTGACAATGTTATGCCAATTTTTTCATGTTCCATACAGATACTCCCTAACAACATCATTCTCCCCTTTCAGAATTGACCTAAACTTTGAAGAGTTCCCTGCCTTGTTGCAGCTAATCCCCTTCCAAGGGTCAGCCTATGGGTGCCCTCATCCCTTTGACATATACATGAAGGACTTACATGGTGAACAGACAATTGGTAGCAGTCAACACCATAGAATCAAATGCCCAAGCTCACTAGCATCAAACAGCAGTTGATTATCAACTAATGTTAAGGGAAAAGTAGGACTCAATGAACCCAGAGCTGATACCCTGGATACTGCACATTGAATTGTGAGGTGATAGCCCTTGAATGGGCTATTGCTCTGCCTTTCTGTGGGTAGGAAGAACTGACCTGGCATGGTTTGAGAGGCCTTCTCTGCATAGACTTAAGTGTTAAGATAGCAGTCTTTTAAAAGGAATGTATCATTTAGTCAAGTAGAAAACTGCTAGGAAAAAATTTTTTAAAATACTGTCTTGTGATCTTTATGAAGTATATGATAAAATATAGAGAAGTTTTGAAATTATGTGTATGTACTGGGGGTACCAAAAAATGTATACACATTTTAAGAGATGTTTTCTATGCTCAAGCAGTAGTTCACTGTAATCAGAAGCGTCTGGACGCTGATGGTAAACACTTTGAGCACCTCTTGTAATTGCAGAAGTCAAACGTGACTTGTATTCATTTTCTGTTATCAGTATATATTGAGTATTGCAATTAATACAGTTTTGTCCTTTCTTAAAATGTGTATACATTCTTTGGCACTATATATACGCCACACACACACACACACACACACACACACACACACACTCACACACACACATTTTAGGAAATATATATACCAATAACAAAAGATGAATACAAGTCATGTGTATACATTTTTGGCACACCTGGTCTGTTGTGTTTGTGTGTGTGTGTGTGTGTGTGTGTGTGTGTGTGTGTGTGTTTCTATTTTCAGAGGTAGGAGAGTTTTGTCTCTTTGGTCTTCTTTGGGACACTTTTTTTTGCATTATACTTTAAAAGATCAATTCACCTTTGGATATTTTAGCAATATTTTGCATATTTTTGTTCAGTTATTCATTTGTTTACTTATTAATGAATTCATAATTACCCCCATAAACCTACTACCCAACCTGAGAATTAGAACATTAACAGAAACTATTATCTGCCTATGTTGGTCCCTTCCTCATATTTTGTCCCTTGCCTCCACCAACCCAACATAGTGCTTATCCTGAATTTTGTGCAGTAATTCTCTTCCTTAATTTTTTAATGGAGATGAAATTTACGTAACATAAAAATAATAATTTAAAAAAGCGTACAAGTCAGTGGCATCTAGTACATTTACAATTCATGCAGCAGTCACCTCTATCTAGTTCCAAAACATTTTTATCATCACAAGTGAAAACCCTGTACCCATTAAGCAGTTATCCCTAGAATGCCAACATTCTTTGGCTCATAGACACATCACTCCAATCTCTGTTTCCATCATGTCATCTCCTTCTCTTCTTCTGTTTCTGTTGTCATATCAGATTCTGACCCTCCAACTCCTTCTTATAAGGTCCCTTCTGCTTAACATTGGGCCCAGCTGGATAATCCAGAATATCCCCATCTAAAAATCCTTAATGTAATCACATTTTCAAAGTCCCCTTTGACATGTTAGGTAAGGTATTCACAGGTTTCTAGGATTAAGATGTTGACATCTCTGGGGGATCATTATTCAACCTAACAGAGTTGGCCTTCTGACCTGCAAAGTTTCATGTCTGTCTCACATGCAAAACACTCATATATTCATCTTATCCCAAGATTCCCAAAAGTCTTGAAATCATCAGCTCTAGTACAAAATATCACCTAAGTCTCAAAAGCTCAAGAGTGTCAAATCTCATCATCTAAATTATCAAAATTTTGTATGATTAAGGCTCTGTATATTATCCATACTGGGGCAGATCTATCTGTGGATCTATCAATCTGTGGATCTATCAAACTTGGAAAGAAGTCATCTGATTATAAAAATAATGGTGGAAGGGGCATAGGATAATAGTTATAGACATTATCATTCAAAACTGAAGAAAATAAATATACCACAATTTTTTGTCCAATCATCTATTGATGGGCATTTCAGTTGTTTCCATATCTTGGCCGCTTTGCAGTAAACATGGATGGACCTAGAGGATATTATGTTAAGTGAAATAAGGCCGACTGAGAAAGACAAATACCATATGATCGCCCTTATGTGTAGAATCTAAAAAAACACCAAAACAGTAAATGAGCAAACAAAACAGAAATAGACTCATAGATACAGAGAACAAATTGATGGTTGCTATAAGGGAAGGGGGTTGAGGGATGGATGAGGGGGCCTCTGAGGAGGATGCCAAAAATGTATTCATATTTTAAGAAAAGAAAACTGTATAAATTGTAATACTCAATGTATACCGATAACAAAAGATGAGGTGCTCAAAGTTTTTACCATCAGCATACAGACACTTCTGATTACAGTGAACTACTGCTTGAGTAATATTGACTAAAGTGTCCACTTTTTTTTTTTTTTTTGAGGGCAGTGTCACTGGCCCTCATATGTGGGACCTGAACTGGGGCCGCTGGTTTCCCAAGCCAGCGCTTAACCACCGCGCCACTCAGTCGGCCCATAAAGTGTCCACTTTCATACATTTTTTGGCACTATATATATTTTTTTCCTTCCCCTCCCCAACAGGGTGTAAAATACAGCATAGGGGATATAGTCAATAGTATTGTAATTGTTATGTATGATGTCAGATGGTTAGTAGACTCAGTGGGGTTATCATTTTGTAAGGGGTGTAAATGTCTAATCATTATGTTGTTTTGTACAACTGAAACTAAGAAAAAAAATTTAAAAATAAAATTTAAAAAAAAATGAAGAAAATAGAAGGATAAATGGAGCGACCAGTCTTGAGCAATTCTGAAATCAAAATGGGTAATCTATATTAGGTTGCAGGGATGATTCAAGACGGGAATCATCCTCTGTGGGTCAAGGCTCTAATTTCCATGTTCGCAGCTCTACCCTCAGGGTCTGTGACTCTGCCCTCAGAGTCATACTTCCTTTAGGGTAGCATGTGTTTATAGCTGAGTAGTTTTATCAGCTTATTTCCCACCTGTAAAAGCTTGGCAGTCCAACAACCTTCTTTCATTTTTATCCTTTATGCCCTTCAATCTAAAACGACAGTGTGTCTGCTGATATAAGATTCTCAATCACAAGAACTTTGTGAGTCACCTGTGTATGTCATGGAGAGTCACTACCTTAAACAAGATGCTTTTCCACAGACCTTTTTTTAAAAAAAAAAAAAATAATTCCATTGCTGTTCCTGATTTCTGCTGAGATACCCGAGGGTATACATGAGTCACATTCCAAACTTCTTCAAAGACCTCTCTGTAACTGAATATTCTGACTTTCTGATATTTTTAAGGCATAGAAAAAGTATCCCCAGCTACACTCTTTCCCACCAGAGGACACTTTCTCCTAATTGTATTTCCTATTTTTATCATTCTTTGAATTTGTACAGGCCAAGAATTTCTAGAATAATCAAGTAATGGTTTGTTGAGGCTGAAAAGTTCTTCCCTCAATTTATCCCTTTCCTCTCTCATTTTACTATAAACAGCAAAAAGAAATCAGGACACACCTTGACCAGTTTCCACCAAAATCTCAGTGAAACATTAAAGTTTATTGTTTACAAATTTGGGTTTCTTCACAGCGATAGGATACAATTCAGCTAAGCTATCTGCCACTATAAAATAAGAATCACTCAGAAAAGTTGCAAAATACAAAATCAACACACAACTGGACAGAAAATATTTCCCCTAAACCAGAAACAAGACAAGGATGCCTTATTTTACCACTTCTATTCAAAAAGCACTGGATATTCTAGCCAGAGTAATTAGATGAGAAAAAGAATCAAAAGGCATTAAAATTCAGGTATTATGCTCCCAGATGTCAAACTATACTATAATACAAAACTATAGAAAACAAAACAGTACTGTAACTGGCACAAAAATGGACATATAGATAAATGGAACAGAAAAGAGAGCCCAGAAATAAACCCATGTTTATATAGTCAATTAATCCATAACAGAGGAGGCAAGAATATACAATGGAGAAAAGACATTCTCTTCAATAAATGGTATTGGGAAAAACAGGACAGACACATACACAAAAAAAGGAAACTAGACCATTACTTACACCATATATAAAGATAAAATAAAAATGAATTAAAGACTTAAATCTAAGATCTGGAACAACAAAACTCCTAGAATAAAACATAGACATTGACTTCACCCTTAGCAATTTTGGGGGGATGTGTCTCCTCGTGCAAGGGCAACAAAAGCAAAAATAAACAAACGTGACTACATCATCCTAAAAAGCTTTCACACAATGAAGGAAACCATCAACAAAATGAAAAGGAAGCCTACCAAAAGTGAGAACATATTTGTAAATGGTATATACAATAAGAGGCTACTATGCAAAATATATATAAAACACACAACAACAACAAAAATCTGATTAAAAATGGGCTGAAGACCTGAGTAAACATTTCTTCAAAGAAGACATACAAATGGCAAACAGATACATGAAGAGATGCTCATCATCACTAATAATCAGGGAAATGCAAATCAAAACCACTGAGATATCACTTCACACCTGTCAGAATAGCTTTATCAAAAAGACAACAAATAACAGGTGTTGGTGAGGATCTGGGGAAATGGTAACCCTCATGCACTGTTGGTGGGATTGTAAAATGATGCAGCCACTATGGAAAACAGTATGAAGTTCCCTCAAAAAATTAAAAATAGAACCATATGACCCAGCAATTCCACTTCTGGGCATTTATCCCAAGAAATAAGAAACACTAATTTGAAAAGGTATGTACACTCCTATGTTCATTGCAGCATTATTTATAATAGCCAAGATATGGAAGCCACTTAGGCATTCATCAAGAGATTAATGGATAAGATTTATGTACATATGGAATATGTATATAATGATATATTACTCAGCCATAAAAAGTGAAATCTTCCCATTTGTGACAACATGGATGTATTTAGAGGGTATTATGCTAAGTTAAATAAGTTACACACAGAAAGATAACTATTGTGTGATTTGTTATATGTGGAACCTGAAGGTCAAAACAAAAGAGCAAGCAAAACAAAACAGAAACAAACACACAGATACAGAGAATAACCTGATGATTGCCAGAGGGAATGTAAATGACATTTTCTCTTAATTTTATTGTCTGGTTGTCCACTTCTAGTATACAGAAACACAGTATATTTTTGCTTGTTGATCTCATATCTTGAAATTTTGTTGAATTCATTTATTAGATCTAATATTTTTTTTTTTTGGTGGGCAGTGTCCCTGGCCCTCCTATGTGGGATGTGAACCGGGGCCGCTGGCGTCCCAAAACCAGCGCTTAACCGCCGCGCCACTCGGCCGGCCCTAGATCTAATATTTTTAATGGATTATTTAGTGTTTTCTCCATAAGAGGTCACGTCATCTGCACATGCACAATTTTTACTTTTTCATTTTCAACTTAGATGGCTTTTGTTTTTTTTCTTTGCTATTTAATCCGACTAGAACTTCCAATATCATGTTGACTAGAAGTGATGAGTATGTGCACTCTTATGTTGTTCCTGATATTAGGGGTAAAGCTTTTAGCCTGTCATCATTGAGTGTACTCTTAGTTGTGAAATTTTCATAAATGCTCTTTATTATGTTGAAACTCTTCCTTTCCTAACTTGTTAAGTGTTTTCATCATGAAGGGATGTTGAGAGTCTGTCAGATGCTTTTTCTCCATCAATTAAGATGATCGTATGGTTTTCCTTTCTCATTCTGCTAATGTGGTGTATTACTTTGGTTGGTTTTTATGCTTTGAAACACTAGCACCAACATTCTATCCCTAGCAACAATGCTACCTCAGCATTTCTGGGATAAATATAACTTGGTCATGATTGAATAATCCTTTCAATTTGCTGCTGGATTTAATCTGGCAGTGTTTTGTTTAATAGTTTTACATCTGTATTCATAAGTGTTATTGGTCTGTAATTCTCTTTCCTTGTAATATCTCTGGCTTTTGTATCAAGGTAATGCTGGTTTCATAGACTGAGTTACGAAGTCAATTGTTTTAGAATTTGAGAAGAATTGATAATACTTCTTTAAAAGTTTGATAGAATTCACCAATGAAGCCATATGGTCCTGAGCTTTCCTTTGTTAGGAGGTGATGACTAATTTGATCTTCCTAGTAATAGGTCTATTCAGATCTTCTATTTATTGTTGTATCAGTTTGGGTAATCTGCGTTTCTTTAAATTTGCCCATTTCTTCTATATTATCTAATTTCTTAGTATAAAATCGTTCGTAGTATTCTTTATAATCCTATTTATATCTGTAAGGTTGATAATAATGTCCCCACTTTCAATTTTTATATTTAAACTTGAGACTTCCTTTTTCTTAATCAGTCTAACTTAAGGTTAATCAATTACACTGATCTTTTCAAAGAATCAATGTTTGGTTTTATTTTTTTTCTAATCTTTTTTAAAATTTCCGGGGCCGGCCAAGTGGCGCATTGGTTAAGAGCTGGTTTTGGGATGCCAGCAGCCCCGGTTCAGATCCCACATATGAGGGCCAGTGACACTGCCCTCTACAGCTAACAACAGCTCCACCTGGAGCTGGGCTGCGAGCCACAGCGATGGTGTAGGCTGCAGCCCCTGCTGCAGTGGGCTGCCATAGGCTACAGTGAATGGCCGGCAGCCAGCATGAGTTGCCAATAGCCGCGGTGAGCAACCAACCAGAGGCCAGCGACCGATCTGCCTCATCTGGGAAGAGCGCAATGATGATACCAACATGGGCCAGTGAAGCAACGTCCTCCACAACTAGAGTGAAGAACAAAATGACAGCAACTTGTCTGTTCCCCTTCCCCAATTCCCCAATAAAATCTTTAAAAGAAAAATTCCTATTCAATATATCTCTACTATAATATTTATCTCTTTCCTTACACTAGTTAGTTGACCAGCTAATTTATTCTTCTTTTTTTTGTTTCTCTAGGTGTAACTGCAGTTTATTATTTTGAAATATTTTTATCTTTTAATGTAGGCATTTACAACTATAAATTTTCCTCTGAACACTCCAGAAAATACACTTTGTATATCAGTCTTTTAAAATTGATTGAGGGCTGGCCAAGTGGCGCAGTTGGTTAAGAGCTCGCTCAAGAGTGTGAGCTGAGCTCTAAGCAACGGCGGTTCGAGGCCAGCCCAAGCTGAGTTGCCGTTGAGCTGCCAACAGGTGGCAGGATGGCTCAGCTAAAAAAAAATTGATTGAGACTAGTTATATGGTCTAACCTATGACTTATCTAAGAGAATGTTCCATGTGCCCTTAAGAAGAAGGTGTAGTCTGCTGTTTATTATTATTTATTATAAAAATAATAATTTATTATTAGGTGTAGTTGGCTTATAGTGCTGTTCAAGTCCTCTGTTTCCTTATTAGTCTTCTATCGGGTTGCTCTATCCATTATTTAATATGGTGTATTTATTTCTTCAATTTTTATTTTATAATTATTTTTAATTTTTATTAAATTTATTGGGGTGACATTGGTTAGTAAAATTATGTAAGTTTCAAGCGCACATTTATATAACACCTCATCTATATTTTTCATTGTGTATTCACCACCCAGAGTCAGTTCTTCCATCATCATATATTTGGCTCCCTTTACCCTCTTCTACAATCCCTCCTTCCCCTTTACCCTCTGGTAACCACTAAACTGTTGTCTGCCGTCTATGAGTTTTTGTTTCTTTATTCGTCTTGTTCCTTTGTTGCCTTCAGTTTTATATCCCACAAATGAGTGAAGTCATATGGTTCTTGACTTTTTCTGTCTGACTTACTTCGCTCAGCATGATAATCTCAAGATCCACCCATGTTGTAGCAAAAAGTAGTATTCCATCTTTTCTTATGGCTGAGTAATATTCCATTGTATATATGTACTACATATTCTTTATGCAAACATCTATAGAAGGACACTGGTTGTTTCCATGTCTTGGCCACCATGAATAATGCTGCAATGAACATAGGGGTACATCTATCTTTACAGATAAATGTTTTCAGATTTTTTGGGTAGATACCCAGAAGAGGGATTGCTGGGTCATATGGTAGTTCTATTCTTAATTTTTTGAGGAGCCTCCATACTGTTTTCCATAGAATTAACTATTTCTCCCTTCAGTTTAGT
Organism: Aselliscus stoliczkanus; assembly: GCA_033961575.1. NCBI lineage: Eukaryota > Metazoa > Chordata > Mammalia > Chiroptera > Hipposideridae > Aselliscus > Aselliscus stoliczkanus. Next base: position 123,027,061 of record CM066737.1, on the reverse strand, counting down.
TAATTTTTGTGCTTTATATATTTTGGGGCACTGTTGTTAGATGCATGTACATTTTATAATTGTTATATCTTCTGGTTGAATTGATTATTTTATCAGTATATAATATCGTTTTTTGTCTCTTGTAACAATTTTTGACTAAAATCTATTTTGTCTGATTAATAGTATGTACACCCTAGCTTTTTTTGTTACAATTTCCATAGAATATTTTTGAAATGTTTTTCTCTTTCAACAGCATATTGATGAGTCATGTTTCTTTTTAAAAATTCATTTTGCCAATCTCTGTGTTTCAAGTAAAATCTTTAATTCATTTACAGTGACTACTGATAAGGACTTTTGCCATTTTGCTATGTTTTTTTGATATTTCTTATATATTTTTTGCTCCTCAATTGCTCTATTATTGTCTGATTTGTGTTCAATTGATTTTTTCTAGTGTACCACTTTGATTCCCTCCTTATTTTATTTGTGTGTGTATATATATAGTTATTTTCTTAGTGATTACCAGGGTATTAAAAATGAATAACAAGGCTGGCTGAGTGGCTCAGTTAGTTAAGAACGCAAGCTCTGAGCAAAAGGGTTGCCGGTTCAATTCCCACATGGTCCAGTGAGCTGCATCTGAACTGAGTTGCCATCGAGCTGCCAACAATGGCTCAGCTGGTGAGAGCACGTGCTCTTAACAACAAGGCTGCCAGTTCGACTTCCTCATGGGATGGTGGGCTATGCCCACCAGCAACTAAGATTGAACATGGCACCTTGACCTGAGCTGCCCTGAGCTGCCAACAGGCGGCCAGATGGATCAGTGGTTACAGCGTGTGCTCTTAGCAACAAGGTCTCCGGTTTGACTCCCCCACGAGATGGTGGGCAACGCCCTCCCACAGCTAAGATTGAACACAGCACTTAGAGCTGAGTCGCTGCAAGCTGCCCACGGGGGGCCGGATGGCGAATGAACTTGGAGCTGAGCTAGCTGCACCCTCCACAACTCAGATTGAAGGACAACAACTTGGCTGTTCCACTTCCCCAATTCCCCAACACTGTTCCCCTCCCCCAATTCCCCAATAAAATCTTTTAAATAAATAATATAGAAAGAAATAATCTATTTTAAGTTGATATCAATTTCTCTCTGCCCCTTTCCTTTCCTTCTGGGGATTCCATATGCATATGGTACACTCAATGGTGTACCTTATATACTCTTTATTTTTCTTTATTCTTTTTCTGCTCCTCAGACTGAATAATTTCAATTGACCTATTTTCACGTTTGCTTATTGTTTCTTCTTCTTGCTCAAATCTGTTGCTGAACCCCTTTAGTGAATTTTTCATTTTAGTTGTGATTTTCAGCTTCAGAATTTCTATTTGGTTCTTAAAATTCTTTTCATTAATATTCTCTTTGGTGAAACATCATTCTCCTGGATTCTATTACTTATTTATGACAGGTTTCCTTGAGCTTTTTGAGCATATTTATGACATTTGATTTAAAGTCCTTTTCTGGTAAGTTCAATGTCTGGGGTTTCTCAAAGACAGCATTGTTGATTTTTTTTTCCCTTTTGATGGGCCAGACTTTCTTGTTTACTTGTTTGTTTGTTTAATTGCTTGCCTTTTTTGGTTATTTATGTTGTTTAAAATGGAACATTTTTAATATTCTAGTGTGATAATTTTGTAAACCAGATTCTCTTCCCTCTCTATGGTGGTGGTGTTACTTGTTTGCGGTTGGCTGTTTTTTGTTTTTTTTTGCAGTTGAGGTACTCCTTCAAAGCTTAGGCAGGTTACTTACAACTCTGCTTTAAGCTTCATTTTCTGCCTACAGGGAGTCTAAAGATCATCCTGAGGTAAAAATTTAGGGTTTTCTCAGGTATTTTCTGGCATATATGTAACTGTTAGCATATGCATGGCCTACTGGGTTTCTTGGTATATGCAGGATCTTTTCTAAGTCCTTATCCCCCCATGTATCTCATTCCCCAGCTTCTTACTTGCTAAGTTTTCAGTCTGTCTGATGCTTATCCCCTGTGTTGTCCATTACCTCAAACAATTTCAACCAGTATATTATCCCTTAAATTATATTTTAAAATGCTTCACAGAAGTTTTCTATGCCTCTGAGAGAGTTCGGAGAGGGGGTAAACAGCAAGGCAGGCAGAGGCATACAACCACAATTCTTTGATAACTGGGTCCTTTTAACTCTCTGACAGCAGTAAGGCACACCAAGAAAGTTGGCCACTGTCCCATGGCCACTGCTGGACTGTGGAGTGAAGAACCGTAGGTGGGTAAAGTGCTTCAAGGCTCTCTTATGGCATTTTGCAGCCTCTTTCTTCATTAAACACTCGACTGTTTTTTTTTAAGCTTTTTCTTATATTTTAGAGTTCTAAAAATACCAAAAAAAAGTTAACTCTGACAGTTTTTTAGCAGCTTGTTAGTTGCTTGTATGATGGCACTGATCCTTGTAGTTCCCTGCTGCACTATTCTCAGTGACATCATTTGGTTGTTTTTAAGAGGATTTCACATTATTCAGAAGAAAAAAAATGCTTCTGCAAATAGATGTCTATGCAACTGTATTGAATATATGTGTTTTTATTTTCTGGAAATGCATATATTCTCTCCAATGGTAGTGTGTCCATCAATTGGTGGCCACGAAGAATTTGAAGTCATAGTTGCAAATGAACACAGCTAAGTTATTCTGATACTGAGTGGATGTAGTTTTTAAAGTCTCCACTTTTAGGGCGGGCCGAGTGGCGCCGTGGTTAAGTGCTGATTTGGGAAGCCAGCGGCCCCGGTTCGGGTCCCACATATGAGGGCCAGTGACACTGCCTTCAAAAACAACAACAACAACAAAATGTCTCCACCTTTAAAGATGCTCATTTGACTGTCTCCAATTTGATGATTTCCTACAGAGTGAATTAGGAAAACTTATACTTAGGTGAATATTTTGCTAAGAATTGTTAAAACATTCCAGATGCCTTTTTAAAAGGACAAAAATTGCAGGATGTTATTGGAACACTATGACTCTTGGCCCCATTCTTAAGTTCCAAGATATGCCAGTACTAGTCAAAGTGTAGTCATTGTATCAGCTGCATCATTATCACCAAGGAGTAAGAAATGGAAAGTTATGAGCCCCACCACAGACATACTGAAGAAAGGGACCAGGAATTTATATTTTAATATGCTCTCTATTTCGTTCATATGCACAGTAAAGTTTTAAAAGCATTGTAAAATATAATATTGCTTGAAAATTCCCATTTTTTTGACCCCTACTGCCTCCCCAATACCATCCAGCAGATGATGATCCAGGCAGAAATGTTATGCTGACATTAAATAATTAACTAAGGATTGAAGGGAGTGGTAGATGAGGGTAAATGGGATCAAATACATGGTGATGGAAGGAGAACTGACTCTGGGTGGTGAACACACAATGTGATGTATTACAGAATTGTACACTTAAAACCTATGTAACTTTACTAACCATTGTCACCCCGATAAACTTTAAATAAATACATACATACATGCATACATAAAACAGAAGATTAAATTTAAAAAGTAATTAATATAATTTCCATTTTTTTACTCTACATATGTTATCAGTCAGAAAATACCGGAAAATTTTAGGAATTTGGGTTTCCATCTAGAATTTAATGTAGATTAATTTCATTTAGCTCTCGCTATATGGGCACTCACTTTGTTTCTTGGTTATTACCTGTTGTTGGTAATTGTTGGTATCCTATAATTCTAAAAGCAATTATACAGAGGGTGTCAAAAAATGTATACACATTTTAAGAAAGAAAAAAAGTATTAAAATTATGCTGATGGTAACTACTTTGAGCACCTCTTGTAATTGAAGAAATCAAATGTGACTTGTATTCATCTTTTGTTATCAGTATATATTAAGTATTACAGTTTTACTATAGTTTTTTCCTTTCTTAAAATGTGTATACATTTTTGGCACCCTCTGTATTAGTAACATAATAATTGTTACTTTAAAAAAATTTTTAAATTAGTTTCAGGTGTACAAAACAATGTAATAGTTAGACATTTACACCCCTCACAAAGTGATAACCCCCTCTCCCAATCTACTACCCCTCTGACATCATGTATAGTTGTTACAATTCCATTGACTCTATTCCGTATGCTGTACTCCACACCCTGTGAATATATATATATATATATATATATATATATATATATATATATAATTATAGTTGACATTCAATATTATTCAGCTTCACCTTTAGGTGTACAACGCAGTGGTCAGGCATCTACACTGTCCATGAAGTGGTAAACACAGATTGATAGTCACAATATTGCCACAGAGATACGAAAAACTTTGGGGAATATAATCAATAATGTTGTAAAGATTTTGTAGGGTATCAGATGGGCACTTGTTACTTTTTTTTTACCAGTCAGTTCTACAACCCTGTCTGCCTATGTGGTTCCTTCTTTTGTTTGTTTGTTTGCTTTAATTATTTTTTCAGTTACAGTTAAAATTCAATATTATTTTAAATTAGTTTCAGGTGTACAGCATAGTGGTTAGACATTTATATAATTTATGCAGTGATCCCCCCAATTAGTCTAGTACCCACCTGGCACTATACATAGCTGTTGCAATATTATCTACTGTTTTCTCTATGCTGTATTTTACATCCCTGTGACTATTTTGTAACTTACCAAGTTGTATTTCATAATCCTTTCACCTTTCTCACCCAGTTCCCCAACCCCTCTCCCCTCTGGCAACTATCAGTTTGTTCCCTGCATCTATGAGTCTGTTTCTGTTTTGTGTGTTCATTTATTTTGTTCTTTAGATTCCACGTATAGGTAAGATCTCATGGTCTGACTTATTTCACTTAGCATAATACCCTCTAGATCCATTCATATTGTTGCAAATGATAAGATTTCATTCTTTTTTATGGCCAAGTAATATTCCATTATATGTCTCTCTCTCTCTCTCTCTCTCTCTCTCTCTCTCTCTCTATATATATATATATATATATATATATATATATATATATTCACATCTTCTAAATTGGGCTGATTTCCCCTGCTTCAAGCCCATATGCCTAATCCAGGATTCTCCTAATCAAGACAATATGTGTCATGCTTAGCTTTTTAAATTCTCTGTCTCCACTGTGACTTCACCCTTAACTATCAATAAGTAAACTAGTACCTGGGATATAATAGATGTTCAGTAAATATGATTTCTAAATGAATAAAATGCCTGGCAAATAGTAGGTGTTCAATAAATGGTAACCATTGCTATTGCTACTACTATTTTATTCTGGACTAGATGTTATGGAAGGAGAAGAAATAGAAAGTCAATGAGAATATTACAAGTTGCTGAACAACAGGGAAATTTAGATGTTGAGGGAAAATCCTGAGGATGGTGCTCAATTTTTTACATACAACTGGAGACACTTTAGGGGAACACCTACTCAGCTGCTCAGAGACAGCTATTATTATTTGTACATGTACCACCAACAAGACATTACTCTAAGTGCTTTACATGTATTAATTCATTTAATCCTCAAAACAATTGCTTTACCAGAAAGGTATAATATATCCATCCATGATTGCACAGATAAGGACACCCAGCACAGAATGGTTCAGTATCTTTCCAAGGTTTGCAGTCTCATGTATGGTGGAATTTAGAATTGGTACCAGGTAGTCTCCCTCCAGAGCCCATGCCTTTTACCACTGTGCACTACTGCCTCCCTTTAGATGGCCAGGAGAGGAGACACTGTGGAATGCCTTTTTTTATGGATAAGGAGAGATAGGTTGTATTACCAGTTTCATAGATGAGGCAGGGAGAAAAAGAGACCTATGGAAAACGATGCAGTGAGTAAAGACTCTGGTACTGGGGTGCAGATATCCTGCCTAAACCTTCAGTGTTCTCCATGGAGACATCATTTTGCCTGTTTCCTCTGGTGTTTTTCTTTCTGCAGGACAGTGTGTGGGTGATTATTCACAGTTAACTTAAAAGTAACAATTGTACAAAAAGCATGCACTTTCATGTGGAATGGGCATGAAGTTTTTCTCACAGAACAGGATGGTTTTCAAAGTTTGAAATTGAATTGTATGTAGCCAGTAAAATAATTATATATATGGATTTTTTTTCTAACCATGGGAATATTGTGTGGAAAAATTGAAAGACTGAAATGCGCTTTGGAAATTTGAGTGACTTTGTTGTTCTCTTTTAATTGTCAGCATTGTTGATCATGATCACATAGTACATACTATAAGGAGAAGGAAAAAAAAGAATATATAAAACTCCAAAATTGTCACAAAATCTGGGAGAAAGGGAAGGAGAGAACTCCCAGCCCTTTGTTCCTCCACTCCAGTAACAGTCTCAGGACCTAACTTTTGGTCAAATCTCAGACTCTCTTCCAAATCTTCCTTCTCACTGGAGTTACCCAGCTTTAGGAGTTTTGTTTGTTTGTTTTGTTTTATCTCACATCTTGGCTGTAGAACACTCATCCACTTAGCACCACTCCTCTCACCTAATCAGAGATACCTGAGTTGGAGATCTGGCATATGACATGGAGATCACATAACCTAGAGAGTGAGCCTTTTATGAGTGCACAAATACTTGTGTGTGTAAATGTACAGAAAAAGGTATGAGGGGGAAAAAAACTAAAGAAAATTATTAAGAGCAGTTATCTCTGGGCAGGTTGTGAAACAAAGTGAAGTCCATTTGTTTAGGGAGCACAGATGCTCAAAGTTCATGACAAAAAAAGTAGCCCCTCAAAAACCTTGAATGTTATATATATATATTACACTTCCTCTGACTCCCTTTCACAGTATAATCCACATCCCGTGACTATCTATATATATTGAATTACAGTTGGTATACAATATTATATTATATTATATGATATAGGGGGAGGAGTGGAGTGGCAAACTGGGGGAGGAGGGTTGTCACTTTGAGGAGTAAAAAGTATAACTATTGCACTGTGTTGTACACCTGAAACTAATTAAAAATAAATAATTTTTTTAAAAAATCTTGAATGTCATAACACCTTTGGCATATGATTGTGCACTCTTGTGGTCACCAACAGTTCTGTATACAAGAGGAGGTGAAAAACAGATTTGGATGGAAACTGGAATTTGTAAAGAGGTATCTCTGGGAAGAAATACTAAATATAATAGAGAGTTTAGTGTGTAATTGTAAACTGGTTGGAAGTGAGAGAGGCACAGAACAATTTGGAACCTGGTGCATACTCTGCTTTTCTGACTTCCTGACACTTTCCCAGTGAGCTCTTTCCCTACTGGTACAATTCAATGTGTGTTTGTTTCTGGGAGGTAGGATATCTAAAGTGTTTGAGTGTGGGTATTATGAGCTGAACGTTTGTTCCCCTCAAATTCATATGTTGAAGCCCTAACAATCAATGTGATTATTTGTTGTTGGGGTCTCTAAGGAAGTAATTAAGGTAAAATGATGTCATAAGGGTGGGCCCCTGATCCAATAGGATTAATGTACTTATAAGAGACACCAGGGGGCTTGCTCAGTCTCTCTGTGGGTGCACAAAGAAGGAGTCACTTGAGCACACTGAGAGAAGACAGGCATCTGCAAGTCAGTAAGAGAGCTTTCATCAAAAAGTGACCATACTGGACTTTGATCTTGGACATATAGTATTCAGAACTGTGAGAAAATAAATTTCTATTTTTTAAGCCTCTCAGTCTATGGTATTTTGTTATGGCAACCCCAGAAGACTAAGACGATAGGGGTTGGGAGGTGTGTCTGAGAAAAGGAATCATGATTTAGAAATGTTTCATATTTATGAGCCTAAAACAATGAATTTTCTACTGTAGAAACAAATAAAGAGGTTTACTTACTTGAGTGTGGAGTAACAGTATAATATTGCCTTACTAAAATAGAAAAGTCATTACTTTTTCCAGATTTTTCAAAACCAAGTCCTGAAATGATTTTTGCATAGCATCTTACTGGTAGATTACTACTTAAGTACTAACAGAAAATCAACTCTCAAATATAAAATGACTTTTAAATCTATTTTACTCTTTTCTTGTTTTTTAATGTCTTACAATACTCTCTAAATATTATGAGTTCTCATTTTCTTTCTAAACCCTAAATGTTAGGCTTGCTCATTCCTGTATTATTTCACTCAAGCATTTGCTCTGGTTGAGCTCATCCTTCTTTAATGCATCATCTCTGTGTTGGCAATTCCATTGAATCTCTAACTGGAGCCTGGATGTCTTTAGAAATTCCAGGCTCCTTTATCCAGCTGCTTATCTAATGAGTATCTCCACTAAGGTGTCCCAGGGTACCTCAAACTCATAATGTCCAAAACTGAACTCAGTGTCATTTTTCCTCATTAATCTGTTCCTCCTTTTTTTTATTACCTGTCTAAGGAAATGGTACCAGCACCCTATTAATTATGCAAAGCAAAAATTAAACAAACACCTTTTGGCTTATCTTGGACTCCTCCCTTTCTCCTGCTTTCTGTAGTCAATCGGACACTAAATGTAGTCTATTTTTACCACATGTATATCTCTAACACTGTCCACTGCTCTCCATCTTTATTGCCACCATCATAACACAAGTATAAGAGGATATTAAATGGTATATTTACAGTTGAAAATGAATTTCTTATTGTGGTCACTGGGTACAAACATCTAGGTGCTAGTGTAAAGAAAGTCATTCAACAATCGAAGACTGGTGTTAGCTTAAGGGCTCATATTAAGCTGGCAGAATTGCAACTACTAATACTAGAAATGTCCTAAGCCACACAATCTCTTCTAGAAAGGATAGCGGTCCATTTAGTCTTGGGTCACTGACAGACAGAAAGCATGTTGTGATTAGGAAGTTGATCCTCTTTCCAGGTTACTAAGGCTCCTATGGATGATGAAGCATTAATACCTGGCAACTGAGAAGAAGGTGAGGATGACCAGCAGATAAGACCCTGCCTAAGAACCGTCAGGATTCAGTGGTGAGGACTGGGGTTATGCTCAGGTGAGATTCTCTCAATTGCCTTGTTACTTCCAACCCTTCACACAAGTAATCTTTGCTCCTCCCATCTACCCCCACACCTCAGTCTCAGTATTGTGATAAGGGCTAGGATATAATATAAAGCAAACCTGGATTTAAACTCAGGACCGAAAACTCAACTCTGACATTGAGCAATTGTATACACCTGTTATATCTAGCGTTCCTCATCTGCAGAATTATGGGCATAATAGTAACTGCCTTGTAGGATTACTGTGGGAATAATATACAAAAAATTCCTGGCACAAAGAAGCTGCTCAAGAAATGGTCACAATTATTATAGATACCCTACTTCCATTCCTCTTCTGTATCCATGTTTATTACCTATGTAAGGAACCTACAAGTCAGGCTTCCAAATCTACAAGATGAAAATTAGAGTACCCACTCTTTAGGAAAGTTGTGAGGATTAAATGAAATAGTGTATGCAAAACCCTGACCAGACAGGTTCTGAGTAGATGATTTAACCCAGAGGAACCAATGTCAGAACCTCCACACAGAATCAAAACCACACAGAGAAGTGAGCAAGCAAACACTGGTGCATGTGTGAATGGTGGACATCTACATGTGTTAGTGCACACAAGCATGCACACGCACCGAGGAACTGAGTCCACAGGGTCCCCCCCACTGCCTGGTCAGAAAAAGCTCAGGACCTAGTTGAACCTGGATGTAAATGGCAAGCCACTATGGCTTCAGCCGAGAGATGCTGTAGAAGAAATATAGGTTGCCTCATTTCTACATTCATTCAGTCAGTCCATCAGGTCTCACATTTTGATGACTTTCTATGGGCCACCAGGCCCCACATAGCTAGCTAGAAGCCTCACGCAACACCTAAAGACTGTAGTCTGGTGGTGAACAATGAGTGGGGGCCCACTCGGGACAAATTTATTATGTCCACATGAAAGGTACAGTTAGATGAGGAGAGATTAGAGGTGGGGTAAAGCCGGGAAGGAAGCTACTGCTGAAATCTAGATAGGATACTCTGTAAGTTAGAGTGGTGATAATGGGAACTGTGACATTAATGATTCAGGGGAGAAAAGAACAATGTCTGTGGTACCAGGGGAAGTAGGTCAAAAATCCTGACTCTATCACCTGTCAGGGATTTGATATCAGCCAGTTATTGTGCCCGTCACAGCGTTAGATGCCTCATATTTACATTGGGCGTCCTAATGAGAGTGGCCACCTAGATAGTGCACATTAAGAATGGCAGAAGCGTGGGCCGGCAGAGTGGTGTGGTGGTTAAGAGCTAGCTTCAGATGCCAGCGGCCCGGGTTCGGATCCCATATATGAGGGCCAGTGACACTGCCCTTAAAAAAAAAAAAAAGAATGGCAGAAGCGGGCCAGCCGAGTGGCTCAGTTGGTTAAGAGTTGGCTTAGAGCACATGCTCTTGAGCAAAAGGGCTGCCAGTAAGATTTCCACATAGGCCAGTGAACTCTGTGCCCTAGCTGAGCTGTCATTGAGCTCAGGTGGCAGGATGGCTCAGCTGGTATAACAACAAGATTGGCTGTTCAATGGTGGGCTATGCCCACCCACAACTAAAGATTGAACTCAGCACCTTGAGCTGATCTGCCGCCTGGATGACTCAGAGGATAGAGTGTGTGCTCTTAACAATAAGGCTGCTGGTTCAACTCCCACATAGGATGGTGGCTACACCCACCCACAACTAAGATCGAACACAGCACCTTGAGCTTAGAGGTCACAAGCTGCCAACAGGAAGCCAGATGGCGATTGGCACCCTCCACAATGAAGATTGAAGAACAACAACTTGGCTGGTCCCCTTCCCCAATTCCCCTCCCCCAATTCCCCAATAAAATCTTTTTAAAAAAAAAAGAATGGCAGAAGGAAGTTACTTATTGATATTATGAATAGTAATAGGCTCGATCTAAGGTATGTGGTGAAAAAACACAGCAATTATTAATTTGTTAAAAATAAGTGTCATTTCAGCTAACAGCTGGAGGAACTTTAATGTAATTTCGTACTTATTTTATTTTCAGGAGGCAGATATTCCACCTCCCCCTCAGTCATTCCCACCCATAAACAGAAAGCACAAAGGACTAGGATTCCAAATGGAAAAGGGCTTGGGCATGTCCAGGAGTAGCCAAGGAAGGACCCTAAAGCCTACAGTGGTATGCAATTAGGGTCCACAAGAGCACACAGGCTGATTTCATGGGTATAATATTTGGCACCTTTTAGTCATATTATCTCTGATGTCACTTAAGGCAAGTCAGTACCCTGAAGACTACAGAGATCCTCAGAGAATTTTAGAGAGTGTCATCACTCCTGTGATGATGCAGAGTTGGATAATGGGCTCACTTTGTGGTTTTATGAGGACTTATGATTTGAGAAAGAGTCTGTGGAAAATCCAGTATGGGATTACCATTGCTTAAAAAAAAAAGTCTCCAAGACGCAAATTCTATGGACAATTTCCAGTCTTTCCAAAATTCTGAGGGCGAGCTGCACCCTGACTTAATCTGTGACCAGTGTTCTGAGAGGGGCTGAGCATTAGCCAGGCTTCTGCAGGCATTCAAATCCAATGATTCTGCAGAAAGTAGACCAAACAAAGGGCCCCTCCAAAAGGCCAGCACCCAAGAGAAGAGAAGAGCACGGCAGCCAACATGCATCTCTTCTTGCATCCTTAATCTCATCACCTACTAAAGCCAGAGCCCTCAGAGGCCCAATTAGCCTGTTTCTTCCCCTCATTGCCCAGACTTAAGCAATCACCAAGGCTTGTTAATTTTGTCTTCTAATCAGCTCTGATATCCATTCCTTCTCATGACCTTCACTGAAATCATTCTATCTGAGGTCACCACTATCACTAACTGAGATGAGGGCAATAGCCTCTAATCAGGTCTTCCACTCAACACTCTCCCCTCCTCCACAGTTCATTCTCCACACTGCAACCAAACCATTAATCAGACCAGTCCCTTGTTGGAAAGCATTTAGTGATGTCCCATTCACTGGATTTGGGATCATGTTCAACCAGCCTTATATAGAATAGAATTATTTAATCAGGCAAGCCTTTGCTTCCCATTTTGGCAGGAGCCGACATCTGACAAGGTCACATTGCCCTGCTTAGCACTGGATGTTTGGGGTGCTGCCTTATGGTTGGTCATGTAATATCTCCTGCCTCTATGAACCCATATGCCTTTCCTCCTATAGGAGACAATACATTTAGTGCATTTGTGACAAGTTCCTGTGGTACCCTGATGATAGCTGTTTTTGTAAGTCAATGACAGGGCAAGATTTCCTAAAGAAAAGGAAACTCTCTAAAACAGGCTACAATCTGAGGGGACCCCTGAACTGAGATATTGGGGACTCAAACCCCTTGGAAACTGAGGCACAGACCTCTGGTCACATAGGCCAAGAAGCCTGCCTGTGAAAAGCTGATGCACTTGCCTAAGGGCCTGCTGTGAATAGTCTCCTAGAAGATTAAAAGTCTTCAGGCCATGAGAGTTCCGGTAAGAGGTGACTTGCTGACCATAGGGTATGTTAATTAACAGCCTTGTTTGAATTCTTTGCCTAGGGCATTGTTGTAGCAACAGATACTGAAGCTTGACTGAGAAACAGATGCTACCCTCTATTGTAAATATGTAGCCCTACACAGGACAAAAGATGTTTAAGACTCCCTTTAGCTACTAAGTATTGTATTTACATAGGAATAGATTTTAGATGCTTTAACCCTAAACATAGCCACTCCTAGTCTTTTTTATTTATTTATTTATTTTTAATTAGTTTCAGGTGTACAACACAGTGCAATAGTTATACATTTTACCCCTCAAAGTGACAACCCTCCACCCCCAATTCGCCACCCCACTCCCCCCCCATATCATATATATCTATTACTCTTCCTCTGACTCTCTTCCACAGTATAATCCACATCCCGTGACTATATATATTCAATTACAGTAGGTATACAACCTCCGCTTCAGGTATACAGTGCAGTGATCAAACCTCTACTCCATCCATGAAATGGTCTCCCTAACAAGACCTATGACCATCTGACACCCCATAAAATATTTACAACATTATTAATTATATTCCCCAAAATGTTTTTCATATCCCAGTGGCAATATTATAGTTGCCTATTTTTGCTATCTAATCCCTTCCCCTTCTCCCTCATCCCCATCCCCCTTCCAAACTCCTAGTTTTTTAGTATACGCCCTGTGAGTCTAACTGCTGGTATTTGGAATAATGGCTAGGTAGTCATGGTAACCACTCTTTAGGCGATATATAGAGATAGGTGAATCCTTAACATAGAATAGGCCAGTGTACCCTTGAGAGAACAATTACAGGGAAGTAAAGACTGAGTAAATCCTGGGAACTAGAAACCACCAAGCTCATGTAAAATGCTTTGTGATTGGGGTAATGGTCAAAAATCCCTATAAAAAGAACATGGTCTGGCAATAAAGTGTGACACTTCTTCTCTGAAACTCCCCCGGTGTTTCCCTTCTTTATTTTCTTCCCCTGCTGATGCCATCTCAACTTGAGGGAAACCCTGGACTGTGGAGGCTGGTTCCCCGCACCATTTAAGATTAAGAAAAATGTCATAAATCACCTTGATTTCAACTGAAGTAGAAAAATAATTTTAAATCATTCATCAAACATATAATATGATTGAATATAAACTTGACTCTCATACTCAGTTGAATATATTGCTCATTTAAATAAATCCTAGTAGGGGCCAGTTGAGTGGGAGCTGAGTTCTGAGCAACAGCAGTAAAATGCACAGCCCGAACTGAGCTGCCACTGAGTTGCCAACAGATGGCAGGATGGCTCAGCTAAAAAAAAAAAAAATCCTAGTAAACTAATGATTGAACTTTCATTGGAGCATTTTTATAGAGGAGGAAATAATTTAGCATACAGTATACCCAGCCAAAAGGTGAATGCCTGAAGAGATTATGGTAAAACCACTACAAGGAATATTGTTCAGCCTTTATAAAGAAAGCATTAGAGGTATGAGTTGAGGAAATGCCATTATTAATTAGGAAATAGAACAAAATGGAAATTGTGCATAGAATGATCAGATTTTTATGAAGGAAACAAAGCAGATATCCACATGGTCTATCTAAACACATCTATAAAGACACACCCAGTAACTCTACTTATAGATGGTGATACTAGGTATCCATACACATTTTCTCAGGGTACAAAAATTCTAATAAGAGCATTATTTGTTCTGGAACAATGGAAACTGCAAAAGTCCAGATCATCAGAAGGAAATGTAAATTGAAAATACTAAAAGAAATCATATATAAAAATTAAAATGAGCTAGTTATATTTACCAACTTAGATAAACATCAGGTGAAAAAAGGTGAAAGGAAATAATAAGTATAAATTGCCAGTTATAAAAATAGTCATGGGGATATAAAGTGCAGCATAGGGAATATATTTAATAATATTGTAATAACTGGTGTCAGACTTATTGGTGGTGATCACATCCTAAGGTATATAAATGTCTAATCACTATGTTGTATACCTGAAACTAATATAATATTGTATATCATCTATAATTGGAAAATAAATTAATTTGAAACATGCATATAAAGATAAATCCACTCCCCCCAAAAATTCTATATAATGTGTATGGACACAGAAATGGTACCTCGTCCTAAGTCAGCCAGTTGGTGGGCAGAAGGCATTGCAGCAACAAGCATGCACTGCCCCAGATTGGATTATGGCTAGACTTCCCCAATAGGAGGACTTGGTAGGCTCTGGATATAAAGAAAATTTCAGTTAGAAAGTGACTGTTTGGGAAGAGAATTAATTTGCTGCATTACATTCTATAAAATCCCATCAGAATAGAGAAGCTATTTCAAACAATACAGGTAATTTTTCAGTTCTCTAGGCATAGAGATTCACAAATAGCAAACACAAAACAAATGTCAAACAGAAAAAAAAACAGATAAATTCCAAAGAATCTGCTCTAACTCAGAGTCGCTGGTATGTGCTGATGGATTTCCAGTGAGCTCACAATGAGCCTGGCAGACAAGGCTGGAGAGATTAGCCTTTTCTGTTTGTTCAGAGTACAAATCACAGGACACAATGTTTGGTAAACTCATCAAGGTCAAAGAGCTTGTAAATTATAGCAGCCGGGTCAGAACACATGTTCCCAGGTCTGAGTTTAATGTACATTCCTCTATACCAGGATCCCCTTTATAACCCATGTACAGATGACTGGACCTTGCTGGGCGCAATTCGGCTGGCAATTCTGTTTCTGAACAGGATACACTGTTCCACCCCAGAACTTATTCACCAGGCATATCTACAACCTATTTCACAAACTCTACCAAGGGCTGGGAGACATCAAGTGGCTAGACAGGGCTCCTTCCTCAGCGGGATTATTAGTCTGAGTTCCTGACAAGCAAGCATTAAAAGTATTCCAGTAAAACTGGTAAAAAATATAACTTGCTTTTAAATAGTTCAGGTAAAACACATGGAAAATCTTTTCCATTATGTAGTCCTTCAACATGCATTTATTAAATGCCACTCTCACACATTGCTGAAACACCTTGAGTGGCAAAGGCTGTGCTTCCCGTGTGATAAGCACTTTTCACTTATTTAATGCTCACAACTCCATTAGGCTGGTACTTTAATTAACCCCACTTTATAGATGAGGGAACCGAGGCTCAGAGAGGTGAAGTGGCTTGTGCAAAATAGTATCTTTGTAATCACATAAAATAGTATCTTTGTAATCACACAAGAAAGATACAGAGTGCTTGCTTTAAATACTCCTCTTACCCCCCCACCCCGCACTCCAGGGGGAGCAAACTTTGACTCATTACCCTTTGGAGCAGACCAATACAAGCTTCAGGGAGGGAGAGGGCTATGATGAGCAGGCAGTTGGAATTTACAGAGTTGAAGATGAGAGGAAAAGCAATACAGGCAGAGGAAACAGTGAGCAAAGACCTGGAGCGCAGGAAGTTCAGAATATGCTCCGAATTACATACAGATTACCAAATGAAAGAAAGAAGCAAAATAAATCAGGTATTCCGGTAGGCTGGAGCCTGGAAACCTTAGAGCCAACCTGCATTCCACCATCCTCTCCCCATTCCCCACTTTTACCTAATTAGTCTCTAAAGCGTGTCAATCACTCTTAAAATGCCTTTCAGCCTCTCCATCCCCATGGCAACCACCTTAAGCCTCGGTTCCCTCCCTCTGGCTTTTTATTCTAATTGCTTCCTAAGTGACCTGCCAGACAATAGCCTACTTCTCAGTTAGGCTCTACAAATGCAAGTCAGATTCAGTCAGTGCCCTGTTTAATAATCCTATGAATATATAACATTTTAAAGGCTCTGCACCTCTTGCACACTGTTCGCTGTTGCAGTCCCATCTCCCCTTATTGCCCAGCACTTTAGCCGTACCCATCTTATCTGGGTCCTAGATTAGCCCACGAATTAATTGGTATACAAGTAAATTCGTTCTGAAAACGGGGGGAGAGAATGAATGCGCTGTAAACCAAGACACAAAGGAGAGCTGGGACTACCTGATTTCCTTTCAAGAATACACTCCCCCTCCGAGAGAGGGAGACAGAGAGAGAGAGAGAGAGACAGAGAAAGACAGACTTCCCTAGGAATGGAAAAGAGACAACTCTCCTTCCCAAGATCCGCGAGCCAATTTTGTACTAGACTAAAAAATACAGGAACCCTAAGCATTTCTCCTAAGCATCGCCCGACTTTACCAATCCCTAGCCCTCATTTAAGCTCTAGTCCCACCCCTGCAGTGGCCAGCCTCTTTTCCTATCAGACAGCGGAAGTCTGAGTGGGGCAACTGTCCACTTCCTTTTTAGAGTTAGGCGAGTGCGTGGCAGGAGAGGCGGAGCCAATTCTGCACGGCATTCTTGCGCGCTTGCAGCTGGGGCGATTGTAGGCGGCGGTTGTTCACGCAAGTCGGTTTGCGTGGGAGGGAGCGCTCTCTGACAACGTCTGGCTTGCTGCTACAAAGACTCTTGACGTTGGTGGCTTCAGCGGCAGCCCGTTTTTAAGGTAGAGATAGTTGCTTTCTGCAGAGGTTACAGGCATCCTTCCCTAGGATTGTTGTAGGCTCAGCGCCACTAGCAAGAGACATGCCACGGGGACGAAAGAGTAGGCGCCGCCGTAACGCAAGGGCCGCAGAAGAAAACCGCAACAATCGTAAGATCCAGGCCTCAGAAGCCTCTGAGACCCCGATGGCCGCTTCTGTGGTCCCCAGCACCCCGGAGGACGACCTAAGCGGCCCGGAGGAAGACCCGAACACTCCGGAGGAGGCGTCTACCACCCCTGAGGAATCCTCCAATACTGCTCAAGCGCAAAAGCCCTTGGTAGCCCGGAGCAATTTTCAAGGCACGAAGAAAAGTCTCCTGATGTCCATATTAGCCCTCATCTTCATCATGGGCAACAGCGCCAAGGAGGCCCTGGTCTGGAAAGTGCTGGGGAAATTGGGAATGCAGCCGGGCCGGCAGCACAGCATCTTTGGAGATCCAAAGAAGGTCGTCACAGAAGAATTCGTGCGCAGAGGGTACCTGATTTATAAGCCAGTGCCCCGTAGCAGTCCCGTAGAGTACGAGTTCTTTTGGGGACCTCGCGCACACGTGGAATCGAGCAAGCTGAAAGTCATGCATTTTGTGGCAAGGGTGCGTAACCGATGCTCCAAGGACTGGCCATGTAATTATGATTGGGATTCAGATGATGATGCAGAAGTTGAGGCTATTCTCAATTCAGGTGGTAGGAGTTACTCTGCTCCTTAGCGAAATCTGGCGCAGACCCTTGGGTGGGGGATTGGAAAGAGCTTCACTGGTACCCCAAGGAGTATATCACTTGGGTTCTGAATTGAATATTACGGGGTAGAGGGGTGCACTGTATTTGGTATTTGTGATCAGTGCTGATAGTTTAAATGCGAAATAGAGCATCTGCTTCGGATATTGTCAAATTTTATTCGTTTTAATACAATGTTGATTAAGGTCACAATATGTTTAAAATAAGATTGCAGAAAAAATATTTTTCTTTTTTTTCTGTCATTGAGATTTAGTGTAACAGTTTTCCTAACGCTATATAATGAAGTCTTTCCATCATATTCCGTGATCTGGTACATATTTTATATCATTGAAATAGGCTGTTCTTTGAAACTTTGAAATAACCAGTAAAAATGTGAAAGAAGGATGAGGGGATTCATATATGTCTGACCTTTCTGAAAACCTTTGTGTCTGCTGTTGTGTAAAGAAGACTGACAACTATCATGATTTTGCTTAGTTACTGCAGAATAAAAAATAAAAATAAAACCATAATGACAAGGACACCTTGTTCATTTATTGACCCCTGGTAATGTGTGAAGCACCAGCCTAGGTTCTGGGGATACTCCTTAGCACACAGACCTCAGTTATAAAGAATGTTCTAGAATTCATGCCAGAGACAAATAAACTGGTAGTGTAGTTAATGCTATCATAGGGAGTCAGCATGAGGTGCCAGGGAAATGTGGGAAAGGTAATGTGACCTGTCTTGGGGGTGGGACAGCAAAGATGACATCACAGGGTGCTATGAAAATCCAAGAGATGCTTAAATAAGCTTGGGGGGATTTGAAAGAGGCATCAGAGCATACTATGAAAATGTTGTATATTAGGTACTTTTTGGATACTTAACTCAGCTTTGGGGAGGGGCATTGGCAAAGGGAAAGAAACATCATAAGGTGCTGTGGAAATAGAACATACACTTAAGTCAGCTTCACAGGATGGCAGAGGAGAGAGGGGTGGTTGCAGGAAAAAGGACATGAGGCACTAGAGAAATTAAAAAGCTGTAACTGTCAGAGAACTTGGTGAGATGACAACATGAGGTCTGAAAATAATGGAGATGGGGAAAAGGGTAAATACGGAAGCAATAAAGGATGCATGAACTTTAGGGGAAAATTACATTGAACTATTAAGGTTAAGTCAAGGGGCAAGTGGAGAAAAAGAAATGAGATGGAGAAGAGAGGACCAGGGGCTAGAATCTCAAAGGGTGGGAGTTATGGCTGATTTTAATGAGAACAAATTAATTAATAATAATGATAATCCTGGAATAATGAAAAATAAAAGGTTTCAGAAAAGCAGAGTCTCTTGGGTGAACCAGAGAAGATTTGACCTGGGGCATCTCTGAGAGGTAACCTGGCATTTCTCTGAGGAAATACAATTCGTTAGGGTGTACAAATTTTTTTAACAGTGAAGTGTGTGTGTGTGTGTGTGTGTGTGTGTCCGGAAGGTGGGTCAGAATTAGCACTTTGACACTCCTTCAGCCAGTGTGGTAAGTCCAGAGGGCTGCCTCGCATGCTAGCCCATGGTATAATAAGTCATGTGGTATCAGGTTTCTTCCCACCTCCAGGAACTTTCACAATTTCTTACCTCAATGTACCAAGGAGTTCAATGCTCTTCCTATCCATTCTATCACCAGGGCCTACAGGATCCTCTACCTCACCCCCGCAGCAAATGTGGAGATGCGGGAGTCATCCCTCACATTCTTATCAGCTACAAGCAAACAACATGCATAAGAAGCTCTGGCCACCCCCAAAGCCTACCATATTTACCCCTAGAGCTAAACACTGTATGAATTCCACTAATAGGGAGCACCAAGGAAGGGTGCCTCATCTAGCTTTGTGGGGCTTAGGGGGAGCAACTATCACACACAAATTAGTGGCCAGGGTGCCTTCTTCCTTTGCCTTCAGTCAGTCTTGCCCTGCTTCCAATTGTGTGCAAAGTAAAGTCCCGTGGGCCAGGGTAGGCTAGCAAACTACAAAGGATCAGGGACCCATAGACATAAGCCTGCAGACAAAGGAGGCTTCAAGCAAAAGTAGGAACTCTGACCCCCTCAGTGGCTTCAAATTCATTCTGAAACAAGAAAATAGTGAGAGCATTTTATGATTGGGGCAGTGTGACAGAAATGGGCTGCAGGAAATCAAAATGCCTGTTTATGGCCCTGGAGGGAGGGGCCATATTTATCAATACCACCTCCAAAGGTAGACAAGGTACGTATCTGAGGTTCAGATTACTAAGTGGCTTTCCTGTCAAGAGCTACAGGGGTGAAAAACTGTATGAATGAGCAAAGTAAACAGAAACTGTCTCATAGATATAGAGGAAAAATCAGGGTTGCTAATTGGGAGGGGGATGGGGATGAGGGAGAAGGGGAAGGGATTAGACAGCAAAAATAGGCAACTACAATATTGCCACTGGGATATGAAAAACAGTTTGGGAAATATAATTAATAATGTAAATATTTTGTGGGATGTCAGATGGTGATGAGTCTTGTTAGGAAGACCATTTTAGGATGGAGTAGAGTTTGATCACTGCACTGTATAACAGAAGAGGAGGTGGTATACCTACTGTAATTGAATATATATAGATAGTCACGGGATGTGGATTATACTGTGGAAGAGAGTCAGAGGAAGAGTAATAGATATATATGATATGGGGTGGGAGTGGGGTGGCAAATTGGGGGTGGGGGGTTGTCACTTTGAGGGGTAAAATGTATAACTATTGCACTGTGTTGTACACCTGAAACTAATTAAAAATAAATAAATAAATAAATAAATAAATAAATAAATAAATAAAAATGTACAAAAAATAAATTTAAAAAAAAAGAGCTACAGGGATGGCGAGTGACAGATTATAGACAAAACCCCAAGTCCATTCCCTGAAAATCCAGAGTGCTTTCCAGTAGGCCACCCTGTTGTCCGTCTCTGTCTGCCAATACACTCACAAGGTCTCTGTCTTCAAAAGAAACTGGTGAATTCAGTGGGACAGTTCTCAGTAACCCCAACTGCTACCTCAAATCCTTTTGTAGACAAGGCTGACTTTAAACTCTCCCCATTTTATAGAAAGTGGCTCATTGAAGTCAGACAGCTCCAGGTCAGTCACAACTAATAAGTGGGGGAGCCTGCAAAGATTTATTGAGTATCTCCTCTGTACCAGAGGCTTGCCATATTTCTACTAGTTCAGTCAGATTGCCGCCTCCACCTCCCACCACCATTTTATAGGAAGCGCCAGCTAGCTCAGGGGAAGAAATAATGTCCTTTCAAAACCTGTCTGAATCCATGTTTTCTTTGACTCTGGTGGGGAATAATCATCCAGTGGTCTACAATGGTTATTTGCAAGTGTGAGTCCAGAAACTTGTCAGTTGGAGAACCAGTAGTACCCAGTATAAAGGGAGCAATAGTGGGAGTATACCACATGCTGCATTGTAAAAGAGAGGACTGCTGGAATCCTGAAAGCCTCAGGCAGGAGGCTTCACAGGAATGCACAAAGGATTGGGTGACCTGCCCTAGTCCAGCAAGTAAGTAATCAATGGCCCAGGCTCATTCCCCCCACCTCTTGGCCCAGGAGATTTACTGTGTCTCCCATTCCTCCCCGCCTCTCAATACACTACATTGGTATGGTAAAGAGTTAATCTTCATTCAATCAGGTAAACGCTGAACAAGAGCTAGATTTCCAGTGCCTATGAAGTGGATGACCAGGCGGAGGGAGAAGCAGAGAAAGGGGCTTCTGGTAAGGGGTGAGAAAAAGAATATTCATTGTTTCGTTTCCGTAAATTCTTTGAGCTTTGAGCAGTATGCATATGGGAAACAGGCTGGGAGCCTCTAGCTGTGTTAATCGGCAACCTAAGCTGGCCCCACCCCAGCAGAATTTCCACAAAGTGAGAGGAAAAGCTGCAGTTTTAGTTGCCAGGATGCCTCTGAAGTGGATTGGGTTTCTGGGTCCTAGAATCCCTCAGTTGTTCAGGAAGCTCAGGGATAGAGTCCAAAAGTCCCCAATGCATAGCAAAAGTAGCAGCTGCCATTTCCTGTGTGCCCAAATTGTGCCAGACACCTTGATGGTTGTTTAAATGCATTGTCTCTAACTTTTGCAAGAGTCCATCAGGATGGACATCACCAGGCCAAGTTTACAAAGGAAGAAATTCAGGGTCAGATATCAGAAACAGTTTGCTAGGATCACCTGATTGGTCAGTGACAGCCTTAAACATGAACTCAGGACTGGCCAAGTCTAAAGCTCACAGTGTTACACTAAAACAAAGATTGCTTCACCAGTACGTCTGGAGTTCCACCCAGCCTTGGGGAAATCTTCTGTCTTCAAATTCTACCACTACCCAGGGTGAAAGTAAGAAAGAACATGCTGAGGTGGGGTGAGGAGGCATGGGAAAATAAGGTTAATTAGCCATTCGAGGATTAGCTGTGGATGTGCCTTCATTCTCCTTTGTGGTCACTTCAATCACCAGGCATCCTTGAGGGGTTGCTAAGTGTAGAATGAGTAATTCTTTCCAAGACCAGTATATCTTTCCCATCACAACACATTGCTCAGAAACTTTACCACCCTGAACACTCCATTAATTCTCAAATTCTAGGTCCTAGTTATTGCACAGTGGATCAACCAAACAGCAAACTTTCTGGGCCTGCAACAGTGTTCACTGATGCCGTTTCCAATCCAGAAGATACAATGGGCTGGCAGAACTCTTACCTTCAGCAGAGTAGTTTTCCTGGGGTAAAACACAAGCAGCAAGCAGTGGGTATCAAAAAGACAGGCTGAGGGGTGTCCTCCTTGGGCCCAGTGTTGTGGTTGTGGCCTCAGCAGTCACAGGCAGAGCAGACCATAGCCATGGTGAAAGGCAGATATGGATTCTGCCTGGGCTCACATGCACCCTTGTGAGGTGGGTAGTGGTCAGGACCCTGTCTCCTTTTGGGAGAAGCACAGAATTCCAGCTTTCTGAAGGAAATGATTTTGAAGTAGTGGTGGTGGTAGAGAAGGATGATTGATGTAAAGAGGTACTAAAACTTGTATACAGGTTACTCCAGGGCTTGCTTGCAAGCCATGAAACAGTTAAATATCAAAGAGCTAATGGAATTTCTTTGAAAATCTGTGTGAGGACATTTGCACAAAGGAAGGTCTCAGCTCAGCCAAAGCTAGAAAGAAGAATAACTCTGAAGCCATCCAAGGCTTGGAGAACAGGTTTTGGGAGGAAAAGTAGACTGTAGGCTTGTACTGCTCATCACTCAATGATCATAAAGCTCATGCAGGGTAGTTTTAAAGCAGAAGGTAATGTCCATAAACTGCTGGTGAAAATCAGGCCCAGTTCTTGACTGGTCAACTTCTGCCTCAGTGCTTTTGACTGACACCCTTGCAAATGTTATCTCAAAATAAGTAATACATGAGAAGTGCCTGAAATCCCTCCTGTAACACTGACCAAGGAAGCCCTTGATTCATTCTCAGCTTATACAGTCTCAAAAATAACTGGATCTATGTTATTTCGGATGTTGAGATTATCTAATAAATCATCCATTCATTCATTCAACACATATTTACAAAGGTCCATTTGTGTCAGTCACGGTTCCAGTTGCCTGAGATACATATATGAACAAATCACATGCTCTCATGTACAGAAACAGAAAATAAAAGGTAAACTTTTTATATAACAAATACATAGCACCTTAGAAGGTGATAAGTACTGTGGTTGTTGGTGGTGGTGGGGGTAAGAGTAATAAGCCCACAGAAAACAGAGAAAGGTGGATTGGAAAAGCCAGGAAAGAAAGGAGTATTAAATTAATACTAAAGGGTGAGCAGGGTTGTTCTCATTGGAGGGGTGACATTTGAGCAAAGAAATGAAGAAGGTGAGGGGGTTCATCATGCTGCTATGTAAAGGAAATATTGTTCATGCAGAAGAACCAGTGAGTGCAAATGCTCCAAGGCCTAGGAGCATCTAGTAGGTTTGAGGAAGGGTGGAGAAGCCAGTGTGACTGGCATGTTGTGAATAAATAGGACAAGAGTAGGAGATAACTTCAAAGAGATTAACAGAATACCACATTATACAGGGCCTAGTAGGCCATTTTAAGAAACTTGGCTCCTGTTGGTAATGAAACGTTGAGGGCAGGAGAGAGGCAGTGAGGAATTGAGCAGAGGAGTAAGCACCATTTGATGTACTTTTTGACAGGATCACCTTGAATACTTATGTTGAGAACAGAGTGAAAGCAAGCAATGGTGGGAGCAGGGAGCTATAAGTCCAGCTAGAGATCATGGTGATTTGGATCATCCTTGAAACAGTAGATATGGTGAGAACTGCTCAGTTTCTGAATATATTTTGAGGTTGACTTAACAGAATTCCTGATGGTTTGGTGTGGAGTGTCAGAGTGCAGTCAAGGCTGACTCTATTTTTCCTCCCCAAGCAACTAGTAGAATGGAATGATGATCAGTTGATAAGGGGGAATGCTGTGGTTGGAGCAGGTTATAAAGGTGGGAGAAGGGATCAGGAAGTCAGTTCTGGACATGTTGAATTAAGATGACTTTTTGACACTCATGTGCATTGAGTAGGCAGTTGTATACAATTCAGTTATATATTAGTCAGAAATTTGGCTGAAAGGTTGTGTGCCTAAGATGCCATGAGACTATAGGCGATTGGCTAGGGAGTGAGTATGCATAGAGAAGAGCAAAAGATCATGGTCAGAGCATAAAGGGATCAGAGAGAAGAGGAGACGCCAGCTGAGGAGACTGAGAAAGTGTCACTTAGTACTATAGGCTGAAATTGTATTGTCTCATTATGCATATGAAGTGTATCAAGGAAGAGCCAGTGGTCAGCTATGCTCAAAGTGCTGATGCCAGATGAAATAAGAGGAAGAGTGGGAGTTGACCATTGGATTTAATAATGCAGAGGTTCCTGGGTGAGAGCGGCTTCACGAGAGGATTGGGTTATAAAGCCTGCTTTGGACAGGTTAAGAAACACTGGGAGGAGAGGAGTCCATGCCTAGAGGTGTGTCTTAAAAGGAGTTTTGCTGAAATGGGAAGCAAAGAAATCGCACAGCATCTGGTGGGGGAAGAGAGAGTCAAAAGAAGATTGACTTCAGATAGAAGAAATAGAATTTTGCTGAACGGAGGTGCTCAGTGAAGAGGAGTAAAATCAACAGCACAGGAGCTGTGTTAAGCGCTGGCTTGGGGAGCCAGCGGCCCCGGTTTGGTCCCACTTGTGAGGGCCAGTGACACTGCCCTCAAAAAAAAAATCAACAGCATAGGGGAGGCACAGAGAGAATGGTTGGGGCAGTCACTTTGAGTAAGCAGGAGGGCACTTGGACCTTGCATAAAGAAGAGGGCTACAGCACGCACAAAGAAATGCAAATCATGCAGTTAACAGGCTCCTGGGAGGTCAGCTAGGCTTCCTGCCCTCCTCCCCCACCTCACCACTACCGACACCGCCAAACTCCTCAAGCTGAGGTCAGGCGCCTGTCTATTTGCTGCAACTCCAAGTCTGTTGATCATCTATTTATTATGTGCCAGGCACACTTCAGAGCACCTTTTAAACATTTTATACTCCAAACAACTCAATGTAGGTTATATCATGATCCCCATTTTACAAGTTATAGATGTGCTATACAAGGTGGTCAGATGGACTGGCTAAGGGCACTTAGCAAACAATTGGAGAAGTAAAGTTTAGAGCCCAAGATTTGAGCTGATTCTAAAGGAAATCTTATAACCTTTGGCTCAGACCTGCTGGCAAATTAGAGTGTGCGATTTCGTTTGCTGCCCCTTACAATGGTAACAAACCTCCCCACTGAACTACAGCTGCTTTAAATGGCTGCACAACAGCCAGTCTGTATGTCCAAGCACCTGCCTCAGTTTTCTGTATGATACTGCTATTTCAGTGCTGGAGCTCTATCCTGAGTCTGAGACTGAGAGCCCCTGTAATCTTGACTTGCTTAAAAAAGACACCCCCTCTCCAAAGGCTGGCCGAATTCCAAGTGAAACCAACATCACAGAACCACAGAACTGTCTTCTCCTTGACTTTTAGCACATCCTTACCACCAGAAGGCCAGTTGCCTGACCAAGCCAGATAGTAACTCCCTGGGAACATTAACAACACTAATCAAACTAAAAGCCACTGTGCCATTTTGGACACTATCCGTGAGACTTCTGGACACACACACACAATCTCTTTGTTCTTCATGGGAGACTTCCTCCCATTGGTTTCATTCTGTCTTCTTCCTACTTCCTACCACTAAACCTGTTTGACAAAAGATCTCATCTAATATGATCCAAAGCATGAGCTTCACAGTGAAGTGGAGCCCCATCTGCAGGGTAAGCCTGAAGCCAGATAAGGCTTTCACAGAACTGGATCTCAGATCACACAGTCCAGGCCTATCCTGGGAAAAGAATAATTATGTGGCTGATCTGAGCCAGTGAATGAGTTCAGACTCCATGAAAAGGAGCAAAGGAAGAAGAGAAAACACTGGGGCCATCAAAGACCCATATTTGGAGGTCAGCTTATTTTATCGGTGAGCTTCTCCAAAGCACACCCCCACTTTCTACCATGTCTAATATCCCTGACCCAGAAACTGCGATCACGATCGGGGTTTAAAGTTCCCACTCCTCTGAAAATGGACATTTAGTATCATCTTACTGTGTTTCTCCCTCAAACAATGCTCTAGTTAACACATTTGAAACCATTTCCCTCTTTTCAGAGATAAGCTCCGTCAAGATGCTCCCAGCCCTGCAATATACATTGTCAACTGAATTTATCCTGGATCTCACTGGCCCATACAATATTGTAAGGTGAGGAAAAGCCACCAAGATTGTATAATTGACACTCTTGAAGTCCTGACAAGATAAGCAAGTGCTGGGCACCAATAGAGCAGTAGTTGAGGTACACTATGCAAGCTGAGTGGAAATATGCTAGTCCCAAACCCAAGGTGTCTACACAATAATAGCTTGGGAACCTAGTCAAAATTACTAACTTGTGGCATCACCAAAAACATGAATAATGCCTCCTGCTGTGTAGACACATTGTGGAAAATAAACCAGCTGATCTTCACAAAGCCCTTACACTCCTGCTTCTAAAACTATCTGTGGTTTAGATAGGTTTTTCTTTTTGCTTTTTCCCAAGCCAGTCACTCATGGATCAATGCATTTGTATAACACAAGGAAAATGAACTAATATAAGAAGAAAAAAGACAAAGACACACAAAATACAAGCCCCAATGTTTTTGAACATCACAGAGATTCTCGACATATGCTATAGAATTTTCTAAACATATACTTTCAAATTCTGTACTTACTGCTGATAGGTAACACACATTTACAAAGCAGCATATTGTCTACAGAGACTGCGGTTTCATCCCTTCTACTCTGGCACACTGCCTGGCCCATCAGAGATATTCAATTGGTAGTTGCTATACTGAGGGCATTATTACAAAATATGGTTCTTATCATGAAGTAGATTAACAAGAAATTGCTGGTAAAAAGAAAAAATACCAAATGATTCGATTGCTGACAGAGCATCCAAAGTTGTGTGCACGAGAAGTAGTACAGGAGTTCAAAAACAAGATATCACAGTAGTCAAGACTTCATCTGGCCCTGGAAGGATGAAATTTACTTTGTAGCTTTTTGTATTTTAGGCTTGTAGGAAAAATTCGTGCTCATTACATACATTTCTGCAAGCCCTGAAAGCACAGAGTTTAGGAAATATTTGGCCTTAATGCCAACATCCAGAGGTTACCTGTGCTAGTATTTGTGTGCATACTTTCAATGCATACTCAGGAAGATAATTACAATATAGTAAAAATTGTAATAATAGCTATCTAGGTATACTTAATTCTATGTGTGCAAATTTATAAATATTTACTCCAGTTTTCTGTGTATTAATACAAATAAGTACCTTGATGCAGAGTCCCCTCTATTTTCACTATTGACATCATCAGCCCACTTGGCAAAGATTCCCACAGTGTGTCTAGGAGTCCCAAAAGTATGACACAAATTGCTATCAAGACCTACCTGTTCACTATAGTCTCCAACAAGCAAACTTGAAGTCCCTGAGAGAGCTTCACTGTAGCTTCCAAATAAGTTAATGACCCTGCTGATGTCCACGTTGCCCCCAAGCAGTTGACACAGCTACCAAGGCACAGATTCAAGAGCCACGCAGCATCGTGTGGAGGTGGAGGTGCATGGCATAGCCCCGTCCCCAACTCTGTATGAAAATGTGGATTCTGAAATAGCTCTGCCCCTCTCAGGATACGAATCCCCCACTCCCCTCCTCCCCTCCAATCAAGGTTATTTGCAAACAAGTCCTCAATCTCCAACACAATGAGCCAGGCATTTAAAAGCTCTAAAACCCTGATCTGGGCAATTTACAGCGAACACACACACACACACACACACACACTCACACACACACAGTTTTAGTTTTCACTCTCTCTCCCCTCCCCCATCTCTCTTTAATATATTAAGTTCTCTCTCTCTCTCTTTCTCTGTCACACACTCGTACTCTCACATATACACATATTAATGCATCTCTGAGCAGGAACTGCCTAGTTTGGGGGAGAACAGTTATCACAGCTGCCTCTTTCTATGTGCATCTAGGGCAGTTTAGAGAAGCCGGTTGCTCCCCAACTCTGGTCTCCCCACCCTTGTTGTGGAAGAATTTTCCTCTCCTCCGTTCATACAGGACAAAATTATTATTTGCCTCCAGGGACTGTACTAAAGAGCAAAGGGAAAGACTAAACAATAAGAAATATAGGACCTTACAAACATCAGGATAGAATGGTTCTTTGTCCCAAAGCTGATCATCAAAGTCAGTTCACATATAACTTTAGGCTGGTGAACACCTACTTCAGCCACACAGACTGAGGTCTTGGCTTGGGGCTAGTGCATGCAAGTCTGATCCTTAGGCTGAAATCAGTGGAAAGAGGCACCACAGCCCAGCCTTTTGCAGGGTCTCCTTTTCTTCAGAACCTGTTTCCTTTTCTGCTCTGATAGGGCCTACCCTTCCCCAAAACTTCTCTGCACCTTGGCTACAGCACATCTTCCTGTTTCCACTGCCACATCTGATTTTTTTTAAGAATATTTTTTTTTGAGGGCAGTGTCACTGGCCCTCATATGTGGGACCTGAACTGGGGCCGCTGGCTTCCCAAGCCAGTGCTTAACCACCACTCCACTTGGGCGGCCCCACATCTGATTTTTCATCTGGGCTGCTCATCTGATCCCAGTCCCTGAGGTAGCTCACAGAAGCCAGGGTATCGTGGGCCATTCTAGTACCCTCACGTTTGCTCCTGACGTGGTTGCTCTGTGCTCTCAGTCCTCGAAGTCTAACGACTCTTATTTTTATATGCTCCTATGATCCTGTTAACCCCTCTGCAGTCCCTTCCTGTTTCAAGAGCCCCAGCTCTCATTCTCAGCTCATTGACTGAAAAGTTCTGACGGCCATGTCCTGGATCTCAGAAGTGATAAAGTAAGCCTCCCTCCCCCCCAGCAGGTGACAAATCCACCTTGCCTCTGAAGTCATACCGATAAGCATCAACTCTCTGTAAAAGTGCACACATATACCCCCATACTCACAGACAGTCACCTCACACAATGTCTCCTAGATGAGACATTATCCAGTTTTCACTTGTGAGTGTGTGCTTATAGGCATACAGACACACACACAGGTATACACACGCAATCAGGAGCCCACTTGCTATATATATACCCCGTAAACACACAACATATACTTCCACACCCACAAATATATCTAAAAATGCATAGACACCTTATAGTCAGACATGCCATAAACAAGTACCACAAATTATGTTATATATATATTACACACACACACAATGAGAAGAATCAAGTTATGTCTATCAAAATGTCCAAATTTTGGGCCGGCCGAGTGGTGCATTGGTTAAGAGCAGGTTTGGGATGCCAGCAGCCCTGGTTTGGATCCCACCTGAGGGCCAGTGCCACAGCCCTCTACAGCTAACAACAGCTCCACCTGGAGCTGGGCTGCCCGAGCCCCGGAGATGGTGTAGGCTGCAGCCCCTGCAGCAGTGGGCTGCCATAGGCTATAGTGAGTGGCTGGCAGCCAGCATGAGCTGTCAATAGCCCCGGTGAGCGACCATCCAGAGGCCGGCAACTGATCTGCCTCATCCGGGAAGAGCGCAATGATGATACCAACATGGGCCAGTGAAGCAACGTCCTCTGCAACTAGACTGAGGAACAAAATGACAGCAACTTGTCTGTTCCCTTTCCCCAATTCCCCAATGCTGTTGCCCTCCCCCAATTCCCCAATAAAGTCTTTAAAAAAAAAAACTTCCAAATTTTGAGAAAGAAAGGATAAAGATTTATTTCTAAGTCTCTGGTTCTTCCCTCTTCCTAGGACTAGAATACAGAGCTATGAAGCTAATGATCAGACTCTCTCTCTCTCTCTCTCTCTCTCTCTCTCTCTCTCTCTCTCACACACACACACACACACACACACACACACACACACACACCTTCCACAGAAATGATAGGGCAAGAATGTTAAGGTTAGGCAAAATGGCTCCAGGTCAGTTATTCTGAGTCGGTGGCACCTCAGCATCTGTGGAGCCCTGGGGTACAGAAGATCCCAGTTCCTGGCCCTCAGCCTAGAAACCTCCAAAAGCCAGAGACAAGGCAGCCTGCTTCTCAGCTCCTTCTGTTCACTGTTCCCTGCTTCTTGTCCCTGCTCTGAGGCCTTCCCCTGCTGGCATTACCCTCTTGGAATGTAGCTGCAAAGAGAAAGCATATGTATCTGCTGTTCTCTTCAAGCTTTAGTCTCAAGAATCCTTCCTCAGAAAGAATAAGACAGGGCACAGATGTACAGGGGGTGATGAAGGAGAACAAACAACCTACTTGCCAGGATAGGGAATAGGAGATCAGCATGCAAAGCAGCAGACAGGTATTTGGGAGTAAAGAGAGGAGTGAGAAGGGAAGGCAGTAGAATCCTACACTGTGACCTGAAGCTGGAAACACAGCAAAGAATTTGCTAGAGCTCTCAAGGGGTCTCCCAGCACCACTTTCCTTCCTCTAGCTCTGTGTAATCAGACTGGTTCTCTCAGAAAACTTCAGTCTATGGCATATCAACCTTTGATAAGAGGCTTGGGACCTATAACTAACAAGTACATGGGCTGAAAATTTCTAAAGAAAGTCAACAGCAGAGGGCCCTGGTCATCGAACTCATGCTGCCTGCAGAGGAGGAATGCCCCTCCTTCCCCTCACCATGTGGCTGATGTACCCAAAGACCTCTTTTCCCTTTCTAGGTAGACTCCCACAGGGCAGGGTACAGAACTCCAATGGCTGGAAATGAGCCTGCCCAGACCAGACCTGAGGCCAAAGAAGCAGGAAAACTATGTCACCCAATTTTCCCAGCCAGACTTCTAATCAGAACCCCTCTCCAGTCCTGATAAGAATTATGTGGATGAATGATGAGACTATATGAGAATAAAACCAAGATGTAGATATTGAAATATTACCTCTGAATTAACAGCTTTAAGAAAATTGTCAGAACTGGGCATGCCAGGAAAGTGGAAGAGACTATAGCTACAGCAGAGACCCAGTTAGACTTCTATGCTAGAGTTTCCCAGAAAGTAGCCCATTGTCTAGCCACATCAGCATCTGTGTTACCACATGCATGCTGAAAACAGCTCCATGACTGCAGGTGACACCAATGTGAAGATGGGAAAGCAGTGGGTGAAAAATGGGATGCACCATATTTACCACACCAAGAACCCATGGACTACAGTAGCTTTCCCCTTCCACTGTAGCCTACTGTGTATTGCTTTGTTGGAGGGAGGAATTACCAGCCAAAAGTCATGTTCATGGCTTTTGGATGCCAGCGGTGGTAGCAAACTCAGGGGCTTTCGTGTCTCTCTCCAAAGGCAGAGAAGTCAAGGTTGAACTGGCTGCTGCAAACTCCTTTCTACCCTCACTCCAGTCCCATCCACCTCTGGCAAACTGCAGAGGGTGCTCATCTCTTAATAAGTATATAGGTAGGAAACAGCTATCTTTCCCTGTCCTGCATATTCAAGCATGTGGATCTTACTGCCAGTAAGATCTCTGCACAGTGAGAGTGAGCCTTGGGTGTGTCTCTTTTGGTGACCACACACACACACACACACACACACACACACACACACACACCCTGCCCTGCACACTCTGGTCTATGATCATTCATTTTCTCAATCCTCAAGGTGTGGGGCTGATTATACTGCTTACACCCTTTGGGAAAAACTGGGATTTCGAATCAGAAGTTTTTATTTCCTCATTTTCACTGGGCTGTGTGACAGTGGACAAAGCCTTTTACTTCTTTGAGTCTCAGCATCTTCAACTGTAAAATGGATGTACTAATGATAATACCTACTCAACAGGGTGGCTAGGAAGATTTAACAAGGTACAGTACATACTTTGTAAAGTGCAAGAGGTGTGCTAAGCAGATATTATAATTCTTTTAAAAAATATTTTATTGGGGTATTGGGGGAAGGGAACAGTGTTGGGGAATTGGAAAAGGGAACAGCCAAATTGTTGTCCTTTTTGTTCTTCAGTCTAGTTGTGGAGAATGCTGCTTCACTGGCCCATGTTGGTATTATGATCATTGCACTCTTCCTGGCTGAGGCAGCCTGTTGTCGGCCATTGGATGGCCACTCATGGCAGCTCAGGGTAGCTCACAGCAGCCCACTGCAGTCTACACCGTCGCCGGCCACTCATGGCAGCCCAACTCCAGGTCCAGCTGTTGTTCACAATCTTAGCTGTAGAGGGCGCAGCTTACTGGCACAGCTTACTGGCCCATGTGGGAATCGAACTGGTAGCCCTGCTATTCAGAGCTTGCATTCTTGGGCCAGCCGAGTGGCGTGGCGGTTAAGCGCTGGCTTGGGAAGCCAGCGGCCCCGGTTCGGGTCCCACTTATGAGGGCCAGTGACACTGCCCTCAAAAAAATAAAAAAATAAAAAAATAAACCAAAACAAAACAGAGCTTGCATTCTTACCAACTGAGCCACTCAGCTGGTCCATTATAATTCTTATCATTGTTAAATATAATAACAAATAGGAAAGAGTGCTATGATGATGATAACATTCCCACCAAATTGGGGAAAAAAGCCTAACTGTCCTGTCTGATTACTCTGGAAATCACAGCAGTCTATGGCCAGAGGGTGAGTCCAGGGGTCAATCCTCTCATCATGATTTTAGGCTCTTGGTTGGTTTGCTTTATTTGCTGTTATAACCCAGGTGCCTATACCTGTATACCTCGTGCGTATTCAACAGTCAAAAAATATTAGGCGTGTAAGTAAATGACTCTTCTTGAGCATCTAGTGGAAAAGATGTCAAATATAGTGATGATAAACACTTTCAAGATAGTGAGGTATTCCCACAAAAAAATCAGATGGCAGCAGAATATTACCTCTCTCATCTTAAAAGGAAGGATACAGAATATTTTAAAATATGAAGACCCCTGAAGCTGAGGGGGCACAGGCAAATTAATCATTAAGTGAAGGGCAAATTGTATAATACCAAAGCTAGAAAAGTTGCTAGGATGCTCTGAAGGTAGTATAGGATTCTCCCCCTGATCTTGGGGAAGATTCTTGAATGAGGAAGGAATGTAATTCATATCTACAGCTTATATTAATCAAGCACCTATGACGTTCTTGGCATGCATTTATATTATATAATTTCACCCTCACCACAACCCTATGTGATAGGATTTGTAATCCCACATTTTCCAGATGAAATCTTTGGTAATCAGAGAGGTTTGGAAGCTTATACAGGGCCAGGCAAGGTCCCTATTAAATGGCAGAAAGATTTAAAACCAGATCTGCCCAAGTCCAAAATATGACTTTGTTCTTGAATATTAAATGCATCATACTCCATTATTTGTGAGCTGGTTAAAAGTGCTAATATGGGATATGCCAGTTTTTAGGTGAAGTTTGAAACCACTAGAAGGATATACACACAATAAATTGAGAGGGAGGCATATTTACACAGGCTATCTGTTAACAGAATCTCAAACTTTAATACATACAGTGCACTCTGTTGTGCAAAGAAAAGACGATGTCTTTGTATTCCATTACTAATCCTCTTCACGAGTACACACTCCAATGGGTACCAAAGGCAGACCAGGAATGACCACTTACATTTCATGAAGATTCTTCACACTTTTCCGGTTTGGCTGCTTCATTTCAGGCAATTGAGTCAATTCAAAGTACAC
The DNA here is from genome assembly GCA_033961575.1 of Aselliscus stoliczkanus. Lineage (NCBI taxonomy): Eukaryota > Metazoa > Chordata > Mammalia > Chiroptera > Hipposideridae > Aselliscus > Aselliscus stoliczkanus. Next base: position 122,993,149 of record CM066737.1, on the reverse strand, counting down.
CTGAAACTAATGTTAAAAAATAAAATTAAAAACAAAAATAAAAAAATAAAATTAATTGTTCTGCTTACTTTTCCTCTATAAAACGATGTTTGAGGATTGGAGGAAAGGGTGTGGCTTAACTGATATAATGGTTGCAGTACAAACACACCCTCAGTATGAGTGCTATTCTTTGTATTCTGCTTATGTGGCTATGCTATTTGAAAGCTGCTTTTGTTTTATTTAATTTTTTTCAAATAATTGTTTTATTTTGTTAATTTTTAATTAATTATTCATTTTTTTCTGTTACAGTTGACATTAGATATTATTTTATATTAGTTTCAGGTGTGCAGCACAGCAATTAGATATTTATATAGCTTATGAAGTGATCTCCCCAATAAGTGTAGTAACCTCCTGACACCATTCATAGTTATTGCACTTTTATTGACTATATTCCTTATGTTACACTTTACATCCCCATGATTATTTTGTAACTACCAATTTGTACTCTTAATCCCTACCCATTTTTTACACATATCCCCAAACCCCTTCCCAGCTTGCAACCATCAACTGTTTTCTGTATCTATGAGTTTGTTTCTGTTTCATTTGCTTGTTTAGTTTGTTATTTAGATACCACATGTAGGTGAAATCATGTGGCATTTTTCTTTCTCTGTCTAACTTACTCCACTCAGCACAATACCTTCTATGTTGTTAAAAGTAGAAGCACTTCATTCTTTTTTGTGGCTGGGTAATAATACATTGTATATACGTACTATTCTTTATTCATTCATCCATTGATGGACACCGAGGTAGCCTCCATATCTTGGCTATTGTAAATAATGCTGCAATGAATTTGTGGGTGCACATGTCCCTTTGAATTAGTGTTTTGGTTTTCTTCAGATAATTACCCAGAAGTGGGATTACTGGGTACTTCTTTGTCTCTTGTTATAGCCTTTGATTTTTTATTAAAGATTTTATTGGAGAATTGGGGGAAGGGCACAGCATTGGGAAATGGGGGAAGGGGAACAGACAAGTTGCCATTCTTTGGTTCTTCAGTCTAGTTGTGGAGGACATTGCTTCACTGGCCCATGTTGGTATTATCATTGTGTCTTTCAGGGTGAGGCAGATAGGTCTCCGGCCTCTGGATGGCCACTCATGGCAGCTCTTGGAAGATCATGCCGGCTGCTGGCTGCTCACACTGGCTGCCAGCCACTCACTGTAGCTTATGGCAGCACACTGTAGCGGGGGCTGCAGCCTAGGCTGACCCTGGGCACTCACAGCAGCCCATCTCCAGGTGGAGCCATTGTTCACCATCTTAGCTGTAAAGGGCAGTTTCACTGGCCCTCATATGTGGGATCCGAACCAGGGCCCTGCTGCTCAGAGCTGGCATCCCAAGCCAGCTCTTAACCAATGGGCCACTCAGCCAGCACTAGCCTTTGTTTTAAAGTCTATTTTCTTTGGTATAAGTGTTGCTACTCCAGCTGTTTTGTTTTGTTTTGTTTCCATTTTCATGAATTATCTTTTTCCATCTCTACTTTCAGTTTGTGTGTGTGTTTCTATCTGAAGTGAATCTTTTGTAGGCAGCATGTGTAAGAGTCTTGTTTCCTTATCCATTCAACCAAACCATATTTGACTGGAGCATTTAATTCATTTATATTTAAAGTAATTGTTGATAGATATGTAGTTATTAGTACCATTTGATTATTCATATTTTTCATCTTTTTTTTTCTTTTTCTTCTTAAAAAGTCCCTCTAACATTTCTTGTAATGCTGGTTTGGAACAATTCCAAACCAGCTCCTTTAGTTTTTTCTTGTGTTGGAAGCTCTTTATCTGTCCTTCAATTCTAAATGATCACTTTGCAGGATAGATTAGTCTTGGTTATAGGTCCTTACTTTCCATCACTTCTTTGAGCATTTCATGCTAATCCCTTCTGGCCTGAAAATTTCTGTTGAGAAATCAGCTTACAGTCTAATGGGGACTCCCTTGTAGGTAACTAACTGCTTTTCTCTTACTGCTTTTATGGTTCTTTCTTTGTCTTTAATCTTTGGCATTTTTTTTAAAGATTTTATTGGGAAATTGGGAGAGGGGAGCAGCGTAGGGGAATCAGGGAAGGGAAACAGAAAAGTTGCTGTCTTTTTGTTCTTCAGTCTAGTTGCGGAGGACGTTGCTTCACTGGCCAAATGTTGGTATCGTCATTGCGCTCTTCCTGGATGAGGCAGATCGGTCGCCCGCCTCTGATGGTCGCTCACCATGGCTATTGGCAGCTCACGCTGGCTGCCAGCCACTCACGCTGGCTGCTGGCCACTCACTGTAGCCTATGGCAGCCCACTGCAGCAGGGGCTGCAGCCTACACTGTAGCTGGGGCTCGCACAGCCCAGCTCCAGGTGGAGCTGTTGTTAGCTGTAGAGGGCATTGTCACTGGCCCTCATATGTGGGATCCGAACCGGGGCTGCTGGCATCCCAAAACCAGCTCTTATCCAATGCACCACTCGGCCGGCCCCTTTGGAATTTTTTTAAAAGATTTTTTGGGGGAATTGGGGGAGGAGAACAGCGTTGGGGAATCAGGGAAGGGGAACAGACAAGTTGCTGTCTTTTTGTTCTTCAGTCTAGTTTTGCGGAGGCCGTTGCTTCACTGGCCCATGTTGGTATCGTCATTGCGCTCTTCCCGGGTGAGGCAGATCGGTCGTCCGCCTCTGATGGTCGCTCACCGCGGCTATTGGCAGCTCACTCTGCTGCCAGCCACTCACGCTGGCTGCTGGCCACTCACTGTAGCCTATGGCAGCCCACTGCAGCAGGGGCTGCAGCCAACACCATCGCTGGGGCTCGCACAGCCCAGCTCCAACTGGAGCTGTTGTATGCTGTATAACCTTTGGCATTTTAATTATGATGTGTCTTGGTGTGGGCCATTTGGGTTCATCTTCTTTAGGACTCTGTGTGTCCTGGGTTTCTATGCCTATTTCCTTCATCAATTTAAGGAAGTTTTCTGGCATTATTTCTTCAAATAGGTTTTCAATTCCTTGCTCTCTCTTTTCTCCTTCTGGTGCCCCAATGATGCAAATGTTGGAATGCTTGATAGTCTTCCAGAGGTCCCTTAAAATATTTTCATTTTTTTGTACTCTTTTTTATTTCTTTTTTGAGGGCAGTGTCACTGGCCCTCATATGTGGGACAAGAACCGGGGTCGTTGGCTTCCCAAGCCAGCGCTTAACCACCGCGCCACTTGGCCAGCCCTGAACTGTTTTTTCTTGTTGATGTTTTGATTGCATATTTTCTGCTACCTTAACTTCTAAATCACTGATTTGATACTCTGTTTCATCTAATCTATTGTTGATTCCCTCTGATGTATTCTTTTTTTTTTTTGAGGGCAGTATCACTGGCCCTCATACATGGGACCCAAACCAGGGCCACTGGCTTCCCAAGTCAGTGCTTAAACACTGCGCCACTCAGCCGGCCCCTAATGTATTCTTTATTTCAGTTATGTATTTTTCATTTCTGACTGGGTCTTTTTATGTTTTCTATGTCCATTTTTATGTGTCCTATCTCTTTTTTAAAGTTCTCCCTGAGATCATTGAGCATCCTTAAAACCAGTGTTTTGAACTCTGCCTCTCATGAATTGCTTGTTTCCATTTTGTTTAGTCCTTTTTCTGGATCTTTGCACTATTTCTTCATTTAGGACATGTTTCTTTGTCTCTCCATTTTGTCTGCCTCCATGTATTTCTGTGTGTTAGGTAGGGTTGCTATGTCTCCCAGACTTAGTAGAGTGGCCTTACGTAATAAGTGTCCTGTGAGGCCCAGTGGGGCAGCCTCCCTTGTCACCTGAGCGAGGTACTCCAGGTGTGTCTCTTGTGTGCATTGTATGTGCATTCCTGTTATAGCTGAGGTTTGGCTGCTGTTTTCACATCAATGGGAAGGATTGACCATCGGACTCATGGGTTGTAAGAATTGGCCGTGACTACAGTGAAGGAGCTGACCCTAAGGGGCAGACATACTTCAGCAGGGCTTGCCCATTCTACTCTTTGGATTTGTCACCTACAGAGGCAGCTGGGAGGTCCTCCAGATGAGTCTGAAACCAGCCACTGGGCATGCCAGCCCTGGGGACTCCTCGAAGGGACTCTGTTGCAGGCCAAGTTAAACCACAATGTGCCCTGCCAGGGGCCACCTAACATTAGTCACAAAGCAATCCAAAGATGTCTGCCACCTTCGCTAGGCTTGGAGGTGCCTGGAAGAAGCCAAGCTACAAAGCAGGGCCGGCTTCTACTAGTGCTGTACTTGGGACAGCTCAGCATAAGGTATGAGGCATGCCGAGGCCAGATGCTGATTGTTTGGGTTTTGTGAACCTTTGAAAGATTTTAGGAAAATGCACAACATGAGTGAAAACAGGATGTTTGTATGAAAAAGCCATTGAATGTGGCTTGGGTGTGTCTTAGGAAATTGGGTTGGGTGGGGTGGGGGTCTTAGGAAATCACCAGGGCAGAGTGAATGGTAGGGCTGCTATGGTTAATAGAGATTTAGATATGGCAGCCACCTGTATCTGCACACTGGGAGAGGTGTGGACTTAACAAAGAAATGATGACTTCTGCCAGCAATTCTGTCCAGGAGAAAACAGTTCCTCCAGCCCTTACCATGAAGCCAGACATTTCACTTCCTCTCAGTATGACCCTGTTGGCTTTTGAGCTGCTGTCCCAGTTCCGGAGCTCAGAGCAAGTGAGTTTGCCAGTGAGTAAGTCCATTCATGGCCTCTTTAAGAGGAATCGCTGGGATTTTAGCAACCCTCTATCTCAGTCACAATATCCACTGGTTTTCATAGCCAGAAGTTATGAGGACTTTTTTTCCCAGCACTGGAACCCTGCAATGGGGAGTCTGGTGTGGGGCTGGGAACACTTGTCTTTTGGGGGAAGCACTGCAGCTGAGATATCTCTCCCAATTTTTAAAAAGCACACACAGGTATTGGACCAGCCTGTTCTGCATCTCTTCCCCTCTCACCAGTATCAGGGTGCATTCTTCTGGATGTCCTTACTTGGAGGACTTCTGTTGAGCTAGATTTCAGGCCATTCTCAATGATGGTTGCTCTGTAGTTTAGTTGCAACATTAATGAGGTTTTGAGAAGAGGCAAGCACAGCATCTACCTATCCCTCCATCTTGCTAGATTTATGGATCCTCCTGAGATTTGTTTGCAAATAAGAATTGACTCCAAGGTAGGTGCCAGTGTAACAGTTGCCACAACCAAAGTCTCTGATAATTTCCCCTTACACATTATACTGCATTGAGTACCGTGTCCCAAAGATTCATGTCCATACAGAACCTCAGAGTGTGATTTTATTTGGTAATAGGGTCTATGCTGATGTAATTAGTTCAAATGAAGCCAAACTGGATTAGGGTGGATCCTAAATCTAATACAACTGTTATCTTCATATAAAATAGAGAACACAGAGACACAGACTCACATGGAGGAACACGGCATACAAAGGTGAAGGCAGAGATGGGAGTGATACATCAACAACCCATGGAACACCAGGGATTGCCGCAACCACCAGAGGCTAGGAAGAGCAAGGAAGGATCCTCCCTTAGAGGCTTCAGAGGGACCATGGCCCTGCCAACACCTTGCTTCAGACTTCTAGCTTTCAGAACTGTGAGAGAATACATATCTGTTGTTCTTAACCACCCAGTTTGTGATCATTTGTTACAGCAGTCCCGACAGTCTAATACATGCACTAGTAATCAAAGATTTTGAGCACATACCTCTAACATATGTAGATTTATTAATTTACAAATTATAGTCTGGTGACACTATATCAGTATACAATGCTCATCATAAAACATACACTAAAATTAGAAATTTAGAAGGATGTGATAAAAAATAAACATGCTTAGAATTTCTAATGTTTTCTGCCTACACCTCAATAGCTCTTCTTATCCACCGCGTATGTGTGCACACCCCAGTTTGTAGACCAACCTGCTTCAACATCCCTTCATCCCAGTTAGAGAGACTTTGGTGTGTTCAATAACAAATATTGGGCTGCCTTCTGCACCCTTCCATGAGGCTGCTGATGTATTCTTGATCTCTTCTAAAGCAAGTGGCATCTGTGGAAGGTTCAAGAGTGCAGACATGGGTCCGATCTCTCCACATCCATTCTGAGTAAAGTGTCTTCACAGACTGCAATCAAGCTTTTGTCTTCCAACAGTTATAATGGCCCCAGAGTTGTGGGCACATGGCAACTCTACACCGAGTTTTCCCATGCATCTAATATCACTTACAGGATTTGTCAGAAGATGATGTCAGGGCACACATATCTTAAACTAATTTTATCTTCTCTCTCCCTGTCTCCCTCTCTCTCTCACCCTCTGTCCACTCTCCTTCCCACACTTCTGAGAAAAGTAAAACACTTTATTTTACTTCTGCCTCAGAGTAAGTGACCTAGTTCTCCTATACCATGTCATCCTTCTTTCCAAAGGCACATACATGCTTCCCGCCACCCTGGGGCCATTGTGACGGTTGGAAGACGAAGGATTTATGGAAAAAATAATGACAATGGTTTACATTTATTATTTTAAACTAGCTTTCTCACTATACAACTTTGTTTCTGGAAATTACACAATTCTAAAAGCACCACATAGTGTAATCATCACATACTCTACCTCTGGCCTTTGTCACCTCTCCCGATCCTACTGAGATGAGAAGTGTCAAGAAGACATTGCTCCTTTCTTGAATATAAAACAAGAAGAGGTGGCAGGGAGCCCCAGAGGTGAAGATGATAGTCCATACACTAGTCTCCAACTTCTACTATTATTCCCTGGAGAACCTAGTAAGATCCTAATGGACTGGGTCCAAGGGGCTTTTATTTCCTAGGAATATGCAGGGACATGCACAAGAATCTTTCCTCTTGGGTAAAGCCAAACAACCATTCCAAGGAATCCAGCCAAGATTTACCACAGTTCCTCTGGTGCACTAGGGATAAGGAGGAAACATGACTGAGACAGTCCCCAAGACTGGTCTGTATGTCAAAAATTGATGGGGAGAGATGAGTGCTAATTCCTATGAATGGAATGTAGAATGTGTGCCCATTCTACAATGACAGTGAAAACCAGGGCACATGGTCTGATTCAGGGTGTTTGTTTCATTTGTCGTTCTATTTTGCATCGTTGCACATTAAGCACATTAAAGCAAAAAAGTTTAAATAGAAGAAAGAAAAACAAAGATACGACCCCAAAGCTGCCCAGATTTGACCATCTGGCCCAAGGACCAGGTAAACAATGACTGCCTTTGTGCCCCAACCAGGCTACTAAACCCCTTTGTTTCTCCAGTCCTGGCAATAAGTGAACAGGTTGTCTTTTCTTCAGCAAGTAAAAGGCATGGAGAATGCGAGAGAGGATAGGCAGTATATTAAAAGACTCTAGATGATGTATCGACCAGATGCAACGTGTGGAGCTTTTCGGGTCCCAATTTGATCAAACAAAGTGCATAAATACATTTATGGGACAATTGGGGAAATGGAAATTATTGGGTAGTAGATGGTGTTAAGTGAGTCTTGGTCATTTTCTTGGGTGTGATATTGTGCAGTGGTTATGTTAAAACCGGTCCTTATCTATTAAAGTGTATTTCTGGAAGAAATGAGTTGATGTCTACACTTTGCTTCACAGTAATCCAGAAAAAAATAGTATGATAGGGGATACATAAACAAGAATTGAAGAAAGTTAATGATTGCTGAAGTTAACGACTCTTGAACTTAATGGGTACATGGAGTGCATTGTACTATTCCTTCTTTTATGTGTTTGAAATTTTCTATAATAAAAAGTTAAAAATAAAAAAAATGAAATGCTTGGGTTACTGAGAGTAATGTGTGGGCAAGAGATGAAGAACAGAAAAAATAAGAAATAATCACATTCATGGGAACAATAGCAAGTGAAATACAGAAAAGCGTTGTGAACTATCATCATATGTTCATGGATGTCATGCCTATTGCAGATTCTGGCAGATATAAGCCATCCTTAAACAAATGGTGCTGGAAATGGCTCTGTAATTTGAAAGAGTTTATTTACCAGAAGAAAGAACTTTGAAGGAAGGGACTATCTCCCTGATTTCTTAAACATGTTTTACTTTTAAAGAATCACTTTTGATGTTCTTATTGAAGGACACATAAGCAAATTATGTATATAATAATATGCACCTCTGGTAAGAATATGAGGGTGGTGTGCTTGAAATTCACTTGCCTAAAAGAAACCAGACAACGGGAATTACGAACCCTCATCTGCAAGTTTAATTGAGAAAATATTTGAGGTGCACAGAGGTTTTAAGGGGTCAGAAACAAGGGCACATGTCTTAAAGTCATCACTGTCTGCAAGGCAATAGCAATATGGTAGAGAAATCTTGCACGCTTTAGGAACTTCTGCCTAGGGGATCCAGTGTCTCTGGGATCCATTACTCTGGGGCAGGAGGTAGCAGTCTTACCATAGGGCCCCACCTCTGTTCATTACTGTTCTAGTGGTAGAACAAGGTGTTGAGACAATTTCCCAAAATTGTGTGTATGTACCTGTGCCTGTGTGTGTGCATGTGAGTGTGAGTGTGTGTGTGTGTGTGTGTGTGTGTGTGTGCAGATGGGATGGACCCTCGCTTTGAAAGGGAGGGTGAGAAATTGGGGCTACAGAAATTATATATTAAAAAGAAAAACAGGACCGGCCAAGTGGCGCAGTGGTTAGGAGCTGGCTTGGGATGCTAGTGGCTGGGGTTCGGATCCCACATATGAGGACCAGTGACACTGCCCTCTTAAAACAACAACAACAAAAAAAAAAAACACAGAAAAAAGTGAAGTAGACAACAGTGCCATTACTTTTTGATCTTTCATTGAAAATGTAACATAGGCACATAATAACAATTTGTGGAAACAAAGAAAGAGGAAAGGAAGTTGAATATTATCTCATCATCATAAATTCCCACTGTCTGTACTGCAATATATTTGCTCCCCTCTTATATTCTATGAACATGTATGTTTTACATAGCTAAGATCATACAATAAACACAATTTTGTGTCCTGATTTTTTTTTTACTTGACCTTATTTTGATTTGTGAATGTCGGCATATGTGTCCTCATAAAGATATAAGAAACGGAACCACATTTGCCACACATTAAACAAATTGCAGTTTTTAAAATGCTAAAATTAAATGTAATCAGACCTGTCCCTGAAAATCCAGAGCATTTGCCCTCCACAGGTCTGATTGACTCTGATGGCAGATGGAAGGAGCCTCACGTCTCTACATAACTGGCAAACTGTAAGGTGCGGCTGGCAGGCGGAGAGGAAAGCAAGATGGTCTAGGGTTGCCCCCTAACACTGGAGTTCCTTGCCCTTTTTACCACCCAGCTCATACAGAGTGGGCCGACCCCTGTTCCTCGGCCCTCAAAATGGTTAAAAATGGAGCTGCAATAGGATGAATCCTAATGAGGTATCGGGGAAGCAACTAAGAGCTGAACAGAATCAATCCTGACTTCCAGAACCCCTTTCACCTCTAAAGGAGGGCCTGCATGGGAAAGAAATATGAGACCACATACATTCTAAGACGATATTCAAAATACTTTACAAATAGTATCGTCTTTTACATCAATACATGCATCAGCATATATGTGGACAATTTAAATACATTCTTTTATGTCCCCTGGATAAACTATTTATGAAAAAACTTCTTAACACATGATAGAAGTTGTAGCTTAACAGTCAATTTCCATTAAAGTGTATAGACATTGTTTGATATGATTTCTGAACTCTTTTGCAGCTCTGTCACTGTAGGGAGCCTGCTGAGGATCCAAGTATTCTTCCTACTTTCATTATTTCAGTGTCTAGTTTCGCACAATGGTAATTCTCTCTGCTGGTTACATGAAGTAAGTTGGTAAACATAAAGTTTACTGGGAAAAGACTTTTGAATAGTTACTTCTTTTTGTGTGCCAGCCAGAGATAATTGAACATAATGACTTATCACCAAAGTAAAACATTTGGGAAATTACCTGAGAATTGGGCTAGAATTCCAGACTCTCTCCCTACCATTACACTGGTAACATCTTTTCAAATGCAACGCATGTCAATAGGAGTGTTTTCTCATTAACTCCACTATTCTCTCAAGCAAAGACAATCAGGTTTGGTAAGTTACTTCAAGTGCCTTGCTTTCCACATTTCACATTTTAAGCAAAATTTTACAAATTTATTGGTTGAAACAGTTGGAGGTGACCAACCAACCAGTTGGCGCAGGACTATCCTGATTTTAGCACCAAAAGCCCTGGGGGACTTCTTTCTGGGACATGAGAAGTCCTGGGTTTCACAAATGGATGCAAGAGGTTGGGGGGAGGTTATGGCAGTCCCCAAGATAGGGGCTGAAAGCAACAGTGCTTGTAGTATCAAATGGATGCCGGCATGGCTTACAGCCTTTCCTAGGTGCTGTGCTGTTTTGTCCCCTGACTATTGATATTGACAGTCATGATTTGGGGTTCATAGGAACGGATCATGCATTGTTGCATCACTTTGTGTTATGCGACCTGAGTGTGCAATTTAGTTATTTGTAAACCTGAGTGTGAGTCCCCAGCCTGGCACTCAGTAGACATGCGGGGAGTAGCTTTTGAATAAATTTCCAAGTATTTGTTCCACTGATAGATGTGCAGATGTGTGAAATGATGTTATACAAGTATATTCTTTGGAGCTGATTATAATGACAACAGTGGGAAATAACCAAAGTATCTACCATAACAGAATTAGTTAAAATTATCAATGTCAGAAATCTTATCCAGTTATTGAGATATAAAGTGCTCGTTATGCTCTTTATTTATTTATTTATTTATTTTTAGCTGAGCCATCCTGCCACCGGTTGGCAGCTCAACAGCAACTCAGCTCAGGTTGGCATCGAACCACCTTGCTCAAAGCTCAGCTCACACTCATTGAGCGAGCTCTTAACCAACTAAGCCACTCGGCCGGCCCTTGCTTTTTTTTAAAACCTATAAGACCTTATTGAACTTTTAAAAGAAAAATTTGATAAATAAATATTGTATGCATTTAAGGTGTAGAACATGATGGGTGATTTACATATACATATTGATATGAGTACTACTGTCAAAATGATTACAATAGCTCTTCACATAATTACCATTTATGTGTTTCTGTTTGTGTTTGTGTGTGATGTCTTAAATTAATTGACCATGTAGATGTGGGTTTATTCTGGGCTCTTTATTCTGTTCCATTGACACATGTGTCTGTTTTTATTCCAGAACCATGTACCATTTTGATAACCACATCATCTTTTTATGAAGTTCCATTAATATTTCATCACTAAAATTATTATTGGTTATTATATTGTAGATAGACTTTAAAATTCCGATGATATTTTGAGTACTTTTTTCATTTGTGTTTTGAATACCCAGATAAAACATTTTTGAGTTTTATATTTTTTCAAATGCATGATTCTGTGGAACTCACACATGATGATCATTTAATTTATTCATCATTGATGATTGTAAATTTTACTTATTTGACCATGAATGTAACAGAACAGGACTATCATTCTGTGTGTGTGTTTAGCAATTTCAACTTCTAGCATAACTTCTTTTTTCTAAAGATTTTATTGTGGAATTGGGGGAGGGGAACAGTGTTGGGGAATTGGGGGAGGGGATCAGCCAAGTTGTTGCTCTTCAGTCTTCATTATGGAGCGTGCCAGTCACCATCTGGCTTCCCGTTGGCAGCTTGTGGCCTCTAAGCCCAAGGTGCTGTGTTCAATCTTAGTTGTAGGTGGGCGTAGCCACAATCCCATGTGGGAGTCGAACCGGCAGCCTTGTTAAGAGCGCAGGCTCTATCCTCTGAGCCATCCAGGCGGCAGCTCAGCTCAAGGTATCAAGTTCAGTCTTAGTTGAGGGTGGGTGTAGCCCACGACTGAACAGGCAATCTGTTGTTAAACCAGCTGAGCCATCCTGCCACCTGTTGGCAGCTCAGTGACAGCTCAGCTAGAGCGCAGCATTCACTGGCCCATGTGGGAGTCGAACCAGGGCCCTGTTGCTCAGAGCATGTGCTCTAAGCCAACTCTTAAACCACTGAGCCACTCAGCTCACGTAGCATAACTTTTGAGGACCATTTGCATCAACATTTATATCATGTACTAAAAGTAAACAATTCTTGCTTCAGAGGGGACTCCTATGTTAGATGGCTGGGGTTCAGTCTTAACTCGACTATTTATTAGCTGTGTGAGATTGGGCAAATGACTTCTGTCCGTACAATGGGGAAAACAATAATAACCACCTCATCAAGCTATTTTTACTTTTTTTTTTGAGGGCAGTGTCATTGGCCCTCATATGTGGGACCCGAACCAGGGCTGCTGGCTTCCCAAGTCAGCACTTAACAACTGCACCACTCAGCCAGCCCACATCAAGCTATTTTTTTCATTTAGTCAACCGATGATTTTGAAGGTGATATGTGTCAGGTTTTCTCTAGACACCAAGAATATAGCAGTAAGCAAAATGTAAATCTCCCTTGGACCACTTTGATTCTATTGAAGCAGACATGGTATAAACATGTATTATAAAGTGGGTGATAAAAATAAGAGGAGCTGGCTTGGGACGCCAGCGGCCCCGTTTCGGATCCCACATATGAGGGCCAGTGATACTGCCCTCAAAAAGAAAATAATAAGAGGAATAAAGAAAACATGCCTGGAAAAGGAAAATAAGTTAACAGGGTTTTGCTACCTTAGATGGCTGATTAGGGAAGGTCTTTCTGGGTGATATTTAAGTACACATCTGAATAAGAAAAGGCAAAATATGGGGGAGGACTGTTCCAGGTAGAGCAATGTGTATAAACACCCTGAGATGAAAATAAGCTTTTTATGTTTTCTGAGTAGCACACAGCTTATATATAGTTAACTTTTACTATGTAGTAAATCTGTTCTAAACACATAATATTTATTATCTATTGACTTGTCTCCACAACTGTAAAAGTTAGGTGCCACTATTATTATCAGACTCATTTTATAGAGGAGGAATTTCCGATAGAGTGTGTTTAAGTAACCTGATGAAGGTCACATAGCCAGTGGTGGATAGTCAGGATGAAAACCCATCTTTGGTTCCACAGCCTGTGGTCTTAACCACCAAGTGGCTCTTTTATGCCTGTAGCACCTCCCATACAAGTTTGGACTATCAGGTTTGTGAACTCATCCTAGAAAAAGTGCTACATACATACCTCATTGCTTAATATCACTATGGAAACCTTCTAAGTACTCTCCTTGGGAAGCTGTGCATTGATCCCAGTGCCTAGTCTACCTTTTAAAGCAATTTTGGAACTCTTTCTGGAATGGCTGTCATCATTTTACCCTTGATGTCCTGAAGGTCATCAAACTGTCTCCCTATCAATATTTCCTTTACCTTTGTGTAAAGAAAGAAGTCATTGGGGGCCAGATCAGGTGAGTAGAGAGCGTGTTCCAATACAGTTATTTGTTTACTGGCTAAAAACTCCCTCACAGACAGTGTCGGGTGAGCTGGTGCATTGTCGTGATGCAAGAGCCATGAATCGTTGGCAAAAAGTTCAGGCTGTTTTCGTCTAACTTTTTCACGCAGCTTTTTCAGCACTTCCAAATAGTAAACTTGGTTAACTGTTTGTCCAGTTGGTACAAATTCATGATGAATAATCCCTCTGATATCAAAAAAAGATTAGTAACACTGTTGTAACAAGTTCGCAAACTTAATTGTTAGACCTCATATAACTGATAAGAGAAGAAAGGCCCAGAAAGAGACATGATTTGCCTATATTCACACAACAAATCAAGAGAGATGCTGAAACCAACATCCAATCTTGCTACTGGAACTGAAGGGCTAGTTACTCTTTCCCTAAAATGTCACTGAGCCTCCTCTTATGGCAAACCCTATGCCAGGCACTGGGGACAGCGGAGAAAGGATGACCCAGAGAGAACATCGTCCTTGACCTCACATTAGAAATTAAATGATTTATTCAGTATCACTCTAAGTCTTGTATTTAATGTCTCTCCCCTGCTATGCCCCATCTTCCCTCATACTGTCCCTCTTCTTTCCTGGCTACCGCTGTCTGGTGATATGTTTGTCTCCTCTGCTTAACTGTGAGGTCCTTGATATCAGAGAGTAGATTTGTCTCAGCCTGGCACACACTAGACACACAGGGAACAGCTTTTGAATAAATTTCCAGGTATTTGTCCCACTGATAGATACATAGATGTGTGAAATGATGTTGTATAAGTATATTCTTTGCGGCATTGATTACAATGACAAAAAATAGGAAATAACTGAATTATCTATCATAAAGTAATTGGTTAAAATTGTCACGGTCAAAAGTCTTATGCAGCCATTAAAACATAAGACAACTTTATATATATATATATATATATATATATATATATATATATATATATATATATATTTAAACTATAATCACCATGCTAGATTTTCTTTTCTTTCTTTCTTAGGATTTTTGCTAAGTTGCCATGAGTTCATAGGTCAGAACTGTTACTAGCTCATAGAGTTGTTTGTTTTTTTTTTTAGGGCAGTGTCACTGGCCCGCATATGTGGGACCCGAACCGGGGCTGCTGGCTTCCCAAGCCAGCGCTTAACCACCGAGCCACTCGGCCGGCCCAAGTCAGTCACTTCGAATTTAATCAAGAGTAGTTTCAATAGCGTACATAGTACAGGCAGAAGCCACGTGGGAGGCTTCTGGTATAGGTATAGGAGGTATAGGAGGTAAGCAAGTGGAAAGAATATAAGAAAAATATGTATAGAAGAGTTTAGCAGTGAAAAGAAGGAAAGAAATATCAGGGACAGAAGCATCATACAAATGTATGAATTGCTTTAAATATGAACCACAAATCAATATCTTACAACAGACTTTTTGGTCTCTTTAGGGGATAATATACACTCCAGGAGGAAGTATTGGGATTTGAGGTACATTTCTTATGTCTTATAGAGATGATGGGACAAGGTGTTTTTTTTTTTTTTGAGGGCAGTGTCACTGGCCCTCATGTGTGGGACCTGAACCAGGGCCGCTGGCTTCCTATTCCAGCACCCAACCACCACGCCACTTGGCTGGCCCAAGGGACAAGGTTTTTGAAGAACCATCATAGAAAGTCTTGGATTTATAGTTGCTGAATATTAACTGTCCCGAGAAAACATGGCTGCTGGTCAAATAGAGGGGAGAATTGGGGAGCAAGGTCCCTCAGCTTTCACGGATGGGTCAGAGGAAGGAGGCTGGTGGTGCAGTGTCAGAAGGAAAGCAGGATTCCTTTTCCTCTGAAACTACAGTGAAGGTGTGGATGATGGATGGAGACAGAAGTATGTTGATGTGGGTAAATCGGACATCCTTATGAGTATTTTGACATCAGAAAAAAAGGACAAGGACATGACATCAACTACTGAAGCTGAGTGTATTATGGAATTTATTTTTGTTCATTCATGCACTTCTTTAGCCAGCATGTTAAACACCCACCATATACTGTGGTAAGCCTGAGGGATTTACATACACATAGTTCTAGCCCTGGCCCAAAGTAGTTACTACTGTGTGTTTGCAAGAGAATCAAGATAAAGGAACTGAAAGTAGTGTAGAAACAAGAGAAGTTGGACATTGCAAATCAATATTGGACCACCTAGTAACCAGATCCTAATAGGCAAGCCCCTTCACAACAGGCAGGTGGGAGGGATTTGTGGTTGAGGGGCTGGTATTGTGGGCACTTCGGGAAGACCAGGTGGAATGTGAGTGGTGAAAAGTGACACACAAAGTACTAGCCATAATATTGAAGCTAGAAAGGAAACCTGGTGTAACAGGAGAGCTGATGGTTTCACAGACAGTAAAAGGTGAGATCCTACATCCAGGTTTTGGTGCTCAGCCAAGTATATGGCATTGAGTGAGGTAATATTTTGGTTTCATCCATCCTGGGTATCCTTAGGAAAGTCATTTAGCCTGATCTGACTATCCGAATCAATCATTGGCATAGAGGCATTCACCTGTAGCATGGGCAATTTTGAGTTACCAGTTGACAGATCACTTTCATTCCAGGTTATTGGCATCCAGGTTTGTCAAAGGCTGTCTGCGTTCTGTACCATTCTGGTCTATGGAATCTTCCATAGCAACATCAGGAAAAAAATGAATTATTTGTACTGGATTGAAATGTAGTGTGCCTGGGCTTTGAGGACCTAGGTTTGAATACTGGCTCTATTTAAAATAGTATAGTGAACTTAAGCAAATCAGTTTTTCATTCCTAGTCTCACTTTCCCAATTTGTGAAATATGTTCACTAGTGATTGTCTCCCAGGATTATCATGTGGACTCAGTGGGATAATGGAGGTAAAGCAGTTACCATAATGCCTGGCCTATCTTGGTACTCATGAAACATTATTGCCTTTTTTCTCTCTTTAATTGGGAATAGCCACATCATTGCTGTAAAGTTTGAAGCCCAGCATTTCAGTAGCTGAGCTAACACCTGCTTCTTAAAGACGTGCAGGGACCTGCTCAGGTTTCTCAATGTTTTTTTTGTTTTTGTTTTGAGGGCAGAGTCACTGGCCCTCATATGTGGGACCCGAACCGGAGCCGCTGGCTTCCCAAGCCAGCGCTTAACCACCGCACCACTCGGCCGGCACCCGTTTCTCAATCTTATATGATGGAGTCCATCTGAGGTCCCTCTTCCCTTCTCTACCTTTATGGTTTTAGGAACAGGATTCTGCCAACGAACCATATAGTTTAGCTAATATGTTCAAAACCCATGTCTGCAAGTGACAGGATCCTAACTCAAACTAAATAAAAAAGAGGGCTTTATTGGATTAGATAGCTGGGAACTTTGGGGCTTCAGGCACACCTAGATCCACAAAGTTCAAATGATGATCTCCAGACTTTGTCCTCATCTCTGATTCTATTTTTCTCCTTCTCCCAGATTCATGCCAAGCTAAACTAGAGACTCCAGCATGGGGGCATGGAGTGGGGAAGAGAGGTAGGGAGCAAGACACATCTTTCTCCTAGTGTCTATATATATTGGTTAGCAATGGACTCTGCACAGAACCCAGTTTGGTCCTTTGGCCATCCTCAGATGGCCATCTACATGGGCCATCCACATGGGCCTCCTGTGGGAGAGGTGTGGGTGGAAGAGCAGGGAAACTGAGAACTCTAACATGAGTGGTATGCCCAACTCTGGAGAGGGATAAGAGGAACAAGGCAAAGTGCTCAATAGTCCCACTGGAACCACAAAGAATGAGGGAAGGATTAGTGTTAAGCAGACAAACTACAGCTCTCCACTAAACACAGCCAACCATATACCACTCTTCTGTTGCACAGTCATAATGTGCTGTGTGATCTAGAACCCTGTGAAATGGTGAGGTACAGTATCTCTTGGGAAGATTAACTAATGTGGTACACTATGGAGAGGTGTACTGCACAGATGTAATGTGAGGAACTCAGGGACACTGTGGTGAGGGGCAGTGTTGCCATGCACACACCAGAGAGCCCAGCTCTCTGCCTCAGCTGCTTCTCCCCCTCACCACCCAGTCTTTCAAGACTACCAATTCTTAGGTCTGTGCTCTTTTCCTTGCATTGGACCTGAGACTCCCTCCACACAACCTGGCTATTTCCTCTCCGAGTACCTCCTTTCTTTAAGCCATTCACTAAAACAGAGTAGCATTTCATACACTGTCTTTGGGCAGGACACAACACTGATTACATTGTATTACACCACTGGGCACTTAATGAGGGTTTGTTGGATGAATGGATGAGAATGCATTACTGAGAGGGTGAAGAGAGCCAATAATTGAACTCATCCTCACATTCAACAACCATTTATTAACACATAAATGAGTAAGGCGTGGCCCCCATTCTCAGAATGCTTGGTACAGAGGGGCAAACAATCACAAAGCTGCAGCAGAATCACAGTAGGATAAGTACTATCACTGAGGTACAGACAAAGTACTTTGGAGGCACTGTAATAAGAGATACAAAGGTGAGAGAGGACAATTTTCCAATTTATACCTGCCTAGAGCAATCAGGGAAGGCTCCAGAGCAGTCAACTGTAAGTTGAGTCTTGAAAGATTAGAAGCCACCAGGTGAATAGTCAAGGAAGGAGCCCTACAGGCTGGGACTCAGAGACATAGGTAAGGTCAGGTAAGCGAGGCGCTCAGGAAACCAGGCATAAATGATGGAATAAGGAACAAAAGAATAAGGACTGAGTAGAAGGGCTGTCAAGCACAAACCCATAGCTCTACCACGGAAATTTAAAGGTCTTGTTCTCCATAGAGAGGGAAAGGGGAGGAGGGTGAGAGGTCCTCAGATATGGGTCCCTGCTGCTTCCTCAATCAGGCCATGGGGCTCAAACACCAAGGCTAGAGCTTCACAGTTGTGATCTAATATTCCTAAGCCACTAAATTGTCAAAAGCCCCTTTTCAGAAGGGAATAATTTGTATGAATAATGCATTTCTATTAGGTTGTTGAAAAAGTCATGATGCATTTTTGCAATGAAACACATAAAAAAAAATACGCCATGACTTTTCCAACAACCCAATAAAATGGGAAAGAGTCCCTACTATATTCATCTTTCTCAGATGCTGTTGATTCTGCCTAAAAAAATAGGTCTACTTCCATCAGTAAATCAGATGGGGTGTGGAGCTTGAAAGGGGAAGTTGGGTTAGAGTTGAGGCCTTCCAGTGATCTCACAACTGAATGGAAAAATGATGGTTAAAGTCCCTATTTTTTTTTTAAGGGCAGTGTCACTGGCCCTCATATTTGGGACCTGAACCGGGGCCGCTGGCGTCCCAAGCCAGCTCTTAACCACCGCGCCACTCGGCTGGCCCTAAAGTCTCTATTTTTTAACAAAATTCTATTTATTTATGAACATAAAACTAAAAAAATATATATATATATTTACAAATCCCCTTGTCTTATTATTCCTGTCTCCTTCATTTACTTCTTTCATACCCGTATTTTGATATGCTTAAATTAAAAATCCCTTTTAAGCTTTTTAATATTTTTCCACTTAAATGTTTTTAATTTTTCAAATTGAACTTGTCTAAAGTTCTTTGTATATTTTAAAATTCTCTATTCTCTAATTTTTCCTTTTTGGATTTTTTTAAATTAAAAAAACTTAAAGTTTGTATTCTTGTCTTGAATTGTTCTCAACTTTCTTTTTAAAACTTTTCTCTAAACTTAAATTTGAATTTTATAACAGAAACAGACTCACAGATACAGAGAACAGACTGATGGTTGCCAGATGAGAAGGGGATTGGGGGGCTGGGTGAAAAAGGTGAAGGGATTAAGAAGTACATATGGTAGTTACAAAATATAATAGTCACAGGAATGTAACGTACAGCATAGGGAATATAGTCAATAATATTGTTTAAAAACTATGTATAGTGGCAGGTGGGTACTAGATTAATTGGGGAGGATCACTTTGTAAATCCTATAAATGTCTACCCACTGTGCTATACACCTGAAATTAATATAAAATAATATTGTTGACTGTAATTGAAAAAATATATTTATGCCATTTCATCTTGGTGTCCTAGGTCCAATATCAGCCATCTACAAAGCCATTAAATAATTAAAGTTTCTGCTCCCCTCCCATTATCCCATGTTATGAATTGCTATGATCACTACCATGGGGCCTGTTTCAAGATATTCTTCATCCATAAATCTAATCCTTATTACATTCCCTAATATTCTGGTTAACTAATCTGACCAAATAATTGATGCAAGGAATTAATGTGTTAGTCATTGCACTGGACTTCCCAGTGCCATGTGTGTGCAGCCTATTGTGCTAGGGTTGGGATGACAGAGTTCAAGGTCAAAAAGAGGGGAGGTTAGATAGTCACACAGTTAACTGCATTACAATCTGATAAATGCTATAATAAAGATAACAAAAAAAAATAAATTTTCATTCCATTCTGTATTTTTTGAAAATTTATTTCTTAGTCATTAAACTTTCATGGTTTTTTTTAACACATATTTTCAACACATATTTTATGCTCTAATTTTAAAAGATTTATTTATATTAACATTTTATTTAATTAAACTTGTTTCCTTCTTTAACTTTTTAAAGCTGATTCACTTTAAGATTTTTGTAAACATTCAATTTTAATTTTTCCTAGTTTTATTCACTTTTAGACTAAGAATTTCTAAAATCTGTTAACTATTTTAACAATTTTAAAGCTTTAAATAAAAAACTTCGATATTTAAAACATTGAAAAATACGTATCTTATTTTTTTCAAATTTAAAACATTATGTGACTTTGCTAACAATTGTCACCCCAATAAACTCTAATTTAAAAAAAAGACTGAAAAAATTTTTTCTTTTAAAATTAAAATTTTCTTTTAAAGCTTTTAAAATTTTTTCAAATATTATCTTTTTTCTAAACTATTTGACTGGTTAGCCACAGCTGGAACACCAATTGTGAGGGTTTTTGTTGATGAAAGAATACTCCCTGACTTCCCACTATATTTTTGTAGAAACAAATGACATATAGTAGTGCCAGAACATCTCTATTCCCACTCCCCACACCTAAAACATTCATTTAATTATGCTTTATGTGACCATTTTTGACCTCTTGTCCCTCCTCCCACTTCTTAAGGCTGAATGGTCACTAGTTAGTATTCTTTTTTTCCCCCACAAGCCATGGTAAAATACGTTCTTTATATCAAGGTGCTAATTATCACATAGGTGCTGTTGTCATTGTCAGTTTCAGGAGGTTTCTGTGATACTTCAAGAGGTGCTCATTGTTGTATGGGTATTATCATTGTCCATTTCAGGTAGGTTTGTGTGTCACTTCAGGATCTTGCCTATTCATTTCTTCTACTTTTTTCTGGTAAGTGGTCTGGTAAGACTATTCTTTGTCTAGACTCTGTTTGTGATAGAACAGTAAATACCCTTCACTGTAGAGCAAGTCCTCAATGGTAGCCTTGGTGATGACAGCATCATCACAGCTGAACCACTGGTCCTTTTGCTGCCGGATAAAGCTGGTGTAGTGTCCACTTTCCAAAGTCCCATGGTGATTAATCACTGCAACCAAGGAATATTTATTCTCGTTGGGTGTACAATCTGTTGGTGGTTGGTCACCATTCATTCGGCTCTCTTTAGTGGAAGCCAAAAATGGAGTCATGTCCAGCTCCAAGGGAAAGGAGATAAGAGTATTAATCTTTCGTCTCTGTTTACCTAAATGTTCAAACCGCTTTAGATGAAAACAGGCCACAATGGGTAATTTCTTCATTGTGAGCTGTTTGGTAGATTCCTGGTAGCTTTGGCAACTACTGCATTTGATTTTGGCATTGCTTCCTAGGTGTTCTGGCCTTGTAAACCACTGGAGGCAGTCTGTGAGTGAGGGGATTCCTGGTTTGTGGTCATCCCTACACACTGTGCTGCCAGCCCCCTCTGGACTCTGGGAACTGAATGTGGCATAAGAGCCAGGCAAGTCCAAACTGATGTCCCAGCACGGATCTATTGTGGTGGAGACGCTATGGCAAGCTTGACATGTGACATCTGACTGCAAGCCACCTGTAAAGATTTGGTCTATAATGCAGTTACAGCAGTTGGGGTTACTGGCTTCTGGCTCAACACTATCATCTCTGCTGTGTCTATGCAGCACATCTAATATGGCAATAAGGAACTCATGGGCATCCTGTTGCCTGTACCCTGCTAAGTGTTCCGCATGAATCCATATCAGGTGCAGTAACTTATAGGGAATGTGAGGAGTTCGGCTCCCAGAGTACATAGCATGAAAAAGAGAAGACATTTCACAGACAAGACACAAGCTGGGGCTTGTCATTACACATTTGTGCTTGTTAGACAGAAAGAAATCTTTCAGTAGAGGAATATGGGTAAGTGCCTGGACAATACAATTCATAAAGCAGGTATTCCCAAGGTTGATTAGCCCTCTCAGGCCTACAGTATACACTGCCTTTTTTCTTCTCTTTTTCTTGGGTTTCACCAATTTTGGCTGCTGTTCCTCTGATTCACAGGTTGACTGCATCTCTTCAACACCTGATGCCATATACTGTTGTTGAGAAACATCTGTTGAGGTGGAAGTTAATAATTTCAACATTTTCTTTTTTGTTTCTTTGGCAATCTGTTCTATGTCTTTATCATATACATAATCCTTACACATAAAGCAATATATAACCCCATGATAGAGGTCTACAGCTAAATTGTGCTGTTCTGCTTCTGCATGTTTATGTATATGTTTCTCAGTAAAGCAACCAAAAAAGACACAGAAGAGACAAGCGTGGAGTCTGTTCACATGGGTACTACATACACGACAGATGCAGGCCTTTGCCTTACGCTTCCTAGTCTCCGGAGTGCCACTCCAAACGAAACGATGATAGATCAGCTGAAGGTTCTTCCGCCAATTCTTCCCTACTTTAAAGCTCTCCACATGAGAGCAGCCTGCGGGACCCTGACCAAACTCCACCTCCAGCAGCCAGTCCCCAAAGCCATTTCGATCCCCAGAGCCGCCTAAGTCACCAAAACAGCGTTGCCGCGTCCAAGGCCTGGACGCCAGCCGGGATCTACGCTGAGGTCTGCGCGAGGGCCGGGCCGGTGGTGGTGGTGGTGGTGGTGGCGGCAGCGGCAGCAGCAGCCGCGGAGGAAGAGCTGGAGGCGGGGGTGGGGCCGAGGGTCCGGGCGGGCCTCGAGAGCGGGCCCGGGGCTGGGGCCGAGGGCGGGGCTTGCGGCGCGGGCAAAGGAGCGAGGAGGTGCTGGGCCGGCGGGGTGGGGTTGAAAGAAGCACCTTCTCGCCGCCGCCGCTGCCTCTCCCCGTCAGGTTCTCCTCAGGCGCAAGCTTATACTCTTGTAATGGCTCCAGCTTCATCTCCTCAGCTCCCGGGCCGGCACAAGCCTTCGACGTTCCCACCGCCTCCGCTTCCATTTCCCCCGCCTTCTCGGCCGCCTCCTCAGGCGAGGCTCCTCCCCCACCTCCCGAGCTCCAACGGACCCAAAAGCCAGAGGGCAAGGAAGCTTCTGGAATTTGGGCCATCAGCTCACCGCCCGGTCCGGGGAGAAAGGCGTCTGGACTCGAACTGCCACTGTAAACGGAATGAGACAGATTGCTGTGAATAATGTGGCCGGCGTCATGGCCGCGGCGGGCCATTATCGCCCCCGGAACCCTCCCACCGGCCCTTGAGCTCAGCCCGGGCCGCCGCGAGCTCCACCCCCTCTATTCAGAGGCTGCCGGAGCTCGTGAGGAGACAGAGGCGGTTGGTTACCTGGTTTAACGGCGATCGGATCGTGACCCGGGCCAAGGGGGGTGGTGCGGGGTGGGAGGGAGGGCAGGCAGACGGAGGGTGGAAAAGGTGGGGGCGGGGGTACGGCCTGAGCTTTAGGGTGGAAAGAGATGGAATCTTTAAAAAAGGCGCCACCCTCTGACTGCCTTTCCTGGGCCTTGCGCAGCCTCACTTTGGTACAGCTTCCTCTGACGTTCATTCCTTATATCCTAAAACACACTTGAGTCAACATTTTACCTTAAAAATGGCTAGGCCACCTATGGAAAATGGGATCGGGAAGAAAATGTCCCCCTGTTTCCACCTTACCTGTGCTTCTCGGGCTGGCTGTGTTTAACCTTTTGCCCCTACCTTCAAGCGCAGTCTTTTACTCTGCCACTCTTGTGCCCTCTCACGCTCCTTCGCGCTTGTGTTCCCTCTCACACCTCGTTTCTTCAGCACCCTCAGTCCCTAAGATTCCGCCGAGAATTCAAACGCCTCACGCCCTCCATGCATTGGACGCTCAAATTTTCAACGCTCAATGCCCGAAGTCCCTGCCTCTTCGCTTCGTCGCCCCCGCAGCGCCCCCAGCCCCGCTGTTTGTTTAAAGGTCTGGATTACCTTGGGCCCCAGGCGCGTGATTCAGAACGTCAGCAGCTGCTGCTGTCCAGGCTCTCCTCAGCCAGCCTTCTCTCCTGACCTCTCCTCAGGGCTGGTCACAAGGGGGCCGCCCCCTGGCCCCACCCCTCTCGACGTGTGGCCCCCAGCCCCGGATTCTGCCCTCCTTCAGTGATGAGTGGCATCGTTGTCCGCGCAGACAAACCTCTTCCTGAAACAGATTCTCCTGGAGGTAACCACAGCGACAGAGTCTAGAGAAAGCCCCTAAAATGGAGGCTCTGGCCTCACCTGGCTCCAGGCCTGAGCTCCGCAGAAAAATGATTCATTGGGGGTGGGGGTGGGGGTTTGAAGGGATGGCAACTCCCTGGCAGGAATCCTTCAGGGACCCATCAAAGTCTGATACCTGGGAGTTAAGTGGACTGCGGAATATTATTCTGGAGTATGGGGAGAGATAACATAAGCGAGGGCTTCAGGCTCAGATAGGAGAGCCCAGGCACTTGCTAGCTGTGTGAGCTCAGACAAAATGCCTAACCACTCTGAGCCTTAGTTATATCATCTGTTAAACAAAACTGGAAATGAAACTAACCTGTTATAAACACTAATTCAGTATATATAAACTAATGGATCTTTATGGCAAGCTTTTTCTTTTTCACCTTTCTCAGTCGCCACCTTAAAATCAGCCTAAAGCATAATGACTGACAGAATAGAGCAAAAGGGAACATGTCTCTCTTCCAAAACCCTCTCAAGGGCTGGCCAAGTGGCGCGGTGGTTAAGTGCTGCCTTGGGAGGCCAGCGGCCCTGGTTCGGTCCCACATACGAGGGCCAGTGACACTGCCCTCAAAAAAAAAATCCCTCTCAAAGTTGTTGCTCTGTTCACTGGATTATCCCTCCTAAACAGTTCATTTACATGAGAATGCAGTCAACAAATGTAGGTGTACTAAAACAATCTGTGTCCTCCAAGAGTTCATAGTCCAGGAGATTTTTCCTTCACTTTAACAGGTCCAGCACCGAAGGTCACAATCCCCATGAAAGCTGCTGTTTCTAGAACTTGTTGCCTTTCCTGTCCTGTCCCTAGAAGATTCCTGCTTATCAGTGAGAATGTTTAATGTTACATTTAATCTCTCTGGAACTGTCATTCATCTCCTTTCTAAACCTCAGGATTAGGATTCAATTCTCTCAGCCTTGTGAGTGATATTTGCCTTCCCCAAATGAATGTCAATGATTTTAGGAGGTCAAAGAGATTCAATAATATGTATGAATTTCCATAGCACAGAGCAACATGATCTTGGAGAGAAGAACCACCATAACTGTTCAATAGCCCAGAATGACTACAGGTTGAGAGGTTCATATAAGAGTTTCCCTCATGTGAATATGTTTTCAGGGTCATTTGCCTGGGAGACAAGAGAACAATTCTATCTTTTCCATCACTAGAAGCTGTGTTTGTAACCTTCAGCAAGCTACACAACATCTTTACAAGTATGTTTCCTCGAGTCAGAAAAGAGCTGACTTGACGTGTTAGCAATTCTTCTGAACTCACAGCAAATTTAAAAGGAATCCTCATGAGATTTTCAACTCAGATACGTAGCTCTCAAGTAAGCAAGGGCCATGTAGCTGACTAGAAAGGCTACTTCTACTCCCATGGTTCTGCCATAACCTCACACCGGAGAGGGTAGGCTTACTGTTTTCAGGCTAGAATTTTCTTTTTTCTTCTTTTTTTTTTTTCAGGGCAGTGTCACTGGCCCTCATATGTGGGACCTAGACCGGGGCCGCTGGCTTCCCAAGCCAGCACTTAACCACCACGCCACTCAGCCAGCCCATGAGGCTAGAATTTTCAGTTTCTCTAGATACAGCTAAGCTCTCAGTACAGGAGGCTTGAGAAAGACCCTCAAGAGACAGAATGATGTGCTCAGACTGAGGTGCATTAGGTTTTCTTCCTCTGGAGTTTCCAAAGAATTGTATTTTTAAAGATTTTATTGGGGAACTGGGGAAGGGGAACAGACAAGTTGCTGTCTTTTTGTTCTTCAGTCTAGTTGTGGAGGACGTTGCTTCACTGGCCCATGTTGATATCGTCATTGCGTTCTTCCCGGATGAGGCAGATCAGTCGCCGGCCTCTGGATGGTCACTTACCGCGGCTATTGGCAGCTCACGCTGGCTGCCAGCCGCTCATGCTGGCTGCAGGCCACTCACTGTAGCCTGTGGCAGCCCACTGCAGCAGGGGCTGCAGCCTACACTGTAGCCGGGGCTCGCACAGCCCAGCTCCAGGTGGAGCTGTTGTTAGCTGTAGAGGGCAGTGTCACTGGCCCTTATATGTGGGATCCAAACCAGGGCTGCTGGCATCCCAAAACCAGCTCTTAACCAATGCGCCAGTCGGCCGGACCTCCAAAGAATTTTAATAATAATCATAACAAGGACAGCAGGGTTTTCTAACACCATGACTTGGACCTGTGTAAATATTAGAGATTTAGATGTAGGATTTAGAAAGATGGCACCAGAGGGTAGAGGAACAAACATGCAAGGTGTCAGTGATGTGAGAGAAGCAGAAATGGAGTCACCAATGGGTGCTCAGGCAAAGTTTGATGGAAGACAGAGTCATAGAGAATAAATGGCCGGCCCTCCTTCTAGTGAGTGGGTGGGTGGCACAAGGGAAGGGGAAGGCCTCTGGTGGCCTGTGGGGCAGTCCTTCCTACCTCCCTTGTTTCCTCCTTTCCATGTGAATTACCCTTTGTCTTGTGTGTCCCTCCTTTTGCAGGAGTCTGGAGTGGAGCAAGGAGAGCTCAGTGGCCCTGGAAGTACAAGCAGTGCCGCCTGTACCTGAAAAACAGCCAGTCATCGTCCCCCATGTACTGGCCTGCTCCAACCACACTGAACCTCGTGATTCCGATCCACTACTTAAAAATAGAGCCCTGAAAGCTACAAGAGGAAGAGGGAGTAGGTCCTCAGGATTCCATGGTGACTCCAAGTCACCCCAGAGGTCCTGCCCCAACTGTATCCCCAGAGTTGGCTTTGGTCTGGACCAATCTCCAAGAATCTGGCCTCTCTCATGGTTTGCCCCTGCTTTATACCCAACTCAAGTGTTTCCTCCTCCAAGAGGCCTTCTCTGACCCCCCAGGTATGGAGAGGGTCCCTCAGTACAGCAGCACTACACAGGCAGGGCGCTGCTGGACCTAGCCTCTCTGAGGAGGGTCCTGTTGAATTCCTCAGTTTGGGCACTACCCCAGCCCCCAACCCTCTCCTATCCCAGACCTTTTTTCAGCAGAGGGAGGGCTGCATAAAGAGACCATTCACAAAGAAATATATCCTTTAGAAGTGTAGCTGGAAAACATGTCCAAATCTCCATCATGTAGAAATACCTGGGGGAAAAAAACCTCTTTGGAATTGTAGACTAATTTGCAAAGGAAAACAGTCACCCCCCCCCACACACACACACACACCAGGTAAGGGCATTTATTCAGCCATAGCTAAAAAAAGAGTTGCTTATTTTGGGTTAGCAGACCTACATGGAATTGCTAACTCAGTCATTTGCTAGCTATGTAACTAGGGTCAGGCCCAATAATTTATGCTTTTGACAATTTACCAGCTAATGCTGATACTGATTGTCTGCTTCTGGTGTGGGGACTGGACTTTGAGAATCACTGCTGTGGGTTAATGTATAAAGAACCACAGATCAGGGCCATCTGGCTCTAGTAGCAGGAACCCTTTCTGGTGGGGCTGGTTTCTTAGGACTATTTAGTCTTGGCTTTTCTGATGGTTTTCTTTTTTTTTTAAATCAGATTTTTATGAAAATGTAGCTACCATACAATATTATATTAGTTTCAGGCGTACATCATAGTTATTCAACAGTACCCACCTGGGTACTGCTATACAGTTATTACCACATTATTGATTATATTCCCTATGCTAAAGAAGTGATCACCATGATAAGTCCAGCAACCATTTGACACTGTACCACGCTATCACAATTTATTGACTATATTTCCTATACTGTATATTACATCCCAAGACTTATTTGTTTTATACCTGGAACTTTGAACCTATTCTTTATCTTTTCTCCCCTTTTTTAATTTTTCAATTACAATTGACATTCAATATTATTTTATGTTTGTTTCAGTATACAGCATAGTGGTTAGATATTTAGATACTGTAGGAAGTGATCCTCCTGACTAGGTCCCACCTGGCTCTATACATAGTTATTATCACATTCCCAATACTTTACATCACCATGACTATTTTGTAACTGCCAATTTGTATTTCTTTTTTTTTTCTTTTTTTTAAAGGTTTTATTGGATAATTGGGGATGGGGAGCAGCACTGGGGAGTCGGGGAAGGGGAACAGACAAGTTGCTGTCCTTTTGTTCTTCAGTCAAGTTGTGGAGGACATCGCATCACTGGCCCATGTTGGTATCGTTCTTGCGCTCTTCTTGGGTGAGGCAGATCAGTCTCCTGCCTCTGGATGGTCACTCACCGCAGCTCTTGGCAGCTCACACTGGCTGCTGGCCGCTCACGCTGGCTGCCGGCCACCCACTGTAGCCTATGGCAGCCCACTGCAGCAGGGCTGCAGCTATTCCATCTCTGGGGACTCACAGCAGCCCAGCTCTAGGTGGAGCTGTTGTTCACCATCTTAGCTGTAGAGGGCAGTGTCACTGGCTCTCATGGGATCTGAACTGGGGCCGCTGGCGTCCCAAGCCAGCTCTTAACCAACGCGCCATTCGGCCGGCCCCCAATTTGTATTTCTTAATCCCTTCATCTTCTTCACCCTGCCCTCAGGCACGCTCCCATCTTTCACCCCAATAGATCTAGTACCCATCTGACATCATACATAGTTATTACAATATTATTGACTATATTCCTTATGCTAAACTCTACACCCCCATGACTAGGGTGTAACAACCACTTTGTACTTCTTAATCCCTTCCTCTTTTTCACCTACTCCCAACCCCCCTCCCATATGGTAACCATCAAAATGTACTCTGTGTCGATGAGTTTGTTTCTATTTAATTGGTTTATTTTGTCTTTAGATTCCATTTATAAGTGAAATCGTATGACATTTGCCTTTCACTGTCTGACTTACTGCACTGAGCAAAGTACCCTTCAGGTCCATCCATGTCGTCATAGGTGGCAAGATTTCATTCATTTTTATGGCTGAGTAATATTCTGTTGTATATATGTACCACCTCTTTATCCATTTATCCACCCATGACACCCAGGTTGCGTTAATATCTTGGCTATTGTAAATAATGCTGCAATGAACATATGGATGAGCATGTCCCCTCGAAATAGTGTTTTGGATTTCTTCAGATAAATATACAGAAGCAGGATTACTAGGTCCTTCTTTGTCTCTTGTTCTAGTCTTTGTTTGAAAGTTTATTTTGTCTGGTATAAATATTGCTACCCCAGATTTTTGTTTGTTTCCATGTCCATGAAATATCTTTTTCCATCCCTTTACTTTCAGTCTGTGTATATCTTTTCATCTGAAGTGAATCTTGTAGGCAGTATATATAAGCATCCTGTTTTCCTTTTTATTTTTAAAGATTTTATTGGGGAATTGGGGGACCAGCCAAGTTGTTGTTCTTCAGTCTTCATTGTGAAGGATGCGTCGCCATCTGGCTTTCCATTGGCAGCTCGTGGCCTCTAAGCTCAAGGTGCTGTGTTGAATCTTAGTTGCGGCATCCCAAGCTAGCACCTAACCACTGCGCCACTCGGCCGCCCAACCATAGCTTTATTTTTAATACTAAAATATTTCCATGCCAGTGATTATATATAATAGTACCTGTGAGGGCCGGCCGAGTGGCGCGGTGGTTAAGCACTGGCTTGGGAAGCCAGCGGCCCCAGTTTGGGTCCCGCATATGAGGGCCAGTGACACTGCCCTCAAAAAAAAAATAGTACCTGTGAGAAGTGGTAAAGTAATGATGTAAATTGTCACATAAATCTTTAGATGTCATGCTGACCTCTCTAAATGGGCATCCTATTGCTGTGACATCTGAGAAACATCCCCACTACTTATTGGCTGCAGGTTTGACCTGTCTCATTGTAGCCAGTACAGTTGTGTTTTCAATTCTTTGTGAAGTAATCAGTGCTTTAGAAAAAGTCACTGTGTCATTATCCTTAAATTACATAGTTGAGGGGCCGGCCAAGTGGCACATTGGTTAGGAACTGGCTTGGGATGCCAGCTCTGAGCAGCAGGACCCTGGTTCAGATCCCCCATAAGAGGGCCAGTGACACTGCCCTCTACAGCTAAGATGGTGAACAACAGTTCCAACTGGTTGCCTCTATAGCTAAGATGGCCAGCGACGGTGTGGGCTGCAGCCTCTGCTGCAGTGGTCTGCCATAGGATACGGTGAGTCGCCAGCAGCCAGCATGTTGTACTGGCAGCCAGCATGAGCTGCCAAGAGCCACCGTGAGCAGCCGTCCAGAGACAGGCGAGTGAGTACCTCACCCGGGAAGAGCACAATGATGATACCAACAGGGGCCAGTGAAGGAATGTCCTCCACAACTAGACTGAAGAACAAAAAGACAGCAACTTGTCTCTTCCCCTCCCCTAATTCCCCAATAAAATCTTAAAAAAGAATTACATAATTGATACTACTACTGAATACATTTGTTTTTACATTGATTTTTTTTCTCTTTTCAGTTATTGTTAGTTCTTGTTGAAGTCAATGGGTACAATATTTTCATATCTAAAATTTTAAGTTTAAAGAAAAATATGCAGAATCAGGTATTTACCAATTTTGGATCACTATCTAAACTTTTATGTTAAATATAAGTGCTATGAATCTTCTGAATCTCTGAGAGAATAAAAGATAGAATAATACAAATAATTCCTGCCTGGCCTATCCCATAGCATTGTGAAAAAAATAAGAGTAGTCTGTATCATCTTTTCAACAGTGTAAAATACTGTAAACAATAAGATAATGTGTATATCTGACATGACACCCAGTTATTTAATTTTAGGAAGGAATGGTTCATTTCAGGTACCAGGTTTAAAATTTATATTTTTAATAGATAATATGCAAAAGTCAGAAAATTTAAAAATTACACCACTGAATAAAGTTAAATGTTTCCCTCCCCTTCCTGACACCATTCTCCATCTTCTCCCTGCGAGAGACAGCCACTGTCACTAAGTTCATGTGTATCTTTCTGTAATTATTTTATGGAAATACAAATCTAATGTCTTTCATTTTAAAACAAATTACAGCAATATTATACATGTTATGCTTCAAAGTGTTTTTTAAACAAACAATATATCCTAGAAAGCATTCTACATGAGAACATAAAGAATTCAAATTTGTGGTTGTGTAGGATGTGTAATTCTGGAGATCTAATGTACCTGATAACCATACTTAGTAATACGGTGTGAAATACTGGAAATTTGATAAGAGTAGATTTCAGGTGCTCTCATCACACAAAAACACAGAGAAAACAATAAATGGTAATTATGTGAAGAGATATGGTAATCATTTTGACTGTAGTATTCATTTCAATATGTATATGTAAATCACCCATCATGTTCTACACCTTAAATGCATGCAATATTTATTTATCAAATCTTTCTTTTAAAAGTTCAATAAGGTGTTATAGTTTTGTTTTGTTTTTGTTTTAGATTTTTATTTGAGAATTGGGGAAGGTGACCGGCCAATTTGTGGTTCTTCAATCTTCGTTGTGGAGGGCGCCAGTTGCCATCTGGCTTCCCATCGGCAGCTCATGGCCTCTAAGCTCAAGGTACTGTGTTCAATCTTAGTTGCAGGTGGGTGTAGCCACCATCCCATGCGGGAGTTGAACCAGGCAGCCTTGTTGTTAAGAGCACACGCCCTATCCACTGAGCAATCCGGGCGGCAGCTCAGCTCAAGTGCCGAGTTCAGTCTTAGTTGCAGGTGGGCATAGCCCACCATAGAATAGGCAATCTTGTTACACCAGCTGAGCCATCTGCCACCTGTTGGCAGCTCAGCGACAGCTCAGCTCGGGCACAGCATTCAATGGATCATGTGGGAATTGAATCGGCGGCCCTGTTATAGTTAATAAAAAGGAGCATAAAGAGCGCTTTATTTCTCAATGACTGCGTAAGATTTCTGACATTGATAATTTTAACTAATTCTTTTATGGTAGATACTTTGGTTATTTCCCACTGTTGTCATTATAATCAGCTCCAAAGAATATACTTGTATAACATCATTTCACACATCTGCACATCTATCAGTGGAACAAATACTTGGAAATTTATTCAAACGCTACTCCCCGCATGTCTACTGAGTGCCAGGCTGGGGACTCACACTCAGGTTTACAAATAACTAAATTGCACACTCAGGTCGCATAACACAAAGTGATGCAACAATGCATGATCCGTTCCTATGAACCCCGAATCATGGCTGTCAATATCAATAGTCAGGGGACAAAACAGCACAGCACCTAGGAAAGGCTGTAAGCCATGCCGGCATCCATTTGATACTACAAGCACTGTTGCTTTCAGCCCCTATCTTGGGGACTGCCATAACCTCCCCCCAACCTCTTGCATCCATTTGTGAAACCCAGGACTTCTCATGTCCCAGTAAGAAGTCCCCCAGGGCTTTTGGTGCTAAAATCAGGATAGTCCTGCGCCAACTGGTTGGTTGGTCACCTCCAACTGTTTCAACCAATAAATTTGTAAAATTTTGCTTAAAATGTGAAATGTGGAAAGCACGGCACTTGAAGTAACTTACCAAACCTGATTGTCTTTGCTTGAGAGAATAGTGGAGTTAATGAGAAAACACTCCTATTGACATGCGTTGCATTTGAAAAGATGTTACCAGTGTAATGGTAGGGAGAGAGTCTGGAATTCTAGCCCAATTCTCAGGTAATTTCCCAAATGTTTTACTTTGGTGATAAGTCATTATGTTCAATTATCTCTGGCTGGCACACAAAAAGAAGTAACTATTCAAAAGTCTTTTCCCAGTAAACTTTATGTTTACCAACTTACTTCATGTAACCAGCAGAGAGAATTACCATTGTGCAAAACTAGACACTGAAATAATGAAAGTAGGAAGAATACTTGGATCCTCAGCAGGCTCCCTACAGTGACAGAGCTGCAAAAGAGTTCAGAAATCATATCAAACAATGTCTATACACTTTAATGGAAATTGACTGTTAAGCTACAACTTCTATCATGTGTTAAGAAGTTTTTTCATAAATAGTTTATCCAGGGGACATAAAAGAATGTATTTAAATTGTCCACATATATGCTGATGCATGTATTGATGTAAAAGACGATACCATTTGTAAAGTATTTTGAATATCGTCTTAGAATGTATGTGGTCTCATATTTCTTTCCCATGCAGGCCCTCCTTTAGAGGTGAAAGGGGTTCTGGAAGTCAGGATTGATTCTGTTCAGCTCTTAGTTGCTTCCCCGATACCTCATTAGGATTCATCCTATTGCAGCTCCATTTTTAACCATTTTGAGGGCCGAGGAACAGGGGTCGGCCCACTCTGTATGAGCTGGGTGGTAAAAAGGGCAAGGAACTCCAGTGTTAGGGGGCAACCCTAGACCATCTTGCTTTCCTCTCCGCCTGCCAGCCGCACCTTACAGTTTGCCAGTTATGTAGAGACGTGAGGCTCCTTCCATCTGCCATCAGAGTCAATCAGACCTGTGGAGAGCAAATGCTCTGGATTTTCAGGGACAGGTCTGATTACATTTAATTTTAGCATTTTAAAAACTGCAATTTGTTTAATGTGTGGCAAATGTGGTTCCATTTCTTATATGTTTATGAGGACACATATGCCGACATTCACAAATCAAAATAAGGTCAAGTAAAAAAAAAAATCAGGACACAAAATCGTGTTTATTGTATGATCTTAGCTATGTAAAACATACATGTTCACAGAATATAAGAGTGGAGCAAATATATTGCAGTACAGACAGTGGGAATTTATGATGATGAGATAATATTCAACTTCCTTTCCTCTTTCTTTGTTTCCACAAATTGTTGTTATGTGCCTATGTTATATTTTCAATGAAAGATCAAAAAGTAATGGCACTGTTGTCTACTTCACTTTTTCCTGTTTTTTTTTTTTTTGTTTCTTTTTTTGTTTTTAAGAGGGCAGGGTCACTGGTCCTCATATGTGGGATCCGAACCCCAGCCACTAGCATCCCAAGCCAGCTCCTAACTACTGCGCAACTTGGCTGGTCCTGTTTTTATTTTTTATTTATTTATTTTTTTTTGAGGGCAGTGTCAATTGCCCTCATATGTGGGACCGAACCGGGGCCACTGGCTTTCCAGGCCAGCGCTTAACCACCGCACCACTCGGCCGGCCCTTGTTTTTCTTTTTAATATATAATTTCTGTAGCCTCAATTTCTCACCTTCACTTTCAAAGCGAGGGTCCATCCCATCTGCACACACACACACACACACACACACACTCACTCACATGCACACACACACACACAGGCACAAGTACACACACATAATTTTGGGAAATTGTCTCAACACCTTGTTCTACCACTAGAACAGTAATGAACAGAGGTGGGGCCCTATGGTAAGACTGCTACCTCCTGCCCCAGAGTAATGGATCCCAGAGACACTGGATCCCCTAGGCAGAAGTTCCTAAAGCGTGCAAGATTTCTCTACCATATTGCTATTGCCTTGCAGACAGTGATGACTTTAAGACATGTGCCCTTGTTTCTGACCCCTTAAAACCTCTGTGCACCTCAAATATTTTCTCAATTAAACTTGCAGATGAGGGTTCGTAATTCCCGTTGTCTGGTTTCTTTTAGGCAAGTGAATTTCAAGCACACCACCCTCATATTCTTACCAGAGGTGCATATTATTATATACATAATTTGCTTATGTGTCCTTCAATAAGAACATCAAAAGTGATTCTTTAAAAATAAAACATGTTTAAGAAATCAGGGAGATAGTTCCTTCCTTCAAAGTTCTTTCTTCTGGTAAATAAACTCTTTCAAATTGCAGAGCCATTTCCAGCACCATTTGTTTAAGGATGGCTTATATCTGCCAGAATCTGCAATAGGCATGACATCCATGAATATATGATGATAGTTCACAACCATTTTCTGTATTTCACTTGCTATTGTTCCCATGAATGTGATTATTTCTTATTTTTTCCGTTCTTCATCTCTTGCCCACACATTACTCTCAGTAACCCAAGCATTTCATTTTTTTTATTTTTAACTTTTTATTATAGAAAATTTCAAACACATAAAAGAAGAAGGAATAGTACAATGCACTCCATGTACCCATTAAGTTCAAGAGTCGTTAACTTCAACAATCATTAACTTTCTTCAATTCTTGTTTATGTATCCCCTATCATACTATTTTTTTCTGGATTACTGTGAAGCAAAGTGTAGACATCAACTCATTTCTTCCAGAAATACACTTTAATAGATAAGACCGGTTTTAACATAACCACTGCACAATATCACACCCAAGAAAATGACCAAGACTCACTTAACACCATCTACTACCCAATAATTTCCATTTCCCCAATTGTCCCATAAATGTATTTATGCACTTTGTTTGACCAAATTGGGACCCGAAAAGCTCCACACGTTGCATCTGGTCGATAAGTCCTTTAGAGTCTTTTAATATACTGCCTTTCCTCTCTCGCATTCTCCATGCCATTTAGTTGCTGAAGAAAAGACAACCTGTTCACTTATTGCCAGGACTGGAGAAACAAAGGGGTTTAGTAGCCTGGTTGGGGCTCAAAGGCAGTCATTGTTTACCTGGTCCTTGGGCCAGATGGTCAAGTCTGGGCAACTTTGGGATCGTATCTTTTTTTTTCTTTCTTCTATTTAAACTTTTTGCTTTAATGTGCTTAATGTGCAACGATGCAAAATAGAATGGCAAATAAAACAAACACCCTGAATCAGACCATGTGCCCTGGTTTTCACTGTCATTGTAGAATGGGCACACATTGCACATTCCATTCATAGGAATTAGCACTCATCTCTCCCAATCAATTTTTGACATACAGACCAGTCTTGGGGACTGTCTCAGTCATGTTTCCTCCTTATCCCTAGTGCACCAGAGGAACTGTGGTAAATCTTGGCTGGATTCCTTGGAATGGTTGTTTGCCTTTACCCAAGAGGAAAGATTCTTGTGCGTGTCCCTGCATATTCCCAGGAAATAAAGGCCCCTTGGCCTCAATCCATTAGGGTCTTACTAGGTTCTCCAGGGAATAATAATAGAAGTTGGAGACTAGTGTATGGACTATTATCTTCACCTCTGGGGCTCCTTGCCATCTCCTCTTGTGTTTTGTTTTTTGAGGGAAGTGTCACTGGCCCTCATATGTGGGACCCGAACCAGGGCTGCTGATTTCCTAAGCCAGTGCTTAACTACTGCACCAGTCGGCCGGCCCTCCTCTTGTTTTATATTCAAGAAAGGAGCAATGTCTTCTTGACACTTCTCATCTCAGTAGGATCGGGAGAGGTAACAGAGGCCAGAGGTAGAGTATGTGATGGTCTCACTACGTGCTGCTTTTAGAGTTGTGTAATTTCCAGAAGCAAAGTTGTATAGTTGGAAAGCTAGTTTAAAATAATAAATGTATGCTATTGTCATTATTTTTTCAATAAATCCTTCATCTTCCAACAGTCACAATGGCCCCAGGGTAGGGGTAAGCATGTATGTGCCTTTGGAAAGAAGGATGACATGGTATAGGAGAACTAGGTCACTGACTCTTAGGAAGAAGTAAACTAAAGTGTTTTATTTTTCTCAGAAGTATGGGAAGGAGATCGGACAGAGGGTGAGAGAGAGAAGGAGACAGGGAGAGAGAAGATAAAATTAGTTTAAGATATGTGTGTCCTGGGCCGGCTGAGTGGCTTGGGAAGCCAGCAGCCTCGGTTCTCGTCCCATATATGACAGTCAGTGACACTGCCCTCAAAGAAAAAAAAAAGAATACATCAGCAGCCTCATGGAAGGGTGCAGAAGGCAGCCCAGTATTTGTTACTGAACACACCAAAGTCACTTTAACTGGGATGAAGGGATGTTGCAGCAGGTTGGTCTACAAACTGGGGTGTGCACACATACGCAGTGGGTAGAAGAGCTATTGAGGTGTAGGCAGAAAACATTAGAAATTCTAAGCATGTTTATTTTTTATCACATCCTTCTAAATTTCTAATTTTAGTGTATGTTTTATGATGAGCATTGTATACTGATATAGTGTCACCAGACTATAATTTGTAAATTAATAAATCTACATATGTTGGAGGTATGTGCTCAAAATCTTTGATTACTGGTGCATGTGTTAGACTGTCGGGACTGCTGTAACAAATGATCACAAACTGGGTGGTTGAGAACAACAGTCATGTATTCTCTCACTGTTCTGAAAGCTAGAAGTCTGAAGCAAGGTGTTGGCAGGGCCATGGTCCCTCTGAAGCCTCTAAGGGAGGATCCTTCCTTGCTCTTCCTAGCCTCTGGTGGTTGCGGCAATCTTTGGTGTTCCATGGGTTGTTGATGTATCACTCCCATCTCTGCCTTCACCTTTGTATGCTGTGTTCCTCCATGTGAGTCTGTGTCTCTGTGTTCTCTATTTTATATGAAGACAACAGTTGTATTGGATTTAAGGTCCACCCTAATCCAGTTTGGCTTCATTTGAGCTAATTACATCAGCATAGACTCTATTGCTAAATAAAGGCACACTCTGATCTTCTGGGAACACATGAATCTTTTTTCATTAGTTTTCTTTTTTTAAGATTTTTAAAATTTTTAAATTATTTTTGAGATGCAATATTATATCCGTTTCAAGTGTAAAATGTGGTGATTTGACATTTATATAACTTACGAATATATAACTTACGATTACGGCAAACTATGGCCTGAGCAATGTTGAGCCAAGTGTCTACTTGTATACATTTTTTTGTATACATCCCTGCTATGTTTCAAGTTTTGTCAGATAATTATACAGAAATGTAATTACATGGTTCTTCTTTGTCTTGTTATAGCCTTTGTTTTAAAGTCATTTGTCTGGTATAAGTATTGTTATCCCAGCTTTCTTTCATTTCCATTTTCATAAAATATGTTTTTCTATGCCTTCGCTTTCAGTCTGTGTGTCTTTTGATCAGAAGTGAATCTCCTATAGGCAGCACATGTAAGTTTCTATTTTCTTATCCATTCAGCCACTCTATATCTTTTGATTGGAGCATTTACTCCATTTACATTTAAAGTTATTTTTGATGGATATGTATTTATTGTTATTTTATTATGCATATTTTAAAATTAAATTTATTGGGGCGACAATGGTTAGTAAAATTACATAGGTTTCAAGTGTACAATGCTATTATACATCATCTATGTTTCACATTGTGTGAAACATCCAGAGTCACTTCTCCTTCCATCACCATATATTTGACCCTCTTTACCCTCTTCTACCATTTCCCCTACCCCCTTACCCTCTGGTAACCACTAAGCTGTTTTCTCTGTGTATGAATTTTTGTTTCTTTATTTGTTTGTCTTTTTCCTTTGTTGCCTTTAGTTTTCTACCCCACATATGAGTGAAGTCATATGTTTCTCAACATTTTCTGTCTGACTTTTTTCGCTTAGCATAATAATCTC
This sequence comes from Aselliscus stoliczkanus, assembly GCA_033961575.1. NCBI lineage: Eukaryota > Metazoa > Chordata > Mammalia > Chiroptera > Hipposideridae > Aselliscus > Aselliscus stoliczkanus. Next base: position 122,954,834 of record CM066737.1, on the reverse strand, counting down.
AAGAACCATCCATGTTGTTGCAAATGGCAGTATTTCATCTTTTCTTATGGCAGAGTAGTATTCCATTGTATACATGTACCACATTTTCTTTATCCAATCATCTATCGAAGGTCACCTTGGTTGTTTCCATGTCTTGGCCACTATAAATAATGCTGCAATAAACATCAGAGTACATGTATCTTTACGGGTAAATGTTTTCGGATTTTTTGGGTAGATACCCAGGAGAGGAATTGGTGGGTCATATGGCATATGGCAATTCTATTCTTAATTTTTTTGAGGAACCTCCATGCTGTTTTCCATAGTGGCCGTACCAATCTGCATTCCCACCAACAGTGTATGAGGGTTCGTTTTTCTCCACAGCCTCTCCAACACTTGTTATTAATTGACTTGTTAATAATAGCCATTCTAACAGTGTGAGGTGATATCTCATTGTGGTTTTTTAAAATTTATTTTAATTATTTATTTATTTTAGCTGAGCCATCCTGCCACCTGTTGGCAGCTCAGCGGCTGCTCAGCTTGGGCTGGGCATCGAACTGCTGTTGCTCAGAGCTCAGCTCGCACTCTTGAGCAAGGTCTTAACCAACTGAGCCACTCGGCAGCCCTTCATTGTGGTTTTGATTTGCATTTTCCTAATAGCAGGTGAAGTTGAACATTTTTTCATATATCTGTTAGCCGTTTATATGTCCTTTTGGGAGCTGTGTCTTTTCACATTCTCTGCCCATTTTTAATTAATTAATTAATTTAAATTAAACTTTATTGGGGTGACAATTGTAAATAAAGTAACATAGGTTTCAGGTGTACAATTCTGTAATACATCATCTATATATCACATTCTGTGTTCACCACCCAGAGTCAGTTCTCCTTCCATCACTATATATTTGACTGTGCCTATTTATTAATTGGATTGTTTGTCTTTTTGTTGTTGAGTTGTATGAACTCCTTATATATTTTGGATATTAACCCCTTATTGGAGGTGTTGTTTGCAAATATCTTCTCCCACTTGGTTAGTTGCCTGTTTGTTTTCCTGATGATCTCTTTTGCTGTGCAGAAGCTTTTTAGTTTGATATAGTCCCATTCATTTATTTTAGCTTTTACTTCCCTTGCCTTTGAGGTCAAATTCATAACATCCCCTTGGAACGCAAGGTCCATAAGTTCAGTATCTATGCTTTCTTCTATGCAGTTTATTGTTTCAGGTCATATGCTTAGGTCTTTGATCCATTTTGAGTTAATTTTGGTATATGGTGAGAGAGAGCAGTTTAGTTTCTTCCCTTTGAACATGGCTTTCGAATTTTACCAGCACCATTTATTGTAGAGGATTTCTTTTCTCCATTGTATGTTTTTGGCTCCTTTGTTGAAAATCATGTGTCCATATTTATGTGGGTTTATTTCTGGGTTTTCCATTCTATTACACTGTTCTGTGTGTCTGTTTTTCTGCCAATACCATGCTGTTTTGATTATTGTTGTTCTGTACCACAAACTGAAGTCAGGGAGTGTGGTATCTCCAGCTTTGTTCTTTTTTTTAGGATTTATTATGCATATTTTATATCTTTTTTTTTCTTCATCTTCAAACAGTCACTCTAACATTTCTTGTAATACTCGTTTGGTGCTGACGAACTTCTTTAGCTTTTTCGTGTCTGGGAAGCTCTTCATCTCTTCAATTCTAAATGATAGTTTTGCTGGGTAGAATAATCTTGGTTGTAGGTCCTAACTTTTCATTACTTGGAATATTTCATGCCAATCCCTTCTAGCCTGCAAAGTTTCTGTTGAGAAATCAGCTGACAGTCTTATGGGAACTCCCTTGTAGATAACTAACTGCTTTTCTCTTGATGCTTTTAAGATTCTCTCTTCAACTTTAACCTTTGGCATTTGAATTATGATGTGTCTTGGTGTGGGCCATTTGGGTTCATGGTGTTTTGAATTCCCTGTTATGTCTCTTTCCTTCACCAGGTTAGGGAAGTTTTCTGTCATTATTTCTTCAAATCAGTTTTCAATTCCTTTTTCTCTCTTCCTCTTGTATACCTATGATGTGAATGTTGGTATGCTTGATATTGTCCCAGATACCCCTTAAATTATCCCCATTTTGGGGGATTCTTTTTGCTTTTTGCTCTTCTTATGGGTATTTTCTGCTGCCTTATCTCCCAAATTGCTTATTCGATCCTCTGCTTCATCTAAATCTATTGTTTCTGTTTATTCGTAAATTCTGTAAATTGCTTATTCGATCCTCTGCTTCATCTAAATCTGTTCTTCATTTCAGTTATTGTAGTCTTCATTTCTGACTGGTTCTTTTATATGTTTTCTATCTCCATTTTTATGTTTCCTTTCTCTTTGTTGAAGTTGTCACTGAGATTATTGAGTGTTCTTATAACCAGTGTTTTGAACTCTGCATCTGGTATGTTGCTTGTCTCCCATTTTTTAACTTCTTTTTTTTTGGAGCTTTGTTCTGATCTTTCTTTTGGGACATATTTCTTTTTCTCCTCAGTTTGGCTGGCTCACTGTGTTTGTTTCTATATATTAGGTAGAGATGTTATATCTCCTGATCTGTCTAGAAGTGCCTCATGTAGTAGGAGTCCTATGGTTTCCAGTGTCACTGTCTCCCTGGTCACTGGAGCTGGGTACTCCAGGTGTGTCCTTTGTGTGAGTTGTGTATGCCCTCAGGTTGTGGTTGAGCATTGATTGCTGTTGGCACATCAGTGGGAAGGACTAACCCTCAGGCTAATTGTTGTGATGACTGGCCATGACTACAGTGGATGAGCTGTGGTACAGGGGCTGACACTATGGAGCAGGATTTGCTTTAGTGGGACTCTGGTCCCCACTGTGTCTACTTTTTGAGTGTGTTGTTTGTGGGGGTGGCTGACTGGTGCTCCAGTATGGTCTGAAGTTGGCCGCCAGGTGTGTCAGTTCTGGGGCCGCTTGGGTGCACGCCAAGGTCAGCCACTACTCATGCCCTGCCCAGGGCCAATTGGTATGAGCTTTAAAGTGATCTTTAAATGGTTGCCACTTGTGCTGGGCTTGGAGATGCCTGGGAGAGGCTAAGCTGCAAAGTGAGGCCGCTGCCACTAGTGCCAGAGTGGGGCATACTTACCAAGAGGTATGGGGTATTTCCTGGCCAGATGTTGCCTTTTGGGAGTTTATGAATCTTTAAGAGATTTTGGAAATTCCCCAACATGGGCCAGACAGGTCATTTCTATGGAAAATCCACTGGAACTGGCTTCAGTGGGCCCACAAGTTGGGTTGAGCTGGGTCTCAGAGAATTCCAGAGTGAGGTCAACAATGTTAGCCAGGTTGATGGAGACTCAGATATGGTGCCTGCCTGCACATGCAGGTTTGGTGGTGGGAGATATCAACAAAGGAACAATGGCCTCTGCCCATTCTTTTGTCTGGGAGAAAGCTGCCCCTCCAGCTCTTGCCCTGCAGCAGTCAATTCAATTCCTACCCATATGTCCCTGGTGCCTTTCCAGCTGATGCCCAGCACTGGATTTCACAACAAGTGAGTCCATCAGCTTGTAAGACAGTGTGCAGGCCCTTGAAGAGTGGTACCTGTGACTCCAGCAGCCCTCCTTCTCACTCAGCAACAAGCTCCTCTGCTTTTCACAGTCAGAAGTTATGGAAACTCCTCTTCCTGGCACTGGAAATATAGGCTGGGAGCCTAGTGTGGGTCTGGGACTCCTCACTCCTCAGGGGGTCCTCTGCAGCCTAGATAACCGCCCCCCAATTTTTAACCACAACACACTAGCCTGTTCAACATCTCTGCCCCTCCTACCAGTTTCAAGGTGGATTTTTCTGTATGTCCTTAGTTATAGGACTTTTATTCGGGTACGCTGCAAAATAATCCCAATGATGTGGTTCTGTGGTTTAGTTGTAATTTTGAGGTTGTCGTGGGATAAGGCGAGCACAGGGTTTAACTACTCTGCCAGCTTGACCAAACTCTATGACAGTTCTATTATTTATAACATTGAAGTCCTAGATGGAGAGAAGAAATAGTATTGGTCTGAAAAAGTGTATGAAAATAATAGTGGACAAAAATTTCAAAAATTTGACAAAGGTTATAAACATAGATTCAAAAGCTGATAAATTTCCTAAAAGGTTACATGCACAGAAATCTATAACAAGGCACGGCATAATAAAACTTCTGAAAATTAAAACAATAAAAAGATTTTGAAAGCCAAAAGAGAGAAATAATATGTAACATATAGAGAAGACATTTGAATGACGGTGAATTTCTTTTATAATTAAAAAATTATTTTTCTATTATCATTGACATACAACATTATATTAATTTCAGGCATACAAAACAACATAGTGATTTCACATTTATATACCTTACAGATTAACAACTCCAATAAGTCTATTACCAATCTGACACTGTACAGTTATTATAATATTATTTGCCATATTCCCTGTGCTATACTTTACATCACTGTGAAAATTTCTTTAATAAGAGTTGACATTCAGTATTACACTTTATTAGTTTCATGAGTGCAGCATATTGGTTAGACATTTATAAAGTGATTCACCCGATTAATCTGCTACTCACCTGACTCTACACATAGTTGTTACAATATTATTGACTATATTCCCCATACTGTACTTTATAACCCCATGACTATTTTGTAGCTATCAATTTGTACTTCTTGATCTCTACACCCTTTCTCACCCAGCCCTCCAAACTCTCTCTCCTGTAGTAACCAACAGATTGTTCTCTGTATTTATGAGTCTGTTTGTGTTTTGTGTGTTTATGTATTTTGTTCTTTTTTTTTTTTTTTGAGGCCAGTGTCACTGGCCCTCATATGTGGGATCCGAACCAGGGCCGCTGGCTTCCCAAGCCAGCTCTTAACCAATGTGCCACTCGGCCGGCCCTATTTATTTTGTTCTTTATATTCCACATATAAGTGAGAAGATATGGTATTTGTCTTTCTCTGTCTGACTTATTTCACTTAGCATAATACCCTCTAGGTTCATCCATGTTGTTGCAAATGGTAAGATTTCATTCTTTTTTATGGCTGTGTAATATTCCATTGTGTATATGTGCCACTTCTTTATCCATTTGTCTATTGATGGGCATTTCCGTTGTTTCTATCTTGTCTGTTGTAAATTGCACTGCAGTGTGAATATAGGGGTGCATGTATCTTTTTGTATTAGTGTTTTGGATTTCTTTCGATAAATACCGAGGAGTGAAATTGCTGGCTTATAATGCAGTTTTATTTTGAATTCTCTGAGGAACCTCCATTTTCCATAGTGGCTGCACCAATTTGTAATTCCACCAACAGTGCATGAGGGTTCCCTTTTCTCCACATCCTTACCAACACTTGTTTGTTGATTTATTTATTTATTTTTTTATTTGTATTGTACTTATATAATTTTATTTTGGGTAAAAAAAGATTGCCTTAAAGTATACAAAAATGGTTTCAAAATATAATTGGCTTATGCATTTTTAAAAATTAAATGTATTGGAGTGACATTTGTTAGTATAATCATATAGGTTTAACATCGTCTACCTGGGTGCCCAAAAATTGTAGACACATGACTTGTATTTAGCTTGTGTTAGACGACTGGATTAAGAAACTGTGGTACATTTACACAATGGAATATTACACAGCTATAAAGAAGAAAGAAATTGTACCATTTGCAACGATATGGATGGACCTAGAGAACATTATGTTAAGTGAAATAAGTCAGTCAGAGAAAGACAAATACCGTATGATCTCATTTATATGTCTGTTGATTTATTGATGATGGCTATTCTGATAGGTGTCAGGTGATATCTCAGTGTTTTTTTTTTTTTTGAGGGCAGTGTCACTGGCCCTCATATGTGGGACCCGAACTGGGGCCGCTGGCTTCCCAAGCCAGCGCTTAACCACCGCGCCACTTGGCCGGCCCTCAGTGTGTTTTTAATTTGCATTTCTCTGATGTTTAATGATGTTGAGCATCTTTTCAAATGTCTTTTGCCCATGTGTATGTCCACTGGAGAAATATCTATTCAGGTTCTTTGTTCATATTTTTATATTTGATTGTTTGTTTTCTTGGTGTTGAGTTGTATGAGTTCTTTATAAATTTTGGATATTAATCCTTTATCAGATGTATCATTGACGAATATCTTCTTTTCAGTAGGCTTTTTTCTTTTGTTGGTGAGTTTTTAGTTTAGTTTTTCTTTTTTTGTAATTGAATTTTAGTTTCATACCATTATGGTCGGAGAGGTCACTTTATATGATTTCAATCTTCTTGACTTTATTGAGACTTGTTTTGTGGTCTAGTATGTGGTCTATCTTGGGAAATGTTTCATGTGCAATTGAAAAGAATGTATATTCTGCTACCTTGGGGTGGAATTCTCTAAAAATATCAGTTAATTCCATCTGCTCTAGTGTGTCAATTAAGGCCACTGTTTCCTTGTTGACTTTCTGTCTGGAAGTTCTGTCCATTGATATCATTTGGGTGTTAAAGACCCCTACTGTGGTTGTGTTACTGTTGATCTCTCCCTTTATATTGGTCAATTACTGTTTTATTTACTTAGGTGCTTTTCGATGGGTACATAGATGCTTATTAAGATTATGTCCTCTTGTAGGATTGATCCTTTATCATTATGTAATGTCCTTTGCCTCTTGTTATAGTCTTCATTTTAAAGTCTATTTTGTCTGATATAAGTACCGCAACCCCACCTTTTTTTCCATTTCTATTTGCATGAAATATCCTTTTCTATCCCTTTATTTTCAGTCTATGTGTGTCTTTCAATCTGAAGTGGGTGCCTTGTAGACAGCATATGTATGGGTCTTGTTTTTTATGCATTCAGCTACCCTTTGTTCGTTTATTGGAGCATTTAATTCATTCACATTTATCCTACTTTTTTTTTTTTGAGGGCAGTGTCACTGGCCCTCATATGTGGGACTGAACCGGGGCTGCTGGCTAATTCATTCACATTTAAAATGATTATTGATAGGTTCATATTTATGGTCATTTTATTATTCATATTTTTGATGTTTTGGTTGTTTGTTTTCCCCCTTCTTATTAAAGAAGTCCCTTTAATATTTCTTGTAATACGTGCTTGGTGGTAATGAATTCCTTTAGCTTTTTCTTGTCTGGAGAGCTCTTCATCTCTTCTATTTTAAATGATAGCCTTGCTGGGTAGAATAGCCTTGGTTGTAGGCCCTTACTTGTCATCACTTTGAGTATTTCCTGCCAATCCCTTCTGGTCTGCAAAATTTCTTTGAGAAATCAGTTAAGTCTTATGGGTGCTCCATTTTAAACTAGTTTTATTTCTCTTGCTGCTTTTAGGCTTCTCTCTTTGCCTTCATCTTTTGCCATTTTAATTATGATGTGTCTTGGTGTGGCCTCTTTGGGTTCATCTTATTTGGGACTCTCTGAGCTTCCTGGCCTTGTGTGCCTACTTCCTTTGCCAGGTTAAGGACATTTTTTGTCATTATTTCTTCAAATAGGTTCTCAATCCCTTGCTTGCTTTCTTCTCCTCCTCGTATTTCTATGATGTGATGTTGTTGCGTTTCATGTTGTCCCACAGATCCCTTAAACTACATTTGTTTTTTGTTTTTTTTAAATTCTCTTTTCTTTTTGTTGTTCTGATTGGGTGTTTTCTGCTACCTTGTGCTCTAAATCACTGATACGATCCCCTGCTTTATCTAATTTGATGTTGATTCCTTCTAGTGTATTCTTCATTTCAGTTGTTATAGTCTTGATTTGTTATATAGGTTGGAAATATTTACCATATGTTGCATATGATTTAATTTAGTTTATGGTGTATTTTGTTATACAGAAAATACAGTACTCATCTAATGAAATTTATAAGTCCTTTCCATGATGGAGTTTTAAAAGAACTTATTTACACATTAACCTTTATTAATTTTTTTACTCTTTGGTGGAATTTTAAAAATTCTTAAAATAAAGTACTTAAACATCTTTAAAAAACTCATTAGTGTATATGAAATTTATTTTTTAAACGATGTGAAATTGGTGTCTAATTGTAAGTTTTATTTCCTCAAACAGCAGAGAATTGACACAATGTTAGTTTGTCCTTTTCCTATTAATTCAAATATACAAAATTTATATTATACATAGACCTGACTCTGGGATCACTGTTCTATTACATTTTTTCCACTTTTTATTGTGAAAGATAGCATGCATTCAATAGAGTGCATAAAATATAAATATACAGAAAAAAGAATAATTGCAAAGTGGATATCGACATAACTACAACCACACACAAGAACTAGAAATCTGCTAGCAACTCAGAAGCTTCCGGTTACCTCTTTGATCACATTTCCTTTTCTCTCCTCTAAAGTTAATCACTATCCTGATGTTTATAGATCTTTCTTCCTGGATAAAATTTTGTTTTGGCTTTACCACCTAAATAATGGAAATTAGTTTTTCCTGTTTGTGACCTTGTATGAATGAAAATGTACTGTTTATTTTTTGGTGTCTTGACTCACTCAATATTATGTTTTTCATGTCCATTCATGTAATTTCATGTATGTTTGTTCATTTTGGGTATATATAGTAATCCATCATATGAACAATTCACACTTTCTTATTAATTCTTTTTTTTTGTTGCATTTTTTTATTAGTTTCAGGTGTACAACACAATGCAATAGTTATACTCTTTACCCTCCAAAGTGAAAACCCCCTCCCCCAGTTCGCCACCCCACGCCCTCCCCATATCATACATATCTATCACAACTCCCCTGACTCCCTTCCACAGTATACTCCACGTCCCGTAACCATCCACATATTCAGTACAGTTGGCATAACATACTATACAACATCAGCTTCAGGTGTACAGTGCAGTGATCAAGCCTCTAATCCATCCATTAAGTGGTCTCCTTAACAAGACATGTGACTATCTGACACACCACAAAATTTTTACAACATTATTTTTTTTATTTTTTTATTTTTTTAAAGATTTTATTGGGGAATTGGTGGAGGGGAACAGCGTTGGGGAATTGGGGAAGGGGAACAGACAAGTTGCCGTCTTCTTGTTCTTCAGTTTTAGTTGCGGAGGATGTTGCTTCACTGTTGGTATCGTCATTGCGCTCTTCCCGGATGAGGCAGATTGGTCGCTGGCCTCTGGATGTCGCACATCGCGGCTATTGCCAGCTCACGCTTGGCTGCCCGCCGCTCACGCTGGCTGCGGGCCACTCACTGCAGCCTATGGCAGCCCACTGCAGCAGGGGCTGCAGCCCACACCATCACCGGGGCTCGCACAGCCCAGCTCCAGGTGGAGCTGTTGTTAGCTGTAGAGGGCAGTGTCACTGGCCCTCATGTGGGATTCGAACCTGGGCTGCTGGCATCCCAAAACCAGCGCTTAACCAATGCGCCACTCGGCCGGCCCCTTTACAACATTATTATATTCCCTGAACTGTGTTTCATATCCTGTGGCAATATTGTAGTTGCCTATTTATGCTGTCTATTCCCTTCCCCTTCCCCCCATCCCCACCCCCCTCCCAACTAGCAACCCTCAGTTTTCCCTCTACATCTACGAGTCTGTTTACTTTGATCGTTCACTCAGCTCTTCAGAATCCACACACAAGTGAGATCACGTGGTACCTGTCCTTCTCCGACTGACTTATTTCATGCAACATAATAGTCTCTTCACAACATTATCAATTACATTCCCAGAACTGCCCCCATTTCCCTGCGGCAACATTGTAATCCCATCTACACTCTCCAGAACCTTCCCCCTCTCCCTCGTCCCCACTCCCTCCTAGCCAGCAACCATCAGTTTTTCCTTTATATCTGCTTGATATGACTTCAGTCTTCTTACATTTACTGAGACTTGTTTTGTGGCCTAACGTGGTCTATCTTGGAAAATGTCCCATGTGTACTTGAGAAGAATGTATATTCTGTTTCTTCAGGGTGAAAAGCTCTAAAATTATCAACGAAGTCCAGCTGGTGTAAAGTATCATTTAAGGCCACTCTTTCTGTGTTGATTTTCTGTCTAAAGGGTCTGTCTATTAGTGACAATGGTGTTGAAGTCCCCTACTATGATAGTGTTACTGTTGATCTCTGTCTTTATGTCTGTCAAAATCTGTTATGTGTAATTAGGAGTTCCTATGTTGGGTGCATAGATGTTCATTAGGGTTCTAGTGCCCTTCTTTGTCTTTTATTGTAGTCATTTTAAAGTCTATTTTGTCCAAAATAAGTACTGGTACTCCAGCTTTTTTTTCTCATTTCCATTTGCATGAAATATCTTATTCCATCTGTAAACAGCATATACATGGGTCCTATTTTCTTATCCACTTAGCCACTCTCTATCTTTTGATTGGAGCATTTAGCCCATTCACATTTAAAATGATTATTGGTAGGTGCATATGTATTGCCATTTTGTTATTTGTATTCCTGGTCTTCCTGGGTTAGCTTGTTTACCCCTCTCTTTTGTTTAAAAAAGCCCTTTTTTTTTTTTTTTTTTTTTTTTTTTTTAGGGCAATGTCACTGGCCCTCATATGTGGGACCGAACCGGGGCCACTGGCTTCCCAGGCCAGCGCTTAACCATAAAAAAGCCCTTTTAACATTTCTTGCAATGCTGGCTTGGTGGTAATGAATTCCTTAAGCTTATTCTTTTCTGAGAAGCTCTTTATTTGTCCTGCAATTTTAAGTGATAGCCGTGCTGGGTAGAGCAATCTTGGTTGTAAGCCTTTATTTTGCATCACTTTGACTGTCTCCTGCCACTCCCTTCTGGCCTACAGAGTTTCTGTAGACAAGTCAGCTGTTAGTCTAACAGGAGTTCCTTTGTATGTAACCTGCTGTCTGTCTCTTGCAGCCTCTAGGATTCTTTAACCTTTGCCATTTTAACTATGATGTGTCTTGGTGTGGACCTGTTTGGGTTCAGCTTGTTTGGGACCCTCTGCACTTCCTGGGCATGTATGTTGATTTCCTTCACCAGGGTAGGGAAGTTTTCAGTCTTTATTTGTTCAAATACATTTTTGACCCCTTGCTTCTTCTCTTCTCCTTCTGGTATTCCTATGAGTCGAAGGTGGTTGTGTTTCACCTTGTCCCATAGGGCTCTTAAACTATTTTCATGGTTTTTTATTCTTTGCTCTTTTTGCTTTGCCAACTGGGTGATTTCTGCTATTTTATCTTCCAAATCGCTGATCTGCTCCTCTGCTTCATCTACTCTACTGGTGATTCCTTGGAGTGTGTTCTTCATTTCAGTTATTGTATTCTTTAGTTCTAACAGGTTGTTTTTTATGGTTTCCCTATCCTTCTTTATGTCCTCGCTAAGTTCCTTAAACATTCTTATCATCAGTGTTCTAAACTCTGTCTCTGAAAGGTTGGATCCCTCTGTTTCATTTGGTTCCATTTCTGGAGGTTTCTTCTGATCTTTTACTTGTGACATGTTTCTTTGTTTCCCCATTCTGGCTGTTGCTCTGGGATTCCTTTGATGTATTAGATAGATCACCAGGAGAGCCCTGGCTGGCTGGATCACGCAGGCACACAGCTTACGGCCCAACACTCCCAGGAAAACTCCCAGTCTCAGCCTGTCCCAATCAGGCACTCGCAGATCAGGCCGAGCAGCCTGACAACCAATCACCAGCCTGGCAATTCTGCAAGCGCAGTGTGGAGAGCGGGGACCTAGGCGGCTTGCACACTCCCGGATCTCAGTGAGCAGCCTGTTGGAGCTGGAGGGCACCCGTCCAGCGTTTCCCTGGCAACGCAGTATAAGCTGGGCGGAGGGTGGGGATCCAAGGCTGCATGCGCGTGCATGTACACACGCACATCTGCGCCAATTTCACCAGACCAATGAGGTCTCGGACCTGATCCTCTGTGGGAGGGCCCAAACCCAACAAAATGGCGCCCTCCCTACACCATTCGCGTGCAGGCTCCACTCCACGGGAAGAATAGTCCAAACACCTCCAGCCTTTGCACCAAAGGTGCTCAGTTCAGTCCGTCCCCACAGGCTCCCGGGTCCGGCTCACACAGCCACTCCTTCCACCAGGAACCAGGTAAGTGCTCACTGGCGAGCAAGCCCGGGCACCGGCCCCACTGATTCTCCAGCCGCTTTTAGCCTCACCGAGCTGAGCAAAGAGAGTCCTCAGTAATTTACTGCCAGCTATTGTGGAATTCCTCTTCCCGGCAAAGGACCTCTGGGCTGGTGAGGTTGATGTGTGGCCGGAGGGTCTCTCCCCCAACCAGAGAAACTTCCCACGGCTGGGCCTTCCCTCACAGGGTTTGCCCTCTCTCGTTTCTGCCCATCCTACCAGACCTGACGTGGCCTCCTCTTTAAGTTCTTCATTTAGTAGTTCTGTTCCTCCAGTGTTCTGGGGACCTCCAGGGTTGAATGCTGTATAATTTGCTTGTAATTTTTGTGGATCCTGGGAGGCAGTTAGCACAGCGTCTGTCTATTGCGCCATTTTACTGGAAGTCCCATTAATTCTATTATTGATGGGATTTAAATTGTTTCTACATTTTGATATTAAAATACATCTGCTCTAAAAATTCTTGTATATGTTTTCTTGGTGCTTATGTGCACAAGTCTCTTCAGGGTATACAGCCAAGAATACAATTGAATGATAATAGGATTTGCATGTCTACAGATTTACTAAATAATACCAGTTTTTCAAAGTATTTGCACCAACTTGTACCAGCAGTTTTGAGCATTTCCATTGGTCCACATCCTATAACTGTCAGACTTTTTAATTTTTGCCATTCATTTGGTTATATAGAAATATCTCATAGTTTTCATTTGTGTTACTGTGATTACTGATGAGATTGAACACCATTTTTTAAAAATTAATTTTATTTTTTAGAGCAGTTTTGAGTTCATAGCAAAATTGATGTACAAAGAGTTTCCATATACCCCCTACCCCAACACATGAACAGCCTTCCCAGCTATGGAAATTCCACACCAGAGTGGTACATGTGTTATAATCAATGAACCAATATTGACACATCACTGTCACCCAAAGTCCATAGTTTACTATGTTTAGGGTTCAATCTTGATGGTGCACATACCATGAGATTTAAAAAATGTATACTGACATGTATCCACAATTGTAGAATCATATAGAACAGTTTGACTGCTCTAAAAATCCTCTGTGCTCTGCCTATTCATGCCTGTCTCCCTCCAACACTGGCAACCACTGATCTTTTTATTATCTCCACAGTTTTGCCTTTTTCAAAATGTCATATACTTGGAAACTTACTGTATGTAGCCTTTACAGATTGGCTCCTTTCAGGATTCTTCCATGTCTTTTTATGGCTAGATAGTAATTATTTATCCATTTACCTACTAAAGGCATTTTGGTGTTTCTAAGTTCTCATGATTATGAATAAAGCTACTATAAGTATCCATGTACAGATTTTTATGTGGACAAGAGTTGGTAAATACTTTCTTTGGTAGGTAAATACCAAGGAGTGTAATTGCTGAATTGTATTGTGAGGGTATGTTCAGTTTCATAAAAATCTGTCACATAGCTATACTATTTTGCATTCCCACCAGCGATTAATGAGATTTTCTGTTTCTCCACATCCTTGCCAGCCTTTGGTTTTGTCAATGTTTTGGATTTGGGCCATTCTAATAGATGTGTAGTGATATCTCAGTTTTAATTTGCATTTCCTTGATGACATATGATGTTGAGCTTCTTTTCATGTGATTTTTTTCTATCTGTATTTCTTTAATGAGGTGTCTGTTCAGGTCTTTTACCCATTTATTAATCAGGTTGTCCATTTCCTTATTATTGAGTTTTAAGAGTTCTTTGTTTATTTTGGATTATAGTTCATTATCAGATATGGCTTTTGCAGATATGTTCTCCCATTCAGTCTTGTAATTTTATTCTCTTATCAGTGTCTTTTGCAGAGTATGTTTTTTATTTTAATGAAATCTAACTTGTCAGTTATTTCTTCCATGGATGGTGCTGGATACATGGGTGGCTTTGGCATGTTTCCAAAAAGTCACTGCCATACCAAGGTCACTAGATTTTCTCCTATGTTATCTTCTAAAATCTTGATAGTTTTGCATTTTACATTAGGTCTGTGATACATTTTTAGTTAATTTTTGTGAAAAGTGTAATGTTTGTGTCTACATCCCTTTTTCTTGCATATGGATATCCAGTTGTTCCAGTATCGTTTTTGAAAAGACTACATTCTTTTTTCATTGTATGTATTGACTATATTCTTTTGTCACAAATCAGTTGTTTATGTGTCTGTAGTTCTATTTCTGGGCTGCCTGTTCTATTCCATCGATGTATTGGTAAATTCTTTCACCAGTGTCACACTGTCTTGATTACTTTAGCTTTGTAGTAAGTCTTGAAATCAGAGAGTGTTAGTCCTTTGACCTTGTTCTTTTCCAATATTGCGTAGGCTGTCTTAGGCCTTTTGCCTACCCATAGAAACTTTAGGATAATTTTCTCAATATCCACAAAATAACTTACTGGGATTTTGATTCTGATTTTGTTGAATCTATAGATTAAGGCAGGAAAAACTGATGTTTTGACAATATTAAGTCTTTCTATTCATGAACATAGACTATCTTTGTTTATTTAGTTCTTTGATTTACGAGTATTTCATCAGAATTTTGTAGTTTTCCTCTTATAAATCTTGTATGTATTTTATTAGGTTTGTACCTAAATATTTCATTTTTGGGGGTGCTAATGTAACTGGTATTATACTTTAATTTGCCATTATACTTATTGCTGATATATAGAATTGCGATTGACTTTTGTGTATTAACCTTGTATCCTGCAAACTTGCTATAATTGCTTATTGGTTCCAGGAATGTTTTTGTTAATTCTTCTGGATTTTCTACAGAGATGATCATGTCGTGTCTCTAAAAGGCAGTTTTAATTCTTCCTTTCCTCATCTGTACAACTTTTATTTCCTTTTCTTGTCATAACATTAGCTAGAACTTCCAGTACAATATTGAAATGGAGTGGTTAGAGAGGACATCCTTGCCTTCTTCCTGATCTTAGTGGGAAAGCATCTTCTTTCTCACCATTTAGTATGATGATATCTGTAGGTTTTTTTTATATTTTATCAGATTAAAGAAGTTCCCCTCTGGTTCCTAGGTTTGCTGAAACTTATGAGTGAGTGATGGATTTTGTCAATGCTTTTTGTTCAATGCTGCATTGATATTACCATGTCCTTTTTTCTCTTTAGCCTGTTGACATGATGTATTACATCATTTGATTTTCTAATATTGAATCATCCTTGCATATCTGGGAAACTGACTTTTTAAAATGTATTTATTAGCCATTTGGATATCTATTTTGTGTGGTAACTCATATATTGCTTTCATAATTTCAAATGGATTGGTCTATTCATTTGTTTGATTGGTTGTTTCTGTTTTTGATGTTCATTTTGTTATCTACTATCTATTAAGGATACTAGTCATTTATTTGATATATAGGTTACAAATATCTTCTCCTATTCTGTGACTTGACTTTTCACTCCTGTATAGTGTCTTTTATGAACAGAAATTCTTATTTTTAATATAGTACAACTCATCAATATTTCCTTCCTAATAAGGGCTTTTTGTATCTTGTTTAGAAATCTTTCCCAACTTGAGATATGTGAAAATATTCTCTTATATTATATTTTAAAAAAATTTTAGTCTATTTTTATTAGCTTCAGGTGTACAAAGCAACATAATAGTTAGACATTTAAATCCCTCATAAAGTGATAACCTATCCCCCAAGCTACTACCCCTCTGACATTTTTTTTTTGAGGGCAGTGTCATAGGCCCTCATATGTGGGACCCGAACCAGGGCTGCTGACTTCCCAAGTCAGCGCTTAACCACCGCGCCACTCAGCTGGCGCCCTCTCTGACATTTTATATAGCTGTAACAATACCATCGACTTTCTTCCCTATGTTGTACTCCACATCCTGTGACTATATATGCTTATATATTTAGTCATAGTTGACATTCAATATTATTCTACTTCAGCTCTTCAGGTGTAGAGCACATTGGTCAGGCATCTACACAGTATATGACGCGATCCCTCTGATAAGTCCAGTGCCCATCTGGCACTTTGCATGATCTTTACAACATTGTTGATTATATTCCCCATACTGTATTAACTACCAATTTGTATTTCTTAATGCCTTCACCCTTTTCACCCTGCCCCCAACCCCATTCCCTTCTATCACCCTGATAGATCTAGTACCTATCTGGCACCATACCTAGTTATTACAATATTATTGAGTATATTCCTTATACTATACTCTACACCCCATGACTACTGTATAACAACAGATTTGTACTTCTTGATTCCTTTCCCTTTCACCCATCCTTATTCCCCCTTCCATCTTAAAGAAATACCTCTAAGTTTCCTTGTAATACTGGTTTGGTGGTGATGAGCTCCTTCAGCTTTTTCTTGTCTGGGAAGCTCTTTATCTGTCCTTCAATTCTAAATGACAGTCTTGCTGAGTAGAACAATCTTGATTGTATGGCATTGCTTTTCATCACTTGGAATATTCTCTGCCACTTCCGTTCTGCCTATAAAGTTTCTATTGAGAAATCAGCTGAAAGTCTTATGGGGGCTCCCTTGTAGGTAGCTAACTGCTTTTCTCTTGCTGCTTTTAAGATTTTCTCTTTGTATTTAACCTTTGGTATTTGAATTATGACATGTCTTGGTGTTGGCCTCCTTGGGTTTATCTTGTTTGGGACTCTCTGTGCTTCTTGGGCTTGTATGTCCATTTCCCTCACCAGGTTAAGGAAGTTTTTTGTCATTTCTTCAAGTAGGTTTTCTATTCCTTGCTCTCTCTCTTCTCCTTCTGGTACACCTATAATGCAAATGTTGGTATGCTTGATATTGTCCCGGAGGCCCCTTAAACTCTCTTCAGTTTTTTGGATTCTTTTTTCTTTTTGCTGTTCTGGTTAGGTGTTTTCTGCTACCTTATCATTTACCTCACTGGTTGGAGCCTCTGCTTCATCTAATCTACTGGTGTTTCCCTGTAATATATTCTTCGTTTCCATTATTGTATCCTTTAATTCTGACTAGTTCTTTTTTATGGTTTCCATCTCCCATTTTTATGCTTCCCATCTCTCTGTTGGAGTTCTCCCTGAGATCATTGAGCATTCTTATAACCAGTGTTTGGAATTCTGTGTTTGATAGATTGCTTATCTCCATTTTGCTTAGTTCTTTTTCTGGAGCTTTGTTCTGTTCTCTTATTTGGGATATGTTTCTTTGTCTCCCCATTTTGGCTCCCTCCCTGTGTTTGTGTTTATGTATTAGGTAGGGCTGCTATGTTTTACAGTCTTAGTAGAGTGACCTTATGTAGTAGGCGTGCTGTGGGGCTCAGTGGTGCGGTCTTTCTGGTCACCTGAGCCATGTGCTCCAGGTGTATCCCTTGTGTGGGTTGTGTGTGCCCTCCTCTTGTAGTTGAGCCTTGGTTGATAATTGTACATCAATGTGAGTGGCTGACCCTTGGGCTCCGCTTTTTGTGAGGACTGGCGTTGATTACAATGGAGAAGTTGTTATACAGGGGCTGAACCTATGGAGCAGGATCTGCCTCAGCAGGACTCTGGAGCCTGCCCAATTTGCCCCTTGGGTGTGTTGTACTTGGAGGCAGCTTGGTGATGCTCCAGCTCATCTTGAAGCTCGCTACTGGAGGTGCCAGCCACAGGACCACCTTGGAGTGGATCTACTGTTGGTCTACTTGAGCTACAGCCTGTGCCCCACCTGGGACCACCCAGCAGGAGCCAGAAAGAAATCCACAGATGGCTTCCACCTGTGCTGTGCCTGGAAGTGCCTTGAGAGGCAAAGCCGTGTACCTAAGCTGGCTGCCGCTAGTGCCGGCTTATGGCTGCTCACCCAGAAGTACAGGACATGCTCAAGCCATATGCTGCTTGTCAGCGTTCTGCGAACCTTTGAGAGACTGCATGAAAAAGCCACTGAAAGCAGCCTGGGTGTGCTTGAAAGTTGGGCAGGGCCAGGTCTCAAATTGCCAGGGTGGAGTGAACTAATGGAGGAGACTCAGAAGTGGTGGCGGCCTATGTTCACATGCTGGGAAGGAGGAGGGTTCAACAAAGAAACAATAGCCTCCATCACCTTCCCTGTCCAGGAGAAAGCTTCCTTTCCAACCCCAGTCCCAAGCCAGACAACTCAGTTCCCCACCATGTGTCCCTGCCTTCTTTCCAGCTGCTGCCCCAGCACTAGCGCTCAGAAGTAATGATTCCATTGGTGGGTACGTCCATGCACAGTCCCTTTAAGAGGAACGCTTGTTGAGTGCCACTGCACTCAGTCTCAGTCAGTCACCATCTCTGCTGGTTTTCACAACCGAAAATTTTGAGGACCTCTCTCCCTGGCACTGGAACCCTGGGCTGGGGTGGAGCTGGTATCCGTCAGTCCTTTAGGAGATGGGGGACCCCCACTGCTGAAATTGCCTTCCCAATCTTTAATGGTCACACGTGGGTGTGGGACCAGCCGTTTCCACATCTCTGACCTTCCTACCAGTCTGGAGGTGGCTTTTTCTGCACGTCCTTAGTTGAGAGGCTTCATTCAGTTCAGCTTGATTTTAGGCTATCTAAATAATGGTTATTTTGTAGATTAGTTGTAATTTTGATGTGGTTGTGAAAGAAGGTGAACACAACGTTTACCTACTGCACCATCTTGGTTGTCTCTCATGTATTATCTTTTAAATTAGCTTCAGAAGATACTATTGGAGGATATAGTTTTGCCTTTCACATTTAAGTCTATAAGCCTATTGGAATTTTTAAAAATTTGATATGAGTTAGAGAGCAAGTTTATCTTTTTTTGTATAGATAACTAATTTTCCCAATATTGCTTATTGAAAAGGTTGTCCTTTGTCCACTGGACTGAAGTGCCATTTTTGTCATGAATTAAATGTCCACGTATTGCAAGAGTCTTTTCTGATTTCTCTATGCAGATCCATGAACCTTTCTTTTTCTACCCTTTCACAAACACTGCCATGTCATAATTAATGTGGTTTTATAATAACCTTAATATCTAGCAGAACAAGTTTCACCCAACTTAATTTGTAGTACTGTTCAGCAACTTGTGTCCCTTTGAATGTCCATATAAATGTTAGCATTAGGTTGTCAATTTCCACCAAGACTTTTGGGATATTTAACAAGATTGTATTGAGTCTATAGACCATTTTGAGAGGAATTGACATCTTTATAATGTCAAATCTTCCAATTCATTAATAACGATTTAAAAATGTATCATCATCAGGGTTTTAATGCTTGCTTGATCAGTATTAACGTTCCTTATATATTTATGATATTGGTTCTCTGTGCCTTCCTTTTTGTTCTTTTAGTCTCACCAGAGGTTTATCAATTTTAGTGGCCTTAAAACAAACAAGCAATAAAACCTTTTGGCTTTTTAAAAAACTCTATTGTATGCTTGTTCTTTATTTCATTGATTTCTGCTTTTATGTTTATAATCTTATTCTACTCTATTATTTTGCTGACTTTTTTTCTAATTCCTTGAGATGGATGCTTGACTCAGTACTTTTCAGCCTTTGTTCTGTAGTATTTGAATTTTAAAAAAGTCTTTTATTCCTTTAGCTGCATCCCACAAGTTTTGATGTAAAATATTTAGATATTGTTCTATTCAAAACACATTCTAATTGTCATTGTGTTTTATTTTGATTCATTGATTATTTTGATATTTGTTTCTTAGTTTTACACATGTAGAGTTTTTAAATTATTTTTGGATATTTGGCATAATGTCATTGTAGTGAGAGAACATTCTCTATGATTTACAACTTTTGAAATTTGTTAATTGTTGTACTGTATTGTTGTAATGTATTGGGTGTGCCTTAAAAGAATGTATATCCTACAATGTTTTCTGAAGTTTCTGTATGGTTTTTTTCTTTCTTTTTTTGCATTTACAAAAGTTAGGCTATATTAATTTAGAGTCACTAGCAGTCGTCTGATTCAGTGTGACTCAAACCACAAGAAGGTATTTCTACTTCACTCCATTTTGAGTCTTAGGGTCCGGGCCCAGAATGGCAGGCATGCTGCATTTGCATGGGGCCCATTCACAGGTTTACAAGTTTCTTACTGAGGGCAATCTGTGTCTGTGTGAGACTGGCTAGGCAGGTCATCAGCAGCAGGTTATTAATGTTGTTGAGCATGCTCTCAAAGTCATCAGGAAGTATCCTGGGTACTTGGTTAACCAGACTCATCAAGAAGAGGCCCACAGTACTGTCAGCTGACACATTTCCAGGCACTTCAACTGCATACTGCAACACTGTGCTTAGGACATCCTGGATGCGAGCTGAGGACCCTGCTATTTGCTACAAGTCACCTGAGAGTCCAATCACCTGGTTGGGGCTAAAACAGGTCTTCATGATCAGGTCAACTCCAATGCGTTCAGTGTTGTAATATGCATATTTCATTCTCAGAGCTGTGAACATCACCCCATTGGTCCTCCCAGAGACACCCATTAAAGTGCTGACATAGGCCTTGATGCTCATGCAGCCATTCTGAAGGCTGGTGTCCACAGTAAGGTGAATGGAGTTGGAGGCTTCCCGGCTGTACTCATAGATCAGCACAGAGTGCTCTGTGATGTCATGGCCTGTAGCATACAGCCCAGGGGGAGCTCATTTGGAGAGACTTTCTTGTGTAATTCATACATCTTCTTAGCAAATTCCATGTCAACAACCACCTCATCTTCTGATTCATTGTGTGGCACTGAAAAGCAATTGGTGAAATCCACTGAGTGCTTGTCAACAGTTCCCAGCGAGGTCCCAATAACTTGGGCAGCACCCTTGTTGCATTGTTCATGGCTGTCCACGATGGAGGCCAAAATGACTGGGTGCAGCCACACAACATGGCCGCCTGGGAAAGGGCCTGTTAGAGCAGGACTAGCTGGAGACTGTGCTGGGGTCTGCGCTGCGGCTGGCAGTGAGGCCACGGTCTGGCCTGAAGCTGCAGGTCCCAGGCGCTGCTGCTGCAGTGTCTCGGGATGAGGATGGAGCTGGAGTTGGAGCTTGAACTGGTACAGGAGTCGGAGCTGGTACTGGAGCTGAGGTTGGGGCTGGGGCTGGGCCTGAGGCTGGGGCCACAGCCATGGTTAGGGCTGGAGTGGCAGGAGAAGCACTTGCCTGTACTGCTGGTGTGGCCATCTTGTCAGGAGAGCTGTATGTTTTCTTTAGGTCAATTTGTTAGTGAAGTTTTCAAATCTTGTAGGTCCTTATTAAATGCTCATTTACCTACTTTATTGAATACTGACATTTAAAAATCTTCTGATTGGGCCGGGCGAGTGGCGCGGTGGTTAAGATCTGGCTTGGCTAGCAATAGCTCCACCTGGAGCTGGGCTGTGTGAGCCCCGGTGTCAGTGTAGGCTGCAGGCAGCCCCTGCTGCAGTGGGCTGCCATAGGCTACAGTGAGTGGCCGGCAGCCAGCGTGAGCTGCTAATAGCCACCGTGAGCGACATCCAGAGGCTGGCGATCCATCTGCCTCATCCAGGAAGAGCGCAATGACGATACCAACATGGGCCGGTGAAGCAACATCCTCCGCAACTAGACTGAAGAACAAAAGACAGCAACTTGTCTGTTCCCCTTCCCCGATTCCTCAACACTGTTCCCCTCCCCCAATTCCCCAATAAAATCTTAAAAAAAAAAAAGATCTGCCTTGGTACGCCAGCGGCCCTGGTTCGGATGCCACATATGAGGGCCAGTGACACTGCCCTCAAAAAAAATAAAAAATAAAAAAATAAAAATCTTCCATTATAATTGTTAGTTTGTCAATTTATCTTTATGTTTCTGTCAATTTTGTTTTATATAATCCAAAGTTATATTATTAAGTGTATATAAGTTTATAATATTGTATTTCTGGAAAATTGAGGCTGAGATCTTTATGAAGTGATCTTTTTCATCTGTAGTAATTATTTTTCCTATAGTCTATATTGTTTGATTACTCATATAGATATATTAACTTTCTTTGGATTAGTCTTTGCATGGTAAATAGTTTTTAGCCTTTTACTTTAAACCTAGATGTGTTCTGAGTTAGATTTTTTTTTAGTCCAATCTGGTGACCTTTGCCTTTTAATTGGAATAATTTTTGTATTTACATTCTAATTTAATTACTGATATAGTTCTTTTACCATACCAGATAATATTATTTTGTTCCACCTGGTGTAGGGTACAAAATTGCAACTGAGAAAAAAGGCTCCCTACCCTTAGTATTCTCCATAGCTATTAAAACACCTCCCAAGATACAGAGATTCAGGGCTAGCAGTTTCTCTCTCTCTCTCTCTCTCTCTCTCTCTCTCTCTCTCTCTCTCTCTCTCTCTCTCTCTCTCTCCCCCCTAATTTCCTGGTCCTTAATGGAGGCCTTTTCTCTTTAATTGCATTCTCTCTTTCTTCTAAATATTAAAGCTAACATTTAATGGCAGACAGGGATGTTTTCTCTATGTAATTGGAGAAATACTTTAATTTAACCTGCCAGCTGGCTTTCAAGCCTATTGTTTTTCTAAACCATTCTTACGCTAGGGTAATAAGCTTAATTGCTCAGTCTCAGAGGTAGAAAGCTACAAAAGGAGCATGTTACTACACAGGAAATTAGAATTCCATTCCTGGGTACTTATCCAAAGAAACCCAAAACACTAAATGGAAAAGATATATGCACCTCTATGTTTACTGCACCGCTATTTACAAAACACAATTTTTAGGGCCGGCTGAGTGGCTTGGTGGTTAGGAGCTGGCTTGGGATGCCAGCAGCCCGGGTTCGGATCCCACATATGAGGGCCAGTGACACTGCCCTCTTAAAAAAAATACAAAAAAACAAACAAACAAAAAAAGCCCACAATTTTTAGTACTTTAAAAATATCCTTGTCACAATCTTTCAATTTCAAATTTTTTATAAATTTTAAGTTCTGTGGGACATTTTAAACCTGTAATTAGTATATTTAATCCTATTTTTATATTTTTTAGAAGTTTTAAACTTTTCTTATTTATTATTATTTAGGTTTCAATAAATTTTACTTTATTCTTCTTGTTTGTCAATGTTTTAATAAAATAATTTGAAAGTCAATTGAAGATGTATTTGTCCAAAAGCCTGTTGATATTTGTGTCCCTTTTGTATACAATATATTGAATTTCCAAATATTATAAAATTAAAATATCATGAGCAGGGGAATTCTTGGTTTACCTATTTATTATTAATGTCATCAGGTTTCAATTTTATAATTTAAAAATAAATTATGTATTTATTTAATTTTTCTTTTAAGTTTTTTTTTTTTTAAATTGGGGAATTGAGAGAGGGGAACAGTGTTGGGGAATTGGGGGAGGGGACCAGCCAAGTTGTTTTTCTTCAATTTTCTTTGTGGAGGGTGCCTGTAGCCATCTGGCTTCCTGTCGGCAGCTTGTGGCCTCTAGGCTCAAGGTGCTGTGTTCAATCTTAGTTGTGGTTGGATGTGGCCCACCATTGAACAGGGAATTTTGTTGTTACACCAGCTGAGCCATCCTGCCACCTGTTGGCAACTCAGTGAAAGCTCAGCTAGGGCACAGCGTTCATTGGCCCATGTGGGAATTGAACCAGTGGCCCTGTTGCTCAGAGCACACGCTCTAAGCCAACTTTTAACCAACTGAGCCACTCAGCTGGCCCCTGTATTTATTTATTTTAATTAAAGTATATTGGGGTGACAATGGTTATTAAAATTATGTAGGTTTCAAGTGTACAATTCTGTAATATATCATCTCTATATCACATTTGCAACAACATGGATGGATCTTAAAATTCTTATGCTAATTGAAATAAGTCAGACAGAAAAATTCAAGAACCATATGATTTCACTGATATGTGGAATATAAAACTGAATGCAACAAAAGGAACAAGACGAACAAAGAAACAAAAATTCACAGACATAGACAGTAGTTTAGTGGTTACCAGAGGCTAAGTGGGGAGGCGGGTGGTAGATGAGGATAAACTTTTCTTCAGTCCATGGCATCATATTCCATCTATAATTGAGCTTCATATTTTGAGGAAAAAAGGTGAGGGTCCTGGTCCAAATATATGTGAGTCATTCCTTGAGGGTCAGAAGTAAAGCATCCTAGTGTTGGTTATAACAATCTTGTGCTATGAGGAACAAAGATATGAGTTTTGTTCCAGCAGGGAATTAATTGCCAGAGTTTAATGAATTGCTCAAAATTATTCACATCTTCCTGTAGGCCATTTATTCCTATTCTGCTTACTTGGAAATGTTTTAGTGAATTTTTAATTTTTCAGGTTGGTTCAAGAAAAATGTCTTCAATCATGGGCTCATAATTTTGCATCATTTGGATATATATATATATATATATATATATATATATATAGAGAGAGAGAGAGAGAGAGAGAGAGAGAGAGAGAAAGAGCACATTAGCCACCTGAAAGCATCACTAGACCTGGAGGATTAGCTTCCAAGATAGCTCACTCACACAGCTATTGGCAGAAGGCTTCATTTCGGATCTTTACTACTTGGGTTACTCCATAGGTCTCCTTATGACGTGGGGATCAGGGAGAGAGAGAGAGAGAGGCAGAGGGGAAGAGAGGAGAAAGAAAGAAGCTGCATATATTTTGCGTATCTTTTTTCCTCACATGTGGGACCCGAACCGGGGCCGCTGGCCTCCCAAACCAGTGCTTAACCACCGCGCCACTCGGCCAGTCCGGTTTTCCTCTTTTAATGTGAATTTCACAGACTAATCTCCTCACATATTTCTGTTGACCTTCATTTACTCAAGACACCAAGATTAGGCTTGCCAGAGAGCAAATAAATACAGGATACCAGTTAAATTTGGATTTCCAATGAACAACAAATGAAGCATACTTATTCTAAAATTGTTCATTATTTATGCAAAATTCAAATTTAACTGGGTTATTTACATTTTATTTGGCAAACCTAACTCAGATTTACTTTCTTAGCCTTTCAGACATTGCCTAATCTCCCCAAACCACAAATATATTCCAGAATAGGACACTACAAATATATTTTGACGCTTACTTTCTAAGTCCAGGTCATTAATTAGATAAACAGATTTTATCATGTATTGCAGGAAGACATCCTCTTCTGAGAGAACTCTCTCTTTGGTGGAAATTCCTTGTGGTCACTTCTGTTTTCTTTCTCAGAATAAACTTGACCTCAGAAAATATATGTCTATTCTTTATTTACTCTGGGCACTTGACATTTTAGCCCACATCTGTATTGGAAAAAGCAGCCAGTCCAAATCATTTCTCATAACTTTTTATGACAGCATTAACATTTTCCTGATTTTAAACAGTATTTAAATTTTAAATTTTAATTCATTTTTGGGGAATTATGTACACTGCATTTTAAAATTAATTTAATAATTATTTATACTTGTAGCAGAATTATTTAACTTAAAATGACTAAAAAGTAGGAAGGTGATTAAGAATTTATTCCTTCATGGCTGGCCGAGTGGCGCGGTGGTTAAGCGCTGGCTTGGGAAGCCAGCAGCCCCGGTTCAGGTCCCACATATGAGGATCAGTGACACTGCCCTCAAAAAAAAAAAAAAAAGGTGAGGTGAGATGGAACATGTTCCAATGTTCCATTACTGGAGGAATAAGTTTTGGTTTTTTTTTGAGGGCAGTGTCACTGGCTCTCACATGTGGGACCGAACCGGGGCTGCTGGCTTCCCAAGCCAGCACTTAACCACAGCGCCACTCAGCCAGCCCTTTACCTCACCTTCTTAAATTAAAGGAAGACACATAAAGGTAGGACCAATAAGGTGATACATAAGTATGGGAGCAGATTGGGCTCCTCCCTTCATTGAATTCACCTGACACTGTCTTGATTTCTGAAACAGGAAGTGAATCATCTCCCCTGCTCTTTTCTCAAAAGTGTACCAGGACAGGTTCTTTTAACTGCCTCAGTATTTGGGAAATAGGAACAGCACTATCCTTTTAAGCTTACTGAAGCTCCTAATCCCACAAAGGACAGCTCCAGGTCTAATGTAGTAGGAAGCGCACAGAACAGAGTATTTTAATATTATAGATAGCCAAGACCCAACTTAAACATATCCCTGACTCCCTACAATGCAAATGGTAATATACAGGCCCTGTTTGAATGGAAGTAAGGAACAATGAAGGAAGCAGAACCCCAAATTTGAGAGCCATGTGGGAAAATAGAATCAAGGCTGCCTGAACCTTTTCCCAAATTCTGTATGTTATACCTCTTTAAGTCATTCAGTTATTGTTTTCCCCACAGTGCCATATTGATTTATATCTCAATTTACCCTGAATTCATTGCTTTAAATCCTGGGCTCAGTTTAGCTTCTTGCTACTTCCAGGTTCTGCCTATTAATAATGCTATAATTAAACCCATTTTAGTCTAGTTTTTGTTTTACACATACATCCGTCTTAATGGGTAGCCCTTTTTGAAATGGACCAAGCATCAGGTATATGTCTAGACAGGAAGTTCATATCGCTACCATCTAGCAAGACTTACCCTTCTTTAAAGGCAGTAGACAGTTTTAAGTAACAATTTTTTCCTATAAATGCATATACAATATAAATATATTAGTAGGATGGACACATTGAGTATTATGTTATTTCATTAGCAATATCTACTAAGATAGCAAATATACTTTAGGAGCAGATATAAACAAAATGTGAAATACTTATAGTATGATGTCTCTCCTCTAAGGAATAAGGTCACTTAGACTAATAAAAACTGGAATTTGGACCAATGGGAATGTATTGATCAGTGTTACAGTGATTACAAGCTGATTATAAACACAGATTGCATTATAGCTTTGTATACCACCTATCAAATAATATTGAATGTCAACTGTAATTGAAAAATTAAAATGGTGGAAAAAGTTGGAGGGGAATAAGAGGTTCAAATTTCATGAGGATGCAATATACAGCATAGTGAATATAGTCAATAATATTGTGATAGTGTAATACGATGTCAGATGGTTGCTGGACTTATCAAGGTGATCACTTCTTTAGGTGTATAAATGTTGAATAACTATGGTGTATACCTGAAACTAATATAATATTGTATGTCAGCTATATTTTAATAAAAGTCTTTTTTAAAAACTAGGTAATTCAACTCTAGTAGTTGGTGTAATATTTTTAAACACTCACCAATAAATTAGAGCAGTCTGCTACAGATATGCATTTGGAAGATGTATTTTTACCATTTGGCTTCTTTTTTTTTTTTTTTGAGGGCAGTGTCACTTGCCCTCACATGTGGGACCGAACCGGGGCCGCTGGCTTCCCAAGCCAACATTTGGCTTCTTTTTTGATGTAGATAATTATTGAGTCCTTATTAAGCATCAGGTGCATTTTTGATATATTATCTGATTTAACACTTTCAATATACACTATGAGATGAGTATAATTATCACATTTTACAGATGAGGAATATGAGACACAGACTACAGGTCAAATAGCTAGTAAATCTGTGAATCCAGGTCTGCTTGACTCCACAGATCTTATTTTTACCACTAAACTGATATCTCACATCTGAGTTTTAATAAAGAAGAGAATAGAAATAAAGAAAACAGCCAGAAGTAGAAAGATTAAACTTTGCTCAGAGACTAGTATATTCCTTTATCAGGAGGTTTAGCTACATTTTACTGAGGACATAATGTGTAGACAGTACAAAGAGAAAATAGCTGGATGACGAGTGGAATTGCTAAGCAACAGTTTATGAAATCCAGGGAAACCATGGCAACAGAACACTGTGGTCCCAAACATGAATGTATTTAACATTCAAGAGTAAAGGCACAGCTATTGGGAAAATCTAATAAATAAAGTTGGGAGTGCTTTGGAAATACAAAGCATCATCGTCATTATTGTTGTTGCTATCACCACTGTACATGAAACAATCCAAGCAATCAGTGCATATCAAAAAGTAATTTCTTACAGATTTAGAATTAAAAACGTCATTGTCACATACAGAAACAGTCAATACATTCTTTTTTTCTTTTTAATTTTTTTTCAATTACAGTTGGCATTGAATATTATCTTCGTTTCAGGTGTACAGCATAGTGGTTAGACAGTTAGATAACTTACAAAGTGATTCCCACAATACATTTTTTTAAAGATTTTATTGGGGAATTGGGGGAGGGGAATAGCGTTGAGGAATCAGGGAAGGGGAACAAACAAGTTGCTGTCCTTTTGTTCTTCAGTCTAGTTGTGGAGGACGTTGCTTCACTGGTTGGTATCGTCATTGCGCTCCTCTTGGCTGAGGCAGATCGGTCGCCGGCCTTTGGATGGCCACTCACAGTGGCTCTTGACAGCTCACACTGGCTGCCAGCCGCTCATGCTGGCTGCTGGCCACTCACTGTAGCCTATGGCAGCCCACTGCAGCAGTGACTGCAGCTGTGCTGTCCTGGGGACTCACAGCAGCCCAGCTCCAGGTGGAGCTGTTGTTCACCAGCTTAGCTGTAGAGGGCAGTGTCACTGGCCCTCATATGTGGGATCCGAACCGGGGCTGCTGGCGCCCCAAGCCAGCACTTAACCAATGCACCACTCCGCTGGCCCCCCCCAATACATTTTAAAAATTTATTTTCCTCAACAATAAAATTTTCTATAGCAAAGCTATTCACTTTGGTTAAATAAGGAATCAGTGATACACCTGACACTTTGCATTTTAAAGTATTTTAGAATAAACAATGGGCTTTCTTATAGTGTGTTTCTGACAATAATTCTAAAGCAGGTATTATCATTCTCATGTCATAGGAAGAAAAATATTTTAGAGAATTTAAGCAACTTGTCTAAGGGCCCACTGCTAGTCAATGGCAGATCCTAGACTACTACAAAGGTCTTCTGCTTCTAGACAAGGGATTCTTCCACTCAAAATACTTTTTATACTTCCCTAAGTCACACATATTTATGAGAATCTGAGCAAGGCTATGATTCCTCCCTTTGTCCTATTTGATGCCTGCATCGTCTGCTTGGACTTTGTCAGTAATTACATGCCCCCTAACCCGCATATTCTCATCCTATGAGTTTTATCAAAAACTGGACCCAGGATCTGCCAGTAACCCAAAATATTCCTTACTACCCTGCCTTACCCTAATCTGCCCCAATCCACTTTCTCTATGCCCAAACCAGCACTTTCAACAACAAACGTAGAAGCCACTTTTTCACAAGAGCTACTCAGAATAGGGTAGCATTTTTGTTCCTTCTGTCTTCTAGGGTTGATTTCTATGTTTGATATGGAACATACTAACACAAAATTGTGGACAATACTTTAGAAACACCAAATAGGATCTAGTCATTCTATCTTCTAGCATTTTAGACAAATCAGATGACATGGACCTCATTTTTCCAGTTCCAGTATAATATGAACTGTTTACATTACAGCTAGAAGGTTACAGTTTTGTATGTAGTGTTTACATTACTGCCTATTATAAAACATGGTAGAGAAGGTCACTATCAGAATTCATCCTTCTTGGGAATTGTTATGGTCAATAAAACTGGCTGATACATTTCCTTTGGAAATAACTGTGATCACTGGGCCTAGATAGATATCAAAGATACATACGAACAGCCATGATTACTTTTGACCAACGCCTCCTTAGTGTGGTCCCAAGATTTACAGAATGCAGCGGAGCTCAAGTCTATCCGAATGACTATTCATATTTTACAGACAAAGTAGGGTATCAATACTTGGAATTCTTGGCTAATTCTTTTTTTTTTTAGAGGGCAGTGTCACTGGCCCTCATATGTGGGATCCAAACCGGGCTACTAACCACCACGCCACTCGGCCGGCCCCTTAGCTAATTCTTTTTTTTTTTTTTTGAGGGCAGTGTCACTGGCCCTCATATGTGGGACCCGAACCCGGGGCGGCTGGCTTCCCAAGCCAGCGCTTAACTGCCACGCCACTCGGCTGGCCCGGCCCCCATTAATCTTGATGTACAGCTAAGAACGATGCCAGTTTCAAAGTACAAGTTAAGTGCACGGTACTGGCCTAAACAACTCTGGGCTGGGAGTCAAGTCGACCTGGGTTCCAGTACCCACCTCTCCATCATCTTATTCTGTGACCCTAAGATAATTTAACTTCTGAGCTTCCGTTTCACCACACAGAAAACTTTACAGGGTTGCTGGTGTATTTCAAGTGACTTAATATTTATTTCAACAAAGCAAGGTACAGAATAACGTGAATAGTATTATCCCTTTTGAGTAAATTAAAAATATATATATTCTGGCACAGGCATAAATATGTGCAGGAAATAGGAAACAACTAAAGTACTTGTTTTTGGGGAGAGAAACTGTTTGGGAGGACTGTTACTTTCCATCTTGTTCCTTGCCATAACGTTTGCATTCTTTAACCCTGTGCATTAAAAAAAGAAAGAAAATCAACCGGCTATTTTGAAGTGAGATATGGTGTCATTTTTCTTCTTTATACTTCTCAATATGGAAAAGGCCTAACATTATTTCCAATTAATGCTGGTTGAATGTAAGGGCCTCAGTGTTCCCACTAAGACTACTACGTGACAAATGTAATGCTGGGTACGTCACCATCACTGGCATTTGATCTTCCGTGTGAGGGAAGTGGACAGGAGACAAGGAAACCAAGGCCCGGAGAGCTGCAGTGACTTGTCCTAGTTCATACAGCTGGGCAGGAGCAGAGCCAGTGTAAAGACCCACGACTGCTTCCTGACTGCTGCAGGAAGTCCCTGAACCTCAGCCATTCTAAATCTGAAGCTCTGGAAATCCCAGGAGCCAGTCCCCTATGTCTTTTCCTTCTTTCCCTCCAAGCCCTGGAGAGGCTGGTGTCGCTTCCACAGTGGGGCTTTCGTGACAAGCTCCAGAGGTGCCCTGCAAGGTAGTGCGGGTAGAGCGTCTGCTCCTCAAGCCCTGACTCCAAAGACTTCCCCACCAGCCCCTTCCCAGCAGTCTGCAGCACCCATCCACTTCAAGCTTCTGATACAGGGAAACCCAACCCCGGGCAAGACTGCTGAATCACCGCCGGGGAAAAGGAAAGGCCCTCCCCGTACCTGCCTCCCAGACCAGCCCAGAGCCGCCAAAACCTGCGAGCCGCGAGGCCCTCACCTCTGCTAATTCTTAATGTTATGCATTTCCTTACAGATCTTCTGAAGATCCCGTATAAGTATGATGTCCTCAGTTTACCACCTCCTGTGTCACGTATGTCTTGTAGAAAATTTTACATATGAGGAGGCATCAGACTTGTATGTTAAGTAAGCTCAGTACAATATCTAAAGCCTCCTCAATTTCTTTCATCCTCTTCTTCCTCCCCGCACCACCTCCAAGCCGTTTGTTGCTCTCAGTCTTGTGGAGGACTCAGCTTTACTAGACCATGTTGGTATTATGATCATTTTGCTCTTCCCGGCTGAGGCAGTCAGTCACCGGCCATTGGACTGCCGCTCACAGTGGCTCAAGGCAGCTCATGTCAGCTCATGGCAGCTCACACTGGCTGCTGGCAGCTCACGCTGGCTGCCGGCCGCTCATGCTTGCTACTGGCCCTGGCTCCGGTAGCTCATGGTAGCCCACAGCAGCTTCACAGCAGAACACGGCAGCTCCCGGAGTCCACTGGCCACTCAAGACAGCCCAGCTCCAGGTCGAGCCATTGTTCACAATCTTAGCTGTAGAGGGTGCAGTTTACTGGTGCAGCTTACTGGCCCATGTGGGAATCGAACACGAAGCCCTGTTGTTCAGAGCTGGAGGTCTTACCAACTGAGCTAACTAGCTGCCCCCTCAATTTCTTACTGGATACTCAAATTGGTACTTTGTACCAACTTGGTATTGTTTGTACCAATCACAGAAAGCTCTATCAGGAGCTACCTAAGTCTGATTCAAGGTTCCTAGGAAGTCAGATCTCTGTAGCACATTGGATTTTTGTCTAAATAAACCACATAGTTAAGTACATCATTCTCTGGAGAGGTCCATACAGTGTTTGAAAATCAATTTTTTTTTTGAGGGCAGTGTCACTGGCCTTCTTATGTGGGACCGAACCGGGGACACTGGCTTCCCAAGCCAGTGCTTGAAAAGCATTTTTCATTAGCAGGACCCTTTCTTCAAATATGACCTGAACCCCAAAACATAAAATTTTGCTTGAAGAGTTCAGTAGTAGAACACTTTTCCCCCAAAAATATTACTTTAAACCCCCAAAATAAATTCCAGATCCTCACTGGCTTAATCTTCCCCTTGCTTCCCAAAATGATCTTCAAGTCAACTTCATGAATCTTGTGGGCACCAAGAACCACAGTATAAATTAAAATAAAATAAAGGATTCTAAAAAAGAGCTTTTGGAATACAGTTGGGATGTAGCCCAAAATTATGTCCTGTTCTATATAGGAAATCTTTGATTGAACCTGTCCTAGCACAGGTCTGAATTTAGAAAAGACATAAATAATCCCATATATATTGCCTAGATCCTAAATTCTTGGTTTGTCCAAAATGTTTTTCCTCCATAGTGTTGGGTTGGGGGGAACAGTGTTCAAGGATTGGATGCATACATTTTTAAACAACTTCTTCTTTTATTGTCATTACAATACTCCTAAGAGCTATGGCACAGAGAGGGATCTTTAGCTATCCTACAATTATAAAAAGATACTATATGAAAATAATTCAGAATAAAATCAAACAGGAAATGAATTTAATAGCAGGTATGGTGATGTCATGGGAATTTCATATACTTAATCAGGTAACACAGTTGAAATATCGTCAAAAGAATTAGATAATGGCATTATGCTAAGTGAAATAAGTCAGACAGAAAGACAAATACCATATAACCTCATTTATATGAGGAACAACAGCAACAAACACCTGAACTCATAGAAACAGATAAGAGACTGGTGGTTGCCAGAGGTAGGAGTGGAGGGGTTGGGTGAAAGCAGTCAAAAGGTACAAACTTTCAGCAGTAAAATAAATGTCATAGGGATGTGATGTTCAGCATAGTGACTACAGTTAATAATAATGTATTGCATATTTGAAAGTTGCTAAGAGAGTACATTTTAAAAGTTATTATCAAAAAAAAAACTATAACTATGATTGGCCATCAGAGCTGTTGTCGTATTACCCTTGATGTTCTGAATGTCATCAAAATGTCTTCCTTTCAATATTTCCTTTGTCTTCAGGTAAAGAAAGAAGTCATTGGGGGCCAGATGAAGTGAGTACAGTGGGTGTTCCAACACAGTTATTTGTTTACTGGCTAAAAACTCCCTCACAGACAATGCTGTGTGAGCTGGTGCATTGTCGTGATGCAAGAGCCATGAATTGGTGAAAAGTTCAGGTCGTGTAACTTTTTCACTCAGCCTTTTCAGGACTTTCACATAGTAAACTTGGTTAACTGTCCAGTTGGTCCAAATTCATAATGAATAATCCCTCTGATATCAAAAAAAGTTATCAACATCATTTTTACTCTTGATTTGGGCTGAAAGAACTTTTTAGGTTGTAGAGAATTGGCTGATTTCCATTGACACTTTGTTTCAGGGTCATATTGGTACACCCATGTTTCATCACCAGTGATAACTCGGCCCCAAACATCACCTTGCTTCTCCAAAAGGTCTTGGCAAACTTCAACTCTCTTTTGCTTTTGTTCATCAGTGAGCTCCTTTGGGACCATTTTTGCACACACCTTTCGCATGCCAAGATTTTCAGTTAAGATTTTCCTAACTGTTTCTCTACCAAGGTTTACTTGGTCTGCTATGCTTTTCACAGTCAGTTGATGATTTTGAGGCACAATTCAGCAAATTTTTGCAATGCTTTTGTCAGTGCTGGTTATTACTGGTTGCCCTGATCTCTCTTCATCAGTGATGTGTTCTCTCCCCTCAGGCAAACCTTTAATTCATTTATAGAATGTCGTTTTCTTCATGGTCTTATCATGTCCCTGAATTCACTTCCACTCTTGCCAAGCTTAACAAGAAATTTAATGTCTGGGGCCGGCAGAGTGGCGCGTTGGTTAAGTGCTGGCTTGGGACCCCACATTTGAGGGCCAGTGACACTGCCTTCTACAGCTAAGATGATGAACAACAGCTCCATCTGGAGCTGGGCTGCTGTGAGTCCCCAGGACAGCATAGCTGCAGCCCCTGCTGCAGTGGGCTGCCATAGGCTGCAGTGAGTGGCCGGCAGCCAGCGTGAGCTTCCAAGAGCCGCTGTGAGCGGCCATCCAGAGGCCGGCGACCATTCAGCCTCACCCGAGAAGAGCGCAATGATGGTACCAACATGGGCCAGTGAAGCAATGTCCTCTAAAACTAGACTGAAGAACAAAAGGACAGCAACTTGTCTGTTCCCTTTCCCTGATTCCCCAATGCTGTTCCCCTCCCCCAGTTCCCCAATAAAATCTTTAAAAAAAAGAAATTTAATGTCTGTTCATTGTTCTAATTCAAGCTCAGACATTCTTGTGACGGCACACAAAAACATGCAACAACAATAATGAATGCCGCTCAGCAAGACACTGCCACATGTCAGCATGAACACAGCTGTAAGACACTGATACACCACGGTTATGAAACCTTACTGAGCTGTCTGTACAGTGCTACCATTGTAAACTCACAGTGGCAAGCTTGTGAACTTAATTGGCATACCTTGTAGGCATAGATTTATATCTGGGTTCTCTATTCTGTTCCATTGATCTATGTGCCTGGTTTTATGCCACTATCATTTTGTTTTGATTGCTATGCACTTGTAATACCTCCAACTTAACATACCTCCAGCTTTGTTCTTCTTTCTCAAGATTGCTATGGTTATTAGGTATCTTTATGGTTGCATATAACTTTTAGGATTATTTGTTCTAGTTCTGCGAAAAATGCCATTGGTATTTGGATAGGGGTTGCATTGAATCTATAGATTCCTTTGGGTAGTATGGAAATTTTAACTATATTATTCAACCTATCCATGAACATGATACATGCTTCCATTTATTTGTATCTTCTTTAATGTCTCTCATCAATGTCTCAAAATTTTCTGAGAATAGGTCTTTTACCACCCTAGTTAAATTTATTCCTAGGTATTTTTTTATGCAGTTGTAAATGGAATTGCTTTCTTGACTTTTCTTTCTAATAGTTTGTTAACAGTGTATAGAAATGTGACTGGGCCGGCTGAGTGGTGCGGTGGTTAAGCGCTGGCTTGGGAAGCCAGCAGCCCCAGTTCCGGTCCCACATATGAGGGCCAGTGACACTGCTCTCAAAAAAAAAAAAAAAAGAAATGTGACCAATTTCTGAATATTAATTTTGTATACTGCTACTTTACTGAATTCACTTATCAGTTCTAATAATTTTGTGGTAGAATCTTTTGGGTTCTCTACATATAATATCATGTTGTCTACAAATAATGACAGTTTTACTTTTTCCTTCCCAATTTGGATGCCTTTTATTTCTTTTTATTGTCTGATTGCTGTGGCTAGGACTTCTAATACTATGTTGAATAGAAGTGGTGAAAGTGAACATCCGCGCATTGTTCCTGATCTTAAGAAGAATGTTTTTATCTTTCCCTTGTTGGGTATGAGGTTACCTGTGGGTTTGTCATGTAAGGCCTTTAATACATTGAGGTATGTTCCCTCTATTCCCACTTTGGTGAGAGGTTTTATCATTAATGGATGCTGGATTTTGTCATATATTTTTTCTGCATCTATTGATATGACCATATGATTTTTATCTTTCATTTTGTTTATGTGCTGCATCATGTTAATTGATTTACAAATATTAAACCAAACTTGCATCCCAGGAATAAATCTCACTTGATCATGGTGCATGATCTTTTTTCGTTCATTTGTTTTAAAGATTTTATTGGGGAATTGGGGAAAGGGAACAGACAAGTTGCTGTCCTTTTGTTGTTCAGTCTAGTTGTGGAGGACGTCGCTTCATTGGCCCATGTTGGTATTATCATTGTGCTCTTCCCAGGTGAGGCAGTCGCTTGCCAGCCATTGGATGGCTGCTCACAGTGGCTCATGGCAGCTCACGAAAGAGCATGCCAGCCACCGGCCAGCCTCACTGCAGCCTACGCCGTTCCTGGCGACTAACAGCCACCCAGCTCCAGGTCGAGCTGTTGTTCACCATCTTAGCTGTAGAGGGTGCAGCGTCACTGGCCCTCTTACGTGGGATCGAATCTGGGGCCCTGCTGCTCAGAGCTGGTGTCCCAAGCCAACTGTTAACCAACGCGCTACTCTGCCAGCCCTGTATGACCTTTTTAATGTATTGCTGTAATCAGTTTGCTTAAATTTTGTTGAGGATTTTTTTTTTTTAGCTGAGCCATCCTGCCACCTGTTGGCAGCTCAGCAGCAGCTCAGCTCAGGCTGGGCATGAAACTGCTGTTGCTCAGAGATCAGCTCACGCTCTTGAGTGAGCTCTTAACCAACTGAGCCACTCAGCCAGCCCTTGTTGAGGATTTTGCATCTATGTTTATCAGGGATACCAGCCGATAGGTGTTTTGGTTTTCATTGTTATTTTAGTTTCAGGTGTACAAAACAATGTAATAGACATTGACACCCCTCACAAAGTGATAACCCCCCCTCCTGCAAGCTACGACCCCTCTGACATTGTTTACAGCTGTTACAATTTCATTGACTCTATTACCTATGCTGTACTCCACATCCTGTGACTATTTATATTTGATATTAAATACTATTCAGCTTCAGCTTCTGGTATACAGCTCAGTAGTCAAGCATCTATACCGTCTATGAAGTGGTCTCCCTAATAAGACAAGTGCCCATCTGACACCCTACAAAGTCTTTACAACATTATTGATTATATTCCCCAAACTATCTTTCATATCCCTGTGGCAACATTGTGACTACCAATTTGTGTTTATAATCCCCTCACCTTCTCCCTCATCCCCACATCCCTCCAATCTAGCAACCATCAGTTTTTTCTGTATATCTCTGAGTCTATTTCTGTTTAGTTTGCTTGTTTATTCTGTTCTTTAGATTCCACATATAAGTAAGATCATATGGTATTTGTTTTTCTCTGTCTGACTTATTTCACTTAGGGTAATATTCTCTAGTTCCACCCATATAATTGCAAATGTTAAGATTTCCCTCTTCTTTATGGCCAAGTAATACTCCATCGAATAAATGTACCACAGTTTCTTTATCCAGTCATCTACCAATGGGCATTTAAAACAGAAGTATATTTCAGAAGCTCCTAAAAGAATGAGCGGATTAAATCTAAGACTTTCACCCTCATGAAAAGGAAGATCAGAACACATGGGGCCATGAGTACGAACATTGTCAACCCTAAGGATGAAATCTGTTTTGGGAACATGGTGAAGAGGAGTAACAGGGTTCAGCTTTAGGGCAAAACATCTTGTCAGCCAGTGAATCAGTCCAGCTCTAGGAATTGCTATCTTTCCTCTAGTAACTTTACTTGCCAGTTTGGGATATGTTGGGCAGAGTTTCTCCCTGGCAAAAGCAACTAGATAACAGTGGTTCTATACTCTCCATAAAACTCTTCCCATGGTACAAGATATCATTTACCCTCCTTAGATTTCAGACCTTCCTCCCTTATCTTGTAGCTAATCATGTGTAAAGCATCTATGTAGTGTTTCTGGCTTGTTTTTAAAACACTTTCACTGTATTTTATTGATTGAATCCCAGAAGAAATACTAGGTCTGATGGAGAGAGATAGAGAGATAGATAGACAGATGATAAGAATGAGTATGTTCTGCTTTGTTGTTTTTGGTTTGTTTGGCTTACATTTTTGAAATCATTATAGTTGCACAGGTTGTTGCAAAGATAGTACAGGTAGGTCCTGTGCACCCTTTGCCCAGTCTCCCCCAAGATAATCACAGCTCACATATTCCCCATGATAGGTGTGATAATTTCCTATTATTATTGTAGTATTGTCAATCTTTCCCTTTATGTCTATTAATATTTGCTTGATGTATGTATTTTGGTGCTCTTTCATTGCAAATGTAGATATTTACAAGTGTTTTATCCTCTTGTTGGACTGATTTTTTATCATTATGTAATATATTTCTCTGTGTCTTGCTATCACCTTTGTTTTAAAGTCTATTTTGCCTAATATAAATATTACTATCCCAGATTTATCTCAATTTGCAAGGAATATATTTTTCCATCCATTCACATTCAATCTGTGTGCCCCTTTAGGTCTGAAGTGAGTCTCTGGTAAGCAATATATATATATCACCATATGTCTTTTGTCTATAGCTTTTATCCAATACATATTTAAAGTTATTATGAATAGGTATATACTTATTGACATTTTTAAATTGCTTTCTGGTTGTTTTTGTAGTTCTTCCCTATTCCTTTCTTCTTCTCCCTTTTTTATGTACATTAATGACTTTTTTATTGATTTATTTTCTTTCCTTTTTCTTTATTTTTTGTGTGTATTGTAAGTTTTTGATTTGTGGTTACCATGAGATTCATGTATAACAAGCTATGTTTATAGCATTTTATTTTAACTTGACAGTTGCTTAATTCTAATGAATTCTAAAAGCACTACATTTTTCACTTACGTTTTTGACATCATATTTTACATCTTGTGTGTTACATCTTAATTACTTTAGTTATACATGCTTCTACTACTTTTTTCTTTTAACCTTATACTATTTTTATAATTGGTTGATCCACTACATTTAGAAATGTTTGCCTTTATCAACAATATTTTTTCTGGTTTATATTTTCTTATTTTTGTTTTGGCCTTTTCTTTTCTATTGAAAGAAGTACCTTTGGGCCAACTGAGTGGTGCATTGGTTAAGAGCTGGCTTGGGACGCCAGCAGCCTCAGTTCGGATCCCACATATGAGGGCCAGTGACACTGCCCTCTACAGCTAAGATGGTGAACAACACCTCCACCTGGAGCTGGGCTGCGCAAGTCCCAGCAACAGTGTAGGCTGCAGCCCCTGCTGCAGTGGGCTGCCATAAGCTACAGTGAGTGGCTGGCAGCCAGCGTGAGCGCCTGGCAGTCGGAGTGAGCTGCCAATAGGCACAGTGAGTGGCCATCCAGAGGCCAGCGACCGATCTGCATCATCCAAGAGCACAATGATGATACCATCATGGGCCAGTGAAACAACGTCCTCTGCAACTAGACAGAAGAACAAAAGGAGAGCAACTTATCTGTTCCCCTTCCCCAGTTCCCCAGCGCAGTTCTCCTCCCCCAAATCCCCCCCAAAAAATCTTAAAAAAAAAAAAGAAGTGCCTTTAACATTTCATCTCTTGTAGTGCTGATGGATTCCCTTAATTTTTATTTCTGTGAGGAAGTTATTATCTCTCCTTCAATTGTGAATGATAACCTTGCTGACTGGAGTAGTCTTTTTTTAATTTTATTTTATTATTATTATTATTATTAGTTACAGATGTACAAAACAATGCAATAGTTATCTTTTTTCACCCCTTACAATGTGACTGCCCCTTCTCTCCTCCCCTGCCCTCCCACACCCGATATCATACATATCTATTACAATTCCATTGACTCCATCCCTACACTATATTCCACATCCCATGACTATATATGTGTTAAATTATAGTTGACATATAATATTGTACAGTGGCAGCTTCAGATGTACAGTGCAGTGGTAAGGCCACTACACCATCCATGAAGTGATCTCCCTAAAAGGACATGCATCTGTCTGTTCCCCTAAAAAAAAAAGGAGTAGTCTTGATTGTAGGTGTTTTCACTTTCATCACTTTACTGTATTGTGCTATTTCCTTTTCATCTGCAAAGTATCTGCTGAAAAAATAGGTGATAATTTAAGAGGGATCCCTTGTATATGACTAGTTCCTTTTCTCTTGCTATTTTATTTTTACTTTTTTTTTTTTTGAGGGCAGTGTCACTGGCCCTCATATGTGGGACCCGAACCAGGGCAGCTGGCTTCCCAAGCCAGCACTTAACCACCATGCCACTCGGCCGGCCCTCTCTTACTATATTTTACATTCTCTCTTTATCTTTAACTTTTGGCATTTTAACCTTGATGTGTCTTCATATGGTCTTTGGGTTCATCTTGTTTGGGTCTCTCTGTTTTTCCTGTACTTGAATATCTGCTTTATTCACCAGGTGAGGGACGTTTTCAGCCATTATTTCTTCATATAGGTTTTCTGTCCCTTTCTCTCTCTCCTCCTTTTGAGATCCCCAGGATTCTGATTTTGGTATGCTTAATGTTGTCTCAGAAGTGTCTTAAACTATGCTCATTTTTTAAAAGATTTTATTGGGGAATTGGGGGAAGGGACCAGCCAAGTTGTTGTTCTTCAGTCTTCAGTTGTGGAGGGTGCCAGTTGCCATCTGGCTTCTAGTCGGCACCTCGTGGCCTCTAAGCTCAAGGTGCTGTGTTCAATCTTGTGGGTTAGCGTAGCCACCATCCCATGCAAGAGTCGAACCTGGCAGCCTTGTTAAGAGCGCACGCCCTATCCACTGAGCCATCTGGGAGGCAGCTCAGCTCAAGGTGCCGAGTTCAATCTTTAGTTGTGGGTGGGTGTAGCCCACCATTGAACAGGCAATCTTATTGTTACACCAGCTGAGACATCCTGCCACCTGTTGGCAGCTCAGTGACAGCTCAGCTAGGGTGCAGCATTCACTGGCCCATGTGGAAATCAAACCAGTGGCCATGTTGCTCAAAGCATGTTCTCTAAGCCAACTCTTAACGAGGTGAGCCACTCGGCCTGCCCCTATGCTCATTTTTAAAATTAATTTTTCTTTTCTTAAGAATTTTATTAAATGTATTTGGGTGACATTGGTTACTAAGATTATATAAGTTTTAAGTATACAATTCAATAGTACACATCTGTATTTTGCATTGTGTGTTCACCACCCAAAGTAAAGTACAAAAAGTTGCTCAACTTCACTAGCTATTGGGGAAATGCAAATCAAAACGACAATGAGATACCATCTCACACCGGTTAGAATGGCTATTATCAACAAGACAAATAATGACAAGTATTGGAGAGTTTGTGGAGGAAAAGGAACTCTTATATACTACTGGTGGAAATGTAAATTGGTACAGCCACTATGGACAACAGTATGAAGTTTTCTCGAAAAATTAAGAATGGAACTATCATATGACCGAGCAATCCTTCTGCTGAGTATCTACCCCCAAAAATTGAAAATATTTATTCCTAAAGATATATGTACTCTTATGTCTATCATCAATAAGTCAACCAACAAAAAGTGCCAGCAAGGATGTGGAGAATAAGGAACTCTCATGCACTGTTGGTAGGATTGCAGATTGGTGCAGCCACTATGGAAACCAGTATGGAGATATCTCGAAAAACTGGAAAGGGAACTACCTTATGACCCAAGAATTCCACTCTTGGGTATCTATCCAGGGAAATTTAAAACACTAATTCCAAAAAATATATGCTCCCCTATGATTATTGCAGTGCTGTTCACAATAGCCAAGACATGGAAAGAACCAAAATGCCCATCAGTAGACAACTGGATTAAGAAACTGTGGTACATTTATACAATGGAGTATTGTGGGGGACCAGCCTCCGCTGACCAGGGCTCAAGAAGGTGGACATGGCGTCGGCGATACGAAAGACAGAAAATTTTTATTACAGTAAAGGCAGAAAAAAAGAAAGCGGAGACACCGGAAAGAGTTTCTCAGGAGTGTCACCTTTTATTGTTAAAGCCTGGCCCCTTTTATAGGGACTTCTAATCATTATCTTAATTACAAGTTATGTTTCACATGACCATGATGTTTTCCCTTACTCAGAACTTTTACTTTTTTGTAATTGTATCTTTTCAGAGTACACTGTGGCCTGTTCAAGGATTTTACTTATCATCTAAAGAGTGGTTACCATGGCTACCTTACAGGGCGTATACTTGAACTATTGCCAAGAGTTTAGCAGTGGCTGAGTTTAGGGCAAAAAACTATTTCTATGTGATTATAATACTTAGTAGCAAAAGGAGTTTCAAACTTTTCCTATCTTACAAAGAGCTGCATGTTATTGTAATAGAGGGTAACATCTGTTTCTCAGTCAAAGCTTCAGTATCTGTTGCTAGCAATGTACAAAACAAAGAGTTAAAACAAGGCTGTTAATTAAAATAACTTATGGTCAGTAAGTTGCCTCTTATCAGAACTTTCATAGCCGAGAGACCTTGGTCTCCTGGTCTCCAAGGAAACCTTTCACAGCTGCACAGGCAAGGACGAACGATAGCACCAGTTTCTCACAGAGGCTGTCTGTTTCTCACAGACTGGCTTTTTTAGGCCTATGTGGCCAAAGGCCTATGCCTCAGTTTCCAAAGGGGCTTGAGTCCCCAATATCTCAGTTCAGGGGTTCCCCACGGAACTACCGCCTGGCTTAGGGTGTTTCCCCTCTTTTAGGAGATCTTACCCGTCTTTGGCTGCATAGTTAGCTCATTGGGGTATCACAGGAATTTACCATAAATGCAGTGAGTATATTGTCTCCTATAGGAGGAAAGGCACATGGGTTCATAGAGGCAGGAGATATTACATGACAAACCATAAGGCAGCACCCCTAATATCCAGTGCTGAGTAGGGCAATGTGGCCTTGTCAGACACTAGGGGGCTGTCGGCTTCCCACCGAGTATTACTTGGCCATAAAGAAGAAGGAAATCTTGCCATTTGCAATGATGTGGATGGACCTAGAGAACGTTATGTTAAGTGAAATAAGTCAGACCGAGAAAGACATACCATATGATCTCACTTATATGTGGAATCTGAAGAACTGAATAAATGAGCAAACTAAACAGAAATAGTGTCAGATATATAGAGGAAAACTGATGGTTGCTAGTGGGGAAGGGAGTGGGGATTAGGGAGAAGGTGAGGGGATTAGAAAGCACAAATTGTTAGTCACAATATTGCTTTGGGGATATGAAACACAGTTTGGGGAATATAATCAATAATATTGTAAAGATTTTGTAGGGTGTCAGATGAGCACTTCTCTTAGTAGGGAGACCACTTCATGGATGGTGTAGATGACTGACCACTGAGCTGTATACCTGAAGCTGAAGCTGAATAATATTGAATGTCAACTATAATTTTGTTATTTTTTATTTTTTTTTTAGCTGAGCCATCCTGCCACCTGTTGGCAGCTTAGCAGCAGCTCAGCTCAGACTGGGCATGAAACTGCTGTTGCTCAGAGCTCAGCTCGCACTCTTGAGTGAGCTCTTAACCAACTGAGCCACTGGGCCAGCCTTATAATTTTATATATATATTTATATAATCATGGGATATAGAGTACAGCATAGGGAACAGAGTCAATGGAATTGTAACAGCTGTATACAACATCAGAGGGGTAATAAATTGGGGGAGGGGGCTTATTCCTTTGTGAGGGGTGTAAATGTCTAACTATTACATTGTTTTGAAACTAATAGAAAAAAATATATATGTACTCCTATGTTCATTGCAGCATTATTCATGGTGGCCAAGATATGGAAGAAACAACCTAAGTGTCCTTAAATGGATGATTGGATAAAGAAGATGTGGTGCATACAAGTACACACAATGGAATACTACTCAGCCATAAGTAAAGATGAAATACTGCAATTTGGGACAACATGGGTGGATCTTGAGAATACCATGCTAAGTGAAATAAGTCAGATGAAAAAAAACAAGAACCATATGATTTCTCCTGTATGTGAGGTATAAAACAGAAAGTAACAAATAAACTTACAAAACAAACAGAAAAAAACTCATAGACACAAACAACAATATAGTGGTTACCAGAGGGAAAGGGGCATGAGTGTGGTACAAGAGGGGAAAGGGTTAATTTTTTTTAAAATTTCTGTTCTTATTGGGTTATTTCCACTACCTTGTCTTCCAGCTCGCTGACTCATTCTTCTGCATTGTCCATTCTTTTGTTGATTCCCTCTAGTGTATTTTTTTCATTTCAGTTATCATAAATATCAGTACTGACTGGTTCTTTTTTATATTTTCTCTCTTTGTTGAATTTCACTGAGTTCACCTATTCTTTTTCTGAGTTCATTGAGCATTTTTTTTTGAGGGCAGTGTCACTGGCCCTCACACATGGGACCCGAACCGGGGCCGACGGCTTCCCAAGCCAGCGCTTAACCACCATGCCACTCAGCCGGCCCCATTGAGCATTTTTATAACCAATGTTTTGAACTCTAACTGTTAGATTGTTTATCTCCATTTTATTTAGTTCTTTTTCTTTTTTTCCCCCCTGTTATGTTTGGAACATATTTCTCTGTTCCCTAATTTTGGCTGTCACTCTTCATTTGTATGTATGAATTAGGTGAAACAGCAACCTTTCCCATTCTTGAACGAGTGGCTTTGTGTAGGAGCATTCCCTTTGTAAACTTTGTGTAACAGCTTTCTTTGGCAGGCCAGCTGGAGCTAGAGCTAGAGTGGGCATGGGCCTCAGTGAGTCCCAGAGACAAATTGCACTGGGGCTGCATTTGTGAGCTGGGTGAGGTTGTAGCTGATGCTGGTTCAAGCCATGGGGATTCCTGGGGTCAAGTCACACTGGTGATGCCTTGGAAGGCTTGCTGGTGGTATAGTTGGAAGGGGCTGTAGGTGGAGAGAGCATGGGCTTTAGAAAGTTTCAGGGTCAAGCTAAACTAGGGCCACCTTTGCAGGCCAGCCGAAGCTGTAGCTGTATCAGGCACAGGCTGAGGAAAGTCCTGGGGGCCAGCTGAGCTGGAGTTGCCTTGGCACACCAGTTGGAGCTACAGTTTGAGGAGGCTCAGCCTTCAGGGAGCCCTGGGGGCAAATCATGATAGGCCTGGAGCTGGAGCAGGCATGGTATGTGGGAAGTCCTGGGGACAAGCTGAACTTGGGTGGGGATTGTAGTTGGGGTAGTTTCAGGCCATAGGGAATCCCAGGGGCAAGTTGTGCTGGGGCCCAGAGCTGTGGTTGAAGAGAGCACAGGACCCAGGAAGTTCTGGGGCAAGCCTTGGAAATGGTGTGAGCTGGGGCCTGGGTTGCACTGGGGCAGCCTTCTGTGATTGGCTAGAATGCCTGGATTTTACTCCTGCCTATGAAGTCAAGGTGGAGAGGTAAGACAACAAATGGCACTCTCCAGTGCCTCCAACACTGGAGCAAGTTCTTTCACTTCCCCTCCCATTTGGCAAATGCTCTATGGTAGTAAATGGATTTTCTTTCTGTATTGTCAAGGTGACCTTTAAACCATTGTTAGTTTTTGTGTGTTTGTTTGTTTGTTAAATTGCTTGCTTTTATTTTGCTGTGTCCTAGGGTAGAACAGTCATG
Organism: Aselliscus stoliczkanus; assembly: GCA_033961575.1. NCBI lineage: Eukaryota > Metazoa > Chordata > Mammalia > Chiroptera > Hipposideridae > Aselliscus > Aselliscus stoliczkanus. Next base: position 122,909,863 of record CM066737.1, on the reverse strand, counting down.
TGATAGCCCTTCAGAAATTTCCTCCTACTGCAGGTCAATGCATTGGGGGTAGGTTTGCTATTGTGCCAGGTCTCTATCTGTCCTACACATTTCTATATGATCTCTCTTGTTTGTTGTTCAAAAGCTGTTCAGTCAGCCTTGTTCAGTTCTTCAGGGGGAATAGCTCTGTATGCAGGTGTGGATTCCATGTGTTTGTGTGAGGAGGTGAATTCAGGGTCTTCCTACACTCCCATCTTGGACCAGTAGCCCTAGGGATATTCTCATTTTGTTGACTTCTGATTTTTTACCTTTATTGTTTTCTTCCTTCTGCTTTTTTCATGTTTCATGCTTCTTTTCCTCTTTTCTTTAGGTGGAAGCTTAGGCTATGATTTGAGACTTTTCCTCTTTCATAATGGAAGCATTTAGTGCTATGAGTTTCCCTCTCAGCACTACTCTAGCTGTTTTTGATATGTTGCATTGACATTTTCACTCAGTTTTATATACATTTTAATTTCCTTGAATTTTCTTTGATACATGGATTATTTAGAAGGGATTTATTTCATTTCCATGTGTTTGGAGAGTTTTCATGATCTCTTTCTTATTGATTTCTAGTTTGATACTTTTGTAGTCACAGAATATACACTGTATCTTTTCAATTGTTTAATTTTTTTTTGAAGATTGTTTTATGGCTTAGGATATGGCTATCTTTGGGTAGAAGTGGCCTGTTGCCTCCTGATGGGGATGGAAATCTAGGCTTCCATGTGGTGGTGACTGACACCATAGTAGGGGATGCTTATTATAGGCCTGTTGGGTTGAAAGCCCTGGCTCCCCAGGAGGCCTCCTCCGACACAACCCTAAAGAGGAGAAGGGGCACAGGACACCTCTAAAAAATGGCAGGGATATAAGTCTAAACTCTCCACTTTAATTTTTTATCTTTCATGTCAAAAATGTGAGAGGAAGAATGACATAACATTTTCTGTTATGTGTAGCTGGATGAGAATGGTTATTGTCTGAAAGTCTTCTATCTTTCTAGGCTGTACCTTTCCTTGTGCTTTGCCTAGAGAGAACTTACTTTTCTTGCCCCTCCCATTTTTTGTTTTTGCCTGTTGTCATTTATGGGTTGCCCGCTTCTCCAGTATCAAATGTGGAGTGTATAAGGCAAAAAGAAAACCCACAGAACTCATCTCTGGCTCCTTTCTCAGATACCAATATCCACTTTTCTTCTCCTTCCAGAGTCTTCTTATATTTATAAACTTGAATGGAGGATGTTGCTGAATAGGTGCTGTGTTAGACTGCTGGGTGAAATACCTGGCTCCTCAGCTTATAAGATCTACGTGATCTTATAATCACATAATATCTGAACTTCAGTTTCTTCACTTATTAAGTGAGAATAAATAGCACATCAAATAATTCAGTCTATTTTCACTCTACACAAAGTTCTACACCTTTAAATTTATTCATTTGCAGGTGAAGGTATTAAGAAATACAAATTGGTAGTTACAAAATAGTCAGAGATGTAAAATACAACATAAGGAATAGAGTCAATAAAAAAATAATGAATCTATCCCTCTGCAGGTTCCCTCAGATCTCAATGGTCACCCCTTTTATCATGAGGAATGGGAATGTCGCCCTCTGTTGGCCTAGGTGGAGAGAGAAAGTGTATGCTGATAGCTTCATTGCTCCTAGAAAATATCAGGCATAGAAATTTCTCTTTTCCTTGGGGATATAGGGATTTTGATCCAAGAGTCCTGAGAAAGGCATAGCCATCTTGGGACCATCCTGACTTTTAATCCAGTATGTAAAAGGGTAGAGCAGAAATGATGAAATAACCTGGGGGTGACAGAGCATTATGCTGATAACATCAAGGTTGCCAGTTCGATCCCCAAAAGGGCTACTGTGAGCTATGCCCTCCTTAAAAGAGTCAATGGTGCCATTGTAGCATGAAAGCACTGTGTAACCAATGACCATCGCTGTTCCCTAATAAAAAAAAGAAAAAAGAAAAAAATAGAAATAACCTGGGTCCATGATGATGTCTTCAGTTCCTTACAATGTAAAAGTAGTATTACTAACTTCTGTGAAAACCAGCACAGATTGTGGCTAAGATGGAGGGTGGGTGCAGTCCCAGGCACTCCTTTTAAAAAGGCCCATGCAGGGCCGGCCAAGTGGCATGACGGTTAAGAGCTGGCTTGGGATTCCAGCGGCCCTGGTTCAGATCTCACATATGAGGGCCAGTGACACTGCCCTAAAAAAAAAAAGGCCCATGCATGGGCTGACCTAGTGGCTCAGTTGGTTAAAAGCTTGCTCAAGAGTGCGAGCTGAGTTCTGAGCAACAGCAGTTCAATGCCCAGCCCGAGTTGAGCTGTTACTGAGATGCCAACAGGTGGCGGGATGGCTCAGCTAAAAAAAATCATCCTAAAAGTAGGATTACAATACTTACCTTGAAGGTCTGTTGAGAGATCCAGGTGTAACAATATACAGAAAACATGCATCTTCTCTCGGAAGAAGGACCAATCCTTTCTTTTGTATCTCACTCACAAGACTTCATGACAGGGTGAAACTTCTAGCCTTGTCTCTCATATATCCTTCCTATTTTTACATTCATTTATTCAATGGAATATACAAGTAGTGAGAGTCTACAGTGCACCATAGCCTATTCTAGACATAAGAGATATAACAGTTGACACAGAAAACAATACCTCTGCTCTTATAGACCTCATGTTCCCTCAAAGGGAGAGAGTATACCAATAAATAAATATATCAGTGGTGGGCTGGCCAAGTGGTGTAGTGGTTAAGTGCTGGCTTGGGAAGCCAGCGGCCCCAGTTCGGGTCCCATATATGAGGGCCAGTGACACTGCCCTCAAAAAAAAACACAAAATATATACCAGGGGTGCCAAAAAAAGGTATACACATGACTTTTATTCATTTTTTGTTATCAGTATATATTGAGTATTACATTTTTTAGTACAGATTTTCCTTTCTTAATGTGTATACATTTTTGGCACCCTCTGTATATATGACTAAAACCTGAAGGTATTTTCTGTAACTTTTTTTTTACTCCCATGAACAATTAATATTTGTGTGTGCGTGTGGCCTGAGCAGCTTATGGTGTATATAGAAATGGGGATGCTCAATTACATACATCCTACATTGATCAGTCCTTTGACTAGAGCGACTAGACATTTCTTTCTTTTCTTTTTCTGTCCCCATTGGCTTCTTTCAATTGGCTGCTTATCCAGATTGTATTGAGGGGATCCATGAGGCAAGAAGAATCTATGAAGCAGAAATAAACCTTGTACTATGTCGACAGTGTGAGTTCCTGTGTGTTGGTACTGGTGCCCTGGTTTTGGGGGTACAGAAGCTTTCCCTTGTCCTCTGGCGCCTCTCAGGTGGGAGTGTGAATGTACTCTCATGCTTGCTTCATGAATCTCGGTAAATCATTGAGCTAATTTAAAATTATTGATGATGTAGGCATATAACTTTGTTTTCATGAAATATAACTGATATAAACCATTAGTTATTTACCCTTAGAATTTTCTGAAAAATACTCAGCATAATTACTGATTGAAAAAGAAAATGTGACACACAGTCCTCAGAAAAGAGGACTGCTTTTCCCCAATGTCCCTCTTATGCCTAAATCTACAGCCTGGCACATGCTTATTATCTAGCATCTATGACCATTATTTGCTTTATTCAGTTTACTTTACTGAACAGAAGTTTACCCAGACCAGCAGGATCTGTCAATCTTGACTCTCCCTGCCTTCAGTTTGGCTCTCACTCCCTGCCCTGACTGGCCCTGGTCTCCTGGCAGTGTATGCACTCTGTTGTGAAACCTCTGCCTCTGAAACTTTTCCCCAGCTGTTCCCTCTATATGGAAAGTGTTGATCCCATATATCTCCAGGATCTTCAGATCATCATCAAAATAACACCTCATTAAAAACTATGGTGGTCATGCTAATTGTAAGGTGCATCTCAAGCCCTTCCTTGACAGACCCAAATTTTCTTGCCTTACTTTAATATTCCACCTTTATCCATAGTATTTAATATAAAATAGAATTATACAACATGGACAAGAGGATTTTATTCCAAGGATGCAAGTTTATTTCAACTTTCAAAATACAATTAATGTAACAAGTTAAAGGAGAAAAATCATGTGATCTTATTAATTGTTGCAGAAAATGAATTAGAAACATTTCAAGGCCCATGCACAATGATTAAAAAATAAAATCTCAGAACACTAGAAATAAAGGAAAAGAGCGTATTTTCCTTAACTTGATAAAGACCATCTACATAAAACATAAAGCTAACATAACACTTAGCTGTGAAAAACTGAACATTTTTTCCCTAAGATCTGGAACAAGACAAGGATGTCTGCTCTCACCATTGCTGTTCAGCACAATACTGGAAGTTCCAGCCAGTGCAATAAGGAAAGAAAAGGCAGACAGTTTGAAAAATGAAGAAATAAAACAGTTTGTGTTTGCAGATGATATGATTGTCTACATAGAAAATCTCAAGTAAACTTCCCCTCCTCCTCCCAAATCATAGAACTAATAAATGAGTTTAGCAAGGCTGCAGGATATAAGGACAACATATAAAAAAAATTATATTATTTATATACACTGGCAATAAACACATGGAGACCAAAAATTTATAATGTACTACCATATATAATCACTCAGTAAAATGAAAAAGAAAAACAATCATTTAAGGGCCAGCCGAGTGGTGCGGCGGTTAAGAGCTGGCTTGGGATGCCAGTGACCCTGGTTCGGATCCCACATTTGAGGGCCAGTGACACTGCCCTCAAAAAAACCAAAAAAAAACCACAAAAACAAAAAACGTTTACGTGTCAATCTAACAAACATATAAAGGCCTTGTAAGCTGAAAACACCAAAATATTGATGAAGAAAAAAGTCAACGAAAATCTAAATAAATGGACAGACATACAGTGTTTGTGAATTGGACTCTATCTGTATTTTTTTTTTGAGGGCAGTGTCACTGGCCCTCATATGTGGGACCCGAACTGGGGCTGCTGGCTTCCCAAGCCAGCGCTTAACCACTGCGCCACTTGGCCGGGCCTCAGTGTTTGTGAATTGGAAGAGTCATCACAATGAAGGTGTTAATTCTTCCCAAATTGAGATATACAGGTTTAATGTAATTCCTATCGAAATCACAGAAAGATGTTTTATTGGTATAGACTCTCTCTCTCTCTCTCTCTCTCTCTCTATATATATATATATATATATATATATATATATATATATATATTCTAAATTTTATATGGAAAGGCAAATGAACTGGAATAGCTAAAATAATTTTTTTAAAGAAATTTTATTGGAGAACACTGTGTTTTTCCAGGACCCATCAGCTCTAAGTCAATAGCTGTCTTAAGGGTAGCTGTGGAGGTTGCAGCTCCTTGGTCCACATGGTAATCGAACTGCCTTGAGTTTCTGCTTGTCTAGGAAATGTTTTTAAATTATTTTTTGTTCAGTTACAGTTGACAGCCAATATTATTTTATATTAGTTTCACGTGTACAGCATAGTAGTTAGACTTTTATATAATTTATGCAGTGATCCCCCAATTAGTCTAGTACCTACCACAATTCTGAATGATAACCTTGCTGGATATAGTATCCTAAGTTGTTGATTTTTACTTTCAACACTTTAAATATTTCCCACCATTCTCTTCTGGCCTGTAAATTTGCTTCTGAGAAAGCAGCTGAAAGCCTTGTGGGGTTTCCCTTGTATATGACTTGTTGTTTCACTCTTGTTGCCTTTAAGACTGTATCTTCATTCCTTAACTTTTGCCATTTTAATTACAACATGTCTTGGTGTGGGTCTCTGTGGCTTCATCTTGTTTTGGAATTCTCTGTGCTTCCTGGACTTGGATGTCTGTTTCCTTCCCAAGATTAGGAAAGTTTTCAGATATTATTTCTTCATATATTCTTTCTGCCGCTTTCTCTCTCTCTTTTCTCCTTTTGGAACCTGTATAATGTGAGTGTTGGATAACTTGATGCTACTCCACAGATCTCTTATTTAAAACTTCAAAATTTTTTTTTTAGTGTTTTAAAAATATAATTTAATTTTGTTTAATTTTGTTTTTCACTTTTCTGTTCTAATTGGGTTAGTTCCACTATTCTGTCCTCCAGGTCGCTAATCTATTCTTCTGTATTAACTATCCTACTGTCAATTCCTTCTAATGTATTCTTTTTTCCCCCTGTTTCCAAAGGTTTTATTGGTAAATATGCTGTCGAAAAGAAAGATTGATCCTACTGCTTCCAAGTCAATGGAATGAACAGGTGTGTCCAGGGACACATCCAGGTGGTGGTGAAAGGGACTGATTCTTTGTGTCCAACTCTTAATCATACATCCAGTCAAAAGCACAAGACTTGTAGTCAACCAATTATTTGGGCTTAAACCATAGACTGATTTCTCTATCAGCACATTTTACTGAATCACTACTGTGAATGATGCTCCTGGCAAACTTGAATGCAAAAGTCCCCATGAAAAGTGCCAGGCTTAGAATCTGCTGGATGGGTCTCCCCAAGCATATTTCTCCTTCTCTTCACCACATTCAGCCTTTTCCAGACGATGGCCACAACAGGCCATGAGTTCATGTCCTTCACCAGCCTTGGGTAGAATGGCCGGCCTTTGAGGTCACTGTAGTGCTGCTTCAGGAGTTCCTCAGAGGCCCCAAGGAACTTTATGGCCATGATGTGGAACCCCTTCTGCTCAAAGTGCTTGATGATGTTGGCCCACCAGACCACACTGCATGCTGTCTAGCTTGATAATGATGAAGGTGTGCTCCATGTTGGCCATGCTCCAAGGAATCAGCAGGCGGGCAGTGGCTGCAGTGTGGAACCAGAGGAGAAGTTTCTAATGTATTCCTCATTTCAGTTATTGTGTTCTTAATCTCTGATTTGTCCTTAATTATATATTCTATCTCTTTGTTGAAGTGATCTCTGAGTTCCTCTATCCTACTCTCAAGTTTGTTGAGCATCCTTATGACTGTTTCTTTCAATTCTTTATCAGGCAAATTATTTCTGTTTCATTAAGATTTTTCTCTGGATTTTTTTTTCTTGTTCCTTCATTTGGAGCATATTCTTCTCTTCCTCCATTTTGTTTGACTTTCTGTGTTTGCTTCTATGATTTGGATGGAATAGCTATCTCTCCCCACCTTAAAAAATTGGTCTTTGTGAAGAATGTGTGTTAACTTGTTTTGGCAGGCCTGGTAGACATGGTAGGTATGGGTAGTGCCTGGTGTGTATCATGGCCTGAAGGAATGGTTTCCAGGTAGGGTAGCCTCATATGTGCCTGCTTCTTTGCCCTTCTAATCTGAGTGGGGCTGAATTATGTAGATGAGGCTGCTCAGTGCACACTTGATGTGCACTGTTCCTTTAATTGTCTGTTGTCTAGCAGGGTTTAGGCTGGGCTGATCTGTATACTTGCATCTCAATGCCCTAATAGCTCTGCCCATTCTCTAAGTGGGGCTGTCTTATGTGTGAACACAGCAACACTTTGCTAGTTCTGTATCCTCTCTGGGTGATGCAGCTCCTTCCAAGCTCCACTGCCCCACACACTCCACATGGGCAGCCCTGTCTGCATGCCCTATTGCTTTAATTGTCTGTCATTAGAGCAGGACCTGGCTGGGGCTGCTCAGTGTTCTCAGCATGCTATGTTGCTTTAATTATCTGCTGCTGGAGCAGGGACTCCGTGGGACTGCACTCTGTGCTTTGTCTCAACACCCTAACTTTGCCCTTTCTCTGGGTGGTGCAGCTTTATGTGCACTCATTGTACCACTTTCCTAGTTCTGCCCTCTCCAGGTGGGGTGGCCCTGCACATACACATAGGAGCACCCAACTCATCCCACATGTGTATGGGTCCAGCCTCCGTGAGTCCAGGGGTTCCCTCAGGTGGAGATGGTGTTGGCGAGGGAAGAAAGAAAGAAGAAAGAAGGGAGAGAATGGAGACACCAGGGGAGTTTCAGAGAAGCAGTGTCACACTTTATTGCTACAGCATGTCCCTTTTATAGGGACTCCATCAAAATCACAAGTCACAAGTTATGTTTCACATGAGTTGTGTTTTCTATTTCCCAGGATTTTCACAGTCTTTACTTCCCTGTAATTGCTCTCTCCAGGGTGCACTGTGACTTACTCTTCCATTAAAGGATTATCTTGTCTTTCACTGTGATAACCTCTATGAGACCCAGACTTAGTTTCTGCATATCACCTAAAGAATGTTTATCATGACTATCTTATGTTAAGGATTGACATATTTCTGTATATCGCCTAAGTTTGTTTACTCTGACTATCTTATGTTAAGGCTTGACTATATCTACATATTGTCTAAAGAATGTTTACTATAGCTATCTTGACTATCTAGAAATTATCCTAAATCCTAACAGCTAAACACAATCATAAGACTCATAGGACGTATACTTGAGCTATTACTAAGAGACTAGCAGTGGCTATGTTTAGGGTAAAAGTATCTAAAGTCTATTTCTATGTAAATACAATACCTAGCAATGAAAGGGGGTCTCACACCTCTCTTATCCTACAGAGGTAGCATCTGTTTCTCAGTCAAAGTTTTATTATCCGTTGCTGCAACAAGGCACTAGGCAAAGAATTCAAACAAGGTTGTTGATTAACATACCCCATGGTCAGTGAGCTGCCTCTTACCAGAACTCTCATGGTCTGGAGACCTTTAATCTCCAAAGAGACTTTTCACAGCAGTGGCCATAGGCAAGTGAGCTCAAGGACTGATGTTATCATCAGTTTCTCACAGGCAGGCTGTCACTTTCTCACAGCCAGGCTTTTAGGCCTAAGTGGCCAGAGGTCTGTGCCTCAGTTTCCAAGGGGCTTGAGTCCCCAGTATCTAAGTTCAGGGGTCCCCTCGGGCTGTAGCCTGGCTTGGGTTGTTTCTCCCTTGGGAAATCGTGCCCATCTTTGACTTGCACAGCCATCACATTGGGGTACCACAGGAACTTGACATAAATGCAGTGAAAGTATTGTCTCTTATAGGATCCGATGTAGAGGAAAGGCACATGGGTTCACAAAGGCAGGAGATATTACATGACCAACCATAAGGCAGCACCCCATACATCTAGTGCTGAGTGTGGCAATATGACCTTGTCAGACACTGGGGGGCTGTCAGCCCCCAACACACATGGGGCAGCCTTGCCTGTAGGTACTGCAAAGTTTGCTAGCTCTGCATTTTCTTTGGACAGGGCAGCCCAATGTGTGCATGCAGCAGTGCCCCACTATCTCTGTACTTTCTCTGGATGAGGGCAATCTTGCATGAAGGCACTGCAGCATTTTGCTAGCTCCACGCTCTCTCCAAGAAGGGCGCCCTGCATGTATGCACAGTCCAGTGGGTGCGCAAAGAAGCACCCTGCTGTGCTAGTTGGATCAATCTCCAAGTGGAGGAGCCCCTTGTATGCATGTTTGTGCAGGATCTAGCTCCAGGATGGGTGGCCAAGGACTTGCTACAGCACCCTACAGGTTGTCCAGGTCGTCTGAATGGAGCTCCTGCCAGCTATCCACATTCAGGGGAAACAACAGCAATGATACTCACTGCTTCCTCTGGTCCTGAGTTGTTCCCTCAGATCCTACAGAGCTCTTGTATTTCCTCAGTCTTCTCTATGCAGTGTCTCTCTCCTTCTTTTGTGCAGAAGCTATTCAATTGGCTTACAGCTGTCTGTCAGGAGGAATTGCTCTAAATATAGGTGTACATTTGATGCGTTAATGGGAGGGAATGAGCTCAGCATCCACCTATGATGTCACCTTGGACCGGCCTCAACAAACTTGTTTAAATAAGTATAAATAAATGCAGGACACAAAATACATCATTAAAAAAAAAGACATGTCTAAGGAATGATACCTTACATATTCCAGAGTGAGGTTTTCCAATTACATAGATATGGGAAATGTAGGTTTCCATATTGAATTAATTTTCCATCACTGCCTGACCTATTTACCACATACTCCATGGCTTCAAACAACACTAAGTTGCTATCTTATAGTTATTGTGGCCCACAAATCAAGACAGGGTTGGCTGGGTCCTCTGCTTAGTGCATTACAAGGCCAAAACTGAGATATCTGCAGGGCTGTGCTCCTTACTAGAGGCTGTGAGAAAGAGACAGCTTCTAGGCTCATTCAGATATCAATTCCCTGCAGCTATGGAAGTGAGGTCCTCATCTCCTTGCTGGCTGTCAGCTGAGGATCTCTTTTCTCCAAGAGGCTGGCTGTATTCCTTCCTGTGCTTTCCATGTGGCTCTCTCCAGCAACAGCAGTTGAGGCCCTCTATCACACTTTGAATCTCTCTACCTTCCTCTTCTGCAGCATGTCTCTGACTGACTCTTCTAGCCTTCCTCTTCTGCTTTTAGGGGCTCACGTAATTACATTGAACCCACTCAGACAATCAAGGATACTCTCCCTAATTTTAGGTAAACTGAATTACAGCTGCAAAGTGCCTTTACAGCAGTACCTAGATATGTGTTCAGTTGAATAATCAGGAAATGGGAATTTTGGAAGAATATCTTTAGAATTCTACCTACCACACATATATTAATTATTTACTTAAATTGTTTTTATCTTTTTTTTTTTTAGCTGAGCCATCCTGCCACCTGTTGGCAGCTCAGAGGCAGCTCAGCTTGGGCTGGGCATCAAACTGCTGTTGCTCAGTGCTCAGCTTGCACTCTTGAACGAGCTCTTAAACAACTGAACCACTCGGCCGGCCCTTTGTTTTTATCTTTTTTTGATGGATGGTGGTGAATTGTGTGGCACCATGCCAAGGATTGATCTCTGACACTGATTCAAATCCAATTAATTCCCGAGTGCCATAGAAAGTCTAAAAATTCTGTTTCTACAACCAGAAAAAGACAAAATATTCCACACACAGAGTTCTAAATGACAAGTCTTAGATTGGAGACAGAGCACATGAGGAATACAGTTGTCCACTTAGAAAGCCCCACTTATGGTCGACAATAAAGATTACATGCACATAAGGTATTATAGAAACACTGACTTCCACCTGGCCTGTTTTCAGGAGATTCTTGCTCTCTCCACTCCTCTCTTTCCTCTCTCTCCCTCTCCCCCACCTCTGGATCAGCTTCACAATATCTCAATGCTAGGTGGTACCTCAGATTTTCTGGCCACAAAAATGAAGTGCTGTCCTCAAAGAAAATAGGTGTTAGACCATCCAGAAACGGAGTCCTCCTGAGATCCCAGAGAAGCTGTATCCTCCAGCAGCCATTCCTTAGAGAGTGGTGATGGGATGTGACTCTCTGGAACAGTGGGTCTTTCCTTAACAGGATGGTACAGATTAGGTAAACAGGGTCCTAAATTCCCTCCCTTTGGTCTGGGTTGACTAGAGGAGGAAGTTCCAGAGGCTCAATGGTGATCAGCTCCTTGGTGTGACAAGCTGACTAGGTTGTATTTTTTTTCTTTTCCTTTTCATGTGAAATAAAGCACTAATCCCTGATTGAGGCCCTTGAAACTAACACAGTTCCCAGCCCTGGAGGGTCCCACCCCCTAGTTTTGGTTGTTTACTGGCACAAATGACTCCTGATAACAAAATAAGAGTTTCCAAGGCACTAGAGGTGATGTAACAGTGGAGTGTCAGAGAAACAGGTCATAAACACCATCCCTCTCATGGTGGGGGTGCGGTTGTTGGGGAGAGGAGAGTGTATCCAGGCAGGAGGAGATGAGGTGAAGGGTAGAGGGATTGAAAGGAGGTGGGTATCTCTGAGTGACTGGCTGGTGATGTTTCTTTTAGCATACACATCAAACAATAAAATTTGTATTCATTTATTTACTCCTGTTTCTAATGGGAACACATACACATGTTCAAACACTCACTGTATCTTTTATGCATACTCAAGTGGATAAACAGGGATTCATTCCCCTTTAGCCAAGGGGATAACTAACATTTGAATAGTCATTTCAAGTTTTAAAATGGAGCATTGTTTTAGGGCCGACCAGATGGCACAGTGGTTAAGTGCTGGCATGGGAAGCCAGTGACCCTGGTTTGGGTACCACATATGAGGGCCAGTGACACTGCCCTCAAACAAAAAAACATAAAATGGAGCATTGTTTTATACTAAGTGGTCACGGCAGATGTACGTGATTATTGCAAATTATTATTATACTCGTGGTTTAGATTATAAAGTTGAGGCACTTAAGGTATTTAAGAGGGCTTAAGTTCACTACACAAAGTAATAGATGTAATAAGTGTTGGAGCCTAGATTCAAGATCATCCTGGATTCTAACCACTATGCTGTGCTGCCATCCACTGAAGAGTCCCAGAGCCACATCGTCAGCTCAGTCTCCCTCCTTGGTGACAGTCTTGAGCATCCAGTGGCCTCCTAGGCATCTCTATCTGATGGTCCCTTAGACACCTGACACAGCGTGCACTCACCTGAATTCATCCTTCTTCCCATTGCTGGCAAATGTGTGCCTTCTCTGATGTCAGGAACTCTGTGAAGACACAATCATCAATCTAGCTGCTCAAGCCATCTCAGACTCCTGCACTGCTCTTGCCACCCCTAATACATCAATACAATCAGTCACCAGGTCCTGCCAATAAAACTTTACCCCACTCGACCATCTCTCTTCACTTGCCTAACTTCTACTGACCTTAGATGAGTTTTCCTTCCTAAGCGCTCTCTCAAAGCCCACTAAATGTCCCTGTGATAGAGAGACCTCTTTTCAGATTGTGTCATGCTTTTTTATTTTCATAGACTCCAACAGTCTGAGCTCTATAATTCCTGAATTCCAAGAGACTTGCACATTATCTGGCACTCCATTTTGAAAAAAAATGTAGGAAAGTTAAAGATCAGATGTTAGGATGGGGCTAGGAGGCAGATATAAAAACAAACATCAATTTCCTAATCTTCCAATGAAGGTTATATCTGGATGAAAAGGCAAAGGGGAAGGATGTGAAATTTTACTCCATGGAACATGATGGAAACTCTTTAAATATTCCCCCCCAGCTAATATATTATTCAGAATACTCTAAGTGTAAACAGAGTCTGAGAGAACAGGTTGTTTCTAGGAGAAATTCCCTGCTCTTAGTAGGAAACATCTGGGAAGAATCAGCTCCACATTTTCCATTGCACATTACTGCTGTTGAGAGACTGTATCTTAAAATTGTGCAATGAAGAAGAAAGAGCACCAATATGGAAATAATATAGTCCCCTTAGGATGTCTTTGGGAGAGTAACTTGAATAGTTTTTATTATGATTATTATTACTCTCAGGAATCACTTATTTTATAACTAGAAGTTTGTACCTTTTGACCACCTTCACCTTTTGACCACCTTCACCCCACCTCATCCCAACCCCTGCCTCTGGCAATCACCAACCTGTTCTCGGAATCTGAGTTCATTTTTGTTTCTGTTTTCTTAGATTTCATATGTCAATGAAATCATATGGTGTTTTTTTCTTTCTCTGAGTCATTTCTGTTAGCATATTGCCCTGAAGGTTCATCCACATTGTTGCAAATGCCAAGATTTCCTTCTTTTTATAGCTGAATAATATTTAATATATTATATTATATTATAACTTTTATTTTATTCATTCATCCATCTATGAACACTTAGGTTGTTTCCATGTCTTGGCTATTGTGAATAGCACCACAATGAACATGGGGGTGCAGGTATCTTTTTGAGTGTGTTCATTTCATTTGGATATAGAGCCAAAAAATGAATTGTATCATATTGTAGTTCTATTTTTAATACTTTGAAGAACCTCCATATATTTTTTCATAGTGGCAGCACCAATTTATATTCCCACCAACAGTGCACAAGTGTTTCTTTTTCTCCACATCTTCTCCAATAATTGTTATCTCTTGTTTTCTTTTATTTTTATTTATTTATTTTATTTTTTTAGCTGAGCCATCCTGCCACTAGTTGGCAGCTTAGCGGCAGCTCAGCTCGGGCTGGGCATCGACCTGCTATTGCTCAGAGCTCAGCTCACACTCTTGAGTATCTTGTTTTCTTGAGAATAGCCATTCTAACAGGTGTGAGGTGACATCTCATTGTCATTTTGATTTGCATTTTCCTGATGATTAGTGATGTTGAGCACCTTTTCATATAACTGTTGGCCATCTGTATTTGTTCTGTGGAAAATGTCTGTTCAGATCCTCTGCCCAAATTAGATCGTTTGGGGTTTTTGTTTTGTTTTTGCTCTTGAGTCCTATGAGTTCTTTATATATTTTGGATATTAACCCCTGATCAGATATATGATTTGCAGATATTTGCTCCCATTCCGGAGGTTGCCTTTCCACTTTCCTGATGGTTTCCTTTGGTGTTCATTAAACAGAAACACCCTACTCATGGACTCTTTGTTATGTGAGATAATAATTTGCCATCATGGGTTAAACCAATTTAGTCACCAATTTAATCAAGATGTTCTGTTTTGGCAAGGGAAATTGGCTCATCTGAGAATTCTCCCTGTGCCAGGGGGCTTGTTTTCTCTTCATTCTAAGTTACCAAGAAAGCAGGAAACAGCTACCTACTGGATTCTGGAGTCCTTCTCAGAATGCATAAAGAGGCCTCACCCATCCCATTGGCACCCTCAGATGGTTCCTCAAACCCATGGAAGAAATGGTACCAATTCCTCCATTAGCTAGTAGATCATGGCATGCCATTGCTAGCACAATCGATTGTAGACACTTGTGAGGGGTCAGTGAATCCCTTCATTCACTGGTTTTATATCACTATCATTCACTATCATTTTAATTCCTCTTAGCACAGCACACCTAAAAATGATAGCTTGTGTAGATTTTTTTTTAAAAAAAGAAGAAATACAATTATAGTAATGGCACCAACCCTGCCCTTATGCCCAATGCTCTCATCACATATGTGGAAATTCCTACCTATTTCTCTCAAATAGTTAAGGCTGATTTAAATGATGTTGAATTTCCCAGAGATTCCACTTTGATCCAATATGTACCCCTTTATGGTTAGCTGTTATAGTAGATAAATTGTGTCCTTTTGAAATTCTAATAATGCCCTGGAACATATAAATAAATTATCTATATAGATGAGTGAAATCTCTGGGAATTTCAAAAGCTATCATTAAAAATTGGGGAATGGGGGCTGGCCGGGTGACTCAGTTGGTTAAGTGTTGGCTTAGGAGCATGAGCTCTAAGCAGTAGGGCTGCAGATTTGGTTCCCACATGGGTCAGAGACGCTGCACCCTCTACAGCTAAGATTGTGAACAACAGCTCGACCTGGAGCTGGGCTGCCCTGAATGACCAGCGACGGCGTAGGCTGCAGTGGGCTGCCATGAGCTACTGTGAGTGGCTCGCAGCTAGCGTGAGCTGCCCTGAGCTGCCCTGAGCTGCCGTGAGCGGCCGTCCAATGGCTGGAGACTGATCTGCCTCATCTGGGAAGAGCATAATGATCATAACACCAGCATGAGCCAGTGAAGCAATGTCCTCCACAACTAGACTGAAGAACCAAAGGACAGCAACTTGTCTGTTTCCCTTCCCTCATTTCCCAGTGCTGTTCCCTCCCTCAATTCCCCAATAAAATCTTTAAAAAAAAGAATATTTTTTAAAAAATTGTGAAATGTAAGAACAAGGCCTCAAAAGAGCCCAGAGATTAAGTACAGCAATTATTATGGATATGAGTAGTACCTTGATTGTGGTGATGATATCAAGGGTTTATGGATATGTTCAAACTCATCAACATGTATACATCATATATGATCAAATTTTTGTATTTCCATTATATCCCAGTAAAACTAAAATATTAAAGTATCAGAACGTACTTCTTATAGTCTTTCCTACAGGACTTGAGCTTGTGTTAGGTGATTTGAAGAAAAGTTCAAGAAATGGGGCTGTCAGGCCAGCCGAGTGGCGCAATGGTTAAGCGCTGGCTTGGGAAGCCAGCGGCCCTTGTTCGGGTCCCACATGTGAGGGCCAGTGACACTGCCCTCAAAAAAAAAATCAAGAAATGGGGCTGTTCTATAATTGGACACTGTCAGAAAGTGTGGGGTAATTCTGTGATTAAGTATTATGTAATTTTTATTTAGAAGGTGAGAAGATAGAACCAAGGTCAAAGATTTGTTTGGTAAAGAACTGCAGTCACTCCTATTAAACAGGATAAAGAATATTAGTGGTAGTGGGGAAAATGTGTGTCAATGAATTGAAAAATAAATTGTCTTGGGCAGAAGCTGTCTTCTTCTGTAGTTTGAACAAAGTGATGTCATTAACACTCTTTGATAAGGCATTTTCCAGGCCATTTTCCAGGCCAGTTTTTCCTTGATGACTTTTTCCCACAGAAGACTGAATCTCCAGGTATTAGGTCATGCATAGTCTGCTTAGGTGTGTTTTGGAAATGCAGCTTGTGCATTTAGGTGGCAAATCTGGAGTAATCATTTGATTACCATGCAGTAGCTGTAAAATTACCTTACCAATGTTGGTTTTATATCACTACCAATTCATCTTTGCTATTGTGAGCAATGCATAAAAGCATTTAACTGAACTTCACTTTTTTTTTTTTTTAGAGGGCCCTCATATGTGGGATCTGAACCGGGGCTGCTGGCGTCCCAAGCCAGCACCCAACCACTGCGCCACTCAGCAGGCCCTGAATTTCACTTTTATTATGGCAATCTCCTCAGGTAATTAGCAAGTATTCCAAAGTTCTTTAACTTGCTGCCTATTTTATAGGGGTTTCTGTAACAGTCCTAAAAACTCCTTGTTTCCAAAACATTTCAAAGTAATAGGTTAACTCTAAATCATATCTAATTCAGTATAAATATTTGCTCATTCTTCTTTTCTCAGTGGGCAGGACTGGGCCAGGTGAATTAATTTGGCTATGTGAACTGTCAAGAAGTCCTGGGAGTTTTTTGTCCTTAGAATACTCTGTACAGCTTGGGGAACCATCAAGTTTAGTGGGAAACCTAAAACTAAATTAGCTCAAGTTTTTACATGTTTGGTTCTTGCAGCTATTGCTCTTGGACAAGGTGTATATACCTTGGCTACTGGATCTAATGAAAGACTGAAATAAGTAAGAGGCTTCTTTCTCATGATACCTATGTAGCTAACTCAGCACCTTTAGTGTTTT
Organism: Aselliscus stoliczkanus; assembly: GCA_033961575.1. NCBI lineage: Eukaryota > Metazoa > Chordata > Mammalia > Chiroptera > Hipposideridae > Aselliscus > Aselliscus stoliczkanus. The sequence goes on along the minus strand of CM066737.1, from coordinate 122,892,817 downwards.
TTTTCTTTAACTTTTTGTGAACAGAATGGAAAATGGATTTGAGAATCTATAATCCTAAAAAGAATCATTTTAGTAGATAGTTATTCTGCTTTTGTGCTTAAGTCTGCATATGCTCCTTTTAACCTGAAAAGTATACAATCTTTGAAATATATTTATACTGAGAATTGTTGAAAATTAACCTAAGAATGGGCCGGCTGAGTGGCGTGGTGCTTAAGAGCTGGCTTGGGATGCCAGCAGCCCCTGTTTGGATCCCACATATGAGGGCCAGTGACACTGCACTCTAAAAAAAAAAAAGAAAAAGAAAATTAATCTAAGAAGATAAACTTTCATTTTATTTTATTTTATTTTTGTTTATTTATTTTTAAAAGATTTTATTGGGGAATTGGGGGAGGGGAACAGCATTGGGGACCCGGGGAAGGGGAACAGACAAGTTGCTGTCCTTTTGTTCTTCAGTCTAGGTGTGGAGGATATCGCTTCACTGACCCATATTGGTATTATCATTGCGCTCTTCCCTGGTGAGGCAGACTGCTTGCTGGCCTCTGGACGGCTCCTCAAGGCGGCTCACGGCAACTCACGCCAGGTGCCAGCCAGCCCCACTGCAGCCTGTGCCATCACCGGCGACCCACAGCAGCCCAGCTCCAAGTCGAGCTGTTGTCCACCATCTCAGCCACAGAGGGCACCGTGCCACAGGCCCCCACGTGGGATCCAAACCAGGGCCCGCTCAGAGCTGGCATCCAAAGCCAACTCCCAACCAATGAGCCACTCGGCAGGCCCAAACTTTCATTTTAATTTTCAGTGTTTTCCCATAATTTTGGTAAACAAAAGATTTGTCCTGCTATTTTTCTTTTAAATTGGGGAACTGGATGAGGGGAGCAGTGTAGGGGAACTGGGGAAAGAGAAAGCCAAGTTGTTGTTTTTCAGTCTTAGTTGTGGAGGGCGCCAGTCGCCATCTGGCTTCCCGGCAGCAGCTCGTGGCCTCTAAGCTCAAGGTGCTGTGTTCAATCTTAGTTGCGGGTGGGCGTAATCACCATCCCATGTGGGAGACAAACCAGCAGCCTAGTTGTTAAGAGTGCATGCTCTATCCACTGAACCATCAATCGGGGCAGCAGCTCAGCTCAAGGTGCTGTTCAATCTTAGTTGCAGATGGATGTAGTCCACCATTGATCAGGCATTCTTGTTGTTACACCAACTGAGCCATCCTGCCACCTGTTGGCAGCTCAGTGACAGCTCAGCTCAGGCGCAGTGTCACTGGCTCATGTGGAATTCAAACTGGTGGCCCTGTTGTTCAGAGCTTGTGCGCTTTTAAGCCAACTCTTAACCAACTGAGCTACTAGGCCAGCCTGTATATTGAGTCTTTTAAAGAACAGAAATGTGTCTCTAGAAACAATTCAAAGCCCATTTGTCTGTTTTTACCAATCTCCAAATCTCCCCTATTTACCTCGAAAAGCTCGCAGATATGGTAAAAGATCTGGACTTGGCAGAGAGAAAGAGAAAAACACCATATGATTTCACTTATATGTGGAATCTCAAAAACGAACAAAACACGAACAGTAGATACAGAGAACAAACTGATGGTTGCCATATGGGACAGGGGTTGAGGGACTTGGTAAAAAAGGTGAAGGGATTAAGAAGTACGAATTGGCAGTTACAAAATAGTCATGGGGATGTAGAGTACAGCATAGGGAATATAGTCGATAATATTGTAATAACTATGTATAGTGCCAGGTGAGTACTAGATTTATCAGGGGGATCATTTTGTAAATTATATAAATGCATAATCACTATGTGGTACACCTGAAACTAATATTTTCATAATATTGAATGTCAGGTGTAACTGAATTTTGTTTTACAAAACTAAAAAAAAAAAATCTGGACTTGGGAAACAAAAGCTCTTCTTGGAGAAACACATCCATTCTCTGTTGCCTGTGAGATGTAAAACTTCTAATTGGTCTTCTCTAGAAACCCAGAGCTATCTCTTGAAATGAAAACTTCTGGGAGATAATTATCAGAAAACAAAAAGAAGAAAAACTATTTGGAAATTAGACAAATTAAAAATCTTAAGTCTTTTCCACAAATATTAGTAAAAAGCTTTAGCCACCTGAGCAGGTAACTTTAACATATTCTATCTGCAAAAAATGCAATTTGTTTTTTACTTGTTTTAAATATTTTCAGAAATGATAAGACAGGGGGACTGTAATGGCAGCACTAAATCGTCTATTTTGAGATTTGGACCTCTGGTGTAATTTGATTTAACAAGTATAATTTATCTTGGGACTTAATGAAGCTTTCTTTTCTTTGCTTCTTCACACCAAACCTTAGTGATGCTGTTTACTATACATTTACTATACATACCAGTTTAGATGGTTCTGTTTACTTGGCCCTGTGACTTGGTAGAGGTTTTACATCTGTATGGGATCCACTCCTAGCTTCAATTTAAATTTACACAGCATATGCAAAAGTTGTGATAACCAGTTTAGCCATACCTTTCCCCAAAGGACAAAGCCGAACTCAATAGAAAATTTGCAATTCACATCCTGGTTAGAAATTATAAAACTTCAGACGAAACAATAACTCCACACAATAGTCTCCAGCAGACTTTGCCCAGATGACCCTCCTCTTAATTTAATAAATCTTCCTTCTATATTTCTACCTGTCTCATGAATTCTTTCATCACCTGCAAACAAGCAGCCACAACAAGAAACACAATTTGGATTCAACCGTTCTTTTACAAACTAATGAGTTATGAATTATTATACCTTGCTCCTGGTGAAAATTTTAAAACAAAAGCTATAAGATCTGTTTGTCTCTGTCCGTATGTATATGTGTGTCTATGTATGTTATAGATGTATTATATTTATTATCTCTAGGTGGTAATTTAAATATTAGTTTGTAAAGTGTTCTATTTATTTGGCTTAATAAAAAATAAGCACTTACATAAATTAAGTATTCTTTCAGCAAGACATACACTAACCCAAATTGTTTACAAATTCATGTTATCTAGGTGAATCTTTTTTTTTATTGGGGAAACTATGTTTTTCCATGACCCATCTGCTCCAAGTCAAGCAGTTGTTTCAATCTAGTTGTGGAGGGTGTGGGGATTGAACTGGCAACTTTAGTGTTATGAGCACTGTGCTCTAACCAACTGAGCTAATTGGCCACCACAAGATTAATCTTTGTAAATAACAGCTAGTTAATTTTTTTTGGTTTAACTTAAATAAGCATGTCTTCAGAGTTATCAGAATTAAATAAACTGCAGTCATACAACTTTTATTCTACCTGAGTGTACTAGGCATAAGTTCAGCATAAACATTAGGTCTTCGAAAAAGTCATGACGCATGATTGTAACGTATGGCACTAGTTCAGTTTTGGAAGTACTAGAGTCATTTGCATCTATGTTATTGCTATGTTATTTGACAGCTGACAGTTTTAGCTTCATTCTAAAAAAAATTGAGCAATTTCGTTGAGTTTTGGAGATTTTACAACAAATTGAAGATAGAAGTTCAAACTGTGCATTTTTGCCATATTTTACTGTTTTACTTCCATAAAGGAAAGAATGCATGTCAAACTTGTGCATAAAGTTTATGGTGACAATGCTCTACAAGAACGTCAGTACGAAAGATGCTTCACGAAATTCCGTGCTGATGATTTTGATCTCAATGACGCTTCTCAGTCAGGGAGGCCCACCGAGGTTGATGACAACAAAATAAAGGCATTGATCAAGTCAAATCCACGTTACACGACATGAGAGCTTGCAGAAACATTGAACATCCATCATTCAAGCGTTCATGACCACCTGAAGAAGCTAGGATATACAAGCAAGCTCAATATTTGGGTTCGGTATGAACTCAAAGAAGTTCATTTGACGGCGCGTATAAACATCTGCAATATGTTCATTAAACGTGAGGAAAACAATCATTTTTTGAAGTGACTGATAATTGGTGATAGAATTGGGTTGTTTATAACAATGTGGTGTGCAAACAATCTTGATCCCGACGTGATGATTCACCTGACACGACATCGAAAGCAGACATTCATCAGAGGAAGGTTATGCTCTCAGTGTGGCGGGATTTTAAAGGTGTCGTGTTTTTCGAGCTTCTACTAAGGAACTAAACAATCAGTTCGAATGTGTACTGTCAGCAATTGGACAGTTTGAACAAATCCATCATCTAGAAACATCCAGAGCTTGTTAATTATAAAGGAGTTGTGTTCTAAAATGGGTAATATATCATTGATTGATCTTTTTTCTTTGTATAAATAAATGACCTTTGAAAAACATAAACAAAATACATCATGAGGGCTGGCCGGTGGCGCATTGGTTAAGAGCTGGCTTGGGACGCCAGTAGCTCTGGTTTGGATCGCACATATGAGGGCCAGTGACACTGCCCTCTGCAGCTAACAACAGCTCCACCTGGAGCTAGGCTGCAGTCCCAGCGATGGTGTAGGCTGCAGCCCCTGCTGCAGTGGGCTGCCATAGGCTACAGTGACTGGTCGGCAGCCAGCGTGACCGGCTGGCAGCCAGCGTGAGCTGCCAATAGCCACGGTGAACAGCCGTCCAGAGGCCGGCGACTGATCTGCCTCATCCGGGAAGAGCACAGTGACGATACCAACATGGACCAGTGAAGCGATGTGCTCCGCAACTAGACTGAAAAACAAAAGGACATCAACTTGTCTGTTCCCCTTCCCTGGTTCCCCAATAAAATCTTTAAAAAAAATACACCACGACTTTTCCAAAGACTCAATAAATAAATAAATAATAACTTAAGATGATGGCTAGTTGCTTAGCGTCTGGTAAAATTTTCATGAATAAGCTAAACATTTTTTTTTGAGGGCAGTGTCACAGGCCCTCATATGTGGGACCGAACCGGGGCCGCTGGCTTCACAAGCCAGCACTTAACCACCATGCCACTTGGCCGGCCCTAAACTTTTTTTAATTAAATTTATTGGAGTGACATTTGTAAGTAAAATTATATATATTTCAAGTGTACATTTTAATAATACATCATCTATATATTACATTGAGTGTTCACCACCCAGAATCAGTTCTAATTCTGTTAGGTGGAGGTTAGAAAATTTAGGAGAAGGGGCCGGAAGGGGTTCATAGTGCCTACAGAAAAGCTCATAACTAGCTTTGATTAACTGCCTCCAGCCACGTATCTGTTTTTGCAACAACAGATGACAAGAGGTGGACTTCAGCAGGATAAGGATCTGAGTAAACAGACCTCCACCATCTTAGGAAGTCATGCCGTCCCTTGGAAGAGCATGCACCACTTTTCCCACCAAATCAATATGTAATTCCCTCACCCCACCCAGCAAACTGTGAGTCCTTGGGACAGGGGCTCTCTCTTTCTCTCTCTCTCTCTCTGGCCCTTGAGCTCTGGCCCTCGAGTTCTCTTGCCCTCACTCTCTCCCCCTTTCTCTTCTCTCTCTCTCTCTCTCTCTCTCTCTCTCTCTCTCTCTCTCTCTCTCTTTCTCTCTCTCTTTCTCTCCTTCTCACCACCTCTCCCCCAACTTGGTGGTTAAGGACTGGCCTGGGACACCAGCAGCCCCGGTTTGGGTCGCACATATGAGGGCCAGTGATATTGCCCTCAAAAAAAAAAAAAAAAATATATATATATATATATAATAAACTCTTATTTAACAATTAGAAATGTTATATCATTCCTTTTTGCCACTAAAGTGTGTTTTCATTAAAATGGTCCCACTCAATTTTATCTGTATATAATATGTATTAATGCTTTCACATCTTTCACTGGTCACCCCTTTTATACGTTCTAAAAAATGAAAATATGGGGCCGGCCGAGTGGCACATTGGTTAAGCGCTGGTTTTGAGATGCCAGCGGCCCCGGTTCGGATCCCACATGAGGGCCAGTGACACTGCCCTCTACAGCTAACAACAGCTCCACCTGGAGCTGGGCTGTGCGAGCCCCGGTGATGGTGTGGGCTGCAGTGGGCTGCCATAGGCTACAGTGAGTGGCCCGCAGCCAGCGTGAGCGGCTGGCAGCCAAGCGTGAGCTGCCAATAGCCGCGGTGAGCGACATCCAGAGGCCAGCGACCGATCTGCCTCATCCGGGAAGAGCGCAATGACGATACCAACAGTGAAGCAACATCCTCCGCAACTAGACTGAAGAACAAAAGGACAGCAACTTGTCTGTTCCCCTTTCCCGATTCCCCAACGCTGTTCCCCTCCTCCAATTCCCCAATAAAATCTTTAAAAAAAAAAATCCAATTTTTAAAACAAAACAAAAAAGGAAAATATGCATTTAAACTGAAATTGCATTATGTACTGCACTTCTTTTGGCCATTATGTCCTAAGTATTTATTTATTTATTTATTTATTTATTTATTTATTTATTTTAAGGGCAGGGTCACTGGCCCTCATACATGGGACCCGAACCGGGGCCGCTGGCTTCCCAAGCCAGCACTTAACCACTGCGCCACTCGGCCGGCCCTTATGTCGTAAGTATTTAAAAGCTGGATTTTTTTATCATTACTGTAAGTATAATACATACTAGATCAAAGTGATATAAAATATGACAAGAATTCATAGGTAATCTTTAATTATATGAAATCAATTTTACTGTGCATGCATCTATTAATGAGTTGGATGATGCCTTGGATAAATGTATTTTTCTGATACCAATATTTAAAATCATCCTTTGTCTTTCAACCCAGAGGTTTTTATACTCTGGGGCAATACATCTTTGCTATAGATGTAAGATGGGTCAGACAAAACCATCAGGATTCAATGCTGAATATTTCATCAATTTTGGAAACATGGAAATAGAAAGATATTTAAAACCATAGAAAATATTGAAAATGACCATATGTGAATGCTTGTGTAGTTGATCCTGCCTCCTTCTCTCTCTCCCTCCCTTTCTTCCTTTCTTCTTTTCTTCTCTCCTTCTTTGTCTCCTCTCATTCATCTCTCCTTCCATTTCTCCTACTCTTTCCTTCTCTCTTTCTTACTTTCAACTATATTCAATGTTTCTATAATTACATACATAAGAAAACCAAGCCTACAGTCTGATGGCAAAATACTGAAATAAATACATAACAAATTTTCTCAGCGGGTTTTGTAAACTCCCATACACCCTGGACAGGATCTACAAAGCAGTCAGACCTCCCAATGGGGACAATGAAGTAAGGTTGCTGGAAGACAGACAAAGCAGGTGGATTTCATGTAGTTCTTCCATGCAAAACTCAACTGACCTTTAGTGTGGAAATGGTAGAACAATTCTGATAAGTGGGAGCTACCACTCTAATTCAAGCCCTCTCATCATTTCTTCCTAAGAGAGTAAAATCATCTCTTACCTGCCTCACCCCAACCCCTTCAACTCCTGACCCCTGCCATCCATTCTGAAAATGAGTTCTGTTTCCACAGCAGCTGTCTCTGTTTAAAATAATCTTCATGCCTAGGTGACATTCAGATCTACTAAATCAGAATTTTCATAGATGGGTCCCTAGGAATTTCTCTTAAAATGTTCAATGATTGATAGGAAGGGATGATAAGAGCACACTCCCAAGGACCTCTCAGCTACTCTAGGAAGAACAAGGTACCAACCAAGGACCTAGTGGTCATACAGAATATGTAAGAGGCCAGGGTTGAGGCATCTAGCCACCAAAAAGCCTGGTTTTCAACAATTAATTCATGTAAAGCACTTTGCACAAGGCCTGGTCACTAGGATATGTTCAGTGAATATCAGTTACAATTAGATTAGCCATGGTTCCTGCCACTTAAAGAGCCAGGCATTGTCAAAGCCTGATCAGTAATGGGACCCCAATTGGACTCGTAGGCAGTGGCCTATAATGGTGGGATATGCAGAGCACTAACCAGACCCCACCTCCTCAAAATCTCTTTCGCAACCCCAGATGTCACAATGCCACACCATCATTGCCAGAAATGCACTCCTCATAGAATGGATGGCAAATACATAGCACTTGTTCTGCATGCAAAGCAGATATAAAAAAAGAGACACTCCAACACATTGAGCCTATAGGACCTCGGATAAGGCTTCTTTACTCTGGGTAGAAATTGCCAAAAGAGCTGAGGTTGTCTAGGAATTCTACCACTTGCTTCCCTGATTTACAGGTTTTCTTCCATTTCTTTTCTTTAAGAAACTGTTCAGATTTACTTGCCTTCTTGATGATAACCATCCTAACAGGTGTGAGGAGTTATCTCATTGTGGTTTTGATTTGCATTTCCCTAATAGCTAGTGAAGTTGAGTATTTTTTCATATTCTTGTTGGCAGTTTGTATATCTTCTTGGGAAAAGTATCTGTTCAGGTCCTTTGCCCATTGTTTAATTGGATTATTTGTTTTTCTGTTGTTGGGTTATATGAGTTCTTTATATATTTTGGATATTAGCCCCTTATTGGAGGTATTGTTTGCAAATATCTTCTCCCATTCGGTTGGTTGCCTGTTTGTTTTGTTGATGGTGCCAAGACATGGAAACAACCAAAGTGTCTTTTGATAGATGACTGGATAAAGAAGATGTGGTACATATACAACGAAATATTACTCAGCCATAAGAAAATATGAAATACTGTCATTTGTGACAACATGGATGGATCTTGAGATCATAATGCTAAGTGAAATAAGTCAGACAGAAAAAGTTGAGAACCAACATGACTTCACTCATATGTGGGATATAAACTGAAAGCTACAAAGGAAAATTTTTTTAAATTTTCAATAACAGTTGACACGTAATATACTCATACTTTATATATATATTTAAAGATTTTATTGGGGAAGGGGAACAGACAAGTTGCTGTCCTTTTTTTTTTTTTGAGGTCAGTGTCACTGGCCCTCATATGTGGGACCTGAACTGGGGCCACTGGCTTCCCAAGCCAGGGCTTAACCACGGCACCACTAGGGCAGCCCCCAAGTAGCTGTCCTTTTGTTCTTCAGTCTGGTTGCAGAGGACGTTGCTTCACTGGCCCATGTTGGTATCATCATTGAGCTCTTCCCAGATGAGGCAGATTGGTCACCAGCCTCTGGAGGGTTGCTCACCGTGGCTATTGGCAGCTCACACTGACTGCCAGCCGCTCACGCTGGCTGTCGGCCACTCACTGTAGCCTATGGCAGCCCACTGCAGCAGGGGCTGTAGCCTACACCATCACCAGGGCTCACAGCCCAGCTCCAGGTGAATCTGTTGTTAGCTGTAGAAGGCAGTGTCACTGGCACTCATATGTGGGATCCAAGCCGGGGCTGCTGGTGTCCCAAGCCAGCTCTTAACCAATGCGGCACTCGGCCGGCCCTATAACACCTACTCTTTTTCCATTCATCCATTGACAGACACCCAGGCTGCCTCCACATCTTAACCATTGTAAATAATGCAACAATGAACATATGGATGCACACTTCCCCTCAAAGCAGCATTTTGGGTTTCTTTGGATAAATACCCAGAAGTGGGATTACTGGGTCCTACTTTGTATCTTGTTATACCTTATTATTTTATTAGTTTCAGGTGTACAACACAATGCAATAGTTATACTCTTTACCCCCCAAAGTGACAACCCCCTCCCCCAGTTTGCCACCCCACTCCCCCACCCCATATCATACATATCTATCACCACTCCCCTGACTCCCCTCCACAGTATATTCCACAACCTGTGACTATCCACATATTCAGTTACAGTTGGAATACAATACTATACAACATCAGCTTCAGGGGTACACTGCAGTGATCAAGCCTCTACTCCATCCATGAAGTGGTCTCCCTAACAAGACATGTAACTATCTGACACACCACAAAATTTTTACAACATTATTATATTCCCTGAACTGTGTTTCATATCCCTGTGGCAATATTGTAGTTGTCCATTTATGCTGTCTAATCCCTTCCCCTTCCCCCATCCCCAACCCCCTCCCAACTAGCAACCCTCAGTTTTTCCTCTGCATCTATGAGTCTGTTTACTTTGATTGTTCACTCAGCTTGTCAGATTCCACACACAAGTGAGATCACATGCTACTTGTCCTTCTCCGACTGACTTATTTCACGCAACATAATAGTCTCTTTACAACATTATCAATTACATTCCCAGAACTGCCCCCATATCCCTGCAACAACATTATAGTCCCACTTACACTGTCCAAAACCTTCCCTCTCTCTCTCTTCCCCACTCCCTCCCAGCCAGCAACCATCAGTTTTTCCTTTATATCTGCTTGATATGACTTCAATCTTCTTAAATTTTCTGAGACTTGTTTTGTGGCCTAACGTGGTCTATCTTGGAAAATGTCCCATGTGTACTTGAGAAGAATGTATATTCTGTTTTTTCAGGGTGAAATGCTCTAAAAATGTCACCGAAGTCCAGCTGGTCTAAAGTATCATTTAAGGCCCCTTTTTCTGTGTTGATTTTCTGTCTAAAGGGTATGTCCATTGGTGACAATGGTGTTGAAGTCCCCTACTATGATAATGTTACTGTTGATCTCTGTCTTTATGTTTGTCAAAATCTGTTATATGTAATTAGGAGTTCCTATGTTGGGTGCATAGATGTTTACTAGGGTTCTAGTGCCCTTCTTTGTCTTTTATTGTAGTCATTTTAAAAGTCTATTTTGTCCAAAATAAGTATTGGTACTCCAGCTTTTTTTTTTCTCATTTCCATTTGCATGAAATATCTTATTCCATCTGTAAACAGCATATACATGTGTTCTATTTTCTTATCCACTCAGCCACTCTCTGTCTTTTGATTGCAGCATTTAGCCCATTCACATTTAAAATGATTATTGATAGGTGCATATGTATTGCCATTTTGTTATTTCTATTCCTGGTCTCCCTGGGTTAGCTTGTTTACCCCTTTCTTTTGTTTAAAAAAGCCCTTTTAACATTTCTTGCAGTGCTGGCTTGGTGGTAATGAATTCCTTAAGCTTATTCTTTTCTGAGAAGCTCTTTATTTCTCCTGCAATTTTAAGTGATAGCCGTGCTGGGTAGAGCAATCTTGGTTGTAGGCCTTTATTTTGTGTCACTTTGAATATCTCCTGCCACTCCCTTCTGGCCTGCAGAGTTTCTGTAGACAAGTCAGCTGTTAGTCTAACAGAAGTTCCTTTGTATGTAACCTGCTGACTTTCTCTTGCAGCCTCTAGGATTCTTTAACCTTTGCCATTTTAACTATGATGTGTCTTGGTGTGGACCTGTTTGGGTTCAGCTTGTTTGGAACCCTCTGCACTTCCTGGGCATGTATGTTGATTTCCTTCACCAGGGTAGGGAAGTTTTCAGTCATTATTTGTTCAAATACATTTTCGACCCCTTGCTTCTTCTCTTCTCCTTCTGGTATTCCTATGAGTCTAAGGTGGTTGCATTTCACCTGTCCCATAGGGCTCTTAACTATTTTCATTGTTTTTTATTCTTTGGTCTTTTTGCTGTGCCAACTGGGTTATTTCTGCTATTTTATCTTCCAAATCGCTGATCTGCTCCTCTGCTTCATCTACTCTACTGGTGATTCCTTCAAGTGTGTTCTTCATTTCAGTTATTGTATTCTTTAGTTCTAACAGGTTGTTTTTTATGGTTTCCCTATCCTTCCTTATGTCCTCACTAAGTTTGTTAAACATTCTTATCATCAGTGTTCTAAACTCTGTCTCTGAAAGGTTGGATCCCTCTGTTTCATTTAGTTCCATTTCTGGAGGTTTCTTCTGATCTTTTACTTGTGACATGTTTCTTTGTTTCCCCATTCTGGCTGTATTGCTTTGATGTATTAGATAGATCACAAGGAGAGCCCTGGCTGGATGAGGCAGACACACAGCCCACGGCGCAACACTCCCAGGAAAACTCCCAGTCTCAGCCTGTCCAATCAGCCCCTCGCAGATCAGGACGAGCAGCCCAACAACCAATCACCAGCCTGGCAACTCTGCAATCACAGTGCGGAGAGCGGTGACCCTAGGCGGCTCTCGCACTCCTGCATCTCAGTGAGCAGCCTGTTGGAGCCGGAAAGCACGCCCACCAGGCGTTTCCTTGGCAACACAGTACAAGCCGTGCGGAGGGTGGGGATCCGAGGCGGCTTGCGCACTCCCGGGTCTCAGTGAGCAGCCTATTGGAGCCGGAGGGCACCAGCCCAGCGTTTCCCTGGCAACGCAGTATAAGCTGGGTGGAGGCTGGGGATCCAAGGCTGCATGCGCGCGCACGCACACACGGACTTCTGCGCCAGTCCCACCAGACCAATGAGGTCTCAGACCTGATCCTCTGTGGGAGGGCCCAAACCCGACAAAATGGCTCCCTCCGTACACCACTCGCGTGCAGGCTCCACACCACGGGAACAGTAGTCCAAAACCCTCCAGGCTTTGCACCAAAGGTGCTCAGTTCAGTCCGTCCCCACAGGCTCCTGGGTCCGGCTCACACAGCTACTCCCTCCGCCAGGAACCAGGTAAGTGCTCACCGGCAAGCAAGCCCGGGCGCCGGCCCCACTGATTCTCCAGCCGCTCTTAGCCTCACCGAGCTGAGCAAAGAGAGTCCTCACTAATTTACTGCCGGCTATCTTAGAACTCCTCTTCCCGGCAAAGGAACTCTGGGCTGGTGAGCTTGGTGTGCGGCTGGAGGGTCTCTCCCCCAACCGGAGAAGTCTCCCCAGAGCTGGGGCTTCCCTCACGGGGCTCGCCCTCTCTGGTCTCCGCCCATCCTACCAGACCCGACGTGGCCTCCTCTTTAAGTTCTTTGTTTAGTGGTTCTGGTCTTCTAGTGTTCCGGGGACCTCCAGGGTTGAATGCTGTATAATTTGTTTGTAATTTTGGTATGATCCTGGGAGGCAGTTAGCACAGCGTCTGTCTATTGTGCCGTTTTACCGGAAGTCCCTTGTTGTAACTTTTGTTTTTAAAGTCTATTTTGTCTCATATAATTGTTGCCACCACAGTCTTTTTTGTTTCCATTTTCATGAAATATCATTTTCCATCCCTTTACTTGCAGTCTGTTTGTGTCTTTCAATCTGTAGTGAGTCTCTTGTAGGCAGCATATGTATGGGTCTTATTTCCTTATCCATTCAGCCACCTTATATTTATTTATTTTTAAGATTTTATTGGGAAATTGGGGGAGGGGAACAGCCAAGTTGTTGTTCTTTAATCTTCATTGCGGGGGAAAAAAAAAAAAAAGCTTTAAAAAAGGGCCGGCCGAGTGGCGTGGTGGTTAAGCTCTGGTTTGGGAAGCCAGCGGCCCTGGTTCAGGTCCCACATATGAAGGCCAGAGACACTACCTTCAAAAAAAAAAAGCTTTAATCTTCATTGTGGAGGGTGCCAGTCGCCATCTGACTTCCCGTCGGCAGCTCGTGGCCTCTAAGGTCAAGGTGCTGTGTTCAATCATAGTTGCAGGTGGACGTAGCCACCATCCCATGTGGGAGTCAAACCAGCAGCCTTGTTGTTAAGAGCACATGCTCTATCCTTTGAGCCATCCGGGCGGCAGCTCAGCTCAAGGTGCTGGGTTCAGTCTTAGTTGCGGGTTGGCATAGCCACCATCCCATGCGGGAGTCGAACCAGGCAGCCTTGTTGTTAAGAGCACACGCCCTATCCACTGAGCCATCCGGGCCATCCGGGTGGCAGCTCAGTTCAAGATGCCAAGTTCAATCTTTAGTTGCCTGTGGGCTACCCCACCATTGAACAGGCAATCAATTTACACCAGCTGAGCCATCCTGCCACCTGTTGGCAGTTCACTAAGAGCTCAGCTAGGGCACAGCGTTCATTGGCCCATGTGGGAATCGAACCTGTGTCCCCGTTGCTCAGAGTATACGCCCTAAGCCAACTCTTAAACAACTGAGCCACTCGGCCAGTCCCCCAGCCACCTTATATTTTCATTGAAGCTTTTAATCCATTTACATTTAAAGTAATTACTATAGATATGTAGTTATTGCCATTTTATTATTCATATGTTTGATCTTTTTAAAATCATCTTAACAAAGTCCCTCCAACATTCCTTGTAATACTGGTTTGGTGGTGATGAACTCCTTTAGCTTTTTCTGTTATTAAATTTATTGGGGTGACATTGGTTAGTAAAATTATATAGGTTTCAAGTATACATTTCTATAATACATCACCATATATTTGATCCCCTTTTCCAACCCCCTCCCCCTGGGGGAAAGGAAGAGGCAGTTCCTCCTAGCTGCCCTCCGTCAAACCCTTTAGGAGCTTCATCTCATTACTCAGGAGATCTGCCCCCTCCAGGAGATGAGTTGAGGCCTAGTGGATCCACCAGGATCTTCTCCATATTAAATTAGACCTAGGGAGCTATTCAGATGTCCCTGAAAATTATATTGGCATGTTTTGGAGACTTGTTCTTACCTTTGACCTCACCTGGAGAGATGTTAATGTTATCATAGAGCAGATCCTCTCCAAGGTAGAAAGGGACACTATTGTAGAGACTGCCACCTGTTACACCGATGGTCTCTTTATGACCGACCCTAACTACCCAATAGCAGCTACAGCTCTTCCCAGCACTGACGCCCAACTCAATCTATAATACCACGGAAGGCACAGAAATCACCTAGTCCTTTGTTTGACTGAGGGTATGAGGCAGAGCAAGATTAAGCTGACCAACTACTACAAGCTAGCCACTATAGATCAGGGTTCCACTGAGAACCCCATGGCCTTCTTCAAAAAACTCAGAGAGGCCCTAACTAAACACACTAATGTAAACCCTGATTCTGCAGAAGGGGAATTAATGCTCAAGGACCAGTTCATCACACAGTCTGCCCATGACATAGGGAGAAAGCTACAAAAACTAGCACTAGGCCCCAACACCCAGCTAGGGGAGCTTCTCAAGTTTGCCTCTTCAGTCTTTTACAATAGAGACCAGGATGAGGAGAGTGTCAGTAAGACAGAACAAGAGAAAGAAAAACAAAAAAATTAAGAGACAGATTCAATTATTGGCTGCTTTATGTGTCTGACAATCAACTCCAGGTTGACCAGGGAACAAAGCCCTAGGGAAATACCAAAACTGCAGAATGCCTGGACACTGGAAACATGAATACTCAGAGGAGAGGAAACCGCAGACACCATGCCCCCAATGTAAGGAGTTCAGACATTGCGGAAAAAACTGCCAGGAGAACCGAAGTGCCTTCCAGTCAGACTCCTAACCCATCATGACCTTGAGCTGAAGGAGCCTGATGCTGCCTCTGGCCCCTGGAACAAATACAAGTACCATGATCAATGAGATGGAGCCCAGGGAGACCTTGGACATGGCCAGTAGGACCATAAATGTCTTACGTGATATGGCAGCCACCTATTCTGTGCTAGCTTCTTATTTCAGTACTCTCTCTTTTTTTTGAGGGCAGTCACTGGCCCTCATATGTGGGATCCGAACCAGGGCCGCTGGCTTCCCAAGCCAGTGCTTAACCACTGTGCCACTCAGCTGGCCCTCAGTACTCTCTCTTTTAAGTCTTGTCAGATAATTGGGGTTGAGGGGCAACCCACTACTAGGAGGTTTACCCCTCTTTCGTGTTGCTTATGAGGAAAAATCCTATTCTCACACTCCTTGTTATGCCTGAATGTCCCAGTCCCCTTTTGAGATGGGATATACTCCAGAGGGTAGGAACACACCTAATTTTTGAAAAACCTCTCCCTTACCTACTTGCATTACTCCCTGAGGTGGAGACCTCAACCCAAGAGGAATATAAATGGTTAGATCAGGAACACTCAGGAGTCTGGGCAACAGAGACCTTCGGAGGAGCAAAGAATGTCACCCTGGTTAAGATTCAACTTAAAGATCCTTCTTTTTTCCCCATCAATGGCAATACCCATTAAAACCAGAAGCAAAGACTAGCTTACAACCCCTTATTGACAAATTTCTCAGGCATGGCTTGTTAAAGCCTTGTTCATTTCCCTGCAATACCCCTATCCTTCCTTTATGAAAAATTTGGGGAATACAGGCTAGTCCAGGGCCTAAGAATTGTAAATGAGGCAGTAATACCCCTCCATCCTATAGTCCCAAATCCATATACGATTCTAGGGGAGATACCCCTAAAGATCAAATGATTTTCAGTCCTGAACTTAAAAGATGCCTTCTTTTGCATACCCCTCGAACCATCCTCCCAGTTTCTCTTTGCCTTTGAATGGGATGAAGGCTGGCTCCATCAGCAGCTCACCTGGACTGTCCTCCCATAAGGGTTCCGAGACAGCCCTTAGCTCTTTAGCAATGACCTGGCTAGGGACCTAGCCTATCTATCTCTTAAGTGGGGACAGCTCATCCAATATGTAGATGATTTGCTCATTGCTCCCCCACCCAAGAATTAGCACAACAACACGTTATAAACCTTAAATTTTCTACCAAAACAAGGATACATGTATCCAGACCAAAGGCCCAGTTAGTCAGTGAACAGATTCAATACCAAGGACTAATCCTTACCCTGGGAGAACAAATATTATCTTCTGATAGGGTCAGAGAAATTAACCAGCTGCCCCCTTCCATGACAAATAGACAGCTCAGAACATTCCTTGGACTTTTGGGAACTACAGGATCTGGCTAATAGGATACAGGCTCAGGGATTTGCCTCTATATAAAACCCTCTATCTCCCTGTCTCTATTATGACTCCCCCTCCTTTTCTTCCCCCTTTACAGGAAGCTCTCATTTTTTTTTTAACTTAACCAATTCTAGTTATGCCCAAGAATGTTGGATTTGTATCCATACCCAGGGGATGGTGACCTCGGTTTGGCCTGCTTCCATGCAAGAGTGGGGACTAACCCATGGATACATGTACTACACCACTTCTTGGGGATACCAAGACATTTACATTGGTAAGGGGACCAAACAAAACTATTCACAACCAATTACAGGGGCTATATATCAAGGGGTCTGGCTTAACACACAGCCCCCTCTTTGTTTAAGCTCCCCACCTTTTAGTTTAAGAACTCCAGTGAAGTCGCTCTCCGTTTTGCTCTGCAATCTCACAGTTCACATACATCTGGATAACCACAGCTTAGACCCTTTCCATAACCCCCCTATAGGCATATGCAGGCTAAACCCTCCTCTTAATATATCCTTATGGAACCAATATAACCAGTCTTGTTTTTGTCAAGGGAGACTGTTAAGATGCTCAAATTTAGCCCTACTTGCAAATTCCAATTGGGGAACCATCAGAACAGATAACTGTTCTGTCGTCTACCCCAATCAGCCAAATTGTACCCTAATCGACACCACAAGGAGGTTACTTTTCTGAGAAAGCCCTAATAACAGAACATATAATGACACCCCATGTTTTGGGCCCCTTACAAAAGACTGTCTTTTGCTGCCAGTTATTTCTGGAAATATACAGATCAAGGTAACCTCACCTCTCAGGAGTACTACCAGATGTCAGGATGCCTTCCCCCTGGGAGAGGCATTTACTTTCTCTGTGGGTCCTCTGCATGTAGCTGTCTTCCTACAAATTGGACTGGATTATGCACCCTTGGCTATGTACTTTCCCAAATCACTTTGACCTCCAAGGATCAACCCATCCCTATACCAGTTTAGACAAATCCACATTCACAGAAAAAAAGGGTCTCCATGCCTGTTCTTTTACTCACTGCACTTGGCAAAATGGCCCCAGCAGGTGGCATGGCAGCTGGAATCACCAGAGCAGTCATTGTCAACCATGTTTATTCAAATCTTTCCCTTGAGTTAGCAAGGGTAAACCAACAGGTTGCAGCTTCACTATCAGTATTACAAGGGTAGATCAACTCTTTAGCAGCAGTTCTCCAAAACAGAAGAGGCTTAGATATCCTTACTGCCTCACAAGGGAAACATGTGCTATGTTACAGAAACAATGTTGTTTTGGGGTCAATCAGGGTAAATTAACACAGATATCCAGCACTTCCTAGACAAGGCAAAACAACTTAATACTCAGGCAACCCAGGGATGGCTAACCTGGGACAGGACATGGTCCTGGATCTCCTGACTTTTGCCCTTATTAGGCCCTCTTTTAGCAATTCTACTCATGCTTCTTTTCGGTCCCTGCTTATTGAATATACTAACACGTTTTGTCCACTCCCACCTAGGATCCATCAAAATCCAAATGTTCATGTACCGCTCCCCTATCCAACAATATCTTATCCCACTCCTCAAAGGACCAACTCTCCAGATCTGTACAAGTCCCCTCTTGATGCCATCACTTGGAGCTTCTGTGCCCCACTGGCAGAAAGCGCTGGGCAGCACCTCCTCTACCCTGACAGAGAGCAAGTGGATGAGACCCTGGTCATAATAACATCGCCCCCTTTCAGCAGGAAGTACATATAGAAGAGATTCACTGCCCCCTTCCTAAAAGATTTTAGGGTCTCAAACTCTTGAGAGGGGAATGATAGAGTAGACAAGAAGGTAGAGGTGAGGAGGAACTAGCCTCTGCCAAAACTGCCATTAGAGACCATCCCATTTTCAGACCTTAGAGCATGTGCACAGGCATACAGGCCAAGCCCGCAAGTACAACTGCATTGCAGCGTCCCTAACTTTAGTGGGCTTTCAAATGTGTTGTGGGAAATTGGTGGACTCACACCAACAGGGGACATATCAGTCAGAAAGTAGGAGGCTCCTGCTTGCACCCTAGAAACAGGACACGTGTTGGTTAAAAAAAAGGGGAGGTGCTTGAGAGGGAGGAGAAATCTCCTACCCACAAGAATAAAAGGCTGAGTGGCGCATTGGTTAAGAGTTGGCTTGGGAAGCCAGCTCTGAGCAGCAGGGCCCTGGTTTAGATCCCACTTGAAGGCCAGTGACGCTGCACCCTCTACAGCTAAGATGGTGAACAACAGCTCGACCTAGAGCTGGGCTGCCGTGAGTCGCCATCAGTGGAGAAGACTGCAGTGGGGCTGGCTGGCAGCTGGCGTGTGCTTTCATGAGCGGCCGTCCAATGGCCTGCGAGTGACTGCCTCACCCGGGAAGAACACAATGATAATACCAACATGGCCAGTGAAGCGACGTCCTCCACAACTAGACTGAAGAACAAAAGGACAGCAACTTGTCTGTTCCCCTTCCCTTATTCCCCAATAAATTCTTTAAAATAAAAAAATTTTAGGGCTGGCTGAGTGGCGTGGTGGTTAAGAGCTGGCTTGGGATGCCAGTGTCCCTGGTTCGGGTCCCATATATGAGGGCCAGTGACACTGCCCTCAAAAAAAACTTTTTTAAAAGAATAAAAGCCACCATCCAATATAAGGAGAGGCTGCTACCCACCCTCAGGTCAGCCCAATCCATGTCTTTGAGGATACTTGTCTCGCTAATAGACCTCTTTGCCACTTTTGCCTACCTGGCTCCATCTCCTGAGGAATTATTTCCTTCAAGAAGACAAGAACTGGACCAGCCAAGTGGCACATTGGTTGAGTTGGCTTGGGACGCCAGCTCTGAGCAGCAGGGCCCAGTTCAGATCCCACATGAGGGCCAGTGACACTGCCCTCTACAGCTAAGATGGTGAACAACAGCTCAACCTGGAGTTGGCCTGCCTTAAGTTACCAGCTACAGCAGTGTAGGCTGCAGTGGAGCTGCAGTGGGCTGCCATGAGCTACTGTGAGTTGCTGGCAGCCAGCGTGAGCAGCTGGCAGCAGGTGTGAGCTGCCAAGAGCCACCGTGAGTGACTGTCCAGTGGCCGGCAACCAATCTGCCTCACCCAGGAAGAGTGCAATGATAGTACCAACATGGAACAGTGAAGCAACGTCCTCCACAACTAGACTGAAGAACAAAAGGATAGCAACTTGTCTGCTCCCCTTCCCCGATTCCCCAACGTTATTCCCCTCTGCCAATCCTCCAATTAAAAAAAGAAGACAAGAACTGAGAAAAACTGCCTTTTCCAGTAACAAAACAACCTCTTTTTACTCCCTTCTTAAATTTTAAAGGCAGTTCACTTTAACTTACAAGGTCTCTATGGAGATCACGTTCTTAGAACACAATTGATATCAACATCAACTTTCTGAAATCGTCTCAGATTATACAAGCATAGAATAGTTTATTTAAAATTGCCAACAGAGACTGCATCAGAAAGCAGTTGCCACAGAGCAGAATCTATTTTACCATCAGAAGAATATTATAACCAGTGGTAGACTACCTGTTTCAATCCTCTATAATCCAAAACATTAAGAAATTTATTCAACTGTATATCTGGAAAAGTACAGATACAAGTATAAAACTGTTTACACGGTATTCAAATGAAAAAGCTGCTCTGAGCTGCCTGCAGCTGTCAAGAGATTGCAGTTGACATTTTTTTACACTGGGGGCAGCAATGTATAAAGAATGGCGATGTATTCTGCTAACATTTCCATTGGATATTTGACTCTGATATTTGACCTAAACAAATACATATTAATTAAATATTGAAAGACCGATACTTTGGAACCAATTTTCAGGGATTGGAGGGGGACTTCTAGAGGAAAACATTGATCTGTGTGGTTTGCACTTTTGTTGCTTTTAAAGCTAGGTGAAATTAATGCCTTCTTTTTTGTCTCAGCATGAGACTGGCAGCATGGGGCCAAATGAGAGAGTAGAAGAAATGCAGCAGGGGCATGATTCAAAGCCATTCCAGAGAGTGATTCTCAGCTAAACGTCTAAAAAAATCTCCGTTTATCTTTGTGTATTTATATTGTGTATGTAAAAGAATTATAAAGATGAATTAGTCTGTGTTTGTTTGGTTAAAACCCATCCTCCATAGGTCTTGCATTTTGAATACCAATTTTGTTTTTATCTCACAAGCTCTCGAATCAAGCATAATCAGCTTCAGTTTCCTTGGTAACTGACCTCTACTTCCTGTCTAGACTTCTGGTCTTGAGAAGAGAGAAAAGGAAAAGTGAAGACTGGGGGAGGGAGGCTAGAAAATGTTATGCCTTATCTCCTTTCCCTTTCCCTACCTCAGTCTAATAATTCATTACCACCCCAGCCATCATTCACCAAAAATGAACTAAATCTGTTGGTGAGGTTGAGTGAGATTAATTCCACATGTAAAGTCCCAACTCACTTGCCCTCATCTGTGCATCAATTTGGTAGTGGACTATTCAATTTACCCATCTGGGGTAAAAATCTAAGGTTTTATGACGAGCAACCCTGAGACTAAAAACCCTTGGCAGTATAGATATCTTTCTACTTCTCGCCTCTCTGTTTCTGAAATATAGGAATCTTAACACTAATCATAGGAAAAGGCTCCATCTTTTCCTGCTCTATGACTCCATCGACATGTCTATGGAAATTTGACCCATGAAAGAGACAGGGGCCAGCACTACTGAAATTCCTATGTGGAAGCTATGTCAGAATCTAGGCTCTCAGGCACTCCCATCATAGCCTCTACATTGTATTTTAAAGGAAGGCTTCTTGCTGGAGCCCTGCCTTCATCTTCTCCAGTCCAGCATTGTGTTCTCACTCCCCATTGGTGTTCATACCACCATTCCGATTCTTAGCCCCTACCATGAACCCTCCCATAATTTCCCACTTTGTGGTCCTTATCACACCCTAAAGGGGCCTCCTAGAAATCCAACTATCTGGGATAAGCTTCAGTGCTAGCAGTCCCCAAATAAATGCCCTCAGACTGGCCCTGTAGTCCTGGCTTCAAGATTCTCCATTTCTGGATTCTAGTTTTTAGTTGCCACAGGATTCAAGGATACATTCAAGTTCTCTCTTCTTTGGCCTGAAAGACTCATACCCCTTATAGGAGCCTGGACTTCAGGGCCTCCAAATTCTCTACCATGCTTCCCTTATCCTTTCTTACTCCCAGCCTTCCTAGTCACAGCCCCCACAAAGACTTCAGAGGTGTGTTTCAGGATAAGAATGTCATTGCCAGTATTCTCCCTGTAGAAAATAGAGCAATTTAATGGAGGTAGCCAGAGTTTAAGTTGTGAGGAAAGAGCTTGAAGAGCTGAAGATATGTCCCCAACTTCACTTCTATTCCAAATGACTCAGGTGTCCCTATTCATACAAGTCCCAGTCCTGTCCTCCCTCTCAGAGGCCCAGCTGTCCCTATTCCTAGACTGGAGCTGGAACCCTATACTCAACTCCACATCAGTTACCTTCACCCAAATCCACAGATTAAAAACAACAACAAACTTCTCCTAAATTACCTTGGGGTAAAGATGAAATTTTAAAAATCCAACTATATGCCTATTTGAACTGGCATGAGTAAAAACGTTATGTACATTATAGAGTTAAAGGAAGCATCCAAGTGAAAACTCATTCAGATAATAAACACCACCACTCCAGGATCTCTCATACTTATTTACAAGTCTTTCATCCTAACTAAGGAAATATCCACACCCACTCAAAATTCACAAGCCAAAGTTACCCACAAATTCAGTTGTCACTCTCATTCAGTTGTAAGTATACCCAGATGCCGTATGTATTGCCTCAGACATGATATAAAATATTGCATACTCATTAAGATGTCAGAAAAGTTAATTCTATTGTTAACCATGCTTTTTCAGATGTTACATAAGCTCATTCAGCTATTACATATGCTCTATAACGACCCACACTCAAGCCTGAACCACACTCAAAATTTCTTTCAGAAGGTATATATATATATATATATATATATATATATATATATATATATTCATCCTTGTGTTACCATTGCTCAGTTACTATCAAATATTCACTCAGATGTCATCAGCAACCACTCTTAACACACTCACACACACACACACACACAATACACATACACACTTATTCAGGTATTACACCTCCTATCATCCCCTCTCCCATCAACCATACACTCAGGCTTCAATGTGAACACCCCATATCCCTTTCCTAAAGCTGCTCCTCTCGTGTTCCCCATATCGTAAATGGTATCACCATCATGCAGTTGCCCAAGGCAGGAACCAACATGAGAATCATCCTTGGATCCCTCCATTCTCTCTCACCAACTCTTTTACAGCTGACCTCCATAGTATATCTCAAATTCACCCCCTATTTAGAAATTCCAATGCATTGCCTTATTTCAGTCTACCATCATCTCTCTCCTGGTCCATTGCACCAGTTTCCTCAATGATCTCCCTGTATTCCATCTGACTCCCTTCCATTCATCATCCACCCTGAAGCCACAGTGGTCTTTATGAAGCTCAAATCTGAGCATGTCAGTATCCTGACTAAAAACTATTTGTCATTGACTTACCATATCCACTGAGAATAAAGTCCACAAACTTTCTTGTTGTCCATAAGGCCCTTTATAAGCTGGACTCTCCAGCTCAATTTTCACCTCTTTTTATCTAACATTATGTTAGCTCCCGCTGTGCCCTGCACTTTCTTTATTACAGCAATGTGCGTATCTGCACCCAAACCAAATCCCTCTTCTCTCATTAGGAAGGGCCCATTGGCTACTGATTCTGTTTTATTTCATGTTTTGGATCTTGGAAATTAGTATCTAGCAAAATGTTTAAGACACAATAATCTCTTGATATATACAATCTGACATGCCACATGCTAAGTGTGATAAAAACAAATGGTGAATGTTTACACTAAAAAGAAAAATTATTATAGTAAAATTCACATTGCCATTAACCCCCCACAAATTACTCCCCCTCACTTCGAACACACTTATCCCATCATTCTTGCCACTTTCTGAAGCAGTTCTGGAAGTCCGCTTTCCTGAGTGTCTTTAGTTGTGCTGTCGTGACTGCATCAATGTCCTGAACTGATTCAAAATGTTTTTCTTTCATGGTCATTTTGGCTTTGGGGGAAGAGCAAGAAGTCCCACAGTGCCAGATGCAGTGAATAAGGTGGATGAGGACACACCATAATGGTTTTTTTTAAAACAGTTTTATTGGGGAATTCGGGGAGGCAAAGAGCTTTGGGGAATGAGGGAAGGGGAACAGACAAGTTGCTGTCCTTTTTGTTCTTCAGTCTAGTTGTGGAGGACGTCTCTTCACTGGCCCATGTTGGTATTATCATTGCACTCTTCCCGGGTGAGGCAGATTGGTCGCCGATCACTGGATGTCCACTCACGGTGGCTCTTGGCAGCTCATGCCCACTGCCAGCCGCTCACGCTGGCTGCTCACAGTAGCTTACGGCAGCCCACTGCAGCGGGGGCTGCAGCCTGCGTTGTCGCCGGCGACTCATGGCAGCTGAGCTCCAGGTGGAGCTGTTGTTCACCCTCTTAGCTGTAGAGGGCAGTGTCACTGGCCCTCATGTGGGATCTGAATGGGAGCCGTGCTGCTCAGAGCTGGAGTCACAAGCTAGCTCTTTACCAACGCACCGCTCCACCAGCCCAGACTGAATGAGAAGCAATGTGTGACACAAAGCATTGTCACGAAGGAGGATGAAACCGTTTGCCCATGTCTCAGGCCATTTTCTATTACAGTTGGCATACAATATTATTCAATATCAGCTTCAGGTGTACAGTGCAGTTATCAAGCCCCTACTCCATCCATGAAGTGGTCTCCATAACAAGACATATGACCATCTGACACCCCACAAAATATTTACATTATTAATTATATTCCCCAAACTGTCTTTCATATCCTTGTGGCAATATTGTAGTTACCTATTTATACTATTTAATCCCTTCCCCTTCTCCCTCATCCCCAACCCCCTCCCAATGAACAACCATCATTTTCCCCCTATATCGCTGAGATAGTTTCTGTTTACTTTGCTCATTCATTCAGTTTTTCTACATATAAGTGAATCATATGGTAAATGTCTTTCTTCAAAAGACTTATTTCACTTAACATAATAGTCTCTATATGTCTCTATATCCATATATAGTCTCTATATCCATATCGCTGCAAATGGTATGATTTCATTCTTCTTTATAGCGGAGTAATACTCCATTGTATAAATGTTCCACAGTTTCTTAATCCAGTCATCTACTGATGGGCATTTCAGTTGTTTCCAAGTCCTGGCTATTGTAAATAGTGCTGCAATAAACATAGTGGTGCATATATTTTTTTGAATTAGTGTCTTCGGTTTCTCTGGGTAGATACCCAAGAGTGGAATTCCTGGGTCATAAGGTAGTTCCATTTCCAGTTTTTGAGATACCTCCATACTGATTTCCATAATGGCTGTACCAGTCTGCAATCCCAGCAACAGTGCACCAGGTTCCCTTTTCTCCACAACCTCACCAGCACTTGTTGATTTATTAATGATAGCCATTTTGACCGGAGTGAGGTGGTATCTCATTGTGGTTTTTATTTGCATTTCTCTGATGATTAGTGAGGTTGAACATTTTATCATATGCGTGTTGGCCATCTGTATGTCCTCTTTAGGGAAATGCCTCTTCATATCCTCTGCACATTTTTTAATTGGGTTGTTTGGGCTTTTGGGGTGTTGAGTTGCATGAATGTTTTGTAAATTTTGGATATTAACCCCTTATCAGATATATCATTAGCAAATAATTTGTCCCATTCAGTAGGTTGCCTTTTTGTTTTATTGATGATTTCCTTTGCTGTGAAAACAATTTTAAGTTTCATGCAATCCCATATGTTCATTTTTTCTTTTATTAGCATGAGGCGATATATCAGTAAAAATATTACTCAGGGTAATGTCTGCAAATTAACTCCCTATGTTTTTTTCTAGGAGTTTTAAGGTTTCAGGTCTTACATTTAAGTTTTTAATCCATTTTGAGTTTGTTCTCATATATGGTGTAAGTACGTGGTCCATTTTCATTTTTTTGCACGTGTCAGTCCAATTTTCCCAGCACCATTTATTAAATAGACTATCTTCGTTCCAATGTAAAATTTTGCTTCCGTTGTCATAGATTAAATGACGGTGTATGGATGGGTTTATTTCTGGGCTCTCTATTCTGTTTCATTGGTCTGTGCGTCTGTTTTTGTTTTGTTTTGTTTTGTTTTGTTTTTAGCTGAGCCATCCTGCCACCTGTTGGCAGCTTAATGGCAACTCAGCTCTGGCTGGCATCGAACCGCCGTTGCTCAGAGCTCAGCTCACACTCTTGAGCGAGCTCTTAACCAACTGAGCCACTCGGCCGGCCCCTATGCGTCTGTTTTTATGCCAGTACTATACTGTTGTGATTACTGTAGACTTGTAGTATGATTTGATGTCAGGTAGCATGATACCACCCACTTTGTTATTATTTCTCAAGATTTCCGTGGCTACTTGAGGTCCTTTATGGTTCCATATAAATTTTAGGATTCTATGTTCTATTTCTGAGAAAAATGTCCTTGGTAGTTTGATTGGAATTGCATTGAATCCATATATTGCCTTAGGTAGTATTGAGATTTTAACTATATTAATTCTTCCTATCCATGAACATGGTATGTATTTCCATTTATTTGTATCTTCTTTGATTTCTCTCTTCAATGTCTCATAATTTTCTGAATACAAGTCTTTTACTTCTTTGGTTAAATTGATTCCTAGATATTTTATTGTTTTTGAAGCAATTGTAAAAGGGATTGATTTCCTGATTTCTTCTTTTGATAGTTTATTATTGGTGTATACAAGTGCAACTATTTCTGAATATTAATTTTGTATTCCACTACCTTACTAAATTCATTTATCAGTTCTATCCATTTTTGGTGGAGTCTTTGGATTCTCTCTATATAGTATCATGTCATCTGCATATAATGACAATTTTACTTCCTCTTTTCCAAGTTGGGCACCTTTTATTTCATTTCCTTGTCTTGTTGCTGTGGCTAGAACTTCCAGAACTATGTTAAACAGAAGTGGTGAAAGTGGGCCTCCTTGTCTTGTTCCTGATCTCAAGAGGAAAGTTTTTAGCCTTTCCCCATTGAGTACGATGTTTGCTGTGGGCTTATCATATATGGCCTTTATTATGTTTAGATATGATCCCACTATTCCCACTTTGCTTAGAGTTTTTATCATAAATGGCTGCTGGATTTTGTCAAATGCTCTTTCTGTATCTATTGATATAATCATATGATGTTTATTTTTCATTTTGTTAATGTGATGTATTACATTAATGGATTTGTGGATATTGAACCAAGCTTGCATACCAGGAATGAATCCCACTTGATCGTGGTGTATGATGATTTTGGTTTGCTAGTATTTTGTTGAGGATTTTTGCATCTATGTTCATTAGGGATATTGGCCTGTAGTTTTCTTTTTTCTGTAATATCTTTGTCTGATTTTGGGATCAGAATAATAGTGGCCTCACAAAATATGCCTGGGAGCCTTCCCTCCTGTATTTTTTGGAATAGTTTGAGGAGAATAGGTATAAATTCTTTTTTGAATGTTTTCTAAAATTCACCTTTGAAACCAGGTGGTCCAGGACTTTTGTTGGTTGGAAGATTGTTGATTACTGATTCAATTTCTTTGGTGGTAATCAGTCTGTTCAGAGTTTCTGTTTCTTTTTGGTTCAGACTTGGTAGATTGTATGCTTCTAGAAGTGTATCCATTTCTTCCAGATTGTCGAATTTGTTGGCATAGAGTTGCTCATAATATTTTCTTAAAATTTTCTGTATTTCGGTGGTATCTGTTGTCACTTCTCCTCTTTCATTTCTGATTTTATTAATTTGGGTCCTTTCTCTCTTTTTCTTGGTGAGTCTGGCTAAGGGTTTGTCGATTTTGTTTATCTTTTCAACAAACCAACTCTTCATTTCATTGATCTTTTGCATTGATTTTTTTGGTCTCTATTTCATTTATTTCTGCTCTGGTCTTTATTATTTCCTTCCTTATTCTTGCTTTGGGCTTGTTTTGCTGTTCTTTTTCCAGTTCCCTTAGTTGAAAAGATAGTCTGTTGATTTGAGATTGTTCTTGTTTCTTTAGTTAGGCCTGCATTGGTATGAATTTCCCTCTTAGGATTCCTTTTCCTGCATCCCATAGATTTTTCGGATGTTGTGTTTTCATTTTCGTTTGTCTTAAGATAGCTTTTGATTTGTTCTTTAATCTCATTTTTGACCCACTCTCTATTTAGTAGCATGTTATTCTGCCTCCATTTATTTGTGTGATTTCCAGGTTTCTTCTTATAATTGATTTCTAGTTTCATAGCATTGTGGTTAGAGAAAAGGCTTGATATGATTTCAATTTTCTTAAATTTGTTGAGAATTGTTTTGTGACCTAACATGTGGTCTATCTTGGAAAATGTTCTATGTGCCCTTGAGAAGAATGTATATTCTGTTGCTTTGGGATGAAATGCTCTAAAAATATTGATTAAATCTAGCTGGTCTAAAGTGTCACTTAAGGCCAGTGTTTCCACATTGATTTTCTTTCTGGAGGATCTGTCCATTGGTGACAACGGGATGTTGAAGTCCCCTACTATGATAGTGTTAGTGTTGATCTCTGTCTTTATTTTTTTTCTTTTTTTTTTTTTTTGAGGGCAGTGTCACTGGCCCTCATAAGTGGGACCCAAACCAGGGCCGCTGTCTTCCCAAGCCAGCACTTAACCACGGTGCCACTCGGCCGGCCCGATCTCTGTCTTTATGTCTGTCAAAATGTTTTATATATTTAGGAGCTCTTATGTTGGGTGCATAGATGTATACTAGGGTTATGTCCTCTTATTGAATCGATCCCTTTATTATTATGTAAGTGTCTTTCTTTGCCTTTTATTGTAATCTTCATTTTAAAGTCTATTTTGTCCGAAATAAATATTGGCCCTCCAGCTTTTTTCTCATTTCCATTTGCATGAAATATCTTATTCCATCCCTTTACTTTCAGTCTGTGTGTGTCTTTTGATCTGAGATGAGTCTCTTGTAAACAGCATATGTATAGGTCCTGTTTATTTATCCACTCAGCCACTCTGTGTCTTTTGATTGGAGCATTTAGCCCATTCACATTTAAAGTGATTATTGATAGGTGCATATTTATTGCCATTTTGTTATTTGTATTTCTGGTGTTCCTGGGTTAGCTTGTTTTTCCCCTTTCTTCTGTATAAAAAAGTCCTTTTAACATAACCTGCAATGCTGGCTTGGTGGTAATGAATTCCTTAAACATACTCTTTTCTGAGAAGCTCTTTATCTCTCCTTCAATTTTAAGTGATAGCTGTGCTGGGTAGAGCAATCATGGTTGTAGACCTTTATTTTGTGTCACTTAGAATATCTCCTGCCACTCCCTCTGAACTGAAGAAGTTTCTGTCGAAAAGTCAGCTATTAGTCTCATAGGAGGAGTTCCTTTGTATGTAACCTGCTGTATTTCTCTTGCTGCTTTTAGGATTCTGTCTTTGTCTTTAACCTTTGCCATTTTAACCATGATGTGTCTTGGTGAGGACCTCTTTGGGTTCAGCTTGTTTGGAACTCTCTGTACTTCCTAGGCTTGTATGTCGATTTCCTTCACCAGGGTCAGGAAGTTTTTGGTCATTATTTCTTCAAATACATTCTCAATCCCTTGCTTCTTTTCTTCTCCTTGTGGTATTCCTGTTATGAAAATGTTTTTGAGCTTCATGTTGTCCCACATGTCTCTTAAACTATGTTCATTGTTTTCTATTCTTTTTTCTTTTTGTTGTTCCAAATGGGTGATTTCTACTATTTTGTCTTCTAAATTGCTGATCTGATACTCTTCTTCCTCTAGTCTACTAGTGATTCCTTTGAGTGTGTTCTTCATTTCAGTTATTGTATTCTTTAGTTCTAACTGGTTTGCGTTTTTTTTATTTATTTCCCTACCCTTTTTTAAAAAAAAATATTTTATTGGGAAATTGGGGGAGGGGAACAGCGTTGGGGAACTGGGGAAGGGGAACAGACAAGTTGCTGTCTTTTTGTTCTTTAGTCTAGTTGCGGAGGACATTGCTTCACTGACCCATGTTGCTATCATCACTGTGCTCTTCCCGGATGAGGCAGATTAGTTGCAGGCCTTGGGATGGTTGCTCACCGCAGCTAGTGGCAGCTCACGCTGGCTGCCAGCCGCTCACGCTGGCTGCCGGCCACTCACTGTAGCCTATGGCAGCCCACTGCAGCAGGGGCTGCAGCCTACACAGTCTGCAGGGCTGGCAGCCCAGCTCCAGGTGGAGCTGTTGTTAGCTGTAGAGGGCAGTGTCACTGGCCCTCATATGTGGGATCCGAACCGGGGTCGCTGGCAACCCAAAACCAGCTCTTAACCAATGCACCACTCAGCCGGCCCAGGGTCACAGGTTTGATTCCCACATGGGCCAGTGAGCTGCACCTGAGCTGACTTGCCCCTGAGTGCCTACAGGTGGCAGGATGGCTCAGCTGGTGAGAGCACGTGTGCCTAACAACAAGGTTGCCAGTTCGACTCTGGCATGGGATGGTGGGCTACTCCCACCTGCAACTAAGCTTGAACACGATACCTTGAGCTTAGTTGCCCTGAGCTGGATGGCTAAGTGGTTAGAGTGTGCACTCTTAGCAACAAGGTTTCTGGTTCTACTCCAACATGGGATGGTGGGCTATGCCCACCTGCAATTAAGATTTAACACGGCACCTTGAGCTGAGTGGTTGCGAGCTGAGCAGGGCGGCCGGATCGTGACTAAAGAGCTGAGCTAGCTGCACCCTCCACAACTAAGATTGAAGGACAACAATTTGGCTCTTCCCCTTCCCCAATTCCTTAACACTGTTCCCCTTCCCCAATTCCCCAATAAAAATCTTAACAACAAAACAAAACAAAACAAAAACCTTCTCTCAACCATAGCTCACACACGACTGACTGCACCAAACAAGTTGAAAGTTGTCACACATTGTTTACTAAGGTTTGACATGCTGCTTCCCATATTGAAGATCCCTGCCTTTCCTTTGGATGGCACTTGGCAGCAGCATTCACCGTATTTTTCACACCTCATACATTAATTTAACTATAACTATACTAATTGAAGTATGTGTTAGTCTGCTTGGGCTGCTATTACAAAATATAGATTGGGTAGCTTAGATAAAAGACATGTATGTTCTCACAGTTCTGGAGACTGGAAGTCCAATATCAAGGTGCCAGCAAGGTTGGTGTCTGGTGAGAGTGCTTCCCTTGTGTTGCAGATGGCTGCCTTCTTGCTGTGTGCTCACATGGTCTTTCCTCAGTGCTTGTGTATGAAGAGAGAGATAGCTCTCTGGTGTCTCTTCTTATAATGACATTAAGACTATTGGATCCAGGGACCCCTCTTATGACCTCATTTAAAACCTTAAATACTTCCTTAGAGTCTCCATCTACAAATACAGTTGAACTGGACATTAAGGTTTATCACATGAATTCTGAGGGGACACATTTAGTTCATAACAAAGTATAATGCATGCATTTGAAGTTCTATAGCAAACAAACATACTTACAGGAATCTTTATATTACAAAATGTTAGTTATTTTTAAATTTATTGGGGTGACATTGGTTAATAAAATTAAATAGATTTCAAGTGTACAATTCTATAATACATCATCTATCTGTTGCATTGTGTTCAACACCCAAAGGCAAATCTCCTTTTGTCACTATATATTTCATCCCCTTTTTTCCTCTTCCACTTCACACCCTCCCCCCTTACACTCTGATAATCACTAAACTGTTGTCTGTGTCTATGAGGGTTTTGTTCTTTTTTTGTCTTGTTCATTTGTTGCTTAGAGTTTTATATCCCACTTACGTATGAGTGAAGTCATATGGTTCTCAACTTTTTCTGTTTGACTTATTTCCCTTAGCATAGTAGTTTCAAGTTCCATCCATGTTGTCACAAATGGCAGTATTTCATCTTTTCTTATGGCCAAGCAATATCTCATTGTGTATTTGTACCACATCTTCTTTATCCAATCAACTATTGAAGTACACTTTAGTTTCCATGTCTTGGCCATCATGAATGATGCTGCAATGAACATAGGGGTGCATGTATCATTATGGATAAATTTTCAGATTTTTGGCATAGATACCCATAAGAGGGATTGCTGGGTCTTATGGTAATCCTATTCTTAATATTTTGAGGAACCTCCATATGGTTTTCCACAGTGGCTGTACCAATTTACATTCCCACCAGCAGTATATGAAAGTTCCTTTTTCTCCACAACCTCTCCAACACTTGTTATTACTTGTTTTGTTGATGATAGCCATCCTAACAGGTGTGAGGCGGTATCTCATTGTGGTTTAGATTTGCATTTCCTTAATAGCTAGTGAAGTTGAGCATCTTTTCATATATCCATTGGCCAATTGTATATCTTCTTGGGAGAATCATCTGTCCAGGACAACTGCCCATTTTTTAATTGGATTGTGTGATTTTTTGTTGAGTTGTATGAGTTCCTTATACAAGGTATGACAATTAAGTTCATGAATTTGTTGCAACAGTGACACTAACCTTTTCTGATATCAGGGGGATTCTTCATTATGTATTTGTATCAACTGGACAAACAGTTAACCAAGTTTACTATTTGGAAGTGCTGAAAAAGCTGCATGAAAGTTACACGATCTGAACTTTTCATCAGCAACTCATGGCTCTTGCATCACGACAACGCGTCAGCTCACACAGCACTATGAGGGAGTTTTTAACCTGTAAACAAATAACTGTATTGGAATACCTTCCCTACTCACCTGATCAGGTTCCCAATGGCTTCTTTCTTTACTCAAAGATAAAGGATATATTAAACGGAACACATTTTGATGACATTCAGGACATCAAGGGTAATATGATAGCTCTGATGGCCACTCCAGAAAGAGTTCCAAAATAGCTTTGAAGGCACTGGCATGGATACACAGCTTCCCCAGGGGAGTACTTCGAAGGTGACCATAGAGATATTCAACTATTATGTATGTAGCACTTTTTCTAGGATGAGTTCATGAACTTAATTATTCTACTTCATACAGAGGGTGCCAAAAAATGTATACACATTTTTCCCCTTACCTCTCCCCTCTCCCCTGCACCACCTCCAAGCCATTGTTCTCAGTCGTTGTGGAGGATGCCGCTCACTGGCCCATGTTGGTATTAGATCATTGCACTCTGCCCGGCTGAGGCAGTGGGTCACTGGCCATCGGCTGGCCGCTCACAACAGCTCATAGCAGCTCTCGCCAACTGTGGGCCACTTTGACTGCCGGCCAATTACGCTTGCTACCAGCCACTCCTGGTGGCTCATGGCAGCACATGGCAACTCACAGCAGCACACGGCAGCTCACGCTGTCAGCCGGTTACTCACAGCAGCCCAGATCTTGGTAGAGCCTTTGTTCACAATCTTAGCTGTAGAGGGCACAGCTTACTGGTGCAGCTTACTGGCCCATGTGGGAATCGAACCATCAGCCCTGTGGTCAGAGCCCACACTCTTACCAACTGAGCTATCCAGCCAACCCTGTATACACATTTTTAAGAAAGGAAAAAACTGTATTAAAATTGTAATACTCAATATATACCAATAACAAAAGATGAATATGTCTCTTTGAGGTTAAATACATTAAATCCTTTTTAAGACCAAGATCCGTAAGTTTAGTACTGTACCTATGTTTTCATCTATTTAATTTGCTTCAGGACTTATTTATGTCTTTGATCCATTTTGAGTTAATTTTGGTGTGTGGTGAAAGATAGCAGTCTAGGATTGTTCTTTTCCATGTGTTTTTGTAGTTTTCCCAGCACCATTTATTGAAGAGGCTTTCTTTTCTCCATTTCATGTTCTTGGCTCCTTTGTGAAAAATGATCTGCCCATATATATATGTGCATTAATTTCTGAGTTCTGAACTCTGTCCCACTGGTCTGTGTGTCTGTTTTGCTGCCAATACTATGCTATTTTTTTTTGAGGGCAGTGTCACTGGCCCTCATATGTTGGACCAAACCGGGGCCGCTGGCTTCCCAAGCCAGCGCTTAACCACCGTGCCACTCGGCCGGCCCTATACCATGCTGTTTTGATTATTGTCACTTTGTAATACAAAATGAATTCAGGGAGTGTGATATCTCTGGCCGTTTTCTATTTTCTTAGGGTTGCTTTGGCTATTCGGGGGTCTTTTGTGATTCCATGCAAATCTGATGATTTGTTTTCTTCTATTTCTTTAAAAAGTGTGATTGAGATTTTGATGGGGATTGCATTCAATCTGTGTATTGCTTTGGGTAATATGGCCATTTTAACTGTGCTGATTCTTCCAGTCCATGAACACAGAATATCTTTCCATTTCTTTGTATCTTCTTCAATTTCTTTTAATAATATCTTGTAGTTTTCAGTGTATAGGTCCTTCATATCTTTTGTTAAGTTTATCCTAGATATTTTATTCTTTCTGATGCAATATTTTTTTTTTTTTTTAAAGATTTTATTGGGGAATTGGTGGAGGGGAACAGCGTTGGGGAATCAGGGAAGGGGAACAGACAAGTTGCTGTCTTTTTGTTCTTCAGTTTAGTTGTGGAGGATGTTGCTTCACTGTTGGTATCGTCATTGCGCTCTTCCCGGATGAGGCAGATCGGTCGCTGGCCTCTGGATGTCGCTCACCGCGGCTATTGGCAGCTCACGCTTGGCTGCCAGCCGCTCACGCTGGCTGCGGGCCACTCACTGTAGCCTATGGCAGCCCACTGCAGCAGGGGCTGCAGTCCACCCCATCACCGGGGCTGGCACAGCCCATCTCCAGGTGGAGCTGTTGTTAGCTGTAGAGGGCAGTGTCACTGGCCCTCATGTGGGATCCGAACCGGGGCCGCTGGCATCCCAAAACCAGCGCTTAACCAATGCGCCACTCGGCCGGCCCCTGATGCAATATTTTATTCTTTGTGATGCAATTGCAAAAGAATTTTGTTGTTCATTTCTTTATCTGAGATTTCATTGTTAGTATACAGGAACAGAATGGATTTTTGCACATTGATTTCTGTATCCAGCAACTTTGCTATATTTGTTTATTATTTCTAACAGTGTTTTGGTGGAGCCTTTAGGGTTTTCTATATAAAGAATCATGTCCTCTGCAAAAAAGTGACAATTTGACTTCTTCATTCCCAATTTGGATGCCTTTTATTTCTTCCTCTTGCCTGATTTCTCTAGCTAGGACTTCCAATACTATGTTGAATAACAGTGTTGAGAGGG
Source organism: Aselliscus stoliczkanus (assembly GCA_033961575.1). Classification (NCBI taxonomy): domain Eukaryota; kingdom Metazoa; phylum Chordata; class Mammalia; order Chiroptera; family Hipposideridae; genus Aselliscus; species Aselliscus stoliczkanus. The sequence continues at coordinate 122,858,120 of CM066737.1, read as the reverse complement.
TGCAGCCCTGTCTTGTCCCTGATCATAGATGAGATGCTTTCAGTTTTTCAGCATTAAGTATGATATTTGTTACTCTGCTATAAAGAAGAATGAAATTGTACCATTTGCAATGATATGGATGGACCTGGAGAACATTATGTTGAGTGAAATAAGTCAGTCGGAGAAAGACAAATACCATATGATCTCATTTATATGTGGAATTTGAAAAACTGAATGAATGAGCAAAAGAAACAGAAACAGTCTCATAGATATAGAGGAAAAACAGGGTTGCTTGTTGGGAGGGGGATGGGGATGAGGGAGAAGGGGAAAGTATTAGACAGCATAAATAGGTAACTACAGTATTGTCACAGGGATATGAAAGACAGTTCGGGGAATATAATGTTGTTAAAATTTTGTGGGGTGTCAGATGGTCACATGTTTTGTTAGGGAGACCACTTCATGGATGGAGTAGAGGCTTGATCACTGCACTGTATACCTGAATTGATGTTGTATAATATTGTATGCCAACTGTAATTGAATATATAGATAGTCACGGGATATGGATTATACGGTGGAAAGGAGTCAAAGGAATTGTAATAGATAGGATGATATGGGGGGAGGGGGGAGAGAGAATTGGGGGAGGGGGGTTGTCACTTTGAGGGGTAAAAAGTATAACTATTGCACTTTGTTGTACACCCGAAGCTAATTAAATAAAAGCTAATTAAAAAAAATTTAAAAAGTATGATATTTGCTGAGTGTCTGTTGTACATGGACTTTATTATGTTGAGGTACTTCTATACCATTTTCTTAAGCCTTTTAATCATAAATGGATGTTGTATATTGTAAAATGCCTCTTCTCCACCTATTGGTATGATCATGTGATTTTTATCCTTTATTTTGTTTTTGTGGTGTATGACATTAATCAATTTGCATATGTTGAAACATCCTTGCACCCCTGGAATAAACCTTAGTTGAGAATGATGTATAGTCTTTTTAATGTATTGTTGTATTCGATTTGCTAATATTTTGTTTAGGATTTGTGTATCTGTATTCATCAGAGATATTGGTCTGTAGTTTTCTTTTTTTTTTCTTTCAGATTTTATTGGGGAATTGGGGGAGGGGAACAGCGTTGGGGAATCGGGGAAGGGGAACAGACAAGTTGCTGTCTTTTTGTTCTTCAGTCTAGTTTTGAAGGACGTTGATTCACTGGCCCATGTTGGTATCATCATTGTGCTCTTCCCAGATGAGGCAGATCAGTCACCGGCCTCTGGATGGTCACTCACCACGGCTATTGGCAGCTCACCCTGGTTGCCTGCCGCTCACTCTGGCTGCCGCCCACTCACTGTAGCCTATGGCAGCCCACTGCAGCAAGGGCTGCAGCCTACACTGTAGCCGGGGCTCGCAACCCAGCTCCAGGTGGAGCTGTTGTTAGCTATAGAGGGCAGTGTCACTGGCCCTCATATGTGGGATCCGAACCGGGGCTGCTGGCGTCCCAAGCCAGCTCTTAACCAATGTGCCACTCGACCCGCCCTGAAATCATCTTTGAATGTTTGGTAGAATTCACTAGTGAGGCCATCTGGTCATGGACATTTGCTTTTGGGAAGGTTTTGGATTACTGTTTCAATTTCCTTATTGTTGATTGGTTTGTTTAGATTTTCCAGGTCTTTGTAGTTAAGTCTAGGAAGGTTATCTATATCTATAATCTATATCTATATCTATATCCATATATCTATATATGTAGTTCAGTCTAGGAAGGTGATATATATACATCTCTCTTTCTTCAAAGTTATTTGATTTGGTGGTATATGGTCTTTCACAGTATTCTTGTATGATCCTTTGTATTTCTGTGATAGCCATTGTAACTTCTCATTTATGATTATGTTTATTTGTGTCTTTTCTCTTTATTCCACAGTGAGTCTGGCCACGGGTCTTTGAATATTATTAATAATTTCAAAGAACCAAATCTTCATTGCATTAATTTTTTTCTGCTGTCATTTTGTTCTCTATTTCATTTAATTCTGCTCTAATTCTGATTATTTCCTTCCTTTTCCTTACTTTGGGCTTCACTTGTTCTTTTTTTGTTCTAGTTCTTTAAAATGTAATGTTAGGTTGTTTATTTGGCATTTTTCTTGTTTCTTGAGCTAGGCCTATAATGACATAAACTTTCCTGTTATTACCTCTTTGGCTGCATTTCAAAAAATTTCATATTGTATTTTCATTCTCATTTGTTTCTGTGTATCTTTTGATCTCTATTTTTATTTCTTCTTTGACCCAGTCATTCTTCAATTGCATGTTGCTTAATCTCCACATCTTTGTGGGTTTTCCCACTTATTTTTGCAGTTGATCTCCAATTTCAAAACATTGTGTTCACAGAATACGCTCAATATGATTTCAATCTTCTTTAATTTGCTCAGGCTAGCTTTGTGTCCCAACATTTGGCCTATTCTTGAGAATGTTCCATGTGCACTGGAGAAGAATGTACAATCTGGTGTTCTGGAATGAAAGGTTCTGTAAACATTGATTATGTCCACTTGGTCTCATGTGTCAGTTCGAGCCAATATTTCCTTATTGATATAGTTGGTGTATTTAGTTCCCCAACTATAATTGTGTTTTTTTCAGTTTCTTCCTTTAGTTCTGTTAGTAGTTGCTTTATATATTTTGGTGCTCTGAGACTGGTGCTCTGATATATTGATAAATAGTATGTCTTATTGATGCATGGTCCCCTTTATCATTATTAAATGGCCATCTTTATCTCTTGTTACTTTTTTATCTTGATGTCAATTTTGTCATATAAAGTATGGCTACATCCACTTTTATCTGGATTCCATTTGGTTGGAGTATCATTTTCCACCCTTTCACTTTGAGTCTATATTTGTCCTTGTAGCTAAGATGTGTCTCTTGGAGGTAACATAAGGTTGGGTTTTTAAAAAGTATTATTCAGTCTGCTACTCTATGCCTTTCTATTGTTGAGCTCAGTCCATTTTCCTTTAGGGTGATTATTGAAGTTTTTTTTGAGGGCAGTGTCACTGGCCCTCATATGTGGGACCCAAACCGGGGCAAGCTAGCACTTAACCACCGCGCCACTCGGCCGGCTCTAGGGTGATGATTGATATATGAGGGTTTCTTATAATTATTTCACCTTTTGTTTTCTTGTAGTTTGGTGTTTCCATTGTTTCTTTTCGTTTGTATTTCTGTCTGTTATTTTAGTTTGGTAGTATTCTATGATTTTTCCCCTCTGTTTCCTTTTTTTATGTTATGTGTCTCAGTTGTGGAATTTTTGTGTGTGGTGGTCATTAAATTTATTTAAAATAAAGTTTCATATATACAGTAGTCATTTTTGTTCTGCATGCTTCTGATCTCCATTCTCCTTTGCAAATTCAGACTTTTATCTCCTCCCGTTTTATGGTTTAGTTGTCACAAATTATCCTTATTTACGCTGTTAGTTCATTTCTGAGTTACAGTAGCTATCCTCTTCTTCTCTTTTCTTTTATGTTTTCACCTTCTTTAAACTTTATGTTATATATAAGTGTATAGTGCCCTGTTCTGAATAGGGGTTGCGATTTCCTGATTCTGTCTGTTAGTCATCTAATTCATAGTTTTGTATCCTTTTGTCTTTTTTTTCCCAGGTAAAATAACCCCCTTTGGTATTTCCTGTAATGAAGGCCTTGTGGTGGAAAATTCCCTCAACTTCTGTATGTCTGGAAAGGTTGTATTACTCATTCACATCTAAAGGATATCTTTGCTGGATTTATTATTCTCGACTGGTAATTTCTCTCTTTCAATGCTTTGAATATTTGATTCCACTCCTTCCTACTTTGTAGAGTATCTGCTGAAAAATCTAATGGTAATCTAATGGGCTTTCCTTTATAGTTATGGTCTTCTTTTCCCTGGCTGCTTTGAGAATTTTTTATTTGTCATTAATTTTTACAGTTTTAATATAATTTGCCTTGGAAAAGATCTTTTTGGGTTGAGATAATTAGGTGTTGTGTTTGCTTCTTGGGTTTGATGATCCAGTTCTTTCCATAGGTTTGGGAAGTTCTTGTTGCCTGTTTTCTGAATGGGCTCTCTGTTCCCTTCTCCCTCTCTTCTCTTGGTATGCCCATTATTCTTTTTTTTAAACCTTATTTTAGTTACTTTTCATTAGTTCTTAACTCTATAAGATTGTTTTTCATGTCTTTTTTTTCTTTATAATTTCAGGTGTACAAAACAACGTAATATTTAGACATTTAAACCCCTCCTAAAGTGATAACCCACCCCCCAAGCTACTACACCTCTGACAGCTTATATAGCTGTTACAATATCATTGACTATCTTCCCTATGTTGTACTCCACATCCTGTGACTATGTATACCTATATATTTAGTTATAGTTGACATTCAGTATTATTTCACTTCAGCTTCAGTTGTATAATACATTTGACACAGTCTATGAAGTGATCCCCCTGTAAGTCCAGTGCCCATTTGGCACCTTGCATGATCTTTACAACATTGTTTATTATATTCTTCATAGTGTATTAACGACCAATTTGTGTTTCTTAATATCTTCAACTTTTTTACCCTGCCCCCAACCCCATTCCCATCTATCACCCTGATAGATCTAGTACCTATCTGGCAATAATTATTACAATATTATTGAGTATATTGCTTATGCTATAACCTAAATCCCCATGACTACTGTATAACAACCAATTTGTACTTTTTAATCCTTTACCCTTTCACCCATCCTTATTAACCCCCTTCCCATCTTAAAAAAGTCCCTCTAAGATTCCTTGGAATACTGGTTTGGTGGTGATGAACTCCTTCATCTTTTTTCTTGTCTGAGAAGCTCCTTATTCATCCATCAATTCTAAATGATAGCTTTGCTGAATAGAGTAATCTTAGTTGTATGTCATTGTTTTTCATCTCTTGGGATATATCCTGCCATACCCTTTTTGCCTGCGAAGTTCCTCTGGAGAAATCAGCTGCCAGTCTTATGGGGGCTCCCTTGTAGGTAACTAACTGCTTTTCTCTTGTTGCTTTTAAATTTTTCTGTTTGTATTTAACCTTTGGCATTTTAATTTTGATGTGTCTTGATGTTAGCCTCTCTAGGTTCATCCTGTTTGGGACTCTATGTGCTTCCTGGGCTTGAACGCATATTTCCTTCAGTAAGTTAGGGAATTTTTCTGTCATTATTTCTTCAAATAGGTTTTCAATTCCTTGCTCTCTTCTTCTTCTGGTACCCCTATAATGCAAATATTGATACACTTGATAGTGTTCTGAAAGTCCCTTAAAATCTCCAGTTTTTTTGGATTGCTTTTTCATTTTGCTGTTATGGTTGGATGCTTTCTGCTACTTATCTTCTATATTGCTGGTTGGATCCTCTGCTGCATCTAATCTACTGTTGATTCCCTGTAATAAATTGTTCATTTCCATTATTGTATCCTTTATTTATGACTCATTCTTTTTCATGTTTTCCATCTCCATTTTTATGCTTCCTGTCTTTTTTTTTTAAGTTCTACCTGAGATCACTGAGCATTCTTATAACCAGTGTTTGGAACTCTGTGTTTGATAGATTGCTTATCTCCATATCACTTTGTTCTATTTCTGGAGCTTTGTTCTGTTCGTTTATTTGGGACATGTTTATTTTGACTGCCTCCTGTGTTTGTTTCTTTTCTTTTGTATTATTTTTATTAATAGTTACAGATGTATCTTTTTCACCCCTTACAAAGTGACTACCCCCTCCTCCCTACCCCCACCCCCGCTATCATACATATTTATTACAATTCCATTGACTTCATCCCCATACTATATTCTACATCCCATGACTATATATGTGTTAAATTGTAGTCAACATCTAATAATAATCAGCTGCAGCTTCAGATGTACAGTGCAGTAGTCAGGCCATTACACTGTCGATGAAGTAGTCTCCCTGACAAGACATGAGTCCATCTGGTCCCCTAAAAAATATTTACAACATTATTGATTATTCCCTAAACTGTCTCTTTGGTCTCTGCGGTAGTATTTTAGTTATGAGTTTGTGTTGCCTCGTCCCTTCCCCTTCTCCCTCATGCCCACCACCATCCCATCCAGCCCTCATCAGTTTTTCCTTTGTGTTTCAAAATAAACTATTTCTGTTTATTTTGCTCGTTTATTCAGTTCTTTAGATTCTACATATAAGTGAGATCATATGGTATTTGTCTTTCTCTGACTGACTTATTTCATGTAGCATAATGTTCTCTAGGTCCATCCATATTGTTGCAAATAGTACATCCCTGTGTTTGTTTCTATGTTTTAAGTAGGGCTGTTTTATGTCTTCTGGTCTTAGTAGAGTGGCCTTACATAGTAGGTATGTGGTAGGGTTCAATGTTGAAGTCTTTCAGGTCACCTGAGCCACTCACTCCATGTTTGTTCCTTGTGTGGGTTGTGTGTGCCCTCCTCTTGTAGTTGAGCCTTGGTTGATAATTGCACATCCATGTGAGGGACTGACTCTTGGGCTCACCGCTTGTGAGGACTGGCCTTGGCTACAGTGGAAGAGTTGTTGTGCAGGAGCTGACCCTATGGAACAGGATCTGCCTCAGCAGGTCTCTGGTGTCTGCTCAATCTGCCACTTGGGTGTGTTGTATGTAGAGGCAGCTGTGTAATGCTCCAGCTTGTTTTGAATCTGGCCACTGGAGGTGCCTGCCTCAGGACCACCTTGGAGGGGATCCACTGTAGGTCTACTTTCACCACAGCCCATGCCCCACCTGGGGTCACCTGGTTGGAGCCACAAAGAAATCCGCAGATGGCTGCTGTCCCTGCTGTGCTTGGAAGGGCCTTGAGAGGCTAAGCTGCAAACAAAGGCTGGCTGCCGCCAGTGCCACTCTTAGGGCTGCTCAGCCAGAGGTACAGGACACACTTAGGTTAGATGCTGCTTGTCTGGGTTTCATGAACTTTTAAGAGTTCCTAGGAAAATCTGCAGCTTGAGCCAAGGCAGGTGGTCTGCACAAAACAAAAAAAAGCCACTGGAAGTGGCCTGGGTGTGTGGGAAAGTTGGGCTGGGAGGGGTTTTGAATCATCAGGATGTGAAGAATGAATGGTGGAGACTCAGATATGGCGGCCACCTATGACTGCATACAGGGAAGTGGGGAGAGCTCAGCAAAGAAGTAATGGCCTCTGCCAGCTTCTCCTTCCAGGAGAAAGCCACCTCTCCATCCCCTGTCAGAAGCCAGACAACTCAGTTCTCCACCATATGTCCCTAGCACCTTTCCAGCTGCTGCCCCAGTGCTGGTGCTCAGAGTGAGTCATTCTGTTGGTTGGTAAGTCCACACACAGTCCCTTTAAGAGGAGTGCCTGGGAGTGCAGCTGCCCTCAGTCTCACTCACTCAAGATCTCCGCTGGCTTTCAAAACCAGAAATTATGGGGCTTCTCTCCCCAGCACTGGAAACCAGCTGGGGTGGGTCTGGGATCTCTTGCTCCTCTGGGGGATAGGAGGGACCCCTACAACTGAAATATCCCTCCTGATCTTTAATGGTCACATGCAGGTGTGGGATCAGCCTATTCCATGTCTCTACCCTTCCTACCAGACTGGAGGTGTCTCCTTCTGTGTGTCCTTAGTTGAAAGGCTTTAGTTCGGCTTGATTTTAGGCAATTCTCAATAATGGTTGTTTTGTAGATTAGTTTTAATTTTGATGTGGTTGTGAGAGACAGTAAGCACAGCATTTACCTACTGCGCCATCTTGGTTGTCTTCCATTATTCTCATATTGCTCTTTCTTATGGAGTGAAATAGTTCTTGTAGAGTTCTTTCATTTCTTTTTACTCTCAAGTGTCTGGCCTTCCATCTGCATCATTTCCAGATTTCTATCTTCAATATCACTAATTATTTCCTTTGGTCAGTTCTATTTACTATGCTCTCTATTTCATTCTTCATCTCTTTTGTCAAATTTTTCAGCTCCAGGATTTCTCTCGTTCTTTGTTAAAGTTTCAATCTCTTTAGTAAAGAATTCCTTTTGGTTGTTGATTTTATTTCTGAGTTCGTTAAGCTGCTCACCTGAGTTTTCTTGCATCTGTTGAGTTTTTTCAGAATGGCGATATTGAATTCTTTGTCATTTAAATCACATATTCTCATGTCTAAGTTTATTTTCTGAGATTTTTCATTTTCTTTCTGAACTGCCGTGTTACCTTTGTTGTTCATGATAGTTGATGGGTTATTTCTCTACCTAGGCATCTATGGGAGTGAGCTCTGCAGCAGGTTGATAAGAAGAGGTCTTTCTTTTGTTTTCCAATAGGTGGTGGTGGAGCACAAGTGTTTTATTTTCTCTTGTACTGCTCTGGCTTCTGGGATCTCTGCTGAGAGATGAAAAATGCCTTGTATTCTCTGGGGAGGCAGGCCTCTTTTCTGTGTCCAGGTAACCTTGGCCTCAGGACACCACCCCTATGGATGAATATGGTGGGTGATGGGGTCCCAAGACGCTGAAATCTCAGTGCTATCCCTGCAGCCAGATGCTGCGCTGTGCTGCCTGAGCTGTCCCAGTTGCCCCCATTGGGTTCAGCTATGAAGGGTTGAGCCCTGTGGGCTGGAGAAACCTCTGGTGTGCTTGTGGGTTCATTCTCCTTTCAGTAATGGCAACTGCCAGACCTCACCTGCCTTGCCTCTTTATCTCTACCCTTGTTGTTGATATAAGTCACAGTGTGGAACTGCCACTCAGAAACTGTCTTTCCAATTCTCAAGGTTGCAGATATTCTGCTTTGTAACCTGGCACTCGCTGTTACAGTTTCTTCTGGTGCCCATTGCTAGCTCTGAGAGGATGTGGGGATGCAAGCTCTGGAAGGATGGGGGATTGAGGCCATGCTTTGTGCTTAGTTTTCTGCCTGCAATGGTAGCTGCTAGAACACAGCTGTTGCACTTCTGTATTCAGTCTCTTGCTGGGTTCTGCTGAATTATGTGCTGATCACTCAAGCAGGAGTGCTCAGGGCCACAGAAAATGCAGCTGTAAACTGAATCTTGCCCTCCCGAGATTCGCACTGAGCTCCAAGTGCTTCCATAGCCCCTGTTTCTGCTCTTCTCCCTTCCCTCCTTCTCTGATCACCTCAATTCTCCACCTTCACATGTTTCAATGAGTATATCTCTAAGGTATGTTTATGTGTTATGCAGGGAGTCCTTTGTTGAATTATAGCTATTTAATTTATTGTAATTTCAAGGGGAGAGATCAAGGGGACCACTCATGCCTCCATGCCTCTAGTAAACACTTTTAAACCTCTCTGATTTTGTTGATGTTGTACTCTCTGCCTGAATTTCCCACTCCCTCTCCTCTACCTGGTAAACTCATGCTTCATAATCCATTTTAAAGTATTATCTTCTCTGTAATGTTTCCTGAAGCACATAAGCACTTTTGAACTTCTTTACTTTTTTTCATTTTGCTCCCTCTGCTTGCTGAGTAGGGAAATGAGAAAGAAAACACACACTTGTTTACCAAAAGACAGCAAACTATAAACAGTTACCTGAATATAAGGCTTCCATAGGTCATTTTATGGAAACAGAACAAAATGTTTCTCTGCACAACAGAGAAACATATAGTACTGTCATATAATTCACATGATATTACATATTACATGACACAAATAGGACTTTCTTTATAAAAGAAATACTTTACATACTTTTTTCTATGGTAAACAATGCTGCAGTGAAAATTCTTGTTGCTAGATCGATGATCACATCCATACTAAAATAGGCAAATATAAACATTTTTAACAGCCCACTGTGCAATCTCAGGATACTTTTCAATTAAACAGTGATAGTAAATATAGCTTTATTTAGGATTTAAAAAAAAACAAATTTAGGTATTTTTCCAAAATGTCCTGAAATTTTATATGAGAATATGTGAGATTTATTTAACATTTGACAGTATTACATAGGATTAGTGAAACACCACCTATATTAGTATATATCCCAGGACAGTTTTGAATTCACATGATAGGAAGATATCCCTGTTAAGCATATAGATTATTTATAAAAGAAAGAATATGAGCCTGACATTGAACATACAATAGTAAATATTAGGAAATAATGAAATCATATTTACAATATTCCGAGGGTGAAAAGACTGTATTTTAGAATTTGTACCTAACCAAAAAGTTATAAGAGGATTTCTCTCTATGTTATTTTTTGTGCATGATTTTCTTTTTAAAAAAATTAAATTCATTGGGTGACGACCGTTTGTAAAATTGCATAGGTTTCAAGTGTACAATTCTATAATACATCATCTATATATAAAATTGTGTGTTCTGTTATTTTTTAAAATATCAATTACTAAAATTGATCAGAAAAAACTTTAAAATCCATGTAAGTAAATAACCATAGAAACCACTGGGAAAGTTGTCAAAAAACAACCCAAACACCACCACTAAATGGCAGTGGACCCAAATGATTATACTGGCTGGTTCTACCAAATCTTCAAAAAACAGATGTGTTACTTGAATTAAACTAGAAACTGCAAACTAATCTTATAAGAAGAAGGAACCATGGCATATTTGGGACATGGGTATCAGAAATCATGAGAATATAGACTGCTCTCTGAGGTTTACTGCAAAATCTGGGTAGGAGGTATATAGCTAATGAAGGAGAGAGATGCTGATAATGAGAATGACCTTCAGGGAGTAACCCAACAAAGTTCTTCAACCCCCATTTGTCACAGATGGTTGGTCCATCATTAACTGGTATGCCATTTTAGAGAGGTATTTGATAACATGCATGAAAAAACCTTGAAAAGATTCACATCCTTTGATCAAGTAATTCCACCTCTAAAAATCAATACAAGCATTAGATTGTAATGATGGCTGCACAATTCTGTAAATATACTATTAGTCACTGAATTGTACACATAAAATGGGTAAATTTGTTTTTTTTTTTTTTTGAGGGCAGTGTAACTGGCCCTCATATGTGGGACCCAACCGGGGCTGCTGGCTTCCCTAGCCAGCGCTTAACAACCGCGCCACTCGGCCAGCCCTTAAAATGGGTAAATTTTATGTTATATAAATTACACTACAATAAAACTTTTAGAAAATCAATGTTAAGAAAGTATTCTAAGATGCAGGCAAAAATTTAAGCACCATCATGCTCATTTTAGTGCAACTGCAAAATGAAAAGCTGAAACCCAAATAATGAAATCTATTCAATCGAACATCATCTAAATATCTACTAGGTTGACAGTGGACATGAAGAAATAAAGCAGATTTAGACTCTGACCACAGAGACATTCACAGGCAGGTAGAAGTCAGCCAACACAGAACAAATCAATGCAGGGAGAGGAAACTGTGGAGCAGAGGGTCAGGGAATGTTTCCTAAAGGTGGTGCTATATGAGCAGCTGGGACTGGAATTCACTCTGCCCAGATTGTATTGCCTCTCAAGGAGATAAGACCCACACAACCATCATCCAAAGAGAAAGAGATACATTGTCCCCACAAAGACGATGTGATGTCGGTCACAACCACAGCTACTCACTCTCACACTCTCACATAGACCATGTGTGGCACATGGTCAAATGGAAAAAAACAGAATTGAAGATCAATATGTAGAGCATGATCCCATTTATATAAATGTAATGTTAATGATGATAATCTGTTCCACAGATGAAATTGCCTAGTTATGACATAGCCCTGTTATTCTAAGATTGAGAAGGGAAGAAGACAGTGAGAGGAAGGGAGGAAAAATTTTTTATTTTTTAATTTTTTTGAGGGCAGTGTCACTGGCCCTCATATGTGGGACCCGAACCGGGGTTGCTGGCTTCCCAAGCCAGCGCTTAAACACCACGCCACTCGGCCGGCCCAAGGGAGGAAAAATTTTAAAGGGATAAGAAGAGGCTAATAGAAAAGAACTTCAAATTTTTAAATTGTATATTCTGAAAGGGAGAGTAGTGCTTAAAGATTGGATCTGGAACCAGACTGCCTGGGTTCATAGTTAGGCTCTGTACTTATTAGCAGGGTAATTATCAGTTAATTACTTTACTTCCCTGAACCTCAGTTTCTTCATCTGTAACATGGGGATAGTAGTACCTATCTCATAAGGGTCTTATTAGGATAGGCTACATTAATCCATATAAAGCACTTAACGGAAGGACTGGTGCATAGTGAGCACTCAATCAACATCAGTTATTATTTCTTTGGACCAGGCACTAGGCTTAGTGTTTTCTGTGCATGATGCTATTAAATTATTACAATGACCTAGGTGTCATCTATGGAAGCTGACTTTTAGAGAGCCCTTCCCACTTGTGCTACAGTTGCTTCTGAGTTTTGTTGCTTTCCTTTTATAGTTAAAGAAACTGAGGGCCAGAGAGGTAGTCTTGCTCAAGGTACCCTAGCTATATATGGATGATCTGATTCCAAAGCCCAGCAAGTTCATTTTACTACTCCAGAGGGAGAAGAGAAAGAAAACAGAGAGGGGAGACCCAGTGTTGGGTGAGGGGGGAGCTGAGAGGGGATGACACTGGGTTTTATCTCTAGCTTAAGATACCTTTGGGGCCAATGCAGTGTCAGGCCAGCAGAAGGCGGGGTGGGTGGAGCTGAGCCAAGGATGAAGGGATAAATGCCAGGTCCTGATCCACAACACCCACCCGTCCTTCGTTCGTCCTCAGTGCAGGGCAACAGGTAAGATTCCCTTTCAGCCTGGTGCCCTCTTTCTGGTCTACTTGTCCATTTGTCCATCTCAAGGCTGCACATGCTGACTCTCTGGTCTCGCTTCATCTGACTTTGTTTCTTAGAATCTGTCTCTGTCATTTTCTTTCTTTTCCCCTATGTCTTTTCCTGCCTTTCCTTGTTTACGGCTTTGTTTTTTTCTTCTTGTTTCCTCTCCTTTGTTAGTTTTCAAGATCACTCACTTCACTTCATGTCTGACAGTCTAGCTTTCTCTTGTTTTTCCTTCATCTGAATTCTGTCTGTATCTTTTACTCTAAATCTCTCTCTCTTCCTTTCTGTCTCTTTTTTCTACTCTGTATCTCACAGCCTCTGTCTTTCTCTCTTTCTCTTTCTCTGTCTCCCAGGAAGATATCTTGATATTTCTTCCAGCAATTCTCCATTCCTTGCTGACTTGGACTGTCTTTCTCTGCTCAGCTGACAGCATAGCTCAATAAGTCAGAGCCTAGGGGGCCAGAGATAGGGAGGGAAAACTGAGGGAATGTGGAAATCATGGGCATGATGAATTGGGCAGGAAGAGATTTGAAGGAATTGAGAGATGAATAATTAGCAGAAGTAAGGGGAAAAGGTGAAAGAGGAATGTTGTGTCACAGAAAGGGCCCTATGCTAAAAGTCAATAGATTTGTACCCTCACCCTCAGGAGAGCATCGGCAAGCCATTTACTCTCTGAAAAACGGGCTTGATATGATTTCCACAGCCTCTTCTAACTTTAATTTTGTGGCCTTCTAAAATTTTCGGTTTCTGAGAATTTGATTCTCTGCTTTCAGGTATCTAAAATACTCCATGATTCTTCTGTGATGGAGAGAGGGTGCTAGAAAGGGAAATAAAGCCTGATGCTTCCAACTCCTGAAATGAAGTGGCCACATCCCTTCCAGACCTAAATGATTTTTACAAAGCAGGCCACAAAGGGGATAGAGGGGGCAAGGAATGCTGTGATGAATGGTTTCTGTCTCTCTTCTGGAGTAAAGTAGTGGTTGGCCCTTCTGGTCTCTGGGACTACAGATTGACCACTGACATGAGAGGATTTTAAGGAACAGGGAAAACCTTCTAGTAATGATCTGTCATTTGGACCAAAACTTCACCATTATCTCTTGGAATGAAAGCATTGTTTTAAGAAGAGGTGCGGCAAGGATTACCAAACAATGGATACTTAAGTTGTTAAGTGGTGGAATGAATGAGCGAATGAATGAATGTTCACCAGTGCCTGAAATTCTACTTCAGTTAGCAATCTGTTCCTTTGGTAAAGGCATTGGTCACAGTTGAAAATCAAATGTCCCAGAAAGGGGCCTCTTTCTGTAGTAGAGGGGATTAACCTTGAAGTCAGGCTCTCAATCAAGAAAATATGTAGTAATATATCAATCATACATCCACAGTGGTTAAGTTCATTGGCTCTGAAACCAGATTCCCTAGGTGCAAATCCTGGTTCTCCTACTTACTAGCTCTGTAACCTGGACAAGTTACTTAATCTTTTGGGGCCCCAGTTTCCTCATCTTTAAAATAAAGTTGATATTAGTGTCTACCTCACAGGGTTGTCACAAGGATTAAATAAGTCATGTGAAGCATTCCCAACAAGGTCTGGCACAGTGAGTACTCTGTGAATATTTGACTACTAGAATCTTATGGAATCTATGAAGTAATCTAGTCTAATGTCTGTGAAGAAACTGAGGCTCAGGGAGAGAAAGTACAGAGCCCAAATTCACATAGTAAATTGTAACAGGATAAGGACAAGAATCAGGATTGAAACAAGAATCAATTTCTGAGACCTGGTCTGGCGTATTCCTGATATAACCTCCCTTGGATGTACCTTCCCTTTTTCTACATTGAAAATGTAGGGAAAAATATAGCTAACACTTTTTCAGTATTTGCTATGGGATAAGCACTCTTCTATGTACTTTATATAGATTATTTTACTGAATCTTTACAACATCCCTGTCAAATAGATTATCTTTGTTATAATCTACATTTTACAGGTATAGGACATAGATCAGAGTCATGACTTTTCTAAGGTCTCAGAGCTAGCAGGGGGTAGAGCCAGGATTCAAACCCAAGTAGTCTGACTCCAGAGACTGTGCTCTTAATACATTAAGTTGCCTAAAATACTTATTTTACTCAATCTTACTCCAATTTCATGATAGGTAGTGGGATGGAATGTAAACAGAGCCCAAGGTAAATAGACTATAAGATAATGGGTCATAAAGATATACAGGCAGAGTGAGGCAGGGCAAATTCCAGGAAAAGAGTATCAGAACAGAGAAATTGGAACTGAAGCTTGAAAGCACTTGATAGTTCAACAAATTCCAAGAAGTAGTTTATAGCTTTTAATGTCCCTGAGGATATCATGGCCAAAACCCCTTAGAGAAGATGAGAGTATTGTACTTCTTCCATTTTTATATGAGGGGGCAGGAGTAGGCCTTAATTCACCATCATCCCAAAGCAGGACTGGACTTTGCTTGCAGTCTTGGGGGCTTTCCTTACCATTACATACCCCAATGTTGTTATTACTGTCATTGTTGATATTGGAGAAAGGAGTTTACACGAGCCTGGAACCTGGCCATCTGCCTTGCCTGCATCTCCCTGGGCTAGCCACCCCACTTTACCACCAATAGCCGGGGTCAGCCACAGCCAGATGCTCAGACGTGATTCTAGAAAGCAGCTACTCTTCTCTCCCACACCCTGGTCTCATCTGGGGAGTGGTCAAACCCCAATGGAGATAAACTCTGGGAGCTTTATCTGTGGTCTGCAGACTCTGCCCCAGGCAGGCAGGGGAAGGGAAATTGATATCTCCAGATACAGGTAGGCATATTGGATCCAATGCACTACCTACCCTATGAAGTAGGCATAAATACCTTACTTTTGATAGATGATGAAAGCTGAGACCCAGAGAGGGGAAGTGACTTCTCAAGAATGTCCAATAGAGAGTTGGGAAGCTGGAACTGAAATTTTAAATGCTAACATTTATTGAAAACTTACTATGTACTAGGCACTTTCCTAAATGCTTAACATGATGAGTTTTATTTAGTCCCTTAAACACTCCTTGGCCTTTCCCAATTTTAGTGCCACACACCCTGCCCCACATACTAACCTATGCTCCAATGATAGCCTGTGAGAGTTGGAAGGAGGACGCTCTAGGATACAACAAGGAGAAGAGGTTGCTTTGTGAGTTAGGGGCAGTGTGCTTGCTCTGTGAAGTCTGGAAGGGAGGGGTGTTGCTCTCTAATAGGTGAAGGAAGTTGCCATATGAAGAAGGGACCACCAGCTCCTCCTGTTCATTTGTCCCTCACAACATAAGACCCTATATCTAATAGCACTTAGATGTGCTTAGATTCTACACAGTAGCTCTCCTGGGGATGCCAGTCCTGTCCCATATCTTGTCTCTTGATCCCCTAATACTGGATATCCAGTTTCCCCTTTTTCTTTTAATCTTTCTCCCTCTTGCTCTTTCTCGTTGTCATTCTCTGTGTATCTCTCAGCCCTCCCTCATCCCAACTCCAACCCACCTTAGCCACTTCTCTATCTCTATCCTATGATCTTATCTCACCCCCTCTCTGTCACTCAGTCTCTCTCTCATCTCCCTCAACAAGGCCCAGCTCCTCTTCACTTAACTATTCTTTGTTGCTCTTCCCCACCCCCACCATCTCTGGCAGCATTTCTCCTTTATCTTTGTGCCAGACTGACTCTCTGCCCTGCTAGATTCTTTCTTCTCCTGCTCTCAGTTTTCTGAGTTTTTATATATTCTTCTATGCCCTTTGATTGCTCCTCATGTCCTTTTTATGTCCTTTCTGTCTCTGCCTCTATCTCGGCTTTCTCTGTTACTCAATGATTCTCTCTCTCTCTCTTTCTCTCTCTCTCTCTTACTCTGTCTCCCTCTTACTCTCTCTCACTCTCTCTCTCCCTCTTCCCCATCCCTCACCACATTCTCTCTCTCTCTCTATTCTCTTTCACTCTCTCTTCCTCTAATCTCAGTCTCTATTCCTACGTTTCTATATTTCCCACCATCGTTTTGTCCTCTGTTTTTCTGGATCAGTCCTCTTCTCCTTGATCTTATCCCTGCACTGTTCCATTTCCGTCTGTATTTCTAACTTCAGTACAACCACTGCACCTTTGTTCTCTCTCACTTCCTTTATTTTATCTTTCCTAATTTTTCTTTTCTTCTGACTCCTCCCCTACTCTTCTTCACTTTCCTCCATTTGAGTCCCTGTTCATTCATTAATTTACTCCGAAATTCAACAAATATTTATTGAACACCTACTATGTGTGTTTGGTTTCTTTTTATGATCTTCTCACTGTCCCCTTTCTATTCTGTCAGCCTCCACCTCTTTCATTCACCCATAGATTTGTTTCCCAGACCCCATGGGTCTTTGCTTTCACCTCCTCCTCTATCTGTGCTTTTCCATAAGCCAGGAGCAAATCCAAAGTACCAGTCTGGTGGCACATGGTCTGTAGGGTCTAGAGCTTGCCCTTTCATCCTATCTCCTGAATTTACTTAAGCTGGTGCCTGTGGTCTAAAACGCCTCCTTCTCTGCCGGGCCTGCTCAGGAAAAACTCTAGACTGAACCTCAGGAGCCCTGATCAATGGTATCTGTCTGCAGTATCAGGCTGAATTTTCACTTGGCTGAGGCCAATATTCTTTTAAAAATTGTTGGCTTTAAGTGTCGATCAAAGGGTTGGTGGGTTGTCAATTCCCATTTTGGCACACACAATCACACTTCAGTGATCTTCACTACATAGAGGGGTCACTGGCTGTCTGAATCAGAATTCAGGCTTTCTAAGCTCCAGTTGAAACTCTCTTTCACCATTTCATTTAATACTTTCCTATTTCTTCCTCTCTGATGCCCTATTGGTACATTTTAACATTAGAGCATCTCTGGCGAGGGCAGCAAGCATTGGGTGGGAATCAAAAGGCAAAGGATCAAACACAGGGATGACACTTGCCTTTCAGCTAGGCTTTCATGATGGAATCTCATTTCTTCGCATCTTCTGCAGGACTTTGGGCTCAAGATGGTGGCAGCAGCCATGTTGCTACAGTGTTGCCCAGTGCTTGCCCGAGGCCCCACAGGCTTTCTGAGCAAGGTGATTAAGACTCACCAGTTCCTGTTTGGTATTGGACACTGTCCCATCCTGGCCACCCAAGGGACAACCTGTTCTCAAATTCACCTTAAGGCAACCAAGACTGGAGGAGGTAAGAAGAGGCTGCTGGAAAATGGTGAGGATGTCTGAGTCCGGGAGACAAGTTGCCAAGTCATACTGGTCATCATGGCCTAATAATTGAGAGGGTTCATATGAAAAGTGTCAAGACAGAATGAGCTGGCCTAAAAATACACCTGGAATTCTGCCAGTGTTTCTGAAAGAGTCTCACTCTCATGCCCCTCACACTCTATATATTCCAGCCATTATGAAACTACTTAAAATTGCCTAGATCAACTCTATTGTCTCAAGCTTCTGTGCTTTTGCTCCTTTCAAATGACCATTTCCCCTGCCCTTTACTAGAGTATCTCATGCTTCTCATGAGACACTTGACTTGGGCATCATCTCTTTTGCAAAGCCTGCTTAGACCTCAAGCCTGTCCAATTCCAATTCTGGGTCATGTGCCCTCCCCCTTCTAGATTTCCATAGTCTATGTTCTCCCTCCCATCCCAGAACAGTTCATAATGTGTCTTCAGTGTGTGCCCTTCCCACCAGTTCAGAAGCTCCCATAGCACAGGGACCAGACTCACCTATCTCTGTGTCTCTACCATAGCCTGAGATGGAGCTTTGGGATACAGTAGGTCTCAGTAATAATTGTTAAACTGAAATTATGGTTGGAAATGCACTGTCACTTACTCTCTTAACTTTGCATAGACTCTCCATCTTGGTCCAAGAGCCACTGTCCCTTCATGCTGTCAGGACTCCAGGGTGGGACGAGCAATATTGTGCAGAAGGCACCCCCAGAAGTCCAGGAGGATGTGAAGACTTTCAAGACAGGTTGGAATCAAGTTCCATCTCATACAACCTCTACTCTTTTTTTTTTAAGATTTTTTTTTATTTGGGGATTTGGGGGAGGGGAACAGCGTTGGGGAATCGGGGAAGGGAAACAGACAACTTGCTGTCCTTTTGTTCTTCAGTCTAGTTGTGGAGGACTTTGCTTCACTGGCCCATGTTGGTATTATCATGCGCTCTTCCCAGTGAGGCAGATCAGTTGCTGGCCTCTGGACGGCCACTCACGGCGGCTCTTTGCAGCTCACAACAGCTGCCGGCCGCTCACGCTGGCTGCCGGCCACTCACTGAAGCCTATGGCAGCCCACTTCAGCAGGGGCTGCAGCCTATACCGTCGCTGGTGACTCACGGTAGCCCAGCTCCAGGTGGAGCTGTTGTTCACCGTCTTAGCTGTAGAGGGCAGTGTCACTGGCCCTCATAAGTGGGATCCAAACTGGGGCCCTGCTGCTCAGAGCTGGTGTCCCAAGCCAGGTCCTAACCATTGCGCCACTTGGCCTGCCCACAACCTCTACTCTTAATGCTTGAATTCACTTCACTACAGTCCTGAGCTAAGCTAATCCAAAGGCAGCTAGTACACATCCCATTATGGGAAGTCCAGTCTTTCCAGGGGAACCATGGTATGTAATAGCTTAGACTGTGCACTGAAATGCATCCTCCCCAACACACTGAAATGCATCCTCCCCAACTTTTAGCCGTTAGTCTAAAATGATCTTTCTAGAGTGCTGCCTCTTTTGTCCCAAGTGGCTAAATGGATCCCAACAGGCTAGGCTCTCGCATTTAAGCATACCACTCTATGACAATCCAAATTTTCATGAAATAGTAAGTGTTGGAAGCAGGTACATCCTACAGAAGGGTATGGAGCCCAGGTCAACTCAAATGGTGCAGATCACTCAAGATAATCATACTTGACATATGGCCAATGGCCACACGGTTTACATCCTTTATAGGCCCTATGGGGATATCATTAAGGGTAAAAATTTCAAAATTGAATTTTAATGACATTCATAAAAGAAGGATAAGGTAGGTATGCTACCCTACATCTACTGCCCAAGTGTGAGACCAGGGTTACTACCCTAGTTTCCTCAACCAAGGGAAAGTCCTAGTGGAGAGAAATATGATCCACTTTATGGAAGGTTTCCTGACATAGGAGTCTCCACTTGGGGAGATGAATAGGGGCTCACTTTGTAGAGCATTTTTTTTCTCTCTGCTGAAGACATCCCTACTTCATAAACTTGAATTGTCATGTGTTGCATTGAGTTTAAAGATGACCATACAGCCGGCCGAATGGCTCAGTTGGTTAAGAGCTCGCTCAAGAGTGCGAGCTGAGCTCTGAGCAACAGCGGTTCAAGGCCAGCCCGAGCTGAGTTGCCGTTGAGCTGCCAACAGGTGGCAGGATGGCTCAGCTAAATACACAAAAACAAAAACAAAACAAAACAAAACAAAAATCTACTACTAAAGATGACCATACATGCTTTCTCCCCCCACCCCCACCCCCTTTCATGGCCAATGAATCCCATACTCCCTCTTAGACCTGCCCAGCTCCCTGGCCTCAACCACCCTGAGGAAGCCATTCTCCAGTCCCCAGGAGCCAGAACAAATTTCAGAGAAGGTCACAAACCTGATTCAGCACAACATGCCTGGTGAGTTTGCTGAGATGGAAATAAAGGGGGTTGAGAATATGGAAGGAGTGCTGAAAGGGCTTCTGACACAGTAGAGGAAATGGCAAGGAAGCATTCCGAAACCAAAGGGAGTTTGAGTTTAAATGTTAATGCGGGCACTTGCTGGATATGTGTGCTTTGGCAAATGAGTCACTTTCTGTCAGTAGGATTTTAATACCTGCCTCAACAGGAGGAAGTAAAATTAATTTATAAATGTGTTTGTAGCTTGTTATGAGGCCTTATTAAATATTAGATTTATTCCTATTATTTGTTCGCCATGTTTCCCTCAGAAACTCTCATCCTTCATAGAGAGCAAGAGAATCTTTTCCCTCTTTTGTGTGTGTTTATATTCATTTTCATAATGGAATTTGTTTTATTGTCCTAGTATAAAATGAATTTGATTCATGGTAAAATTTAAATAGATATAGGAAAGTATAAAGAGATAAATTTATATCAATCAGAGTTCCACCATCCACCATTAACTTTTTTTTATATTTTCTCCCAGGTATTTCCTCATGACCAAACATGCATGTGCGCGCGCGCACGCGCGCACACACACACACACACACACACACACACACACACACACCCTACACTCTCCTCCACACATGTTTTTATTAGGAGTGTGATCTTATTGTACCCGGAGTTTGTTATTTTGCTTTGTTCACTTAACAATATGTCATGGGCATCATTTCATGTCTCTAAACACAGAGCTGCATAATAATTATTAATGGTTGAAGTGTGTTCTGTAACATGGATACAACATAAGTTAATAAAGCATCTATATTTCAGGTTACTGTTTCCAATTTTGTGTGTGCATTCTTCCAGTTTATTTGTATGTTGGTTTTACATACATATAAATGTACCCAAATATAATATATAATATTATCTTAGACTTAGTGTGGATATACTTGAGATCATCTGTCAATTCCTTTGTTGGGTTGCATCCAATTTTCCCTATTACAAACAGTGGTGCAACAAAAACCATTGAATGTGCCTCCTCATGCACATAGGTAAATATTTCTCTAGGATAGAACTAAGAGGTGGAAACTATTGTGTTGTAAGGATGTGTACATTTTCAATATTAATAATATTACCAGTTAGCCTTCCAGAGTGATGTACCAGTTATCAAAGAGAGTGCCCATGTTCTCATACCCTCTCCAGCACTTAATATTATCAAACTTTTAAATATTTATCAATTTGAACCGTGAAAATTTGTTTTTGCATTTTGATTTTCCCTGATTAAGCATCTTTTTCTACATTTATTTAATTCTCTGTGTATACTCTTTGCCCACTTTTCTACTGGGTTGAAAATTTTTCATAGTAATTTTTCAGTTTATAAAAAATAAATTCTAGGGCTGGCCGAGTGGTGCGGTGATTAAGCACTGGCTTGGGAAGCCAGCGGCCCCGATTCAGGTCCCACATATGAGGGCCAATGACACTGCCCTCAAAAACAAAACAAAAAACAAAAATAAATTCTGGATATCAATAATTTTTTTGTTAAATATGCTGTGGAATTTCTCTAGGTATTTCAGTATGTGCATTTTAAAAACTCTTGATACATATTTCCAAATATCCCTGCAGCAAAGATGTTACCAATTTATACCCCTACTTTATAAGTTGCCATCTGCAACCATCATGATTTCTGTCTCATGCATAGAGTTGTAGAGTTTAACAAGCCCTTTGGCATATGTTTCTCTAATTTATCCTGAAAATATGGTTGCTCCATTTTGTAGTGGTAGTGGTTAAAGAAGTGGAATCTAGGACACTTATTTTAAGGCCACTTACTTGCTGCATGACCTTCGTCAACTTACCTAACCTCTCTATTTCTCAGTTTCTTTATCTGTAGAATGAAATACCAATAGAACTTTCCATATAAAGTTGTTGTGAGAAATAAATAAAACAATACCTATAAAGTTCCTAAAAGAGGGCATTACATGTAAAAGGCACTCATTAAATGTTGGCTGTAATAATATAATTAAGTATTAGTTATTTTATTACTACTACTATTACTATAGTTGTAATAATGTTACTACTATGTGACAGATATTAGTTTGGGTGTATAATATTCTTATTGTCACTAGATACTCACAATTCTACAAGGAAGGTATTATTAGCCTCATTTTACAGATGAGGAAATTAAAACTGGGCTGGCCGAGTGGCACTGCTGTTAAGCGCTGGCTTGGGAAGACAGCGGCCCTGGTTCGTGTACCACTTATGAGGGCCAGTGACACTGCCTTCAAAAAAAAAATTAAACTAAGACAGAGATTCATGACTTGATCAAGGTCATATAACTAGGAAGTGGTTACTAGAAACTCTTTCCACTGAAACTGGAAGTAGTGATTCCAGTAAGAAGGCTTCCACACTAACCTCAGGAAAAGAGATGAGGCCATGCTGGGGTAGAAAGCCTGGTTGCATGTGTGAATAAATAACTGAGTGGATGAGTGAGTGAGTAAGCAAAGGGATGGTGAGATGTAGTGGAGAGTTAATGTGTCCCAAGTTAATGACTGATCAAATAAATAAATCAGTGAAAAGAGAACTGGAGAATGCAAAATCAACAGCATGAATAAAATAGGGACTAGCCAAGAAGTGATTTTAAATGAATTCTTTTCATCCTCATCTCTACTCCTGCAGGAAACCATGTCTTTGGTTATGACCAGTTTTTCAAGGACAAGATCATGGAAAAGAAACAGGACCACACCTACCGTGTGTTCAAGACGGTGAACCGCTGCGCTGATGCATTCCCCTTTGCCCAACACTTCTCTGAGGCATCTGAAGCCTCAAAGAATGTATCTGTCTGGTGCAGTAATGACTACCTGGGCATGAGCCGGCACCCTCAGGTCTTGCAAGCTACTCAGTGAGTAGTAGGATCTGGGCCATGAGCTGTGGGGACACATCCAGAGAATAAGCCAAAGCCACATTTGGAAGGAAAAGGCAGAGCTGGCAGTGGAAATCTGGGTTCTACCCAACACCTCTTTTGTACAAGGTCCTGCAGCATATTTACTTCTCAGATATGAACTAAGTCAGTCAACAAACCATGTTTTCTAAACTCTTGGGTGTCCAGTGCTATGTAGGAGAGGATGGAAAACCAAGCAAACCCACTCTCCATGAGTTCCTACTTTGGCTGCAGAATGAGTATTGCCAGAGATGGTGTGTCACCACCTCTAGAAGGTCTTCCAAGCTGCTCAAGCTCAACATAGCTTTTCCCTCCATCCCTGAGTGCTTCAGCCTGAAGCACTCTACCATCCCCATCCTGCCCTCTCCTTGATCACACAGGACACAGCTCACACAGGATCACTAAGTCAGCATTAATCCCCATCAAGGAAGAGAAACCTACCCAGTTCCTTAGTGTCTGACAAGGGTTTCTTCTTCTCTTCATCTCCCCTCTGATTTTTCCTGGCTAGGGAGACCCTGCAGCATCATGGAGTTGGAGCTGGTGGCACCCGCAACATCTCAGGTACCAGTAAGTTTCATGTGGAGCTGGAGCAGGAGCTGGCTGAGCTGCACCAGAAGGACTCAGCCCTGCTCTTCTCTTCCTGCTTTGTGGCCAATGACTCTACTCTGTTCACCTTGGCCAAGATCTTGCCAGGTAAGCCTGGGGCCTGAGCTTTGTGCAGGGCTGGTATCCTGCACTATAGCATCCAATCTCACTGTCTCCATGACGCCTTTCCTCTATTCTGAGTTCACTTGTTCCCATTGCCCTTCCTTCTTATCCACCTTGCATATCCTCAGTTTCGGATGACTATATCCCTTTTTTCCCCTCTTCTACACATAGGTTTAAGCCCCACTACTGGGGAACATTGCCCAACTTCACAGAAGAGTAACACCATAAAGTTGTCATCTCCTAACTCAATTGGGCTCTTAACACTCATAAACAGTCATTTTATGTCCCCATGTCTGCTTTTTAAAACTTTCTTCCCCCTTCTAAAACCTTCTCTCTTAGCAAATAACCTCACATATTACATCACAAAAAAAAAAAAACAACAGAAGTCATCAGAGGCTCCTTTAACTTATAGCCTCTAAACCTACAAACTTATCTGATTGCTCACCTATGCATCTCTTATTCTTTCATTTTACAATTTGAAGGTGCACTTCTTCTTCTGCCTAAAGCCAATACCTTCCTTTGTACACTGGATGGATCCCACCTTCCTAATCTCCCACTTTCTAGACAATAATGACCTTGACTCATATGCCTGTCATGCTTCCATCACAGCCCCAAACCTGGATAAATATAACTCACAACCTTCTCTGGGTTTTTATAAGCCCAGGATCTGTGCTTATATAATTGCTTAAAAAATTTATGGTTCCCGGGACAGCTGAGTGGCATGGTGGTTAAGCACTGGCTTGGGAAGCCAGCGGCCCCAGTTCAGGTCCCACATATGAGGGCCAGTGACATTGCCCTCTAAAAAAAAAATTTATGGTTCCCAATCTTGACCAGGTCCTCTATGCTCTCTGGCAATCCTGTTTTCATGGTCAAGTGTCCAAGTCTCCAGGGCAGCTTTGCCAATCCCCAATGTCCTTCAGCCCTCTACACCTCTACCTCACCCTCATCCCATGAACATCCCCACAAGTCATCTCCTTGTTTCCTCTCTCCTGTCACAGTGGAAGTGTTGTCCTTTTTCTTGTTAACTAATCCTGCTGCTGATGCTCTGTGTCCCATTCCTCTCTACCTCCTCAGGAACTTTGATCTATCAGTTCCCTCTCTTGCTCCTGTATCTACAGCCCCTCTCTCTCTTTAAAGATGTTTAAGTCTCTTGCATCTAAAAAAAAAATCCCCTCATCACTCTCTAGTTACTGCTCTCTGTCCTCCTTAAACTAGAAAACTCTTTGAGAAGTCTCCACACTTGCTCTCTGCTTCTTTACTTCCTACTGATCCTTCAGCACACTATAAACATCCCCACTGCTTCTTAGAAACTTTATTCTTAGGTCATACATAACTCCAAGTAAATCCAACATCTTTGAAAATGTCTTCACTATACCCCTTCCTCAATCATTACAATTCACCTTCTTTCTATTTCCACTGCCACCATCCTGGCCTAAACAAATACAGTTTTCTTTTTTTTTTTCAAGATTTTATTGGGGAATTGGGAGCAGGAACAGTGTTGGGGAATTGGGGAAAGGGAACAGACAAGTTGCTGTCCTTTTGTTCTTCAGTCTAGTTGTGGAGGACATCACTTCACTGGCCCTTGTTGGTATTGTGATCATTGTGCTCTTCCCGGGTGAGGCAGATTGGTCACTGGCCATTGGACAGCTGCTCACGGCAGCTCACACTGGCTGCCGGCTGCTCACACTGGCTGCCAGCTATTCACGGTAGCTTGCAGCAGCTCACTGCAGCCCCGCTGCAGCCTACGCCATCGCCAGTGACTCACGGCAGTCTAGCTCCAGGTCGAGCTGTTGTTCACCATCTTAGCTGTAAAGGGCTCAGTGTCACTGGCCCACGTGTGACCTGAACCAGCAGCCCTGCTGCTCAGATCTCGCGCTTCCAAGCCAACTTTTAACCAATGAGCCACTCGGCTAGTCCACAAATACAATTTTCTTAATTTCACTTTTATCTTTTTGCAATCTGTTCTTCCCATTGAGCAGAATGATATTTTTAAAAAGAAAATTTTTAAAAAGAAAACCTATCTTTGTTACTCCCCTGCCCCAAACCCTTTAATAGATCCCCATTGCCCTTAGGACTGAATCCAAAAATTTTATCAGGGCTTCTAAAGTCTTACATAATCTGGCCTCTATCTACCTCTTCAGCCTCATCTTTTTTTTTAAATTGAGCCATCCTGCCACCAGTTGGCAGCTCAGCAGCAGCTCAGCTCAGGCTGGGCATCGAACTGCTATTGCTCAGACTCAGCTCGTATTCTTGAGCAAGCTCTTAACCAACTGAGCCACTCAGCCAGCCCTAGCCTCATCTTTTGATACCCATCTTCTCATTCTTTTATTCAGTAATATGTTCATTCATATATTCTTTCACTCACATATAAATCAGTTATGTTTATTCATCCATTCATTCAAGAAAAGTTTACTTAGCATCTACTGTGTACTTAGCCTTATACTTGACATCAGAGACAGAAAGATTAAAAAAAATGGTTCCTGCTCGCAAGAAACTCCCTGTCTACTTGTCCTTCATGGTCCACAAAGAAGTCATGATTTCCCCAGGTAGAAGTGACCCCTTACTTTAATGAAAGGCCACAGTTACTTAATGTCAGTGCAATTTGGGAGACCAGGAATCAACTTCCTCCACCAATTTCCCACCTTCACGTGTCCTCCCAGCATTTCCCAGTTAAAATTCCCACATTCCTTAGGTCCTAGAGAAACATCTCCCCTTCTCTGGACCTTAGCTTCCTTACTTGTACTTTTAAGGGGCTGGATTTCATGGTCATTAATGATCCTTCCAGCTCTGACATGCCATGAGCTTATGTGTCTAGGAAAAGAAATCTAGGTCCTGTTCTCAGGAAACTCTAGGGATTCTTGGGAAATTAAAATTTCCTCCACCCCAAAATAATTAGAGGCCAGACCAGGGTTATAAATGACTGGAGGGAAAGGTGTTGGGGGTCAGAATTTCAGGACAGGGGAGTTCGTCCAAGGGAGAAAGAGGTGTCATGAAGGCTTCCAGAGGAAGGGGAAGCTGAGCAGGGTCTTCAAAGGGAGGAAAGGGTTGGACCTCGGGACCTGCCAGATCAGACCTGAGATTGAAGTGGGAATACTGGGACAGAAACTTAAAAATTATCCATCTGGTTCCTCAGGGTGTGAGATTTACTCAGATGCGGGCAACCATGCCTCAATGATCCAAGGTATCCGCAACAGTGGAGCAGCCAAGTTTGTCTTCAGGCACAATGACCCTGACCACCTGAAGAAACTTCTAAAGAAGTCCAACCCTGGGATACCCAAAATTGTGGCCTTTGAGACTGTTCACTCCATGGATGGTATGTATATATATGAGTGTATGTTTACCAACATTGGTCTCACAAAAACCATGATGATAATGATAACAGCTAACATTTACAAAGTGCTTATTACATGCCAAGAAAAATTATTAGTATTTTATGTATATTAATTTATGAAATATTCACAATTTTATGAGGTAGGTACTATTATTATTTGTAGTCATTTAGATGAGAAAACTGACACACAAGTGCAGTAACTTGCCCAAGATCACAGAGCCAGCAAATGCCAAAGGATGGAGGCATCTGTTATACTGATCTTACAGGTTAAGAAATTAAAGTTCAGAGAGCACCCAATTTATCTTGGTTGACTCAGTAAATTGGTGCCGAAGTGAGTAGTTTTTCATTCTAAGATGTATAATTCCAATTTCTTCACAAAACACTCCTCCCTGAGAAATGATGTGCAAATCAATGATCCCAGTGTCTGCTTTCTGCAATGGAAAATTTCACAAACCATTGCCTGGGAGTTTTCTCAAGGTCCAGTATGAAGCACTGGAATCAAAACAGGCTTTTAAGTCAGACACACCTGTGTTCAAATCCAACTCTGGCACTTAAAGAGTTACCTTAGCCTGTTTTCCCCAAGGTAAAATATCTGGTTGTAAGAACTGGAGATGACAGAAGCCATTCCATCTATTATGATCTAAATAAAAATAAATGACCTTACCCTCCTATCACTTTCCCCCCCAACTAAAACAATGCTCAAATCATTCTACTGCTGCCCCGCTTGAGCAGAAATCATGTATTTTAGGCATCACCTTCTGGTCCTCACTTCGTTTCAATTTGTCACTTTCCCAACTGAAACAAAGGAGAGTCCATGTTATTCCCTGATTTAGCTAACATAAATGCCATCAGCATCATGTAATGGTAGTGGCTGTGGAACTAGACTATCAATGTTCAAATCCCAGAATGACAACTTACTAGCTTGGGCAAGTTTCTTAATTGTTCTGTGTCTCAGTTACCTTATTTGAAAAATTGAGGTGATAATAATAGAGTAGCTGAGAGAATTAAATGAGTTAATATATGTGAAGAATTTATTGTGCACACTCCCACATTTCTATAACTAGCAATAAATTAAAAATATCCCATGACTATATTTCTGCTAGTGAGACTACTCTAATTCATTATTTCTCTAGTGGAAACCATGTTAGGACAATTCTACTGCCTTACATTTGCAAATGAATGGTTCCTTATTTTTTGATGGAAATTCTGCCTAAACTGTCAATCCTAGCAAGGGTGGAATTTCTTCCATTGAAATGATGCTTAAGCCATCAAACTGTCCCCTTTGTCTCGGGCTCCACCTCCTCTGGCTGTCTCCCCTCATGTTCTTTAATCCTGGTCTGGAGTCCGTTTCCACCTGAAGAAGTTTCTTCTGTATTCCAACTCTTTGTGCATCAACAGTTTCCTGAGATGGAGAAGGTATGGGTTCTTATATATGCAGAGTGGCCAAAATGTGTACATATGAGATTCACAGCCATTTAAAGGCCTTATAAACAATTATCGACATACATGATGTCTACAATAACATGGAAAATGATAAATCTGTACAGAAAATTGAGGGGAACATACAGATCACTTCTAATTCACTTTCTTTTTTTAAATTAAAATTTATTGGGGTGACAGGTTAGTAAAATTACATAGGTTTCAAGGGTACAATTCTGTAATACATCATTGATATATCACACTGAGACTAAGCCTGTGTGTTGGGGGGTGCCCTCTTGTCACAACATTGACAGAGATGAGAAATACATTCCCACAGACACATAGAAAAGACACAGACAGAGGCACAAAGTTACAGAGAAAGAAAGTGTGAAGCAGAGAGATAGTCAGAGAGGTAGACAGAAAGGGACACAAACAGTGAAAAAGAGGGAAGGGAGAGAGATAGAGAGGAAGGAAGGGGAGGAGAGAAAGCAAAACAAAGGCAGAGACAGAAAAATAGAGATATAGAAACAAAGATGGAAATGGCCACAAAAAGAGAGAGAGCTCTGACAGAAAGCCAAAAAGATAGAAACAGGGAAGACCAGTGAAGAATGAACACATTGACAGGGCTGTCAATAGCACCTGGCTCAGGGGATGAGTGGGATCTGACATGAGAACTGCATTAACCTGGAACAAAAGGTGACTTTTCAATTTATTTAAACAAAGGTATCTCATACGCCAGTGCCAACCCTAAATGGAAATATACAGACTTGTAGGAAAACAACTACAACAACCGAAGCAGAGAGAGGCTAGAAAATGGCATATAAACAAGAGAACATATATTGTCAGAATGAAGTAAAAATAAAAAGACAGAGGCAAGCCTTGATTACAGGTGAGGGAGGGAGGGAGAGAGAGAGAAGAGAAGAGAAGAGAAGAGAAGAGAAGAGAAGAGAAGAGAAGAGAAGAGAAGAGAAGAGAAGAGAAGAGAAGAGAAGAGAAGAGAAGAGAAGAATGTACTTGGGTGGGAGTGAGGTGACGGCAGTCAGTACATGTATGGAGGTTTAGAATAGTCCCATTGTAGTTGTGGGTCACAAACTCCATGGTGGAAATGGAGCTGGGGAAGGGTTATGATCTACCTCTATTGCTCTACTTTGCTCAGGTGCCATCTGTCCCCTCGAGGAATTGTGTGATGTAGCCCACCAGTATGGGGCTCTGACCTTCGTAGATGAGGTTCATGCTGTGGGACTGTATGGTTTCCGAGGTGCTGGGATTGGAGAGCGTGATGGAATTATGCACAAGATTGACATCATCTCTGGAACTCTTGGTGAGTGAGTGCCTTGGACTGCCCTTACATACAATCCAGAAAGGAAGCCCCTGCAAGACCCTTTTCTTCCTCCTCCACAAAGCTGCAGGAGCTATTTCGGTAGAATTCACAACCTCAGGCTGTGGAACTCCTGGATTCCCTTCTTCCACTCCCTCCCCACTGCAGAGTTGCTAAAAAAAAACACCTGGGTTTCTTGAGAAGACCCCTGAGCTGAGCCAAATAGCCAGGTTCTACTCAGTAAGTGGAAAGCTGTAGTCCTAAACTCCTTTGCTACTCCAGCCCCAAGCCTCATCTTAGCTCCATTTTTGGGCCTAACCAGCTGAAGATCCCCTCTCAGCTCCTGCCTATCTAGTCACTGCATATGGCAGGCCTTGAAAGTCCTATCTCAAAGCAGCAGAATTATCAGCTCTGTCTGCCTTGTCAAGGACAGAAGAAATGAGCAGAGGCCTGGAAAGTGAGTCTGGAGCTCCAGCTTCTGGTGCATCCTTGTGTTACCTGGGGCATGATCCTGTTCCGCTAGGGACTGATAATGGGGGTCTGTGCGTATCTTCTTCCTCCCTGTCTCCAGGCAAGGCCTTTGGCTGTGTGGGTGGCTACATCGCCAGTACCCGTGACTTGGTGGACATGGTGCGCTCCTATGCTGCTGGCTTCATCTTCACCACTTCACTACCTCCCATGGTGCTCTCTGGGGCCCTAGAATCTGTGAGGCTGCTCAAGGGAGAGGAAGGCCAAGCCCTGAGGCGGGCTCACCAGCGCAATGTCAAGCACATGCGCCAGCTACTAATGGACAGGGGCCTTCCTGTTATCCCCTGCTCCAGCCACATCATCCCCATCCGGGTGAGAGCCCCACCCTTCCCATTGCCCTCCCCTCCTCTCTCTTCTGAGAGCCTTCCCACACCCAGCAAACCAACACCTGCTCCTGTCATCAACTCTTTGCTTTCCTGTTAACTCCTTTTGAAAAATTATCAGCCATTCTGGATTAACCAGTGTATTTTGTTCTTTTGCATTAGCTAATATCTTATGCTTATTAGATGGTCCTGATCCTCACAATATTGAGTATCCATGACCTATAATTCAGTGTTTTTCAAACTGTGCCTCAAGACCACTAGTGGGTCATAATATCACTTTAATAGGTCATGACTTGCATTAACAAATAGAATAGAATAGAAAAGGGCCAGCAGAGTGGCGCGGTGGTTAAGCGCTGGCTTGGGAAGCCAACGGCCCCGGTTCGCATGCCACATATGAGGGCCAGTGACACTGACCTCAAAAAAAAAAATAGAATAGAAAATGCTGGAGCACATCACACATACTAAGGGTTTCGTTTTATGAGAAATCTGTTTCACTTTTGTATATGATTATATGCATATGTATGTATATATGTGTATAGTATGGTCATGGTGTGAAACATATTTCTTACTGAGAATTGAAGTCAGAAAATATAAAAATCAAAAGCCATGGGACTATCTGCTATTTTGGATTCCCAACTATGGGTGTTTACTGCCTTTCAAAATGAACTGCTATTTTTTTCTTAAATAACATCTATTTGTGTGTGTCAGTAACTCAGGTTGTGGGGAGGATACTGTTTTATGGATGAGAAAGAAATAGTCACTACTCCTTGGACTAATCTAATATTCCCCTGAAAGACTGATTTTGTAGTCTGGTTTTTGAATTAACTCTGTGACGACAGCACCCCAGAGGTAGCTTGAGGGGTTTATCTTCTTACTCAGAACCACTCCCAAATTAACATACTAGTTAAATAGAAGCAGCATACTTGCTCTGCAAACAGCTTGAAGACATGGTCGCTAGTGCCACCCCCACCCCACCCCCTTAAAATTTGATTACTGCCTCTGAGCAACTCCTTGATAGATATTCTGGAGTTGCCACTGACTAAGCCCCTTATGAAAAAAAATATGTTCCAAAATTCAGTGGTGTTCCCTAATCTGGTTTCCTTCACCTGCTTAATGAGCTAGTGGTAGTGGGGCCAGGGAAGCAGATACTGACAGGCTTTTCTCCTGAGCCCAGGTGGGTGATGCAGCACTGAACAGCAAGCTCTGTGATCTCCTGCTTTCCAAGTATAGCATCTATGTGCAGGCCATCAACTACCCAACTGTCCCCCGGGGTGAGGAGCTGCTGCGCCTGGCACCATCCCCCCACCACAGCCCTCAGATGATGGAAGATTTTGTGGGTAAGTCCTCAACATGGTTGCCTACAGCATTCTCCCTCCTTTCGACCCCAAGATCTGAATTAGTTGAGAGAATGGATGGCATTCAGTTTAAAAATACAATAATTTCTGGAACATCTATTGTGTGCCAGACCCTATACTAGGGTCATAAATGAATGAGAAACAGTCCCTAGACTTGTAGGGCTCTAGTTTGGTTGAGGAGGCCATAGCAAACAAAACCAATGTATTCAAGGGGTGATCAAAGTTTAAAAAAGACAGTGCATGGGGGAGTTCTGAGAGCTCAGAGGAGGAGCCTGACCCAACCTATGGGATTCAAGACAGGCTTCCTAGTGGAGGTGACACCTGAGCTGAGTCTTTCTTAGTGAATGGTTTTGGACCAAGAGAAGACAGGGTGTGGAAGGGGTATCCTAGCAGAGGGAGGAACATGAAGAAAGGCTAGGAGGAGGGTGAGAAGCAGCCTGGGATACAGCAAGAACAGTAGCAGGTGTTATGGGAATGTAAGATAGTAACAATGGAGTTGGGGAGGGGAGTGTCAACCTAGGAGTCTGCAAAGACAACACAAAACAGGGACCAGATTGGGTGAATGGTAGAATTAACTGACTAGCTTGGGTTTTATCCTGAAAGATGGCAGTTTATAGTCAATTCACCTAAAGTTTACTGGATTCCTGTTGGGTGCAATATTTAGCACAGGACCTAGGATAGAGCAGGTGCTCATTCATCTGTTGGGTGAAAGATATGTAGGCAGTTGATGGTCTAGCAGAGGAGACATACATAGACATGGATGGTACTGTCCAGTGTGATGAGCTCCACTGCTCTAGTCATTTATGGCTAGAGAGGGTAGGAAGAGTGAAATTAAAGAGGTTTTATGGGCAAAAGAATCCTTGTGAGTCACCTTAAAGTACATTAGGTATGGTGTAAGGACATTTCAAAATAAGGGAATTCCATCAGCAAGGACCTAGAGGTAGGAAAACAGAGGGTATGCTTTGGCAACAGTCACTGTTTGTCTGGAGCATAGGCGGTATAAGACTTCAAGGAAGACAAGATAGATAGGTACCATTCATTCATTTACTCATTGAAAAAAATCAAAAAAATGCTAGCCAACATTTATTAAGTACTTATCATGTGCCACACACCATTCTAAAAATGTTACATGTATTAACTCATCTAGTTCTCATGGGGTAGAGATACTATTTTTAGCTTTTCCAATTTACATATGTGAAAATTGATGCATAAAATATATAGAAACTGGTCCAAGGTCACACAGCTATTAGATTTGAACTGGGAAGTCTGTCTCTATCTTTTTGGTCATAACCACTTGGTCTATTACCTCTCTGAGCTGATGATCCAGACTTCCGTACCTTTAGCTCAGTCCTCTCAGTTGCTCAGGGCTTCAATTATGGAGCTCTCAGCACCCTCAGTTCACTGAGTGTCCATTTATGCTGGGCTTTTTTTTTTTTTGAGGGCAGTGTAACTGGCCCTCATATGTGGGACTGAACCGGGGCCGCTGGCTTCCCAAGCCAGCGCTTAACCACCGCGCCACTCGGCCGGCCCCTATGCTGGGCTTTTGCAGGAAAGAAATATGAGAGGTACCCACAATGACTCCACCAATCCTTCAAACCTGCAGCCAACCCATCCTGAAATCTTGCAAATATCCTCTATAATCTCTCAAATTTTTTCCTCCACTGAGAATTTTTCAATCTATATCAGTGTGATTTCTTCCTAAATTGCCTGCTTTTCTCTTGCTTCCTTCTAATTCCTTCTCCATACTGACCACCAGAAGGATTTTTTTTAACCTGATCATATAGCTCCCTTGCTTAAACCTCTTCATGTTTCTTTATTAAGCAATGGTCTCCAAAGTGAGGTATGAAAGATGATCCGTAGGTGAGGGAATTTACTAGAATTTTGTTTACTTTTTATCTTAAAAATAGGAAATTAAACAGTACTGACAGTGATCTTTTAAAAAATTAGTTTGAGGGCCGGCCAAGTGGCGCAGTGGTTAAGTGCTGGTTTGGGAAGCCAGCGGCCCCGGTTCGGTCCCACATATGAGGGCCAGTGACACTGCCCTTTAAAAAAAAAAATTAGTCTGAGGTGTACAAAACAACACAGTGATTAAACATTTATATACCTCACAAAGTGATAACCCCTGTAAGAATATTACCTATCTGACACTGTACATAGTTATTACAATATTATTGACTATATTCCCTATGCTGTACTCTATATCCCTTTATTTTTAAAATTACAGTTGACATTCAATATAATTTTATATTAGTTTCAGGTGTATAGCATATTGGTTATATGAAATGATCCCACTGATAAGTCTAGTACCCATCTGACAGTTTTTACAATATTATTGAATATATTCCACATACTATAATTTACATCCCCAATGACTTCTGTAACTACCAATTTGTACTTAATCCCTTCACCTTTCTCGCCCAGCCCCCCAACACCCCTCCCATCTAGTAACTATCAGCTTGTTCTCTGTATCTTTAAGTTTATTTCTGTTTGTTCATTTATTTTGTTATTTAGATTCCACATATAAGTGAGATCATATAGTATTTGTCTTTCTCAATCTGACTTATTTCACTTAGCATAATAACCTCTAGGTCCATCCATGTTGTTGCAAATGGTAAGATTTCATTATTTTTATGGCACAGTAATATTTCATTGTATATATGTACCACCTCTTTTTTTTTTTTCGAGGGCAGTGTAACTGGCCCTCATATGCGGGACCCGAACTGGGGCCGCTGGGTTCCCAAGCCAGTGCTTAACCACCGCGCCACTCGGCCGGCCCTGTACCACCTCTTCTTTATCCAATCATCTATTGATGGGCATTTCGGTTGTTTCTGTATCTTGGCTACTGTAAATAGCACTTCAGTGAACATAGGGGTACATATTTCTTTTTGAATTAGTGATTTGGATTTCTTTGGATACATACCCAGGAGTAGATTTGCTGGGTCATAAAGTAGTTCTATTTTTAATTTTTTGTGGAACCTCCACACTGTTTTCCATAGTGGCTGCACCAACTTGCAATCTTACCAACAGTGCACAAGGATTCCCTTTTCTCCACATCCTTGTCAACACTTGTTGTTTCTTGATTTATTGATGTCCATTCTGACGGTGTGAAGTGATAGCTCATTATGGTTTTTATTGGCATTTGTCTGATGATCAGTGACGTTGAACATCTTTTCATCTTTTCATATGTCTGTTGGTCAACTGTATGTCCCCTTTGGAGAAATGTCTGTTCAGGTCCTCTGCCCATTTGTTAATTGGATTGTTTTTTTGGCATTGAGTTGAATGAGTTTTTTGATCTTTAATACACAGACTGATGATACTTGTTCAGAGTATATAAAAAAAAAAGAAAGAGGCTCTTTGGGGCTAGCCGAGTGGCTCAGTTGGTTAAGAGCTCGCTCAAGAGTGCGAGCTGAGCTCTGAGCAACAGCAGTTCGATGCCCAGCCCGAGCTGAGCAGCCGCTGAGCTACCAACAGGTAGCCAGATGGCTCAGCTAAAAAAAAAAAAAAAAGAAAAAGAAAAAGAAAGAGTATATAATTATACATACATAGATTGGAAGTGCATGTTAAAATGTTTGTACTGATAGAATATATAGTCCAAAACTTGGAGACAACTGATCTGTAGATCAGTCGAAGCTTCTTGGCATGGCATTCAATGCCTTCAACATGGTGATCTCTATACCCTCACCTCTTCTACCACATTCATTTTATTTCTCCAGATACACTGAATGACTTATAGCTCCCTCATTTTGCTCTATTCTCTTACCTCTGGGACTTTTCTAATAACATTCCCTTCTCATTGGAATGCCCTCCCTCAAACCTTCTTCTGGCTTACTTTCTTTTCTTTGATGTTCTTCTCTTAATTAGGCATCTTTTCATTCATTCTTTGAACAAATATTTATTGAGTGCCTACTGTGTGCTAGACATGGTTCTAGATACTGGGGAATTAAGTAGTAAACAAAACAGACACAAAATCCCTATCCTCCTGGAGCTAACATTCTAGTGGAAGGAGATAGTCAAAAAATACTTTAAAAATAAGTAAATCTTGGGCCGGCAGAGTGGCGCGGTGGTTAAGCGCTGGCTTGGGAAGCCAGCGGCCCCGGTTCGGTCCCACATATGAGGGCCAGTGACACTGCCCTCAAAAAAATATAAAATAAGTAAATCACAGTTGACCCTTAAACAACACAGGTTAAAATTGTGCAAACCCAATTATACATGGATTTTTTTTCAATAAATATACAGTCAGCCTTCCATGTCTCTGGGTTTTGTATCAATGGATTCAAACAACTGTGGATCAAAAACAGTATTTTTGATTAGTGGCGGGAATCCACAGATGTGGAAGGCTGACTGTATGCACTCTTCTATGCCATTTTATGTAAGGCACTTGAGCATCCGTGAGTTTTGGTATCAATGTGGAGTGGGGTTTCTGGAATCAATCCCCTGTGGGTAAGGAGGAACTGTAATTAAGTTTGGGGGAATCAAGTTATATGAGGATTTTTGACCATTTGGGGGTCAGTGTCACTAACCCTCATGTTGTTTAAGGGTCAACTGAATATAGCCTGGTAGTTGTAAGCATTATGAAAAAATATTGAGTAGGATAAGGGTGATAGGAAGTGCCTGGGGTGGGCAGGGGCTAGTTTGGAGGAGGGTTGTAGCATTAAATAGAGTGTTAAGGGTAGAGATAATTGAGATGACATTTGAGTAAAGATATGAAGGAGGTGAAGGAGTTAGCTGGACAGATATCTAAGGAAAGGGCATCCCAGGCAGAGTCAACAGCCTAAGGCAGGAGTATCTCTTTTGTATTTGAGAAACAGTAAGGAGATGAGTGTAGATGGAGTGGTGTAAGCAAGAGGGAAATAGAAAATGGAGGACAAAGGAGGCAATGCGGGCCCAGACTGTATAGGATATTGTAGGCCATTGGAAGGATTTTGGTTTTAACTCTGAAATGAAGAGCCTTTTGAATGATTTAAGCAGAGGAGTGACATATTTGACTCAGGTTTTAACAGAATTGCTCCAATTTCTATGTTGAGAATAGACTAAAAGGGACAAAGAGTGAACACAGTTAAATCCATTAAGGGGCTATCATAATACTCCAGGTAAAAGATGATGGTGGCTCAGACCTGATGATAGCATTGGAGGTGATGAGACATGGTCAGATTTTGAAGGTGGAGCCAATGGTATTTGCTGGTAGATTGGACATGTGGTAGGAGAGGAAGAGAAAAATAAATGATAGCTCTAAAATTTATGGACTGAGCAATTGGAATTGCCATCAGCTGAGATGGAAAAGGCTGAAAGTACAGTAGGCTTGGTGGAGGGTCGGGGGGATCAGTAGCTCAGCTGTACTCACGTTGTTAGAGATGCCTGTTAGACATCCAGGTAGAGATATAGAATGGGAACTGGATATACAAGTATAGAATTCTGAAAAGAGGTTTGGGCTGAAGATGAAAATTTCAGAATCATCAACATAAAGATGGTGTCCAGCCATGAGACTGGATGAGATCACCCAGGAAGTGAGCATTAAAAAAAAGGCACAGACAGAACCCTGGCCCACACCTGAGGCACTTCTGATAGTGGGGTCAGGCTCTCTCCTCTGAGTTCCCACCCGCTAATAACAATCCCCACCCCAGGCTCTCAGGTCACAATAATGACACTGTGTTCTTACTGTCAGTGTCATCTTCTTCACCAGGCTAGGTGTTTCCAAGCAGATGGATTCACTTCTTGGGCCACAGCATGTCCTGTACTTAGGGAGTAGTCAAGGCCAGGCCAATACAGCTACAAATTCTGTCAAATAAGTGCTTCCAAATCTCTTATACATCACAGCACCCAGACACAAATGGTAACATTCATAGCACACAATGGAGTAAACTTGTTGCAAGACATCTTGAAGGGTTTAGGGGATCAATTATCTTTGCACATCTGTACTGTGACACAGGGATTAAGACCTAGTCTAACCAATTATTTCCCTCCTGTCCCCACCACCTTCAGAGAAGCTGCTGGTAGCCTGGACTGAGGTGGGGCTGTCCATCCAGGATGTGTCTATGGCTTCCTGCAATTTCTGTCGCCGTCCTCTGCACTTTGAGCTCATGAGTGAGTGGGAACGCTCCTATTTATGAAACATGGGGCCCCAGTATGTTACCACCTATGCGTGAGAAGCCAGCTTCTTCAGATCCCCACCCCACATGCACTTCACTTGAGCCTGCGGCCCTCCTGTCCTCTGCTTTGTTGTATGCTTTTAGCTGACTTGAGTCTGAAAATAAAATGAGCAAACTGCAGCATTTGTAGCCCTCTGTTGAACAGAGAACAGACAACTGCACTATACCTGACTCCCTGAGACAAGTGGCAGAGCAACCAGGAAACCACAGATCACTTGTTGATCTAACCACCCCATTTTACTGATAAGGAAACTGAAATCCAGAAAGGTAGGCAAAAACTACTCAGTAAGCTGCATAAAGAGCTGACATTTGGCAGGGTTATTCGAAATGGCTCTTTCCCAATGTTTTCAGTAAAAATCCAGGGATTAACTCTCACTGGTAGGTCTGGAAACCTGGGCTTCAGGTAGCCCCTGAAGCCAGGAGATAGCATCCTAACCAAACTGCCTGGAGGAGAGTAGTTAGCCAAAACTTTGGAGGTATTTTCCAGCAGATGGAATGAATGAATGTCTTCTTCAATCCATTATCCTCTTTCCTTCCCAAAATACCTTACAGAACAGGACTTACCAGCCCTATTTTCCAAGGTAACAGTAGCAAGCAACTTGTTCAAGGCAATGCTCCCAACCTTTCCAGGTTTCAGCACACTGGAAACACCTGCATGGCATACTTGGGTGTACTTATGATAATACCTGCCTAGGAGGCATTCTTTCCTGACAAGTGCAATTCTCAGCCCTGCCTGAAAAGTCTGGGGCTGATGAACCCATTTCTTTACACCCTGTAATCCATTTGTGGCAGCTGTTAGACACACCAGTTGGGAAGCGCTGGCTTATGACTACACAGGCCACCTGAGCTTTCTGGCACACCACATCTCCGCCCCGTGCTGATCCAACCTCAGCACTGCAGGGAACCTCTACAGCTCAGCAGAGCCCTTCATTGTGAGCACAACTCCTCCCTCCTCCCCTCTCCGTGAGAGCTACATCATCAGGCTACAGGCAGCTGGCAGACCCAGTATTAAGGTAACGTCTCTGACTCAACTTCATAGATCAAAATGTCCACATGACACGGTATGCTAAAACAAAGACAGACTTTATTTAGGCACAGATACATCTCCCAGCAAGAAAGGAAACGATTTAAATCTTCCTGGAGCAACTGTTTCCTGTGTTCTTCCTACAGGAAGGTGGGAAATGGGGTGGGAGACTGGGTCACAGCATTAAGGTACAAAATGCTTACCAGTGAGGAGGGGCTTGGCAGGAAGACGAGTGGAAGACAGGCCTTAGAAGAGGAAGAGACAAGCTGAGCTCTGAGCAAGAGCTGTTTGAGGCCAGCCCGAGCTGAGTTGCCGTTGAGCTGCCAACAGGTGGCAGGATGGCTCAGCTAAAAGAAAAAAAAAGAGAGGAAGAGAAAGAGGAAACAGAAGGGTCCTTGAGGAAGGTGGAAGACGCGAAGGAGGGGAAAGAAGACTTGGTGGAGGAGGTGGCAGCTTAGGAGTGCTGGTCTCAGATCATGTACAGGGTTGACCATGCTGGACATCCCTACACGTGGGTTGGTTCAGCTGGACCTGCTCCAGAGGAAGAAGTTGCAGCGAGAAGAGGGATCAGCAGGAGGACCCTGGGGCCTCGCACACATGTAAAAGTGGCGGCCCAGGTTGGGTCCTGGCTTCTTCACAGTTCGCATCACACATGGTTCCCTGTGGCCTGTGCAGAGGGGCATGGGCAAGGGCCCCCCCAGCACAGACTTCCAGAACGAGGTCCGTACCTCCTTCTCATTCTTGGCCTCTGAAGCCTTGGCCTGCCCCTCCACCACTTTGGCCATCACCTTGTCTTCTGGGGTCTTTGGGGCCACAAGGGTGCCCAGGCCAGGATGCTCCAAGTCTGAAGCTTGGAGACGGCTAGAAGATGACTGGAAGTAGCTCATCAGTTGCTTTTGGCCTCTGGTAGAACCAGCCTGACTTGCCCGAGGCCTGGTTGAACGCGAACGGGCTTTGTGTTGGCGTATTTGCACCCGGGTTTGATTGCTGAGCGGCAGCGCTGACTGCTTGCATACTGGATCTTGTTTGAGATGAACCAGGAAGTGAAGGATTTTGAGCTGGGTGCCTGCAAACTCGGGGAGGAAGCGGGTGCAAAGAGGTGGGCACTGTTTTGCAGGCACAGAGGACACACTCAAGACTGCACCCACAGGGCAGTGATCAGAGCCCATTATCTCAGGCAGCAGGAAGGAGGCCTGGAAGGTGTCTATGACCAGGGTCCTGTCCCCCAGCACATAGTCAATCCGGGTACCATAGTTCAGATGGCGGGCGCCAGTGACTGTCGCCCAGCAGGTGAAGGCCCCCTCCTGCTTTGGCTGGAAGCAGCGGAAGCTATCCATAAAGGGCCCTACATGGGACCCAGCCTGGCAACCCAGATTACTGAGCAAGCCATCCATCCACTTGCGTCCTGGGTCCTCTTCAAAGTATTCCTAGGGAAAGTGGAGGGGAATGAAGAAAGGGGCAGAACTAGATGCCTAGAACTGGAAGGGACTTTGACTAACTGCTTCATTTTACAGACAAGACAATGTGAGTGTTCCAAAGATTCCTGCTCAAGGTCACACAATCCCAAACTGGCAGAGCTGGGATTCAATTTCCATCCTTACTGATTTGTTGTTTGCTTAATCAAAGTAATTGCTCAGAATTGCTCACCAAAAGACTGGAAAACAGGAAGTTAAAAATGGTTGCCTCTAGAAAATAGGGCTGGGGCCAGGAATTAAGAAGACTACTGCGGGCCAGCCGAGTGGCGCAGTGGTTGGGCGCTTACTTGGGATGCCAGCGGCCCCGGTTCGGATCC
This sequence comes from Aselliscus stoliczkanus, assembly GCA_033961575.1. Taxonomy (NCBI): domain Eukaryota; kingdom Metazoa; phylum Chordata; class Mammalia; order Chiroptera; family Hipposideridae; genus Aselliscus; species Aselliscus stoliczkanus. Next base: position 122,817,027 of record CM066737.1, on the reverse strand, counting down.
CACATATGAGGGCGAGTGACACTGCCCTCAAAAAAAAAAGAAGACTGCTGTCTTTTCATTTGAACCCTCTGGCATTATTTGGCTTATCTTGTGTCAAGGCCCTCAATGGCCATGCCTTATTCCTGAGCTGAGGGGCTCCAGGGATCGATGTCTGAATACTTCCTCTGGCTCTGCTCCTCAGTTCATCTATCCATCCACCCACTCATTCAATGCAACAAATGTTCAAAGAACACTGGTTATGTGCTAGGTATGGTGCTAGGGACAAAGTGGGAACCTGATCTAGTTCTGGGGACCAATGAGGCTGCCTTTCAGGTAGTGATATGGAGCTTAGAAGTAAAGGCTGAGCAGGAGTAACCAAGGCAGAGGGTGTTACAAATTCTATGATGGGCCTGTCGAGGGAGAGGACAGCATATCCCCAAATTTGAGGGGATACCAGACTGGGAGCCAGAATAACAACAGGAGATAGCTGTTTTAGTTGATGCAAGTAAGAGATGATGGTCACTTAAGACTAGAGTAGTGCCAGAGGAGACAGAGAAAAATAAAATTAAGAGATGATTTGGAGCTAGACTCTACAGTATGTGCTGACCAATTAAATGTGGGAAGAGGGGTACAGAAGGACAATACTAACACAATGTTCGAGCTTCTGGTTAGAGTAGCCAAGGGGATGATAGTGCCATTTAGGGAGCTGAGGTGACTAGAAAAGCCAGTCTTCTGGGAAGTGGACATATTCTGCTATTTTGAAGATTGTGTTTGTCATGTGACCTGGTACTACTAATTGTCTTTTCCTGGAAGAAAGCAGGTAGGAGGTACATTTAGATCTAGGATACTTCTGAACTAAGGCGAGAAGGCATAAAGGTATATGACACTATCACACTAAGCAGAAAGAACAGACTAAGTAAATGCCTAATAAGAAATGAGGTAGGGAGGGACTGAAGGCTTATTACTTTGTAGTGTACACCCCCTACCCCACCACTCCACGACCACCACCATTATTTCATTTCTGCTCATCTTCCCCACTGGGAGCCAGGTGTATATTTACTTGGCTTTTCTGCAAATTAATCAAAGAATTTTTCTACTGCCCCTTCTTTGAGCCAAGCCCAGCGCTGAGTTGAACTATGCCAGTGTAAGTTCCTGATCACCCCTACTCATGAGGCAAGGCAAGATGAGAAGTGGCTTGTAAATTCTAAGGCAGTGGTTCTCAAACCTGACTGTACAATAAAATCAGCCTAGGAGCTTTTAAAATATACTGCTATCTGGCTCCCATACCCAACAGTATCTGATTTAATTGGTCAAGGTATTGATATTTTTGTAAAAGCTCCTTGTTTTTACATGCTATCAAGAGTTGAGGACCACTGGCCTACAGGGACTCAGAAAAAAAGACAGAAGGGAGGGGATGCCCAGCAATTCAGGGTATAGTGAGAAAAGCCAAAATCAGAATAACTTTTCAATGGGTAGACATAAGATGACCTGGCTTGAGTGGTCAGAGTGTCTAGGGGTACTGAAGATGAAAATGGAGACTGGACACAGACAAGAAAGAGCCTTGAATGCCAGACCTACATGTTTTCTCTGCATCAGAGGTAACAGCAAGGTGCCGAATGTTTATGAGCAGGAGAAATAGTGTATTAGGGAAATGATCAAGGCAATGTGGAGTTCAAGGCACTTCAAATCTCACCTCCAAAGGAGCCCCATCTCCTGCCACTCACCTCCCTTCCCATGTCACCCCCTAACAAGAATGAAATTTGTAGATCCCCATGCACACCAGGCGAATTCTCACTTTGCAGCCTTTTCCCATGCTAGAATGCTTTGCTTCCTTCACCCCAAAGCTCTGTTCCATTAGCTTTTAAGATGCAGATATTTTCAGATGCTTCCCCTGATGTCCAGGCTGCCCAGGAATCCCATCTGGGCTCCCTAGTCTCCTGGATTGCCATCTCTGCCTCAGCCCTAAAGACGCCACTCTATAATTGGCTGGTCATGTGTCCACAGCCTACCACCACGCTGAGAGCTCTGAGGGGCCAAGAGCTAGAACTAAGTGGTAATTGAGTCCCCATCATGTGGCTCAGGGCCAAGCCAAGGGTAGGATCAGTAATGTCTATTGAATGAATGAACAATTCTCAGTGCTTTGAGAATAGCATTTCTCCTTTTCCATGAAGGAAGCTACCCTTGGGCCAAAAAACCAGGACTGGTTTGCTGGCTGAACAGAACCACAGTCAGAAGGCCAGGGGCCTTGAGGGAGCCTTACCAGGTTGACTGCATCCCAGTGGTCAATAGGGCGGTGGGCTGTGTTCAGGTCACCCAGAATGATCACATGGCTGAAAAACACAACATGGGATTGTCAACTGGACATTCAAGAGAGGGAAGCAGGAGTTCTGGTCCCTTTACTTTCTCTTGGGCCGAAAGCTCAGATAGGCCACCTCCCACACTAAGGCTAAGGTGAGAGCCAACAGCAACTCATAGCAGTCTACCTCACCAATCTTACTATAACCTGGCTGCCTTTTATACCTGACCAACCCAATTCTGACCTCCAAAGTTGACATCATTCCCAGTTTGACATGACAGTCTCACTGATCTCTACCTAATGACATCTTTCTGATCCTTCAATGTTGAGCTCACATACTACTTCCTCTAGGAAGTGTCCCTTGATTACTATAAGCCACCCCCACTTGCCTGACCCTCCCTGTGATAACACTTTTTTATTTATTTATTTTTTTGAGGGCAGTGTCACTGGCCCTCACATGTGGGACCTGAACCAGGGCCGCTGGCTTCGTAAACCAGCGCTTAACCACCATGCCACTTGGCCGGCCCTGTGATAACACTTTTTATTTGCTCCCAGACACTTTATCTTCCTCATCTCATTTCAACCTTAAAACTACTCTGTCAGGTAGGGATTCAAATATTCATCTAAGAAAAAAGAAAACAGAGAGAGGACTAGCCTCAGGGCTCTCAGTAAGATGAAGAGCCTGGATAGGTGCTCAGAGGTATCTGAGTACAAAACCCATATTTGTGTCACTTTACCTGTTCCTCACAGCTCTTAGCAGGGCCTATTCAGGTAAGCATGGTGTCTGCAACTAGGCTGTGAAGAAACTCAAAAGACAAAGATCCTATATCCCTTCCCATGGAGCTGGACATAGGGCTGGGCACCCAGGACAAACTCACACAAGCCTTGTTGCCCAGGCTTGCAGTACCTGCCAGCCGCCAGGAGGGCTTCTGCTCGGATCTGCAACAAGCGATAGAAGCGCATCTTAAAGGCCAGCCGTTCAGGCTTCCCAGGGTCCGCATGGGGGCAGTACACATTGATTAGTGTCAAGGTCTTCTCCTTCCCATTCCATGTGCTGAGGAGAAAAGAGCCCCCCCAAGAAGTCATTTTCGTGCCTCCCCTCCCTACACTGCATGGCTTCCACTCAATGGTTGTCTCTGCAATGAGCACAAAGGAAGGGGAGACGTGAATGAACTGGCATACATGGGACTTGGAGACTAACTGACTATGGATCTAGGATGACATCCAGGTATACCAGGTGATGGTACTGCCATTCACAAAGACAAGACACCCATAAAGGGAGCAACTTGGGGTAATGAGTTCAGCGTTGGCTAAGGTGCTTTTGGGGTTCCTGGGGTAACAAGAGAGCTGGACCTCCTGCTCATCCCCCGCTCTATAGAGATAGGAAACTCAAGACTCAAAGGGGAACATGGTTTTTCCAGGGTCACGTAGTGAGTAGCCCAGCTAGAACTAGAGTTCAGGAAAGTCAAGTTTGGGAAGTTTTCCATGGTGAAAGCACACCTAGCCTCAGAATCCCCACACTCACAGAGTAGAACCAGCAGTGCTCAGTGACAGGGGGAGGTGGGCTATTACCGGATCTTGTGCTGTGTGAGGAGGGCCCGACCCTCACTATCCAGAGCCCGAAGCTCCTCTTGGGTGAACTCATCCATGTTTCCATAGCAACCCACGTCCCCATTCTGAGTGGCAAACAGTCCACTCAGGCCTTCTTCAGCAGCCACTGGGGTAGCACTGTCCTTACAGAAGGTAGCTACACCTGGAGACAGACAGGGTACTCTGAGCAGGCCTGGCAGCCAACAGCCTGTTGCCCCCACACAGTTCACCTGAGTTATCTTCATCTAGTGTGGCTGTATTGACAACTCTCCCAACTCAAAGGCCACTGATGGCTCCCTAGAGCCTGGGACAACCGTACGCAAACACTGGAGTCTCAATTACTTCATTTACAAAAGCCACAGATTTATAAGAGGTACAATTCTAAGTGTTGTACATGGATACATGATGTGTTCAAAAGGTGTTATCTATTATCATTCCACATGGACTAATTTGTATAATCTTTGTCATAGCCCTAGGAGGTAGGCATTACTTCCATTTTCCAGCTGAGGAACCTGACGCATAAAGAGGTTAAGTAACTTGCAGAGGGCACACAGCTAGGAAGTGAGCTAGGGTTCAAACCCAGGCAGATTGGCTCCAGAGCTCATACAATTAACTACCACACTATTGTGCTTCTGAGGTCCAATAGGATAATTTTATTCTTCACATAATTTTACATGGCTTTAGCTCTGTGGCCTAAAAGCTCAAATTTCTTATTACCTTCTCATCAAGTACCAGAAACCCTTTCCCCCTACCTGCCTCCCTCACTAATTTAAAGTCCCCATAAAGCCCCATTTACCAGAATAGCCACTACGGTTGCGGCTGAAGCTGAAATAGGAGTTATAGCCCTCAATGATAGCCAAGGGTTCTGTCAGCACATCCCCTGGAAAAAAAGATGTAAGGTTATGTCAGAGATAAAACTAAGACCCAGGACACAAAAACGCCTGGAATTACAGTAGTAGACTAATTCCTTGTACACATCAGAGTCAGAGGTAGGAAAGAAAATGAAGTATCTGTGATTAGAGGAAGAGTTAGAAAGGTGGTGACTAGAGAAGTAATTGATATCAGAATCACGAGGTGGAAACTATGGGATAGGTAGTGGCAAATTAGGTGGGAGCAGACTAGATGACAGGAGAGAGCTGGGGGTGGGAAATGGGGATATGGGAGAGGGAATTGGGAATCTGAGCTGGAGATAGGAGGTAGAAGAGAAAATGAATTAGGGGATCTGAACTGGCTGGAGATGGAAGGAAAAGTACTAAGAGGATCTCAGAAGGGGGGTGGGGGGGAGGGAAGGAATCAGGGGAGTGAGCTGGGGTGGAAGATGGGTGGTAATTAGGTCTAAGCTTGTAGTGGGACATGAGGTAGGAATGATGAGGGGTTCTGAGCTGGGGAGAAGAGATTGGGATACAGATGGGGGAACCAGGGATCTGATTTGAAGATGTAAAAGGGAGGAAATTGGGAACTCAGACCTGGGAGCAAATGTAGGGTGGGAATTAAAGGATCTAAACTGCGGGCAGAAAGGAGGAACTGGGGAGTCTGACTTGGGAGTGAGAGATGGACAGTGTAGAGGGAGGAAATTAGGGGGACAGATCAGGGGCGGGAGAATGAGTTGGAATTAGAGGATCTGAGCGAGGATTGAGGTTGCAGGGAGAGGGAATTAAGGTTCTGCTGGGGACAGGAGATGAAGCGGGAATTAGGAAGTCTAGCGGAAGTGAGAAATGCGGCCTTAAAAGGGAGAGGATCAGGATTCTGAGCTGGGTCTACCGGGAAGACTCTAGAGATGGTAAAGTGAGATGAGATGGATCAGGAGGAAAAAGTTAGCGGAAAGTATGGTAGGAATTCTTGATCGCTCACTGGTCACTTTGGTCTCCTGAAGACAGACGATGTCAGCATCCAGCTTGTCCAAAATGCGCCCCATGGCCATGGTGGCACAGTTGGGCTCCTGGTATGCCACCCCTTGCAGGGGGCTTCGGATCCCATTAATGTTCCAGCTCACCACGCGCAACATCTTGACAGCTCACCGCAATGCCTCACAGCCCGCGCCGAACCTAGGGACAAGAAAACAGCCGGACTCTTCCCAAATTAGCCAGGCCCCGCCATCCGCGCGCATTAGTGAAGGCGTTCTCGTGCGTGCCACAAAAGAGTCAGACGCACGTGGGGCGGGGCTTCGAGGCCCTCAGTTCCCTTTGGCTAAAGTAGCAGACGCTGAAGTGGGTGGTGCAGACGCCTAGGAGGCGGAGGAAAGGCCTGCAGCTGGGCTCCTGCTCCTTCTGCCGCTCACTGGCCTACGCACGTTACTCTGACTGCGTTTCAGCTCTGCACAAAAGTCCCTTTGGTTCATCCGATTAGTTACAAATGAAATTTCACCATCTTTAAGTAAAGAAACCTGGAGCGGAATGGCGCAGTGACTGAAGCGCCGCCCCCAACGTGACATAACGCCGCGCAATTGCGCGCGCGTAAGGCTGCGGCGCTGGCGCCCTGGGGAGAAGTCGACATAACCGCTTGCTTGGGACAGGGGGCGCGCTAAGGCAACTTCGCGGCTGCAGGAGGGAGCAAGCAGTAAGAACTGCTTTAGGAGAATAAGACTTAAGAGAGGTCCTCTGGCTTTATTGGGCGCGGTGTGAGGGGAATGGAGTCTGTATCAAACCTGCCCTGTAGCCATTATTTGTCTTGGGCCTTATAACATCCCTAGGGACTCCCTAAGGACATGACCTGACAGATAAACATTCTCTTGGCTCCATTTCTCAGATGAGTAAAATCTAAGCCCAGAGAATTTAGGTGGGCTTCCCAAGCTCCAAAACAGCACTGTTTCCCAATGTAGCCCGTTGCTCTTCCATATGCATTACCTCATTTCATTCTCAGAACAACCCTTTAAGGGGCATTAAGGCTAAGTAAATTCAACCCAGTCTCACAGAAGTGGTAGAACCAGAATTCAAACTTTTAATCAGCTCAGGGAATATTTTCTGGAGCAATTATTTTTTTGTAATCACGCACTTCCCCAGGTAGATATTTTCCTCTGGGTCCCAACTGCATCCTATGGTCCATTCTGTCACAGCACTGACCACATTGCACAGCTACCATTGATTTCTATTTCTGTCCCTAGACCACCAGCGACTTGAGAGCAATGACCATGCCTTCTTGTTAGCCCCATCCCCTAATATAGGGGACAACATATATTAGAGGAGTCGATAAACATTTGTTGAATGATGAACAAACTAAGGAAAATAGCAAGAGCATCAACCAACAGGTTAGTGACATGTTTTTTGAGAACACAAAAATAGAAATAATAGACATGTCCAATGTACAGGGAGAGGTATAATTTTGCAACCTTAGGTTCCTCACCCAGAATTGTGGCGTGATATTATTTTCCCCTCAGAAGCCCATAGCCTTAGATTCATGATCCTCGATGTCTGCAGTAAAGACCCAATGAGCTGCTTTTCCTCCTGGAGGACTTAAAGGCTACCTTCCAGTTGTTGCCATCAGAAAGTACCTCTGCAAATAAAATACAAAATTTGGTGCTTTGAGCTTTTTCATGCATTGGTGGTTATTGGTTCAGGACTGAGTCCCAGGAGTGTGATAACTACATAAGTAGGACAAAGGAAACGGAGATTTTTATTCCTCTTGCTTCATATTGCCAAATCATTTTCCAGTAAGGGATTGTGTCCACTTACACTAAAGACCAGTCTGAAATTCAGCACACACACACACCCCAATACTGATCTTACTTATCTCAATTGCTGGATTTAATTTCCCCATTCTGCAGTGGCTTGTTAATATTAGTTCTGACCTTTGGGGCAAGGTGAACACATGGTTGGCCTGAAGAGAAAAAGCTCCGAGTGGCTCAGGAACTTCTTTGGCAACTATAACAGCTGATATTTCAACAGAGCACACACACACCCCTCTTACCAAGGGTACTTCCCCAGCCTTCCCAGGGAACCAACTAACTGCTTCAGGCTTCCTCTTTGATGCCACCCACTGGACCTGCTTTGGGGGTCTAAATGCAAGAGAGCGCTGTGTCGGATACTTAGCAATGGAAGAAAAAACGTCTAGGAGAGCAGGTAGGTGAGACAGAAGGAAAAATAGATAGGAGTTACACAAATTCAAATCCATTCTTTAGGCTGCCTAGAAAGGTTTGTTTGTTTGTTTATTTGTTTGTTTTTGTTTTGGCATAGGTGGTCACTTTAAGTGTGCATTAAAGGGTATGGGAAAATTGGGGAAAAGATGATATCTATATCTAATTACCTATGTACCTATCTATCATCTATTCTGTCCTGCCTTTATCAGACCCTGGCCCAAAGGGCAGTTCCCTAGTACCTTTAGAAGTCTCTGACTTGGTCTGCTTCAGTTTTGAATGAACTGGATGATAGATATTATATCTCTTACCTCCCCTGGTGTATAAGGTAGGGCTGCTTTGCTATTGCATGTTGAACAAGCTTTTTCGCTTCTTTGGGCTTCAATAGCCTCCTCACTAAAATGGAAATTGAAGTCTTTAGCCTACTTCCCTCAGAGGGCTGTCTCAAGGTGAAGAGGAGTGGGAGGACAGGGACCAAAGCTCTTTGGAGATATTTCAGGTCTTTGCTCTGTCTGAGATCAGTGATCCTGCTTTTTCTGTAGCCTCCAATACCACCCACAAACCTTCAGCTGCTCTTCTCCCTGAGTGACTATGATCTATGAAGAGTCACACCTAGGACTAGGATGCACTGAGCTTTGGGCCCCAGGCATGGGGCTGAAAATAGTGGGGGGACGGTGGGCCAAGGCAGTAGCTAAGAAGAAAGTGGATTCTAGGCTGCTGCCACAAAAGACCTGATACTTATATATAGGCACTTGACCTGTAAGCATGTGGCCAATATCCCCTCTGCACCCTAACCTACAAATGCATCCACACAACACACTCAAATAATTACTGATAGGGCGACCATAGGGTTTTCTCACCCATCAGTCCTGTCTTGATATTGCTTTTAATGGGATTCTCGCATATACCCCGTACTTTGGGGGGATGGTCCAGATTTGTGGGCCTCAGGAAGTCACACTGTATGCTTTTCTTCCCCAGAGTTAAACCCATTGTATAATTTATGGCTTAGCTCTTGGTTTTAAGTGAGTCTCTGATAATGAGTGAACCCTTTTTTCTTTAGCCAGCTAATGGAAGCTTTTCAGGGAAAAATGTATTCTTTTGTTTATTCTGCTCTGCCCCATTCAAGGTTGAGAAACTTTCTAGATGCCACCTCTACCTTCAGACCAAGTTAGTTCCCCTACCCAGTGCCCTGCATAGCTCTCTGTATAGCATTTACTTTTGTTGAATGGGGATTATTTGTCCACATGTTCATCTCATCTAGGGCAATGAGATATAGATTGTACAAACACTCAAGTGTCTCCTCTGTGCCAGGGCCTTAGCTGGACACTGGAAACACAGACCACAGATAACTGATATCCAGTCCCCATTCTCAAGGAGCTCACAGTAGGTATGTAGATCAGTGAACCATGGATGCATACTTGATCAGATAGACAGAAGCATATACGTAATATGAGAACCAAAGACAAAGTCTGTCCCAAGAACACAGGGAAGGCTTCTCAGAGGAGGTGAACATTGAATCAAGCATTGAAGAGTGAGTCATATTTAGTTAAGAATGGAAGTGAAGATAAGTCATTCTAGACTGAACAAAGGCCCAGAGGGAAAAAAAGTACATGGCATGTTTTGGGGCCCCATGAGTCAGCTGGTGCAGTTAAAGCATTGGGGTCTAAAGAGAGATATGGCTGGAGAAGTATGCTGGGGTTTGATTGACAGGAGCCAGGCTGAGGCATTTCCATAAAGCTTGTTTAGTTCTGCTTCCTCGACCAGAATTGGTTTAACAATTAAAAAAAAAAAAGGCTAGTTCCAGGCAGTCTTAAGTTGTGTTTAAGCCTGGACCCTAGGTTTACCATTTCAGACCCTGCCAAAAGCCTGCTAACCTATCTCAGATTTCCTGCTGCTAAAATTATCTTTCTGCCTCTTGGCAGGATCATGGGGACAAAATTGTAAACATAGAAGAGGGTTCATGTGACTGGCTCAGTTACCTTGGACAAGCCACTTCCCCTCCCTAGACCTCAGTTTCCTTGTGAGGCTTGTGAGAAGGTTTGTAAGGATAAGAAATATGTTGTTGCTTTGTGGGCCACGGAAAACATACATGTAAAGAGTTATTAAGACTATCAGCATTAGCAGAGTGATACTTATTAAGAGACTTATTGGGATTAGGAGAGTTATGTAGTTTTCAAAGTCTAGTTCTGAGATTCTCAAATTCTGAGCTAATCTGGAAGACCACATTCTTTTTTTTTTTTGAGGGCAGTGTCACTGGCCCTCATATGTGAGACCCGAACCAGGGCTGCTGGCTTCCCAAGCCAGCGCTTAACCACTGTGCCACTCAGCCGGCCCTGGAAGACCACATTCTTAAATAAAGCTAGATTGATCAATTAACCAAAGAAAAACCCTGGACTGGGAGAAATCAGGGCCCCCAGTGTTCTACTCCTGACTTGGTGACTTATTTGCTGCAGGACCTTAGAAAAATACTTCCCCTCTCTAGGCCTCCATTTTCTCACCTAAGGGGGCTAGATGAAATGATTTTAGGGGACTTCTGTTTCACAAAACCCAAAATGTAAAAATGATTTCATCTTTCTTGTGGATTGGCAGGAGCTCTTTATTTATTATAAATGTCAACCCTTTGTCATAGTGTTGTAAGTTGCCTTTACTGAGTATTTCCTGTATGTTCAACATTACATTAGACGTTGCAGATTAGCCAAAAAGCTGACTGATCATTTACTTCACAGTAGGAATCACAGTGTTAGGTGATATATATCGAGCATTTCCCAGGTTGCTTTACATGTATTAACATGTTGGATCGTCAACAACCCTAAGGTGGTAGGTACTCTTAACAGATGAATAAACTGAGGCACTAAGAAGTTAGGTCTTCTGCACAGGGTCTCATAACAAGGGGCAGAGGTGGGATTCCACTCGGGTAACATGGCTTCAAAAGCCTGTTGTTCTTAACCACTGTGATCCACAGCCTCACTAGATTCATTTACATTGGCAGTCTCTGAAATATTTTGAAAGTTTGGTATGATTTATACACAACAAATGGAGGGAATCTAACCCTTGTGTAGACTAGGACACTGAGAATGTATTTTAGGGAACTTCTTTAAAGGCAAAGTAGAGCTGAAATCATTGGCGGGCAGGGAGTGGAGATTTCTACCAATAAGAGATTGCCCCTATGCAGCCCAGCTCAGTGGAAGAAAGTTGAGCTTCCTCGTAGCCAATCACTGGAGGATCATTAGGGGGTGGGAAGGTTGCAAAAGAATGAAGTAAGAGCATACTTGGACATCTTCCAGGTAAGCTGTGCCATTAGATGAGTTCTACACATGAAAGCCTCAACACAACCACGGGGCGAGGGAGGGTAAAGTGAAGACACCTGAGTGGGATGTCCGACTTTGAGGCCATTGCTCCCTGCTCCCCACACTCTACCTGCTGCAGCCTCTACCCTAAATCTCCATCCCCTTGGCTTGGCATGAGGATCTTTATCCAGGTTCTGGATCAAATCACGATGCCTTTCTCCCTAGGGCACTTGATTGCAGCTGGTAGCCATGTGGACTTACCATCTCTCCCCCAGAGGTGTCAGGTTTACTCTGATTTATTTAACCTTGGCTGGAGAGAGCATAAAGATGATCAGTTAGTGCCCATCTCTCCAAGAGTGCCCCGGCAGCACATTTTAGGAGGAAGAGGACCTGCAATAGAAACAGCAGCAGAATTCAGGGAAAAACAAAGGTTACAATGCCATTTTGTGGGGGAGTGTGGGGCAATGAGGCAGTGAACCTTCCACTTCCAGTTTGGGCCTTTGATTGCTGGGTCAAAACATTGCATTTTTCAATAGGGACTTTGTGTGTTTGTACTTGGGAACCTTGCATTTCTGATGTGGATCTGTTTCCCTGTTGAAACTTGGCATTCTACTTGAGCCCGTTATTTTATTTCAAAGCTGGGAAAGCTGCAGGGACCTGCCTTCATCACCTTTGCCTCCCTACCCCACATAGGATGTAAGCACATGATATTTGGTCTTTTATTTGCATACACTACTAGTCCTGTCTTCATTGGAGGAAGTGACTGGCCAGACCTGGGCTGTCTTGCTGGCTGCCTTCCTTGCTGGAAGAAACTTATCTCCTATGTACACAGCTCTTGGAGTTCAGAGGCCTCTACTGACCTCTGTCCAACCTCTCCCTCACTGCACCCAAGCCCCCACTGGTACATACAGGAGCAGAGGCAGGCAAGGGCTAGGAAAGAGGAGAGGAGGCTGGAGACAGGCTGCCAGAGGCTCAGAAACCCAGTGCACCTCACTGTCCTAACTCGTCCACCTGCGGCTGTGGCCACAGCAACAAAAGAGGCAGCAAGATAGGAAGTGAGGTCCGGTACCTTTTGGACAGTAGTGTCATTAGCTGTGACACCTAAGATGTCTCGACAGATGGGAGAGCTCACCCAAACGAGGTTGCAGAAGATCTGGATTCCACACAGCAGTGGCAGCAGCGGGCTGCAACCGAGAAGGGGCTGTAAGTGGGGTTTGCTCTCATGGGCTCAAAGGTGGTGGTGATAAAGTGGGTATAGAAGGAGAGCAAAGGACATGCCCCCCATGCATCCCCTTCCCAAACTGAAAGCTGGAATAAATGAGCAGCTGGGTGAAGTAGCTATAGGATAACAAGAGGCTAGTGTCAGAAAAGGTAGAAAAAGAATGAAAGAAAGACAGACAAAAGAGAAATGAAGACAGAGAAGGAATAAGGATTGGGTAAAGACCATTTAATCAGAGGGATTTTGACTGGGAACTTTTTCTCATCCAGAGCTTATTTGGAATGCTTCTTGTTGGAAATTTGACATTTCTAGTTTGGAACTGTTCAGTGCTTAGCCTAAAATGTTTCATTTTGGTGACTTCAGTGAAGTGTCTGAAAATTTTTCCTATCTGATAGTGCTTGGGTGAAATAAGGTGATGATTCCTGGAATCGTTTCTCAGGGGACAGGTGCTGGGTACACAACAGTGCCATGTCATTGGTGAGTTTTGCCCGTCCTGTTTCTCAAGCCTCTTCTAATAAATCTATATCTGACTGGGTTGGGAAAGTCTGGGTGTCCTGTCTCCTGGATTGGCTTCCTGGGACATATGAACACTTGTTGCTCTACCCAGAGAGAGGAAGAAGACAATCTTCTTAGTGACAGCCTGTTGATGTAACGTTCACTAGGAAAATTTAAGAAAGAGAAGAGGCAAAGGAAAAGCAAACAAAACCTGTAAATATATTTTTTTAAAAACTGGAGTATACCATTTCCCACAGATAACAGGGGACAGTTGTGGACCAAGGTGATTTCAGCCCAAGGATTATGGCCTGAGGAGCCATAAGGTGGGTGGAGATAAGATAGCTATGGACTGTACGACCCAGACATCTCAAGGACCAGCTGACCAAGCTTCCACTATGCTAATGTTCGAGGAGGTCTAGGGTAAAAGCTAGCTGGGGAAGAGGTAATTGCTTAGAGGATACAGGAAGATGTAGAATGGTTCTGTTGTGTTTTTTTGGCTGTAACTATTGTCACTTTATTTTATATATGTTTTTATTTCCAATTATAGTTGATATTCAATATTATTTTATATTAGTTTCAGGTGTACAGCATAGTGGTTTGACATATAATTTATGAAGTGATTCCCCAATAAGTCTAGTACCCACCTGGCACTATACATAGTAAATACCATATTATTGATTATATTCCCTATGCTGTACTTTATACCTCCGTGACTATTTTGTAACTACCAATTTGTGGATGTTAAATGTAGTGTATAGGATATAGAGTGTGGATGGAAGAAGAAGAGAAAGAGAGGGAGAAAACCCAGCCTCCTGTTCTCCTCCCTTCTTCTTTCCACCAGCAGTTTTACTCATTCATCTGGAGATCTAGGAACCTGGATGAGACAGAATTACACCCCACCTTCACCAACCCAGCCACCCTTCATCCTTTCTAAGGAGCTTTTGGGTTTAGCTGGCAATCAGGCAACCCACTCTCTGCATACCTCACTCCTCCAGATTTAGTACCCTTATATTCCTGGAAACTATGTCTTTCAGGCTGGGGGAATAATATACATAAATCACCTAATATAGTTTCTGTCACATAAAGGGTACAAAATAAATACATGTTCACTTTAGTTCTGAGCGTCTATTTCCTCAGTTGTAAAACAGTATTAATATCCACCTGTCCGTGTTGGAGTGATTCAGAGGTTCTGGATTCAGGCTGCTTAGGTTTGAGTCCCAGATCCTGCATCTGTGACCTTGGAGAAGTCTGTTAACTTCTTTGTGCTTCCATTTACTGAACTGTAAGAAGTCAGTAATAGTGTTGTTGTGAAGATTAGAGAGCTGAAGCATATAAAATGCTTATAATTAGTGTCCAGTTCATAGTAAGCACTCAATAAATATTAGTTATGATTATGTAAACAAGAAGGTAGGTTTGTGGTCTTTTTGTCCATCACATCTTCAGCTTCAAGCCCAGAACATAGCACATAGCACATGCTCAGGAAATGGTCACTCTGTGCAATTTGCACTCTACTACTCACCATAGCCAAGCATAGGGCTCCGTGTGTACAAGACTCATTAGTGATTGATTGCATTATGTCAGAGCACAGATGCAATAAATCTAGGTAGCAGTTGCCATGTCCTGCCCCGGACAAAGTCTGCCTCACCGTTTGTTTGTTGTTTCTTTTTGCTGGGGAGACCAGGTTATTTACCCCAGAAATATCTGAATCATCTTTTTCTTGAAGCATTCTCTCTAGAAGACCTGCCTGACCCCAAAAAGCAGTGGTAGGGGAGAGGAGATACACAACCACTTAATGAAGTTGTTCTGAGAATTAAATGTACGAGGACTGACAATTACATTTGCGAACTTGCCGCTGTGCACTTAAATTGGCAGCACTATACAAACAGCTCAGTAAAGTTTCATAACCTTGGTATATCAGTGTCTCACAGCTGTGTTCCTGTCTATGTGTGGCGGTGTCTTGCTGAGTGGCGTTTCTTATTGTTGTTGCTTGTTTTTGTGTGCTGTTGCGAGAATGTTTGAGCTTGAATTAGAGCAATGAACAAACATTAAATTCCTTGTGAAACTTGGCAAGAGTGGAAGTGAAATCAGGGACATGTTAGTCCAAGTTTATGGGGATAATGCCATGAAGAAATAGCAGCGTACAAAATGGATTAAACATTTTTCTGAGGTGAGAGACCACGTCACTGATGAAGAGAGGTCAGGGTGGCCAATAATGAGCAGAACTGATGAAAACATTGCAAAAATTCTTCGAATTGTGCATCAAAATTGTTGGCTGACTGTGAGAAGCATAGCAGACCAAGTAAGCACTGATAGAGAAACAGTTAGGAAAATCTTAACTGAAGACCTTGACATGAGAAAGCTGTGCGCAGAATGGTCCTGAAGAAGCTCACCGATGAACAAAAGCAAAGGAGAATGAAAGTTTGCCAAGACCTTTTGGAGAGGCAAAATGAGGTTTTGGGCCATGTTATCACTGGTGATGAAACATGGGTGCACCAATACGACCCTGAAACAAAGTGTCAAAGTGCACAATGGAGGTCACCCAATTCTCCACAACCAAAAAAGTTCTGTGAGTCCAAATCAAGAGTCCAAACGATGTTGGTAACCTATTTTGACATCAGAGGGATTATTCATTATGCACTTGTACAAACTGGAAAAACAGTTAACCGAGTCTGTTATTTGAAAGTGCTGAAAAGCCTGTGTGAAAACGTTAGACAAAAACAACCTAAGCAACACCAACAATTCATGGCTCTTGCATCATGACAACGCACCAGCTCACATGGCACTGTCTGTAAGGGAGCTTTTAGCCAGTAAACAAATAACTGTATTGGAACACCCTCCCTACTCACCTGATCTGGCCCTCAATGACTTCTTTCTTAATCTGAAGATAAAGTAAATGTTGAAAGGAAGACATTTTAATGACATTCAGGACATCAAGGGACATATGAAGACAGCTCTGATGGCCATTACAGAAAAAGAGTTCCAAAATTGCTTTGAAGGGTGGACTAAGCACTGGCGTCGGTGTATAGCTTCCTAAAGGGAGTACTTCGAAGGTAACCATAGTGATAGTCAGGAATGAGATATGTAGCTCTTTTTCTAGGATGAGTTCGCAAACTTAATTGTCAGACCTCATGTTAACATGTAAAGTACTTGAATAGCTGTGTATATTCATTTGTGACTTGTTTTTCTCACTGACCTGTATGTTTTGCTTGCCATCTATATTATTGTTTCACATAATTGTAGCTTGTTTATTCTCCTTGCTGTGTAATATTACATTTTGTTAATACCCCACGATTTATTTATCTTACTGTTTATGAGCATTTAGATAGTTTCTAGTTGTTGGTTATTAAATGCAATTAAATGAAATGAAAAATTTTGTCCCTATAAATTTTGGAATAAGCTTATCTTGTTACACCAAGTTATACACACACACACACACACACACACACACACACGAGAAAAAAAGATCGGTATTTTGGTTAGAATTACATTCAACCTGTAGATCAATTTAAAGAAAATCAACATCTTTTTCTCTCCATTAGAGTTTTTCATGTTATTTCAGGGAAGTTTTGTAATTTAAAATGGCTTGCACAATATAGTAAACAATGTTGTTTCTTATTCTTGTTGCTATTGTAAATAATAACTTTTTAGAAAATTACATTTTATAGAAGTTTATTGCTAATGTATATAAATATAATTTGATTTTGTATATTGTATTTGTAACTAGCAAACCTGATCAACTTATCAGCTTTGTTAATTTGTATGAAAATGAGTTACCTTTTTTCCCCTCCAATCTTTTTTTATTTTTCTTTGTAGTTGCTTTTTCATATATCACTGCACTGCTAGGACCTCCTAACTCTAATACACTCACATCGTTTTCAGTACAATGTTGAGTAGAAATGTTAATAGTGTGTATTCTTATGTTCATCCTAATTTTAAAGGGAATGTTTTTAAAGTTTCACCATTGAGTAAGTTTGCTGTCGATTTTTGGAGATGCCATTGAACAGGTTAAGGAAGTTTAGTTTATTCTTAATTTGCCAATGGCATTATTTTAAATGAGTAGATACTGAATTTTATTAAAGGTGCTTTCTGCATCCATTGAGAAGACATGTTGATTGTATATTTTAATCTGTTAGTGTGAATTACATTAGAGATATTTTATTATATTGAACTAATCTTTCATTCCTAAGATAAAAACTGCTTGGATTTAATTTGTTAATATTTTGTTTAGGAATTTGTCATTTTGTTCATGAATGAGATTGGCCTGTATTTTTCCATTCTCATGTTTCCCTGTTTAATGTTGATGTCATAAAATAAAGTGAGAACTATTTCCTTTCATTCTATTTTCTGACAGAAATTGTCCAAGGAACTACCTGTTCTTTAAATATTTGGCACAACTTTCATGTAAAAACATTGGGGCCTGGCGTTTTCTTCATAAGAAATATTTTAACTGATATAATCTTTTAAATAATGATTTAATCACTCCAGTTTGCTATTTCTACTTGTCACTTTTAAGTTATGGTTATCTAGAAATTTTACTATTTGACATAACTTTTCAAATTTATTTACATAAAATTCTTAAAGATATTTGTACTTTTAAAAATCCCTGTTGCATTTGCAGTTATATCCTCTCTTTTTTTCTAATATTAATTATTTGTACCTTCTCTTTTTTTCTCTTGATCAATCTTACCAGAAGTTTATCACTTTTATAAGTTTCTTGTGGCACTTTGATTCTTTCTGTTGTCTTTGTTTTCTATTGAACTATTTTTCTCATCATTATTCTATTTCTTTCACTGTTTTTGGATTTATTCTGTTCTGTTTTAGTCTCTGGAGTTGGATGCTCAGCTCATTAGTTATCAGTTTTTCTTCTTTTTACATATAAGCATCCTATGTTATAATTGGACTATTAAACAGGGATGATATTCCACAGATGCATAATTGTATGGACATATGAGTTTGTAAAATATTTCCAGAAAATATAGTAAGTAGTCACAGCTCTGGGGTTTCTTAGTTTCTCCACCACTTACCCCCTTGCTCTGACCACCTCAGTTCCTTTCCCAGGACTGCTGGGACTTACTGATTATCATCTAGCAACTAAAGTATCAATGCCTGGCACAGCAGGAGGCTTCCTGTAATTGGTGTCAGCCCTTAGAGCAGGGCTATCTTCTGTTTTAACAGATCAATGCCCTTGCCATTTCCAGTTTGAGTCCATTCTCTTCAGAGAACAAATTTTCTATGATTTCAATTTGTTGAAATCTACCAAGGTTTGCGTTATGGACAAACATATGAAAGGTTTTGGTGAATTTTCCATAAGGACTTGAAAAAAATGTGCATTTTACAGTTGGGTTCAGTTTAGTATATACTTAAGTCATGTTTATTTATCTGGCTCAAATGCCCTATATTCTTCTGGGGTTTTGTATGCTTATCGATATACAAAATTTGTTAATGTTTCCTTGTAACTACATCAATTTTGGGCTTTGTAAATTGTTACAAACAAATTTAGAATTACTACATATTCCTGGTGACTTGAATATTTTATTGATGTTCAACGAGTTTATTTCTGATAATCTAGTATGTTGGCATTTTGCCCTGTAATCCATTTTTTGTGATATATATAATACATATATATAAAACATATACATATGTTTTATTTAGCATATTAGCCTGGTATATCTTTTCTTATACTTTAAAAATTGTTTTAATAGAGATATAATCCACATACCATAAAATTCATCATTTTAAAGTGTACAACTTTGGAGATTCAAGATGGCAAAGTAGATAAACACTGTGCTTGCCTCATCCCGTCAACACATCAAAACTACAATGAAATTATAGAACAATCAACCTGGAGAACCTTCTGAAGTATAGCTGAACAGAAGTTTTATAACTAAGGATATAAAGAAGAGACTGCTAGGAGGGGCAGAGATGTGAAACAGGTGGTCCCCCAACCTCGGTCTGGTGGATGAAACTTGGGAGGGATATCTCAGCCACAAAGGTTTCCCACGGAGGAGCAAGTGACTCCAGCCCCACACCAGGCTCCCCAGCCCAGAGTAATGGTGCCAGGAAGAGGAGCTCCCACAACATCTGGCTGTGAAAAACAGTGGGGATTGTGAAAGTCTGGGCGGGACGGAAGCCTGCAGGAAACACAGATGTCCTCTTAAAAGGCCCACACAGACTCACCTACAGGCACAAACCCTGGACTATGGAGGAGGGACACTGACTCTGGGGCATCAGAGACATATGGTGGGCTGACCGAGGTGTGTGCCTTCATGGTGAGGGCTGGAAGATAGTTGTCATTTTCCCTGTATGGGGTACTTCTCCCATGCATCTGGCAGAGACGTGCCATCTTTCCTGTGTTGAGCCCTCCCACCACCATGGCCAAATCTGAATCTGAATTGGTCTGGTGAGCTCTGCTTGCTCCACCCTGGTGACTTACTGAGACCCCTCCACACCCAATTTGTATTGCATGGGGCTTTTTCAGTGGCTGAAACTTAAAGGAGCCAGCAATCAGCAGTAGTTCTCAGTGTGTTTCTCCTGTGTTTTCTTTTAGAAGTTTTATAGTTTTATATTTTATATTTAGGCCAATGGTCAATTTTGAGTTACTTTTTGCATAAGATAAAAGATGCTTATTTTTTGCATATGGACTTCCAATTGTTCTAGCACCATTTGTTGAAAAGATTTTATTTTCTCTATTGGATTGCCTTAGACCCACTAAATATAGTCAAGTAATTTTGGACAATTTCTAGGCTTTCTATTCTATTTCATTTGTCTATTTGTCTATCCTTTTGCCAATACCATACCATCTTGAGAACAGTAGTCCCCTTATTTGCAGGGGATACATTCCAAGACTCCTAGTGGGTGCCTGAAACTGCAGCTAATACCAATCCCTATATATATTATGTTTTTTCCCTATACATACATCCCTATGATAAAGTTTAATTTACAAATTAGGCACAGTAATAGAGTAACAACAACTATTAATAGTAATAAAATAGAATAATTATAGCAATACACTGTAATAAAAGTTATGTGAATTTAGTCTCTCAATCTCAGAATATCTTATTGTACTATTCTCACCCTTCTTTTGCTTGTGGTGATGTGAAATGAGATGACACAATGCCTATATGATGAGATATAGTGAGGTGAATGATATAGGCATTGTGATGTAGTGTTAGGCTACTATTGATCTTCTGACCACATGTCAGAAGGAGAATCAACTGTTTTGGGTGATCCTGGATTATTGTGTCATGATTATGTTGATGGTTGGATGTCAAATCTGATGATGTCAATGCTTAGGGATCCTTAATAGTTCAATGGCGTTTTGCCAAAACTTTTTGGATGAACATTGTAATTGGAAGTTGTCATCTCTTTCTTAAAGGAAGAACTTTATGGCTACTCTTTGGCATACCTGAATTTCCAGCACCATTACTCTTGTACATTGGAGCCACTATTAAGTAAAATAAGGGCTATTTGAACATAAGCAGTGCAATACTATATTAAGTCTATCTGATAAGCAACATGGCCATGGATGGGTAGCATATACAACATAAAAATACTGGACAAAGGGATGATTTATGTCCCAAGAGGGACAGAGTAAGGCAGTGCAAGATTTCATCACCCTACTCAGAACTGCATGAAATTTAAAACACGATTGTTTATTTCTGGAATTTTCTATTTAATACTTTGGACCACAATTTACCATGGGTAACTGAAACCACAGAAAGCAAAACCACAAATAAAGGAGGACTACTATACTTTTGCTTTATAGTAAGTCTTTTTTTTTCTTCTGAGGGCAGTGTCACTGGCCCTTATATGTGGAACCTGAACCGGGGCCGCTGGCGTCCCAAGCCAGCGCTTAACCACCGCACCACACGGCCGGCCCTATAGTAAGTCTTAAAATCAGGTAGGGAGTTTCCTTCAAAATTGTTCTTATCTTGCAAATTATTTTAGCCATTCTAGTTACTTTGCCCTTCCATATTAATTTTAGAATCAGCTTGTCTATATCTTCAAAGAATCCTGGTGAGATTTTTGGTAGGTACTGTGTTAAACTTATAGATCAATTTGCAGAGAATCAGCGTATTGACTATTTTGAGTCTTCCAATCCATAAACATTGTGTCTTTCTTTTTATTTAGTTCTTTGATTTCTTTAAGCAGCATTTTGTAGTTTCAGCATATACATCCTATATAGGTTTTGTTAGTATTATACCTAAGTATTCTATCTTATTAGAGCTATTTTAAATATTTACTTTTTATTTTGGTTTTGAATTTTTCATTGATTGTTGACAGTAATGATTGTCTTTTGTGGGTTGACATTGTATCCTGTGAACTTGATAAACTCATTAATTAGTTCTAGGAGGATTTTTGTAGATTCTTTGGGATTTTGTACATAGACAATAATGGTGTCTGTGAACAGAAACAGTTTTATTTCTTCCCTTACAATCTGTATGCCTTTTATTATTATGCCTTATAGTATTCAGTAGGAGTTCCAGTACTATGTTGAATAGTAGTCATGAGAGTGGACATTCTTGCCTTGTTCCTGATATTAGGAAAGCATTCAGTCAATCAACATAAAATATAACGTTAGCTGTAGGAGTTTTTCTTTTTGTAGATATCCTTTATCTGATTGAAGAAATTTCCTTATATTCTTAGTTTGCTGGGAGTTTTCATCAGAAATGGATGTTGGGGGCCAGCCGAGTGGCTCAGTTGGTTAAGAGTTGGCTTAGAGCACATGCTCTATGCAACAGGGCAGCCAGTTCGATTCCCACATGGGCCAGTGAATGCTGCGCCCTAGCTGAGCTGTTACTGAGCTGCTAACAGGTGGCAGGATGGCTCTGCTGGTGTAACAGCAAGATTGCCTGTTCAATCGTGGGCTACGTCCACCAACAACTAAAGATTGAACTCGGCACCTTGAGCTGAGCTGCCGCCCAGATGGCTCAGTGGATAGGGCGTGCACTCTTAACAACAAGGCTGCTGGTTCCACTCCCACATGGGATGGTGGCTACACCCACCCGCAACTAAGATTGAACACAGCACCTTGAGCTTAGAGGCCACGAGCTGCTGACGGGAAGCCAGATGGCTACTGGCACCCTCCACAATGATTGAAGAACAACTTGGCTGTTCCCTCTCCCAATTCCCCAACACTGTTCCCCTCCCCCAATTCCCCAATAAAATCTTTTTAAAAAAGTAATGAATGTTGTATTTTCTCAAAAGTTTCTTTTTTCACTTTTGATACCTTTTATACTGATTTATTGTCATATGTCGACTCAGCTTTGTTCATGCTATAACTTACATTGATAAAGAACTATATAATCAATAAATTTTTTTAGTATGATATAAACTCTTAAAAATGTTAGCAGTGAAGGACCAGCCGAGCGGCGCGGTGGTTAAGAGCTGGCTTGGGATGCCAGCAGCCCTGGTTCGGGTCCCACATATGAGGGCCAGTGAGACTACCCTCAAAAAACAACAACAAAAACAAAAAACAAAAACAAAAACAAAAATGTTAACAGTGAAGGAAGTATACCAAAATATTAACAGTGGTTATATCATGATTCCATTTTAATTTTAATTTTGTTCTTTGCTCTTTATTGACTTCCCAAATTTCCCATAATAAATACGTAGCACTTAAAAAAAACACATACTTGGTTGTGGTGTATTATTATAGTAACCTCCCACCCCCGTCATCTGCAATTTCACTTTTTGTGGTTTCACTTACCCAATTGAAAGTATTAAATGGAAAATCCAGAAATAAATGATTTATGATTTTTAAACTGTATGTTGTTCTGAGTAGTGTGATAAAATCTCACACCATCCCACTCCATCCCACCTGACACATAAATCATCCATTTGTCCACCATATCCGTGCTGTGTACACAACCCACCTGTTAGTCACTTAGTATGTGTCTCAGTTATTAGATGAACTTTTATGGTATTGCAGTGCTTGTGTTCAAGTAACCCTTATTTTACTTAATAATGGCCCCAAATTGCAAGAGTAGTGATGCTGGCACTTTGGATATGCCAAAGCTGTAAACTGTTTTCTTTTGGTAAAAAGGTGAAAGTCCTCAATCTAATAAGGAAAGAAAAAATTGTATACTGAGGTTGATGAGATCAATGGTAAGAACAAATATTCTATCCATGAAATTGTGAAGGAGGAAAAAGAAATGTGTGCCACTTTTTCTGCCACACCTCAAACTGCAAAAATTACAGCCACAGGGTGTGACAAGTCCTTAGTTAAGATTGAAAAGGCAGTAAATTTGTAAGTGGAAGACATGGGCAGAAAATGTGTTCTGATTGATGGCAACGTGTTCTGCCACAAAGCGTTGAGCCTACATGAAGACTTCAGAAAGGGATCCCCTTAAATGAGTGACACTAAGCCATTTACTGGAAGAAGAGGATGATTACACAAATTCAGGAATAGATTTGGCCTGAAATATATAAAACTTGGGGGAGAGAGAAAGAAAGAGAGAGAGAGAGAGAGAGAGAGAGAGAGAGAGAGAGACCATTCACATAACTTTTATTACAGTATATTGTTGTCATTATTCTATTTTATTATCAGATGTTGTTGTTAATCCCTTGCTTGCCTAATTTATAAATTAAACTTTGTCATATGTATGCATGTATAGGAAAAAACAGTATATATAGGGTTTGGTACTACCTGTGGTTCAAGATACCCACTGGGGATCTTGGAATGTATCCCCCATGGATAAGGGGGACCACTGTATTGATTTTTATATATGGCCAAATCTTATTTGCCAGTTTTTTGAGAATTTGCATGTCTATGTTCATGAGAAATATTGGTTTATATTCTCTTTTTTGGTACTTTTTAAAATAGTGTTTGTGTCAAGGTAATGCATGCCTCAAAAAATAAGTTAAGAAGTATTTTTTTTCTGTTTTCTGGTTCCTAAATAGATTATATAGACTTTACAGCCTATATTTGGGCAATGAGATTTTTATTCCAAAATGTATTTGGCTGTCTCTTAATTGAAGTGTTTATATTATTTACCTTTAATGTAATTATTGGTATATTTGGATTTAGATGTACTATTTTTTATGTGTTTTCTGTTGTCCCTTTTTGGTTCATTTTCCTCTTTTTCCTGCCTTCTTTTGGTTTATTTGAACAGTGTTTAGTATTTTATTTTACTTTATCTATTGTTATTTCTTCTGTTTGTCATGGCATAATTTTTAGTAGTTTCTCTAGGGATTGCAAAATACACACTTAACTTTTCAGTCTGTGTAGAATAAATCTATTACTACTTCAATATTAATGTATAAACTTTAACACCATATATGTCACTTTATACTTCTCCCTTCATGCTGTATTTGTCTTATATATTACATCTATATACATTGAGGATCTCATTGTACAATGTTATACAATGTTAATTTTTTTTTGCTTTGTAGCATCCAACATGTTTTAAAGGACTAAAAAATGAGGAAAAACCTATTATATTTATCCAGATACTTACCCTTTCTGTTGCACTTCCTTCTGTTCCCCACATTCTTAGCTTCCTCTGACACAATTTCTTTTCTATCTAAAGAAATTCTTTCAGTATTTCTTCTGGTGAAGGTTTGCCAGCTACAGATTCTTAGTTTTCCTTCACTGAGAAAGTTTTTTTAAATTTCAACTGCTTGAATGATGGATATTTTAGCTAGGTATAGAATTTTAGGTTAGCAACTCTTTTCTTTTACTACTTTAAAAATGTTGTGCCACTTTGCTAGGGCTTCTACGGTTTGTGGTAACAAATCTGCAGTCATTTGAATCATTATTGTTGCCTTATAGGCAATGTGTCATTTTTCTCCAATTACCTTCAAGATTTTTCCTTTTCATAATTTTTAGCAATTTGATTATTTTGTGTCTAGATGGGATTTCATTGTTTTATCCTATTCAGGATTTGCTCAGCCTCTTGAATCACTGAGTTTATGATTATAATCAACTTGGGAAACTTTCAATCATAATTCTCTCAAATACTTTTTTAGGCCATCTGGAACTCCAATAACATGAATATTAGTTTTTGTTTGTTTGTTTGTTTGTTTGTTTGTTTTAAAATACACAGGTCCCTTATATTCTTAGTCCTCTGTTCTTTTTTTTCAATATTTTGTTTCTCTGTTATTCATATTGGATGATTTCTATTGGATTTTTTAATTTATTGACTCTTTCTATTCTTCCATTCAGTGAGGAATTGTTATTGTTGTTGTTGCTATTGTAGTTTTCAGTTTTAAATGTTTTACTTGATTCTTGCTTGTATCTTCTATTTATTTGTGGAATTATTCTATTTTAACATCTATTTTAAGATCGTGATTGCTCATTCAGCATTTTTATATTAGATAATTTAAGAAAATTCCAATGTCTGTCATTTCATCATTCAGATCTGTTGATGGTCTTTTTCTATGTGAGTTGAGGTTTCGTGGTTATTTGTATGTCAGTTGATTTTAGTTTGTATCTTGGACATTGTGAATATTGTTTGAGACCCAAAATCTTGTTTATATCCTATGGCGGTTGATATTTTTGTTTTACCCTTCTGTATTGTGGTTGCAACATCGGTTCAGTTTTCAAAACTTTGGTGGTACTATTTAGATCAGCCCTGTGTGTGCACCACCTAGTGGTCAGTCTGGGATTTGAGTGGAGGTTTACTTGCTAGTTCAGTTTCCAAATCTTTGGCATACTAAGTAGAATCCGATAAAAGCACTCGCAGGTCAGAAGTGAACCCAGAGATTCAAAACTATTTCCTGCAGTTGCTTTTCTAAACTGTTCCCTCTTATTTTTTCAGTACTTTCCTGTTCCCTTGGTTCCCATTTTCCGTCTTCTGTTCCAAAACCACGTACTGTCTTGGTTGTACCATTTCCATTAACAAGTTGCAGGAGGAGAGAAAGAGGAAAAACTAATATGAAGTTTAGCTTTGTCCCCTTAAGGCTATTGCTCTGCCACAGAAAGGACCCCATTCCTTAGAGTTTTGATTTCTAAAGGTTCACAATATGAACCACTCATCCTTCTGGGCTGCCTTTGCTGTCACTACCTCCACTATGAGACCAAAGAAAAATTACAGTAAATAAAAACCTGAGAGATTTCCCATATTGTATCAGAACTTTAGTTCTCTTTTCTATTCCTCAGGCCAGAACTTCAAGGCTTCTCCTGTATTTCACTCTGTCCACTAAACAATGCTCACTGCTGGGTTTCATGTTATTTTCAATTCAGGCTCAGGATGCTGGAGGGAAAAAATGTTGAACTCACAACCCTTTAGGCGATATTTCAAACTCTGGTGTTCTTCCCTGATCCACCTGCCTATATTTACTTTTCAGTTTTCAAGCAAGTGTCTATGCATCCTATCAAGGTGTTATATTTGAGTTAGCGAGAGATAAAAGAAGGTCTCAGAACTGGACCCAGCTGTGTGCATGTTGTAGAGAGCATATAGTTGGATCTTGCTTTTTTTCTTTATCCAATCTGACAATCTCTGCTTTTAGTTGGTGTGTTTAGAAAATTCACATTTTAAATGATTATTGACATAGTTGGATTAAAAATCTACCATCCTACTAACTGTTTTCCATTCACTGCATCTTGTTCTTTGGTTCTTTTTTATCTTATTTTTGCCTTTTCTCATTTTATTTGATACCATTTTATCTACTATGTTTACTTATCATTTATATGTCTTTTTTTTTTAACTTTTTCAGTGGTTTCCCCCAGGGTTTACAATATTCATTTTAAAATTATTTGGGTTCACCTTCAAATAACACTATATCGCTTCACAGGTAGTACAGTTACCTTAGAATATTCCCAATTCCTTCCTCCATTTCCTTGTGTCATTGTTGTATTCATTTCATTTTTACATATGCTATAAGCACCCAGTACACTGTTATTATTGTTGCCTTAAAAAATTGTATTTTAGAACAACTAAGAATATGAAAAATAAAAACATATGTTTTGCTTTTATTCCTTTTCCAGTGCTCTTCCTTTAATTACGTAGATACAATTTTCTGACCTATATCATATCCCTTCCGCCTAAATAATGTCCTTTAATGTTTCTCATTAAGGCAGGTCTGCTGGTGATGAATTTCTTTTTTTTTTTGTCAGAAAAAAGTCTTTATTTTGCCTTAATTTTTGAAGGATGCTTTTGCCGAATTTTGAATTCTGGATTGGCAAGGATTCTTTGCTTTATTTTTTATTTTTTTTCTTTCAATACTTTAAAGGGTTCATTGCACTGTATTTTTGCTTATGTGGTTTCTGGCAAGAAGTCTAGTGCAATTCTTCTTATTCTTCTCTAGCTAAGGTGTTCCCCCACCACACTCCTTTTTTCCTGGCTGGTCTCGATATTTTATTTCTGCCTGATTTTCTGCAGTTTGATTTTGATGTGCCTGAGTGTGATGTGGTTCTTTTTAAAATCTTAGTTACCCAGCTTGGTTTTCTCTGAGATATTTCAATCTCTGATTTGGTATCAATTACTAATTTTGAGTATTTTGGCAATTATTTCTTCAAATATTTCTTTTTCCACATTCTTCTTGTGATATTCTAATTACACATATGTTACACTGTTTGAGAGTGTCCCCAAGTTCTTGAATGTTTTCTGTTATTTTCCTTTTTTACTCTTTTTTTCTCTCTGCATTTCAATTTGTATAATTTCTATTTATCTATCTTCAAGTTCACCAATTGCTCAGCTGTCAACTTCTCTGATGAACACATTAAAGGCATTCTTCCGATCTATTATTGTGTTTGTTTTTATTTGTATTTACATTTGATTCTTTCTTATATGTTCCATCCCCCTGCTGAAATTACCTATCTGATCTAGCATGTTGTCTACCTTTTCCAATAAAGCCTTTAACATAGTAATCATAGCTATTTTAAATTCCTTGTCTGATAATTCCAAAATGTGTCTCATAACTGAGTCTGGTCCTAATGATTTTTTGTCTCTTCAGACTGTGTTTTCTTCTTGCCTTGATTCTTCCCTTTGTGTTTCTCTCTGGAGACCATTTATTTCATGCATCCTTTAAAGATGTAGTCCATTATTGTTTTACTCAATTTTTTTTTAGCCTGGTAGTGGGGAATAGAAAGTGAAGGGCATTCTAAGCTACTTTAATAAAGCATCAGCCTTACAAAGGCTTACCCTGAGTCTTGGAGGTATAACCTTCCCAAGTGTCCCTACCCCTCCTCTAAATATAATGATGGGCCTAGCACATATTCATGCCCCTCCTGGATTAGAGCATTTGTTACATTTCTCTTCTCCAGCTGTATTGAATTTCCACCAATGCCCACAGTTCCTTTTTTCCTTCCTTCTGCAGATTAAGTCTTATTTTCCTTAAGCGAGATAGAGAAGTTTGGTCTGGGCAGAATTTCAGTGGTGTTGGCCACTCCTTTCTGCCAGCTTTAGTGAATTTCTACCAGTACTCTGAAGCTACAGTTTTATTGTCTTTCCCCATGATGACTAAGGATTTTGTTCCACAGGGTATATAGGGAAAATGGTCTGGGAACACTTTCAGCAATGGCTACTGTTATGTTTCCCTCCCCAAACCAGAACCACAGGATATTTTTCTTAGGATTCTTCTCAGTCTTTCCTGTCAGCACTTGGTAAAATTCCTAGAGGAAAATTATGCAAGAGGATTCAAAACCACCTATGTGTGCAGCCCCCAGGGTCTTCACATTCTCACACTAGCCCACAACCAACCCTTAGCAATTCATTAACTAGTTTTAGCTGAATCTTCTTAGGAGTTTATATGTTGTTCAGTAGTATCTGCAAAAGATAAATATCTGGGCCCTATTGCTCCCTGCAGATGCCTGTCTGTACAGATTTTAGGTTAGCTGTTTGCACTGCAATCTCAGTTTTCTGGTGAATTCAAGAAAAGTCAGTTTGCAATTTTACAGGATATTTTTCTTCTTGTAATGGTGGTAGAAATGATCCTTCCAATTCTACATCCCTGAGCTGATACCAGAAGAGTATATGAACGTAGAGATAAACTTTTCAGGCTCTGTTTGTCTTCCAGCATCCATACCCCAGTTTACCAATTCCCCCACAATGGTGATTATGGTGGGTTTACCAGCTCGAGGAAAGACTTACATCTCTACGAAGCTCACCCGATATCTCAACTGGATAGGAACACCAACTAAAGGTATGTCTCTGAAACCTTTTGTTCTACAGCCCCCTAGAGGCCACTGGCTGAAAACAGAGTAAGGTAGCCAGCCACAGAAGGGACAAAGCCCCTCAGTACCAGCAATATCTCAATTAATACCAGTGTTAGGACTATAATTACTACTATTACTGCTACTACCATTACCACTACACTCTCAAAATTTTTAAATTTCTTAAGCACATGCTCTGTGTCAAATCCCATGGTAGGTGCTAGGCAGAAAAACTACTAACATTAAATCTCTTTCCTCAAGGAGTTCCATTTTTGTAATACCTCACAACAACCCTATGAGTAACATTATTTTTATTACTATTTATATTATTACCACACCAATATTACTATTTTTATTAGCCTTACCATTTCTTCACAACCTTAAGGTTTTCTTCAAACCTTAAGACCAGGCGGAATCAAGCATGTTGAGCTGCAGCCCAAAGGGCCCTAGAGAGTTTTCACTAAACCTGGATACCTTAGCTCACCTCGACTTCTTGAGTACAGAAGGTGTCTGTTCTCTCCTTGGGTTAGAGGCTCTCAGCTAACCTCTCCCCAATCAGAAGTGATTCTGCCCCTTTCTAACTCTAGAGAGGGCTCCTTCCCTGCCTGTCAACCCCTCCCCTGCTTTCCATCTTCCCATTCTCCTCGATGCAGGTGTCTTTTCTGTTTACTACCCCTTATTCAACAATCACTCTTTCCTATTCTCCAGCTTATTTCTCTACCCCCACGCTATATCCCCATTCCTATTTGATTCATCTGATTCCTCTCAGAGAAATGTGCTGCTCTGAGCTCCCACACCAACGCTTGCTACAGCTCCCTCTATGCCAAAACTAATTACATAGTGTGTTGCTTTAGTGTGTGTGTCTCTCTCTCTCCCCAGGAGCTGCTCTGCAGGGCAGGGAACTAAGTCATATTAATTTCTGTCTCCCAAGTGCAACAAGATTAAAACTAAACACTAAAGGATAAGGTACCCCCACATCATATGCAGTTCAGAACAGAAACAATAAATGTAAGAAAGTCTACCAAAGGTTTTTATTTATTCCCTGATGACTATATTGATGCTTTTAAAGAGTATCAACATAGCTGAAAAAAGTTTTTTTAAGCTGAACTATCCTGCAGCAGCAGCTCAACTCGGGCTGGCATTGAACTGCTGTTGCTCAGAGCTCAGCTCGCACTCTTGAGTGAGCTCTTAACAAACTGAGCCACTCGGCCGACCCCCCATAGCTAAAAATTTTTATTGGGGACATGTACCTCCTTTATTTGCATACTAAGCAAGTACTCAGTCTCTCTCCTGTCTGTCTGTCTCTCTCTCTCTCTCTCTCTCTCTCTCTCTCTCTCTCTCTCTCTCTCTCTGGAGCACTGCTGCCCAGTACAGAAAACAGGTGTCCTTGGGCATTCATTTAATCACTCAGTCATTAAATATTTGTGAGCACACAGCTGTGTCAAGGCGCTTGTTGGATGTTGGGCCAACAAAGACAAGTAAATTACAATGCCTATCCTCAAAGAACTCACATCTATTCTTAAGTTCTAAAACAACAATGAAGGGGCCTGCCGAGTGGCGCGTTGGTTAAGACCTGGCTTGGGATACCAGTGGCCCTGGTTCCGATCCCGCATATGAGGGCCAGTGACACTGCCCTCTACAGCTAAAATGGTGAACAACAGCTCCACCCGGAGCTGGGCTGCTGTGATTCCCTGGGACGGCATAGCTGCAGACCCTGCTGCAGTGGGTTGCCATAGGCTACAGTGAGTGGCCGGAAGCCAGCGTGAGTGGCCGGCAACCGGAGTGAGCTACCAAGCGCCTCTGTGAGCGGATGTCCAGAGACCGGCGACCGATCTGCCTCACCTGAGAAGAGCCCAATGATGATACCAACATGGGCCAGTGAAGCAATGTCCTCCACAACTAGACTGAAGAACAAAAGGACAGCAATTTGTGTGTTCCCCTTCCCCCATTCCCCAATGCTGTTCCCCTCCCCCAATCCCCAATAAAATCTTTAAAAAAAAAACAATGATGAAGGAGGAATTAATATTATCGTCATTTCACAGTTAATGAAATTAATGTCCAAGAACTTGAAGTGCCTTGTCTAAAGGCACATGACCAGTAAGTGACAGAAGCTGGATATGAACCCACATCTGGCTGATTCCAAAGCTGGACACTCACTGTGCTAAGGCTGGTACTTGGCTCTACTGATGGGAAGAGAAAAGAATCCCATATTGGCCCTGTACTCTCCTTTTCTCCTTTCTCCTCCTCTCCTTTGTCTTGTGCATCTTAACACCCTGATCTATCTGCCCCCTTCCCTCCCTCTCTCCAAGTCTTCTCTCTTTCTCCTGTTCCTTCTTTCCATTCATGTACTTTATCTTGCTCTAATGCACTGGTGAAGAGTTTCCTTATGGTTCCAAATGTGCCAAAACCTGTGCTAGGCATTGGAGATGCAAAAATGGATGAGATCCAAACGCTGTCATCAAAGAGTCCTTCATTTAACTGGGATACATAAGAATACTTCATGTCACCTAGGAATCCCAGAGCAGGGTACTGAGGGAGCTCACAGGGGAAACCACTGACAGGAAGGCACTGAAAACTTCCAGAAAGGGTATATTTGATCTGCATCCTGTGGGAGGAGTAGGACATTTGCAGAAAAGAAGGGGAGAAGAGAGAGTTCTCCTGGAGGACTTTAGACTCTGAGGAGCTCCTCCTCAGTGTAGGAGCACAGGGCCCAGAGGCGGATGGGTCTCTGCCCTAATGTGCCTGCTTCCCATCTGCTTCACTCCACTCCATTCTCATGGAGGCCCTCACAGTCATATTTCAAAGCACAAAGCTGACCATCTCGACAGCCTCCAAGGGTCCTCTTGGCCTGCAGGCTTAAATCCAAGCTCCTTAGCCTGTCATTCAAGGCCCTCCACAGTGGGCCCCCGCCAGTCTCTCAGGCCTCAGTCACAGTGGATGACTCACCATCCCCCAAACACCTTCTGCTTTCTACCAATGCCATACCTTTGCTCAAGCTGTTCCTCCAACTGGAATGTCTTTGTTTCCCACTCCAAACCCCCGTTTCTACCTGGAAAAGGCCTGCCCTCCTAAAAGGACTGGTTCAAGTGCTACTTTCTCCAAGAAACCTTCTCAGATCACCCCAGGATAATTAGTCTTTTATTTTCGCCTTACTCTTTTGCATGGCTCTGTCAGAGCACTTAAGCTGGGTGAGAGTTCTCTGTTCACTGGTTTATTCCCTGTCCTACCTGCTGAATTCTGAGCTCTTTGAGGGCCCCATCACATAGATTTGGTTCATCTCTGAGACCCCAGAACTCATGTCCTGCTTCACAGAGTAAGCATCAGAAAATATTTATTGGATGAATGAATGAAATATTGCATTACCCTTTTGCCTGTTATCCTCTTTACTTTCCTTCCCTCCTCTTTGGTTTTTCACCATTACAAATAAGAAAGTATAGCCTAGAGAGGGCATAAATTTAGATTCTCTGTCATGATACAGAAAAATATAATAACATTAGACTAAGATTCAAGAAGTCCATTCTAATTTGACCCACTGTTTGACATTTGGTGATTGATTTACTCCCTGGATATCAATTTCTTTATCTTCTCAATGGAGTAGGACATGAAAAATACTAGAGTTTATGATAAAATAGAATAGTGAAAAGACCACCAGCTTGAAACAGACCTGAGTTTGAATCTCAGCTCCCCACTACTTAACTGTGAAAGTTATTATCTCTGAACCCCAGTTTCCTCATTTGTAAAATGGGAATTATGATTCCTACTTTTGCGGCGGGGGGAGAATTCAGGGAGGGGGACAGCGTTGGGGAACCAGGGAAGGGGAACAGACAAGTTGCTTTTCTTTTTGTTGTTCAGTCTAGTTGTGGAAGACGTTGCTTCACTGGCCCATATTGGTGTTGTCATTGTGCTCTTCCCAGGTGAGGCAGATCGGTCACTGGCCTCTGGACGGCTTCTCACAGCGGCTCTTGGCAGCTCTCATGGGCTGCCTGCTGCTTACACTGGCTTATAGCAGCCCACTGCAGCAGGGGCTGCAGCCTATGCTGTTGCCAGTGACTCACAGCAGCCCAGCTCCAAGTTGAGCTGTTGTTCACCATCTTATCTGTAGAGGGCAGTATCATTGGCCCTCATATGTAGGATCTGAACCGGGGCCCTGGTGCTCAGAGCTGGTGCCCCAAGTCAGCTCTTAACAAACACACGACTTGGCCAGCCCGATTCCTACTTTTTAAGATAATAAATAATAAATGAGCTGATAACCTTAATTTGAAGCTGTATAAGCAATACCATATATTGGGTTGTTGGAAAAGTCATGATGCATTTTTGCAATGAAAAACAGAAAAAATGCGTCATGACTTTTCCAACAACCCAATAGTTAGAAATTATACCTTTTACCTCTAAAATCCCTCCCACCAAAGACATATTTTTTTTTGTCTCTGCAACCTTCCCAACCTCTTCACCAGTGTTCCCTGCTTTCAGTGTTTAATTTAGGCCAGTATCGACGAGAGGCAGTTAGCTACAAGAACTATGAATTCTTTCTTCCAGACAACATGGAAGCCCTACTTATCAGGAAGTAAGTACCTAACATTTTTGACCTGTGCTGCCCACTGGCTGAGGGAGGGCTTTATTCAGATAATGGAGGAGTGGGGCAGAGCCACTTGGGATAGCAAGGAGGCCCTCTTGACTCTCAAAGGGTGGCCTGGTCATTCCTTCTGCCATTTTACACAAAGCCTGTTTCTGGTCAGAGTAATCCCCTGCTTGAGAACTTTAAACAGTCACCTACATCTGACAGGAAAACAATGGAAGCTTCTCAGCCTAGAATTTGAGGAGAGAGTCTCAATAGCTTGGCCTATTCCAGTCTCTCCAGTCTCATCCAACACCCTGAGCACCTCCAGAACAGAGCCTGTGTCTCATTTATTGATCCAAGCCCTCATTATAAAACTCTGCAAAGAGTAACCACTAAATAGGTTTTTACTGAAATCATAAATACATTGTCAATGTCATACCTGTGCTTCCACTTTTACCCATGCCAGGAGTGCCTTCTATTTCACAGACCATACACTCAGGCTCTAACTGGGTTCAAGAATCAGTTCAGCTTGCGCTCTATTAGCTCAAGAGTTGGAGCCTTTAATATTATGGCTTCTGTCGTTATTCAGGTTTTCCTGGGTATGCCACTTTATGCTTGCCTCTAAGATGTACACAAAGAGCCATTTTCAACTGTGTGACCTCTCTGTGCCTGTCATGGTGTCTAGAACATAAAACACCCTGTGTAGATATTCAATAGGACATCTAAGAGATGATGCAAAAGATAATGCAGAAAAATAGAGAGGAACCCATCTTGGGGATAGGTCTTATCTCTGTTCCTTACTCTATCTTTTTCAGGCAGTGTGCCCTGGCAGCCCTGAAGGATGTTCATGACTATCTCAGCCGTGAGGAAGGTCATGTTGCGGTAAATAAATTTGCATTTTCCCTAGGGTTTCTGCTGGGATGGAGATAGGTAATATGTATTGAGCATTTACTATGTTCCATACATTGTTTTAAATACTTTACACATATTAATTTCATTTCATCTTCCCTGTGAGATAGATATTGTTATTATACCCCAATTTTTATCCCAGAAGAATAGCATACAGAGTGATTAAATAATTCCCCAAAATGGCACAATACGTGTGTGGCAGGCTACAACTGAAATCCAGGCTGTGCAACTCCAGAATCTACACTCTTAACCACTATACCTGCCACTCCACCCCCAAGAATTCAGCAAGACTACACTAGAATTTAAACTGCAGTACAAACATTTTTGAGTTCTGAGATTTACCTAATCATCTTAGTCAGTTTAGTCTCATAGATCCTTGAGGTAGGATTTGTAAGTTCTAAAAGTGGAAAAATCCTCAAATATACAAATTTTCCCATCTAAGGAGTTAAGAATGGGGAGTTGTTTCTTCTTCTTAAAGAGCTACAAAGTGATGGGGAAGGAAGAAGCCTCAACTAGGAGTTGAGAAATCAGTTGTATTCTAGCTCTGCTCTGTCAGCAACTCTCAGTGACCTTGTTTAAGGCAAATCCTCCCTCTAAGACTCAGCTACTTCACCTGGAAAATGAATCTAATAAAAACGCACAATTTCCCTCTTGCCTTATTTTTATATCTATAGAGTCTGCTATATTTTTGGGTAGACAGCAGGGCTCAATGAGTGCTTGAGAAATTCATGCAAGCCAATTCTAAATCCTTTCTGTTCTGCACTACCCTGTTCAAGTTCTATCCCCTCCTGGTAGCACTCCACTTAGCTGACCACAGGAATGATCAAAGAGTAGGTGTTTGTTCTGTCAGCACCAGATTCACAGTAATCCAGTCTCATCTTCCTCTAGGTTTTTGATGCTACCAACACTACCAGAGAACGACGGTCACTGATTTTGCAGTTCGCGAAAGAACATGGTTACAAGGTACAGTAACACTCCAACTCTTCTCTAGAGCCTACTTATCCAGCACAAATCCCAGAGAACGGCAAACCAGAGGACTCATAGATGCCAAATTAGCTACCATAGACTCAACATTTTAATTTGGTTGAGATTGCTTTCCTGATCATGGTTAGAATCAGCAAAATAGAACAGAACAGGAAAGCAGAGGTCCACATTAGGTGCTACAAGATGATTGCTAAGTCTGACACTGTGAGGGTAGGGATGAGGAACTAGAAGAGAGAGCCACTACAAAAAGCATATATAAGAACAGAAAACAGTAAACACAACAAAGGAAGCCATCAACAAAACAAAAAGACACCCTACTGAATGGGAAAACATATTGGCCAATGATACATCTAATAAGGGGTTAATATCCAAAGCTTATAAAAAACACTCATACAACTCAACACCAAAAGCAAACAAACAAATAAACAGTCCAATTAACAAATGGGCAGAGGACCTGAACATTTCTTCAAAGAGGACATAGAGATGGCCAATAGACATATGAAAAGATGCTCGGCATCATTAATCATTAGAGAAATGTAAATAAAAAACAATGAGATATCACCTCACACCTGTCAGATAGGCCATCATCAATAAATTAACAAACAAGTGAGTGTTGACAAGGATGTGGAGAAAAAATAACTCTTGTGCTCTGCTGGTGGGACTGCAAATTTTTGCAACCCCTCTTGAAAAGAGTATAGAGTTTCCTCAAAAAATTAACAGTAGAATTACCTATGACCTAGCAGTTCCACGCCTGGGTATTTATCTAAAGAAATCCAAAACACTAATCCAAAAAGATATATGCAACCCTATGTTCACTGTAGTGCTATTTACAATAGCCAAGATATGGAAACAACCAAAATGCCCATCAATACATGACTGGATAAAGAAATTCGGGTACATATATACAATGGAATATTACTCTGCCATAAAAAAGAATGAAATCCTACCATTTGCAACAACATGGATGGATCTAGAGGGTATTATGCTAAGTGAAATAAGTCAGACAGAGAAAGACAAACACCATATGATCTCACTTACATGTGGAATATAAAGAACAAAATAAATGAATAAACAAAACAGAAACAGAAAACATAGATACAGAGAACAAATTGATGGTTACTATATGGGAGGGGAATTCGGGGGTTGGGTGAGAAAGGTGAAGGGATTAAGAAGTACAAATTGGGGCGGGCCGAGTGGCGCGGTGGTTAAGCGCTGGCTTAGGAATAAGCCAGCGGCCCCGGTTCGGTCCCACATATGAGGGCCAGTGACACTGCCCTCAAAAAATAAATAAATAAATAAATAAAAAACTGGCAGATTCCACCATGGCAACATTTAAAAAAAAAAAAAAAGAAGTACAAATTGGTACCTACTAAATAGTCACAGGGGTGTAAAGTACAGTATGGGGAAATGTAGTCAGTAATAGTGTAAAAATTATATATAATGTCAGCTGGGTACTAGACTTATCGGGAGGAATCACTTCATAAATTACATAAATATCTAACACTATGCTGTAAACCTGAAACTAATATAAAATAATATTGACTGTCAACTATAATAAAAAAAAAATGGTCACAGGAATGTAAAGCACAGCATAGGGAATATAGTCAATAATACTGTAATAACTATTTACAGTATCAGATGGTAATAGACTTATTGGGATTATCACTTTGTGAGGTATATAAATGTCTAATTGCTGTGTTGTTTTATACACCTGAAACTAATTAAAAATAATAATAATAAAACCAAATTCAGATGCAAAAAATAAAACGAAATCTTGCCATTTGAGACAATATGAATGGACCTAGAGGGTATTATGCTAAGTGAATAAGATAGAAAACACCAAATAATGTATGATTTCACTTATTTGTGGAATCTAAAAAAATGAGTAAACAAAAGAGAAACAGAACCATAGATATAGAGAACAAATTGATGATTGCCAGAGAGGAAGGAGAGGGATCAGGGGATGGGTGTAAAAGGTAAAGGGGAATTTTTTTTTTTTAAAAGCAGTTTTATTTGCAAAAAGAAAGAAAAGAACCACTGCTCCAGAAAATAATTTTAGGTAAATTGGCATCAGGAGAACTGACTTCAGATGAAATGGTATAAGGTGATCTAAATCCCCATCACCACCTTAGCATGCTACTTGCAAAATATTGTCCATCTCACTTTTTTTTTTTGAGGGCAGTGTCACTGGCCCTCATATGTGGGACTGAACCGGGGCCGCTGGCTTCCGAAGCCAGCGCTTAACCACCACGCCACTCGGCCGGGCCCTGTCAATCTCTCTTGGTGCATTATGTCCTTCTAAGAACCTAATTCATTTTGTAGACCATGCTTATATTGTCTCACTTTAAAAAAAAAGTAAAAACACAAAACAACAATCTGGAACCTTTAATTTAGAGCTGATCTGCCTCATAAAACTCAAAATCCTGAAAGCATTGTTGTCATAAATTATGTATAAAATTATGTTGTCAGTGATGCCTCTAGAGATGACTCAGAGCTACTGAGAAGGGGTCAAGCTATACTTGGCTCCTACAAAACGTAATTCTCTGATGGAAATCTCTCTTCTATTTCTCTTACAGGTGTTTTTCATTGAGTCCATCTGTAATGACCCTGGCATCATTGCAGAAAACATCAAGGTAAGGAGCACCAGTTACCTTTCCTCCTTACTTTGCCAAGGTTTAGATCATACCGTAAAAATCCCTCTATGAGATTATAAGAGGTATTCTTCCCCAAGATTCTCCTCCCACTTCCTATAGGAAACATTCCCTGACCATTGCAACCTACAATGATCCTATGAAATTAAATGAAGCCAACATATATAATATGCACCAGGCATGAAGCATGACTCTCATTGATAATTCAGAACAGGCCTGCGTGTGAGGAATCATTTCAGTGCTGGAGAGAGGAAACTGAGGTCCCAAGAGGAGAAATGACTTGTCAAGAGTTTATACAGCCAAGAAGAGGTAGAATTGGCACTAGACCTCAGGCTTGGTTATCTGCCTCAAAAGCTCATTATTCTCCCCCATAATTCATATCAGAGTTATCACTGCTCTTAGGTTCTAGGTATGTGGTCTATAACTAAATCACTTTTTATTGTTCAACACAATAAAACAACCACATTTTATTGTTCCTTATTTAATCAAATTTCTGGAGCTCAGGGACAGACGAGGCCTTAAAAGTCATTTCCTTTAACCTTCCATAAGATACTGAAATCTCAGCTAAATGATTGTCTAGATTTTCTCTTCATACCTGTAGTGACAAGCGACTCATTGCCTTCATCAAATGCAGCCCAATCATGCTGAAATCTTCCTCCTTGTAATTTCCACTCATTGGTCCTATTTTTGCCTCTTGGGGCACAGAACATGTCCAATCCCTCTCTTTCCTCTTCATCCATCCATCATATAGCCATCCATTTATTGATTCAACAAAAAATGAATCCATACACCTGTGCTGGGCCATTTTGGGTATTAGAGACATAGAGATGGGTAGAGGAGAGTCTTGCCCTTGAGCACACAGCCTGGAGAGAGAAACTTTCAAGTTTATAGACAGAACTCTATGAGATCAGTGCTAAGACAAAGGAACAAAGGAGGCTATAGGAACACAATGCTGAGGATGTAACATTGCATGGGAGGGGTAGGCTGTATCAGGAAAGGCTTCTCAGTTAGGTAATAGCTGACCTGCATCTTGAAGAATGCATAGGAATTTGGCAGGTGAACAATAGAAAATAAGGGAATAGCATATACTAAGTATGGCATCTCCTGGGATCTATAAGTAGCTTAAGTTGGCTAAAGCAAAGTGGGTGGAAGAATAGGGGAACAATGGGATATGAGAATGAAGAAATTATTCAGGGCCCAATCATGACAAGCCATGAGCCACCCTAAAATATTTCATACTTTGTCCTACAAGATATGAGGAAATCATTAAACCCTTTAAGCAAGGGAATTCCATTGTCAGATGTGCATGTTAGAAATATCCTTATGGCTACTAGTATGGGGAATGTATCAGAACCAACATGATCATAGACAGAGCAGTCAGTCACAAAGCTAGGTGAGCATCCAGGCAAGGGAAAATGAGGGTCAATTGGAGAGATATTTAGAAGATAGAGTGGAGAAAATTTGGTGTCTGCAGAGAGGTGGGAAATGATAGAAAGAGACCCATCTAGGATGACTCTCAGATTCCTTTTAGGCTCAGCTAACTGAGTGGATGATAGTGCCATTCACCAAGATGGGGAATATGGGTGAAGAAGGTAGGTATTGGGGGAATTGGAGATGACAGACCTTCAGAAATCTAAAACCAATATGCCATGTTCTCCCAGTAAATACTCAACTAATGTAAGCCATTATGACACTTGGTCAAGCTTTCCTGTTCTTCTTCAACCATTTATCACATCACAATTTCTAGACCTCTTATAAATGTTCTTCTTAAACAGAGTGTGCTCTAGAACTGAATATACTGTAACATACCTTGTTTGGCCAGACAGAGATAAGTAATAAGGAATCGCACAGTGCAGATTTTCTTCAATTGACTCATTTTATAAACTTGGGCAAGATCCTTTTTCCAAGTCTCCATTTTGCCATCTTTACTTTGAGGGACACTGTACTAAATAATCTCTAAAGGCCCTTTCCAAGGGCACTGTCAGAGTCTCTGTCTTACATTGTCCCTCTGTCTTTTTCCCTTCTCTCAGCAAGTGAAACTCGGCAGCCCTGATTACATAGACTGTGACCGGGAAAAGGTTCTGGAAGATTTTCTAAAAAGAATTGAATGCTATGAGGTCAACTACCAACCCTTGGATGATGAACTGGACAGGTAAGGGCCCACAACCCCAAAATCCAGGTCTGGATCTTTAGCTCTGTTTTGATGTCCTATAGGACTTGGGGAAATTTCCTCCCTCTCTGGGCCTCAGCTTCTCTATCTGTAACACCAGGGAGCTAGCTGAACTTGATGATCTGTCTTCAAAGGCCCTCCTAGCACTAATTATCAGTGAGGTCATGATTCCTTGATGTGTAGGGTGTTCACAAGAGGATAGAAGTAGTGCTTTCCTGAGCAATATGGACAGATCAGGGACCTGATCTCTGGGGGAAAAAATGCCTCTCTCCTGTGGTTGTTGCTATTATTTTTTTCAAAAGTATTCTTCAAACATGGATGACACTTCGGTTTCCAAATATGTTCACCTTCTTTGTTCTATTTAATCTTCTCAGCATCCCTGTAAATGAGGCTGAAATAGGTTTTGTGATCATAAATTTCCAAGAAGAGGAAATTGAGTCTTAGCGACTAAAACCACTTGCCCAAGCTCCCACCATAAGTCAGTGGTAGAGCTAAGATTCTAACCACATATTCTGTCTCCCAGTTCTGTCTCTTTTCACAATGTCCGTGTACTCTTCAATCAATAAGTATTTGGACCCTTTGGGCTGTGGTGTACATAGGGGGTGTAAATAAGGGCAAAAGAGGTGGGTTTTATCTTCAGATAGCTTTCATAGTGCCTTGAAATATGGGAAAACACATGAAAAACTTGAAACTTTCATTCATAATACCAACTAAAGACAGGAGAGGTGCTAGCTGGCAGTACAGGAAAGATGTAAGTTTTAGATTTAGGGTCTTCCCAATGGCCTACTCTCCTCAAAATGGGTTGTGCTGAGAAAAGAATTTCAGAGTCATTCAGACTCTTTGGAATCCAAGTGAGAAGGATAAGGAGTTTTCAGACAGTCGTTACTGCCCTAAGAAGTTTAAAGAACAATTTCCTGCTTTGCCCAACTGAAGTACTAAGAGATGAATATTGTTACTGCCTTATTCTTTAGGTAGGGAAACTGAGACCCAGAGGTCAAGAGCTTACCTGAGGCCACACAATGAGTCAGTAGCAGAATATATTCAAACCCTTGTCTTCAAACCTCCAGCCTGTTTCTTCCCCTCCCATATCCCTATGTCATAAAAAGTGTCACATGAGGCTTAGACAGTGCAAGGGGCAGGACCTTATGTACAATTATGAAAATTGTTCACTATATAAGGACATTCAGGTCAAGGATACACTTGCTTTTCTCACCAAGGCATGTATGCTGGAGTGGAGCTGTTTCTTCCCTGAGGAAAGGGTAATTTTTCAAATTTCTGCAAAAGCACCACAGGGGCTAGCAGCATACAATGAAACAAGTTTGAAGGAGGGGAGCTGAGGTGAAATAATGGCATTTAGAAATCCCCTACCTTTGACGTAGACTCCTACAGGTGTTCAGTTAATGCTCAATGAATCAGTTTGGGCCTGACAATGACTGATTCTAAAGGTTGGGTTTATTAAATCATTTTTCCATCAACATATATTTACAGTCCATGCATCAGGGCTCAGCCCTAAGTTGTAACCTAGGAAGCCAAAGAGGGAAGAGCTGTTCCTGCTCTGATAGAATGACCTCTTGGCTGGGGAAGGCAATGAGCAGTTGATCATAATTGTAGGGATGGTAAAATGAGTGGGCTGGAGGAACACTGAAGAGGGGACCCAGCCCAGCTTGGAGGAAAAGGTCTAGAAAAACATGTTTACCAAGTAGGTAGACTAGAGATGTGTTTAGGGCAACAGCAAAGCAGAGGCTACCAAAAATAAGAAGAAAATAATCTTGAAAGCTTTTAATATTTTATATTTCCAGCATCAAGTTAGTCAAAATGGAAAAATAAACAAAACAGGAACTTGGTAGGACCTCCTTCTATTATAATATTGTTCATAATTTTTTATTTTAAAATATACATGATGGGGGTGGGCATTAGCTGCTATAATACTTTTAGTGTAAAGCACTTCTAAATGACTTCACATGATCCTGGACTCAAAGAAGTCTTCCTAGAGAGAGTGAATGTACTGACTGTTGAAGAATGGATGCATAGGAGCTCAACTTTGGAAATCAGACAAGGAACGCCTTTTCAAGCAAAGAGAACAACATTTTGGAATGGACTAGTTACCTTTGAATAAGAGTACAGGAGTACAGAGAATATTCTAGCAAAAGCATGAAGACTAGAGAAGTTATGAACATGGACATGGGACAGTGAGCTGAGGCCAAGTGGGGCCAGTGTATGAAGGCGCCTAGAATGTCAGACTAAGCTGAAGAACTTGGAAGCTCTCTTAGAGCCACCAAAAACCTAGTGTTAGAAACAAATAGTAACCAGGCAATAAGGTATTTTCTACCCCTAAGCTCTGAGAGTCCTTGGACAGGTTGATCTTAATCAAATCACTCCTTCTCTCTGTTTCAGTTTCCTTACCTATAAAACAGAGATAATAATCTCTGCTTCCCAGGATGGTTATGAGAATGTATACACTTTGAAGTCCTCACTGTCTGCCAGAAACCTGCCCAAATGTTCAGCAAATGAGTGCTCTATGAGAACCATTGGACATAAGTGATAGGGATGGGCATGATGAGCATGGTGCAGATAGAAAGGCCTTCTTTAGGAAGATCAGAGAGGCTTCCTGAATCAAACCCATTAGCCACTGCCTTACCTGCCTTGGGTTAGTACAGCTATTTCCATTCATTTTGTTTTGTTATTGTGCACAAAGGGTTACTGGTGTGTCACCCCATTGCCCCAGCCTCCCTCACCTCTTTCCAGGGATCACCCTGAACTCCTGACAATCAAACAATTAAAGAATTAATGCTTGACACAGCAGGTCACTTCACAGTCTTGCTCCATAAGTCTTCTGATAAGTCAGTGCCCCCATTTTGAGCTCCTCTGCAGACAGGTGTTTGAATAATTTGATTATCACTCTGTGTATAGTTATTAGTTCATGACAGAGAACAGAAATGAGGGAATGAAAAGGGGGCTTGAAGCAAGGACCAGAAGTTCTCCACTGATGTTATGAACAACCTATGGATCCCCACAGCCCATTACTTGGCACACCTTAGAGTCAGTGACTATTTGTGGAACAGGTGTTGAGCATTGAACATGCATTTCTAAGTATATATTCCTGACTGGCCTAATAGTTCCCAAAGGGCAAATGCTGAGTCTCACCCCAAGCACAATGCTTAGAACTGACAAGGGTATGTTTGTTGACTGCATAGAAGATAGGGAAAGAACCCAAACCACTCCCCTTTCTGAGTGAGGAAAGGGAAATACACATACACACACAGATACAAGTGCACATAGACACAATCTGACAGCAGCCTGTAGAGTGTCAAGTACAATATATCATAGAAAAGGTTCAAAGAACAGAGAGGCAGAGCTCAGCTCATGGTTTGAAAGGGTGAGGGAGTGGACAAGTCAGGAGTTGCCAGTGATATGTTGGAGTCATCCAGGCGCACACAGGATTACTGCTTCTCTCTGAATATGTCAGGAGTGTGAACCACAGACAAGAGAAGCCCAGATGCCTGGAATGTGATAAGTGAAGGTGAAAAGACAACTTGGCTCAAGCTGAAACAGATGAAAGGAGACAGAAGGAGATGGTAGTGGGTAGTGAGCTCCTGAAGGTGGCTAGGAACAAACTCTCTATAATAGGTACCCAATACAGGGCAAGGCATGGCATCTTGTTAGAGGAAAGGTATGTGAGAGCTGGGTTCTGGAGAAGGCTTGAAGGCAGGGTGTGGTTGGAGCCTTCTCTTGGGATGAGCCTTTCTACCATCAGTCCCTGAGCTGCCCTTGCTCTTGCTTGGGCTGGCCCAGCCACCTGTCCTACATCAAGATCTTCGACGTGGGCACGCGTTACATGGTGAACCGAGTGCAGGACCACATCCAGAGCCGCACAGTCTACTATCTCATGAACATCCATGTCACACCCCGCTCTATCTACCTATGCCGCCACGGTGAGAGTGAACTCAACCTCAAAGGCCGCATCGGAGGTGACTCCGGCCTCTCAGCTCGGGGCAAGCAGGTAGGGAGGGCCCCATGCACCCTGAGGCATTGGCCGCACTGAGCCAGCTGGGCCACGGATGGGTGGGGTGACCACTACCTGGGCCCTAACAATGGTGGTGGGGGGACTCAATGACAAGGTAGAAGCAGGTTCCAGTCACTCCCATGCTTTCACTCCATCAGCTACTCAGTCTTGACCCATCTTTGGATGGCTCT
The DNA here is from genome assembly GCA_033961575.1 of Aselliscus stoliczkanus. Classification (NCBI taxonomy): domain Eukaryota; kingdom Metazoa; phylum Chordata; class Mammalia; order Chiroptera; family Hipposideridae; genus Aselliscus; species Aselliscus stoliczkanus. The sequence goes on along the minus strand of CM066737.1, from coordinate 122,772,530 downwards.
CATGTGCACACAGCATCTGCAAGTCTGAGAGCTTGGTCCTGGCACTCCAGCCTGATCAAGTCTGGCTGCTCCTTCAGCCCCATTACAATGAGCACCCTAAATTCCTGCCTGACTGGTCCCCTCATCTTTCTCACAACTCTGTGCCTTCACTTGTGCAGTGTCCCCACCTAGGCTGCCCTCCTCTGTCAGCTGATGACCATCACTTGCAAGACTTGCAAGGGTGCCCTGAAGTGATCCACCCTTTAATCCATCTTCTCCTTTACTTTGGGCTGATGCTGTATCCCCCCCACGCCATACTGCAGGTCATCACAGTGTCAGCACTTGTTCCCCACCAGTTACTACTTCTTTCATGCCCTCCTTCCCACATCCACATCCAGGGTCCAGCTGTTGCTCAATGGTCTGATCCAGGAAGCCCTCCCCTGTCCTCTCCTGCCCCCAGGCAGATGACCTTGCCCTGGCCTCCATTTCTCCCAGTACTGGCCCATCTCCGACTCTGTGGCATGAGTCCCTTCTCTCCAGCCATGCATAGTGACCTGTACATTATGGGCGCTGGCTCAATAAAGGGACACATTTTCCCCAGTGTTCAGCCCTGTGCCTGGGCTTGTTAGCACAGGTTCTTGCTGGGGGGGTGGGGGTGGGGTCACTTGAGGACAAGTGGGAAGTGTGACACAGAGGGAGGGAGCGTCTCATTTATTGGACAGTTGTGCACAGGCATGGTGCCATCTGCTTCCACGTGTGCCTCATTTAATCTTCACAGCAGCTCTGTGCGGTGGGCATTACTGTCACCAGTTTATGGATGAGGAAGCTGAGGCCCAGACAGGAGCAGAGAGCGGCCCCAGGTCACTCAGCCAGAGCCAGGGCTGAAAACCAGGCCTTCCTACCAGCCCCTCAGCTTCCCCTCCTTGTAGAGGTGGTGATGTCCCAGGCAAGACACCTCACCAGAAAGCCCTTCCTCATGACCCTGCTTTCTGTTGCCTTCGGACGGGCAGCCTCCCATAGGGGTGGACTCTCACCTCTGATTCCCACCTCTCTAGCTCCTCACAGCAGAGATAGAGGCCACCGGAGGCATCATCCCTGTGCCACGGCACCACCTGCAGCCAGGGCTCTCTGGGTTGGGGACGGCCAGGGCCTTGCCCCGCAGCTCGGCACCCAGTTAGGACAGGTGGACATCTCCACACGGTGTGCCTCCCTCCACATAAACGTGCCCATGTACACACACCCACCTGGCCCCAGCCTTCAAGCTCATGGGCACAGTGCACTGTGAAGGGTTCACAAAGCACTTTCCCATTGACCGTCACCCACATCAGTCACAGTAGCTCTCACCTACTGTGTACCAGGCAGTGCTCCAGGTGCCCCCCATCCACTATCTAACCTGCCACTCAGAGACCAGGCTGAGTGAGCTAATGCTGCTCGCATCTTTCAGGCAGGAGATAGAAGGCCTGGGAGGGGCAGGGACATGTCCCAGGGCATATGGGGACTGTGTAAGGGAGCTGGAGCAGTCTACCTCCTGTCACCTATCTCCCAGGCAAGGGCTCCTCCCACCAGAGCACACTGACTGCTGACTCACAATCCTTAATTAGGATGTGTGTACACAGTGCCCATATTTATACATATAAATGTGTGCCTGTGTCTATGCATTTGTGCAGATGTTCCTCACACACCATCCCTGACCAATAACATGCCTATATGCAGAAGAAGAGCAAAGCACATGCCCATCTGGGCTCCCACAGCCTTTTGTGGTTCCTCTTAGTGTTGTCATTGTTTCTCCCAGTGGACTGGCCGTGTCTTGAGAGCAGGACACCCCATTACCCAGCACAGGGCCACGCACACTCACTATGTGTTTGAATGACCTTAGAACCTGGGTACCTAGGACCCCTGCTCAAGCAATGACAATTCAAAGTGTCAAAGAGAATTGTCCCCAAAATCCCACCCACCATTTCTAGACTACTCTCTGAGTACCCAGAACCCTAGAAATGCCTGCCCTTGTGGTCCAAAGTCTGTTTGCAGTGCCTGCATGAACTTATCTCAGAGTCTGTCTGCCTGAGAGTGGGCCACATCACAGGAGTATACACCCCTGGGAGAAGGGGTGATCCACTTTTTGTGGGTTGTGGGGATCAGTGAAGCTATGGTGTGGACAGAAACTGGTCATGTGACTGAATTATCCACAAACATGTACTCAAGGCATCTACTAGTACAAGATGGATGCAGGAAGATAAGGGAGATGGACTGTGGGTTGAGTGCCTCCATGTGTATTCTTGTACCAGTCTCCACAAATGTTAGAGGTAGGCTATTTGAATGAATGAATAACCAAGTAGAGAGTTCAGTGGGCAAACATCAGTGAACAAACACACCCACACACATATACACATATGCACCCATAAACATGCATACTCCTTTCTATTCCCTTGATCCTTAGTCATGTCGGCCAGAGTATGCCTTTTTTATAAATTGGAAACATTTAAACTCTGTACTCTTGCTTGTTCATCATCATTTCACCATTTGTGACAGATCTGAGCTTGTTCTCATGGCTACCCTGTCTTCTTTCATGTCTCTCTTTCTCCCCTTCTCTCCTCTTCTGCACACCCCCACACACTTTCCAGTATGCTTATGCCCTGGCCAACTTCATTCAGTCCCAGGGCATCAGCTCCCTGAAGGTGTGGACCAGCCACATGAAGAGGACAATCCAGACAGCTGAGGCCCTGGATGTCCCATATGAGCAGTGGAAGGCCCTGAACGAGATTGATGCGGTGAGATGTAGGGGGATGGATTTCCTGATGGGTGGTGGGACTTGACTCTGAGCTTAAACCCTGGATTGCCTCTGCTCTGGCTCCTATGGGTAACCTAATTAATTCAACAAACATTTCTCAACAACCAGCTATGTGCCAGATACTATTCTGTGTGTTGGGGATACAGTGAAGGCCAGAACAGACAAGTTCTCTGCCCTCATGGAGCCCGAAAGCAGACAGTAAATAAGACATTGCATCTCATGTGACAAAGCATGTGGGAGGGGAAGTACAAGGGACTATGAAGCCTCAGGAGGTGAAGGCACTCCTGATAAGACTTGGTTGTGGGAGATTTACAAGAAAAGCTTCCTAAATAAAGCTAGAGGTGAGACAAGAAGCATTCAAAGTGGGCTGGGAGTGACGGAATAAATTTAATTTCAGGGACAAGGAATAGCTCATGTGAAGGCTTACAGGTGAAAAAAGAGAACGGCTTGTTCAGAGAACTACGGAGAGAATGGTAGACAGGCTGGAACAGTGATTGTGAGATCTGGAGATAAGGTTGGAAAGGAAGGCAGCTCAGGACTGTATCATGTTGAGGGATTTGAATGCTGCCCTACAAATGGAAAGCCATCTAAGTCAAGGAGGAGTGGCTTGAATGTGATTCACATTTTCTTTTTTTAACAAAAGACCACTCCGGCCCTGTTTGAAGACTAGGTAAGAAGAGGGCCAGAATGAGCATGTAGACCAGTATGGAGATGGCTGCATTAGTCCAGGCAAGAGATGAGGGTATGATGGGCCGGAATAGTGGCATTGGAAATGGAGAAGAGGCACTTGGGGAATATTTCCTCTGACCTTTGTGACATGGCAATCTCTCCTCAGGGTCAGGTTTCCCCATGAGCTCTTTGAGAAGACATAATTTCCTCTCCATTGTCTCACCTGCACTATAGATATACTGACATCAGGTAGCAGCAAGCAGGTTATGATTGTTAGATCTCAAAAATGAAAGCTTCATCACAGGTGTAGATAACTTGCGTGCATGTAAGTTAATGTGCTTGCCTATTAGATATACTTCTATAAATACAGACAAGTATGTGTGTGTATACATACATATGTATGTACTTAACTACAGATGTACAGAGACATACTTAGAAAACGGATATATAGGCATTGTTCTACACATCACATATATTTGCTATAAAATACATGCAAGTAAATATGTAAGCTCTTCATCATAAGAGTTCAGTTATGGTTTGTTTCTGGCACATACATGATATAAACATTTATGGGATACTTACTTTGTTTCACCACTGGGGTGGTGCTGGAGGTGGAAATTGGTTCCTGTCTTATCGCTTCTTGGCCTTTTGGCTAAGATCAAGTGTGGTTCCTGTCTTCAATGAGTTTGCAGGCTAAACAGTGTAGACAAAAAGAATAAACAAGGAATACAAAACAGCATGTGTGAGACAGGCTCTGACAGGTTAGACTGTGGGTGCACAAGATGCCAGGGTAGGATATCTGACCCAGTCAGGATTTGCCTGGATGAAGAAAGTGATGCCAGTGTTAACCTGGAGGGTTAATAGTGAGCAAGGTAGAGAGGATCAGGAATGGTGTGTCAAGCAAGGAGAGCATCATAAGCAAAGAGGGTATTGTGTGTGTGGAACTGCTAAGGTTGTAACAGCAGGGACTAAGAGGGAAGAAAAAGAAATGGAGTTGAGAGAAATTTAGGAGGTAGAATCTCAGCAATTGGTTATGAGGAGGTGGGAGAGGAAGAAACAAGAATTTAAAATGATGCCTAAAGGGCTGGCTGAGTGGCTCAGTTGGTTAAGAGCTTGCTCAAGAGTGCGAGCTGAGCTCTGAGTTACAGCAGTTCAATGTCCAGCCCAAGCTGAGCTGCTGCTGAGCTGCCAACAGGTGGCAGGATGGCTCAGTTAAAAATAAATAAATAAAAATAAAATGATGCCTAAGATTTTGGTTTGTTTTGCATGGTCAATAATATATTGATAATTAGTTCCATTGACTGAGTCTTTAAAATGTCACTTGCACATATTGTACTAGTTTTTTGAAACATATATTATCTCTAATATTCAAAACACATTTGTGGGGTAGTTGTAATACTCCTCATTTTGCAGATGAGGAAAATAAAATTCAGGGAGGTTAGGCAATTTGCCTTACATCAATAATGAGTCAGGACCATTTCCACAGGTGACAGGTTCCCACCATGCCTCAGAGTAGAAAGTCAAAGCCAATCTGGAAGGACCTTGTGCATGCAGTATGGTGCACTTTCTCCCATGGGCAGTGTCAGTTGGAGAAGTTTGACAATGCAGAACTATTTGTAGACGGGGACAGAGATAAACCTCATCCATAAGGCAAGCTTCGTAGATGGCTCAAAAGACAACAACCAGAGCTGGCTGCTTCCTCTAGAGGAAGATCTAATTGGAATCCATATAACCAAAAGGAAACCTTATAAACCCAACATTGCTTCCTTCCCTCACCAACAGCCACCTTGTATCTGCGGATTTCTCAGTGGACTTGGAGCTCTCATGTTCTCCTGGGGAACAGTCTCTGAGCTCCCAATTCCTTCTTTGGGTGACAAGAGTGTATCTCCCCCAGACCCACTCAAACCATTAGGAATTCACTAATTCTTGCCTTCTGAAATGTCTGTGGAGACCTGTTTCTTTATCTACCAGAGGTCCTGGAGCAGAGGTAGGGGCAGGAGGGATGAGAAATGCTATAAAATGAAATAACCTTGCTGTGGATGTGCATACACACATGCACTTGCATACACAGCTGCAGACACCCACCACAAGTATGCTCACAGTCACAGACATGCACTTCATAGATACATGGACCCATACTAGTCAGACATATGCTCCCTCTCAGACATATCTACCGATCACACCCACACCACACACACATGCACATACACACTTACAGATACACCTAGTGCTACATATGGACACAATCACAATCACCATAGACACATAAGCAGTCTTCATATATCTACATCACATGGACACAGAGGCATATCATGGATGCATACACATAGCCTCAAGCATATTACCACAAATACATACAAACCTCAAACAAGCACACAGATGTTCACACATATACACCAGAGACATAATCAGGGACATAAACACTGAGACACACATGCCACAGACACACTGAGACACACATGGAAAGACAGACCACAGAAACACCCATGTAGGAACATTTTCAGATGCTCAGACATCCCATACACACACATACTCACACAAGCACACTACATATCATGACACAAACACACAAACAAAAAGTATAAGTCCCTAAACATACCACAGGTACACATCATAGGCATGCTGCACACACACATGCAAACACAATCACAAAATCCTTCATCCCATATATTTATAAATACATACACACACACACAATGTATACTTAAAAACCTATCAGGACAATTATATAGAAACACCACAGATACCCATCATACACTCATCCTGAACACACTTATACACATGCACTCGCTCTCATATCTGTACAGCCACACACCTTGTGTGCACGTGTGTGCACACACACACATACATACACTCAGACAACAGTCACAAACCTAGAGCTGTGTTCACAGAAATGCAGATGCTACTGTTCTACAATCATTGGTCTCATAGCTATGGTACAGGCTGTGTGGATTTCCCTTGTGAATCTTTTGTCACCAAATAATTTTCCTCAGGGTGTCTGTGAGGAGATGACCTATGAAGAAATCCAGGAACACTACCCTGAAGAATTTGCACTACGGGACCAAGATAAATATCGCTACCGATATCCCAAGGGAGAGGTAAGGTTTGAAGTGTGGTCTGATTCCTAGAACTCATCTCCAGTATCTCCCTCCATTCAAACTGCCAGGATTCCATAGTTTCCTAGATAGCTTTAGAAACAGGAAAAAGCACATTTTGCAGCAACAGCCATCCCATAAGGCGCATGATTAACCGGCCCTTGGCTGTCCCAGATTTTTGGCTATAGGCAACAGCTTCCTTTTTAAAAATAATTGTTTTAGTTTTCAATTAATTGCAGTATTATATTTTTCAATACAATATTATATTAGTTTCAATACAATATTATATTAGCTTTAGGTGTACCACATAGTGATTAGATATTTATATAATTAGAAAGTGATCACCCTGATAAATCTGATAACCCCTGGACACCATACATAATTATTACAATATTATTGATTATATTCCTTATGCCATACTGTATATCCCCATGACTATCTTATACCTGTTAATTTGTACTTCTTAAAACCTTCCCCTTGAGTGCCAGCTGAGTGGTGCGGTGGTTCAGCGCTGGCTTGGGAAGCCAGTGGCCCCTGTTCGGGTCCCACATATGAGGGCCAGTGACACTGCCCTCAAAAACAAACAAACAAACAAAAAAACAAAAAACTTCCCCTTTTTCAACCCCCCCAACCCCCAAGTGGAAGCCAACAAAATGTTCTCTGTATCTATGAGTTTGTTTCTGCTTTGTTTGTTTGTTTATATTGTTCTTTAGATTCCACAAATAAGCAATAAAATATTGCATTTGTCTTTCTCTAACATACTCTACTCAGCACAATACCCTCTGGGTCCATCCATGTTGTTGCAGATGACAATATTTCATTTTTTAATGGCTTACTAATATTCTATTATACATATGCACCACCTCTTCTTTATCCATTCATCCACTGATGAACACCCAGGTTACCTCCATATCTTGGCCATTGTGAACAATTCTGCAATGAACACATGGATGCACATGTCCCTTCGAAGTAGTGTTTTGCGCTTCTTCAGATAAACATCCCGAAGTGGGATTACTGGGTCCTGCATTGCCTCTTGTTATAGCCTTTGATTTAAAGTCTATTTTGTTGCACATAAATATTGCTACTCCAGCTTTTCTTTTTCGTCTCCATTTTCATGAAAGACCTTTTCCATTCTTTACTTTCATTCTGTGTGTGTCTTTCAATCTGAAGTGAGTCTCTTGTGAGAAGCATATGTAAGAGTCTTGTTTTCTTATGTATTCAGCCACCCTTTCTTATTTTTCCCTTCATCTTTTTACATATGTTTTTTCAGTTACAGGTGACATTCAATATTATGTTATATTAGTTTTGGGTGTACAGCATAGTGGTTAGACATTTATATAATTTACACAGTGATCTCCCTGATTAGTCTATCAACAATGACTTTAAATGTAAATGAATTAAAGTTTTGATTGGAGCATTTAATCCATTTACATAAAACTATTTATTGATCTCCTTAACAAGACATGTGACCATCTGACACCCCACAAAATATTTACAACTTCATAGATGAAATAGAGGCTTCATCACTGCACTGTACACCTGAAGCTGATGTTGTATAATATAGTATGCCAACTGTAATAGAATATAGATATAGATATAGATATAGATATAGATATAGATATAGATATAGATATAGATATAGATATAGATATAGATATAGTCACGGGATGTGGAGTATAGTGTGGAATGGAGTCAAGGAAATTGTAATAGGTATGTATGATATGGGGGGGATTGGGGTGGCAATTTGGTGGAGGGGGTTGTTACTTTGAGGGGTAAAATGTGTAACTATTCCACTGTGTTGTACACCTGAAACTAATTTTTTTAAAAAATGTTTATTTCACAATAAAAGAATTAAAAAAAGAGGGTGTTCCTCAAACAAACCAAAAAAATGTATTTATTGATACATATGTAGTTATTGCAATTTTGTTGTTCATATTTTTTCATTTTTATTAAATTGATGGGGTGACATTGGTTAGTAAAATTATATAGGTCTCAAGTGTACATTTCTATAATACATCATCTATATATTGCATTGTGTGTTCACCACCCAGAGTCAGTTTTCTTTCTATCATCATGTATTTGAGCCCCTTTTCCCTTACCTTCTGGTAAACACTAAATTGTTGTCTGTGTCTATGAGTTTTTGTTTCCTTGTTTGTCTTCTTCCTTTGTTGCTTTCAGTTTTATATCCCACATAAGAGTGAAGTCATATGGTTCTTGACTTTTTCTGTCTGACTTATTTCTCTTAGCATGATAATGTCAAGATCCATCCATGTTGTTGCAATGGCACTATTTCATCTTTTCTTACGGCAAAGTATTGTAGTATTGCATTGTATATATGTACCACATGTTTTTTTTTTTTTGGTGTTTTTTTTTGAGAGCAGTGTCACTGGCTCTCATATGTGGGACCCGAACCGCTTCCACTGGCTTCCCAAGCCAGCGCTTAACCATCGCGCCACTCGGCCGGCCTGTGTAGCACATCTTCTTTATCCAATCATCTATTGAAGGAGATTTTGGTTGTTTCCATGTCTTAGCCACGATAAATAATGCTGCAATGAACATCGGAGCACATAGTATATCTTTACAGATAAATGTTTTCAGATATTTTTTGGTACATACCCAGGAGAGGGATTGCTGGGTCATGTGGTAATTCTATTCTTAATTTTTGGAGAAACGTCCACCCTGCCTTCCATAGCGGCTGCACCAATCTGCATTCCAACCAACAATGTATGAGCGTTCCTTTTTCTCCACAACCTCTCCAACGCTTGTTATTATTTGTCTTGTTGATTATAGCCATTATAACTGGTGTGAGGTGATATCTAATTTAGGTTTTTATTTGCATTTCTCTAATGATTAGTGATGTTAAGCATTTTTTCATATGTCTATTGGCCATCTGAATGTCCTCTTTGGAAAAATGTCTATTCAGGTACTCTGCCCATTTTTTAATTGGATTGTTAGTCTTTTTATCATTGAGTTATGTGAGTCCCTTGTATATTTTGGATATTAGCCCCGTATTGTAGGCATTGTTTGCAAATATCTTCTCCCATTCCGTTGGTTGCCTCTTTATTCCATTATTCTTTTTTTTTTTTGAGGGCAGTGTCACTGGCCCTCACATGCGGAACCAAAACCGGGGCCACTGGCCTCCCAAGCCAGCGCCCAACCACCACACCACTCGGCTGGCGCTATTCCGTTATTCTTATATTGCTCTTTCTGATGGAGTCAGAGAGTTCTTATAGAGTTCTCAATTTCTTTTAATTCTCTAGTCTTTTCTTCCATCTGTTTCATTTCCAGATTTCTATCTTTGATATCACTAATTCTTTCCACCATCTGGTCAGTTCTATTTTGTAAGCTCGCAGTATCATTCTTCATCTCTTTTATTGAGTTCTTCAGCTCCCGAATTTCTATTTGGTTCTACTTAAAAATTTAATCTCTTTGGGAAAGTATTCATTTAGTTAATTGATTTGATTTCTGATGTTCATCAAACAGCCTACCTGAGTTTTTTTGCATCTCATTGAGTTTTTTGAGAACTGCAATCTTGAATTCTCTGTCATTTAAGTCACATATTTCCATGTTTTTAAGTTTATTTCCTGGAGATCTTTCATTTTCTTTCTGAGCTTCTTTGTTACCCTGGTTATTCATAGCAATTAATGGATTATTCCTCTTCCTGAGCATTTATGGGAGTGAATTCTTCAGCAGGTTGATACGAAGTCATCTTTCTTTTGCTTTCTAGTAGGTTGTGCTAGAGCATTGTTTTTCTCTTGCCCTGTTTTGCCCTCTTACATGGTGGGAAATTTCCTGGAGAGGTGGCCTTTCCTCTGTGACCAGGTCACCTCAGTCTCAGTGCACCCCATTGGGAGGATGTAGTGAGCAATGGGGTTCTGAACCCCTGAAATCCCACTACTGCCCCTGCAGCTAGATGTGTAGCTGTGTGCCTCTGCTGGGATCAGCCACAAAGGGCGGGGCTGGGCTGGGCTGGGCTGGGCAAAGAAGCTGGTGCATTTGTGGCTTTGTGCTTCTCCGAGTAATGACAACTGCCAGACTGCAGCTGCCTAGCCCCTATCACTCCTCCTTTGTCACTGGAATTAGCCACAGTGTGTGTCTGCTGCTCAGGAACTGTCTCTCCAGCTTAGGGCTGTAGATATACTTCTCTTTAATCTGATACTGCTACCATTTTTTCTGGAGCCTGTTGCTAACAGTGAGAGGGTGTTGGGGAGGTGAGCTCTAGGAGGATGGGAGGAGACTGCTGCTTTCTGCCTGGCAGTGAGGGCTGTTAGTCTGCAGTTGTCACACTTTTGTATTTGGTCTTTGCCCTGAGGTGTCTGCCCTGATTGCTGAGTTCAGCCATATTATATCCTGATTCCTCAGGCAGAATTACTGGGGCCACAGAGAGTGAGTGCATCTGTAGTCTCAATCCTCCCCTCTCCTGTATCCACAGTGAGCTGCATCCTGTGGCACCCATCTCTGCATTTTTCCCTTCCCTTCTCCCCTGTTCACCCGATTCACCCACCTTCAGATTTTTTTTTTAAGATTTTATTGGGGAATTGGGGGAGAGGAACAGCGTTGGGGAACCGGGGAAGGGGAACAGACAAGTTGCTGTCTTTTTGTTCTTCAGTCTAGTTGTGGAGGATGTTGCTTCACTGGCCCATGTTGGTATCGTCATTGCGTTCTTCCCAGATGAGGCAGATCGGTCGCCGGCCTCTGGATGGTTGCTCACCGCGGCTATTGGCAGCTCACGCTGGCTGCCAACTGCTCACGCTGGCTGCCGGTCACTCACTGTAGCCTATGGCAGCCCACTGCAGCAGGGGCTGCAGCCTACACCATCGCCAGGGCTTGCAAAGCCCAGCTCCAGGTGGAGCTGTTGTTAGCTGTAGAGGGCAGTATCACTGGCCCTCATATGTGGGATCCGAACCGGGGCTGCTGGCATCCCAAAACCAGCTCTTAACCAATGTGCCACTTGGCCGGCCCCAGATTTTTTAATGAGCTGATCTCTCATACATGTTTGTGTGTTGCATCGGGAATCCTTTGTTGAATTATAGCTGTTCAACTTGCCGTATCTTTAAGGGGAGAGATCAAAGAGCACCTCTCATGCCACCATGTCTCTGACATCACCATTATTCATATTTTTAATCTTTTTTTCTTCTTCTTCCTAAAGAAGTCCTTCTAACATTCCTTGTAATACGGGTTTGGTGTTGATAAACTCCTTTAGCTTTTCCTTGTCTGGGAAACTCTTTATCTGTCCTTCGATTCCAAATGATCACTTTGCTGGGTAGAGTAATCTTAGTTGTAGGTCCTTACTTTTCATCATTTTGAATACGTATTTCAAATCAATCCCTTCTGGGCTGCTAAGTTCCTGTTGAGTAATCAGCTGACAATCTTATGGGAGCTCCCTTGTAAGTAACTAGTTGCCTTTCTCTTGTTACTTTTAGGATTCTCTCTTTGTCTTTAATCTTTGCCGTTTTAATTATATTGTGTCCTCATGTGGGTCTGTTTGGGTTCATCTTGCTTGGGACTCTCTGCACTTCCTGGGCTTCTATGTCAATTTGCATCTCCAGGTTAGGGAAGTTTCCTGTCATTATTTCTTCAAATAGTTTTCAATCCCTTGCTATCTCTCTTCTCTCTTTCTGGTACCCCAATGATGCAAATATTGGTATGCTTGATATTGTCCTAGAGGCCCCCTTAAGCCATCTTCATTTTCTTTGGATTCTTTTTCCTTTTTGCTCTTCTGATTGGGTGTTTTCTGCTACCTTAACTTCTAAATGGCTAATTTGATCCCCTGCTTCTTCTAATCTACTGTTTATTCCCTCTAATGTATTCTTCATTTCAGCTATTGTATTCTTTATTTTTGATTGACTCTTTTTTATATTTTCTGTCTCCATTTTTATGTTTCATATTTCTATGTTAAAGTTCTCACCAAGTTTATCTATTCTTCTCCTAAGTTTATTGAGCAACCTTACAACCAGTGTTTTGAACTCTGCATCTGGTAGATTGCTTGTCTTAATTGCATTTAGTTTTATCTTTCTTATTTTTTCCCCTGGAGCTTTGTACTGTTCTTTCATTTGGAACATTTTTCTTTGTCTCCCCATTTTGGCTGCCTCCCTGAGTTTGTTTTTATGTATTAGGTAGCACTGCTCTGTCTCCCGGCCTTGGTAGAGTGGACTTATGTAGTAGGTGTTCAGTGGGGTACAGTGACACAGTCTCCCTGATCTTCTGAGCAATGTGCTCCAGGTATGTCCCTTGTGTGGGTTGTGGGTACTCTCTTGTTGTAGTTAAGCTTGGGTTGCCAGTTTGCAAGTAGAAGAGAGGGATTGAATCTCAGACTGATTGATAGGACTGACTGTGACTACATTGGAGGAGCTGTTGTGCAGGGGCTGACCCTACGGAGCAGTATTCACTTTAGCAGGACTCTGGTGCCTGCCTAATCTGCCCTTTAGGTGTGTCAACTGCAGATGCAGCTAGGTGGTGCTCCAGCTGTATCTGAAGCCAGCCCCCAGGTGTGACAGCGCTGGGGCCTCTTGGGAATGTCCCCTCCACAGACCAAGTTCAACTTCAGCCTATCCTGCCTGGGGCCACCTAACATAAGTCACAAAGGAATGTAGAGTTTGCAGCTCCTTGCTCTTGGCTTGAAGGTGCCTGGAGGAAGACAACTTTGAACCGTGGCCAGCTGCCACTAGTGCTAGCTTTGGGTGCGGCCGAGCATGAGGCATGGGGCATGTTGAGGCCAGGTGCTACTTGATTGGGTTTTGTGGACCTGTGAGAGATTTAAGAAAGTCTGCAGCATGAGCCAAGACAGACCATTGGTAAGGAAATGCCACTGGAAGCGGCCTGGGTCTGTCTCCATGTTGAGTGGAGTGGGGTCTCAGGGAATCACCAGGGTGGGATGAACAGTGTGAGCCAGGTTGATGGAATCTGAGATATGGTGGCCCCCTGCATCTACATGCCGGGAGGTGGCAGGGCTCAACAAGAAAATAATGATTTCTGCCAGCACTTCTGTCTAGGAAAAAGCTGCCTCTCCAGTCCTTGCCCTGAAACCAGACAATTATGTTCCTTCCTGTATATCCCTGGCACCATTCAAGCTACTGCCTCAGCACTGGAGTTCACAGCAAGTGAGTCCACCAGCAAGTAAGTTCATGTGCAGGCCCTTTAAGAGGAACATCTTTTAATGGTGACTCCAGCAGCCCTCCATCTTACTCAGCCCCAATCTCCACTGGTTTTCACAGCCAGAAGCTGTGAGGACTTCTCTTCCTGACACTGGAATCCTGGGCTGGGGAGCTTGCTGTGGGGCTGAGACCCTTGCTCCTCCAGGAGACCTCTGCAGCTGAGGTATCCCTACCAATTTTTAACTGCCACACCTGAGAGTGGGACCAGTCCATTCCTCATCTCCATTCTTCCTACCAGTCTCTAAGTGGCTTCTTCTGTATGTCCTTAGTTGTAGAACTTCAGTTCAGCTAGACTTCAGGTGATTCTCAATGATGGTTGTTCTGTAGTTTACTTTTTTTTTCTTCTTACTCTTTTTTTTAAAATTAGTTTCAGGTGTACAACACAGTGCAATAGTTATACTTTTTACCCCTCAAAGTGACAACTCCCCTCCCCCAATTCGCCACCCCACTCCTCCCCCCATATCATATATATCTATTACACTTCCTCTGACTCCCTTCCACAGTATAATCCACATCACGTGACTATCTATATATTCAATTACAGTTGATATACAATATTATACAACATCAGCTTCAGGTGTACAGTGCAGTGATCAAGCCTCTACTCCATCCATGAAATGGTCTCCCTAACAAGACATGTGACCATCTGACACCCCACAAAATATTTACAACATTATTAATTATATTCCCCTAACTGTCTTTCATATCCCTGTGGCAATATTGTAGTTACCTATTTATGCTGTCTAATCCCTTCCCTTTCTCCCTCATCCCCACCCCCGTCCCAACTAGCAACCCTCAGTTTTTCCTCTATCTCTATGAGACTGTTTCTGTTTCCTTTGCTCATTCATTCAGTTTTTCAGATTCCACATATAAGTGAGATCATATGGTATTTGTCTTTCTCCGACTGACTTCTTTCACTTAACATAATAGTCTCTAGGTCCATCCATATCATTGCAAATGGTACGACTTCATTCTTCTTTATAGCGGAGTAATACTCCATTGTATAGTTTAGTTGCAATTATGATGTGGTCCTGAGAGGAGGCAAGCACAGTGTTTACCTATCCTGACATCTTCACTGGAAATCCTACTTCTTCTTTTTTAAAAGCTACATATTTACATGCCTTTTATCCTCTCTGCTTTCAGGGGCATTCACTTTATTCTAGACTTTGTCTCTGGTATCCTTTCACTAAAGGGACTTGAAATAGTTCAACATACTCTAATTATCTGACATTTCATTGTCAAGTTGCCTACAGATCCAGGCTCTCTGGGCAGGGGGTTGGAGTCTGAGCAACAATGGCTAATAGTTTAACCAACTTATTTGTCACCACATGAACCAGATCATCAGTTCTCTATCCTCATAGGAGGTGAATCTTCATTGCTTTCAACCCAGCCTCCATTTAGCCAGTTCTACCTTTTAGAGGATTAGTGATACTCCACTTCTGATACGAATTCCTGGGAACAATCAGAAAAGCTGGGCATGAGGGAAGATAAAGCAATAGATATCCTGTGTTACAAAGCATTTTCACATTTTTATCTTCATCCTCAGAAATGACATTATAAAGTCAATCTGAGTTTACCTTCATTTTCCTTTATATATTTTGAGGCTATGTTATTAGAGGCATAGAAATTTAAAGCAATTATATCCTCTTAGTGAATTGTATATTTTATTATTACATAGTGAGCAAAGATTTTTTCCTTAATAGTGCGTTTTGCCTAAAAGTGTATTTTATTTAATATTAATATAGCTATTATATATAGCATTTCTTCTGGTTAGTATTTGCCTAGATCATATTTATGTACTCATTTGCTTTCAACTTCCATTTGTATTTTTATTTTGTGTCTGTAATAAACTGTATATAGTTGGCTTTTGTTATTTTTAATACAAACTGAAAATATGTTTTTTAAATGGTAGGTTTGGTACATTAAGTTTTATTGTAATTACTGATTTATTTCAGCATATTTCTATTCTCTTGTTTTGAACTCTGTATGTTTGGTTTATGTTTTTCTTTTTCCTCCCTTCTTCATAATTGGTAGAGTTTTTCCATCTATATTTGAGTTACATAATCTGTTTCTATTCTTTTAGAGGTTAGTCTTAACATTTCAATGTGCATGATTAACAAAATCTAAAATCTACATTTCCACCTTTCGTGTAAATCAGAATAAGAACTTTAAAACTTTTGGCAACTCCCTCTCCTAACTTACATGTCTATTATTGCTTTGTATTTTAGTCCAACCTTGTGTCTTAATCCCCACAAGAATTCTTATTGTTATTATTAAACTTATTGTATACAGTCAGCATTTATTTAGATTTAACCACATTTTACCAATTCCTTTGATCAATTTTTCTCCTTGCATCTCAAATTTTCCTTCTGGGTTCAGTTTCCATCTTCCTTTAGAAACTTCTTTAGGGAGGATCTGTTGGTAGTAAACTCACCTTTTTTGTTTAAAACTGTCTTTGTGGGGGCTCAGTCCTAGATGATACTTTGGGTATAAAACTTTAAATTGATGGTTGTTTTCTGTCAGCATTTTGAAGACTTTACACAGCCCCCCACTCGCACCCCCGCCACTGTTTTCTGACTTCTAGTGTGGCTAGGAAATCTCCCATAAGTCTAACTGATATTTCTTTTCTTGCTGGCTGTTTTTAAGATCTTTGTGTTTTATTGCCTTTAGTTTCACTCTGATAATGTCTAAATATTAATTTTTTTTCTTTTATCTAACTTTGGGTTATTTAGACTCCTGAATCTGAGGATTGGGATTCTTCATCAACTTTAGAAAACTCTTAGTTATTATATCTTTAACTATTCCTCTCTCACATTTTCTCTATTATCTCCTTCTAGAAATACTATTAGATTTATGTTAGTTTTGTCTCTATCCCATATGTCTCCTAAACTTTTCTTCTTATTTTCAATTCCTTTGCTGCATTTTGAGTAATTTCTTCAGCTCTATCTTCCAAACCCCTATTTCTTGAGTTTTGTTTAACTGCTGTTTACTTCAGCCATTCAGTTTTTAATTTTAATGAATATACTTTTTTATTAGTTTCAGGTGTACAAAATAATGTAATAGTTAGACATTTACACCCCTCACAAAGTGATAACTCCCATTCCCCAATCTAATACCTCTCTGTCTGACCACTGCACTGTACACCTGAAACTGAAACTGGATAATATTGAATGTCAAGTATAATATATATATATATATATATATATATATATATATATATATATATATATATATATATGTATTCACAGGATGTGGAGTACAACATAGGGAACACAGTTGGTGAAATTGTAACAGCTATAATGAATATACTTTTTGTTTCTAGAAATTCTATTTAGATATTTTTCAGATCTACATCATATATTTGGTAGCATCTTATCTCTTTACATTTTTTACTCCATCTTTTATTTCTTTAAAAATGTCAAGTATATTTGTTTTATATTTTGGATCCTTTATCATAAGTTTTTAAGTTTCTTCTTTTGTTCTGTCTGCTTATTTTCACTCATGATACCTTATTTTCCTGATGTGTTATATGAGCTTTAGTTTGGCAAAAATTTATCTGTGGGAATCCTATGCAGTCTGAGTTGAGGGAATCCAGAGAAAATTTCCATTTGCTTCTTCCAGATACTCCTAGGAGTTAACAATTTGAAATCACTTTTTTTATTATTTTATTGGGGAATTGGGGGAGGGGAACAGTGTTGGGGAATTGGGGAAAGGGACTGGCCAAGTTGTTGTTCTTCAATCTTAGCTGTGGAGAGCACCAGTCGCCATCTGGCTCCCCATCGGCAGCTCGTGGCCTCTAAGCTCAAGGTGCTGTGTTCAATCTTAGTTGTGAGTGGGTGTAGTCACCATCCCATGCAGGGGTGAAATCAGCAGCCTTGTTGTTAAGAGCACATGCTCTATCCACTGAGCCATCTGGGTGGCAGCTCAGTTCAAAGTGCCGTTCAGTCTTAGTTGCAGGTGGGCATAGCCCACCATCAAACAGGCAATCTTGTTGTTACACCAGCTGAGCCATCCTGCCACCTGTTGGCAGCTCAGCAACAGCTCAGCTCGGGTACAGTGTTCACTGGCCCATGTGGGAATCAAACCAGCGGCCCTGTTGCTCAGAGCTCACATGCTAAGACAACTCTTAACCAACTGAGCCACTCGACCAGCCCTGAAATCACTTTTTATTAAACTCTCAGCTTAGCGTTTTCTAAAACACATGGATACTGTAATTCTGAACCATTAACACACCTGAGGGTAGGCTTGTGGTTATACATTCTTATAGGAAGCATTTCCTAATTTTTTTTTACTAAGAGTCAAGCAGAGACAGATACATGTTCTTATTGTTTTCCTTTGCCTATATATACTTTTTTTTTCTAGTTTACACTTTACTGAGGATGTAGCCCTTCAAGGGTCTCAGGTTTATTTGAGAATTTCAGTCCCAACTCCCTACCTTGTGCACACCTAAGTCTTTGTGCCCTATATCTATATGGTTTTAAAAACTCAAGCCTCTTGGATAGTGTGAAAGGCAAATTCCCCCAGGGCAGTTGTGGCTTCTACATTCACTTATCACTGTTTTTTCCGATTTTTTCTTCATTTTGGATCCCTATATTTAAAATGTTTCCTTTATTTTATTGAAAGGTCAGCAATGCAGGCATTCATTTTGTCTTGCTTTTCTAGAAATTTTTGTAGTGGGAAATTTTATTATTGTTATTAATACTTAGTCAAATATATTGATTGCCTTCCCATTTCATAGGTGAGAAACTAAGACCCTAAGAAGAAAGTGAGTTGCCTAAGGTCATGATGCTGGGTCAACAACTAAACTGGCACCACAACCAAGTTTTCCTGATTCCTGGTCTAGAGTTCCTCTATTCTGGGCAAATATACCTCACCTCCCTTTCTTACCGAAGTATTTCTCTTATTTTTAGTCCTATGAGGACCTGGTTCAGCGTCTGGAGCCAGTTATAATGGAGCTAGAACGGCAAGAAAATGTACTGGTGATCTGCCACCAGGCTGTCATGCGGTGCCTCCTGGCCTACTTCCTGGATAAGAGCTCAGGTACCACTCTCCTCTTTGTTCTTGGCAGGGGGAGCTGGAAAAATATCACATATTTGAGAACCTGACACCAGCAATTGGTGGTTTGTATCTTAGTAGTTAAGACTATGGTATCTAGAACAAATAGCCTGAGTTCAAGTTCTTGTTCTGTCATGTGCTAGCTTTGGCAAATTATTTTAACCTCTCTGGCCTCAGTTTCCTCATTTGTAAAATGGGGAGAATAATGAAGTATAAAGAAATCAACATATGACACATAATATGGGCTACGCATATGTTAGCTGCTTCTATTAGTATTACCATCATTCTGAGTTAACATTTTCAAAGCCAACCTTAACAGTCTACCTCAACCTGGAAATGCTGAGCTAGTATTTCTCTGAAGCATGCCGTCATCAGGTGATAACGAACCTTTTGTGGCCTCATGATCCTTATTATAGGTTTCTGACTTTGCTGTAGAGATGATTTCCTCAAGATAGTGATATTTTCAAATTTAAAATTTTAAATGATTATTTCTTTTAAAATATTCAGATATTGTAATTATATTTATATACTGACTACATATACTGAATTGCAAACTAGGGCAGGAGGCCTAGGTACTGTTGTGTTACCTTAGGGTGTAAGAGTCCATTTCTGATGTGGATGCTGAAGTGCTGGCATCTCTGGAATACGGTGAGGGTTTGTGAGAACAGTGCAAAGTCATATTTGAAGTGTTCAATGTCCTGCAAATTTGTGTCATTTCTATCATGTTAGTTTCAAAATCAAGGACACTTGTAAGATGGAGTCATCCAGAATTGGATTCTGGGAAACTTGAGAACTTGACATTAGACAAGTCATTTCCTCTCCCAGGTCCTCAATCTCCTCTCTGGAAAAAGGTGACAAGGGTTGGAATGGGGGAGGGGGATCCTTCTGTTGCTAGATTCCTGACACCGTCCACATCTCTCCTGCTCGGTACTGTCTTTGAGACTGTGAGGCGGGCACTGTAACCCAACTGTGCAGGTAAGGAAATGGAGGCTCTGAGAGGTGAAGTGACTGGTCCAAGGTCACGGGCCTCAGCGGGGCAGGGAGGGACATCGATCCCATATGCATTCCAGATGCCCTCCCCTCTCAGACACACATGCAGAGTGTGGGTGGCACATGCACTTCCTGTTTGCACACTGCTTTACCTACTTCCTACCTGCTTTCATGCACAGGCCACACCAGCTGCCTGGGAGCTGGGCCAGGCAGGGCTGGGGACAGGCTCTTACCCCCATTACTCAGGTGAGGAAACAGGTCCGGAGAGATGATGTGACTCAGAACGCAGATCTCAGAGCTGGGGTGCCCTCAGAGTACATCTAGTCTAATCTTGTGACAGAAATGGGAACTCTAAAGGCCGACGAGAGAAAAAATGGGGCCACAGTCACTTGTGGAGGCGATGGCAGAGCTGGGTCAGAGACCTCAGGCAGGTCACTTCCCTTCTCTGAGTCTGATCTGTCACCTGTGCCATGAGGAACAGTTAACCCCTGCAGAGTATCAGCAAGGTTGGAAGGAGATTGTGCACCAAAGCGCGGGGCCCAGGGCCTGGCGGTGATGGTGACAAAGATACAAGGAGGAGGGGGATGGATGCCCAGGAAATTGCCAAACCGGATGTCTCAGGGGGCTGGGAAGATGCTGGCAGGCCCCTTAAAGCCCATGATGAACCTCAGGGGTGGGAAGCTGTAAGGGGTGGCATTCTGGGAGTGGTAAGGGCTGCCTGGGTGGGTGTCATCAGAGAGCAGTGAGAGGTGGGGGTATCACCCCCATGACCCTGTGAGCCCCTCGAAGGCAGTGGCAGCAGACTGCAGTGGGCAGAGCACACATTTGACCTCAGAGGGTTCTGGGTTTGAGGCCCAGTTTACCTCTTCCTAGCTGTGTGCCTTAGGGCGAGTGTTTTCCCTCTCAGAGCCTCACTTTCCTCATGCATTGAATGGGCCTGATCATCTCCTCCCTCAGGGCTGTCTGGTAAATAAAACCTAGGCCCATACAAGAAATGGTAAGTGAATATTCAGAAAATTTAATGCATAGTAGTCAATAACTGGAAACAAGTGAGTCAAGGAATCCTTGTCCATCAATAAGAGTGAGAGGAGTCAGAGGACGCAGGCCCGGAGAGGGGGTGGGGGGGTGGGGGGTGCGGAGTTGAAAGCTGTGGGAGCTGCCCAGGTGCCTGCTGAGAGCCCTGGAGCTCAGCGAGGTCTGAGAAAACACTTGCTGGGTGTATTGTGGGCCTTTGGGGTGGAGGAGGCGGTGGAAGGCCCGAGACTGCAGCAGGAGGAAGGCCTGCCTGGGTGTCATGGTTGCACTGTGAGTGAGGAGGTAGGCCCCCTCCAAGGTGGCCAGCCTGACCCTCCTGGGGACCCACAGTCCGCCTGCATTCCCCAGGGCCCTCCTTCTTCCACTCTGCTCTCCTCCTCTCTGACCACCCTGGGGAAGGGGTGTGGACAGGGGAGAGTGCTGTAAACCTGCAGGCCTGGGGACTTGGTTACCTCCCCAGCACCCTGTTTCTGACAGCTGCTTTTTCCCCCTTTCTAGATGAGCTGCCATATCTCAAGTGCCCTCTGCACACAGTGCTCAAACTCACACCTGTGGCTTATGGTGAGAGCTCCCACCTTCATCTGGGGAAAGGCACACAGAGGCCATGAGCATGCCTCCAGTGTCTACCATTTGCCCAGCAGAGCCCTGGGAGAGGTTCCTTGGGTAGGTAGTTAGATGTCCTGGTGGAAGCAGGACTGGTGGTAACAAGATGAGAATGCAGAAGAACTAGAATGGACTCCAAACTAGGGCCTGGCCCCAACTTTCTCTATCTCTACCAAAGCACTGTGCACAGAGCACCAAGCTGTAGAAGGAGGGGAGGGTCCACAATGGGGGTCAGAATAAGTCTCAAAGACCAACCTAGGCAGTTTAGACTCTCTCTTGGGGGCATTAGTTAGCTGTAAAATGTTTATGAGCAGGGAAGAGACAGCCTCAAATCTCTTCTGGGGTGTGAACAGGACAGACGATGTACTGAAGCCCAGAGTAAAGTGCAATCCACAGGGATGGAGCTAAGGGAGTTTTCACAGGCACTGGGCTTCCTCTGCCAGCCCCAGGCCCCAGTGATAGAATCCCCCTTCTTCAGGCTCCCCAGAACTCCTTATGACCTTCCATACCTGTAACCCTTGTCCTCTAAATAAACTTTACCTGGGACTGATGGCCCCAAGGCAGTGGCCCCAGGAATCTTCCAGCACTTCGCCATCTGACACACCACTGAGGATCTGTAGAGCTCCATCGTTATTAGATAGATTAGATTGCTGTCCATAGGAGTTGAGGGAGCACCCAGAGATCATCTCTTTTTATCTCCTTTCCAGTGAAATTGAACGACTAGGGCTGAGAATGCTGAGACTATTAGGGGAAGAGCTGGGAGGACGTCCCATTGGCTGCCTCTTAGGCCTGGTGTCCTCCCCACACATCACAGAGCTGGTCTAAATTCCCATCAGTACAGGGCAGTCACAACTGCACACACCGTGGCTCTGGGGGGTGTGGGGGGGTGACGGGTGTGGGAGGGAATGACATCTTAGGGAAGAACTGTGCTTCCCTTGGGGGTTGATGGATGGACGGACGGGTTGTTCTTTTTGAGGCTGCAAAGTGGAGTCCATCTACCTGAATGTGGAGGCCGTAAACACACACCGGGAGAAGCCTGAGGTAGGTGAGGGGCTCCATGGCATAAGCTGGGACATGGCAAAAGCACGTGTCCCCACAGAAAAGTCACCTCAGTGTCTCAGAGCTTGGGTGTTTCACACCATCAAGTAGAATAACCAACACCCAGGAATGCTGGAACCACAGCATGGGAGGCACCACAGAGATGCTGGGCTAGAGCAGCTCCTGCCAAAAGGCCTCAGGCCGATTCCCCCAGGCTTGCCTGAGAAAAGTCAGGATTCAGGCCTGGCTGAAAGAGGGGAACCTGGCAGTGAGGACAACAGACAGGGGAGGGGCTGGGGCTCCACCATGGCTGTCTTCTCTATATTAATCCTGGGCTATCTTCTCCCAGAATGTGGACATCACCCGAGAACCTGAAGAAGCCCTGGACACCGTCCCTGCCCACTACTGAGTCCTTTTCAACAGGTCAAACTGCCTCTTTCCTCACTGTCTTCCACCTCTAAGAGCAGCTATCCTTGCTCTTCTCCTACCCTAAGAAAACTTTGGACTTGGCCTCACTGGGAAAGCCCTGCTTCCAGTGAAGAAGTCCACAGCAGCTCCAAAGCAGGTCTTGATTTCTAGCTACAACCATGGAGCTGTCTAGCTCTGGATGAAGCTATTTTTCTTAATTTTTATTCACTTATCAATAAAAACTTCTTCTAGTGCCTATAAGAGGGGAGAGTAGGTCACTGTGAGGCCTCTCCCACAGGATCAAGATCCTGACCCTGTGAAGTGGCTCTGTTGCTGTGGGGTGTGGAATGGGTGAGCATTTCCTGGAAGGAAGGGTTTTGGGGTAGCACCTCTAAAAGTAAGGGAGATAGGTCTCATGGCTGCCGACGGGCCTTGTTCTTTGGTGGGCAGTGTGGCTGGGGCATGACACACCATCATCCCTATACTCAGAGAAGAAGCTGTACTTGGACCACAGTGCTCCTCTCTTCACCATCTCTTGCTGCCATCCTGTGTGATATCACTGTCCATATAAATAATCCCAATAATACCCTGGCCTCCCAGTCTCCGGGCCCCCTCAATTTCACTGATCACCCACTCCATGGACATTGATATCATCTAGACTTCTCTCCAGTGTGACTTACATACAAGCATCCCACTCTCTTACCTCTGACCCCTGGTCCTTACAACTTTGGGTGTCATCCACAGGATCCCTAGCAGTGTGCCTCCCACACAGTATGCATGCATGTCGTATTTCTGGGCAGTTACCAGCAACCCAGTGCTGAAAAGACAGACTCATACACTCACTGTCTTTGTTCCTTTGTCCTTCTATCACAACCACCAGCAAGATTCAAACCTTGAATAATCCATATTGCCCCTTTTATTGTTGGAATCTACTACAGGGTTGCTGACCACTGCTTGAAGGAAATCTACATTTATCTACTTCCACAGCCACCCTTAAATCCTCTTCACAGTCAGGGGCACCCTCCTTTTTCTGGCACTCTATCCCATCCCACTTTCTCAGGGACAAGCTGCTTCCATCAATTTCTGACTATTCCATATCAATGTCCTGTCCTTCTCTGTTGACTTTTGCCCCCAGCCTATACAACATGCTCAGGTCTCTCTCCTATCCCAATAAAACCCTCCCTTGTTCCTGTGTCCACCTCTACTTACCTCCTTATCCCTCCACTTTTACACAAACATCTCAAAATGAATGTATACATACTGTCCAGAACCCTCTCTTTCTGCTTTCTGCTCCAGGCATTCCCCTTCCTTATCTTTGTTCAAGCTATTATCCGCTTGCCTGCCATGCTTCCCCAGGTCTCTAGCCCACTGAAGTCACAGTTGCCTTTTAGCCTAAAGCTGAAGCTCACCTTCCCAAAGATCTATGCTGATCTCTAGCTCCTCTATGAACCCAAAGTATCACTCACAACCTACACACAATAAAAGATTTAGCAAATTTAATGTAACTTTGATACTAAAATATGACAGCACACAAAAAAAAGCAAACAATAAAGCAGGATTAACAACCAGATTTTTCATAGCATGCCACCTTCAGCTGATTGGTAGTATCTGCTCAGACTGATGTGTGGACAAAGATTCCAAGGAGGGACCTTGGCTCCATGGAAAGAACTGCTGCAACTCTAGTGGTATCTGTAAACATGGGAAATAAACCTGGAAACAAAATACCAAACAGGAACATATTTTAGCATCAAATATACTATTTCCTCATACTTCCTTCATTGTCCTCATCTCCCCACCCTGCCCTCCCACTTCAGGGTTTCTTATAACATCTCCCGGCTCTTATATCCCTCCCCATGGGTGTTGGCTGTGGAAATGCTGTAATTACCTGAAACCTCACTAGCCATAGGAGAAGCTATAGGCACCAAGGCTGGTGGCTCCACCACCAAAGCCAGCACTGTTGCTCGGTCCACCGCCAAAGCCAGCACCACTGTTTGGTCCACCGCTGAAGCCAGCACTGGTGCACAGTCCACCGCCGAAGCCAACAATAGAACTGGGTCCACCATTGAAGCCAGTGCTGGTGCTGGGTTCACCATTAAAGCCAATGCTGGTATTGGAACCACTGCCAAAGCCAATGATGGTACTCAGTCCTCCGTCGAAGCTGGTATTAGGCCCACTGCCAAAGCCATCACTGATGCTGAAGCTACCACTAAAGCCAGCACTGGTGCCAAGTGTGCTGCCAAAACCAGCATTGGTGCCCAGTCCACCACCAAAGCCATTGCTGGAGATCAGTCTGCCACCAAAGCCAGCACTGGTGCTCAGTCTGCCACCAAATCCAGTGCTGGTACTTAACCCATTGTCAAATCTAAAATCCACACTAGTGCTAGGTACATCACCAAAACTGGCACTGGTAGTTCCACTAAAGCAGGTACTGGTGCTAGGAGGGCCACCAAAGCATAGGTTGGTGCTAGACACACTGCCAAAGCAGAGGCTGGTGCTGGGAGTGCCACCAAACCCAATGCTGGTGCTGGGAGCACTGCCAAAGTCAGTAGTGGTGCTAAGTGCCCCGCTGAAGTCAGCACTAGTGTTAAACACACCACCAAAGCCAGAATTGGTGGTAGGTGCACCACTGAAGCCAGTACTCGTGCTGACAGCACTGCTAAAACCAGCACTGGTATTGAGTGCACCACCAAAGCTGGCACTAGTGCCAGGAGAGCCACTGAAGCAGATGCTGGTGCTCAGTGTACCGCCAAAATCAGCAATGGTGCGGGAAGAACCACCAAAGGAGACACTGGTGCTGAGTATGCTATCAAAACCAGTACTGGTGCTAGGAGAGCCACCAAAACAGATACTAGCATTGAGTGTACCACCAAAGCTGGCACCGGAGCTGGGAGAGCCAGCAAAGCAGACACTCGTGCTGAGCGTGCCACCAAAGCCAGTGCTGGTGTTAAGTGCACCACTAAATGCCGCACTGGTATTGTGTGCACTGCCAAAGCTTGTACTGGTAACGAGCGCACTACTGAAGCCAGCAGTGGTGTTGAGTGTGCCTCCAAAGCCAGAGCTGGCTTCACTACTTAAACTGGTAGTGGTGGTGAGTGGACCACTGAGATTAGAGCTGACCCCACCACAGATGATGGCACTGGTACAAGGGGTGCCACTGAAGCTAACGCTGGCTTCACTGCTGAAACTGGCAGTGGTGGTGAGTGGACCACTGAAATTAGAGCTGACCCCACCACTGATGCTGTCACTGGTACAAGGGGTGCCACTGAAGCTAACGCTGGCTTCACTGCTGAAACTGGTAGTGGTGGTGAGTGGACCACTGGGACTAGAGCTGACCCCACCACTGATGCTCGCACTGGTACAAGGCGTGCCACCGAAGCTAATGCTGGCTTCACTGCTGAAACTGGTAGTGGTGGCGAGTGGACCACTGAGATTAGAGCTGACCCCACCACTGATGCTCGCACTGGTACAAGGGGTGCCACTGAAGCTAATGCTGGCTTCACTGCTGAAGCTGGTACTGGTGGTGAGTGGACCACTGGGACTAGAGCTGACCCCATCACTGATGCTGGCACTGGTACAAGGGGTGCCACCGAAACTAACGCTGGCTTCACTGCTGAAACTAGAGCTGGTGCTTGGTGTGCCACCAAAGCTAAGGCTGGCTGTGCTGTTGAAGCTGGCACTGGTGCTGAGTGTGCCACTGAAGCTAATGCCAGCTCTGCCACCAAAGCCACCATTGGTTGCACTACTGACGCTAATACTAGCAGCATCATGGAAGCTAGCTCCCACACTAGTTCCTCTGCTGAAGTCGATGTTGGTGTTGGCATCTGCATTTTCTTGGGCTTGTGCCTCAATTTCAAGTGAAATTCTGCTCCAGGCCTGACCATCATCGCCTAACTCTTCCCTTGTTAGGCAGTCGATATCCATGTCATCCCAATTCCAAGGCCCAGCCACAGCTTCCTCTCCAATTCCCATTTGGGCTCTTGCCTCAGCCCTGGCCTCAGCCTCAGCCTCAGCAACAGATGCAGCCTGAACTTCCATCTCCACTGCCTCCCGGTACTGAGCAGCCCAGTCCTTGGGGTCTTTCTTCTGTACCTGAAATGGGAATAATAATCATTATAAGTAAAATAATATTTATAATTATATATTAAGTACCTACTATGGGCTTTATATAAAACTAATAGCAGTATTTTTTTTTGAGTTCTTAGTTACTGGGGCTCTTGCATGGGTCACTCTTGAGATCCAATTTCAGCTCTGATAACTTAAGTGCTGTGACCTTGGATAAGTTACTTAACCTTGCTGAGCTAAGTGTCTTCATCTGTAATATGGAAAATGATAAGAGAGTAAATATGTTATGGATTGAATGTTTGTGCCCCTCCCCGCCAAATTTCACATGGCCCCAGGCCCCAATGTGATTGTATTTAGAGATAAGGCCTTTATGGAGGTAATGTTCATAACAGTGGGGCCCTGATCCAATAGAATTAGTGTCCTTATAAGAAGAGGCTCTCTCTCCACCATGTGAGGGCACAGCAAGAAGGCATCTGTCTGCAAGCCAGGAAGAGAGGCTTCAACAGGAACTAACTATGCTGAACCTTAATGTGGGACTTCCAGTCTCTAGGACCATGAGAAAATAAATTTGTCATTTAAGCCACCCATTCTGTGGTATTTTGTTATGGCAGCCTGAACAGGCTAATTAATACAAAGTATGAATGAAACAATGTAAACTATGTTGAGCAGCACTCTACAACATAAATGAAATTCCATATATTTATATATGAACTGCAGGCTACCCTGTACCTGCCTATCTCTGCACATAGTCTGCCCCAATCAGGGGCAACCCATACCCTTAATATGCCAATTCAGGGCAGGATTCCTATTACCTTGCATGCAAACTTGAGGACTTTCATCTTGCTAGTCTCATGGTAGGAGCGCAAGCCCCAGAAGAACTCATATTCAGGTGGTCTGCTGTTGGGGACCCTCTTGTACTCCAGGTACCTTGGAGAAAGGAAATGAAACTGTCTTCTGACCAAACAAATCTGTTGACTAGCCACTGGAGTCCAGGTGGCAACTTCCATTAAACAAATATTAATTCAGCTCCTGGGAGAAGGGTTTCCAAGATCTTCCTTCCCCAGACTCACTCCCAAACACAGTTCATGATCTTGGCCTCCAATATTGGGCCATTTTTCTCTGGCTCTGTGCAAAGTAGTCACTTGGTGCTGCCGGGGAAGCGTGTATAGAGTGTGATGTCACAGTAAAGCTAAAGTATCCTGCCATCTGTTAGGAGTAAACCCAAATTCTTGTTGGGTGTGTTGTAAACAGAGGAGCCATCCTTCAGGCACCCTGCTTTGAGCACACCACATGCAAGGGCCTTGTGTTTGATCTGGCCTAGCCTTGGAATGGCCCACCCATGGGAACTGTGAATAGAACTCAGTTTTAGGGCACAGGATGCCCATACCTTTAAAGCTAGTGTAACAAAAGGACTGCACAAGTACTTCTTGAACCAGACCAGCACACTCACAATACTTCAGGGCCTGACAAAGCCCTAAAACACCACTTACTTCTGCTTTACAAACGCGTCTGTGATGAGTTTCCTCACTTCCCCAAAGAGCGAGTGCCTCACCCTGACAATGGGAAAAATAACCCATGAACAGACGTAAGAACTTCCCAGATGAGAGCAGAGGCGTTTCCCAAAATGGAAGAGAACTCTCCAGCACATGAGGCCATCTCAATGAAGCCAGGAAAGTAATTAACACATACATGGTCACTAGAAGCAGGCCAAATGGTTCTTTGTCAGGGATGCCCTGAAGGTCCATCTTATATCTCATCTTAAAACAGACAGAGGACACAGGGGACACAGGATGCAGAGAATTCAAGGCCATTTCCCCACCCACCCAGGTCAGGGCCCTGGGCCCTCTACCCATTCCGGCACCCCTGCCCACTCCATCAGACCACCAGGCAGATACAATCCTGGGACCACCCTCTCTTGCCAAAGGACAACATGGACAGCAAGTGCTGAGAGAGACCAATCGTACCCAGGGCGCAGCCCCAACTTGCGCAGCACCTCCCAGATGACAGCTGCAAGGGGAGGCAAGAGGAGACAGGGACAGAAAATGAACACATGGAATTCCAACGGTGGTCACCCATTCAGCTGCACGCCCAGCCACTCACCCTCATTGGCCTTGTTGCCATTCATAAAAATGACACTCAGAATCACCATGAGAAGACCTAGTTTGGGTGTGTCCTTGGTCCTAGGGGAATAATAGGACAGAGAGAATGTTTATGTCCGGCAGCCATCTGCAAAAAACACACCAGCCAGCTCACTAGGCTGGCCTCTCCCAGATTCCTCAGATATGGGAAAGTTCTGCCCTGTCTATGCTTCAAGCTCTATGTGACCCTGGGCAAGGCACTTACAGACTCTGGAGCCTCCACCTCCTATACAGTAAAATGGGAAAATCACATCCTCCCCTCCCCAGGTTGCTGAGAGGATGGAAAAAATCCTGTCAACCTGGTAGGACCCAAGCACTCAGTCAATGTGAGTCCCTTCTTTCTCTCCCAGACCCCTCAGCCCTAACAGAATTCTAGGCACTGCCCCATGGATGCTGCTGCCCTTCAAGTGTCATGATCCAGCCACACCAGGAAGCCCTCCCTTGAGAACCATTCTACCAAGGCCAGTAGGAAGAAACAAGCAACGACAGGTCCGCTTTCCTGGGAAGCTTCCAGAGAAACAGGCAACCTGATAGTAGGAATGCCCTGCCCCAGGCTTCCACACCCTTCAGTCAATCATAATCAGGCACCACTATTGTGTGCAGGGCTCCAACTACATGCAGGAGCTGGAACAGGGGCTGTTTAGGCCATCTTTCCTGACGCTTTAAGGAGGTGTGGGGACAAAGCAGAAGCCTCCCTCCCACCCCAGCCCTTTACCAGCTTACGTTCCCAGTATGCCTGCAGAGGATTCCTGAGTGCTGATGAGAATATACAAGCTACTTTGCTTATCAATTTCCTTCAGATTGACTCGAAACATCTGCCAAGTAAAAGAATAACCTGTCAGATCACAAAATTCAACCTAGGCATCAATGACCTTACTAAGCATCCCACAGCTCCCCGTGTACCATGTGTGCATGTGTGCATGTGTGTGTGTGTGTATGCATGCATGCACGCGTGAAATCACTGAGATAATGCAAATAAAGCACTTAGCTAAGTGGCCAGCAAACAGCAAATAGGCAAAAAATGTGCTATTGTTATCGACATCATCTTTGTGATTAGTGGGAATCTACAGAGACAGAATGGGGAATGGAAGGGAGAGGTGAGCATCTGAAACACATTACAGGACATATCCAGCAGCGAATAGAGGCCAGAGCTAAGTTGGGTGGCTTGAGTCCTAGCTTTGCTTTTACCACTGACTGCTGTGTGACCCTGGGCTAGTCTATGCCTCTCCCTTCGCCACTATCTTCCCATCAATACAGTGATGGGTCTGGGTTAGCAAGTCTCTGTAGTTCCCCCAGAAAGGACATGTATGCCTTTGTTCAATTCAAGGCTTCTCCATTGTGCCCATCCCCCATGGCTTCCCCTTCACCTTCTCCAAAGCGTAGCTTGCTCGTTCAATAATCTCTGGGAAATATTCACCATATTCTTGGATGACATCCTTCAGCATGTCTGCAGGAAGGGAGAGGTTGGAGCAACTGAGCTGAGCAGGGGCCACAGAGCTGCAGCCCTTTTGCCAGCCCTGTGGAGTCAGTGCAGTTTGAGTCCTAAGCTGTGTTAAATGGAAATGCCAGCCATGGCAGGTGTGAGGAGGGTAGGGGAGGACATATGAGAGAATGAGGAGGCCCTAAAGGTAAATTGTTAGCCCCATGGCATGAGGGAGAATGGTGTAAAGAGGAGAGCTCAGGGAGGAAGACTGGTATGACTCTACCTGAGCGCTTGATGGGGATCTTTGTCTGGTCCTTAACCAACAGGTATTTCACCAACTTATTTGCCTGGGAGAAGAGGAATACATGGGGAAACCTCAATATGTTTTCAGAAAACTTGGAAGGATGACAGAGAAGAGGGCAAGTGAAAAAGAGACTGGGAAACACAGGATTCTTACCCTTTCTTGTAAAATGGCCACATCTCGGGGTGGCGGAGGCCTCCAGCCCCATGGGATCCACCTGTAATTACCGCCACCTTTCTCATCCCCATACAGATGCTTGGACTGCATCACCAGAAAGAAGGAAGGTTCAGGGTCACCAGGTGAAAGAGACAGTTCTGTCTCCTTACTCTGCCTCCTCCTGAAAGTTCCCTAAATCCTCCCTGTAGTGGGTCCTGACCTAATCATTGGCCACCTTGAGTCCTAGACTTGTCTTTCACCTGTCTTCATTTCATTTCCTTGCCAGGACAGGAGCAACCCAAGGACCGAGCCTGGGATTCCACTTCTTTTGGTCACTACTGATTTTGCTATCTGTACCCCTTGGACAAATCACTTCACCTCTCTGGGACTCAGTTTTCTTATTTGTAAAACTGGGACCTATGATCCCTAGCTGGTTAGAATTACTTTCAAAACATAAGAATATGACTCAGTTGGTTAAGAGCTCAGTCAAGAGTGTGAGCTAAGCTCTGAACAACAGCAGTTCAATGCCCAGCCCGAGCTGAGCTGCCGCTGAGCTGCCAACAGGTG
This sequence comes from Aselliscus stoliczkanus, assembly GCA_033961575.1. NCBI lineage: Eukaryota > Metazoa > Chordata > Mammalia > Chiroptera > Hipposideridae > Aselliscus > Aselliscus stoliczkanus. Next base: position 122,741,069 of record CM066737.1, on the reverse strand, counting down.
GCAGAATGGCTCAGCTAAAACAAAAACAAAAACAAAAACAAAAAAATAGAACATAACCTGTGTGACTATACCCAGCACAAAGCCTGGCACATGGTAACCACTATGTAAATACAAGTTGAATTATATACAGGTTGTAGCTAAGTGTATGAATGTCTTATTTCCCCACCAATCTGAACTGCCAGGGAGCAGGAACTACATCACATTCTTCTCAGCACCTCTCACAGCCTATGTGAGCACAAGGACTGGCTCAAACTAAAGAGGCTCAGTAGAATTTTATAGAATAAATGAATAAACTAGTAGGATAAGAATGGAAACAAAGGGCAAAGTTAAGGATGGTGTGTCAGAGATCTCACCTTTCGGTTCCTCTTGCCCCGGGTCCTGGTTGTGGGCTCCAGACTCAACTGAGCCAGGTAATCATCTGCCAGAGCCTGGACAGCAGCAGCAACCTGAGTCTCAGGGACACTTATGTTGGTCTGAGAGCTGGCCATCTTGGCCTGGGCTCCTTGGTCAACAATTTGAATCTGGCTGTCAGTCGTCCTGGACTTAGTAGCAGTCTTCCAGGGCCTGGACCCTCTCTTAACCTGAAAGGTGGCTGATAGGGCTTGGTTTGCAGCCATTTGAGTAACAAGTAGGGCCTCAGAGATCTCATAGGCAGAATTTATGTCCCTATTGGTAGCTTTCTTGACTTTCGATTTTTGGGGCCGGAGAGCTGCTGCTGAGGCCTCAATCTGCCTGATAGCTCTCTCAGTGGCATTTGGGGCCTCTGGGAGCTCTGTGTCAGTATTTGTGCCTTTAATAGTTGCCTTCTTGTCTCTGGAGGCTTTTTTAGTTCGAATGGAGGCTGCTGTGGCCTTGGTATTGGTTGTCTCATTGGTAATTTGGCCTTGGGTGGTAGCTGGGTAGGTAGTAGTTGAAGCCTGTGAGATCTCAGAGGCACTAGCTATGGCCTTATTGGCAGCCTTCTTAGCCTTGGGAGCTTTCTTAGGCTTGGAGGAGGCTATTGAGGCCTGGAAATGGGCTGGCTCACTGGCAAGTGGAGCCTGGGTAGTCTGTGGGGTGATGGGTAGGTTTAGGACCTGCAAAGGTGACTTGATCTGTGTAGTGGCATTCTCACTGCCATTTGGAGATTGGGAGCCTTGGGCTGCCTTAACAATAACTCTCTTTGTCTTGTTGGCTTTCTTAGGTTGAGTGGTAACTGAAGAAGCCTGAGTACTGGCAGCATGTATGGTAATAGTAATCGCCTTAATAGGGGCCTTCTTGGTTTTGCTTTCTTTAGGCCGGTTGGCAACTGGTGGGTCCATGGCCATGGGGTCCTTTGTTGCCGCCAAGAGAGTCTGCATCAGCAAGACACTGTCGTCTTCAGTGGTCTCAACCTGTACATCCGGAGGGAAGTGAAGCCCCAAGCTCCCAGGGGGAGGCAGAGGGCCCTACACACTTTGAATTATGATCTGTTTATCCATCCTACAGCCCACCATTTCCATGAAGGTCTCCCTCTGGGTAGTGAAAAGGGGAGGGTGAGGGAAGAGGAAGAGGGCAAAAGAAAGAGAAAGGCAGGTTTTTTTCTCCTCCTCCTCCACCATGCAGGGGAGGACTAAGACAGGCTAGTCAAGAAATTATGTAACTAAAGAGTGGTAGGGGGCTCAAGAGCAGGAAGTGAGTTTAGGATGGGGCAGATGGGCTGGTGAGAATAGAGAGAAGCCTCACCTGGAACGGGGGCATCCTATAACCGTAGTCATTTCTCCTATCCATTTTTCTGGGAGGCCAGGTAACAGTTGAGCCTGATAGGAAGGGGTCTGATTTAGGGTAGAATAAGAGGGAGGTGGAGATTCATCAGACCTCCTGCCTATCTTGAAAGAGTAGGGAATCTCATCTAACCTCGGTCCCCAAACCCTCAACTACTGGGTTCTCAGATCTACAAACCCAGACCGTCTGGTTTCCAAACCCTAGATCCTTTTGTCTATAAGAAACCGTAAGTCAGTTCTACCACGCCGCCCCTTCACCCTACACACACCCCCAACCGCAACCTGATAGTGCGCGTGCGCACCGATCAGATGAGGGGTGGGGAGAGGTGGCGGCACCTGGATCTAAGGCCCTCAGCGCGCAAGCAGCTTTGGTGGACGGGACAGTCTGACCACCTCAATCTGACATATGCTCCCTGCTCTCAGAGCAAAAGAACATCTCGGCCCACCCCTGACCCACTCTTTCTAAACTGCATCACATCTCAGTCCAACCCTTCCCCCAACACCGGTCCCCTCCCTCCGCTCTGCAGTACCTCTTTGCACCGCCCCTTCCCCAACACCATCCACCTCTCAGCTGTACAGCCACTCACCGCCCCTTCCAGATAAGCCCCCTCCCTCTATTCTGCAGTATTTCTCCGCGCCTCCCCTTCCTTTAATATGACCCCTCCCATCGCTCTGCAGTAAGCCCCTGCACCTCCCCTACCCCAACACCGCTCCCCCACATCCACGCACGTCTGCAAGTGACCCGTCCCGCCCTTTCTACAACATGGATACCACACCCACAAATCCAACGGTATTATGCCTTTGTGTATTCCTTGGTCCCGAACCCTACCAGGTTCTATTCATTCCTTTTTTAAACCAGAATCAACCAGGTACCACCCCTCTTTCCTCCCGTCTGAGCCAGGTCATGCAGTTGTTCAAATGGGATTTTGCCCCATCCTTTCTCCAGGTCCCGATCCTTACTTTCTGTGGCTCAAACCAGATACTGACCCTTTTCTCCAGCCTAACGGAGTCCTGAAATCACCCATCGTCCTCCCAAACCGGGTTCTGCTCATTTCTTTCTGTCTTCTGAATGATTTGTTGATCTCTCCTTTCTGCATTACCAAAGAAGTCTGCATCCCTCCTTTCTGTGGCCCAAACAAAGTCCACATCTCTCCTTTCTGTGACCCAAAGGAGATTCTGCCCTCTCCTTTCTCCTGTACGATTCGGGTCCAGGCACCTCTAAACCCAACCACTTTGATGCAGTTAGCTCCCGAACGCCTAACAGGGTTTCTTCAAACCTTAGGGGTGAATGGAGTCAAGCACGTGGAAGCTGCAGCCCCGAGTCCCCCACAGAGCCTTTACTAAGGGGGGCGTCTTGGCTCACCTCGTCCTTTTGAGTCCAGAAGGCGTCTGCTCTCTCCAAGCCTCTTCTTAGGTCTGAGTCTGTAAGCTAACCCCTCCTCAGCCAGAACTGGTCCTGCCCCTTTCTGCCTCCAGAGAGGGCTCCTTCCCTGCCTGTCAACCTCCCCCCCACACACACTTCCATCTTCCCATTCTGCTCAGTGTGGTGTCTTTTCAGTTTACTACCCCTTATTCAGCAATCACTCTCTCCTATTCTCCAGCTGATTTCTCTATCCCCCACCCTGTAACTCCATTCCTATTTGATTCTTCTGTTTCCTCTCAGAGAAACGTGCTGCTCTGAGGTCCCACACCAACACTTGCTACGGCCCCCGCTATGCCAACACTAATTACATAGTGTATTGCTTTAGTATGTGTGTGGGTCTCTCTCCCCAGGAGCTGCTCTGGGGGGCAAGGAACTAGGTCATGTTCATTTCTGTCTCTCAAGTGTGACAAAATTAAAACTAAATACTAAAAGATAGGGTTCTCCCCCATCGAATGCAATTCAGAATAAAAACAGTAAATGTAAGAAAGTCTACGAACGGTTTTTATTTATTCGCTGGTGACTATATTGATGCTTTTAAAGAATATCAACATAGGGCTGGCTGAGTGGCTCAGTTGTTTAAGAGCTCACTTAAAAGTGTGAGCTGAGCTCTGAGCAACAGCAGTTTGATGCCCAGCTCGAGCTGAGCTGCTGCTGAGCTGCCAACAGGTGGCAGGATGGCTCAGCTAAAAAAAAAAAAAAAAAAGAATATCAACATAGCTGACTTTTGGGGGGGCCATGTTCCTCCTTTACTTGTGCACCAAGCAAGTACTCAGGCTCTCTCTCTCATGTCTCTCTCTCTCTCTCTCTCTCTCTCTCTCTCTCTCTCTCTCTCTCTCTCTCTCTCTTTGAAACACTGCTCCCCAGTACTGAAAACAGATCTCCTCAGGCATTCATTTATTCAGTCAATCATCAAATATTTGTGAGCACACAGCTGTGCCAAGGCCCTTGTTGGATGTTGGGCAACAAGCAAGTTATGATGACTGTCCTCAAAGAACTCACATCTATTCTTAAGATCTAAAACAATGATGAAGGAGGAACTAATATTATCATCATTTCACAGTTGATGAAATTAATGTCCAAGAACTTGAAGTGCCTTGTCTAAAGGCACAGGAACAGTAAGTGACAGAAGCTGGATATGAACCCACATCTGGCTGATTCCAAAGCTGGACACTCACTGTGCTAAGGCTGGTACTTGGCTCTACTGATGGGAAGAGAAAAGCATCCCATATTGGCCCTGTACTCTCCTTTACTCCTTTCTCCTCCTCTCCTTTGTCCTGCACATCTTAACACCCTGATCTATCTGCCCTCTTCCCTCCCTCTCTCCAAGTCTTCTCTCTTTCTCCTGTTCCTTCTTTCCATTCATGTACTTTATCTTGCTCTAATGCACTGGTGAAGAGTTTCCTTATGGTTCCAAATGTGCCAAAACCTGTGCTAGGCATTGGAGATGCAAAAATGGATGAGATCCAAACCCTGTCCTCAAAGAGTCCTTCATTTAACTGGGATACATAAGAATACTTCATGTCACCTAGGAATCCCAGAGCAGGGTACTGAGGGAGCTCACAGGGGAAACCACTGACAGGAAGGCACTGAAAACTTCCAGAAAGGGTATATTTGATCTGCATCCTGTGGGAGGAGTAGGACATTTGCAGAAAAGAAGGGGAGAAGAGAGAGTTCTCCTGGAGGACTTTAGACTCTGAGGAGCTCCTCCTCAGTGTAGGAGCACAGGGCCCAGAGGCGGATGGGTCTCTGCCCTAATGTGCCTGCTTCCCATCTGCTTCACTCCACTCCATTCTCATGGAGGCCCTCACAGTCATATTTCAAAGCACAAAGCTGACCATCTTGACAGCCTCCAAGGGTCCTCTTGGCCTGCAGGCTTAAATCCAAGCTCCTTAGCCTGTCATTCAAGGCCCTCCACAGTGGGCCCCCGCCAGTCTCTCAGGCCTCAGTCACAGTGGATGACTCACCATCCCCCAAACACCTTCTGCTTTCTACCAATGCCATACCTTTGCTCAAGCTGTTCCTCCAACTGGAATGTCTTTGTTTCCCACTCCAAACCCCCGTTTCTACCTGGAAAAGGCCTGACCTCCTAAAAGGACTGGTTCAAGTGCTTCTTTCTCCAAGAAACCTTCTCAGATCACCCCAGGATAATTAGTCTTTTATTTTCGCCTTACTCTTTTGCATGGCTCTGTCAGAGCACTTAAGCTGGGTGAGAGTTCTCTGTTCAGTGGTTTATTCCCTGTCCTACTAGCTGGATTCTGAGCTCTTTGAGGGCCCCATCACATAGATTTGGTTCATCTCTGAGACCCCAGAACTCATGTCCTGCTTCACAGAATAAACATCAGACTATATTAGGTTACCTCTTCACCTTTGCTTCTTCCTCTGCTATTTATTCCTTCTCTTCTCCCTTTATTTCCTCCTTTCTCCCATTGTCATTTTTGAGTTTTTTCATTAAGCCATGCCAAAATCTAGTGCTATCCCTCAACTTCCCTAATAAATGATTCAACCACCACTCATTTTAAGTCTGTGTGGGGTTGGATTTTCTCTTATGTGCGGCCAAAAGCATACTTACATAGAAATTGGTTCCAAATTAATACCAGTAGAGATTTCAGCAGAGGACACAAGTTAGAAAAATATAGAGTATGACAGTATGTTGGCTAAATCTAGGGATCTTCAAAAAAGTTACTACAAAAAAAAATGGTGCATCTGAGACTTGCCAGAATGAAAACAATTAGGCATATATTTATAGAAATGCAAATTACCATAAATTAAGACACCACTTTTTGCGATCTAATTAGTAAAAATTATAAATCTAAAAAAAGAGAGAATGGTTGATAATACATAGTGTTAGGGAGAGTATGAGTATCTCATTCAGTATTTGTGCGGGTATACATTTGTCCAACTACGTTATCTAGTAAAATTAAAGATGAGTATAAACTGTAATCCAAAATTCTACTACCAGTTAGTATCCAAGAGAAACATATTTCTAGGGATCCATGAAGATGAACATTTATTGCAGAATTATTTGTAATAGAACAGAATTAGAAGGCTACCCCAAATTGAAAAGAAACAGGCAATTTTATAAGTAAATTGTGGCTTATTAATTCAAGGGGCTACTTTGCAACAGTTAAAATATATGTCAAAATGGATATTTACCACACTACACTATACATTATTTATGGATACGTACATATATAGTAATAATATGAAAAGATGCACAAGAAGAGAAGGGTAAACAGGATTTGGAAAGAGGTACACAAGAATCTTCAACTACATGTAAAATACCTTATGTATTTAAAATGTGTAAATCAAGCAGAGCTTGGTATGCTTGAGCTGGTAGAAACTGGTAGCCAGGGATCATTCTTATTAGTTGGTGTTTATGTCATACAGGTCTTTAATAATTTGGAATATTGCTTCTCTCTAGAAACAAACCTTGTAAAATGTTAAGTATTGAGGGGCCGGCTGAGTAGCACGTTGGTTAAGAGCTGGCTTGGGATGCCAGCTCTGAGCAGCAGGGCCTCGGTTCACATCCCACATATAAGGGCCAGTGACACTGCCCTCTACAGCTAAGATGGTGAACAGCAGCTCCACCTGGAGCTGGGCTGCCATGAGTCACTAGCGTCAGTGTAGGCTGCAGCCCCTGCTGCAGTGGGCTACCATAAGCTACAGTGAGTGGCCGGCAGCCAGTGTGAATGGCCGGCAGCCAAAATGAGCTTCCAAGAGCTGCCATGAGTGGCCATCCAGAGGCTGGCGACTGATCTGCCTCACCTGGGAAGAGTGCAATGACGATACCAACATAGGCCAGTGAAGCAAAGTCCTCCACAACTAGCCTGAAGAACAAAAGGACAGCAACTTGTCTGTTCCCCTTCCCCGATTCCCCAACGCTGTTCCCCTCCCCCAATTCCCCAATAAAATCTTTAAAACAAAATTTAAGCATTGATATATACACCTATAGGAAGTGTGTTAACAAGTATATATTATGTTATAATCTATATATTAATTCTTCTTAAATATTTCACAATAAAACCTAGAATTCTATTAAAAGACATAAACGGTGACCTGATTACATGGAGAGATGAGGTGTGGTGAAACAATCTGGTGAATGTTTAAATTTTTGAAAAATTATTACAGTAAAAGACATTGTCATTAATCCCACTCAAAATATTCCTCCTCACTTCGAACACACTTCTCTCATCATTCTTGCCACTTTCTGAAGCAGTTCTGGAAGTCCGCTTTCATATCTTTACTTCATCTTCCATCATGACAATGCTCCATGTCACACATCGCTTCTGGTATGGCAATTTCTTTCCAATAAAATCACTATGGTGTGTCCTCATCCAACTTATTCACTGGATCTGGCACAATGCAAATTCTGGCTCTTCCCCAAATCCAAAATGACCATGAAAGTAAAACGTTTTGAATTGATTCAGGACATCAAGGAAGCCACGACAGTGCAACTAAAGACATTCATGATGGAGGACTACCAGAACTGCTTCAGAAAGTGGCAAAAACGATGGGATAAGTGTGTTTGAAGGGAGGGGGAGTATTTTGAGGGGGATTAATGGCAATTACAGTTTTTTTTACTGTAATAAAATTTTTATTTAAACATTCCCTATACTTTGTGATAACACCTCATATATCAATTCATGGATAGAATGATTTAGCACTATAAAAATTTCAATAACTCCTGAATTTATCTATAAATTGAGTTCCATCTCTGCTAAAATCCTGGCAAGAATTTTTTGAAGGTGAAACTAGATAAATTAATTCTAAGATATATGTAGAAAGATAGTGATACATGTAGCTTAAAAAAATTGAAAAATAAAAGCAAAAATAATTGAATGTCCCTATCACATATAAAGAATACTGCAAATACATAGTTTTGTTTTAAAAAGTGTGCTAGAGGCTGTAAAGAAAAATGAACCCTTATACACTGTTGGTGGGAATGCAGATTGGTGCAGCTACTATGAAAGGCAGTGTGGAGGTTCCTCAAAAAATTAAGAATAGAATTACCATATGACCCAGCAATCCCTCTCCTGGGTATATACTGAAAAAATCTGAAAACATTTATCTTTAGAGATATACGTGCTCTGATGTTCATTGCAGCTTTATTTACAGTGGCCAAAACATGGAAACAACGAAAGTGTATTTCGATAGATGATTGGATAAAGAAGATTTGGTATATTTACACAATGGAATACTACTCTGCCACAAGAAAAGATAAAATACTACCATTTGCAACAACATGGATGGATCTTGAGATTATGATGCTAAGTGAAATAAATCAGACAGAAAATGTCAAGAACCATATGATTTACTGATATGTGAGATATAAAACTGAGAGCAAAAAGGAACAAGACAAACAAAGGAACAAAAACTCATTGACACAGACAACAGTTTAGCAGTTACTAGAGGGTAAGGGGGAGGGAGGTGGTAGAAGTGGGTTAAGGGGGTCAAATATATGGTGACTGAAGGAGAACTGACTCTGGGTGGTGAACACACAATGTGATATATAGATGATGTATAACAGAATTGTACAATTGAAACCCATGTAATATTACTAACCATTATCACCCCAATAAATTTTAATTTAAAAAAAAGTGTGCTACTAACACAATAGCAGATCAATTAATTATATTATATATCATTGGAACAGAGTAGATAATCCATGTTACAGGTGCACTTGACAAATGGTAGCAATAAATCAATGGGGGGAAGGGGGTTGATAGATTATGTAGGAAAAGGTACCAGAAAAATGGGCTTCTACATATATAAAAAATAAATTTTTATCTCTACCTATCACTGTATACAAAAACATTTAAATTTTAAACACTTAAAAGGGCAAGAACCATATGATTTCACTCATATGTGGAATAGAAAACATCAAATGAACAAACAAAACAAACAAACTCAATAGAAAAAAACAACAGTATGGAGGTTAACAGAAGGGACTTATGTAAGAATATACAACTATAAAGGCTTTGAGGGGCCGGCCCAGTGGCTTAGTTGGTTAAGAGTTACTTAAGAGCAAGAGCTCTGAGCAACAGAGCTGCCCATTGGATTCCCACATGGGCCAGTGACGTTGTGCCTGAGCTGAGCTGCTGCTAAACTGCCAACAGGTGGCAGGATGGCTCAGCTGGTGAGAGCAAGTGCTGCTAACAGCAAGACTGCTTGTTCAATGGTGGGCTATGCCTGCCCGCAACTAAGACTGAACTCGGCACCTTGAGCTGAGCTGCCATCCGGATGACTCAGTGGATAGAGCATGCACTTTTAACAACAAGGCTGCTGGTTCGACTCCCGTATGGGATGGTGACTATGCCCACCCACAACTAAGATTGTAACACAACACCTCGAGCTTAAGTGCCTCCAGCAGCTGACGGGCAGCCAAATGGCAAATGGTGCCCTCCATAACTAAGATTGAAGAACACAACTTGGCTGGTCCCTCTCCCCAATTCCCCAACACTGTTCCCCTCCCCCAACTCCCCAATTAAAAAAAAAGACTTTGAGGATATCTTTATAATACAAAATATATTTGTGATTTTTGAGGTGGGAAAGGATTTGTTAAACAAGACCAAAAGAGCACAATCCATAACGAGAAAATGTATGGAAATGTATCAAAATTAAGTATTTTCAGTGGAAATAGGCAAAGTAAACAGATGAGTAAAAGACTGGCAGAAAATTGCAATGTTTCTAAAAAATTACTGATATCTAGAAAAAAAATCCTGAAAATCAGCAAATAAAAAAATGCACAAAATCCATTTTCTACTGGGTAAATCAAGTAAAAAATAAGTTACAACTATCAATAGATATTTCTCAAAGTATATAACCTGATAAAAATATATTTTAATAAATATATTTTAAAATATCCATTGTCACTGGTAATCAAATAAATGCAATATTTTTTTAAAATGAGACTTCAGTCAACATCTATGAAATAGGGAAAATTAGCAAATCAGATATTGTCAGCTGATGGTGAGGATATGGGAAAATGATAATCCTCAGTTACTTCAATTGAGAATGTATACAAGTGAAGCCATCTTGAAGAGCTATCTGGTAGTATTAAAGGAAATATAGAATCCACTCACATTATAAATGAGCAGTGCTACTCCAGGGAAGGTCTCTCAGTCCTACCAAGTGGCATGTATTAGATATTTATCACAGTATTATATGTGGTAGCAAAAAGTTAGGGCAACCTAGGAATGTACAATCATAAAGTGTGTGTGTGTGTGTGTGTGTGTGTGTGTGTGTGTGTGTGTGTGTAAAATATATGAGCATTTGATCGAATCCTATGAAATGGAAAGAGAAAATCAATTAAATCTACATTTAACAACATGGAGTGTTATCAACATAATGGCAAATAAAAGAGTAAGAAATATAATGAGATTTAAAACAGTGCCTTTGAGAGACCCCATTCTGCAATGGCAGTGTAAACCCCCCAGTGGACAATGCCTCTCCATTACTTACACCTATAAAATCTAAACAAATTTTTGAAAAGAAAATTCTACCTGAGGACTCTGAGACTAACCAAAAGCAGGCATATGTTGGAAGAGAGTTAAAACATAGAAAAGTGACCGGCATGATGGTAAGTTATCCAGTTGTTATTTTTTAATTTCTCAGTCTTGCAATGAGAGTGTGATCTACTAATGGATTGGAGCAGCACAAGTAGCTAAAACTCGATGGAAACCCTGCCATCTTTCTGACCAGAGGAACCACAAAAAGGAGCCTGGGTAAGATGTAGTGTGAGTAAGAAATCTCAGGGAGAAAAAAGATAGATAAATAATTCCCATATCACTGATGAAAACCACACAACCCTCAATCTAACCACAGAACAATGCACATGCAGGAATTAACTAAACAAGTGAATCAAAGGCTTTGAGAAATGACCTGAGAGTTGAATCACTCACAAAAATTTCAATCTAATTCCTAAACCCTACATACTCAACTCAGCAAAGCAAAAGCTTTGAAAATTAAACAGATTTCAACTATAGGCCAAAAAAGGCACAATGGAACTTACGACCAGAATTTAACCATGTTGACTGCCTACTAACATGAAAATATCAAGATTTTTCAGAGGGTTATAACAGAACTCTGAGTCTCCACAAAATAACATTTGCAATGTTCAGGATACAAGAGAAAATGAACCAAAGAACTATACAATGTGCCCCATTCTCAAGAAAAAAGAAAATCAACTGAGCGAAACAAAAACAAAACCAGATATTGGAATTATGAAGGATAACATTAAAGCAGCTATTATAACTATACTCCATGAGGCACAGAAAAACACATTGACATAAATGAAAGAAAAAAAACAAAAAACCTCAGGATAGAAATTATAAAAATGAACCAAAGGGAAATTTTGGAAATGAAAACATGCAGTATCTGAAATAAAAATAAATTGGATGAGTTTAATAACGGGATGTCAATTACAGAGGGAAAAATAGTGAAATTTAAGATAGATTGATAGAAATTATACAGTCTGAATAGCACAGAAAAAAGTGTGGGGAAAAATTATACAGAGACTGAGAGACCTATTGGGCATTATCAAAAGGACTGATATATGTATAGTTGGAGTTTTAAATAAGAGGAGAAATAGATTGGGGTAGAAAATATATTTGAAGAAATTATACCCAAATCTTCCTAAATTATTGAAAGATAAACTTCTGGGGCTGGCTGCCAAGTGGCTCAGTTGGTTAAGAGTTGGCTTAGAGCACATGCTCTGAGCAACAGAGCCACCAGTTTGATTCCCATATGGGCCAGTGAACACTGCGCCCTAGCTGAGCTGTCACTGAGCTGCCACAGGATGGCACAGCTGGTGTAACAACAAGATTGCCTGTTCAATGGTGGGCTACCCCCACCCGCAACTAAAGATTTAACTCAGCACCTTGAGCTGAGCTGCCACTCCGATGGCTCAGTGGATAGGGCGTGCACTCTTAAGAACAAAGCTACCAGGTTTGACTCCTGCATAGGATGGTGGCTATGCCCACCTGCAGCTAACACTGAACTCAGCACCTTGAGCTCAGCTGCTGCGCGGATGGCTCAGAGGATAGAGTGTGCACTCTTAACAACAAGGCTGCTGGTTCGACTCGCGCATGGGATTTTGGCTACACCCACCCACAACTAAGACTGAACACAGCACCTTGAGCTTCAAAGCTCCGAGCTGCCGACAGGAAGCCAGATGGGGACTGGTGCCCTCCACAACGAAGATTGAAGAACAACAACTTGGCTGGTCCCCTCCGCAATTCCCCAACACTGTTCCCCTCCTCCAATTCCCCAATAGAATGTTAAAAAAAAAAGAAAGAAAGAAAGATAAACTTCTGTATATGAGAAGCTCAGTAAACTCCAAACAGTATAACCTCAAAGAAAGCCAAGTCTAAGGAAACCAAAAATAGGTTTAAAATATTGAACACAGCTAGAGAAAAATGACATATTACATTACACAGAAAAAGGATTGGATGAATGTGGACTTCTGATCAGACTCCACGAAAGCTAGAAGACAGTACATAAACATCTTTAAAGTGCTGAAAGAAAAAAAGAAACTGCTATTTCAAAATTTTATAACTAGCAAAAATACATGTCAAGAATGAAGGTGAGGGGCCGGCCGAGTGGCACATTGGTTAAGAGCTTGCTTGGGATGCCAGCTCTGAGCAGCACGGCCCCGATTCGGATCCCACATGTGAGGGCCAGTGACACTGCGCCCTCTACAACTAAGATGGTGAACAACAGCTCCACCTGGAGCTGGGCTGCTGTGAGTAGCCAGCGATGGCGAAGCTGGTGGGCTGCCATAGGCTACAGTGAGTGGCCAGCAGCCAGCGTGAGCTGCCAAGAGCTGCCGTGAGCAGCCGTCCAGAGATTAGCGACTGATCTGCCTCATCCGGGAAGAGCGCAATGATAATACCAACATAGGCCAGTGAAGCAAAGTCCTCCACAACTAGACTGAACAGAAAGACAGCAACTGTCTGTTCCCCTTCCCCGATTCCCCAGTGCTGTTCCCCTCCCCCAATTCCCCAATGAAAATCTTAAAAAAAAAAAAAAAAGAATGAAGGTGAAATATTTTCAAATGAAGAAAAACTAAGAGAATTTGTTGTCAGCAGATCTGCTCATTAAGAAATTTTAAAGGAAGTTCTTCAGTATTAAGACAAATGATACCAAAAAGAAACATTGAATAATGAAGGAAGGCCATAAGAAATGGTAAATACTTGTTTTTAATTAAAAATCTATGTTTACTGGACAGAAAGAGAATAAAGTAATACTATAATGTTGACTTTGAATCTGTTACTACTTGTAATCCTGTCGATGTGGTAGTTAAATTAGCAGTGGGAATAAAATACTCATATGTCTTCAATACCACACATACCCGAGGGGTTATCTGTTTACCACACAATGTTAAGTCTCTTCTTCTCTCTCCTCTTCTCTCCAGCCCATCCTAAGTCCCAAGGGCACCAATTGTCAGCCCCAGCCAATTCATGACAAACCAGTTTGATACTTGCTCAAGTCTTTTTTTGTTTGTTTCAGGTGTACAAAGCAACATAATAGACATTTAAACCCCTCATAATGTGATAACTCACCCCTCAAGCTATTACCCCTCTGACATCTTATATAGCTGTTAAAATAGCATCTACTATTTTCCCTATGTTGTGCTCCACATCCCTTGACTATATATACCTATATATTTAGTTATAGTTGACGTTCAATATTATTCTACATCAGCTTCAGGTGTATAGCGCATTGGTTAGACATCTACACAGTATATGCCGCGATCCCTCTGATAAGTCCAGTGCCCATCTGGTACCTTGCATGATCTTTACAACATTGTTGATTATATTCCCCATACTGTATTAACTACCAATTTGTATTTCTTAATGCCTTCACCCTTTTCACCCTGCCCCCAACCCCATTCACATCTATCACCCTGATAAATCTAGTACCTATCTGGCACCATACCTAGTTATTACAATATTATTGAGTGTATTACTTATGCTATACCCTACATCCCCATGTAACAACCAATTTGTACTTCGGAATCCCTTCCCCTTTCACACATTCTTAACCTCCGTCCCCATCTTTTTTTTAAAAGATTTTATTGGGGAATCGGGGAAGGGGAACAGACAAGTTGCTGTCTTTTTGTTCTGCAGTCTAGTTGCGGAGGACATTGCTTCACTGGCCTATGTTGGTATCGTCATTGCGCTCTTCCCGGATGAGGCAGATCGGTCACCGGCCTCTGGTGGTCGCTCACCATGGCTATTGGCAGCTCACACTGGCTGCCGGCCACTCACTGTAGCCTATGGCAGCCCACTGCAGCAAGGGCTGCAGCCTACACCACAGCTCCAGATAGAGCTTTGTTAGCTGTAGAGGGCAGTGCCACTGGCCCTCATATGTGGGATCCGAACTGGGGCCACTGACATCCCAAACCAGCTCTTAACCAATGTGCCACTCTGCCGGCCCCTCTCTCCCCACATCTTAAAGAAGTCCCTCTAAGATTCCTTGTAATACTGGTTTGGTGGTGATGAACTCCTTCAGCTTTTTCTTGTCTGGGAAGCTCCTATCTGTCCTTCAGTTCTAAATGAGAGCCTTGCTGGTAGAGCAATCTTGGTTGTATGTCGTTGCTTTTCATCACTTGGAATATTTCCTGCCACTTCCTTCTTGCCTGTAAAGTTTCTGTTGAAAAATCAGCAGACAATCACATGGAGGGGCTCTCTTGTAGTTAACTATCTGCTTTTCTCTTGCTGCTTTTAAGATTCTCTCTTTGTATTTAACCTTTAGCATTTTAATTATTGTGTGTCTCAGTGTTGGCCTCTTTGGGTTCATCTTGTTTGGGACTCTGTGTGCTTCCTGGGCTTGAATGCATATTTCCTTCACTAGGCTAGGGAAGATTTGTGTTGTTGAACTGGCAAAAATAACTCTCCAAGTAATCCACAAAAGAAAAGGTTTATTCGGGAAAAGAAAAAAAGAAGCAAGTCCACCACCGCTGTGCGACAACGCACAGCTCCGACATGGGCTCCAACTGGCAACCCACGTGTAGGCCAAACCCCCCCACCTCCTGTTCCAAGATGGCTAATCCCTTTATTATGATCCCTCCTCCTGGAATTACCATAAGCATAAAAGGAATTCAGGATTGCCCCACTCTATCTCTCCCTCTGCAGAGCCTGTGGGCTGGGACAGCAGATGGAAGGGGAGAGGGAGCTGGGAGGGCCCCCAGGACCAGTGTCAGCTCAGCCTAGGGAAGTATGAGCTTGCTGAGGGTCTGTGCTCCCCTAAATCCTAAAGCAAGTTCTTCCCTGGGGTAGCCAGCTTATTCCTCTCTGCCATTCAGGCACTCTCTGATCACAAGACTTGACAAACTCTTTCCTCCTCTCTCAAGGGGAAAGGGGAGATGAGAGGACAGTAGAAAAAGTGTCTGTCATGGCACCAATGCATGTATCCACATTGGTCATGCAGGAAAATGTTGCAACCACAGTTAATCTGAATCATGATTGAGTTCCTTTGATCCCCCTAAAACATGAGCTTATGGGAGGCCTGTGAGAAGATTTCACAAGGCCATCTCCCACTAGCCTTCTTATCTTCCCTAAGAGGCTGTCATAAGGCATTTCTCATTGCCTCCTCGGTTCTGATCAGGTATGAGGCTTCCTGTATCATTGCCTTCAGAATAGATCTGAAGAATATAACACCACTTAGCTGAGGTCTAGAGTTAGGTCCTCAGGCCGGCCGAGTGGTGCGGTGGTTAAGCGCTGGCCTGGGAAGCCAGCAGCCCCAGTTTGGTCGCACATATGAGGGCCAGTGACACTGCCCTCAAAAAAATAAATAAATAAATAAAAATAAAAAATAGAGTTAGGTACTCAACACTGGTGTATCCAAAACTCACATTACAGTTATTTCCCTCTTTTATTTTATTTCTTTTTTATTAATTTTTTTTTGTGACAATAATCAACAAAACTGCATAGGTTGCAAGTGTGCAATTCTATAATTCATAATCTATATATTGCATTATGTGTTCACTACCCAGAGTCAGTTCTCCTTCCATCACCATATATTTGAACTCCTTTACCCTCTTCTAACATCCCCTTTCCCCTTTACCCTCTGGTAACTACCAAACTGTTGTTTGGTAGTTTTTGTTTCTTTGTTTGTCTTGTTCCTTTGTTGCTTTCAGTTTTATATCTCACATATGAGTGAAGTCATATGGTTCTCGACTTAGTTCACTTAACATAGGGATCTCAAGATCCATCCATGTTGTCACAAAGGGAAGTATTTCATCTTTCCTTATGGAAGAATAGTATTCCATTGCGTAAATATACCACAACTTCTTTATCCAATCATCTATCGAAGGACACTTTTGTTGTTTCCATGTCTTGTCCACCATAAATAATGCTGCAGTAAACATCAGAGTACATATATCTTTACAGATAAATGTTTCCAGATTTTTGGGTAGCTACCCAGGAGAGGGATTGTTGGGTTATGTGGTAATTCTATTCTTAATTTTTTGAAGAACCTCCATACTGTTTTCCATAGTGGCTGTACCAATTTACATTCATACCAATGGTGTATGAGGGTTCCTTTTCTCCACAGCCTCTCCAACATTTGTTATTGTTTGTCTTGTTGATGATAGCCATTCTAACAGATGTGAGGTGATATCTCATTGTGGTTTTGATTTTCATTTCTCTAATAGCTTGTGAAGTTGAGCATTTTTTCATATACGAGGTTGGATAATTAGGTTTGCAACCTCATCCTAGAAAAGTGCTACATAACTCATTGCTGAATATCACTATGGTCACCTTTGAAGTACTCCCCTTGGGAAGTTGGGCACCAATGCTAGCCCCTAGTTCACCCTTCAAAGCAATTTTGAAACTTTTTCTAGAATGACCATCAGAGTTGTCATTGTATTACACTTAATGTCCTGAATGTCATCAAAATGTCTTCCTTTCAATATTTCCTTTAGCTTCAAGTAAAGAAAGAAGTCACTGGGGGCCAGATCAGGTGAATAGAGAGGGTGTCCCAATTCAGTTATTTGTTTACTGGCTAAATCTCCCTCACAGACAGTGTCATGTGAGCTGGTGCATTGTCATCATTGCAAGAGCCATGAATTGTTGGCAAAAGTTCAAGTTGTCTAATTTTTCCACGCAGACTTTTGAGCATTTCCAACTGGTAAATGTGGTTATCTGTCCGGTTGGTACAAATTCATAATGAATAATCCCTCTGATATTAAAAAAAGGTTAGCAACATTGTTGCAACAAGCACACGAACTTACTTGTCAGACATCATATCTGTTGGCCATTTCTATGTCCTATTTGGAGAAATGTCTATTCAGGTCCTCTGCCCATTTTTTTTTTTTTTGAGGGCAATGTCACTGGCCCTCATATGTGGGCCAATAAATCTTTTTTTTTTAAAAATACAGACAAGTCACTCATCAGCATCCTCTCACAGTCCCCTCAACAGCCATTCTAAACCCATACCTCTCCCCTCCATCTTTCTTTGTGTCACCCAAATACATACCCCTATTTATTTTATTTTATTTTTTAAAGATTTTATTGGGGAATTGGGGGAGGGGAACAGCGTTGGGGAACCGGGGAAGGGGAACAGACAAGTTGCTGTCTTTTTGTTCTGCAGTCTAGTTGCGGAGGACGTTGCTTCACTGGCCCATGTTGCTATCATCATTGCGCTCTTCCCGGATGAGGCAGATCAGTCACCTGCCTCTGGATGGTCGCTCACAGCGGCTCTTGGCAGCTCACGCTGGCTGCCAGCCGCTCACTGTAGCCTATGGCAGCCCACTGCAGTAGGGGCTGCAGCCCACACTGTCGCAGGGGCTCGCAGCCCAGTTCCAGGAGGAGCTGTTATTAGCTGTAGAGGGCAGTGTCACTGGCCCTCATATGTGGAATCCCAACCAGGCTGCTGGCGTCCCAAGCCAGCTCCCAACCAATGCGCCATTTGGCCGGTCCTAGATACCCCTATTTAGAAGGCATTCTGCCTTCACTTTCCCCGGGACATGAAGTCCTAATCGAAGTAATAAAATAGCAAAGTAAGTTCTTGGCTTTTCACTTTGAAAATCTATGGTCTGGCCATAAGGCAAACTTCCAGAAGCCTAAGTGAACAGTCTAAGTCAGTTTTTCCTTTGAGACTAGATTAAATTTTCCGAATATAAGGAAAGGAGGAAAGTCTCAAAGACAAAGCATAAAAAGCTTTCATTGCACTGTGGACTCTGAGAAGGGAACCTATAGTCTCCTAAAACTCAAGCTAAAACTCCAGAACTCCCATATTAGTCTGAATATCAGAAAGGACAATTAAATGTCATTTTCCCTCCCTATTGTAGAAGACAAGTTACCTGGCAAGGACCCAGAGTCTCCTGATGCATCACAGTTTGCAAGAATAAAGAAGAAATGTTGTGTGTTACCTAGATAGATCCGACCATAATTTCCTGTTGTCAAAAGCATTGTAGGAGCAATGAAACATTTCCCAGGCAAAGGATCTGAAGTTACTCTGTGATCAAAACAAAGATGTATCAGTGACTGGCATAGACGAATGACCTAAAGGCTACACAAGAATATAACTCAGTGATGCCAACATGGCTATATAAGAACACAGAGTATTAGATGCATAAATCTGTATCCTCCCTCCAGAATATAAATACAACCCTAGTGAACCGTGGCAGGTCAAAAAAGGAGGAGTCATTAAATAGCTGAAATTGGGCCTGCCAGTGGCGCATTGGTTGAGAACTGGCTTGGGACGCCAGCGGCCCCGGTTTGGGTCCCACATATGAGGGCCAGTGACACTGCCCTCTAAAAATATATATATATAGCTGAAATTATGTTTCCACATTCCTGTGTGATGGAGGTGAAAAAAGAAACGATCAGTGTTAGAAAAAAAATAAAGCAAAACTTCTTACACCCTTTAGTTGGTGGACTTGGCTTATATTGGGTTGTCTGAAAAGACATGATGCATTTTTGCAACAAAAAACATAGAAAAAATACATCATGACTTTTCCGACAACCCAATACTATAAATATAGGTAAGTTTAGAAATACTTATAACTGGAAAAAACTAACGAATTTCTAAGTTAGCTAACCACTTCTATGCCTCAGAATATGGCTCTTACTGCCACCTGGTGGAAGTATACTCTACAGTGCAGGCTCCCTTCAATTTTGTGTGGTTGAAATGCTTTCTCCTTACATTCTATGCACTGTTTTTTTTCAGGGCAGTGTCACTGGCGCTCACATGTGGGATCCGAACCTAGGCCACTGGCGTCCCTAGCCACCTCCCAACCATCGCGCCACTCGGCCGGCCCCTATGAACTTTTTTTTTTCTCTGAGTGCAGTGTCACTGGCCCTCATATGTGAGACCCTAACCGGGGCTGCTGGCGTCCGAAGCCAGCTCTTAACCACCATGCCATTCAGCTGGCCCTGTAAGATGTTTTTAAAAGAAATTGAAGAAGACATAAAGAAATGGAAAGATATTCTGTGTTCATGGATTAAAAGAATCAACATATTGTAGTTAAAAAGAATCAACATATTACCCAAAGCAATATACAGATTTAATGCAATCCCCATCAAAATCCCAATGGGATTTTTTTTTTTAAGATTTTATTAGGGAATTGGGAGAGGGGACCAGGGAAGGGGAACAGACAAGTTGCTGTCATTTTGTTCTTCAGTCTAGTTGCGGAGGACATTGCTTCAATGGCCTATGTTGATATCATCATTGCGCTCTTCCCAGATGAGGCAGATCGGTCACTGGCCTCTGGATAGTCGCTCACCGCGGCTATTGGCAGCTCACGCTGGCTGCCGGCCACTCATTGTAGCCTATGGCAGCCCACTGCATCAGGGGCTGCAGCCTATACCGTCGCCCAGGCTCGCACAGCCCAGCTCCAGGTGGAGCTGTTGTTAGCTGTAGAGGGCAGTATCACTGGCCCTCATATGTGGGATCCGAACTGGGGCCGCTGGCATCCCAAAACCAGCTCTTAACCAATGCGCCACTTGGCCAGACCCCAATGGGATTTTTTTGAAGAAATAGAACAGTAAATCATCAGATTTGTATGGCACCACAAAAGACTCTGAATAACCAAAGCAATCATAAGAAACAAGAACAATGCTGGAGGTATCACACTCCCTGACTTCAGCTTGTACTACAGGGCATCAATAATCAAAACAGCATGGTACTTGCAGAAAAAATGAAACACAGACCAATGGATTAGAATTGAGAACCCAGAAATAAACCCACATAATATGGACAGATAATTTTTGACAAAAAAGCCAAAAACCTACAAAGCAGAAATGACAGCTACTTCAATAAACGGTGCTGGGAGAATTGGAAAGCCACGTGCAAAAGAATGAAACTAGATTGCTATCTGACCATATATCAAAGTTAATTCAAAATGGATTGAAGACCTAAACCTAAGACCTGAAACAAACTGCATAGAAGAATGCATAGGTACTAATATTATGGACTTTGGGTACAGGAGGATTTTATGAATTTGACCTCAAAGGCAAGGAAAGTAAAAGCTCAAATAAACGAATGGCACTATATCAAACTAAAAAGTATCTGCACTATAAAAGAAACCATCAACAAGACAAACAGGCAACCAGCCAAATGGAAGATTTTTGAAAACAACACCTCCAATAAGGGACTAATATCCAAAATATATAAGGAACTCCTACAACTCAATGACAAAAAGACTAAGAATCCAATTTAAAAATCGTCAGAGGACCTGAATAGACATTTATCCAAAGAGGACATACAGATGGCCAGTAGACATGAAAAAAAATGCTCAACATCACTAATTATCAGAGAAATTAAAATAAAAACCAAAATGAAATATTACTTCACACCTGTTAGAATGGCTATCATTAACAAGACAAATAATAATAAGTGTCGGAGAGGCTGTGGAGAGAAAAGAACTCTCATACACTATTGGTTGGAATGCAGATTGGTGCAGCCGCTGTGGAAGGCAGTGTGGAGGTTCCTCAAAAAAATTAAGAATAGAATTACCATATGACCCAGCAATCCCTCTCCTGGGTATCTACCCAAAAAAATCTGAAAACATTTATCTGTAAAGATATATATGCTCCGGTTGTTTCCAAGTCTTGGCTATTGTAGATAGCGCTGCAATGAACATAGGGGTGCATATATTTTTTTGAATTAGTGCCTTGGGATTTTCAGGATAAATACCTAGGAGTGGAATTGCTGGGTCAAAAGATAGTTCCATTTCCAGTTTTTTGAGATACCTCCATACTGGCTGCCATAGTGGCTGCACCAATCTGCAATCCCACTAACAGTGCAGCAGGGTCCCCTTTTCCCCACAGCCCCGCCAGCATTTGTTGTTTGTTGATTTATTGATGATAGCCATTCTGACTGGAGTGAGGTGGTATCTCATTGTGGTTTTTATTTGTATTTCCCTAATGACCAGTGAGGTTGAACATTTTTTTTTTTGAGGGCAGTGTCACTGGCCCTCATATGTGGGACCGAACCGGGGCTGCTGGCTTCCCAAGCCAGCGCTTAACCACCGCGCCACTTGGCCAGCCCCTGAACATTTTTTCATATGCCTGTTGGCCTGCTGTATGTCCTCTTTAGAGAAATGTCTCTTCATATCTTCTGCCCATTTTTAAATTGGGTTGTTTGTTTTTTTAGTGTTGAGTTTCATGAGTGTTTTATAAATTTTGGATATTAACCCCTTATCAGATATATCATTGGTGAATATATTCTCCCAATCAGTAGGCTTCCTTTTTGTTTTATTGATGGTTTCCTTTGTTGTGAAAAAACTTTTAAATCTGATATAATCCCATATATTCATTTTTCCTTTTACTTCCCTTGCCTGCAGGGACGTATTAGTAAAAATATTGCTCCAGGTAATGTCTGCAAATGTACTCTCTCTATTTTCTTTTAGGAGTTTTATGGTTTTAGGTCTTACATTTAAGTCTTTAATCCATTTTGAATTTGTTCTTGTATATGGCGTAAGTAGGTGGTCCAGTTTCATTTTTTTGCATCTGTCAGTCCAATTTTCCCAGCACCATTTATTGAATAGACTATTTTTACTCCAATGTAAATTCTTGCTTCCGAAATGCCCATCGGTAGATGACTGGATTAAGAAACTATGGTACATTTATATAATGAAGTATTACTCCGCTATAAAGAAGAATGAAATCGTACCATTTGCAATGATATGGATGGACCTAGAGACTATTATGTTAAGTGAAATAAGTCAGTCAGAGAAAGACAAATACCATATGATCTCACTTATATGTGGAATCTGAAAAACTGAATGAATGAGCAAAGGAAACAGAAACTGTCTCATAGATATAGAGGAAAAACAGGGTTGCTAGTTGGGAGGGGGTTGGGGATGAGGGAGAAGGGGAAAGGATTAGACAGCAAAAATAGGCAACTACAATATTGCCACAGGGATATGAAAGACAGTTCGGGAAATTTAATTAATAATGTAAATATTTTGTGGGGTGTCAGATGGTCACATGTCTTGTTGGGGGGACCATTTCATGGATGGAGTAGAGGCTTGATCACTGCACTGTACACCTGAAGCTGAAGTTGTGTAATATTGTATACCAACTGTAATTGAATATATGGATAGTCACGGGATGTGGATTATACTGTGGAATGGAGTCAGAGGAAGTGTAATAGATATATATGATATGGGGGAGAGGAGTGAGGTGGCGAATTGGGGGAGGGGGGTTGTCACTTTGAGGGGTAAAAAGTATAACTATTGCACTGTGCTGTACACCTGAAACTAATTAAAAATAAGTAAATTTAAAAAAAAGATATATATGCTCTGATGTTCATTGCATCTTTATTTACGGTGGCCAAGACATGGAAACAACCAAAGTGTCCTTTGGTAGATGATTGGATAAAGATGTGGTATATGGTCACAATGGATTACTATTCTGCTATAAGAAAGATGAAATAGTTTCACTGGCGACAACATGGATGGATCTTGAGATCATTATGCTAAGCGAAATAAGTCAGACAGAAACAGTTGAGAACCATATGATTTCACTGATATGTGGTATAAAAAAAGGGAAAACAAAAGAACAATATAAACAAATGAAGAAACAAAAACTCATAGACACAGTGGTTTCCAGAGGGGAAGGGGGAAGGGGGGTGGTAGATGAAGGTAAAGGGGATCAAATATATGGTGATGGAAAGAGAACTGACTTTGGATGGTGAACACACAATATGATATATAGATGATGTACTACAGAATTGTACCCCTGAAATTGATATAACTTTGCTAACAATTGTCACCCCAATAAACTTTAATTTAAAAGAGTTGAAAGACATTGAGTAATTAATAAAAGCTTAAAAAATTGAATATATGTACATATATTTATACATCTTTCAAATAGATAATTTTTTTTTCTCCACATATCCATGAAACATATCATGAAACAGTTCCTGAGCTTCCACATATTCTGAGTCTGTCTTCTGCTTTGTAATTGGGGACTCCAAGATTAGTTAGACCTAGTTTCATGCTTTGTACAAGCTAACAGTCTTTTAAGGTTGCAGATATGTGGACAAATGAAAGTAAGAAATCAGTCTACATGACATGTAGACATATGTACCAATTTATTGAAACATAATGAAAGGAGAAGTTATGTTTAACTGTGCCGAAGGTGGGGGATCAGAGGTGGGATGACAGAAAAGGCTTCGTATAAAGAGAAATATTTGAGTTGAAACATAAAACATAAATGAGACCTCACCTTCATCAGGTGAACAAGGTGCTGTGAAAAATGTTTCTAGCCAGAGAGGATGATATGTATAGAAATATTAGAATATAAAAGTGCATGGGGGGGGGGTCCGGACTAGTGGCTTATTGGTTAAGAGCTGGCTTGGGATGCCAGTGGCCCCGGTGCGGATCCCATGTATGAGGGCCAGTGACATTGCCCTCTACAGCTAACAACAGCTCCAACTGGAGCTGGGCTGTAAGCCCCAGGGACGGTGTAGGCTGCAGCCCCTGCTGCAGTGGGCTGCCATAGACTACAGTGAGTGGCCAGCAGCCAGCGTGAGCGGCTGGCGGCTCATGTGAGCTGCGGAGAGCCGCTATGAGCGGCCGTGCGGAGGCCAGCGACTGATCTGCCTCACCTGAGAAGAGTTCAATGACAATGCCAACATGGGCCAGTGAAGCGATGCCCTCCATAACTAGACTGAAGAGCAAAAGGACAGCAACTTGTCTGTTCCCCTTCCCCAATTCCCCAACACTGTTCCCTTCCTCCAATTCCCCAATTAAAAATAAAAAGTACATAGGGGGCCGGCCGAATGGCGTGGTGGTTAAGAGCTGGCTTGGGACGCCAGCGGCCCCGGTTCGGGTCTCACATATGAGGGCCAGTGAGACTGCTCTCGAAAAAAAAAGTCTTACAGTTTTCAGTGTATAGGTCTTTCACATCCTTGGTTAACTTTATTCCTAAGTATTTTATTCTACTTGTTGCAATTGCAAAATGAATTATTTTTGTTTTTATTTTTCTGATATTTCATTGGTAGCATATGGGAGTACAATGGACTCTTTTTTTTTTTTTGAGGGCAGTGTCACTGGCCCTCATATGTGGGACTGAACCGGGGCTGCTGGCTTCCCAAGCCAGCGCTTAACCACCGCGCCACTCGGCTGGCCCATCTATGTATCTCTTGATATCTCCTCTTATTTCTTCTGGGACCCAGTCATTCTTTAAAAGTATATTGTTTAATCTCCCATATTTGTGGTTTCTCCTGCTTGCTTTTGCAGTTGATATCCAATTTCAAAGCCTTGTGATCATAGAATATGCTTGGGATGATTTCAATCTTATGAAATTTGCTGAGGCTAGTTTTGTGTCCCGGTGTATGGTCTATCATTGAGAATGTTCCATGTACACTAGAAAATAATATATAGTCTGTTGTTCGAGGATGAAGTGCTGTATAAATGTCAATTATGTCCATTTCATCTAATGTGTCATTTTGGGCTGATATTTCTTTATTTAGCTTCTGTTTAGATGATCTATCCATAGCTTTCAATGATGTATTTAGGTCTCCTACTATAATTGTGTTTTGGTCAATTTCTTTCTTTAGTTCTGTTATTAGTTGCTTTGTATATTTCTGTGCTCCCTGATTTGGGGCATAAATATTGATGACTATTATGTCTTCTTGTTGGATAGTCCCCTTTATCATTATGAAATGTCCATCTTTGTCTCTTGTTACCTTTTTTTATCCTGAAATCTGTATCATCTGATATCAGAATGTCTGCACCAGCTTTTCTCTGAATACCATTTGCTTGGAGTGTCGATTTTCACCCTTTCACTTTGAGTCTATATTTGTTATTGTAGCTGAGATGTGTCTCTTGGAGGCAGCATATCATTGGGCTAATTTTTTTTTAATCCAATCTGCTGCCCTATGCCTTTTTAATTGTGAGTTCAGTCCATTTACATTTGGAATGATTATTGATATTGATTTGTGCCTTTTTGTTGCTGTCTATTATTTCAGTGTCCTGGTATTCTGTGATTTTCCCCTTTGTTTCTTTTTTTTTTTTTTTAGTTAAGCCATCCTGCCACCTGTTGGCAGCTCAGCCGCAGCTCAGCTCAGGCTGGGCATCAAACTGCTGTTGCTCAGAGCTCAGCTTACACTCTTGAGCGAGCTCTTAACCAACTAACCTACTCAGCCGGCCTTGTTTCTTCCTTTTTTATGTTATATATTTCAGTTCTGGATTTTTTTTAAGTGGTTACCATTAAGTTTATGTAAAAGAAAGTTTCATATTTAGAGTATTCCATTATCTTCAGCATACTTCCTTTCTCCATTCCCTCATGCCAGTTCAGACCTTTACTGTCTCCCCTTTTAGGTTTTGTTGTCACAAATTATCCCTACTTATGCTGTGAGCTGATTTCTGCACTGCAGATGCAAGTTGTCTTTTTCCTCTCTCTTTTTTAAGTGTTTTATTTCTTCTTTACCATGTGTGTTATGTTTAAGTGTCTAGTATCCTGTTTGGCATAGGGGTTGCCATTTTCTGCTTCTGTCTGTCTGTTCATAATACTTCTCATGTTTTTGTATTCTTTTGCTTTTTTGTTTCAGGTTGAATAGCCTCCCTCAGTATTTCTTGTAGTGCAGGTCGTGTGTTAGACAATTCCCTCAGCTTCTGTATGTCTGGAAATGTCTTTATTCCACCTTCATATCTAAAGGATATCTTTGCTGGATATATCGTTCTTGGCTCATAATTTCTCTCTTTCGATAGTTTGAATATTTGATTCCACTCCCTCCTGGCTTGCAGAGTTTCTGCTGAACAATCTGATGATAATCTAATGAGCTTTCCTTTGTAGGTTACCGTCGCCTTTTCCCTGGCTGCCTTGAGGATTCTTTCTTTGTTGTTAATTTTTGGCAGCTTCAGTACAATGTACCTTAGAGAAGGCCTGTTGTGATTGAGATAATTAGGTGTTCTATTTGCTTCTTCGATTCAACAATCCAGTTCTTTCCACAAGTTTGGGAAGTTCTCATTTACCATTTGTTTGAATATACTCTCTATTCCCTTCTCCCTTTCTTCTGCTTTTGGTATGCCCTTTATTCTTATATTGCTCTTTCTGATGGAGTCAGAAAGTTCTTGTAGAGGTCTTTCATTTCTTTTAACTCTCAAGTCTCTTCTTTCAACTGTGTCATTTCCCGATTTCTATCTTTGATGTTACTGATTCTTTCCTCCATCTGGTCCACTCTATTACCTAAACTGGCTATTTCATTCTTCATTTCTTTTATTGCGTTCTTCATCTCCGGAAATTCTATTTGGTTCTTTTTAAAATTTCAATATCTTTGGTAAAATGTTCATTTTGTTCTTTGATTGAGTTTCTGACTTCATTAAACTGCCTTTCTGTGTTTTCTTGCATCTTCTTAAGTTTTTTCAGAACTGCAGTCTTGAATTCTGTGTCATTTAAATCACATATTTCCATGCCTTTAAACTCATTTTCTGGAGACTTTTTCAATTTCTTTCTGAGCTCCCTTGTTATACCTTGGTTATTCATGGCAATTAATGAGTTATTATTTCTCTTCCTAGGCATCTACAGAAGTGGGTTCTACAACAGGTAGATAGGAAGAGGTCTTTCTTTTGCTTTCCAATAGGTGTTGGTGGAATGTTTTATTTTCTCTCTCACTGCAGCCTTTTATTCTCTCTCACGCTGTAGTGTTATATTTTCTCTGCACTGTTTGGCTTCTCACATGATGGTGGAGAGACGTTCTCTGGAAGGTGGGCTTTCTCTTCTGTAAGCAGTCCACCTGGGTCTCAGGGCACTGCCTTGGTGGGGGAATGTGGAGAACTTCTGAAGTTCCAAAGCACTTCATGCACCAGTTGCAGATCCTGTGTGTTTCAGTGGCTCTGTTTACCCCTGCAGGGATCCACCAAGACAGGTAGGGACAGGGGCAGGGTAGGTTGTGAGAGGTGGCTCTGAGCAGTGGTGGTAACCACCAGCACAGCCAGTCCTACACCCAAGGCTCCCTCCTCTTCACTGGAACTAGTTGGGCTATGGCTGCTGGGTCACAGTTAACAAAACAGCAAATATTCTGTTCTTTTGATCTGACACTACTACTGTTCTGCTTCTAGCATTGGGAATGTGGGGGTGGGGCAAGCTCTGGGAGGGTGGGAAGGGGTCAGCTAGGCTCCATGCCTGTGTCTTCTGTCGTCTGCTTGGCAGTGAGGGCTTAAACCACTGTTCTCATCTTTCTTCCCTCAGCCGTTGCTCTGAGGTCTCTGTCATGAGCATTGAGCTCAGCTGTGTTATATCCTGATCCCTCAGGCAGGACTGTGGGCCATAAGGAGAGTGCTAGCAGTTTGAATTCTTTCCTCACCACAACTGCTGTAGCTCTGGAATGCTCTGTCTTCTGTGGCCCGCACAGCCTTTGTCTCCACATTTGCCCCTTCACTCTCCTCCACTCGCCCAATTTGCCCACTTTATTTTTTTATTTTTTTTTTATTTTTTATGTTTTTTTAAAGATTTTATTGGGGAATTGGCAGAGGGGAACAGCGTTGGGGAATCGGGGAAGGGGAACAGACAAGTTGCTGTCCCCTTGCTCCTCAGTTTAGTTGCGGAGGATGTTGCTTCACTGGCCCATGTTAGTATGTCATTGCGCTCTTCCGGGATGAGGCAGATTCATCGCCGGCCTCTGGCTGGTCGCTCACCCTCACAGCGTCTATTGGCCACTCACGCTGGCTGCCAGCCACTCACACTGGCTGCCGGCCACTCACTGTAGCCTATGGCAGCCCACTGCAGCAGGGGCTGCAGCCCACACCATCACCGGGGCTCGCACAGCCCAGCTCCAGGTGGAGCTGTTGTTAGCTGTAGAGGGCAGTGTCACTGGCCCTCATGTGGGATCCGAACCGGGGCCGCTGGCATCCCAAAACCAGCGCTCAACCAATGCGCCACTCGGCCGGCCCCAATTTGCCCACTTTAGATTATTTCAATTGTGGGTCTCTTAGTCTTGCCTGTCTGCTGCACAGGGAGTCCGTTGTGGAACTATAGCTATTCAATTTGTTGTAAATTCCAGGGGACATTTCAAGATGCTCACCTCACACCACCATTTTTATGACATCTTTCAACTTATTTTTTCCTACTAGACATGCTCCTTTTTTTTTTCCTGAAGGCAGTGTCACTGGCCCTCATATGTGGGACCAAACTGGGCCGCTGGCTTCCCAAGACAGCGCTTAACCACCACGCCACTCGGCTGGCCCGACATGCTCCATTTTTGAAATAAGAGAATTGAAATCTCTATTGTAAATGTATGTTTCCATTTCCCACTCTACTAGTTTTGGTGATGGGTATTTAAATCTTCTGTTGTGATGACTCCTTCAGAAAATATGACTTGTGTTATTACTGATGACTCTATCTTACTTAGTAAATTTAAAGTTAAATTTCACTTTGTTGAATACTAATATAACTATTTCTTTTTATATTATGTGCTCCACTCTCTTGTGAGATTAAGAAGCAGGAAAATACCCAGAGTTTCTCAAAGATGTAAGAGGGGAACAAGAGCAGGGCTTTCCACATCAGCTCAGTCAAACATCTTAACAAGATGTCAAGTGTGAGAATAAATTGAGGCTTAAAGACATAAAGGAACTTAGCTACTCTACACTGCCTAAGAAGTAGAAGAACAAGCATCAATTCCAAAGCCTATGCTCTTTCTATTTCCTTGGGCTCCGTCATCTACACATATCTAGTGATGTCCTCCATAGCTACATTATATTGGACCATTATGCCTAAATTGGAGAAGGCAGATTGGACTTACAGTGATGGATGGAAGATGATACAGATATAAGCTTCTCCATTCTCAATCTTGGTGGATAGGGCCAAGTCAGTCTTACCTGTATGGGTAGGGTGGGGAAGCATGGAGAGTACTATGGTCTGAATTTTTATGTCTCTACAAAATTTGTATACTGAAGTCATAACCCCCAAAGGTGATGGTACCAAGAGGTGAGGACTTTGGGAGGTGCTTAAGTCATGAAGGCAGAGCCCATATAATGGCAATAGTAATGTATAAAAAAGATCCCAGAGAGCTCACTAGCCCCTTCCATAATGTGAGAACAAAATGAGAAGGTACCAGCTATGAACCAGAAAGAGAGTCCTCAACAGAAGGAAACCATGCTGGTGACTTGATCTTGGACTTCCAACCTGCATTTTTGTGAGAAATAAATCTCTGTTGTTTATAAGCTATAGAGTCTGTGGTATTTTATTATAGAAGTGCAACTAGACTAAGACAGGATTTACCAGACAGAAAGCCAGGTAAAATGGTGTCAAGATGGGCAATATCTGGGGAGGGTGAGAAGCTCCACCTGCCTACAAAGCCCCTCCACCTGCCCAAATGATAGACTCATCCAAATCCTACAGCCAGCTCTTCCTGCTCTGCTTCTTCCAGCAAGCCCAGCCTGACAGACCCAGGCCTCCCTTCAGCTCCCAGGCTCTGGCAGTCTGACCCTCACTCACAACTTAACCCTGCCTGACTTTCCATCTTTCCTGTGGCCCCACCTCTGAAGGAGTGTCATGTCCTCAGGTAGTCTAAGAGCCTGAGTCTCCTCCCAGAGAGACCATGTGCTCAGTGTTGTGAAGAGAGGCAGACACTGACAAGGCCTAGGTTTCCTCCTAGGCTCCTTACTGCTGGGAGAAATTGCAGTCTCTCAAGATTCTGCTCTGGGATAGAATGTCGTGTGTTTTTCCCCCACCTCTGCCTTTTGACTCTCAGAATCACATGTCTGAATGAGCTTTTTAGTGCTCATTAAATCACAGATGATTTTCTGGTCATATTCTGGGCCATTGGCCTAATGCCAAAAACATACCTAAATATATTTAAAAGAAGAGAAATAATACAATGTCTGTTCTCAAATCACAATGGAATGAAACTACAAATAAATGACAGAAAGACAGCAGGAAAATACCAAAATATTTGAAGATTAAACAACACACTATTTTTTTTCAGAACCCAAAGTTTTATTTAACCAATGCAATGAATGTTATAATAAGATATAATTGGTACATTTGCAACAAGATGGTCAGTATCATAAGGAGTAATATTTGTTCAGTTTTTAATATTTTTTATTTTTCAATTACAGTTGATATACAATATTAAATTAATTTCAGGTGTACAACATAGTGATTAGACATTTATATAACTTATGAAGTGATCACCTTGATAAATCTAGTACCCATCTGACACCATGCAGTTATTACAATGCTATTGATGATATTCCTTATACTACACTTTAAATCCCCATTTTGTAACTACCAATTTGCACTTCTTAATCCTGTCATCGTTTTCATCCGTCCCCCCACCCCCTTCCCATCTGGCAACCATCAAAATGTTCTCTGTACCTATGAGTCTGTTTTTGTTTTGTTTGTTTATTTTGTTCTTTAGATTCCACATATAAGTGAATTCATATGGCATTTGTCTTTCTCTGTCTGACTCAGCACAATACCCTTTAGGTCCATCCATGTTGCTACAGATGGCATGATTTCATTCTTTTTATGGCTGGCTAAAATGTCGCTCTACGTGTATACCACCTCTTCTTTATCCATTCATCCATTGATGGACACCTAGGCTGCCTCCATATCTTGGCTATTGTAAATAATGCTGCAATGAACATATGGATGCATGTGTCCCTTCAAAGTAGTGTTTTGGGTTACTTCAGATAAATACCCAGAAGTGGGATTCTTTAGTCCTTTTTTGTCAATTGTTGTAGCCTTTGTTTTGAAGTCTGTTTTGACTTATATAAGTATTGTTACTCCAGCTTTTTGCTTTGTTTGTTTCCATTTTCATAAAATATCTTTTTTCCATCCCTTTACTTTCAGTCTCTGTGTGTCTTTTGATCCGAAATGGAGTCTCTTGTAGGAAGCATAAGTAAGGGTTTTGTTTCCATATCAATTCAACCACCCTATGTCTTTTCTTTGGAGCATTTAATCCATTTACAACATTATAGTTATTGCCATTTTACTATTCACATTTTTTATCCTTATATCTCCTACTTAAAGAAGTTTCCTTAACATTTCTTGCAATACTGGTTTGGGTATTAACTCCTTTAGCTTTTTCTTGTCTGGGAAGCTCTTTATCTGCCTTTCAATTCTAAATGATAGCATTCCTGGGTAGAGTAATCTTGGTGCCAGGTCCTTACTTTTCATCACTTTGAATATTTTTTGCCAAACTCTCAAACCTTCTGGCCTACAAAGTTTCTGTTGATAAATAAGGTAACAGTCTTTTATGGGACCTCCCTTGGAGGTAACTGCTTTTCTCTTGCTGCTTTTAGGATTCTCTCTTTGTCTTTAACTTTTGCCATTTTGATTATAATGTGTCTTGGTGTGAGCCTCTTTGGGTTCATCTTGTTTGGGACTCTCTGTGCTTCCTGGACTTGTATGTCTATTTCCTTCATCAGGTTAGGGAAATTTTCAGTCATTATTTCTTCAAATAGCTTATAATCCCTTGCTCTCACTCTCTTCCTTTTGGTACCTATATGATGCCAATATTGTTATGCTCAATGTTGTCACCGAGGTCCCTTAAACCATGCTCATGTTTTTAAATTATTTTTTTTCTTTTTTCTTTTCTGCTTGGGTGTTTTCTGCTACCTTGTCTTCCAAATCAATGTTTTGATTCTCTGCTTCATCTGATCTCTGTTGATTTCTTCTAGTGTATTGTATTCTTCATTTAGTTATTGTATTATTCCTTTCTCTGACTGGTTCTTTTTTATTATTTTCTATCTCCATTTTTATGTTTCCTTGATCTTTGTTGAAGTTCTCAATAAGTTCCTTAAGCATTCTTATAACCAGTGTTTTAAACTCTGTCTCTGGTAGGTTGGTTACCTCCATTTCATTTATTTCCTTTTGTTGAGTTTTCTCCTGTTATTTTACCTGGAACATGTTTCTTTTTGTCCTCATTTTGGCTGTTTCTCAGTGTTTGTTTCTATGTATTAGGTAGATCTCTTATGTCTCTCAGTCTTTGCCAGATCACTTATGTGGTATGTGTCCTGTGTGGTCTAGTGGCACAGTCTCCCTGATCACCTGTGTGTGTGTGTGTTCCAAGAGTGTCCCTTGTGTATGTTCTGTGTATTCTCCTGTTGTAGTTGAACATTAATTGAGTTTGGTACATCAGCTGGTGGGATTGACTCTCAGGCTGACTGGATGTGAAGACTGGCTATGCCCGCAGTATGCTGCTGTGTGGGTACTAGCCCCTTAGAGGGGTATTTGCCCCTCTTGTGCCTGTTGAGACCTCCCTTTGAGTTTGGCACTTGTGGGGCTAATCATACCGGTGTAGTATGAGCCTGGCCTCTGGGTGTGTTGTTTCTGGTGCCTCATGGGAGGGATTCCTATGCAGGCCAATTTCAGCATTGCCTGTGACCATCCGGGGCTAACTGGCAATAGCTATAAAGCTATATGCAATTGATGGGACCTAGAGGCATGTGGGGGTGGCCTCACTGTGAACCAAGGACAGCTGCCACTATTATCAGGCCTGGGGCATCTTAGCAGATAGGAGAGGTCATTGGAGGTGTAGGTGAAACAGGGGAAGGGATTAAGAAGTGTGAATTGGTTGTTACAAATTAGACATGGGGATGGAGGGTATAGCGTAAGGAATATAGTCAATAATATTGTAATAATTATGTATGGTGTCAGATGGGTACTAGGCTTGTTGGGGTGATAGATGAGAGGGGATTGGGGACAGGGTAAAAAAGGTGAAGGGATTAAGAACTACAAATTGGTAATTACAAAATAGTCATGGGGATGTAAAGTAAAGCATAGGAAATATAGTCAGTAATATGGTATTAACTATGTATAGTGCCAGGTAAGTACTAGACTAGTCAGGGAGATCACTTCTTTTTTATTATTATTAGTTACAGATGCACAAAACAATGCAATAGTTATCTTTTTCACCCCTTAAAAAGTGACTACACCCTCAAACCTCCCTTGCCCCCAACCCCCGATATCATACATATCTATTACAATTCCATTGACTACATCCCCACACTATATATTTCATACCCCATGACTATATATGTGTTAAATTATAGTCAACATCTAATATTATTCAGCGGCAGCTTCGGAGATCACTTCTTAAATTATATAAATGTCTAACCACTATGCTGTACACCTGAAATTAATATAAAATAATATTAAATGTCAACTGTAATTGAAAAATTTAAAAAGGGGGGAAGGTTAAGAAGAATAAAAGGTTCAAATTTCCGGGAATAAAACAAATAAGTCATGAGGATGTAATGTACAGCATAGGGGATACACTCGTAGTCAATAGTATTGTGATAGTGTGGTATGGTGTCAGATGGTTGCTGGACTTATCATGGTGTCACTTCTTTACGTAGATAAATGTTTCATAACTATGGCGTACACCTGGAACTAATGTAATACTGTATGTTAGCTATATTTTAATAAAAATATTTTTTAAAATAAGTTTTTATAATGTATGTACCCATGAAACTGTCCTTATCATCAAGATATAGAATATTTACAACAACCAAAAATGTTTCCTTGTGCATCTGTGCAAGCAATCCCCTAGCTCCAACCCCTAGGCAACAATTTAACCACTTTCTTTCAAAAAAAATTCTTTCCTAGAATTTCATATAAATAGAATCATACACTATATATTCTTCTGAGAGTGGTTTTTAAAAACTCATCATAATGTATTTAAAATTTCTCCATGATTTTACACACATAAGTTTATCCTGTTTATTACCTAGTAGTATTACATTATATAAATATACTATAATATGTTAATCCATTCATCTGTCAAGTATTAGGCTTGTTTCCAATTTGGGAGCTATTATGAAAAAGGCTTCTATAAACATTCATGTGCAAGTCATTTTTTTGGATATATGTTTATTTCTCTTAAATGAATACCTAAGAATGAGGTTGTTCGGTCATACAGTAAGTGTACATTTAAACTCAGGATATTTCCAAACTCTTTGTCAATGTAGTTAAAAACATTTTGCACTCCCACTATCAATGTATGAGAGTTTCACTACATCCTTATCAGCACTTGGAATTTTCAATCTTTTAATTTTATTTATCCAGTGGTTGTGTATTGGTCTATTAGTGTTGTTTTAACTGCACTTGCCTGATAAGTGGGGATGTTAAACATTTTTTACATGCTTGCTGAACATTTGTACATATTGTTTTGTGAAGGGTTTGTTCCAATATTAAGCCTAATTTTTTATTTATTTTTAATTTACATGTGGAAAATCTTATTTTTTTTGATGTACAGGTATATGTATTTTAACAAATGCATAAATTTATATAACCACCCCATGATCAAGATACAGAACAATTCAATCATCCCAGAAGTTTCCTCATACTATCCCTTTGCAATCAAATCCTCTACACATCCTTAATCCTAAGCAACGCCAATCTGTTCTTGATCCTATAGTTTTGCCCAAAATATCATATTGTATGACTTGGGACTTGGCTTCTTTCACTTATCATTGCTTTCTCCAGTTGTTAATTGATTTTGTGTGTTCTTTTTATTGATTTTTAAGAGTTATTTATATATTCTAAATCCAAGTCTTTTGTGTAATATACATTGCAAGTATATTCTGCCTGTCCGTGGTTTGCTTTTTCATTTTATTAAGTGTCTTTCAAAGAGCAAAAGTTTGTAATATTGTTGAAGTCCATTTCATAAAGTTTACCTTTTATGATTCATGCTTTGTTTTTGTATTGATAAATATTTGTCTACTCCAAATTCCTGAGGACTTTCTCTTGTGTTCTCTGTATAGATGTTTTAGAATTTTAGCTTTTACCTTTAAGTCTTTGATCCATTTCAAGTTCATTGTATTAAGTAGAAAGAGCTAAGGGTCTAGGTTCAGTTTCTACCAAATGGACATCCAGTTATTCTGAAACCATTTTTTTTAAGACTAATATTCTTCCCCACCCCCAATTGTGTCACATTGGGAGTTTTCTTAAGAATCAAGTGATGATATATGTGTGGATCAAATTTTGGAATCTATTATATTATATCATATTGATCTATATGTCTACCCTTATGTAAATATCATATTATCTTGATTATTTTAAGTTTTGAAATCATGTAGTGTAAGCCCTCCATCTTTGGGCTTTTTCAAATTTTTCTGAGTCTTTTGCATTTCAATATAAAATTTTTAATAGATTTATCATTTCTTTTAAAAAGGCTAATGGAATTTTGATAAAATTTGCATCAAATATAATTATTAGCTTTTGGAGAGCTGTCATTTTAACTACATTGAGGCTTTTAATCAGTGAACACATTATATTTCTGTATTTCTTTCAGCCTTCTCTAATTTCTCTCAACAACATTTTGTAAATTAGTGCACAACTTATGCATATTTGTGAAATCTATCATGACAAATAATATGTTTTAAGGTGCTATTGTAAATGGTATTTTTAGGTTTTGTTTTTAAATGGTTTTTGCTGGTATATAGAAATATAGTTTATTTTGTATATTAATGTGATTTATTGCAACATTGCAAATTTCACTTACTAGTTCTAGTTTTTTTTTTGTATATTCCTTAAGACTTTCTATATATAATTTTGTCATCTTCAAATGAACAACTTTACTTCTTCCTTTCCAATCTGTATAACTTTTATATTTTCTCTTGCTTTATTGCACTGGCTAACACTTATACAACAATGTTAAGTAGAAGTGGTGAGAATGAAGAGCCCTGCTTTGTTCCCAAAATAGGGGAAGAAAACTGTTTTCACTGTTAAGTATGGTGTCACCTGCAAGTTTATTGTAGATGTCCTGTATGTTCTCTAGGTTGAAGAAAATCCTAGGTTGCTGAACATTGTTATTATGAATGAGTGGTGAACTTTGTTAAGTGTTTTATCTGCATCTTTTGAGAAGATCGTGTAGATATATAGATATAGAGATACATAGATATATTTTATTTTAGTCCATTAAAATTGTTTGAATTTTGAATGTTAAATCAAACTTGCATTTGATAAAGTGAACTGGCATCTTAAGATGCTTGACCATAGAGTTGGGAGGATTATGGGTGAAGATGGGCCCCTTGTTAACTATAATCCTGACTTCCCGTTTATTCTTATGGTAATTTCAGGAGGAGGGCTCTTAAAGGGATTAGCCATCTTGAAAAGGTGGTCTTTTTGCCTCCACGTGGGCTGCTGGGAGGAGCTCCATGTAGGAGGCGTGCTTCCCGCACTGCGGTGGTGGGCTTGCTGCATTTTCTTTTCTCGAATAGACCGTTTCTTTTGTGGATTACCTGGAGAGTTATTTTTCGCCAGTCAACATTTTGGGGGCTTATCCGGGATACAGAAAGGAACAGAACTCCGATGACTTCTGACCGGTAAGCAAAAAGCTATGGCGCCAAACTGAGCTGTTCCGCTCAACTTTTTGCTCGCTGGCTTAGAGGCCTCGGATAAGTTTCTCTCCTGGATCTGAACCAACGAGCCTTTGCGTCTGGCACTCTGCAGGTCTTATTCAGGATTTTTGTTTTAAAAGTTTTTTCTGTTTTCATTCGTTTGTTTGTTTTGTTTGTTGTGTGTGTGTGAATGCTTTAAGGCCTATTTGTTTGTACTCGTGGCACGTCAACTTGATTTCTTTGGACAGTAGGCTCTGTTTCTTTTTGAGACAAAAACTGGCCTTTGCCTAATGTCCCTTTGGGATAAGAAGTTATTTCTACTGAAATTGGTCAGTTTAGCCAATGCTAGATCCTGCTGTCAGTGAAAAGTCAACAGAGTGCCACGCAGCTCAGTTGATAACCGAACTCCCTGAGAGTTGGTTATTTCCCTGGAACTAGCTCTAGTCTTGGGCCTGATTCCCAGTGATCAGACTGTTCCAGAGTGAGGTGAGCCAAAGACCTGCAGGTTATAAGAGCTATAAACTGTTTTGGGCCCAGCCTTTAAAATGGAATCTCGAATGTCCAAACCTTCTAAAACTCTCCCTTTTCCAGGAACACTGGCCAAATACATGTTTACAAACCACGGAAAATCTTCGTGTCCATATTTCACTAAATGGGCAGATCTGACTAAGGGTAATCCTAAAAATCAGTGGCCACTTTGGGGAACTTTTGAGATTTCCAAACTTGAATTTCTTAAAACTAAATTGGATGGTAACAGTGTTGCAATTGAGAAAGCGGAATGGAATGCATATTTAGAGTGGTATATGGAGGCTGCCAAACAGAACCACAAATCTAAAGTTGTCGGTTTACAAAATAGAGTCTCAAAGTTAACAAAACCTTAATTCTAAAAGAGACGCAATGGAATCTGAAACCTCGTGCTCTTAGTCTACAACTCTGCCTTGCCCTTCCCCCACTGCTTCTTCGACGTCTTTCTCACCTCTGACGCCATCTTGCTCTTCACCCCTTCCACCTTCCACACCATCTCGCTCTTCTCATTTTCCACCTCTGATGCCATCCTACTCTTCTTCATCTCTAACACCATCAACGACATCTTGATCTTTTTCACGCCCACCTCTGACTCAAACCCCAGCAACACCCTCCTTCGAATCTCACTCTCCTCCTTATAACCTATCAGTGCTTTTCCATTTAAGATGAAACCTTCTGGGGCCGGCCAAGTGGCGCGGTGGTTAAGCGCTGGCTTGGGAAGCCAGCGGCCCCGGGTCGGGTCCCACATATGAGGGCCAGTGACACTGACCTCAAAAAAAAAAAGATTAAACCTTCTGGAGATCCTAAAAAAAACCCCACGTTTCTTACATCCCCTGGACCAAAGCTGAGTTATGAGCCATTGTAAAGGAGTTTCCTATAGTAACTGAGGAGTCTAATAAGTTTGCTAAGGAATTTGATACTATTCAAGCTTATCAGCCTGGGTTTTCTGATTTGTACCAGCTGATCCATATGCTGGTTGGTGAAGGCCACGCTAAACATTGGATGAGGATTGCTGGATGGGAACATCCAGAAAGATTTAGAAAAACAAACCTCCAATTATTGGGAAGAAGCCAGGGAACTTGCTCGAAGCTGCATCAAGCAATCCCCGAGGCTTTTCCAAGGTCTATCGATTGGAACAAAATCCACACTTGTTCGCAAAGGTCTGATGAATCTGTTCATTACTACTATAATAGGTTTCAGGTGGTCTTTAAAGAAAATTCTGGTTTTCCTTTAGATATTGACTCCACGTATGTCCCTTTTAATTCCGTGTTTATCAATGGACTAAATTAAAACCTTCCCATCCTGATTAAGAGATCCAGGATGGGATGGGGAACTATGCCTACCCTAGAATTGGTAAATTTAGCTAATGAACTTGCCAGTACCCTAGATGAGCCACCTAAAAGCAAGATCGCCAAGACATTTGAATTTCAGGCATGGCAAACGAGAGGCCCTGTGCGAACCCAGAAACCTTTTGCCACTGCTGCAAGGAACAAGGACACAGGAAAAAGGATTACCGTAAGTTGAAGCCCACAAAGCACTCTCTGCATACTAACCAGTCTTTTTCAGGCCTTCCAAATTCCCAGTGGTGGGGCTCCGAGGAATTACAGAGGTTTATTCCAATTCTTCCCCTTAATCATCTTGGAGAAATTTCTCTTCAAAATGGGGAGGAAACTTTCTGTTTTTATAGACACCGGTGCTACACTCTCAGTGCTCAACCCCACTATTATAAATCAGCCCCTGCCTCAGAGTAAAAGATATTTCACATAGTGGGGATTTCAAATAATCCTCAACAGGTTTATGCATCTGAACCTATTCCCTTTCGTCTAGGTCCCTTAAGAAATGAACATCGTTTTCTCCTTAGTTCTAATGCCCTTACCCATTTATTAGGCATAGACTTAGAGAAGTATCACGCTGGAATATCCTTTTCCCAAAAAGGAGAAAAAAACGTTAGTGTTTGATGGTGATTGTCAAAATCACCAATCAAGTGAATTACATAACCTTACAGCATCTGTTGTTTGTGCTGTCTCTGACAGTACAATAACTGAATCTAAGAGCACTGATCAATGGTCCCTATTGGACCAACTGCCATCTTCTTTATGGGCAAAATCTCCTACTGATATTGGTAGAATTCATAGTGCACCTCCTATCAAGGTTCAGATTGATCCTTCAAGGCCTCTGCCCAGAATTAATCAATATCCTATAAGTCGAGACGCCGCCCAAGGCATAAAGCCCATAATAGAAGATTACATAACTCGGGGTCTTATTATTCCTTGTACTAGTCTGTGTAATACTCCTTTTCTACTCATGAGAAAGCCAAAGGGACGAGGGTGGAGGTTTGTCCAAGACCTCCGAGCAATAAACCACATTGTTATCCCTTGACACCCTGTCGTTCCTGACCCCCATATACTGCTAGCATCTATCCCAACTGTAAGCAAATTCGACAGTAATTGATTTATGCAGTGCATTCTTTAGCATCCCGGTTGATGAAGCTAGCCAATACATTTTTGCTTTCACTTGGGAGGGAAAGCAATTTACCTGGAAAGTAATGCCTCAGGGATTTACTGACAGCCCTTATTTTTCACAGATTCTGAAGACTGAATTGGACGATATTGTGTTTCCCAACGGCTCCACTTTGTTGTAATATGTGGATGACTTAACTTCTTTGCTCTTCTTCCCAGGTTTCGTCGCAGGATGATAGCATCCATTTGCTGACACTCTTGGCCTTAAAGAGACATAAGGTCTTCAGAAGCCAGCGGCCCCGGTTCAGTCCCACATATGAGGGCCAGTGACACTGCTCTCAAAAAAAAAATTATTGGATGCAATACTTTTACCGGATGCCTTCGCCATTATTAAAATCCCAGGGCATTCTAAACTCGACTCCCTGGAGAGTAAAGGAAATCACCTGGCTGATATTTCTGCTAAAAATGCTGCCTTTAAAGGCATCAGTACCAATCAAACCTTTGTCATGGTTGAGAGAGGAGCAGAGGAGCTTCTCAAATTGATAGCTTAGAAAAACTGGCCAGAGAAGCCCAACAATCAGGTCCTGAAGAAGAAAAGCATGACTGGAAATCCAACAATTGTTGGTTTAATAAGGAAAAGAGGCTCTTGCTTGGACCAAATAACAATCCAGTCCTACCAGAAACTCTAAAATTCCCACTTTTAACCACTGTACATGGCATTGAATCATTGGTCAATTGACAAATTGTAGCTTTCATACACCAATATTGGTGGGGAAATATTAATTAGGCTGTAAAAAGTGCCACCTGTCTTAAGTATATCTCAGGGAAGCCTATTCACACTGCCCCTGGACATTTTGTTTGTTTCTGTTTTTTTTTAGGGCAGTGTCACTGGCCCTCATGTGGGACTGAAGCGGGGCTGCTGGCTTCCCAAGCCATTGCTTAACCACCGTGCCACTCAGCCGACCCAACCCCTGGGCATTTTAAATTGCCTGATGAACCATTTGAAGTTTGGCAACTAGACTTTATACAGCTTCCCCCATCTCAAAGATACAAGTATATTTTAGTCATGATAAGTATGTTTTCTCACTGGACAGAAGCTTTCCCTTGCAGACAGGCTAATGCACCAGCAGTGGCTAAAGTGCTGTTAGAGAAGATTATTTCTACTTGGGGAACCCTCTTGAACTTCATAGCGATCCAGGAACCCATTTCAATGATCAGGTACTAAAGCAATTTTCACTGTGCCTACCACCCTCAATCTTCAGGATTGGTTGAACGCACTAATGGTATCATTAAGACTCAATTGGCAAAATTTACAGAAACCCTTCCAATACCTTGGCCAAAGGCATTGCCATTAATCCTTTTAAATCTCAGATCCACTCCTTCTGGGACTCATAAATTCTCACCTTTTGAGATAATTACAGGACACCCTATGCATTTGGCCCCTGCCTCTGTATCCACAGTTGGTAAAAGGAGACATACTTCAGTATTGTAAAGGCTTAATTCCATCAACAGTAACCATATACTTTAGTGAGACAATCATTTGACCATATACTCCAGGGAAATAAAAAACTAAAAATTCATACATTAAAACATGGAGATTTTATTAGAAAAGACATCTAAAAAAGGATTCTCTCCAGCCACGCTGTAAGGGCCCTTACCAGGTACTGTTGACAAACCCCTGTGCTGCTAAACTATAGGGTGTAGATTCTTGGGTACATGTGTCGCACCTAAAGAAGGCACCAAGGGCCGGCTGAGTGGCACGGTGGTTAAGCGCTGGCTTGGGAAGCCAATGGCCCCGTTTCGGGTCCCACATATGAGGGCCAGTGGCACTGCCCTCAAAAAAAAAAAAAGCACACAGTCTGGTAACCTGAAACTAAAGTTGTCAAAATTTTAAGACATGACCCTATGGAGCCTGAATTCCTGGTCTATCACCTGCCATGCAAGTTAGGTTACTATGTTGTAATTCTAACTTTTGCTTTATCTGTTTAAGCTCTGCTTTGGTTGCTGGTTGACACTGGATGCCAGCTGTTTCCCAATCCCTGCCCTCTTCCCCATGATGTGAGACACGACACCTAGAAGAGGCCCTTTCTGACACTGAAAAAAAACTAGAGGCTGAACAGACATCAAGGGACGAAAAGATTGGACACGAAGAGCCTAAGACTAAAGACCTGACTGTTGATCAATGATCTTTTAGAAAGATCTTGATCAAGAGGGGGGGAATGATAAAGTGAACTGGCATCTTAAGATGCTTGACCATAGAGTTGGGAGGACTATGGGTGAAGATGGGCCCCTTGTTAACTAATCCTGACTTCCCCTTTATTCTTACGGTAATTCCAGGATGAGGGACCTTAAAGGGATTAGCCATCTTGGAAAGGGGGTCTTTTTGCCTCCACGTGGGCTGCCTGGTAGGAGCTCCATGTAGGAGGCGTGCTTCCCGCACTGGGGTGGTGGGCTTGAGCTTTTTTCTTTTCCTGAATAAACCGTTTCTTTTGTGGATTACCTGGAGAGTTATTTTTCGCCAGTCAACACATTGTTGGGATAAACTATATTTGGATTGATGTGTTATCATTTTTATATATTGCTACATTATGTTTAATATTTTATTAAGAATTTTTGTATCATTGTTCATGAAGAGTATTAGTCTCTACTTTCTAATGTAGTTTTGTAATGTTACCCTCATAAAATGAGTTGGAAACATTTCCCTCTACTGATTTTCTAAAGAAGTTTGTGCAGGTTTGGTATTATTTCTCGTTTAAGTGTTTGATAATTTTACCACTGAATATATCTGAGCCAGGAGTTTCTTTGTGCTTTGATATTTTATTATGAATTCGGTTTTTAGTAGATATAAGGTCCACATTTATCTTCTACTTCTTTTAGTTCCATTTTTGATAATGTATCTTTAAACAATGATTATTTCTTTTTATTAAGGTAGAAACACTTAATATGAGCTCTCCCCTTTAACAAATTTATAAGTGTACAATGTATTATCGTTAACTATAAATAACAATTTTCTACAGCTCAGCTCTCTAGAGCTTAATCGTATTGCTTAATGAAAATGTTATGCCCTTTGATTAGTAACTCCACAGTTCCCCCTAATCCCAGCTGTTGGCAACCACCCTTCTACTCTGATACTATGAATTTTACTATTTTAGATATCTCATATAACTGAAATCATGCAGCATTTGTCTTTCTATGATTGGCTTATTTCAATAGCATAATGTCCACAAGGTTCATCCATGTTGTCACATATTCCACAATTTCCTTTTTTAAGGCTGAATATTATTCCATTGTGTGTATTTACCACATTTTCTTTATTCATGTGTCGCTGGATATTGAGGTTGTTTCTGCATCTTGGTTATTGTGAATAGTGCTACAGTGAACATGAGAGTGCCGATATTTCTTCAAG
Source organism: Aselliscus stoliczkanus (assembly GCA_033961575.1). Lineage (NCBI taxonomy): Eukaryota > Metazoa > Chordata > Mammalia > Chiroptera > Hipposideridae > Aselliscus > Aselliscus stoliczkanus. The sequence continues at coordinate 122,697,766 of CM066737.1, read as the reverse complement.
ATAAGTGATTTTTTTCCTTTGGATAGATACCCAGTAGTGGGATTGCTAGATCAAGTGACAGTTCTGTTTTTAGCTTTTGAGGAATCTTCATACTGTTTTCCATAGCAGCTCCATAATTTTGCATTCCCAACAACAGTGTGCAAATGTTTCAATTTCTCCACATCTTCATCAACACTTGTTTTTTTATATATAATAGCCAGCCTGACAAGTGTGAGGTAATATCTCATTGTAGTTTTGATATGCATTTCCCTGATGACTAGTGATATTGAGCATTTTTCATATATCTCTTGGTTATTTAATGTCTTTGGGAAAATGTCTATTCAAGTTATTAGCCCATTTTTATATTGGGTTATTACTTTTTCTGCTGTTGAGTTGTAAGAGTTCCTTGTATATGTTGGATATTAACCCCCTAACAGATAAAAGGTTCACAAATATTTTCTTGCATTTTGTAGGTTGCCTCTTCACTCTGTTGATTATTTTCTTAGCTGGCATTTCTGGAACAAATCTCTCTTGGTCACAATGTATTACCCTTTCATATGTCATGGGATTCGATTTGCAAATTGTTTATTTACATTTTTTTATTTTAAAAGCACACATCAATATTCATAAATGTATGAAATATCATTGGAAGAATCATAAGAAATAGGTAATGGGGGAAACTTTGGAAAATTGGGTGACATAACAGTAAAGGGTCAGAAGATATACTTTTCATTATACCCCTTTCTGTATCTTGACTTCAGTGCCATGTTTTTTATCTATTTAAAAACAAATACAGGGCCAGCTGAGTGGCACGGCAGTTAAGCGCTGGATTGGGAAGCCAGCGGCCCTGGTTCGGGTCCCACATATGAGGGCCAGTGACACTGCCCTCAAAAAAAAATAAAGAAAACAAATACAGGGCCAGCCGTTTGGCTCGGTTAGAGCATTAACTCTGAGAAATAGGGTCACTAGTTTGATTCCCACATGGGCCAGTGAGCTGCGCCCAAGCTGAGCTGCCACTGGGTTGCCAACAAGTGACTGGATGGCTCAGCTAGTGAGAGCCTGTGCTCTTAACAAAGTTGCCAGTTCAACTCCCACATGGGATGGTGGGCTGTGCCTCCCCTCAACTAAGATTGAGCATGACACCTTGAGCTGAGTGGCCACAAAGCTGCCGACGGGCAACCAGGTGGCTCAGTTGGTTATAGAGCATGCTCTTCACAACAAGGTTTCCAGTTCAATTCCTGCATGGGTAGGCTGTGCCCCTCACTCTGCAACTGGAGTGAAAATAGCAACTGGACTTAGAGTTGAACTCTGCCCTCCACAACTAATATTGAAGGACAACAACTTGACTTGGGCTTGGAGCTGATGGGTCCTGGAAAAACAATGTTCCCTTCTCCCATCTCCAAACACTTCCCCTCCCCAATTCCCCCAATAAAATCTTGTAAAAAATACAGTTTTTGAGAAACCACAATGATGTGAAACTGAACAGATATTTAACCCTATTGAATCTTCACAAATTATTCATGTACATGGAAAGGATTAACAGCTGTGAATGGTGCATCTTTTCCTCTGGCCTCAGTGAGAGCTCTCAAAATTCTTGTAGTGTGAACTGAAAGAGTAGATCCTTAGGAAATAAATAAGGGTCTTGTCAGGAGGCTCTATGCTGATTCATGTCCCAAAGACGACCCTGGGCATGCTGCATATGGCCGCCAGACTGTACTGCACCAACTGCTATTTGTGCCTGCAGCTACTGAAAATGGGTTTCAGGCCTGGGTTCTGTAAGAGACCCCAGGCCCGCAGCTGCCTTGGGCTGCTGTCATCTCCCCCTCAGGTTGGCTTCTCATACCTCATGGTCAGAATGTACCCTGTGTAGTGACTGAGATGCTGAAGCTGGTGTCCGAGTCTTCCATGGTGTCATCTGCTATATATGGCTGTTTCCTGTTCTGCATTAAAGCCACATCAACTTGGTTCCTGGTGAGTCTGAATGATCAGGGGTACCTGAACTCCACTCTGGGGACAACAAACTAAAGTAGCACAGCACTTTGTCTTTCATAGTACAATGAGCAAAAATAATGAGCTACTAATTAGATCATAAGGGAGCAGAAGAACACAAGTAGCGTCTTCTATACGCTAGTCATGGAATTTAGCTTTATGGCTAAGTGTGGCCCACTCAGTTAAATGTTAAAGCCCTGTGCCATTTGTCACAGTTACAGATTGGTCACGGCAAATAAGTGGCTGTAAGGAAGGAAGTCACGCAATCACTTGCAAAGATTTTAACTAGAAAAAGGTGTTTTAAAAAGCAGAGGTGGTCGAGTGGCTCAGTTGGTTAAGAGCTCGCTCAAGAGTGTGAGCTGAGCTCTGAGCAACAGCAGTTAGATGCCCAGCCCCAGGTGAGCTGCCAACAGGTGACAGGATGACTCAGTTTAAAAAAAATTAATTTGGGCCGGCAGAGTGGTGCAGTGATTAAGCCCTGGCTTGGGAAGCCAGTGGCACCGGTTCAGTCCCACATAAGAGGGCCAGGGACACTGCCCTAAAAAAAAAAAATCTAAAAAATAGCAGAATTATACTTTATGGGCCAAACATGTATCCATTTAAATTAATTTAATCAGGCTTCCTAGTTGATTTTTTAACTTTATCCCATTTTATGGAGCATAAACATTAAATGTTTGGGCCAGCCGAGTGACACATTGGTTAAGAGCTGGTTTGGGATGCCAGCAGCCCCAGTTTGGATCCTACATATGGGGGTCAGTGACACTGCCCCCTACAGCTAACAACAGCTCCACCTGTAGCTGGGCTGTGTGAACCCCAGTGATGGTGTAGGCTGCAGCCCCTGCTGCAGTGGGCTACCATAGGCTACAGTGAGTGACCCGTAGCCAGTGTGAGAGGCTGGCAGCCAGCGTGAGCTGCCAAGAGCCGCAGTGAGCGACCATCCAGAGGCCGGCAACCGATCTGCCCCATCCAGGAAGAGCGCAATGATGATAGCAACATGGGCCAGTGAGGCAACATCCTCCACAGCTAGACTGAAGAACAAAAAGACAGCAACTTGTCTGTTCCCCTTCCCCGATTCCCCAATGCTGTTCCCCTCCCCCAATTCCCCAATTTTAAAAAAGAAATCTTTAAAAATAAATAAATATTAAATGTTTATAAAATACACTTCATTTGAAATGCTTTAAATACAAAACACACAATTCAAGCACAAAACAATGCACTGTGGTCTCATGAATATATTTACAAAACACAGTAATGAAAAACCAACAGCTTCAAATAAGTAGATAACACTACGCAAAGGCTCACCCAACAAACATTTTAAACAGAAGAAAAAAAGCATAGGCAATATTAGCTAGTGTTATTCTTCTAGTAATACTACATGAGATTAAAAAATGAATTTTCAGAGCCGGCTGAGTGGCACAGTGGTTAAGAGCTGGCTTGGGAAGCCAGCGGCCCTGGTTTGGGTCCCACATATGAGGGCCAGTGACACTGCCCTCAAAAACATAACAAACAAAAAAAACCACGAATTTTCAGATCCTAGTAGTGAAATTAAGTTACTGTCTAATCTGTATTAAAAACAGTGTGCAGTCGGGCCGGCTGGGTGGCGCGGTGGTTAAGCACTGGCTATGGAAGCCAGCAGCCCGGGTTTGGGTTCCACATATGAGGGTCAGTGACACTGCCCTCAAGAAAAACAAAAACAAAACAGTATGCAGTTTTTAAAGTACTTAAGTTATTAGAAAATTGTGACTTTCCAACTGGCATTAAAAGATGTCACAAGTACAAATCACAAGTAACAGCATGGAGATGCCCATAATGTCACACATTTCTCATTACAAAAATGCTACTATTCTGGCCAGTACACAGGTATGACAGGTTGACCTTTCTGGCTCAATGACAAATCGTAATTCTTAGAAGAATCTCAGGGCTGGCCGGGTGGCTCAGTTGGTTACAGAGCAAGCTCTGAGCAGCGGGGTTGCCGATTCAATTCCCACATGGGCCAGTGAGCTGCACCCTAGCTGAGCTGTGGCTGAGCTGCCAACGGGTGGCCAGATGGCTCAGTTGGTTAGAGCACATACTCTTAAAAACAAGGTCAGTCCCTCTGCAACTAGATTGAAAGCAGCGACTGGACTTGGAACTGAGCTCGCACCCTCCACAACTAAGGCTGAAGGACAACAACTTGACTTGGAGCTGATGGGTCCTAGTAAAACACAACATTCCACTTCCCCAATTCCCCAACACTGTTCCCCTTCCCCAATTCCCCAATAAAATCTTGTTTTTAAAAAAGTGATCACCATGATGAGTACAGCAAACATCTGACACTGTACCACACTATCACAATATTATTGAATATATTTGCTATGCTGTATATTACGTCCCCATTACTTATTTGTTTTATACCTGGAAACCTGAACCTCTTATTCCTCTTTACCCTTTCCCACATTTAAAAATAAATTATAGTTGGCATTCAATATTAATTTATATTTATTTTAGGTGTACAGCATAATGGTTAGACATTTATATAATTTAAGACACCCTGACTAGTTTCGTACCCACCTGGATCTATACACAGTTGTTACCGTAGTATTAGCTATATCCCCTATACTTTAATTTACATCCTCATGACTATTTTGTAACTACTAATTTGTACTTCTTAATGTCTTCACCTTTTTCACCCTGTCCCCCAACTCCCTCCCATTTATCACCCTGATACATCTAGTACCCATATGACACCATACATAGTTACAATATTATTTATTACATTCTTTATGCTATATCCTACATCCCCATGAATACTTTGTAACAATCAATTTACACTTAATCCCTTCACCTTTTTCACTAACCCCCAAACCCCTTCTATCTGGTAACAATCAAAATGTTCTCTGTATCTATAAGTTTGTTTCTGTTTTGTTTGCTTATTTATTTTGTTCTTTAGATTCCACATATAAGTGAAATCACATTGCATCTCTCTTTCTGTCTGACATGCCATGCAGCACAATACCCTTCAGGCCCATCCATGCCACCACAGATGGCAAGAACCTATTCCCTTCCATGGCCAAGTAATATTCCGTTGTGTATATGTACCATCTCCTCTTTATCCATTCATCCATCAGTGGACACCCAGGCTGTCTCCACACGTTGGTTATTGTAAACAATGCTGCCATGAACATATGGATGTACATGTCCCCTTAAAGTAGAATTTTGGGTTTCTTGGATAAATACCCAGAAGTGAGATGAATGGGTCTTTCTTTGTCTCTTGCTATAGCCTTTGTTTTAAAGTCCATTTGGTCTGGTATAAGTATTGCTACCCCAGTTTTTGTTTGTTTGTTTGTTTCCATTTTCATGAAATATCTTTATCCATTCCTTAACTTTCACTCTGTTTGTGTCTTTTGACCTGAAGCGAGTCTCTTGTAGGCAGCATATGAAAGAGTTTTGCTTTCTTATCCACTGAGCCATCCTATCTTTTGATTGGTGCATTTAATCCATTTACATTAAATTGTTGATAGATATATAGTTATTGCCTTTTATTATTCACATTTATTTATTTATTTATTTATTGGTCTTAAAGAAGTCCCTCTAAGATTCCTTGTAATTCTGCTTTGGTGTTAATGAACTCTTTTAGCTTTTTCTTGTCTGGGAAGCTCTTAATTTGTTTTGATTCTAAAAAATAACTTTACTGGGTAGACTAATCTTGGTTGTAGGTCCTTGCATTTCATCATTTTTACTATTTCATGCTAATCTCTCTCGTCTGCAAAGTTTCTGTTGACAAATCAGCTGACAGTCTTATTGCAGCTCCCTTGGAGATAACTAAGTTCTTTTCTCTTGCTGCTTTTAAGATTCTCTCTTTAATTTTTGCCATTTTAATTATGATGTGTCTCACTGTGGTCCTCTTTGGGTTGATCTTCTTTGGGGCTGTCTGCACTTCCTGGACTTGTATGTCTATTTCCTTCACCAGGTTAGAAAAGTATTCTGTCATTATTTCTTCAAATAGTTTTTCAGGGCCGGCCGAGTGACGCGGTGGTTAAACACTGGCTTGGGAAGCCAGCGGCCCCGGTTTGGTCCCACATATGAGGGCCAGTGACACTGCCCTCAAAAAAACAAAACAAAAAAAAAAACAAAAAACAAAACAAAACAAAAAACACATAGTTTTTCAATTCCTTGCACTCTCTTCTCCTTTTGGTACCCCGATGGTACAAATGTTGGTACACTTGATGTTGTCCCAGGGGCCCCATAAACTATTCTCATGTTTTTGGATTTTTTTTTCCTGTTCTGATTGGGTGTTTTCTGCTACCTTATCATCTAAATTACTGATTCAATCCTCTGCTTCAAATAATCTACTGTTGATTTGTTTTTCTAAAGTTTTCTTTATTTCAGTTATTTCATTTTTTGTTTGTTTGTTTACGATTTTATTGGGGAATTGGGGGAGGGGAACAAAAAAGTTGCTGTCCTTTGGTTGTTCAGTCTAGTTGTGGAGGATGTCGCTTCACTGGCCCATGTTGGTATTATCATTGTGCTCTTTCCGGGTGAGGCAGTCACTTACCCACCATTGGATGGCCACTCACGGCAGCTCAAGAAAATGCATGTCAGCTGCCGGCCAGCTCCGCTGCAGCCTATGCCATCTCTGGCCACTCATGGCAGCCCAGGTCCAGGTCGAGCTGTTGTTCACTATCTTAGCTGTAGAGGGCGCAGCGTCATTGGCCCTCATACGTGGGATCCAAACCGGGGCCCTGCTGCTCAGAGCTGGCATCCCAAGCCAACTCTTAACCAATGCACCACTCAGCTGGCCCTCAGTGACTTCATTCTTAATGTCTGACAGGTTTTTTGTGTTTCTACCTCATCTTTTATGTTTCCTATCTCTTTGTTGAAGTTCTCCCTGAGATCATAGAGCATCCTTATAACCAATGTTTTGAACTCTGCATCTGGTAGATTGCTTGTCTCCATTTTATTTAGTTCTTTTTCTGGAGCTTTGTTCTGTTCTTTTATTTGGGACATGTTTCTTTGTCTCCTCATTTTGACACCCTCCCTGTGTTGGTTTCTAAGTATTAGGCAAACCTGCTATGTCTCCAGTCTTAGCAGAGTGGCTCTATGTAGTAGGTGTGCTGTGATGCTCAGTGGGGCAGTTTTTGTGGTCACCTGAGCCAGGTATTCCAGGTGTTTCCCTTGTGTGGATTGTGTGTGCCCTCCTGTTGTAGTTGAGTTTTGATTGCTGTTTGCATATCAGTGAGAAGGAGTGACCCTCGGGGTGACGGGCTGTGGGGACTGGCCATGAATACAGAAAAGAGCTGTTGTGTAGGGGCTGACCCCATGGAGCAGGCCTTGCTTTAGCAGGGCTTTGGTGCCTGCCCAGTCTGCCAAGGTGTGTCATCCTTGGAGGTGGCCAGGTGATGCTCCCATTGAATCCAAAGATGGCCACTGGGCGTTCCAGCCCTGGGACCTCCTAAGAGAGGCCCCAACAAAGGCCAAGTTCAACCACAGACAGTGGCCTGCCCAGGGTGACCTAGCATGAGCCATAAAGCAATCTGCAGATGGCTGCTGACCACGCTGGGATTGGTGGTGCCTTAGGAGGCCAAGCTGCGAACCAAGGCTAGTTGTCATTATGCCAGGCTTAAGTGTGCTCAGCTAGAGGTACAGGGCATGACAAAGCCAGATACTGCTTGTTTGGGTTTTGTAACTTTGAGATATTTTAGGCAAGTCCACAGAATGAGCCAACACAAGCTGTTTATATGGAAAAGCCACTCAAAGAGGTCTAAGTGGGTCCAAGTGTTCGGTGGGGTGGGGTCTAAGGGAATCAAGGTGAATGAATGGTTTAGCAGGTTGATGGAGATTCAAATATGGTGGTTGCCTGTGTCTCCACCCCAGGAGCAAGTAGAGCCCAACAAAGAAACAAAGGATTCTTTTAGCTCCACCATCCAGGAGAAAGCTGCACTTCCAGCACTTGCCCTGTACCTAGACAATTCAGTTCCTCTCCCTATCTCCCTAGCGCCTTTTAAGCTGCTGTTGCAGCATTGGAGCTCAGAACAGGTGAGTCCATCAGTGAGTAAATCCATCCATGGGCCCTTTAAGTGGAGGACCAGGGACTGCAACTGCCCTTTGCTGACTCAGCCACAATCTCTGCTGGTTTTCACAGCCAAAAATTACAAAGATTTCTTCTCCAGCACTGAGACCCTGGGCTGGAAAGCATGGTATGGCATTGGGACCCATCACTCTCATGGGGGGAACCTCTGAAGCCGAGTTATCCCTCAAGATTTTTATTGGTCACACCCGGGTATGACACAGAGACCTTTTCTGTGTCTCTGCCCCTCCTACCAACCTCGAGGTGGCTTATTTTGATTGTCCTTAGTTGTAGGGATTCAGTTCAGCTAGAATTCAGGTAATTCTCAAAGATAGTTGTTCGGTAGTTTAGTTGTAATTGTGATATGGTTGTGAGAGGAGGTAAGTACAGTCTTTGCCTACTGTGTCATCTTGACTACATACCGGGCTTTTTTCTTTTTTTCTTTATTTTTTTTAAAGTCATGTTTAATGATACCAGAGTACTCTAGCTTGAAAGCTCTACAATTCTGGGAACTTATGAGCCCAGGAGTTTTGTGGTTGAGGGTCTCAACGGTTTCAGGCCGCATAGTCCAATGATTCAAAGTTCCTCAAATTCTGTGGCTCCAGGTCTACACGGCTCCTGCTGGATAAGATACTGGACCCTAAGGTAGGCCCAGGCCTATAAAATCCAAGGGTGCTGGATGGTACGGTCTCTGGCCCCAGGGAACCAATGTTCCAGAACTCTCTGCTTGCTGAGCCTTATCAAAGAAGAACTATGAAAGGTCTCCAAGGTTCTTGTTTACCTGCTTTATCTTGTTACCAAACATGGAGCCACTCACGTCAATAACGAACACCACGTTTTTCTCAACAGGTGGGAGGCCTCTGGGGGCAAAGTAATGAATAAAATAGCCGTCGTAAATCTGGACAAAAAGAGGTGAGACCAACACAAACTGTAAAAGCCAGTCTACATCAGGCCCCTCTTATTCTCTTGCATAACAAACAGCTCTTTTCCTTCCGAGGCCTTATCGCTGTTTCTAGTTAAATAGGCATTTGTGTGCTTGTTTGTTCAATGTCCATCTCCTCCCCCCAGAACTGTGTCTCTGCCGTTCAGATTGTCAGTCCAGGACGTGCCCCAGAGCTGTGGAGTGATCTAGACTGGCTTGTGGCCCAAGGCTCCAAGGAGCAGGATCTCTGTAATATATGAGTTCCTGTCCATGAGAGCTGGGCTTGCACAGTCTTGAGGGCCCCTAGGGACAATTTGCCTGGGCTCCAGGAACTGTAAGTATTGTTTTAACCTCCCTCTATAGAGTGAGCCTGGGGCCCAGCTCCATTGCTGCCAGGGGCTGGGAGTTTGCAGGGCCTCCCTCTCCTCCCTAAAACTCCTTTCTGCTGTTGCTGGGCAGAGCAGGGAGGGGAGGAGAGAGCAGACGCTGAGTGAGCTGTTTGTTCAGAGGGGATTGGTTAGACCAGGTGCAGATGCCTGAGGCTGTGGGGGATGTGATTGGCTGCTGACCCCTTCCCCCACTCCATCTCTCCCTCTGCAGAGCCTGTGGGCTGGGACAGCTGAAGGAAGGGGAGGGGGAGCTGGGAGGGCCCCCAGGACCAGTGTCAGCTCAGCCTAGGGAAGTATGAGCTCGCTGAGGGTCTGTGCTGCTCAGTATCCCGAAGCAAGCTCTGCCCTGGGGTAACCAGTTGATTCTCTCTGCCATTCAGGCACTCTCTGATCACAAGGCTGGACACTCTATCTCCTCCTCACTCCGGGGATCTCAGAGGACATGGAAGGACATCTTGCTCTTCCCCTCCACCTCAGCCTTTGGATTAGTTCTCAAGTGCCTGTCTCCACTTTCTCCCCGCTCTCTGCAGCGGTTCCCAAAGGCCTGGGTTAATCAGCCTGCAACTGCCCAAGCTAAAGGCAGAGGCCAGCTGTTGCTCCCAAACCTGGGTAGGTGAGAGCGGCTGAGGAAATCACATGCGCTCACCGCCATGGTCCCAGGCTCAACAGTGGCACCACGCCTCACATCCTATAAGCCAAAGGCAAGCATGGCCCACTTCACTAACCACTCACACTCACCTGTGGGCGGTTGCTATGCCTTTACACTCTCAAGACATGTCTCCCTGCCTTCCTTGTGAACAAAATTAATGACACCAGGCCATGTCCCTTGGACTGCCCACCTCACCCTTACACAGGGTCCACACCCCCATGCACCTCTTCTCTCTACTGAAACACAAAAAAGTCCTGCCTTGCACCCCACGTACAACTAGCCTCTAGCACTGCCTCCACCCCTCAGGACCCTGCTTTCCAACAGACCCCCACATGCCCTACACGGTCTTTCTTCTTGAGAATACAAAGGTTTTGTGTCTTTTGCATCCACTCAGACAACCCCCATTGATCCCAATCCCACCCAAACTTCAAGCCCGCTTCTCTCGTCCCTGTAACGCACCCGGTAAGACATCAGCACCTGCAAGGGTCCTCTCTTCTCCATGCCACTCCTCCGCTCACCACAGACTGGCTCCCACCTCCACCACACAGTGACCCTTCTCTCAATAATGGCAACAATAACTAGTTGGAGTCCAAACTCAGTGAGTGTATTTCAGTTCTCATCGGACTGCACCTCCCCAGTGAATTTCACAATTGATGATTATTTCTGCTTTCTTGAAGAATCTTTTCCCCTGGGATTCTGAGATGGTGAACTCTCCTCATTTTCCCACTAGCTCTCTGGCCCATCTGACTCAGTCTCATTCCTGGGCTGCATTTTCTCCCCTTGTCCCTTAAGCAGTGCATCCCAATAGTTTTCAGTCCTGATGACATGCAAGAAAATGATTATGTTTGTGTAGCACAATGGAGGGAAGTGGTGGGAATTTAGAGCTCTAAGCAGGCTGCTGGCAGTTGGTGGGCCGGACACCCTGAGGGATGAAGAGAGCAACAACGCCTTGAATGGGGATCTCTGCCGCAGCAACTGCCACCCTGGATCTGCTCTTGTGCTCCACACATTCTCTCTGGGGCATCTGGCTAGCTCTCTTGGTTTCAATGGCTGGATGTCCACTGATGACCCCACATGTCTTTCTCCAGTCCAGTGCTCTGCACTCTTCCCCTTCCACAACCGCATACCCACTCACTGTCAGACATGTGCCCTTAGACGTCTGAAGATGCCTCTGTGCCTCCAGCCCAAGCAATCAATTCATTATTCCCCACCTCCATTCTGCCCTTGGGTGCCTTTTCATTCAGAGGCACCTTCATCTACATGGTCACTCCAGCTGCAAGCTTCCTGTTGCCCTTCCTCCTTCCCTCCCACATTCAACCAGCCACCAACTCATGCTGGTTTGGCTGCTGGATATCTCAGGTCCACCCCTCCTCTCCATCCCCAACTTACAAAGCCCAAATTCAGAACTTCTTTCTCTCAGGTTTCCCTGCTTCTATTGTGGCCCCTCCGATCCATACATCTTTGTGACACCTGCTCGATCAAGTGTTTCTAAGCACAAAGCTCATAATGTCATTCCTCTCATGGCTCCCTGGTCACCAGCAGACAAATGGCATGTTCCTTATCATGCCCCTGCAGCACTCATGGCCTTCAGCCTCATCTCCTACCATTCCTAGTGCCTGAAATCAATGCTCAAGGAACTCCAACCCACTTGTCGTTTCCTACACACCCTTGGATATCTCCAGCCTCCCTTCTTTGTACCATGCAGCCCTCAGTTTGTGAGAGTGGCTTTGCCCTCTCACAGCCCCTCCAAGCTTGGCTCACTCCTCACATTCTTAAGACCCAGGTCTGACTTTACTTCCTCCAGGGAGCCTTCCCTGATCACCTTCTCCCTTCATCATGGCTGCCATCATACCTCGGGTTGTCATTGAAAGAGCACTTCTCATCTTATGACACTATTGGCTCTCTCTGTCGCACCCAGACACAGTGAACAGGATCTGTGTGTGATTCCCCTCAGGTTCCCGACATCAGCCAGCAGTGGGCAGGACACATATTAGGGAGTCCAGACTGTCTGAATAAATGGGTGAATGTGCTGGGCTTGGGAAGACGGCCATACTCGAGTAGGAAAGGGAGGTAAATTGAGGGGTTTCTGCTGGGAAGACACAGCAGTCAGGACTCACGATAGAGTGTGGCTGATATTATTTAATGCCTAATTCCACCTATTCTACCTGTATTTCCACTGCAGTCAATGGTGGAAACAGTAAAGAATACACAAGCAGATAAATACCTTAATTCCTCCCCCTCACCATCCCATAGCAGATTAAGACCCTGCTGCCATCTACTGGCAGGATACCCTCAGCTCCTGGTCTGAGGGGGCGAATTTTATTCCCCCTACACAACATGCTGTGCCATATCCCTTTGCCTCTGCACATGCTGTTCCACTTCTCTCTGTATGTCAGTCCCCTTACCCTATCTGCCCAGGGTGAGGTAGATGCTGTTTGTTCTTCCGATGCTAATTAAAGGCCAATTCCTTCAGGAGGGTTTTCTTAAAACCCTCTTCAGCGGTATCTATCTGCACATCGCCCATTACAGGATTATGCACACACTTAGAAAATTGTGTGATTGTTATGGCTCTATGTGTGTCAGTCCTTCAGGCCTGGACATTCCAGAGGGAGATTAGGGGCTGTGTCCAACCCATTTCTGAGTTCTCAGAGTCAATGAGGACAGGACTGGGCTACCATAGCTCTGCTCAATGGAGATGTGCCCATGAATGAGTGAATGAATGAGTGAATGAATGAATAAGCTCATGAGAACAGGTGGAACCAAAGCACTATATTAGTCCAGAGCAGAGAGAGGAATTGTGAGTGGGGTGTGGTCATCAGGGAGGTGAGGTTTGAGCAAGGTCTTTAAGGACAATGAGAACACTGACCAGTGGGAATGGAGGCAGAAGATATTCCCAGCACAAAAGATCGTATGAGCGAATGCTCAGACACAGATGAACGGCAGGTTCAGGTGTTTGGGGGGAAAGGGGTGTGCTGTGGTGTGTCGGGGGGATAGCTGGAGGGTGGCTGCGTGCTTGAGCCAGTGAGAGGTGTGGTGGGGAAGGCAGGCTGGGACCATACATCTCAGGCTGCTATGCAATTGTTGTTGTAAAGCCCCAGGTGTTGGATCAGTGCTCTAGGCCTGTGGTAGTGCGGGGGAACTCGGCTTGCTCTTCATGAGTGTGGGAGCTCAGAATGTAAGGGCTCCCCATTTCAGCAGATGGCTCAAGTGGGGCAAAGAGAAGTTTTAAAACTTAGAGACAGCGAGAAGGTCCAAGAGAACATCAGAGGATCAGAGCCCCACAAAGCATGACAGCCCATGAGTGTGAGGGACCGATTACTGGCCAATCATTCACTTTCCAAAAGGACTGGATAAGAGTGAGGTATGACTGGATTCAACTGGGACAGATTCATGTGGAATTTGATTCAGTGGATACCGTTGCAGTTCTCCAACCCTTTGGGGTAGCCCATGTGCCTGCTGAGGTGTGAAGTCATGTGTCATTGCACATCTTCTGGTTCGTGTTCACTAGTCTTCACTGATCCCCAGGGAGAGCCAAATGAGCCCCTGGTGGAGGCCAGAGTGTTGCCCAGGCCTGGGTGACTCCAGCGCCCATGCTCTGCCCATTCCCCCGGCCCCTCACCTGCACATCGCCAATGATGTCCTCCATGACTACGTCGTACTGGACCACGAAGTCAGCCATGATGCCTGAGCTGGAGAAGGCGGACTGGTCTTGCAGTGTCGGGCAGAAGGTGATTCGGACACAGGTCTCTCCCCTCTCGATTCTGGTAGATGGAGGCGGGTCAGCCTCACCTGTATGCGTGGGGAGGGTGGGGTGGAATGGCATGAAGGGCTCACTAGGTGAAAGCCAGGCAGAGGGGCATCAAAGCAGCAGTGCCTGGGGAGGGTGAGAAGTAACCCCTGCACCCCCTGCTGCTCCTTCTGCCTACAACACTTTCCACCTGCCCAAATGCCACCCTCCTTCCTCTCCACATCCTGTCAAGAGCTCCCTTGCTCTGCCTCTTCCAGCAAGCCCAGCCTGACAGACCCAGGCCTCCCCTCAGCTCCCAGGCTCTGGCTGGCTGACCCTCACGCACAACTTTGCCCTGGCTCACTTGCCATCCATCCCGGGGACCAGTGTCAGAAGGAGTGCCGTGCCCCAGAAAGTCCAAGGGTGCGGGTCTTCTCCCGGAGAAGCCATGTGCTCCATGTTGTGGAGAGAGGCAGACACACAGACAGGGCTTAGGTTTCCTCCTAGGCCCTTTACTGCTGTGGGGAATTGCAGTCCATCAGGGTCTGCTCTGGGATCGAATTTCATGTATTTTCTTCCCCCTGCCTTCTGACTCTCAGAATCACGTGTGTGAATAAGCCTTTTAGTGCCTCATGAAGTCACAGATAAATTTCTGGTCCCGGATGTTTGCTGAGCTGGCCACAAGATCAGCTCCTCTGGAATTTCAGTCCAAGACAAATGTCCATTTAGACATGTTTCTGTGCCTCCCTTTTTTTCCAGCAAATGGAAACTTGGGAATTCTGCACCCCACCCTCACCCCCACCTTCCTGCTACAGCTGTCAGGAAGCTTAGGGCAAACTGAGCCCCTATACTCTCTGAGGCTCCTGCTTACATACATTCCCTTGGCTTCCTTCCTTTCAGAGGTCTTTGTTCTGTTTTATCCCCACAGGATTGGCTCTACCCTGTGCTTTAACCTTTAAGGAGCAGTGGGAGGGAGCTGCCATTTTTAGCTTAGGGCTCAAGAGTGCAGGACTCAGATGCTGCCTGTGGGGCCCTGGAGAGTTATTGACACTGTCTAAGCCTCAGTCTGCCCATCTGTAGCACGGAATGATAATAGCTCCTCTTTCCTAGACAGTGTTGGTGGGAATTAAACGAGACCATTTAGATCAAGCACTTAACACCATGCTTGGATCTAATAAGTGCTCAATAATGGAACGATTACTGTTATCGTCAAATCTTCATTACTCTGCAGCAGTGATCTGCAGGGAGGAATTTCCTCAAATTCTCATAATGGTCCCGGGCCACCGATGGCATCTTCTCACTGTACAGATGGGAAAATTGGAGCAGAGCATTTGAGTGATTTGTCGTCGGTCCCATCTTAGGTGAAGGCCAAAGCTGGGACCTGAACCCAGGTCTGTGTGTCTGTCCCTCTCCTTTGCATGCACCATACTGTGTCTCTTGGTTTGTATGGTCAAATGAAGCCAGGACCTCCAAGCTAAACAGCTTGGTTAGGGTGGCCCCATGACATGGGTGATTTTCTGTTCCTCCATCATCTCTCAGAAGGGGGAGGGGCGGTAGGCCACCTTGGTGGTTCTCCACTCTGGCCAGATATCAAGTTTACCTTCAAACTGTTTAGAAACAGGTTGTTGGCGCCCATCCTTACCCTTCTGAAGTGGACTCCAGAGTTTGGGGTCCAAGAATCAGTATTTCTATCATAGTGATTGTGATGCAGCCTGTCTGGCCTTCAAACAGCTCTCCATGAAATTTGAAGCAAGGCTGGCATCCGGGACATCTCTCTGACCTACAGGTCTCAGATGGTATCATCAAGGGCAGCCTGCACTTTATATTGTCCTCATATTACCATTTCATTCTCAGTGGTGATTCCCGAGGGAAGCAAGATTTGGCCAGTATGGCTTCCAAAACTCTTAGCAGAATAAATAGGGAAAGTTTCACAGATCGTCTCATTCTGTCATTCCTTCATTCACACTTATTTACTGATTCATTCATGCATTTATTCACATTGCATTTACCCACTCTTTTCTTTACTCACTCATTTCCTTTCTCACTCACATTTACTCTCTATGTCAATCAGAATGCTCTCAAAAGCTGATGACACATTCAGTGGGTAATGTGAAGGTAAATTAGTAAAATATAATTTTCAGAGATGTGAACAGGGTTAAGGGGACCCACAAGGCATGGTTATATACCTAAGGACTGCATGAACTGAAAGCTATTCCCACCCCAAGAATGGAAGGGTCCGAGGAGGGAGCAGTTTTAACAAAGTGGCAAGATTTATAACCATGGAGGAGGGGCTGCCCACAAGAGCCAAGGTTAGGGGAACTTAGACATGGCCAAAGCACCACACGGTAGATAGGGAGGCATGGGATTAAATACCAAACTCTTGTGCTGACCACCTTCTGTCCCGTGCCAATGTCTCTTGTTGGCAGAACAAGGGAGCCTAGAGGATGCAATCAACAAAAGGCAATCTCTTGGGGCACAGGGCGGAATGGATACAGGTGGAGAGTGGGTTTAGAGGGACAAATGTGGAGTAACAAAGAGAGATGGCACCTTCAGTCCCTGAGCTGCCCTTGCTCTTGCTTGGGCCAGCCCAGCCACCTGTCTTACATCATACCTTTGATACGGGCACCCGTTATAGGTGAACCAAGTGCAGGACCAGATCCAGAGCCGCACAGTCTATTATCTCATGAACGTCCATGTCACACCCTGCTCTGTCTACATATGCCGCCACGGTGAGAGTGAACTCAACCTCAGAGGCCACATTGGAGGTGACTCTGGCCCCTCAAATGGGGCAAGCAGGTAGGGAGGGCCGGGCTGCACTCCATGGTCTGATCCAGGAAGCCCTCCCCTGTCCTCTCCTGCCCCCAGGCAGATGACCTTGCCCTGGCCTCCATTTCTCCCAGTACTGGCCCATCTCCGACTCTGTGGCATGAGTCCCTTCTCTCCAGCCATGCATAGTGACCTGTACATTATGGGCGCTGGCTCAATAAAGGGACACATTTTCCCCAGTGTTCAGCCCTGTGCCTGGGCTTGTTAGCACAGGTTCTTGCTGGGGGTTGGGGGTTCACTTGGGGACAAGTGGGAAGTGTGACACAGAGGGAGGGAGCGTCTCATTTATTGGACAGTTGTGCACAGGCATGGTGCCATCTGCTTCCACGTGTGCCTCATTTAATCTTCACAGCAGCTCTGTGCGGTGGGCATTACTGTCACCAGTTTATGGATGAGGAAGCTGAGGCCCAGACAGGAGCAGAGAGCGGCCCCAGGTCACTCAGCCAGAGCCAGGGCTGAAAACCAGGCCTTCCTACCAGCCCCTCAGCTTCCCCTCCTTGTAGAGGTGGTGATGTCCCAGGCAAGACACCTCACCAGAAAGCCCTTCCTCATGACCCTGCTTTCTGTTGCCTTCGGACAGGCAGCCTCCCATAGGGGTGGACTCTCACCTCTGATTCCCACCTCTCTAGCTCCTCAGAGCAGAGTTAGAGGCCACCGGAGGCATCATCCCTGTGCCACGGCACCACCTGCAGCCAGGGCTCTCTGGGTTGGGGACGGCCAGGGCCTTGCCCCGCAGCTCGGCACCCAGTTAGGACAGGTGGCCACCTCCACATAAACGTGCCCATGTACACACACCCACCTGGCCCCAGCCTTCAAGCTCATGGGCACAGTGCATTGTGAAGGGTTCACAAAGCACTTTCCCATTGACCGTCACCCACATCAGTCACAATAGCTCTCACCTACTGTGTACCAGGCAGTGCTCCAGATGCCCCCCATCCACTATCTAACCTGCCACTCAGAGACCAGGCTGGGTGAGCTAATGCTGCTCGCATCTTTCAGGCAGGAGATAGAAGGCCTGGGAGGGGCAGGGACACGTCCCAGGGCACATGGGGACTGTGTAAGGGAGCTGGAACAGTCTACCTCCTGTCACCTATCTCCCAGGCAAGGGCTCCTCCCACCAGAGCACACTGACTGCTGACTCACAATCCTTAATTAGGATGTGTGTACACAATGCCCATATTTATACATATAAATGTGTGCCTGTGTCTATGCATTTGTGCAGATGTTCCTCACACACCATCCCTGACCAATAACATGCCTATATGCAGAAGAAGAGCAAAGCACATGCCCATCTGGGCTCCCACAGCCCTTTGTGGTTTGTCTTAGTGCTGTCATTGTTTCCCGCAGTGGACTGGCTGTGTTTTGAGAACAAGACACATCAGTGCTCAGAACAGGGCCATGAAAACTAATACATGTTTGTTGACTGAACAAGTAAATGTCTTAATGAGTTGAGTGAGTATCTATGACAGGTTGGAATGCTGTGTGGAGCCAACTGGAGAATCAAAGCACAAGCCTTTAGAGTTTTGGAGCAAAAGCCATGCCCTTTGTCAAGTAACCACTCTCCATTTGGATAAGACCTCTTGGTACCTCATGATTAATAAAGTTAAATTACTGGCCCTAGTAGAGTTTGAATGCCTAACCATGTGACCCCATCACCACCACCACCAAGTGACTATGCAACCTGAGCTGCCCGTCCTGGGCCTTGGTGCCATCTGATCCACCAAACCATAAAGTTGGGCAGACAATAACAATACTCCATCACCAACGGGTGGTGGTATAAGCAAAATCAATCAGGAGCAGGTCCTGAAAACACAAGTGAGTTACAGGAGACTCATACTCCCATAGCACCTACTCCTGCCACGATGCTTGCTCTCCTCAGCTCACACCTTAGGTCCTTGTGGCGAGTTCCCAATAACCAGCTTGCTGAAGAAGAAAAGAACCCTAGGAGCATAGTTGCAGAATATGCTTCGAGGTAAGCAGGAACTAGCTGGAAGTTCATAGCTGTGGTGTTACAGCTCCACTCAAGTGTGAACTCTGATGGAAGGAAGGAAGGAAAATCTTCCTAGGAGGCAAAACTCAGAACCGTGCATCTGGTTGATCTCTTTATCCAGAAAGCAATTTGGCCAAGGGCTGTTTATCCAACAGCCTGGCCAGATGATCAGAGACTGGGAAGGAACAAGATTAGAGAACTGATAGCAATAACAATAACGCAAAAAATACTTAAAGAGCACGTATTATGTGCAAGGCACCATCTAATTGCTTTGCCTACATATATATGAGGAGTAAATGAACGGATCTCTCAGAATGGACTGAGTGTGAGAATATTTGTGTCCCATGTGAATGCTTACCAAAAGGAGCATGATGGCCCACCCTGTGGAAATACGTCAACCTTTCTCCAGATATCCCTGTGCTTGCTTGAAGAGCCAGTGAACAAAATTGCTGAAGAAGGGATGGGTGTTAGGCAGGAGTTCAACATGGGTTTACCTTCACTTAGCTAGACTTGGCTACCAACACTGTTGAGTGCCCAGTGTCTCAGCAGCAGAAACCCCAATATGTCACCATTCCCTGGGGAGACCAGCAAGTCCTTGGGTGACAGAGAGATTGCACTGGACCCTTTCCATTACGGAGTGGGCATCAATTTGTCCTTACTGAAATAATCACATATTTTGGAATGTATTTGCCTTCCCTGCCTGCAGTGCTTTTACCAGCACCATCATCCTTGGACTTTCTAATTACTTTACACCTTTTATATACCGTTTAGATATCCCATACAATGCAGTTTATACACTATTGAAATATCCCATACAATATTTTTTCTGGTCAAGGAACACATTTAGCCGTGAAAGAGGTAAGACACTGGTCTAACAACCATGGGCTTCCCTGTTCACATCACATACACCATCACCCATAACCATCTGCCCTTACAGCAAGCAGAGAGCAGCAGCCCCAGGTCAAAAACCAGGCCTTCCTAAAAGCCCCTCAGCATCCCCTCCATCTGTCCATTTGGAAATCCTCATGACATTGAACCAATAGGCAAAAAAGGGATGTTTACTACATGGCTAGGATGAGTGATCCTAATTTTTAAGGGAAAATAGTGGGTCTGCTACACGATGGGGTAGGGAAGAGCATGTCTGGAACCCAGGAGATTCACTGTATGACCCTAGCACTGCCATGTCCAGTGGCAAAAGTTCAAGGCAGACTATAGCATCCCAGTAAAGGCGGGACCTCCAAGGGCTCAGATTCCACACAATTGCTGTAGAAACAACTTCTACAGTCCCTTAGGAGCATAATGCACAACTTGCTCCTCCAAGGAACGTTCAGCATTGCTGGACCCACTGAAGCAGGTCTTAATCTACATGTACCTTCTATATGAGTCCCAGAAAATCCCCTGGGTGCTTTCATGCACATCATGTCCAGGTGAGCCAAAGAATACAGAGGCATACACACTCAGGACCACAAAGGGCCTCACACATCCAGGCAAATTACCATGAGCAGCTCAGGTGCTTGTTAAGGCAAGGGAAACACATGAATTCAGAAGAGAGAAAGGGAAGTCAGAAACATCAGCTATGGCCTCTGGAATAGTTTCAATAAAAAGGACTGTAACCATTCCCCTTATTTCCTTCCTTGCCGTGTGTTTAACTTATTTACATTCTCCTTCTTCACCTTCACCCCACTGGAGAATATAATGTGTGAGTGGTGGTTCAATGTATTGGGTTGTCGGAAAAGTCATGACGTATTTTTTTCTCTGTTTTTCATTGCAAAAATGCATCAAGACTTTTCTGACAACCTAATACAATTTAGTTTATAGCTTGTAGCATATCTGGAAGGGACGGCAAGGTAACTGGAAAAGGAAAGTATATTACCCCAAAATTCCTGGTCTTGGAGCCGGAGATACTAGGTGATAAGATTTGTGGTGATCTTTTGGAAAGGGGTGAATGTTGATTATATATGGATTAGTAGAATTATGCTGTTCCAAGACATTTTTTTTGCTGTTTTTTCTTTTTCTTTCCCAAGACATTTTTGAAAGTGTAAGTTTGGGCAAAAGTTTGTTATGCATTTTGTTCTTACAAATGGTTGCTCTCTAGTAGATATTTTTCTTTCCTTCTTTATCCTTCTCTCTCTCTCTCTCTCTCTCTCTCTCTCTCTCTCTCTCTCTCTCTCTCTCGTTCATTCTACCTTGTTTTATTCAGTCCAGGTGAAATGTAACTATAATGCTTACATTTGCAACATGGAGGCGAAGGCAGATGAGGTGGTGGGTAAACAGCTCCAAGGATGTGAAGATTTGCCCTCAGAGAGGCAAAAAAAAATCAGCTATTATGATAATTTGTGGCCCTCTAAATCTCAACTCTAACAAAATCTTATTTCTTAGTACATAATTTGTCTTATGGGTTTTCTTGGGTATCACATGAGCATGCTGACGTCATGGGATATACAGAAAATATAAGCAAGATCAGAGCTACAAAATCATGGTGAACAGGTAGCTGTGATTGGAGGACTTTCAATCCATCACTCATTGTCACAGTCATTCAGAAGTGGCCTGCATGTGCCTATTGGTTGCCATTGACTGTCTTTATGTTTGATCTTCAGTGCCTTTGCATGTTATTTGGGTTTTTGAAGGAAATAAAAATGGCTTCTCTCTAATTCATTGGAAGTAATTCATTCCATTATTAGTCAAGTACTGAAAAGAAAACATGTTGACAATACACAATATCTAGCAGCTAGTTAAAAGTTATTTTTTCATATCAAGCAACACAAAATTCAGTTCACTAAAAATAATTTTATGAAAGTAATTTAAATTTTCAATTAGTTCACTTTTTCTGAAAACATAAGTTTTGAATGTTTTTTTTAAAAAATTGATTACACTGCTATTATTATTCAGTTATATAAATTGCATCAGTTATATAAAAATTATATGTAATTTGACACATTACAATATGTTACATTTAAAGTTGCTCAGCAAACAGTTATGAACTGTTAACAGCTTTTTCAATTTGAAAATTTTTAACTTAAACATTTTATTATCAACCCATATTGAATTTTTAAATTCCATATATAAAACACAAATGTAGTCATTAAATAGATATACAGTATAACTGTGGTATTGATATTTCATGGGGAGTGAGTGATTAGGACAAGAAAATCTCTGAAAAGTCTTCTTAGTTGAGTGATAAGGAAAAATATGTGGAGAAACTGCTCTAGGTGCTCTTCCCATTCCTAGCCAAGGGGTAGATACATAATACCTTCTAGAATTCTTTGGTATTTAATTAATGATATATTGAAGGAAAGACTGAAAATTGTGGGAGTTCATTCATTACAGTAGTGGCCCTACAAGGTGATAAAGGTGGCAAAACATGAACTGGAATATGTCGCCATTTCCCCTGCCACTTCCTCTTCCTGGCTCTTGCCACTCCCAACTTGCCTGGAACCAGACTTGATCTCTTCCTCCCTGCCCCACATACCCTCCCTCCATCCTTACACTTGGGACGTAAGGGAAAGCTAAGCCCTTGTCCTGTCAAATTCTAGGTCTTTTAAGAAAGAAGAGGTGAGGAGCCCCCCAAGCCCAGTAGTCTGTGAAGAGCTCTTCATGACTAACTCGCCCTTATCTCTATCATTCACTTTGAATGCAATTTTCATTGGTTTTTGTTTGTTTTTGAAGGCAATGTCACTGGCCCCCATATGTGGGACCTGAACTGGGGCTGCTGGCATCCCAAGCCAGCGCTTAACCACCGCGCCACTTGGCCGGCCCTGCAATTTTTATTGGCATCAGTCCCTAAGTTCCTGGCCACACTCCCCATCATTCTCCATGTTTCATTTTCAGATGGGCATCACTTGGGAATCTGAGGGGCCCTGGACATGGTAACCACCCACTGGAGTGCTTCCTAGACCTAAGCTGCCTCTTACCTTGCCTACCTCTCTGAGGTACCACCCAGCCCGAGGAGATCATGGCCTATGAAATCAACGGAAGAACCTCTGCATCCAGTGAAGAACACTTCAATGGCAAAAGTAGGTCTCAGTTCATGGCTACAAGAAGGTGATTTGCTCTGGATGGAGCCATGTTTTGGTTTTGTTTAAAGCCTATTTGAACATTGTTCCTTTATGGCTTATAGTCTACAGTAGGGAAGAGGCAGCGATTATTAGGGTCTCATTGTCCATAAGATGGTCTCAGTGATTAGGGATCTGGTAACATGGGGATTGATTGGTGAGGGCTTCCTGAAAAGTCCAAAGAAATACTCCCCCAAACAGCACAGGTGGATCTGATAGTCCGAGGGCCCTGTGCCTTAGTGGGCAGTATAGCTGGGAGGGCACCTTCAACCACACTTGAAGGGACTTTAGAACCTGGCTTATAGCACTCCTCTCTATCCCAACTCCTGCCACCAAACCAGGTGATTTTGTTGTCCATGTGGATAACCCAACCAACACCCTGGCCTCCCAGGCCATTGATCCCACATCTCCAGGAACCATCATCTTCTCTCCTTTAAGCATCCACTCTAGAAGTTACCATCGCCGAGAGCCCACTCTGCTGTCTTGTTAAATACAATCATTCCACCCCAGTTCATCCTTTTCATTCTCATTACCCCCTCCCAGGCATCTTGAATGCTGCCAGACATGTATCAGGAACTTGGTATATTCACTTAATGTTTTACCCTATTCATATACTTCCCTGACTCCTGTCCATAAACCCCTGCACTGTATCTCAGTCTGTCATACGATCTCATCTTCCTCCCCAAGCCTCCCTGGGCCCCATGGTCCATCTCTTCCACTATTCTGTGTACCTACTATGCATCAGGCACTGTGGACACAGTAATGAAGATACCTCACTCACTGCCCTTGATCTTGTCTTTATTCTAGAGGCAAAACCTTGAAATAAACTAATACTTATCTCGATTCCTACAAGATCACTGAGCACCTTGCCATGGGGAAGCGGTCTCTCAAAAATCATGGGCTCCATTCTCTAGGAGCCTCCTCACTGCACAACATCCTTCCACTGTCCCCTCTCCAAGTCCTTTCTGGGCCGTCCACTCCCACCTCCCCAGGGACTGAGCTGTGTGAATCAATCTTCAATGTCTCCCTCTCTATTGGATCCTGCCTGCTCAAGTCTCTCTCCCCTTTCCCAAGAAAATCCTCACTTGTTCCCGTACCTTCCCTTAGCTACCTACCTCTGTCTCCTTCCTGTGTCATCCAAATTTCTCATGAGTCTATATTTGATGGCCAGTCTCTTCTACCTCTGCTTTCTGCTCCAGACTTGCCTACCTCACGTCTCTTCTTCAAAGTGTCTTCTGTGCAGACAATCCCCATGACTCTGCACCTCACTGCAATCCTGCCTGCCCTGTGGGCTACAGATGAGGCCCAACCTATCCTAGAGGCATGCTAATCTCATTTCAAGAATGTCACCTCAAACTAAGCAGAGACAAGGGTGGAAACTTGCCCAATTCGGTTTTAATTACAATACCAAAACGTTTGACAGCCCACCAAAAAAAAAAAAAAAAGCAATAAACTCAGAAATGGCAAATAGATTTAATATAGAGTGTCAACTTCAAATGATTGATAGTGGCTGCCTAGAGTGACATGTTGAGTAGGTTTCTGAGGATGCACCCTGGCTTGAAGAGAAAGACTGCTGGGATCAGCAGTATCTGAAAACACAAGTAAAAGAAAATTAAAAAGTCAATTGATATCCACCAAACAGGAAGGAATAAATTGTTAAAAGCAGTGTTTTCCCACACTCTCCTTACAGTCCTCTAATCTTGGCCTTCCTATAGTTACCCAGCTTCTCATCCCATCCCAAGGAGCCCCACCTGCCTCTACCAAATCTAAATAGATACCTGAAATCTCACTTGTAGGAGAAACCACAGGCACCAGAGTTGCCACTGCTGCTGGCACCAGCTCCACTGAGGCCAGCAAAGAGCCCAAAAGTGAGAGAAGCGGTCAGGCTGGCACTGGCACTGGCACCGAAGCCGGCACTGGCACCAGTGCCGGCACCACCACTCTCTTGGGCTTGGGCTTTGGCTTTGGCTTCAGCTCCTGCCTGGATCCGGGCTTTGGCCCAGGGTCCAATATCAGCTTCGTCCCAGTTGCAGGGCCCAGCAGCATTCTCAGAGCCAAGCCCAATGCCCATTCGAGCTCTAATCTCAGCTCTCGCCTTGGCTTCAGCTGCAGCCTCAGCTGCAGCCTTCATATCTGCTTCCATTGCCTCTCGGTACTGAGCTGCCCATTCCTTGGGATCCTTCTTTTGTACCTGAAACAGAAATAACAACTGTCAGAAGGATCAGAATCTGAGAACTGAGCACCTAGTATATTCTAGGTGACATGCGACATGTCATATGTAACAGTAATACAATAAATACTTCTAGTAATTATGTACCAATATTCCATCCCTGATCTGACATTTACTAGCTCCATGACCTTAGACATGTCACCTAACAACCTCTGGGCCCGGGTTTTCTCATCTGCAGTAGGGAAACAGCATGTTGGTTCTAAGGATTAAATGATTCAGCTGTTTGGCATATTAACAGAGGCTTCAGAATGTTCATATAGGAGCTGCAGGCTGCTCTGTACACAGCCTGCCCCAGCCAGGTGCACCCCATGCTCTTGATATGTCAATCTTGGACAGCTCTCCAATTACCTTGCAGGCAAACTTCAGGACTTTCATCTTGCTGGTCTCATAGTATGAGCGCAGGCCCCAGAAGAACTCATACTCAGGGGGATTGCTATTAGGGACTCTGGCATAGTCCAGGTACCTTGAAAAGAGAGGTTCAAAGACTTTATGTCTAAGACCACCCATGGCCCACTTATGCAAGGACTGGATAGGCTCTAGGTGGCAACCTTCCCCCACTAAATACTGCAGCTTTTCTTCTACTATTGAGCCCTGTGTCCCATTGGTTCTGCCAGCAACCCTGGAGAGGTGCAGGGGAGACACATGTAGGGTGTTTGTTCATAGGAAGGCCACAAGTTTTGTGCCCCTTGTGTCTCAATGACCCCGGATTTCTGTTGGGTGTGTTGTAAACAGAGGAGCCATTTCTTCAGGCCCCCTGCTCTGAGCACACCCCACCGCAGGGTCTCGTCCATGGCCTGGCTCAGCCCTGGGACAGTCCACCATAGAAAACAACTGTGAAGGCAAGAAACAGTCCAAGAGCAGCAGTGGACTCTGTCTACACTCCTGACCATGCGTGTGCACACACGTGCTAGTGCACCTGTGTGTGTGTGTGTGTGCACGTGCTCTCCGAGGACCAAGGATCGGGCGGGCCCTGGCCAGAAAGTCAAGAGGGCTGCGCTCTAGGCCCAAATGGGCCCCTTACCAGTCGGGGCCATGCTCAAGACTTCCACTCTCTAGATAAGAGCCCTAGGTCTATCAACTGAAAATGGAGGTGGAACGATAGCACCTATTCTTCAGGGTAGTTATGAAAATGAAATGAGATGTGCATGTGAAGTCCCTAGCATGGCACCAGACTGCCTAAAGCTACCATTCTATGGCATTTTTTAGTTGAAATTGATTTCTATGAAGCCCTGGTTGGCATAGTAAAAAGAAGCAAGGCATTGGGTCTGAATCTAAAAATAAAACTTCCATTTGCTACCTGTATAACCATAAGCAAATGACTTTATCACTATAAGCCTCAGCTTTCCTCACATGTACAATGCTGGTGATGACAATCCCTTCCTTGTAAAATTTTACTCAAGGCATATCTAAGAGTACATGCAATAGGTCAGGAAATACGTGCTCTTTTTCCCTGTCACCATCTCATGAATAAGCTACCACCACATATACACACATAAGCACACATATAACTTTATCACTCAGCTCTAAAACAGGCAAAATGCATGGAACATACCAACACCACACAGATACTTACTTCTGCTTCACAAACTCATCAGTAATGAGCTTCTTCACGTCCCCAAAAAGTGAGTGATGTATCCTGACAGCAGAGAAAAAAAATACATACATACATACATACATACATACAGGCAATCAGGGCTGTGACACTTCCCAGATGTGTACAGAGGCATTTCTAACATGGAAAAGAGGTACAAAAGGGAAGCTCCATTGAAGCCCAAGACACAGTAAAACAGGGAGCAGAGAGTTGAGGACCATTTCCCCATCCACCCAGGTCAGGGCCCTGGGCCCTCTACCCAGTCCGGCACCCCTGCCCACTCCATCAGACCACCAGGCAGATACAATCCTGGGACCACCCTTTCTTGCCAAAGGACAACATGGACAGCAAGTGCTGAGAGAGACCAATCGTACCCAGGGCGCAGCCCCAACTTGCGCAGCACCTCCCAGATGACAGCTGCAAGGGGAGGCAAGAGGAAACAGGGACAGAAAATGAACACATGGAATTCCAACGGTGGTCACCCATTCAGCTGCATGCCCAGCCACTCACCCTCACTGGACCGATTTCCATTCATGAAGATGATGCTAAGAAGCACCATGAGAAGACCCAGCTTTGGAGAGTCCTTGGTCCTAGGGGAATAATAGGACAGAGAGAATGTTTATGTCTGGCAGCCATCTGCAAAAAACACACCAGCCAGCTCACTAGGCTGGCCTCTCCCAGATTCCTCAGATATGGGAAAGTTCTGCCCTGTCTATGCTTCAAGCTCTATGTGACCCTGGGCAAGGCACTTACAGACTCTGGAGCCTCCACCTCCTATACAGTAAAATGGGAAAATCACATCCTCCCCTCCCCAGGTTGCTGAGAGGATGGAAAAAATCCTGTCAACCTGGTAGGACCCAAGCACTCAGTCAATGTGAGTCCCTTCTTTCTCTCCCAGACCCCTCAGCCCTAACAGAATTCTAGGCACTGCCCCATGGATGCTGCTGCCCTTCAAGTGTCATGATCCAGCCACACCAGGAAGCCCTCCCTTGAGAACCATTCTACCAAGGCCAGTAGGAAGAAACAAGCAACGACAGGTCCGCTTTCCTGGGAAGCTTCCACAGAAACAGGCAACCTGACAGTAGGAATGCCCTGCCCCAGGCTTCCACACCCTTCAGTCAATCATAATCAGGCACCACTATTGTGTGCAGGGCTCCAACTACATGCAGGAGCTGGAACAGGGGCTGTTTAGGCCATCTTTCCTGATGCTTTAAGGAGGTGTGGGGACAAAGCAGAAGCCTCCCTCCCACCCCAGCCCTTTACCAGCTTACGTTCCCAGTATGCCTGCATCAGTGGGTTCCAAGGTGCTGAGAAGAATGTACAAGTGGTCATTCTTATCAATTTCCTTCAATTGGATCCCAAATACCTGTGGATGGGGAAAAAAGCTTGTTTAAGATCACAAAATTCAGCCCACTGAGCATCCCACAGCTCCCTGTGTACCTAGGGTGTGTGTGTGTGTGTGTGTGTGTGTGTGTGTGTGTGTGTGTGTGTGTGTGTGTGTGTATGCATGCATGCATGCGTGAAATCACTGAGATAATGCAAATAAAGCACTTAGCTAAGTGGCCAGCAAACAGCAAACAGGCAACAAATGTGCTATTATCGACATCATCTTTGTGATTAGTGGGAATCTACAGACACAGAATGGGGAATGGAAGGGAGAGGTGAGCATCTGTAATACATTACAGGACATATCCAGCAGCGAACAGAGGCCAGAGCTAAGTTGGGTGGCTTGAGTCCTAGCTGTGCTTTTACCACTGACCTGCTGTGCGATCCGGGGCAAGTGCATGTACCTCCCTAGGCCACTGTCTGCCCATGTGCACAGACAGTGATGGGTCTGGGTTACCGATTCTCAGTGGTTCCCTACCCCCAGAAATGCCATGTGCAGCTTTGTTTGATTCAAGGTTCCCCCATTGTGTCCATCCCCCAAGGCTGCCCCCTTCACCTTCTCCAAAGAATAGCCCGCTCGTTCAATGATTTCAGGGTACACATCAGTGTATTCTTTGATGATGTCCTTCAGCATGTCTGCAAGGAAAGTGTTGCAAGCACCTGAGCTGAAGTGAAGCCAGGTGGCCCCCACGCCCAAACTATAGACCCTTGCCAATCCTGCTGTGGGTGACATAAACAGGTTCTAACCTAATGAAGAGATGCTAGCACTGCTAAATTAGAACTTTGGGATGACAGAGGTAGAAGCATAAGAGCAAGGAATGCCCCCAGCACATGGGGAAGAGGGTAATGGAAGGCAGAGATGGGGGGAAGGAGGGTTAACAGGACTGTACCTGAGCGCTTGATGGGAATCTTCGTCTGGTCTTTAACCAACAAGTACTTCACCAAATCATTTGCCTGAAACAGGAGGAAAAGATGGAAAGATCAAAATGTTTGCAGAAGACTTGAAATGATGGTGGAGAAGAGGGCAGACAAGGCAGTGGACAAGGCATACTAGAGAGGACAGGGTTCTTACCCTCCCTTGCAAAAGGGCCACATCCCGAGGTGGTGGTGCCTCGGGCTCTTGGGATGACTGGAGCTTGGCAGCTCTGCGGCGAGCCTTGCCTCTACGGGCCTTAGGTGACCTCAGGGAGAGCAAAGCTCTCCGGGCCCAAGCAGCCAACCGAGTTCTTGATGCCCTGCGGGCCCAAAAGGCTATGGGGCCCCTTGAAGCCCTGCGAGCCATGGAGGCCATTAGGGCCTTTGAAACCCTTCGGCCACCTGTGGTTCCAGAAGCCTGACTCTGATCACTGCTGCCATCCTCTTCCCCATTCAGATGCTTCACCTGCATCGACAGAGGAGCACAACATTGCCATCCAAAGCAGATGATCGTTTTTCCTCCTCCTAGCTCTTCCCAAAGCCCTCTCTAATCCCACTCTTGTAATAATCTGACTCACTAGACATTTGCCATGCTGAATCTTTGGTTTGTCTTTCACTAGCACCCAATCAGGAATTTCATCTGTGAACCAGACCAGGAGCAACCCAAGGGTGGGGTCTGAGGCTTCTCCTCTCCCTATGCCCACCACTTGTTCTGCTTGAACCACCATGGACAAGTCATTCTGCCTCTCTGGGACTCAGCTTCCTTCTCTATGAAACTGAATGACTTTCAGGATTTAAGAGATAACCTGTGTGAATGTGCTTAGCTCAAAGCCTAACACATGGTAGCTACTATGTAAATATAATTGCATTACATTCAGATTGCAGCTATGCATATTCCTGTCTCATCTCCCCACCAATCTGAGAGCTGTCTTAAGACAGGAATTGCATCACATTCATTTAAATGTCCCCCATAGCCTTGGGTGAACATTCTAAATATTTGCATTACAAATAAACCAACTGAAGAAGAATGGAAAGACAATGGTGGTAACTGCAAAGATCTTACCTTTCGGGCTTTCTTGGCCTTGACCTTGGGCCGAGTGTCCTGATTCTCCTGAGCCTGAGCAGTTGCACCCTCAGGCTCCGGTTCATCTTCCGGAGCCTGAGAGGCAGCAGCCTCAGTGTCCAGGGCCTTTGTGTTGACCTTTGTATCTGCTACACAGCTGACCTTTTTGGTCTCTGTGGCAGGCATTGTCACAGCCTGAGGGTCAGTATTCTGCATCTTGGTGTCAGCTGCTGGACTCTTCTTTTCAGCTGCCAGAACCTGGGTATCTGTCAGCTTAGTAGTAGATGAGGCCTGAGTGGCAGCTGTCTCCTGAGCCTCTGGGGACTCTGAGACCTCTGTGGCCTTTGAGACCCCTGAAGCATTTGAGACCTTCACAGCCTCTGAGACCTCTGGTGCCTTTGATGCCTTTGGTGTCTCTGAGACCTCCAAGTTCTGGGTCACTGTCAACAGGGCTTGCATCTTCAAGTCACTGTCCTTTTCTGGAGCATCAGTCTACAAGAGAAAGCAGGGAAGCTCACCAAATTTCCCACCCCCAACTAGGCAAATGGCTCCACAACTCCAGACCTTCACTTCTCTGACCTATACTAACTCGTACTTGCAGCATGCTCTGACCACCTCAGCCCAACAAGTCTTCCCCTTCCTCTGAGCAGGAACTGATGGCTGAAGAGAGGTGGGCCTGCACCCCTTTCCTCCTCCCTCCCTCTTTTCTTTGTTCCTCAAGCTCCTTTTCCTGGGGTGGAAGGCAGTCAGGCAGGGAAGTGGGTGGAGAAGGACAAGGATGGGAGGGGGGTTTGCTAAGGATTTGGGACAGCATCAGGGACTAGAGAGGAAAAACAGCTAGGGAGAGGGAAGAAGACCTTACCTGAAAGTGGGTTGGACCCTTACCACTCTCGCTTGTGTCAGACATGTCTCAAGTTGGCCTGGCAAGAGCCGAGTCTGAAGGAGAAAAGTCTGGATCAAAGGGAGTGCCCACTGAACGTCCGAGTCTCTCCAGTTCTGCCTGGAGGCTGATACTCACCTTTCCTAGGGCTCCAATCCCAAACCCCTCCCCCACCCCAACGACTCCGTTGCAGATTCAGTAGAAATCCACAACATCCAGGTCTCAATTTTCTGCAGCCCCACCCTCCCCAGGAAGATGTGCCAGCGCGGCAGCTCTGAGGACCCCGCCCCTTTTCCCAGTGTACCCCCCCACGGCTGCAGGTCGACAGTGCGCATGCGCGTCTGCTGCGGGCCCATCTCAGCCCCGCCCGCTTTCCCAGCACAAACCCTTTCTTTGATGTCCACCGTGCACATGCGCATTCGGCAACTTGCCGGTCTCCGTGCGGGCCCTTCACTACACGCTTTTATAGCGATCCATAGTACGCATGCGCAATAGTCACGGGCTCAATCCTGCACCCTTTTGCCAGCACACGCCCCTCTTCAGGTCCGCAGTAGTATTAGGTCCCGCCCCCTCCCCAGCAAGCCTCCCTTTCAAATTGTTCGAGTCTGGGGGTCGCGGCCCCTACCCTACTCACACCCATCCCAAGTCCACAGTACCACCCAGTCCCGCCCTTTTTCATAACACGCCCCCCTCCAAACGGGGGCAAAGCGTATCTTGGTTCTGCCCCTTCCCTAATACACCCCCTCCTCAAATCAGTCTTGAGTTAGTGATTCCATCTTGGGCCCGGCCAAACCGGGTCCAATCCCCACCCTTCCCAGCCGGATGGATCCGGTAAGATCCGGTCCTTAGGGCAGGTTTTCTCTAGATCTCAGAGGGTGGGGCCGACCCCTACCGGGCTCTGATCCAGAGCTGGGCTCAGCTGCTGCTCACCTCGTCCTACAATTCCCGAGTGCGACCACTCTCTCCGAGCCCCTCTGAAACTCGGAGACTGCCCTCCCCTCTCCAGGCCGGAAGTGGTCCCGCCCCTTTCCGCCTCCCTAGGGGGCCTCCGTCTCAGCCAGTCGGCCCTTCCCCCACTCCCTGCTCTTCATTCCTTATACCCCCCTCCGTATTCCCTCTGCCTTGCTTCCTGCTCCGTTTCCCCATCGCATTTCCTATTTACCCCACAGAATTCCCTATCCTCCCTCCTGCATCCTCCTCCATGTTACCTATGCACCCCTCCCACAGTATGCCTTAACCCTTCTCTGCATCCCATATTTTCTTCTCTGGATTTCCACTTCCCCTCAGTATTCCCCTTCCCTCTTATATTCCCCATCTACCACCCAACATGCCCGGTTCTCCCTTTTTCTCCCCCTTCTCTTCCACTAGTCTCTGTTTCCCAGTCTGTACAGCCTACTACTCTGTCCTGATTAACTACATCCCACGCCAGTTCACCCCTCTCCCAGATGCAGAGGTGCAGTAAGAATTGCCCACCTGCCTGGCTGCAGGTTTGAGGGGGTTGGAACCACTGTCAGACTGCCAGGAAACCCCAATCTCAGCTCTCCTCACCTTGTCCGCGCGAGTGAGTCCTGGATGCGTCTCTCCCCTCTCAGTCCCTCTCGAAGTCTCAGCCTCCAGCACTAAAGCTGCAGCCAGCCCAGCCCAGCCCAGCCCCTTTCCGCAGCCCCCTGCCACCCCCTCCTTCCTCGGGGGTGGGGCAATGAGGCCCTGCTCGGGGCTGTCTGACGCCAAAGCCCGTGTTTATGCCACTGTACCAGGCTCGGTCTGAAGACCTTCCAACCAAAACTAGACCCTCAAAGCTATTCATTCATTGAATTTATTTA
Organism: Aselliscus stoliczkanus; assembly: GCA_033961575.1. Taxonomy (NCBI): domain Eukaryota; kingdom Metazoa; phylum Chordata; class Mammalia; order Chiroptera; family Hipposideridae; genus Aselliscus; species Aselliscus stoliczkanus. The sequence goes on along the minus strand of CM066737.1, from coordinate 122,665,309 downwards.
TTTTTATATCTTTATTCTTATTACAAAGGTAATGTGTTGTAGTTGTGGAAATTCAAATAATGCAGAAATATGTAACATACCAATGAAAGGCCACCCTTATCTCACCCCACAAAATAACCACTATTAACATTAACATTTTGATATACATTCCTCCAGATTTGATATACTTTCCTCCAGATTACCTATTATTTGGATTTTCTGCCTACAAACGGTACACTATACCTACTATTCTGTAGCCTGGTTTTTTTTTTTTCCAGTCATGTATTCTAAGCAGCTTTCCATAGTGCACATTTTGCTTGACATCTGCATAATCTTTTCTTGTATAGATATCCCATAGTTTATTTCACCAGTCCAGGATACATGGACATTTAAATTATTTCCATTTTTTTTTACTATTACAAACAATGCTACAAGGAACATCGTTGGAGCTGTATTTGGCTGTTGTTGTTATTTGTGGTATTTTTTGCTGACTCAAATGCTACAAAAATGTCTTCCATTTGATACACAATTTGTCAACTTACTCTCAAAAGGTACATGGAATAACATTCCTACCAAAAGTGTCTCTCATATGTTTATGTGTCACATATGTGACAAATATTTTTCATGTTAATTATGATAATTTTTGCTGTACAAAAGGGTTTAATTATTATGTAGTGCCAGGTTTTTCTTTATCACAAATGGATTCTGCTTCATGCTTAGAGATGCTTTCCACAATCCTATATTATAACAATTCCTGTTTTTTTCCAAGCCCTTTTATGGCTTTATTATTTACATTTAAATGTTTGATCATTCCAAAATTTGTTTTGTATAAGGATTCAGCTTAATTATTTTCCAAAATCATAGTCTCTTATCCCTACACTATGTACAAATTAATCCATCTTTTCCCCCTTACTGATTTGAAATGGCACCGTTACCATATAATAAACTCACATAATTGGGTCTATTCAAGAGAACAAAATAAGATATATAAATAATACAAAGTAGACAAAATTATCATAAATTACAGAAGCACATGAATGCAACCCAAGAGGATCAACTAAAAAGGTATTTGAAACCATAATAAAATTTAGCACAGTGGTCAGTTACAGAAATAATATTCAATAATTTTCCTACATCCAAATGTAACTCAAATGGTCATAAGTCTGCTTTATAGGTCACCTTTTCCTTTACAAAGCAAATAAAATATCATGAATCTCTATGTGCTGTGGATAATTCAATACACACACAACTCTTCTCAGATATTCAAGATGGTCTTCTATTCTCCTAACTCCTCTCTTTCTCTGAATTGTTGCTTCCTCCAAGTTTGTGATACCAGCTCACCACTTTCTTACCCCTTAGGTTCTCTCCCCATCTGCAGGGTTTTATTTCACACTAGACACAGTCCCTCCTTTTCTTCCAGTTCTAGTACCCCAAATTCCCATTCCTTCGAAATCATGGCAAGCCTTGAATGCCAAGATAAGGACTTTGGTCTTGATCTTGAGAACACAGAGGTTATTGAAGGGTTCAAGGTTTAATATGACATAGATTTGTGTTTTAGAAAGAACACCCTAGCTGCCTAATCCATAAGTAGTATGGAGTAGATGTCTTGCTGGAAAGAGGGAGAGTTGTCATCCAGATAAGAAATGACTGTGGTTTTGTTACCGGCCAACTGAGCAGCACCAACCCCCATCACTGAGAAACTTTAATGTTTTCTTTTCTATAGAAATGTTAAGTATAAAAATGTTAAGTCTCCTCCCTAGTTCTTTCGTTTCTTAGCTCTTGGGCTTTGATTGCTCTTCTAACCATTTTGTGAATCTTGGACTGAAGATCCCCCTTGCTTCTTAATTACTTTGTAAATCAGTTTCTGAATCCTAAACAATAGAAGTCTCCTACCCCTGCTTCAGATAACTATTTGAAAGCCTGAGACTTCCTAATATCCCCCAGGCCAGTAAGCCAAATGTCAAACCCATTCTGTGTCCAGACAACTGACGCCACCTGAGTGATGGACTGAATAGCCACAAGTTTCATAAGAACTAACAGATTTATATTTTTGTCCTCATTCAGGAGCCTTGAGGATACAGGGGATACGCCAGCAAGATTGCCAGTCACAACCAAAGAAGCCAGGACGGTGTTCCAGGTGGAGCTCGAGACCCCTTCCTCTCATCTGAGATCAGCTAGAGTGAGAGTTCCGTGAACCCCCAATAGGCAGGGACGGCTCTACGCCCCTGTCCAGCAGGAAGCAGATACAGAAGAGACCTCCTGTCCCTCAGCTTCCCATAGAGATTTTATGGGGATCACGTCTCTCAAGGAAAAACTAGGCAGGCAGTTAGAGGCAAGCATTGGGTCTCTGCATTCCTACACATCCCACAGAGTGCGACTGCCTGGGGGACATCCCCTCTCCACCCAAAACTCTCCTTTGTATTGTAATTACCTACCCCTGCGGGAAGAGCAAATGGACACAAAATATCCAACTAGATTGATCAGACCAGTCACTTGCACCTGTGCAGTATCCTTTGTCAATCACAGGTGCCAATCAAGTGGTCCTACGCCCAGAGAAGAACAGCCCATTCTAGAGAAAAAGGGATAAAAACCCCAAGTCCTGGGAAGCCAGGGCTGCTACTTCCACTGCTGCTCCTGCTGCTGCTGCAGCTGGCTATTTCTTCTGTTTCTTCCCTGCTACTTTTGACTGCTTCTTCCCTTTGAGCCTCGCCTTTGCGCGTGGCCCACTCCACACTCTTTGGAATGTAACTTCTAGTAATGGGCCCTTGAGCCATCCTCTAGTACTCAGGTCTACTTTTACTTCTAAATGTACTCTCTCTTCTAATAAACTACTTATTTTACTCTTTTACTCTGGAATCTCGTTAAATTCTTTGCTCGAGTTGCCAAGGACCTGGACTTTGCGCCAAGAAAGGCCCACTCTCTGACAACAGTTTGACCTAGAGTGGTAGCAGTGGGGGTGGTGAGAAGTGATGGAATTCAGAAGATACTAAAGAAACAAAAAGTAATGACTTTATGAATAATGGGATGTGGAAAAAGGGGTGAGTAAAGTGTCAAAGGAAACTCTTGGGGATCTGATTTGAGAGATCAAATGTGTGGATGTTAATCCCTTTCACTGATACATGGAATACTACTGTTGGGGAGCTGGGCATTGATATTGAGGTATCTATGGGACATTCAAGTGGAAATGTCTCACAGGCAGTTGAATGTACATGTCTGAAGTTCAGTAAAGAGGTCTGGGCTGAGGTTATGTAATACATTTAGGAGTCATCAATATATGAATGGTTTTAATCTACGGGAAAGGGCAAGAGCGCCTGGGAAGAATGTGTAGCCTTAGAAGAGATGGGGCCCAGGGAAGAGCCCTGGTGACCAGCAGCAACTACAGCATAGGTGGAGGAAAAGGTGCCTGTGAAAGAGATGAATAAGTAGTGACCAAAGAGAAAGGGAGAAAAGCAGGAGAAAATAGTGTCACAAAACCAAGGGAAGAGAATGTTTCAAAAGGAGGGAGGGGTGAGTAGTGTTGAATGCTAGCAATAGGTCAAGAAAAGGCCTGGAAAAAAATGTCTAGGTATTTTAACAATCAGGTGGTAGTCTGGTCTCTGGTGACCTAGGAGGGAATATTTTCAGTACAGAGATTTGTAGCACAGATTGCTAATTGTTTATCCCGATATCCATTCTCCTCTTCTTCCTTCGTAATAGAACATCTAATTTTTAGAGGGACGCATAGCCTCCTGGAATAAAGGCCGTAAGGACAAGGGTCACACCCTAAGAATAGTGGAGCAGTAAACTAAAAGAAACTGGATCTCTAAAAATTTCATAGTGCCACGTTACCAGCTTTAGACTGCCTACATCCGGATTTCTTTTAGATGGGATAAATACATGTATTATTTAAGAGGCTGTTATTTTGGAGTCTATGCTATGCAGTAGTTTCCTGATTGCAGTGGGTTGAGATGTGAGGTTAGGTATCATGACAATATGTATAGACTACTCTTTCAAGAAATGCCTAAGCCTGATTTCAAGACTCTCCCAAAATCTACCTCTAATCACTTCCTATTTTTCTGACCACTGCCTATATTCTAATCAAACAAAAAAAACCACACTATTATCAGATGTGCCCTGCCTTCTCTTGCTTAGATCTCTTTGCTCATAGGATTTCTTCCACATGGAACATCCTCTGTTACATCTACCCTCTGTTTCAACCTCCAACATTTTAAATTCCACATTGTAAGTCCTGGTTGTGGCCTTTGGGATTCTGGGTTAACTTTAAAAGAATACACAGTCAGAACATTAGTAGGTATTAGGTTCAAGAGACTTAGGCAAAATCTCAGTCCAAGTCCATTAGAGAGGCATTCCCAAAGATTTTCAAAGCCTGTCTTCCCTAGTCCCCTCTCAATGCCAATACCTTCGTAATGCAATACAGTAATCACCCTTATCTTATGACCTGGGGATCAGAGGACAGGAAGAAACCTTATCAGGAGAGAAAAGACAACTTCATTCACAATCTTCACCCTTTGACCAGAGAAATTTTTTCTCACCTTCTAGGTGGAAAGAGGAATGCTTTGGTCTTCATCATCTACTCATAAACTCTGAAGAACCTAGGTCACTGAGTCCTAGACTGGTTTCCAGCATCCATAGATCAGCAGGCAAATACCTAAGATCACATAGATCCTACATACCCGCTAAGGGAAGAGATGAAAAGCTGAGTTATCACCAGGCAGCTGTGTTCAGGAGATAAGGAAAGACAGACTAAAGATTGCTGAGTGCAGAGTGTCAGGGGATGAAACTGCCTAAGCCTGGGGCATTCAAGATTTCAGACACCTGAAGTTTAAAATGGGAAGCCCAGAAGATCCTCAACACCAATCTTCTCCTCACACATTTCTCTTCCCCCCCTCCAAACTATACAAAATCAATATCTCTGAATTTCAGGAAATTCAGGGGTAAGGCTGGGAGCAGATGGCAAAGGTTTCCTTCCAAGGTTACCTACCGCTTCTTTCATTATCTAAGTCATAGTACAGCAATAGCAATCAACTTAAAGTTGGACATCAGACTTTCCATTCCTACCATTGGAAAAGGCCTACTAAGTGTCCCTTCTCCTGGGCCCCACTCCCCATCGTTGTTGGGCCCCGTCTGCCCCCCAACATAGAGAGGGTGCAATTCCCCATCCTTTCCATTTCCAGTCTCCTTTGTCCTCTCTTTGAGCTGCTGGTAGAATCTCATTTTTTTTTCTTCCTTTTGTGTGCAGGACAACTTAATTCATTTTATATCACTCTAAGCCCTGAGCGCTATCTTTCCACAACAAAAATGACTACATTTCATTAAACCAAAGGGAAGTTTCCCATAGATCAGGACTGGCTATCCACTTTTAGACTAATACTCCTCCTACCCTGCCCTTTGGACATTGAGTTCTTCCTCAGCACACCCGTGTGAGGCAGGTTCAGGTCATTAAACATACATTGAGCACCAACAATGTATCAGGCACCTCTGCAAAGGTGGTCCTCACTCTTGAGGGGCTTACATTCCTTTTGTATGAACATTAGCCTAATTTTACAAAGGACAGAATTAGGGGTGGGGAGGTAACTTGCCCATAGCAAAGCTACTAGTGAATGGCAGAGAGAGAACTTGAACCCTGGTCAGTGCAATGCCAAATACCAGAGCCTTCACCACTATTCTCTACTACCTCTAATATTTTCAGTCCCAGAATATCCTTTCCAACCCTTTTCATATACATATGTAAGATGCATTACAGTATGAATTTCTTCTGTAGAGGCAAGTCTAACTGGATATCTAGACACCCATTTTGATACTATCATAAAGTGTCATAAGATATGCAATTATTTTGTTGTGAGATAAATGTAATTTTTTAGAATTTTATCTTTATTAAAGTAATGCAGCAAATCAAACAGAGTAGAAAAACCTATGATAGAAACCAATAGCCCCATTGCCCTGACCCCTTCTCCTTCACGCTCCCTCAAAGCAACCTTGTAACAGTTTCTGGTTTTAGTTGTGCTGGTTGTTCCCTTCACAACTCTAGATAACATGTATATGCTCTGTTTCTTGGTTTATAAAATTTAGACTATATCCAATTGACTCCCCAGTATGGCAATGAGAGTTTTGTTTATCCCTTTACTCCCCTGCTGCATTTAACATTGATATTTCTTTTTTTGTTCTTGGCTAATTTTGTAACTTGAAAAAAATATTCTCAGACCTCCATTCTTTATTCCATCCACTTTTGACAAATAACTTTGACTGCTCACTTTTTTATTTTTCAAGATTTTTTTTTATTTTTTAAGATTTTTTTATTGGGGAAGAGGAACAGTGTTGGGGAATTAGGGAAGGGGAACAGCCAAGTTGTTGTCCTTCAATCTTAGTTGTGGAGGGTGCAGCTAGCTGAGCTTCCAAGTCCAGTTACCATCCGGCCGGCCGGCAGCAGCTCATGGCTGCTCAGCTCAAGGTGCCATGTTCAATCTTAGTTTTGGGGAGGGAGCACAGCCCACCATCCTATGCAGGAGTTGAACCAGCAACCTTGTAAGGGGCACGTACTCTCACCAGCTGAGCCATCCTGCTACCTGTTGGCAGCTCACCTCGGGCGCAGTCCACTGGCCCATATGGAAATCGAACCAGTGACCCTGTTGCTCAGAGCTGGCACTCTTAACCAACTGAGCCACTCGGCCGGCCCCTGACTGCTCACTTTTTTTTTTTGAGGGCAGTGTCACTGGCCCTCATATGTGGGACCCGAACCGGGGCCACTGGCTTCCCAAGCCAGCGCTTAACCACCGTGCCACTCGGCCGGCCCTAATGCTCACTTTTTTTTTTTTTTTGGAGGGCAGTGTCACTGGCCCTCGTATGTGGGACCCGAACCCGGGCCGCTGGCTTCCCAAACCAGCGCTTAACCACTGTGCCACTCAGCCGACCCCTAATTTTGTATTTTTTTTTTGAGGGCAGTGTCACTGGCCCTCTTATGTGGGACCAAACCGGGGCCGCTGGCTTCCCAAGCCAGTGCTTAACCTCTCTAATGCTCACTTTTTAGGACAGGAATATAAAGGCCACTACCTTCTCTCTGCTCATTCAATGACCTACATTGTCAGTTTCATCTTTCCTTTACGTCGTACAGATTATTAACATTTACATTCTGTTCTGTAGCTACAACTAGGTCTTCCTTGAATCATCCTCAGGTTGACTCTAAAACCTGAAGACCAAAAAACAGCATTTACATTACCATGACTATGTAAATATTTTTCAAAATCCAGCCAATTTGTGAGCCAGGAATACACTTCCTTCTCTTCAAGTCCAACATCACAGTCTTTGGGCCTCTCACAAGAGAATGTTTCCACCATCAAGATCAAAGGGAATCTCAATTATATTCCATCAGCTGCTTATAATCGTGTTATATTTTATTTTGCACTGTATTTGGAAGTTATCTTCTTGAGCAGTAACAAAGATAGAGGTAGAAAGAGATTCTAATAGTCTGTTTTTTCTTGAATTTTTTTGCCTGCATTGTATTCATTCAACAAATATTTATTGAATGTCTAGTCTGGGCCAAGCAATGTTCTAGAAGCTGAGGATACAGCAGCAAAGAATACAGACATCCTTGCCCCTATGGAGCTGATATTTTAGTGAATGAGAGAGAAAAAAATAATCAGATAAATATGTAAAGTATATAACAAGTTAAAATGTGATAAGTGATATGGAGAAAAATAAATCAGTGTAAAAGGAAAGGTGAATGCCAGGAAGGTTAGGAATTTATTGCAGTTTTAAATAGGTTAGTCAGAGAAAGACTCTGAAAAGGTGGGAGAGCTATCCTGGGGAAAAAACATTCCAAACAGAAAGAACTGACTGTGCAAAGGCCCTGGATCAGGACGGTGCCTGGCATGTTTTTGTTGTTGTTGTTCTCATGCCTGCAGTTTTTAAAGAACATAAATGTCTCTGTTGCTGGAGTGGTGGAGAAAGGCAGAGAAGGAAGTAATAGGAAATGAGGCCAGATAGGTAATGGGGGCCTCATCTTACAGGGCCCTGCAATCCACAGTGGGGTTCACAGGAGGGTTTTTAGCAAAGGTAGGAGAAGATCTGACTGGGTTTTAAAAGGTTCCCTCTAGCCATTGTGAAAATATACTGGTGAGAGGTGGGGCGGGGAATGAGAGAGGGAGAAGCAAGAGGACCAGCGAGGAGGCTTCTGTAGTAGTATTTGCTTGGGTTGGAACCACTGTTTCCTGGGTTAGCTGTTCTGGGCACCTGTTCTGGAGATCCTTCTTCAGCTTCAGAAAATTAACTTCTCATGTGTTTTTGACAGATTTTCTCTTCTCTCTGCTATGACTCCTATTATACAGATATTGAACCTGCTAAATTAATCTCTATCTCTTAAATTTTCTCTCACTCTTTGCATTTCTTTGGTTATTTGCCCTACATTCTGGGAAATTTTCTCAATTTTAATTCCCAGACCTTCTATTGATTTTTTTTTGAAATTTCAGCAAATTCTTTCCCATTTCTAAGGAGTCTGTCTTTTCTCTGAATGTTTCTATTTTGTGGCATCTAGTTCTTGTTTTATTCATGTTTTATCTTCTTGATTTTGTTGAGAATACTATGGTTTTTTCCTGAAATTCTCTTTTGTTTCCAAAATTACCAAATTGCCCTGGGGTTAGTTCTATGTGTTTATTTTAGTCATGCTGCAGGTTCTCTTAATTTGCCTGAGGATCTTGATTATCCATTCCTAGTTAAGAGAATAGGACTGGTAGCTCATGTGAGTTTCTCTGTTGTCTAAGCAGGGCTGCTTTCTAGCTAGGGCTCTCTCCCACGAGAAAATTCTGACAGGAAACTTCGTGTGGACTTGGGGGAGGTGGCAACTGACAGGCTATGGGATGCCCAAATATCAGAATGAGAAGGCTTTGTTCTGTGGTACCAAATGCCATATGACAAGTGCGATTGTTCCTTACGCAGTTTGTAAAAGGTACTTAGAGATTTTCCCTGAAGGTAAGTGCCGGAACTGCATGTGCTCTATGTAGGTGGAAAGGGCAGAGAGATGGGGCTTCTGATGGATGCTGGTGTCTTTTTGATGGATGCTGTTGTCTTCTGTGAGGACCTTCAAGAAATTTCCTTTTACTCAGCTCTTTTCCTTACTCTTGCCCTCCACAGTACCTGCAGACACAGTCCAAAGCATCTCTGGGTTCCCCCAGACAGACTGATGCCCGTCAACTTGGCATCTACTCATCCCTCCCCCACCCAGGACTCTAGAGGAACAGAGAGTTTCCCATACTTTTTTTTTTTTTTTTTTTTTTTTAAAGATTTTATTGGGGAATTGGTGGAGGGGAACAGCGTTGGGGAATCGGGGAAGGGGAACAGATAAGTTGCCGTCTTCTTGTTCTTCAGTCTAGTTGTGGAGAATGTTGCTTCACTGGCCCATGTTGGTATCGTCATTGCGCTCTTCCCGGATGAGGCAGATCGGTCGCTGGCCTCTGGATGTCGCTCACTGCGGCTATTGGCAGCTCACGCTTGGCGGCCAGCCGCTCACGCTGGCTGCGGGCCACTCACTGTAGCCTATGGCAGCCCACTGCAGCAGGGGCTGCAGCCCACACCATCACCGGGGGCTCGCACAGCGCAGCTCCAGGTGGAGCTGTTGTTAGCTGTAGAGGGCAGTGTCACTGGCCCTCATATGGGATCCGAACCGGGGCCGCTGGCATCCCAAAACCAGCGCTTAACCAATGCGCCACTCAGCCGGCCCTCCCATACTTTTGATGTCAAGCGGGCCTCATCCCACTCTAGTCCTAGCAGTTGATATTTACTGAACACTTTACCATGTGCCAAGCATTCCGAAAGTACAGCCTCAATCTTCATAACAACTACACAAAGTAGGTGCTATTCTTATCCTCATTTTATAGATGAGGAAACTGAGGCTACGGAGCATTTAATTAACTTGCTCAATATCACACTGTCAGTAAATGACAGAACTGAGAACCACTCTGTTATATTCTCAGTCCTGCCCTAGCCTGTCTTGGCCTATGACTATTCTGGAGATTGTAAGTCTCATGCCTGTGGGATACCGAATTTTTATGGGTCCCTAAGTAAGTCCCTCGTTTCCAAAGTTTAAAGTCAGTGCCAGAAAGGACAGGATTGGGGCCTTGCCCCACCAACCCCTCTCTCATATCTGCTACCTTTTTAAGATGATCAGTGCTAAGTGACCTTTCTCTGGCCTCAGTTACTGGGCTCCTGTGGATGTTTATAGGAAAAAAAACTCCACCCTAAGCCAACATAGCAAACAGACAGACCCAGCACTCTAGTATGTTTAGTTTCCATTCATCTTACAGCTGGATGGGGGGAAAAAAGGAGGCATGAAACTGGCCCCTATCCAGGCAAGATGCCAGCCCCAGCTCTTGGACAATCCTGGCTTGTGTGGGCTTCAATGCTACATTCAGAGCCTTCTCCACCCTTCAGAATAGTCCCTCCCTCTTAAGAGAAGGGATACCTGGAGGTTTAAAAGAGCAAGAGTTTGGAGATCAGGCTCAGATCTTCTGGACGTGAACAGCAGACCGGGGCCAGAGGTGGCATCATGTCTGGGTGGAGGTGCCTCATCTGTGTCAGCTTTTTACTGACCATTCTCCTTGAACTGACATACCAGGGACCTCCTGTCCCCACCTCATCAAGCACAAAGGTCAGTTCCGGGATGAGGGAACAAAGCTCTGGGATTTATGAGAAAATTAGCTCCTTGGGGAGAATAGGGGAAGGTTATTCAGCCTGTTTCCTCAGTCCCACGACTGATAAGCTTGAGCCAGAGAAAAGAGTTACTATTTGCTGAGCACATGTCAGGTGCTGCACCAGGAATTTTAGAGTTATGAATTCATTTAGTCCCCATATCATCCCTGTGAGGTAGGCTCAATTATCCCCACCACAGAGGAGGAAACAGAGGCTCAGAGGTTAAGACACAGGAGGTAGCAGAACCCTAATTTGAATCTAGGTCCATCTGATCCCCAAAGCCCTCATTTCCCACTGCCCTACACTGAGAATAAACTAGATGTACATTATGTGTAGGTAAATGGAGGGATTATGGCTTCAGGAAAATGAGGAAGAAGACCAATATCTGGCTGTGTCACCTCAGTCTCTGGACCAAGTTAATACATTCATAAAATGTGGACAATAATAGCATCTAGCTCTTAGAACCAATATGAGGGGGAAATAAGATCATGGATGTCAGGCTGGCCGAGTGGTGCGGTGGTTAAGTGCTGGCTTGGGAAGCCAGAGGCCCCGGTTCGGGTCCCACATGTGAGGGCCAGTGACACTGCCCTCAAAATTAAAAAAAAAAAGATCATGGATGTCAAATGCTTATCATGCTTTTAGTATATGATTGCACTTATCAGGTGCAATTCTTCACACCTGAAATCCTGAAGAAGAATATATATATCAGTGCCTTGTACAGAGAATGGCTTAATGAATGACAACTGGTTTGTCATATGCTAAATCCTTGGTGCTGAAGTAAAATCCATGCACCAGCAGCATTAGCATCACCTGGGAGCTTCTTAGAAAGGCAGGATCTCAGACCCCACCCCAGACTTGCTGAATCAGAATCTGCATACAGGGCCGGCCGAGTGGCGCAGTGGTTAAGTGCTGGCTTGGGAAGCCAGCGGCCCCGGTTCGGGTCCCACATATGAGGGCCAGTGACACTGCCCTCAAAAAAAAAGAATCTGCATATTAACAAGATCTGTAGGAGATTGGTGTGCACATTAAAGTTGGAGAAGCCCTTGTCCAGAGGTCCCTTGATTTGTAATGTTCTGTGAGTCTTTGGTTCTTTGACTTGGTAAAGCTCACTGAAACATTAAGCAGATCCATGAATTGGAAAACAGAGACACTTCCCCTCTCTAGACCTCAGTTTCTCCATCTGTACCCAGAGGCCTGTCCAGAAGTCCTGAGTTCCCAAGTACTAGCCCATCTAGGCCAAGGATAGCATCTATCTAACCCACCTGCCTGCCTTCTCTCCCAGCTGTTGATGACGAGTTATTCCATGCGTTCTACTGTGGTCTCCCGCTACGCTCACACCTTGGTCACCTCTGTTCTTTTCAATCCATATGCTGAAGCCCATGAAGCCGTCTTTGATTTGGATCTGCCTCACCTCGCCTTTATCTCCAATTTCACTATGTAAGTCTGCTTCCAAACTCATTGTATCCTTCATTCATTCATACATTCACTCATTCTTTTGTTCTTTTAGCAGAGCATAGTGATGAAGAGCATGCATTCTGAGATCAGGCTTCTTGAGTTTGAATTCTGGTTCTGCCAGCTATGGGGTGCAGAATAAGTTACTTCACTTCTCAGAGTCTCATTTTACACATCTGTAAAATAGGGATAAAATTAGAACCCATCTGCAAGGATTAAATGAGTTAATATATGTGAAAATATATGCTAATATCAGCTCTGGGCACATAATAAGTCCTTGATAATATTAACTTGATTACTTCTTTAACAAACATTTACTGATGTTGACTGTGTGACTTACTCTGCACTGGGTACTATGGAAAGAGAAAGATGAATTGCACACGGTCCCTGCTCCCAAAGAGTACGTAGTCTGATGGGGGACATGAAAAAGGAATCAGATAATTTTAATAAAGTATGCTGAGGAAAAGAGAAGCGTGAATGTAGGGTGGTTGGAATGTTGAGGCCTACGAGGAGACAGTGGTCAGTTCCCCACCCCCAGGCAATCAGGGAAAACCTCACAAAGATGACACTTAAACTGAGGCTTAAAGCATGAGATGTTCACTAGGCAAGCAGGGTGAGGTCAGGGCTGTGGAATATGGGCAAAAGCAGTACAAGAGCAAAGGTTCCCTCATCAGGGGAACTGCAAGTACTTTGATGTCACTGAAGTACAGGGCACAAGCAGGGATAGAGAGGGGTCAGAAGTGAGACTGGAGAGGTAAGAAGAGATGAGGTGGTAGAGGGCTGCCAATGCCAGACCAAGTGCCTAGCCTTTACTTGATGGTCTCCAAACCATCTTGTGTTTGCACACGCATCAGGAAAAATTGATCATGAACTCTCCAGAAATGTATATTTATTATTAATGTATAAATTATATCAATATACTATTGAACAAATATATTAGGTGCATTATAAAGCAAATGTAAAGCCTGAGGGGGAAAAAACTATAATTGGAGTGTTATTCTTTTCCCACTCCCTCATGATTTGTCCCCAGCATCCCCTGGAGCATGAGCACCCCATTTAGAAATAACTGTGGCCTATAATGAGGAGACTTGGCACGGTTTTAAGCAAGGAGTGCCAATAATGAAGTAGGGGTGGGCTGGAGGGGCCAGCTAGGAAGCAGGGAGCTCAGCAAGAAACCTGCAGCAATGACCAGGAGGGATGCTGAGGGTGGAAGCAATGCACTGGGGGTGGGATTTGAGAGACCATAAATGGGAAGAAACAACCTGATGTATATGGGAGTAAGTAAACGGATTTCAGTTGTCTAACCTGGAAGATGGCAGCCTTCGTTGAGAGAGTGAATGTGGGAGAAGGAGCAGATAAGGGGAAGCTTCGTGGGGCCTCATTAGCCCATACAGCACCTTACTGTGAGTTAGAAAAAGGCTTTGGGGAGAGGGACTCAGATTTGGCAGATAAGTGAGGCTGGCACAAGCAGAGTTTCAACCCTTGGAGGGGGCCTTGTACTATAAACAGCCTATAAGCCTCAACAGCAGGCCTGGAGTCTGTGCTTTGTCATCAGGAACCTCCTGGCCTTGATGGGCAGCTGGCACTCCCCTGGAGAGAGGAAAGGTTGGAGGAGGTGAGAGGCGTGCTGCTGGCCAGGGAGTTCGCGGGAGAGGTGTGAGGTAGTCAAAGAGGGCGTCCTGGAAGCAGGATTTCCATACGGGTAAGATCTAAAGGGACCAGGATCACTGCATTGAGGGACCCAGAGGGACCAAAGGCAAACAAGCAGACATGGGTTTGGAGTACCTGGTGCGCTAACTCGAGAGGCTGTTGGTCCAATGATGCAAGGGCCAAGCAGTCAGGCAGAATTTGGATTTTTGCTTCAATAGAAAAAAACACCAAGAGAAATTTTTTTAAAACATTAAGCAAAGCAGGCTGGAGGAAATGTTCTTGGGCAGACTCTGTGGAAAGTATGCTGGCTACAGGCAGCACACACACAGAGGCTCAGTGTGTTACTGCCAGACCAGCTCCACCCTACACCCCCACACCCTCCAGGAGACCTTGGGGCAATGCCAGTTCAGCCTACCCCCACACTAGCCCAGCCACTAGTCTGTTTCAGCTGCCTAGAAACACTTACCGCCTGAGTGGTCTCTTCTGCAGTCTACATATCCTCCTCAAGTATTCTTGGAAGCTACTGCTTTGGTCAAGTAGCTTTCTCGCCCCCCCCCCCACCCCCAATATCCGTACCTCAGTTTCTCCATTTGCAAAATACTGACTTTAGTTCCCGCCTCTTGCAGAGTTATACTAATGTTCTCTAGGACACCGCACTGTCTATCACTCCTCAAAGGCCAGCTCTGAACCATCCCTCCACTTTTCAAGATTTGTCCATGACTCCCATTCTCCATAGAAAAAGTCTTCACTGCCATATGAGTTCATTGAGTTCTGGTGTTCAATAACCTTTGTTCTCTAGGCCTACCCAACCACTCCAAACTTCCCTTCATACCTCCTTTCCCTGCTCCTCTGCTACAGCCAAATCTGACTGCTGCTCCCTGAAACACATTCTGTGTTTTCCCGCTTTCTGTCCAAAATGTCCATTCCATAAATAATTGTTGACCGCCTGCTGTGTGCTAAGCCGTATTCCAGGCACTGGGGATACAGCAGCACACAAGACAGACAAAATCCCTGCCCTCAAGAAGCTCACAATCCAATGGAGAAGACAGACAACGAAAAAATAAACAAGGAAATATATGTCAGTTTGTAGATGAGAAGTGCTACAAAGAAATAGAAAGTAGAGCAAGGGAGCTACAGAGTGAATGGGAAGGTATTATTTTAGGGTGATCAAGGATGTCTCTCTTGAGGAAATGACATTTGAACAAAGACCTGGTAGAAGAGAGGGTATAAGATTTGCAAAGATCTGGAGGAAGTTTTCCAGGCAAAAGGAACAGTAATTGCAAAGGCTCTGACACAGAAGTGTGATGAACAAATCAAGAAGCAGTGAGAAGGCCAGTGTGGCTTGAGCAGAATGAATAGGTGAAGAATAGGAGGAGAAGGAGTTAAAGAGGTGACAGTGAGCCAGACTGTGTAGGGCCAGGGACTTTGGCTTTTACTTTGAGTGAGATGGGAGCCACAGAGTTTTGAGCAAAGATGGAACACTGCCTTAGTATTTAACAGGGTCTCTCTGACTGTTGTGAAAAGAACAGATAATTAAGAGCCAAAGCTTTAAATAGTGGGCCCAGTTAATAAGCTATTACTTTTATCCAAGCAAAAGATGTTGGTAGTTTGGACCAGGGTAGCAAGTGTGGGAGTGGTGAGTAGTCAGATTGTGAATGTATCTAAAGATAGAGCCAAAATTCCCTGAAGGATTAGATGTGGAGTATGAGAGAAAAAGGGGAGTCATGCATGACTCTTAAGATTTTCAGCTGAACAACTATTTCCTGAGATAAGGGGGACCAAGGGAGGAACAGATTGGAGAGGTGGAGGAGGTGCCAGGAACTCGGTTTTGGATATGTTAAGATTTAGGTGCCTATTGGACATTCTACTGGAGATATAAAATAAGCAATTGGATATATAGGTCTGGAGTTCATGGGATAAGTTCACACTTGAAATACACAGATTTAGGAGTAATCTGTGTATAAATGATTTTTAAAGACATGGCGCTAGATGACCTTACCTAGAGAATGACTGTAGAAAGAACAGAGGAGGGGAAAGGAATATGAGGGGAACGGAAGGGGAGATCAAGAACCAAGGAAGAGAAGGAGCCAACAAAGGAGATTGAGAAGGCATGGCAAGTGAGGGCCATTTATCCAAATTCTCCCTGTCTTTCAAGCCCAGCATCAAGGCCACATCCTCTAGGAACCTTTCTTGAGGACTTGGGCAAAAGTGCTCTCTCCCTTCTTTGAACTCCTTTACACTTTATTACCTTCCTTAGAGCAATGGAAAAAACAGGGGTAAACAAGTCTGAGTTAGCATCCCATCAGTCTCTGAGCTCCCTGAAGCCAAGGTCCCCTCCCTACTCAGGCTCAGATGCCTTTGCTGAAATTTGCATTCTGTTTTCATAATTTTTACTGCCTGTACCACCTACCATATTATTTACTCAATATATTTTCTTTAAATAGATACACTTTTTAAGATTACCTAACTTAGTCTTATCCTAAGAAACAATATGTGAGCTCATGGGTTCAATGTGCTACTTTTATGTTTAATTCACATTACAGTAAATATATAACGATTATAATTAAAATATTCAGTTGTATCCCACCTAAAATCCTTTTGTGTGCCAAAACATGTAATTCATTCAACACTTTGGGGAACATAAAGTCCTAACAGCAGATCACATACCAACTGTGGGGTCTCTATTTCCCCACATGACAAAAGGAAATAATAGTAACTGTTTCACCTGGTTTTATCTCCCTCTCCTCTTCTCTCTCCTCCTATTCCTGCTCTCACTCTGGCTTTATGGTACTATTTTGCTCTTTTTCTCTCTCCATCTCCCATCCTCCTCCTTCATCTTCTTTATATGTCTCTTTCCCTCTCTGTCTCTATTTGATTTTATCCTTTCTCTGTCTCTGTCTGTCCTTCCTCTTTACTGCTCCATCAGGACCATCAACAATAAAGTCTACATAGCAGAAGTCAAAGAGAAGCACCAGGCAAAGAAAATCTATGAGAAAGCCCATCAGCAGGGAAAGACGGCTGCTCATGTAGGCATCAGGTAAGGCTCCGTCCAATCTGAAGTGTGACAAGTTCATCTTAGCTGTCTGATCAAGGGCTTATACATGTTCTCTCTGGGCCTCAGTCTCTACTTTTATAAAGTGGGGACAATAATCTCTACTTCATAGGATTACAAGAAGATGATGTGATTTAATGAATATCAAAGCCTGTAAGGAGCAGGTGTTCAATAAATGGGAGTTTACTTCCCCATTTCTACTTTCCTCCTGCCAGCAGGATGTGGCTTGCTTAAGAACTGGCATCTTCCGGTAAGGTTATGTTCGAATGAGATTTTTCCAAATCGAATCCTGTTTCCTGAGTTCCATTCTGCTGGCAGAAATGCATTGTCTTCCTTCAGTGTTTCCTCCCAGCTTCCAGAAGAGTTTCAACAAGCACATAAATGTTAGGTTTGGCTACTGCATACTGAGACAAGCTTAGTCTAAACAATGGGGGAGGGGTGGGTATGAGGGGCTATTTGAAGGGGAAGAGGCATACTGTGTAAATTGAAAACTCTTTTTGTAAATCATTAGCCCCTTATTGTGCTACTCCAGATTCACATTTTCACTGACAGTTTCCTTATGACTAAACTGCCTATGATAGAACTTCTCAGGCAAAATATTTAGGAGGGTGAATGAGGGAGAAAAACAGATTAATGAGGGGATGAATGGATGACTAATTGTGGACAAGGGACTTAGTTGAACTAGAAGCTTGGTCAGGTCTGCTGGGGAAAGGGTTGGGGTGGGCCGAACTAGGCCATCTAACAGCTCCCCTCTCCCTTATGAGATCCCATTCCCTTCCCACCTTCCTCCCTTTCACACCCAGGGACCGGGAATCAGAGAAGTTCCGCATCTCCACTAGCCTGGCAGCAGGCACAGAGGTGACTTTTTCCCTGGCCTACGAGGAGCTGCTGCAGCGGCACCAGGGCCAGTACCAGCTGGTGGTGAGCCTGAGGCCTGGCCAATTGGTGACAAAGCTGAGTGTAGAAGTCACAGTGTCAGAAAGGACGGGCATTGGATATGTTCAAGTACCACCTTTGAGGACCAGCCGCCTGCGCATGAACACCCATACAAGTATGTCAGCAGAACTATAGGTCAACCATCAGACTGGCCTTCCCTGAATGGGAAACTCCCCCTTATGCTGAGCTTCTTCTAGTACCACTTCTGCTCTGGGCTCACTGCCAAGATCCCTCCACATTCAAAAAACTGATGAGAGATCATATTTGAAGTTAAGATTTTTGGGTTACAAACTTGGTCTGATCCTTCTAAGCTGTGTCAAGCAGCAAGTTCAATAACCTCACAGAATTATAATTTCCCTACAGAAAACAATACAGACTGGGGAGGGGTGGCTGGGTAGGCTCCATGAAAACATATGTTGCCAATGCTGAGGGTTGTAGAAGCCACACTGTCCAAACTTCCTTCTCTCTGGAATCACTACTGAGAATGGAAGGGTAGTGTGAGGACAGTAGAAAGTGCAGGCAGCCCTTGATGATACGATCTGAGGCCTGTAAGTCAAAGAGATGTCCAGGATGCCAGCCTTGCTTCAAATTTCATCGAGAGGTGTTTGAAGGCCAAATCTGGCTGCATCACAATCACTATGTAGGTTGGGGTGGGGGTTCAAGAATCTGTTTCTGACCAGTTTGCAGATTAAATTAATGTCTGGAAAGACCAGAGAACCACTGAATTGGACGACCCCTTCCTCTGAGAGATGAGTAGAGAGGCACAGAAAATCACCCATGTCATGTGGCCACCCTAACCAAGCTGTTTAGCTTGGAGGTCCTGGCTCATTTGACCATACAAACCAAGAGACACAGTATGGTGCATGCAAAGGAGAGGGACAGACACACAGACCTGGGTTCAGGTCCCAGCTTTGGCCTTCACCTAAGATGGGACCAACGACAAATCACTCAAATGCTCTGCTCCAATTTTCCCATCTGTACAGTGAGAAGATGCCATCGGTGGCCCGGGACCATTATGAGAATTTGAGGAAATTCCTCCCTGCAGATCACTGCTGCAGAGTAATGAAGATTTGACGATAACAGTAATCGTTCCATTATTGAGCACTTATTAGATCCAAGCATGGTGTTAAGTGCTTGATCTAAATGGTCTCGTTTAATTCCCACCAACACTGTCTAGGAAAGAGGAGCTATTATCATTCCGTGCTACAGATGGGCAGACTGAGGCTTAGACAGTGTCAATAACTCTCCAGGGCCCCACAGGCAGCATCTGAGTCCTGCACTCTTGAGCCCTAAGCTAAAAATGGCAGCTCCCTCCCACTGCTCCTTAAAGGTTAAAGCACAGGGTAGAGCCAATCCTGTGGGGATAAAACAGAACAAAGACCTCTGAAAGGAAGGAAGCCAAGGGAATGTATGTAAGCAGGAGCCTCAGAGAGTATAGGGGCTCAGTTTGCCCCTAAGCTTCCTGACAGCTGTAGCAGGAAGGTGGGGGGTGAGGGTGGGGTGCAGAATTCCCAAGTTTCCATTTGCTGGAAAAAAAGGGAGGCACAGAAACATGTCTAAATGGACATTTGTCTTGGACTGAAATTCCAGAGGAGCTGATCTTGTGGCCAGCTCAGCAAACATCCGGGACCAGAAATTTATCTGTGACTTCATGAGGCACTAAAAGGCTTATTCACACACGTGATTCTGAGAGTCAGAAGGCAGGGGGAAGAAAATACATGAAATTCGATCCCAGAGCAGACCCTGATGGACTGCAATTCCCCACAGCAGTAAAGGGCCTAGGAGGAAACCTAAGCCCTGTCTGTGTGTCTGCCTCTCTCCACAACATGGAGCACATGGCTTCTCCGGGAGAAGACCCGCACCCTTGGACTTTCTGGGGGCACGGCACTCCTTCTGACACTGGTCCCCGGGATGGATGGCAAGTGAGCCAGGGCAAAGTTGTGCGTGAGGGTCAGCCAGCCAGAGCCTGGGAGCTGAGGGGAGGCCTGGGTCTGTCAGGCTGGGCTTGCTGGAAGAGGCAGAGCAAGGGAGCTCTTGACAGGATGTGGAGAGGAAGGAGGGTGGCATTTGGGCAGGTGGAAAGTGTTGTAGGCAGAAGGAGCAGCAGGGGGTGCAGGGGTTACTTCTCACCCTCCCCAGGCACTGCTGCTTTGATGCCCCTCTGCCTGGCTTTCACCTAGTGAGCCCTTCATGCCATTCCACCCCACCCTCCCCACGCATACAGGTGAGGCTGACCCGCCTCCATCTACCAGAATCGAGAGGGGAGAGACCTGTGTCCGAATCACCTTCTGCCCGACACTGCAAGACCAGTCCGCCTTCTCCAGCTCAGGCATCATGGCTGACTTCGTGGTCCAGTACGACGTAGTCATGGAGGACATCATTGGCGATGTGCAGGTGAGGGGCCAGGGGAATGGGCAGAGCATGGGCGCTGGAGTCACCCAGGCCTGGGCAACACTCTGGCCTCCACCAGGGGCTCATTTGGCTCTCCCTGGGGATCAGTGAAGACTAGTGAACACGAACCAG
This sequence comes from Aselliscus stoliczkanus, assembly GCA_033961575.1. Taxonomy (NCBI): domain Eukaryota; kingdom Metazoa; phylum Chordata; class Mammalia; order Chiroptera; family Hipposideridae; genus Aselliscus; species Aselliscus stoliczkanus. Next base: position 122,645,040 of record CM066737.1, on the reverse strand, counting down.
AAGATGTGCAATGACACATGACTTCACACCTCAGCAGGCACATGGGCTACCCCAAAGGGTTGGAGAACTACAACGGTATCCACTGAATCAAATTCCACATGAATCTGTCCCAGTTGAATCCAGTCATACCTCACTCTTATCCAGTCCTTTTGGAAAGTGAATGATTGGCCAGTAATCGGTCCCTCACACTCATGGGCTGTCACGCTTTGTGGGGCTCTGATCCTCTGATGTTCTCTTGGACCTTCTCGCTGTCTCTAAGTTTTAAAACTTCTCTTTGCCCCACTTGAGCCATCTGCTGAAATGGGGAGCCCTTACATTCTGAGCTCCCACACTCATGAAGAGCAAGCCGAGTTCCCCCGCACTACCACAGGCCTAGAGCACTGATCCAACACCTGGGGCTTTACAACAACAATTGCATAGCAGCCTGAGATGTATGGTCCCAGCCTGCCTTCCCCACCACACCTCTCACTGGCTCAAGCACGCAGCCACCCTCCAGCTATCCCCCCCACACACCACAGCACACCCCTTTCCCCCCAAACACCTGAACCTGCCGTTCATCTGTGTCTGAGCATTCGCTCATACGATCTTTTGTGCTGGGAATATCTTCTGCCTCCATTCCCACTGGTCAGTGTTCTCATTGTCCTTAAAGACCTTGCTCAAACCTCACCTCCCTGATGACCACACCCCACTCACAATTCCTCTCTCTGCTCTGGACTAATATAGTGCTTTGGTTCCACCTGTTCTCATGAGCTTATTCATTCATTCACTCATTCATTCACTCATTCATGGGCACATCTCCATTGAGCAGAGCTATGGTAGCCCAGTCCTGTCCTCATTGACTCTGAGAACTCAGAAATGGGTTGGACACAGCCCCTAATCTCCCTCTGGAATGTCCAGGCCTGAAGGACTGACACACATAGAGCCATAACAATCACACAATTTTCTAAGTGTGTGCATAATCCTGTAATGGGCGATGTGCAGATAGATACCGCTGAAGAGGGTTTTAAGAAAACCCTCCTGAAGGAATTGGCCTTTAATTAGCATCGGAAGAACAAACAGCATCTACCTCACCCTGGGCAGATAGGGTAAGGGGACTGACATACAGAGAGAAGTGGAACAGCATGTGCAGAGGCAAAGGGATATGGCACAGCATGTTGTGTAGGGGGAATAAAATTCGCCCCCTCAGACCAGGAGCTGAGGGTATCCTGCCAGTAGATGGCAGCAGGGTCTTAATCTGCTATGGGATGGTGAGGGGGAGGAATTAAGGTATTTATCTGCTTGTGTATTCTTTACTGTTTCCACCATTGACTGCAGTGGAAATACAGGTAGAATAGGTGGAATTAGGCATTAAATAATATCAGCCACACTCTATCGTGAGTCCTGACTGCTGTGTCTTCCCAGCAGAAACCCCTCAATTTACCTCCCTTTCCTACTCGAGTATGGCCGTCTTCCCAAGCCCAGCACATTCACCCATTTATTCAGACAGTCTGGACTCCCTAATATGTGTCCTGCCCACTGCTGGCTGATGTCGGGAACCTGAGGGGAATCACACACAGATCCTGTTCACTGTGTCTGGGTGCGACAGAGAGAGCCAATAGTGTCATAAGATGAGAAGTGCTCTTTCAATGACAACCCGAGGTATGATGGCAGCCATGATGAAGGGAGAAGGTGATCAGGGAAGGCTCCCTGGAGGAAGTAAAGTCAGACCTGGGTCTTAAGAATGTGAGGAGTGAGCCAAGCTTGGAGGGGGGCTGTGAGAGGGCAAAGCCACTCTCACAAACTGAGGGCTGCATGGTACAAAGAAGGGAGGCTGGAGATATCCAAGGGTGTGTAGGAAACGACAAGTGGGTTGGAGTTCCTTGAGCATTGATTTCAGGCACTAGGAATGGTAGGAGATGAGGCTGAAGGCCATGAGTGCTGCAGGGGCATGATAAGGAACATGCCATTTGTCTGCTGGTGACCAGGGAGCCATGAGAGGAATGACATTATGAGCTTTGTGCTTAGAAACACTTGATCGAGCAGGTGTCACAAAGATGTATGGATCGGAGGGGCCACAATAGAAGCAGGGAAACCTGAGAGAAAGAAGTTCTGAATTTGGGCTTTGTAAGTTGGGGATGGAGAGGAGGGGTGGACCTGAGATATCCAGCAGCCAAACCAGCATGAGTTGGTGGCTGGTTGAATGTGGGAGGGAAGGAGGAAGGGCAACAGGAAGCTTGCAGCTGGAGTGACCATGTAGATGAAGGTGCCTCTGAATGAAAAGGCACCCAAGGGCAGAATGGAGGTGGGGAATAATGAATTGATTGCTTGGGCTGGAGGCACAGAGGCATCTTCAGACGTCTAAGGGCACATGTCTGACAGTGAGTGGGTATGCGGTTGTGGAAGGGGAAGAGTGCAGAGCACTGGACTGGAGAAAGACATGTGGGGTCATCAGTGGACATCCAGCCATTGAAACCAAGAGAGCTAGCCAGATGCCCCAGAGAGAATGTGTGGAGCACAAGAGCAGATCCAGGGTGGCAGTTGCTGCGGCAGAGATCCCCATTCAAGGCGTTGTTGCTCTCTTCATCCCTCAGGGTGTCCGGCCCACCAACTGACAGCAGCCTGCTTAGAGCTCTAAATTCCCACCACTTCCCTCCATTGTGCTACACAAACATAATCATTTTCTTGCATGTCGTCAGGACTGAAAACTATTGGGATGCACTGCTTAAGGGACAAGGGGAGAAAATGCAGCCCAGGAATGAGACTGAGTCAGATGGGCCAGAGAGCTAGTGGGAAAATGAGGAGAGTTCACCATCTCAGAATCCCAGGGGAAAAGATTCTTCAAGAAAGCAGAAATAATCATCAATTGTGAAATTCACTGGGGAGGTGCAGTCCGATGAGAACTGAAATACACTCACTGAGTTTGGACTCCAACTAGTTATTGTTGCCATTATTGAGAGAAGGGTCACTGTGTGGTGGAGGTGGGAGCCAGTCTGTGGTGAGCGGAGGAGTGGCATGGAGAAGAGAGGACCCTTGCAGGTGCCGATGTCTTACCGGGTGCGTTACAGGGACGAGAGAAGCGGGCTTGAAGTTTGGGTGGGATTGGGATCAATGGGGGTTGTCTGAGTGGATGCAAAAGACACAAAACCTTTGTATTCTCAAGAAGAAAGACCGTGTAGGGCATGTGGGGGTCTGTTGGAAAGCAGGGTCCTGAGGGGTGGAGGCAGTGCTAGAGGCTAGTTGTACGTGGGGTGCAAGGCAGGACTTTTTTGTGTTTCAGTAGAGAGAAGAGGTGCATGGGGGTGTGGACCCTGTGTAAGGGTGAGGTGGGCAGTCCAAGGGACATGGCCTGGTGTCATTAATTTTGTTCACAAGGAAGGCAGGGAGACATGTCTTGAGAGTGTAAAGGCATAGCAACCGCCCACAGGTGAGTGTGAGTGGTTAGTGAAGTGGGCCATGCTTGCCTTTGGCTTATAGGATGTGAGGCGTGGTGCCACTGTTGAGCCTGGGACCATGGCGAGGAGCGCATGTGATTTCCTCAGCCGCTCTCACCTACCCAGGTTTGGGAGCAACAGCTGGCCTCTGCCTTTAGCTTGGGCAGTTGCAGGCTGATTAACCCAGGCCTTTGGGAACCGCTGCAGAGAGCGGGGAGAAAGTGGAGACAGGCACTTGAGAACTAATCCAAAGGCTGAGGTGGAGGGGAAGAGCAAGATGTCCTTCCATGTCCTCTGAGATCCCCGGAGTGAGGAGGAGATAGAGTGTCCAGCCTTGTGATCAGAGAGTGCCTGAATGGCAGAGAGAATCAACTGGTTACCCCAGGGCAGAGCTTGCTTCGGGATACTGAGCAGCACAGACCCTCAGCGAGCTCATACTTCCCTAGGCTGAGCTGACACTGGTCCTGGGGGCCCTCCCAGCTCCCCCTCCCCTTCCTTCAGCTGTCCCAGCCCACAGGCTCTGCAGAGGGAGAGATGGAGTGGGGGAAGGGGTCAGCAGCCAATCACATCCCCCACAGCCTCAGGCATCTGCACCTGGTCTAACCAATCCCCTCTGAACAAACAGCTCACTCAGCGTCTGCTCTCTCCTCCCTCCCTGCTCTGCCCAGCAACAGCAGAAAGGAGTTTTAGGGAGGAGAGGGAGGCCCTGCAAACTCCCAGCCCCTGGCAGCAATGGAGCTGGGCCCCAGGCTCACTCTATAGAGGGAGGTTAAAACAATACTTACAGTTCCTGGAGCCCAGGCAAATTGTCCCTAGGGGCCCTCAAGACTGTGCAAGCCCAGCTCTCATGGACAGGAACTCATATATTACAGAGATCCTGCTCCTTGGAGCCTTGGGCCACAAGCCAGTCTAGATCACTCCACAGCTCTGGGGCACGTCCTGGACTGACAATCTGAACGGCAGAGACACAGTTCTGGGGGGAGGAGATGGACATTGAACAAACAAGCACACAAATGCCTATTTAACTAGAAACAGCGATAAGGCCTCGGAAGGAAAAGAGCTGTTTGTTATGCAAGAGAATAAGAGGGGCCTGATGTAGACTGGCTTTTACAGTTTGTGTTGGTCTCACCTCTTTTTGTCCAGATTTACGACGGCTATTTTATTCATTACTTTGCCCCCAGAGGCCTCCCACCTGTTGAGAAAAACGTGGTGTTCGTTATTGACGTGAGCGGCTCCATGTTTGGTACCAAGATAAAGCAGGTAAACAATGACCTTGGGGACCTTTCATAGTTCTTCTTTGATAAGGCTCAGCAAGCAGACAGTTCTGGAACATTGGTTCCCTGGGGCCAGAGACCGTACCATCCAGCACCCTTGGATTTTATAGGCCTGGGCCTACCTTAGGGTCCAGTATCTTATCCAGCAGGAGCCGTGTAGACCTGGAGCCACAGAATTTGAGGAACATTGAATCATTAGACTGTGGGGTGTGAAACTATTGAGACCCTCAACCACAAAACTCCTGGGCTCATAAGTTCCCAGAATTTAGAGCTTTCAAGCTAGAGTACTCTGGTATCATTAAGCATGACTTTAACAAAAACAAACAAACACATTGTGTATTTTACACACTGAACATGTCTGTGGCTACAGGTTTTTGGTTTTTTTTATTTTGTTTCTTTGTTTGTTTGTTTTAACTTCAAAGGTAGAAAAATACAATCTAATGTCACCATAGTGCTTAGAAACCATAGACTCCTGGGTGCATCTAGACATACATGCCATTACCCTTCTATCAGAGCACCCTTGAAACAAAATATTAGAGCCATAGGCCAAAGAGATTTTAACCTTAGGGCTTGAATCCTTAATGTTTTGTAAGCAGTATATCAAAGCATATTTCTCTGGGACTTTAGAATTGTAAGGTTCAAGTGTCCTGGGGCAGAATAGCCTTTGTACCTTGTAATTATGAACTACAAAGCCCATGGGACCTAAGGCTAACTGACCATGTTTTACTACTGTGTAACTAAATCTGAAGAAGGGAAGTATTAAAAACTATCTCCCTTTAGCCTTTGGTGTAGAAGAAGGGATATACCCAACTCCAAACCTTTCTAGCCTTCCCATCTCATCTATGTTGGTACAAAGCTGAGGAGCACTTGTGAAAGTCATATTCCAGGGGAAGAGCTACCCTAAAAAACTGAGACCTAATGATAGAATTATGGAATGCTTCCCCTCCTCTACACACTACCACCACATCAACTAAGCTCCTATATAACAAGGAGAGGTTTCAGCTGAAAGAACTGGAAGCCTACACTGTAGTTAAGAAAGAGTCTTTAGGGAAACCCAAGGCACAGAGGAGACAATAATAGGGACCTTATACAAAATTTTAGCTTCAGATACTGCAATTGCAGCAACCAGCAAACACAATTTAACCCTTAGCCAGATAAATATAAAACCTCACACTAAAGTCCACTTACCTCAGTTCTTTTTACCTGATACATCCTGTCTGGCTTTCAATAAAAACTTATAAGACATAATAAAAATTAAACCACAATCAAAAAGGGGCCTGGCCGTGTGGCGCGGTGATTAAATGCTGGCTTGGGAAGCCAGCGGCCCTGGTTCGGGTCCCACATATGAGGGCCAGTGACACTGCCCTCAAAAAAACAACAACAAAAAAAACACAATCAAAAGATGTAAATCAGAATCAGACCAATACATTAGAATGATCAGAGTGGGAATTTTAAATAACTGATTAATATGCTAAGGTTCTAGTGGGGAAAGTGGGAAACATGCAAGAACAGATGGGTAATGTAAGTAGAGATGGATACCCTAAGAAACTGATAAATAAATGGTATAAATATAAAACACTGCAATAGGAATGAAGAATGCCTTCGATGGGCTCATCAGGATACTTAACATGGAATCAATGAGTTTGAAGATATGTCAATAGAAACTTCCCAACTTGAAAAGGAAAGAGAAAAAAAATGGAATATCCAAGAACTGTGTACTATTACAGAAGTGTAATGTATGTGATGGGAATACCAGAAAAAGAAAGACAGAAAGTAACAAAAGAAATACTTGAAGGAATAATAGATACAAATATTCCAAAATATATGCCAGCCACCAAACAATAGGTTCAGGAAGCTCAGAGAACACTAAACTGGAGAAATATCAAATAATCCATAGATAGGAACACCCTATTCAAACTGTAGAAAATCAAAGACAAAAAAGAAAATCCTGGAAAAAAGGAAAGTCCAAGGAACAAGGATAAGGATTACATATGGCTGCTCTTGAGAAACAGTGCAAGCAAAAAGAGTGGAGTGAAATATTTAAAGTGTTGAAAGAAAAAAACACTAACATACAATTCTGTATACAGCAACATTGTTCTTCCAAAGTGAAAGAAAAATAAAGACCTATTAGCCAAACAAAAATTGAGGGAATTATCACCAGTAGACCTGCCTTTCACAGGTAAATGTTAAAAGAAGTTCTTCAGAGAAAAGGAAAATGGTATAGCTCAGATACTTGCATCTACATAAAGAAAGGAAGAGTGTTAGGGAAGGAATAAATGAAGGTAAAATAAAATAATTTTAAATTAATTGATCTAACAGATAACAGTTTGTTCAAAATAATAGCAACAATGTATCCAGAGGATATAGTTTATTGATAAGTGAAATTAATGACAGCAATGGCAAAAGGGACAGGAGGGAGGAATTAGGAATACTGTTACAAGGTGCGGGTGCTCCTTGATTTACGATGAGTTATGTACTGATAACTCCAACATAAATTGAAAATATCATAAGTCAAAAATGCATGTAATATACCTAGTGTACCAAACATTATACCTTAGCTTAGCCTATCTTAAACATGTTCAGAACACTTACATTAGCCTACAGTTTGGTAATTACCTTGAGTTTCATCTCATCTTCTTCTCACCAGAAACAGGAGACATAGATGGATGTCTTGTGACATGATGGGATGTGAAATTATAAAACACAATATCCAAAAAATGCTGGCAACACAGTATACTGTGGAGTATCTTTTATTTACCCTCATGGTTGCATAGCTGAGTGGGGGCTGAAGCTCACTGCCACTGCCCAGCATCAGTAGAAACTATTGGTCCTCATATTGCTAATCCAGGAAAAGATCAAAATTCAAAATTTGAAGTATGGTTTCTACTGAATGAATATCATTTCTGCACCATTGTTAAATCAAACCATCGTAAGTCAGGGACTGTCTGTACTTGCACTACACATGAAATTGCATAGTGTGATTTGAAAGTGAACTGGTGTTAGTTGTAAAGGCATATTGTAAACTATAGGACAACTACTAAGAAAAAAGTTTTAAATATAATAGATATGCTAAGAGATAAGAGAAAGCAGGGTCATATAAAACACTCAATTGAAAGCAGTGAAGGCAGAAAAAGAGTGGAAGACAAAGAGAACAAGGACAATGAATAGAAAACAATTAAAATATGGCAAATATTAATTGATATCAGTAATCATTTTAACAATAAATGGCCTAAATACACAAATTAAAAGACAGAGACTGTCAGTGTTGATTAAAAAACAAAACAAAAACAAACAAAAATGACCCAACTATATGTTATATACAAAGAAAAACATTTTTAAATATAAAGACACACATAAATTAAAAATGATATAGTCACAGGATGTAAAGTACAGCATAGGGAATATAGTCAATGGTACTGTAACAGTTATATACGATGTCACAGGGTTAGTAATTGGGGGGTTATTACTTTGAGAGGGATGTAACTGTCTAACTATTACGTAGCTTTGTACACCTGAAACTAATAAAAGAAAAATTTTTAAAAAGTAATAGGATGGAAAAAAAGATGTACCATGCTAACACTAATCAAAAAGGAAGCTGCTCCAGCTTTCTTTAATTTCAAACAAAATAGGCTTCAAAGCAAGTGAATTATCAGGGATAAAGAAGTGCATTGTATAATAATAAAAGAGTCAATTTTCCAAGAAAACATAGAAATCCTTAATGTGTATGCACCTAACAACAGAGCTTTAAAATACATGTAGCAAAACCTGATAGAATGTCAAGGAGAAACAGATGAATCCACTATAATAGAGACTAACTCCCCCCTATCAGAAATGGACAGATTCAGCAGGCAGGAAATCATTAAGGACATAGTTGAACTGAACAGCACCATCAGTCTATTGGATCTAATTGCCATCTACACATTAATTCATCCAACAATAGCATAATACATATTCCTCTCAAGCTCACATGGAGCATTTGCCAAAACAGACTATGTATATTGTGAGCCATACACCTTAACAAATTTAAAAGAGTATAAAGCATACAAAGTATGTTCTCAAACCAAATGAAATTAAACTAGAAATACAGAACAGAAAGATAGTGGGGAAAAAATCTCAAAAAAATAGGAGAATAAACAACATACTTCTAAAAACATAATCTGTCCCTGGTATAAAAGAGTCTCAGAAAAGGCCATCCTCTATGTCTTAACCCTTTCAATAGAAACAAAAATATGGTACTCACTCCCTATCCCAGAGTGTGTGATCTCTTCCCTGAGTTCATTCTATGGCAGGAAGGACTCTGGTCCACTTAGGAGCATTCAAGTAATCTTCTATCAGTTCAAGATGTAGAAAAAGATGGGCTACGAGTGTCCTTCCTGGGGTTTCTGGAACCCATACCAATATAAAAGGTGGAAGGTATAATAATGTGCTTAAAGTCAATGGATTTAATACCTCCAAAATATAGATTTGAGTCCCTGATCCATCAATGATTAGCTGTGTGACCTTGAGCAAATCACTCCACCACTCTGAGCCTCAGTGTAATCACCTGTAAAATGGGGGATAATATTAGTATCTTCCTCATTGTGTTGCTGTGAGGATTAAATGAACTGATGCATCTAAAATATTTAGCACAGTGCCTGGAACATAGCAAGTGTCCTATATATGTTACCTAAGACTAGAACCTACATACCTGAAATTCCTATGTGCGTAGCCCAGGGATTGGCAAACTGTGCCTCACAAGCCAAATGCGGCTCTTTGGGTATGTACATGTGGCTCTGAAGTAAAATTGAAAATGAAAATAAAACTATCATAGTTTCATTTATAGAATTTTTAAAGGATATTATTCACATAATGGTGATTTCATTTGTTTTATGGCTCTCGAATAATTTTTAAATTGTTGTGAGGGACAGGATTGGTTCTTCCATCTCAAAATATTGCTGACCCCTGACCTAGCCCTATGCTAAGTAGTATCATGGAGAAGGGACCCAAGAGAAAGAAGCATTCTATGCCCTGTTCAAAGAGGGCTTACTATCTGGATAAAGAATGAAAATATTTTACATAAGATAGTCAGTGAAAAGTCTGAGACAGGGAATGTCTGGGTGAGAAGGGCATGGGTCAGAAGAGGCAATAAAAGGACTTCCCAGAGAAGTAGCAACTGAAGGAGCAGTTGAAGATATGAATAAGTAAAGGCGAAGTGGGTAGACCTGCTATCTAAAGGACACAACAAGAGCACAGTTGTGGATACAAAATGGAATCTGGTTTATCTGGGGGCTGGTGAAAAGACCAGAAAAGAAACAGAGGGTGAGGTAGAGGAACAGTATAGATGGAACAGAACTAAAGATGCAGAGTCATTGAAAGTTAGGTATAAAAACCTGGAATCATAAAGCTCTTAAATTTTAGGGTCCTGAAATCATTGAATCCTGGATCATAGGGTCCAGGAACCATAGAACATATGAATCCTAGCACTCTGAAAGCATAGAACTTGCATCTTCCAGACTACCACTGTCCAACAGAACTTGATCATGGAAATGTTCTACAATTCTGAGGTTTACAGGGCGGGCCAAGTGGCTCAGTTGGTTAAGAGTTTCCTTAAGAGCATGAGCTCTGAGCAACAGGGTAGCTGGTTTGATTCCCACACAGGCCAGCGAGCTTTGCCTGAGCTGAGCTGCTGCTGAGCTGCCAACAGGTGGCAGGATGGCTCAGCTGGTGAAAGCACGTGCTCCTAATGACAAGATTGCCTGTTTGATGGTGCAGACTGAACTCCGCACCTTGAGCTGAGCAGCCTTCCGGATGGCTCAGTGGATAAGACGTGCGCTCTTAACGGCAAGGTTGCCGTTTTGACTCCCACTTGAAAAAATAAATAAATAAAATAAAATAAAATAAAATTCTGAGATTTCTAATACAGTATTCACTGGCTACATATGGTTATTGTACACTTGAAATGTGGCTACTGCAAATAAAGAAAAAAAATTTCTTTGATTTTTAACTAACTTACATTTACATTTAAATAGCTCCATGTAACTAGAAGCTACCATTGGACAGTGCATGTCTGGGCTTTGGGCCATAGAGCCTACAGAGCATTTTCACCTGAGAATCATAGACTGACAGAGTGCTAGAGTCAGAGAGTCTTAAAACCATACAACACTTAGACCTATTAGTACCTTGTATATAGAAAGAGCCTTTTAGTCTTGAGCAAGACCTCAAGTCTTGATTCATCTCCTTCACTTTACCCATATCTCGCAGACTAAAAAAGCCATGGATGTGATCCTTGGTGACCTGCGGGCCAACGACTACTTCAACATCATTTCCTTTTCTGACACGGTTAGTGTCTGGAAAGCTGGAGGCTCCATCCAGGCCACCATCCAGAATGTCCACAGCGCCAAGGACTACCTGGGGCACCTGGAAGCTGATGGTTGTAAGTGTTAGAGCTACCTACCAAGATGGGCAGGCAGAGGTGATGTGGGAAATTCTTGAAAGGCTTCCTTCATTCCCCCATCTACCTCACTTCTCACAATGCCTTGAACATCACCATTACATTTTACACAAATACATGCCTTCCATGTCCCTTTTCCTGGTGGAAAGAGCACAGCTGATTCTCCATGTATTTTAGGGCATGTTCCTCTTTGGACCAGTGTTTCCTCCTCTTTAAAGTACATACTTAGAAGAATTTACTAAGGCTTTTCAAAATCAATAATCTAGATATTTATTTCTAAGCATTTGAGCAAGTTGCTGCCCTGATTCTGACTTTTGATCAATCCTCTCTCAATTACTGAAGTCTCCCCACCACCACCACCACCTCCTGTCAGCAGCCCTTTCTTTCCCTGTAGCATGGAGGTGAGGATGCTATCGCTGGGGAGCTGCCAATCTGACTAGTGAATGACACATCCCCCAAGGAAACAGGCAAAGCACAATCTGATCCAGGGAGTGATAAAAACCAAGGACATATGGGCCCCACTCTCAGATCTCAGAGAGCCTGTGTGGGGGTGGGGGACTTGGGAAGGATAAGCAGCAGAAACAGCCTAAGCAAAGATGAGGAGATATGACTGAGCCTGGGAGATTGGTGAGGTGCCCAGTGTGTCTGCGGGGTTGGGGGGTAGAAGTAACTAGAAAAAATGGTCTCACAGTCTGCTCCCCAATTAGGGACCGACATCAACGCAGCTCTGCTGGCAGCTGCTTCAGTGCTGAATCATAGCAACCAGGAGCCAGGGAGGGGCTCCAGTGTGTGGAGGATCCCTCTCATCATCTTCCTGACAGATGGGGAGCCCACAGCCGGTGTGACGACCCCCAGTGTGATCCTCTCTAACGTCCGTCAGGCACTGGGCAACAGAGTGTCCCTTTTCAGCTTGGCCTTTGGTGATGATGCTGATTTCCCACTGCTGCGTTGCTTGTCCCTGGAGAACCGGGGAGCAGCCCGGCGCATATATGAGGACACCGATGCAGCTCTACAGCTGGAGGACCTCTATGAGGAGATTTCCATGCCTGTGCTGGCAGACGTGCGTCTGGACTACCTGGGTGGTTTGGTTGGGGCCTCCCCTTGGGCCCTTTTCCCCAACTACTTTGGTGGCTCAGAGCTGGTGGTGGCAGGCCTGGTACAGCCAGGTGAACAGGAACTGGGCATCCACCTGGCAGCCCGTGGCCCCAAGGATCAGCTTCTTGTGGCCCGCCACAGTGAGGTGGCCACCAACAGCAGCCAGAAGGCCTTTGGTTGCCCAGGTGAGCCAGCCCCCAGTGTAGCTCACTTCATCCGCCGCCTCTGGGCCTATGTCACCATTGGAGAACTGCTGGAGGCACGCTTCCAAGCCCGTGACACCACCACTCGCCACCTGTTAGCTGCCAAAATCCTCAACCTGTCTCTTGAATACAACTTTGTCACACCTCTGACTTCACTGGTCATGGTGCAGCCCAAGGAGGCCAGCGAAGAGGCCAGGAGACAGACTTCTACCATATCTGGACCAGGAACCATCATGCCCTCATCCACCAGCAGGCATGGCCCAGGGGCAGGCACAGCCCAGCCAACCTTGGTGTCCAAGGTCTCTCCCAAATCAAGGCTTGTGAAACCAAAGTTCTACTTATCCTCAACTGCTCCTGCCTCTACAAAGAAGATGACCAATTCCAAGGAGTTGGAACCACTGGGTCAGGGCCCTAGTACCCTATCCACCCCAGTACACCCAAGGCCCAAAATTCTAGCACAAAATTATTCTGGCACCTTGGCTCAGCCAACTCTCAGGACAAAATCTGCTGCCTTTTTGCCCTCAAATTCCAGTACCTTATTACTTCTGAAGCCCAGCACTCCATCACACCAGAACCCTGGTACCCTATTACCCATGAATTCCAAGACACGAATCCCACCTCTGAATCTTGGTACCCCATCCCAGCCCAAAGCTGGCACTATGAAACATGTCACTCCACTGCATTCCAAATCTGGTGCTCCATCATCACAACCTAAACTGGATGCCCCATCATACCCCCAACCTGGGGTACTCACATCACAGCCACCCAAACATCTGCCATGGCCCAGGCCTGGAGTCTCCACACTTCAGATCTCCAAATACCCATCACACAACAGAGCAAGGGTCCCTGCTCCTAAGAACCCAAACAACCGGTCATCTCTTAGACCTGGGATCCTCTTACCTAAGACCCTTAAAGTCCCATCACCTCTTAAACCTAGTGTCCCACCTCACCAAACTTCCCCAAGCTTATCACTTTTCAAACCTAGGACACCAACCCCCAATAAACGCAACACCCCATTACCCTCCAGACCTTCCAAACCCAGGCCCCCACCTCCCCAGAGCCTAAGCACATTCCCAAGCACAATCACAAATCCCACAACTCCCAGAAGTAACATGACCACCTCTGTCCTTGGAGAACCACCCCCTACTCCTTTTCATCCCACCATGCCCTCTCTGCTGCCCCCTGGAAAGCTCCAGCATCAGCATGACCTGCTGCCAGGGACCCAAAGCACCAAGCAAATTCTGGGACCATCCGTGTCAAGAGTCCCAACAATAGGTCTACCCAATAGCTCCAAGCCTATGCCAGAAGGCAGCCCCCCAAACCTGCCAGTCTTGCTGCCTTCTAGCACACTCCCTGAGACAGTCAGCCTGCTCCTTCTCCCTGAGGAACTAGAGCTTCTGTCTGAGTCAATGGTAGAGTCCAAGTTTGTGGAGTCCTTGAACCCACCAGCTTTCTATACCTTCCTCACTCCTGATGAAGATGGTGAGTGCCATGGGCAAGAGGTAAAGACACAAGGGGGAGGTAGAAATGGAGAGCACCAGAAACTGGGAGTGTACAAGGCTTATGCAGATTCAGGTAATAGTACAGCTGCTTGTGTGCTTGCTTTGAGACTTTGAATCAGCTACTTAACTTCTCTGGACCTCAGTACATCAGCGCAGAATTAGAGGCCCTGGGCGATGAGAGATGTTAAGACTGGGAGGGCTGAACAGAAGCAACCTGGTCAAGCTGTGGCTTTGACATTTGCTTCGTTGGACAAGAGAATAGCTCGTGCTTCCCAAGCAGGGGAGGAATGTGGGGTTATAAATGGGAGTATCACTGAGCAACGCAGGTCTGATTGGTTCTTTCATGTTTCATGCTCTGTGAACAGCACTGTTTAATGAAAAGGGTATAAAAATTTAGGGAATATGATGGCCATTATCTTTAAATTTCCCAAATACTGTGAAATAATAACAGTTAACATTTTTGAGCTCTTCCTATGTGCAGCTACTACTCTGCATATTGTACTTATAGTCCCTCATTTAATTCTCACAAGAAACGATTAACATGTGCATTTTGCACATGGGGAAATTGAAGCACACAGAGAGGTGAAGTAATTTGCTCCACATCACACAGCTAGTGAAAGAGTTGAACCTGTATAATCCAGTCCCAGACTGAATGTGCTTCACCATTCCACTAGTCTGCCTTCTTGAGAGGAGTGACATTTCCTGGGTGACATTACAGGGCAGGATTAGAACCAGTTGAGGGTGGCAGTAAGTCACAGGGAAATTTGGGTATGATATCCTCAACATGCCCCTCTCCCTCACCACCACCCCAATATTCCATCCATGTTCAATTCCTGACAATGTTGCCTCTAATATATTTGCCAAATTCACCCACTTCTCACCACCTCAACTGTCACTATCACAGGTCAGACCATTGTGTCTCACCTAGCACACTGTTCCTGCCTTCTCACTGGTCTCCCTGCTTCCTATCTTGAGAGAATCTCTTGGCCATTCTCCTCCATTAACTAAAAGGATCTTTTGAAAACATAGATTACTTCATGACCTTTCCCTACTTAAAACCCCCTAAGGGTTTCCCTTCCTTCACACCTAGAATGAAGTCCAAAGTCCTCTTTATGGCCTACAAGGCCCTTCATGACCTGCCCTCTATCCCATACCTCTCTGATCTCACCATTTTGCACTCACTCTCTGAACTCTAGGCCCACTTGTTTCCTCTATGGTCCTCCAATGGGCCCTGCCCTCACTCCTGCCTCCACTCAGGGACTGCTTTCAAGCTGTTCCCTCTGCTTGGTAGCCTCTCTGACCTGCCTTGCCCTACCCCCTTCCTACCACCCTCATCACTTCCATTGCCACTCACACTCTAGCTCATGACTTAGATCTCAGCTCAGATGTCCATCCCATCCACCCCCACCATCCCAGACTACATCAAGTGTCTGTAAGTCCCTCAGTTACTCTGTTATTTTTTCTTATAGCATTTATCATCTTTGGTAGTTATGATTTCATTCATGTCTGTCTCTTGGACTAAAATATGAGCTTCATCAGGTCATAAATCATGATTGCCTTTTTCACCACTATATTCCTGATGCCTAAACAGTGCTTGAATGAATGGATGGATGAATGGATGGATGCATAAATGCCATGAGGAAGAGTTCTGAACATAACTAAGCTTGAAAGACTACGGAGCTGTGGAGAGCATAAGATCCCAGTCTTGGCAGTATACAGGTCAGATGGGGTTGCCAATGAAGGCTCTCCTGGTCATAAGGAAGGTGCCTTTTGGTAGGCCCAGGGTATCTGCCCTGGGAGTGTGAAAGATTTCTCTAATTGCTCTTGTGCTTGGCAGGAAATCCACATTGGGAAGGTAATTCTGAAGAGATCCTGGGAGGAGCTGGAGACAGCATGGACTCTCAGGGAAGTTCTGTGGAGCTAGTAAAAGGTGAACAAGGAGCTCCCCTGACAAAGACCCCTAAGCTTTCAGCCATTTAATTAGAATCCTCACAGGTATATTGTGTAAGCCTAGAGGAGAGGCAAGACAATGTATTAATCTTCCATTACTGAATAACAAATTACCACAAAACTTAGTCGCTTAAAGCAACACCTACTAATTATCTCACAGTTCTGTAGGCCAGAAATCTGGACACATGTTAGTTGGATTCTCTGCTTAGGGTCTCACAAGACTGGAATCAAGGTGTCTGTCAGACTGAGTTCTTGTCCTCTCCCATGCTCATTCAGGGTATTGGCAAAATTCAGTTCTTTGAGTTTATAGGCCTGAGATCCCTTTCTGCTTGCTGGCTGTTGACTGGCAATAGTCATTCTCCACGTCTGGAGGCCACCTGGGCCAATTTCAGGACCTAGAGGTCTTCTGCATTCTTTGCCACATTGTCCCTTCTATGTTCAAAGACAGCCACGGTGAATCTCTCTCATGTCAAATCTTTCTCACACTTCAAATCTCTCTGACTTTTGTGATCCAGATTTAAAGGGTTTGTGTGACTAGGTCAGGCCCAACTGGATAATCTTCTTATTTTAAGGTCAACTGTACCACAAAATATAACCTATTTATGGGAGTGACATCTCATCATATCATAGTCCTGGGGATTTTACAGGGTGCGTACATTGGAAGATCTTGGGGGTCATCTTAGAATTTTACCTACTACAGGCAGAGTAAAAGAAAATAGAATTTGAGTTGGCCTGGAAGGATAACTAGAAATTGATCCTTGGTAGATAAGGAAAAGGAAAACATTCCAAGTGGCAGGGAAACAAAAGGAAAGGGCCACTAGCAAGAGGAGGCAGGGCACTCATAGTTCAATTGGGCTGAAGCATAAAGAGAATACTGGAGAGCTAGGCAGGGGCTAGCTTCCAGAAAAGACTTAAATGCTGAGCTCAGAAATTTGGCCCTTATCTGGGAGAAGGTAACTCAAAAGCCAGGGTGTTCCAGAGTCCTGAGAATGTGATAGATCAGTCCTCTTACCAACACAGTCCCTTCTTCTTTGCAGGCATGTTTCCAAGCATCTTCACCTTTTCATCCTCAGGTAAGCCAGTCACTCTCACTGTACTGTTTGAGTATAGGACAGCTTGTGCACTGGGAATGGGGCTGGGCTCTCTCTCTGGGGAAATAGACATGGTTTCCTACCTTCCCCTCCTCTCGCCTGCCCTCTCCTCTCCTCCTGTTCCTTCTAGGGCCATAACTTCAGAATTTCATTTCCTACCTTGCAGTAGATGGGGATCCCCACTTTGTGGTCCGCATCCCACACTCAGAAGAGAGGATCTGCTTCACACTGGATGGGCGCCCAGGTGACCTGCTACAGCTCATTGATGATCCAAAGGCAGGTGAGAGCCCCAAGGACTCCACCTTACATAACAACACAGCCAGATATACTCATGTCAACACCCCCAGACATTTGTGAACTAATATAAACATACAACAGTGCATATCACTAATACACAAGTAAACACCTAGACAAATGAAAGCACACATGAATATACTCAAAGGCAAGACACTCACAGACACACACACACACACACACACACACATACACACACACACACACACACACAGACCAAGGTATACAATAAACTCACACAAATATACACCCAGGCACATGTATTGTGACACTCTCCACATCCACACACAGTGACATACAAATATGCACCCAGATACACAGTGACACACAATATGTGCTCAGATATACACAATGACACATACATCAACACACTCAGACACACATGCACTAATACCCCAGGTTCATCCCTATACCCAGGAATTCAACACACACAGGCACATATATTCTGCTACTCTAGACATATGAAACACACTAGTACATACAATACTCACCATGACACCCCCAGATGCATCACACTGATACCGCCAGATACACATCAGTATCTGCCAACATCCCACCAGACACATATGACACAAACTATTCACCAAGACATATAACAAAACATATCCAGAGATACACAGAAACATAGAACCAAAATAATACACACTCCAACACAGTACCTTCGCAAATATGCAGATACACTGATAGGCCCAGAGATACTCATGTGAACGTAACCAGCACACACATTTACACACTCAAAGGCAAACACATGCAAACAGCCTCACTGGGGTGAGTATGCACGCAAATACATATATGCCTACACATTGCATAGGAACAAGTAGCTAGATGGGCTGTGGTGGAAGCATTTTCCCCAGGAGCTTGCTCTCTAACTACAAATGTGACCCCTGGGCCCTTCCTGTGCTATGAGTGACCATGTAAATGACCATGTGAAGCCCATGCTCCAGGAATGCACTCTCCTCCCTCCAGGGCTGCATGTGCGTGGACAGCTGCTTGGGGCACCACCAAGGCCAGGCCATGAGGACCAGATCCGCACCTACTTCCAGTTCATCACAGTCACTACAGACAAACCCCAGGCCTACACGATCAACATCACCCGCACTTCCATATCTGTGCGAGGCGAGGGTACCTTGCTTCTGTCCTGGGACCAGCCTGCTCTGCTAAGGAGGTCCAAGCTGGAGCTCCATGTGGCTGCTACAGCCCGCCTCACCCTCCGCCTTGGGCCCCACCTCGAGTTCCTAGTCCTCCGGCACTGCTACAGGCATCCCAGCACCCTGCAGTTACCCCACCTAGGATTCTATGTGGTCAATGGCTCAGGCCTCAGCCCCTTGGCCCGTGGCCTGCTGGGTAAGTTCTGCTGAGACTGAGAGGGGCCAGGGGGCACCAGTTCCAAGAGACACCCTGCCAGGGTGAAAGGCCAGTGAGCCCCTGGCACCCTGTCCCCCCAAACCTCAAAGAGGCATCACAGCCAACCTCTGCCTTTGGGAAGCTCCTCATCTAGGGAGAAGACAGACCCAGAAATGGATAGTGATCACAGGAGTTATTAGTGCTAGATAGAAAACAGCTCGGGGCGCTAGAGGAACCCAGGGTGGAGTACCTCGCCCAGCCTTGGAGCTCAAGAAAGATCTCCTGGAGGAAAGACACACACAGTCTAAAAGACTGAGCAAAAGTGGTAGAGGAGAGGAATGGAGTTTAAAGGAGATGGAGCTGGAGTGGTCAGAGTTAAATGCCACAACGAAGACTTTGGCTTTATTTTGAAGACACTGGGGAGACATGAAAGGTTATAAGCAGAGGAAAGACACAGTTAGATCTGGGTATAACAAATATCCTTCTCGAGGCTTCTGTGAATGGGCATTACAGAAAGTCAGACAGTAGGTCAGGAGACACTGGCAGAACCTGAAACAGGCCTACACAAGTGATGGGCAGTGATGGTTGGTTGGACAGATATTTGTACATCCTCTGGGCCTCCCCACTCCTCCCCTGTTCTTCCCTCCAATCTGCCCTGTCATCGCCTCCAAGCCTGATTGTCCCCCTTCTGCGGCCCTCTCATCCACCTTTGCTCCCTACTTCCCTGCTACACTCCTGTCCTGTCTGGCTCTTTCACATTTCCTACAATGCCCAGCCTGTTCCCTCCTTCAGGTCTTTCCTGACCCTCATCCCTCCCACTTTTACTTCTAAGTTTCCCAATTTAGCTTTCTCTCAGAGCTCTCACTGGGGACTCAGGCCACTGCCCTGACTGGTGCTGCATCTTTCTCCCTCAGGGCAGTTCCAGTACGCAGAAATCCGACTGGTGGCAGGGTCTACGGGACCATGCCTACGGAGGCAAAAAGGCCCAGATGTGCCTGTGGTTCTAGGCAAGAAGCTGCTGAAGTACTCACCAAGGCTGCTGCCCCGCTGGGCTTCCTGCTGGCTAGTGAAACGCTCTCATGTACAGCAGCTGCTGGGCCACCCCTACCTTGCCTATGTCCTGTGATGACACCTGAATGCCAGAGCCAGGAGGCCTGAGTTTAGGAGACTCAGAAGCCAGGGCATGAGGTGACCTAAGGACATGAAGACACACACAGGGAAAGACATACTCCCACATGCACAAAGTGACACATCTAAGGACACACAAGCATATACAGACATGCAGACCTATAGACCTAGAGACAGGGACTCCTACCTCCTCACAGTCCTTCCTATCTCCAGTCTCTACTCTCTTTAATCCGTATTCCACACCAGCTTTAGAGGCGACTTTCTTAAAACCAAAAACTGAGTCACCAGTCCTGCTCACAACCTTCTGTGGCTCCCATGGCATATTTAAGGCTCTTGGAGTTCCCTTAACAAGCCATACTGTTTCCTACAGCTGGGCCTTTGCATATGTTTTTCCTTCTTCATGAGACTCCTTCTTCAGCTTCATGTAGGTAAATTTTACTCATCCTTCAAGTCTTAGTTGTCATCTCCTCTAGAAGGCCTTCCCTGATCCTTCTTCCTGGATTGAATTCAGTTCCCTTCTGTGTTCCCATAGCCCACCCCTCCCGCTCCAAGCTCACAGCATTTATCGTACTATGTAGTAATTATCTGTTTACTTGTCTGGATCCCTAACAGACTGTGAGCTCTTTGAGGGCAAGGAACTTTTCTGAATTACCTATGTATCCCCAGTGCCTAGCACATAATAGGTGCTTAGTAAATATTTGCTAAATGAATGAATAAAAAAGGAACCTATGACACAACATTAGACATGCACATATACATACAACCAAAGACACAGGATCACACACAGAAAGACAGCAACAAGAACACAGACATAGATGAGGAAATAGTGTGATAGAGGCATTCAGAAACATGAGGCACAGGGATCTGAAAACAAAGAGAATGGATGTAGGGACACATAACAAAGAGGGGGGCAAGGAGCCAGAGTGATAGCATCAGGGACATAAACCCAGAAAAACAGATGTTTTCTTGCTGGCCTTCTGTATCTCCATTTTGAGGTATATTTTGAGATCTATCCCTGTCACAGAGAAAGAGGCAGGGAGACAAAAACAAGATTACCCAAAGACAGGCACACAATGACTATTGTGAAGACACTGAGACATAACAACATACAAACTAAGAGATAGATATGCAGAGATACAGATACAGAAGCAGAGGGGTCAAGACACACAATGACATATAGAGACACAGAGGTTACCAGGGAGACATCAGTCAAGACCATAGTCCAAAACACCAAGAACAGAAAACTAGAAACACAGAGACATACTGACATGCTGACTTGCAGGCATGGGGTGGAAGATGAGAGGAGAACACAGAGACACAGGGCCAGAGGCCTACAAATATGTAGAAAAACAGATATTACACAGGCCCAGATTTGGTGACAAAGACCTAAGGACACAGTCACATGCAGAGAAACACAGACTTATATATTCAGAGATCCAGTGACAAAGACATGGGAATGGAGACACATGAACAGTGATAAACACTGGCAAAGAGATAGGGGTCAGACGAGGTAACAAAGACATAAAGACAGGCAAGTGGATTCCCATATGATAGAGACATTGTGACACAGTGACAGGGACAGAAGAATTTAGAGGCAGAGATCCTAGAATAAGTAGAAATGGGGATGTGAACCCACAAATACAGTCATATGGATAGATGTAGGGACAGAAACACAGGGACATGTCTGTTAGGATGAAGATAGGAACAAAGAAACAGACACACAGAACATAAGCAAATGAGCAGAACACAGTGACAAGGAAATCTGTCTAGAGTGGCAGGGATGCAAAGACACAGAATCAATATACACCAGAGGCTACCCAGAAATAGAGACACACAAAGAGGCAATTAAGGCCACAAGTGAAGGGATAAGGACAATGAATCAGACCCAGGGAAACACAGTTTCAAAAAGAAAAAGACATGGACCCAGACACCAGACACAAACAGAGAGACATGGACACAGAGGTGGTGAGTGAGATCAAAACAAAATGAAGGACAGAGGAAGACAGAAAAAGAAACGGATGCAGAGAGACACCCTGTCAAACAGACCCAAAGAAACAAACACACATGGGGACCCAGAGAAAAGATCAGGGACTGAAAAAGAGAGCATTTTTTTTGAGGGCAGTGTCACTGGCCCTCGTATGTGGGACCCGAACCGGGGCCACTGGCGTCCCAAGCCAGCGCTTAACCACCGCGCCACTTGGCCGGCCCTAGAGAGCATTTTTGAATCGCAGAACAACTTAAGGCACAGCCACAAAAACATAAAGAAATAGTAATACAGAGACATTGGCAAAAGCTGGGAAAATAAATGGAGAAGTGGGATAAATACCAAATCACAGACATGGAGGGCAAGTCTCAGAGATACACAGACTCAGGGACTCACCCACAAAGGGGACATGGAAGGAGGCATATGCAGATTCATGCACACAGACACTAGAATACAGAGGCTCAGAGAAAGACACCCAGACACTGGAATATAGACACACTGGGACACTCGTAAACTGGATCACCAAGGTTCAGGGATATGCAAAGACTTGAGGCTGTACAGGGATAAGAACACACAGACACAGGAACACAGAGGTTCATGGGCGCCCAGACACAGATACACAGACATTGGATCACATGAAAAGATGTAGGAACAGGTAAAGATTCAGGGACATGCAAATTCAGGGATGCACAATGACTCAAGGACACATAAAGACTCAGGAACATGCAAAGATTCAGGGGTATGTAGAATCAAGAACACACAAAAACTCAGCCATGCACAGAAAAAAGCACGTACAAACATTTGAACACAGAGGCTAATTGGATGCCCAGACAATGAGATAAAGAAATCCATGGGCACACTGAGGCAGAGATACTCAGACACTAGATCACAGAGGCTCGGGATATGTAAAAACTGAACTACATTCAAGAATAAGGATGCACATGCACTAAAACACAGGAATCAGGGACACACACAGACAAGAACATGGAAACAGAGGAATACAAACAAAGGCTCAAGGATATCTAGAGATAGGAATATACAGACACTGAAACACAGAATAAAAGGATGTACAACACAGGGATGCATAAAGAGTGGGACACAGAAACTCCCAGACTTACAGAGGATCAAGGACATGCAGATACTAGATCACCATATACAACTAAATTCACAGACACCAGACTACAGAAACATTGGGACACAGATACCTTGGGAAACTAAAATATATAGACACTGGAACATAACCAAATAATTGCTCATACAGATATTAAGATACACACAGCCATAGGGAAATGTAGACAACCACTAACACACTAGAAACACTGACACATACAAACATTTAACACACATGGACACTAGAACAGATGTCAGCACACACAGGGATGCTGGTACACAAAGACAATGGGACCAGTACTGCTATACAGGTACTGGTACACACAAACACTGGGATACACAGACAAAAGGACATATATTACAGAACCTGGGACACACACACACACACACACACACACACACACAGGAATACACACCACTGGGACAAAAAGGGAATAGGGTACAAAGACTAGCACAAAAACCTGAAACTCAGGGCCGGCCGAGTGGCGCGGTGGTTAAGAGCTGGCTTGGGTCGCCAGCGGCCCTGGTTCAGATCCCACATATGAGGGCCAGTGACACTGCCCTCTAAAAAAAAAGGACCTGAAACTCAGAGACATACAGTAATATGCTGACACTGGGAAACACAGACAATAGGACATAGACACTGAACACAGACACAAGGACATACAAAAACATTGACACTCACAGACACTTTGATTCACAAACAGTGAAACAAGCAAACACTGAAATGTACAGAAACTGGGCTAAAGATATGGAAGTACACAGAAACCCTTAAACTAAGAGACTCAAGCAACATGCAAATGGTCGCTAGGGTACACAAACGCTAGGACATATAGACATGAGGAACACAGATATTAGGACTTACACAGACCTCAAGACACACAGACGTGAGAACATACAGTCATTAGGACATAAACAGATATTGGATCACCCAGGCACTAGAGTACAGAGAAGCTGTGATCTACAGATATTGGGAAATATACAGATACTGGGAAATATACAGACACTGGCGCTCAGTCATTTCAACACACAGACACTGGTACACGGTAGAGACAGAAATTAGAACTTATAGACACTGGCGTTCAAAGACACTGGGGTACATAAATATTGAGACACACAGACATTTGGGTGTATAGACACTGGGACATAGCCCCTGAGACACACAGACATTTGGATGTACAGAGACTTTGGGAGATACAGCCACTGGAACACTTAGGCCCTGGGAAACAGGGTGCATAGACACTGATACAAACAACCACTGGGACATACAGACACTGAAATACACAGACACTGACACATACAAATGTTGTGGTAAACAGACAATGGAACACACAAACATTGGGGTCCTCCAAAACTGGGACACACCGACACTTAAAAACACAGACATTGAAAAACACGGGCACTGGTAGCAAACACTGAAACCTACAGTGCTAGGACACACCAAACACTGGGATATACAGACCATTGGATATAGTTAGTTCTTGAAGCACACAGAAACACTGAAATATAGACACTGCAACATACTGACACAAGGACACAGTTGCTGGAACACATAGATACTGGGATATGCAGACGCAAACACACAGAAACTGAAGTACAGAGACTAAGGCACACCAAACACCAAAACACATAGACACACTGCCACATGTTTACTCTGAACACACAGTCCCTGGAACACACAAACACTGAGACATACAGACTGACACAAATACTGGAATCTACAGTTATTGGGACATGCACAGACATTAGGACACATAGATACTGGGACTTACAGACATGGGGATACACTGACACTAGGACATACAGACATTCTTTTCAGCAATACTGAGACACACTGACACTGAAACAAAAACACTAGAGCACACAGACTGGAATATAGACACTGAAGCACACAGAAACACTGAAACATTGAACACTGAGATATACAACCAACATGCTGACACTGTGATATACAGACACTGGGGGCACACAGATATCAATGCACTCATTTACAGAGAAAAAGAGAAATTGGTATGCACAGACATCATGGTATACATAGACACTGAGACACAGAGACCTTAAGACACACAGACACTTGGGTATATAGAGACATGGGGACATACAGTCATTGAGACACTCAGACACTGGGACACATATATACTGGTGCACAGTCACTAGGGCACACAGACTGGGATACAGAGGCAGAGGAACACATAGATACTAGTGCACATACACGGAACACAGACATTGGGACACACTAACACTGGGAAATTCATAGGTGGTATAACACATATATAATAGGAAACACAGGTATTGGGATACACAAATACTGGGGCATATAGACATGGGGACACACAGACAATAAGACACATAAACAGGGATGTACAGACACAGTGGTACATAGGCACTGGGACAGAAAAACTCACACACACACACACACACACACACACACACAGCTTACAGAGACTAAGACACACAGATCCTGAGATATATAGTCATCAGGAAATATACAACATTGGAACATACAGACAATATAATGCACAGACACAGGGAAATAGTCATTAGTATATATAGAAATAGGATACATTGGGACACACAAACATATAAGCACATTTGGTCAACAGGACACACAGAAACATAATACACACAGACACTGGGACACACAGACACTGGGAAACACAGATACTTTATCACACAGGCTGGGACAAACAGTCATTGGAACATACACAGACCCTGAGACACACAGACACTAGGAAACAGACATTGAGATGTACAGCCACTGGGACATACTGAAACTGGAAAAACAAACACTGAGATATACACAGATACTAAGACACATGAACACTGTTCAATACAGTCATTGGGACATGTACAGACAGTGGGGCACAGAGACAAGGAGAACCAACACAAAGCAGTAAATACCAACACTGAGAAGTACAGATGCTGGTATATCCAAACACTGACCCTAAGATACATAGACACTTGGACATAGAAAAAAGCTAGGACATACAGTCACTGGGATACTCAAACACTGTAACACAAAGACAGTAGAACATGAAGACACTAGGACACACACAAGCTGAGACATATTGACACTTGGACACACTGTCACTGGGATATACACAAACACTATGACACTCAGACATTAGGACACAAAGACACTAGGATGCACAAACAATGGGACATATGGACAGTGGAATATGCAGACAATGAGACACAAAGAATCTGAGAAACACAAAGAATCTGAGTTGCTTTTGATGCCAGGCCTTGCAGGACCAGAGTGTTCTACCATTGGCAAAGAGGAGAAAAGGAGAGAATAGGGGAGGGAGGAGTCCCATTCTGAGTCTTGAGACAAGTGTGTGAGGCAAGTGCTGACTGGAGAGGAAGGTAGGCGGCAAGGAGAAAAAAGTGAAGTGGAAGAGGGAATGCGGATAAGAAATGTGAGCTTTCTCTCAGGGCCAATACAACCAGTGCAGCCTGAGGCAAGAGGTGGAGGTGTTTGGAAGAACCTGATTTGCGGAGCTTGGTCTGAGAAGATGGGAAGAGAAGAGAGGGGAGAAAAACAGTCCTTGGTGAGGTGTTAGTGGGTGGAATGGGAATGAACAAACACAAAGGCACCATCCTTGGTACACATTCACACTCTTCATTCATTCATTCAACAAATGTTCACCACAGACTTCCTCTGTGCCAGACCCTGTGCTGAGCCCTAGGTATAAAACACATAATGTGACCTAGGCCCTTCCTTTCAGAAACACTGAGTCTGCTTAAGGATATAGATGTTGAAGCAGACAATGATGACACAATGTGACCAGTGCTAGGACCGAAGTGAGCACAGGGGTCTGTGGGCATCCACAGAGGTAAGAGAATCCAGCCTGGTGGTCAGGGCAGGCTTTCCAGAGGAAATAATCAATACCCAGGCCCAGTCTAGAAGTACAAAGAAGAATTAGTTACAAAGGAAAAAGTGGTGGGGAAGGACATTTCAGACAAAGGGGGTATCTTGAGCAAAGGCTGAAAGATTCATTCTTTTATTTAATTATTAATTTCATTACCATTATTGATCACCTAATATATACCAAGCACTCTGCTAGGTGCTGGGAATTCAGAAGTTAACAATTGGACATGGCCCATGCACTCTTGGAACTTACCTTCTACTCGTATAAAGGAAAAGAAGATACTTCCAAATTTGTGTAGGGAATAGTTAAGCATAGCAGGAATAGAGAGATTAGGGGAGAAAGAGGAGCATTGCATGAGATGTGAGTGGGAGGCAGGAGCCAGATCATAGAATTTCTTGTGGGCCACAGTATTTGGACTAGGGCAGTGGCAATGGGTTAGAGATATGAGGGCAGATTGCAGAGATAATAAAGATATAGAAGGGTGCAATTATAAAGACTAATTTGATTGCAGATGAGAGAGAGAAAGGAGTCTAGCATGACTTCCATGTTTATTTCTAGTTTGAGCAACTGAGTGCATGATGGAGCCACTTCCCAAGATGGGGGAGCATAGGAAAAGAGTTAGGCTTTGGTGGGGAGCCTACATTAATTTAAGGTGTGTGTGGGCCTCTCAAAACATTTATTCATTAATTAATCTCACCTCTTTCTCCAAACATCTTGGGATTTAATAGATCTCTTTGTTAGGATGATTTTGGTTGCAAGAAATAGAAAATCCAACTCAAACTGCCTTAATAAAGGGAATTTATTGGCACATGTAACTGAAAAAAATTCAAAAGTTTGGTGGGTTTCAGATGAATGCCGAGCCAGTTCAGCTGCTCAATGATATCACCAAGGCAACATCCAGCTTCTTTCTATATCTCTATTCTGTCTTCCACAGAGTCTGTCTGCCCTAAGCTTGGCTACCCTAATCACAGAGTGACTGCCAGTAGCAACAATCACTAAACAAAAGTCCTGGATTTCAATTAACTTGGGTACATACCCACTTTAGAACCAATCATTGTGTCTTGGGATATAAGCTTGTGCTACCTGGCTTAGGCCAAATATAAGCCTATTCTTAGATGTAACGGTTGGGTCAGGACCAGCAGACTACATAGCTGCTACATATTGGTGAGGGGTGAAATGGATAATGGATAGATCACAAGTCATGTCACTACCTTAGAATAAATGATTTGTCTATATAATAAACACTGTAAATCAAGTCAAAGGAATAAGTACCCAGTAATGATGGAGTAGTAATTATGCCAGAAGGTCCATGTAGAATAAAGTTACTGCAATGCAGCCCCAAAGCTTGAGCTTCCTAGAAGCCATGACACAAATAGACAAAATAGTGTTAAGCTCTGAAGGTGATTGTCATGTAGCCGTTTCTTCATAGTAAGAAATGACTGCTGTCATAACACAATCACTTTTATTCTTTACATAAATTGGGTAGAATCTATAACTTGGCAATACTGCTATTAATAGAGGAAAAAAGTGAGGTCAAGAGAGTGTGCATGATTTACTTTGGAGGAAAAAGCAAGACAATAGCAGATCCAGGACTAAAATCTATAATGTTTCTTAGATGTACGCAATAGAAATAAACTCTGGCTGATTTAAGTAGAAAGGAATTTGTTAAACAGGTATTAGGTAGCTTACAGAGTCTGAAAGAGCTGGAAAATCAGATCCAGAGACAACATAAGCAGGAATGATATCTAGAATCTCACCTCAGAATTTTCCCAGGGAGACATTGCTCATGACACCAGCAGAAGTTGGATGCATTCATTTACAGTTTACATTCCACTGACCCTTGTACTGTTCCTGGAAACCAGATGTAGCTACTGTGGCTGCATTCACCCATCACCAGAATGGATTCCACGCAGTCCCTGCTTCTTTAAGCGTTAACTCCTGACTACAAGTCTAGGATAAGTCAATCTAATTCATGGGCTCTAGTCATGTATCCCAGCTCTAGTTGCAAAGGAGGCTAGGCAAGGGAGCAGCTTTTTCAGCTTCCATGGTAGCAGGTAGATTCTGCTTCATAAAACAGGGGATTGATTACCAAGGACAGGGAAGGAATTGGTAACCAAAAATAGTGGTAAATACCCTCTATGCTTGGCTTACTGCCACCCTACCCAAGGCTTCTACAATGGAGCCACTTATTCTGTAACCAGTTACTCAGTAACTATTTCACAAGTATGGTTAGCTAGCAACACTAGGAGGAAAATGTATAGGGTAAGAAAGAAATGTTCTCCCTATCCTCCTCCCAGGCTGGTTGGAGTACTCCACCCAAACAAAAGCTCTTTGACAAATAGCACCAAATACTCTGGAACATGACTTAAGGAATGCAGGGCTTCCAGAGGAAGTGAACATTGGTATGTACCTTCAAAGATGCATAAACTTCAGAGAGGAAAAGGAAATGTAGAGAGCATTGCATCTAGTATCCACCTTTTAACTCCCTTCTTTCTTACCTGGTTCCTACCTGGTCCCTGGCTGTCTGACTACCTATTTATATTGTAGCCAGAAAATGCCTGGGATGCTTAGAAGATAGTTGAACCTCACTGGTGCCTCTGGAATCCCAGGACTAGATCTCAGCAGCAGACAGACACATGATAAAAATTGCTACATGGTACAGGCTGAATGAGGCCCAGCAATGGTCTCCCCTATTGTCACCCACTGAAGTAGATTCTTGCACACACCCTTTACTTCTCCCCTGCTATGTGACCTCAAGTTAGTTCCTCCCTTTAAGTCTCAGTCTACGTTGAGAGAATGAATCTTATTTTTGCAGGGCTGAGGCTGAAATAAAAGAATATGCATGTATGTGTATGTATTTACATATACATATACATATACATACATTTATAGGGCCCATCTCAAGGCTTGACACATAAATGGTACCCGATGTTATTATTATTCCTCACAGAAAGCCAGAGGTAGAGGGAACTTTTAAAATCGCCCACTCCATCGGGTCCCACATATGAGAGCCAGTGCCCTCAAAAAAAAATCACCCACTCCAACACTCTCATTTCTGAGATGGAGTAGCTAGAGCCCAAAGAGGGAAAAAACTTTACCTGTGATCACACAGCAAGTTAGTGGCAGAGAAAGAACTAGAACCTGTTTTTCCCAAGTCCTTCTCCAAGGCTGTTTTTCATCCTGTCTAGCTTGGTTTTGTTGGGGGCATTCCCCACTATGAAGATCAAGTCAATGGGTCACCCTTCTAGTTGGTGTTGGCCTGTCTTCCCCAGTTGGAGAATTCATTCACGTAACATTTATAGAAAACTTCTCTGTGCCAGTTAATACTAGACAATATTAGGGATTAAAGAGCACTCAGAGGACGGCCGAGTGGCGCATTGGTTGAGAGCTGGTTTTGGGATGCCAGCGGCCCTGGTTCAGATCCTATGTATGAGGGCCAGTGACACTGCCCTCTACAGCTAACAACAGCTCCACCTGGAGCTGGGCTGCGAGCCCCGGTGATGGCATAGCTGCAGCCCCTGCTGCAGTGGGCTGCCATAGGCTACAGAGAGTGGCCAGCAGCCAGTGTGAGCAGCTGGCTGCTGGTGTGAGCTGCCAATAGCCACGGTGAGCGACCATCCAGAGGCCGGCAACGGAGCTGCCTCATCCGGGAAGAGCGCAATGAGGATTCCAACATGGGCCAGTGAAGCAACATACTCTGCAACTAGACTAAAGAATAAAAAGACAGCAACTTGTCTGTTCCCCTCCCCCAATTCCCCAATAAAATCTTTTAAAAAAAAGAGCACTCAGACCTGGTCCCTGCCCCTGAGATATTCCTAGACCCAAGAAAAGATGGTTATAAACACAGACAACCGCAAACAAACAGAAAATAGAGACTTTTGTGTGTGCCAGGCAGTAAGGGGACTAAAACATGGCTTTGGGGGATATTAGCCCCCCCCCCGCCTAGAAACTCCATCACACCCTCCACACCCACCCCAATTAATTTGAATGACTGATGTTTTTTGATATGAATAACTGTGGTTTCTCAATCTTATGTAAAGTGTGACTAAATAATCCTGAAAGACTTCCAGCTATGGCTGAAGGAGGAGATCAGCAAATCCTCTCCTCAAACAGCAACAATAAAGCAGACAAAATTAATAGAACAACTATTTCAGAGCCCAAAGGCATATAAACAATCTAAGAAGTGTTTATACTTTTAAAATTGCTGAACTTGACATAAGAACAGGAGGACTCTAGGGCATTCTAGACTGAGACTGCTCCCATCCTCATTCCTCCGCTAGTGAGGAAGTTCCACCAGGGTGGTGCAGGCCATAAGCACCAGAAGTTTTTCTATCACTGTCAAAGGGGGCTCACTCCACTTAGAGCAATGAGTGATGCCCAGCAGCACTGTCAGTGGAAGTGACTGCTTAACAGTGGGCAAGTGGATGAGAACCTACCAGCTCAGGCTCTACTACCCTAAATTTGTGGTCGTGGTTGAGACCAGCATATTCCTGGTCAGAGTTTAATAGGCCACAACCTCCTGCACAACCCTGAGGCTGTGTGCATACACATAGGTGATACAAAAGAAAAAGAAATAAAACCTAGAGCAGATTTTCAAACAGCCTGAACTTTGAATTCATACCCCTATTCACACATAGATCCGTTGGCAAAGGCTAGAAACCTTACTGGCTCAAAGTGATCAAACACAACTTTTTTTTTTTTTAGCTGAGCCATCCTGCCACCTGTTGGCAGCTCAGTGGCTGCTCAGCTCAGGTTGGGCATCGAACTGCTGTTGCTCAGAGCTCAGCTTGCACTCTTGAGCGAGCTCTTAACCAACTGAGCCACTTGGCCAGCCCTGAACACAAGTTTTGACCAATCACTGACTAACCAATAAGCATGTGAAAACAGGGGAAATCACTAGAAAGCCAGACTTACAGGAATATTTTTTTAAAAAAGACACATCACTGATTGCATACTACAGAAGAGACTAGCTACTAATTTAAAAAAAAACAGCAACAACAACAATCTTCAGTGAGAAAATATGAAAATCCAGAATTGCTACAAAAAAATTTAAAGAATGATATGGAAATTGGCATTAAAGAGCACAATAACTATAAGGAGAAATTCACTAGATGAATTCAACAGCAGATTAAACATGGAAGAAAGAATCCATGAACCTGAAGACAGATTTATAAAAACACAATATGAAGAACAGAGAGAAAAATAAATTGAGGGAAAATGAACAGATCCTCAGAAACCTGTGGGACAACACCAAGTATTCTAAGAAATGTATAACAAGAGCCCCAGTAAAAGAGGAGAGATAGAAAGTGGCAGAAAAAATACTTGAAGAAATAATGGAAATTTCCCAAATTAAATGAAAATCATCAATCTGTAGAGTGAAGAAGCTCAACAAACGCTAAGTTGGATAAATGCACAAAAGAGTCACAAACAAACACACCATAGTCAAACTTCTGAAGGCCAAAATCAGAGAGAAAATGATAAAAGCACCAAGAAAAAACATAAAACATCATGTATAGGAGAGAATCAATATTAATGATTGACTTCACATCAGAAACAATGGAGGCCTGGGGCCGGCTGAGTGGCGCAGTGGTTAAGCGCTGAATTGGGAAGCCAGTGGCCCCAGTTCGGGTCCCACATGTGCGGGCCAGTGACACTACCCTCAAAAAAAAAAAAAAGAAACAATGGATGCTAGAATGCAGTAGAATGATATATTCAAAGTGGTGAAATAAAACTAGAATTATCAATTATATGATTGTTATCATTTATATTGCTTATGTGGTGTATCACATTGATCGATCTGTGTATGTAGAACCATCCTTGTGTCCCTGGGATGAACCTCACTTGATCGTGATGATCATAAAATCTTTTTAATGCATTATTGTATTGTTTAGGATTTTTGCATCTATGTTCATCAGAGATAGATGATTGGACACAGAACATGTGGTATATATACACAATAGAATACTACACTGCCATAAGAAAAGACAAAATACTGCCATTTGTGACAACATGGATGGATCTTGAGATTATTATACTAAGTGAAATAAGTCAGACAGAAAACATCAAGAACCATGTAACTTCATTCATATGTGGGATATAAAACTGAAAGCAACAAAGGAACAAGATAAGCAAATAAAGAAACAAAAACTCATAGACACAAACAACAGTTAGTGGTTACCAGAGGGTAAGGGGAGAGGAGGGATGGTAAAAGAGGTAAAGGGGGTCAAACATATGGTGATGGAAGGAGAACTGACTCTGGGTGGTGACCACATAATGCAATATATAGATGATGTGTTATAGAATTGTACACTTGAAACCTATGTAGTTATGTTGACCATTGTCACCCCAATAAATTTTAATTAAAAAGAACTAGAATTGGGGGCCGGCTGAGTGGCACGGTGGTTAAGTGCTGGCTTGGGAAGCCAGCGGCCCCAGTTCGGTCCCTCATATGAGGGCCAGTGACACTGCCCTCAAAAAAAACAAAAAAACCCCAAAAAACAAAAACAAAACAATAAAACAACTAGAATTATCAAAAATGGTTGTGAAATAAAGACATTCACAGATAAATAAAGACTGAGAGAATCTGACTAGCAAACTAGCCTTTTCAAACATATTAAAAGAAGTACTTTGGTTGAAAAGAAAGATACCAGATGGTAACTCAAATCGACAACAAGAATTGATAAATATGTAGGTAAATATATAAGACTCTATAATATTGTTTTTGCTCATGTCTTCTATTGACTTCTTTAAAAATATTAAGATAGACTAAAGCATTAACTATGACACTGTATTATTGGTTTAGATACATGAAAATGTAATAGATATAAAAATATCAAAAAGGAGAAGGGAGGGTGAATATATACATATATGTGTGTTTAATATATATCTATTTATATCCATTGATATCTAGATACCTATATACATATCTATCTACCCCAAATAATTTCAAAATGCACATTTTTTCAAGAACACATGGAACATTTTTCAATGTAGACCATATTCTAGGCAATAAAACAAGTCTCGGGTGGCCGAGTGGCACATTGGTCAAGAGCTGGTTTTGGGATTCCAGGGGCCCCGGTTCGGATCCCACATAGGAGGGCCAGTGACACTGCCCTCCACAGATAACAACAGCTCCATGTGGAGCTTGGCTGTGCGAGCCCCGGCTACGGTGTAGGCTGCAGCCCCTGCTGCAGTGGGCTGCCATGGGCTACAGTGAGTGGCCGGTAGCCAGCGTGAACGGCTGGCAGCCAGCGTGAGCTGCCAATAGCCGCGGTAAGCAACCATCCAGAGGCCGGCGACCAATCTGCCTCACCCGAGAAGAGCGCAATGATGATACCAACATGGGCCAGTGAAGCAACGTCCTCTGCAATTAGACTGAAGAACAAAAAGACAGCAACTTGTCTGTTCCCCTTCCCCGATTCCCCAACGCTGTTCCCCTCCCCCAATTCTCCAATAAAATCTTTGAAAAACAAAAACAAAAACAAATCTCAGTAAATTTAAAAGGATATATGCTCTGCAATGTTGTAAAGATTTTGTAAGGTGCCAGATGGGCACTGGACTTACCAGGGGATCACTTCATAGACTATGTAGATGCATGATTAATGT
Source organism: Aselliscus stoliczkanus (assembly GCA_033961575.1). Taxonomy (NCBI): domain Eukaryota; kingdom Metazoa; phylum Chordata; class Mammalia; order Chiroptera; family Hipposideridae; genus Aselliscus; species Aselliscus stoliczkanus. Next base: position 122,610,748 of record CM066737.1, on the reverse strand, counting down.
GCTGTACACCTGAAGCTGAAGTAGAATAACATTGTATGTCAACTATAATTAAAGATATATATATATATAGCAGTTCCATGCCTAGCCCGAGCTGAATTGCCGTTGAGCTGCCAACAGGTGGCAGGATGGCTCAGCTAAAAAAGAAAAAAAAAAGAAATCGTGGTACATTTGTACAATGGAGTATTACTCGGCCATAAAGAAGAATGAAATCTTACCATTTTTTTTGAGGGTAGTGTCACTGGCCCTCATATGTGGGACCCGAACCGGAGCCACTGGCTTCAGAAGCCAGCTCCTAACCACCGTGCCACTCGGCTGGCCCAAAATCTTACCATTTGCAACGATATAGATGGACCTAGAGAACATTATGCTAAGTGAAATAAGTCAGACGGAGAAAGGCATATACCATATAATCTCACTTATATGTGGAATCTAAAGAACAGAATAAATGGACAAACTAATCAGAAACAGTCTCAGAGATACAGAGAAAAAACTGAGTGTTGCTAGATGGGAGGGGGTGGGGATGAGAGAGAAGGTGAGGATTAGAAAGCACAAATTGGTAAGCACAAAATTGCCATGGTGATATGAAAGACAGTTTGGGGAATATAATCAATAATGTTGTAAAGATTATGTAGGGTATCTGATGGACTTTTGTCTTATAAGGGAGACCACTTCATGGACAATGCAGATGCCTGACCACTGCAGTGTACATCTGAAGCTGAAGCTGAAGCTGAACCATAATGAATGTCAACTGTAATTTTATACACACACACACACACACACACACACACACACACACATAGTCACAAGATGTGGAGTACAGTATAGGGAATAGAGTCAATGGAATTGTCAGAGGGGTAGTACATTGGGGGAGGGAGGTTATGACTTTGTGAGGGGTGTAAATGTCTAACTATTATGTTGTTTTGTATACCTTAAACTAATTTTAAAAAGAGAGAGAAGTACAGACCTGGCCCCACTAAACAACAAAAACAACAAAAAGGCAAAAGACTTGAATAGCCATTTTTCCATAGAAGATATACAAATAACCAATAAACACATCAAAAGACGCTCCACATCATTAATCATTAGAGAAATGTAAATCCAAACCATGAGATACTATCTCACACCCATTAGGATGGCTACTATCAAAATAAGAAAAAAAGAAAATAAATGTTGGTGAGGATGTGGAGAAATTGGAATACTTGATGCCATTTATATGAAATGTCTACAAATGTAAAATATTGAGTCAGAAAACAGATCAATAGTTGCCTAAGATTGGAGGTGGGAGTTCAAATTAATTGTAAACCAGCAGAGGAGAATTTCTGGAGGTGGTAAGAACATCTAAAACTGGGTTGCAGCAATGATTACACAACCCTATAAATTTACTAAAATCTTTGAAATGTACATTTATAATATGTGAATTTTATGGCATATGAATTATATTTCAATATAGCTTTTTTTTTAAAAATCATTCTAAGAAGATGCTGAGTTTTAAAATCAGTAACATTGTAAATGAATAAATTCAGTGGATTTACAGTATATATACAGCTGCAAAACAACTCCTAGCCCTCTTCTTTCAACCAGATTGCTGTTCATAAACCACACCATTTTCTCCAGTCTGGGAGTTTCCCAGTTTCCAAACAAGAGTAGGGCATCCCAGGTAAAGGCAACAGCATTTGGTCTTTAAAAAGCCTATACCTTTCAGGAACTCTATGTAATTCAGCATGTCTGAATTAAAGGATTCAAGCTGGGAAGAAGGAGAGGGAAACCATAAATAAGCTGTGGACTGTCTATACCCACAGTTCCTGGAGAGCCTTGAACACTGGGTTGAGGAGCTTTGACTTTATCCCAGGGGCAGTAGGGATCCAGTGAATTCATTTTTGACTGAAGACTGACACGTTCAGATTTGCGGATTAGGAAAAGCTCTCTGGAAATTTCTATAGAAGATAGATTAGAGGAGAGTAGCCTGGGAGCTCCTATTATGTTCTAGGCACCATACCAGCCTCTGGAGATAGAACCGTGAACTAGACAAACAAAAGTCCTGGCTCTCATGGAGACAGCGAGCGAGAACAAACAATAAACACATAAGAAAAATAAAAATAATTTCCAAGAGCAATAGATGTTATGAAGAAAGTAAAATAGGGTAAAGAAAGAGTAACTGGTGGGGTTTCTTTGGCTAGGTAGATCAGGGAACACCTACCTGAGGAGGTGACATCTCATCTGAGACCTGAATGAAACAATGGACCCAGTCATGAGAAAATCTGGGGACAAAATGTTCCAAGCAAGAAAGAAAAACTAAAGCAAAAACTCTGAAGCAGGAACCAAATTGGAGTGTGATGAGTTTGGTCTGTTTGAAGAGTCAGTGCTCTAGAGGTAATAAGGCCTGATCTAGGGCAAGGGAAATAGGGCTTCAAGGAGGAGATGAATACAAGAAATATTAAGAAGGTAACATTGCCAAGATAAATAGCTCAAAATGATAGAATGGAACCTAAGGCAAATGTAATTAAATGACTCAGTCTGGTAGTAGGATACCTGGCAGAGTGAGTGATCACCCGTCCAGTGGCCATGACAGTAAGTCTTCCTAGTCTTGGAGTTCAGTTATTTTTTTTTGAGGGCAGTGTCACTGGCCCTCATATGTGGGACCCGAACCGGGACTACTGGCTTCTCAAGCCAGCGTTTAACCACCACGCCACTCAGCTGGCCCAGTGATTTCTTTCAAAAGAACCAAAAATATCTCAAGCTTTCTAGAGGCAAACTAGATATATTTCATTCAACGGTGAGTATTGATTACTTGCTATGTGTCAAGGACTGTTCTGTGTTAGAGATACAGCAGTGACAAAACAAACGCCCCTGCCTTCATGGACTTATGTTGTACTAGGAAGAGACTAAAAAAATAAATAAAGCTGAAATTTAAAAAAAAATAAAGGAGAATAAGGAATAGAGATTGTGGGGAACAGAGCATGTATTACTTTAGACAGTGGTTGGTCAGGGAAGGTCATGCACATGTGACAATTGGGTAACTAGAAAAATCAACCATCTGGTTTTCCCAGCACTGCCTTGGTTTTAGTTACCCTAAGAATGGAAGGAGGTATGGGAGTGCCCATGCAATTTTCTGAGAAAAAAATGTTGTCCAGACAAAAGGAATTGCCTCATTCCGCCTGATACATTTTTGCTCTTCCACCACAGTAGGGGGAAAGTGTCCTTTCCCTCATAGCACTTCCACCTACACAGCCAAAAGGGAAGGAAACTGGAAGGAATGAATGGGTCTGGAAACACTGAGAAAGGCAAGTGGAACCTGAGCTCAGTGCAATGTGTTTGTGCTCTCTTTTCTTACACAGGTGCTAGAATAACTCAGAACTGAATAAATGCATAGCAAAACTAAGGTGTGTTCATACATTTAATGTTCAACATATCTAAAGATAGTTACTCAATGCAATGTTGAAATAAATTCTTAACTGGCATCTTTGTGGCATAAAATTGCACCCAGAGACCTATGCCCTCCCTTTGCTATGCCCTTGCATGAATTCCAGGGTCAGGAATGTGGAACTTACTCTGTTGGCAGATTATGATGGCAAAGGATGGCTTTCAAGGGAATCAGATTGTATTGTAGGGGAAAGAAGGAGGTTAAGGCTCAAAAAAGACAAATCAACTAGGAACCCCTCGAGAGGGAGCTCTCATCAGATATCCTGCATTACTGGATCTAACTAAAGGCAAATCTGGAAGCCAGTTCCATGTCAGCTTGAGGCCCAGGTCACTGAAATGATGGGTGCTAGAGCAGAGACTCCACAGACAGAGCAAACCTACCAAGTTTAAGTTGAATAGGTATCTCCTTCCCCCAGCCTGACTCAGTGCCTCCCTACTCTCTCATCCTGTAAGTCAATTTCCATCTTGGAAAGAAAATTGGAAAACTCATTTACAAGAAGGCTGAAAACTCTTAACAGAGTTTATCTTACTGGGGGATTTGTCTCTTAACCAGCCTTACCCCAAAGTAGTGTCTCTGACAAACGGTGATATTTCAGGCATCCAGAGAAAAGGGCAATAAGGAAGGTTTTCTTTTTGGTTGGAAGGAAGGCACAGAACTTCTTGCCAACCCACTCAAATTAGTCCATATCTTACTCAAACTGACATAGAGGGAAATCATAGTCAGTTTCCAGAATGAGTTTTCCATCTATGGAGCTGTCTAAAATGTTGCTTATTCGTTGACAGGTACCTTGGGGAAGAATAGAAGTCAGTCTTCCTTTGCGTGGACAATTGGTTTTAGATGAATTCCAAGGCCTTTTCCACTCCTGAGATGGGATCTAATGATTTTAGCAATGAGTCTTTCCTCCTGGCTCCCTTGAAAATAAATTTGGAAGCTCTACTCTTGGTTTTGATGGACCTGGCCCAAGTTTTGAGTGGCTACTCCCACTAGGCTTTACACTACTTGGGATCTGGATTCAGCTTATTTCAGCATATTTTACCTTTCCAACCTCTAAGACCTAGAGGGTATTATGTTTAGTGAAAAAAGTCAGACAGAGAAAAAAAATACTATAAGATTTCACTTATATGTAGAATCTAAAAAACAAAATAAACAAACAAAACAGAAACAGACTCATAGATACAGACAACCAACTGATGGTTGACAGATGGGAGAGGGGGTTAGGGAACTGAATGAAACAGGTGAAAGGGATTAAGAAGCACAGATCAGCAGTTACAACACAGTCACAGAAATGTAAAGTATAGCATAGGGAATACAGTCAATAATATTATAATAATTATGTATGGTCCCAGATGGGTACTAGGTTTATTGGGGTGATCACTTTGTAAGTTATATAAATTTCTAATTGATATGTTGTATACCTGAAACTACTATAATACAGTACATCACTATAATTTAAAAATAAAATTTTAAATATATTAAATAAATAAACTATGATTAATATACTAAGGGTTCAAACTGATAGTGTACACAGAATGCAAGAACAGATAGGCAATGTAAGCAAAGAGATGAAAATTTGAAGAAAAAATTAAAATGATATGCTAAAGATTTACAAAAAAAACTGTAAGAGAATGCAAGAATGCCTTTAATGGGCTCATTAGTAGACTGCACACTGCTGAGGAAAGAATCTCTGAGTGTGAGAATATCTACATAGAAACCCCAAAAGCAGAAAAGCAAAGAGAAGACTGAAAAATGGAACAGAATATCCAATAGCTGTGCAACAACTACAAAATATATAACATACACATACTAGGAATACCAGAAGGAGAAAAGAGACAGGAAGAAAAGAAATAATTGAAGCAGTAATGACTGAGAAGTTCCCCAAATTAGTGTCAGACACCAAACCACAAATGGAGGAAACTCAGAGAACACTAAACAGGATTTAAAAAAAGAATTACACCTATGCATATAATATTCAAACTGAAAAAAAATAAAGGAAAAACACCTAACCTATAGAGGAATGAATTAAAGAATTACAGGGCCGGCCGAATGGCGCGGTGGTTAAGCGCTGGCTTGGGAAGCCAGCGGCCCCGTTTCAGGTCCCACATATGAGGGCCAGTGACACTGCCCTCAAAAAAAATAAATTAAAATTAAAAAAAAAATCTACCTTGTTTTTAGGACCCGCCGAATGGCACAGTAGTTAAACGCTGGCTTGGGAAGCCAGCAGCCCCGGTTCGAGTCCCACATATGAGGGCCAGTGACACTGCCCTCAAAAAAAAAAAGAATTACATGGGACTGCTCCTCAGAAACTGTGCAAGCAAAAAGGGAGTGGGGTGAAATAAAGTACTGAAGATTAAAAAAAACAACCTAGAATTGTGTGCTCTATGAAATCATCCTTCAAAAGTCAACGAGAGGATTCTGGTTAAGATGGAGAAGTAGAGAAATGCTGTGCTTGCTCCTCTAATGACCGCATCAAAATTACAATTAAACTACAGAACAACCATCGTTGAGAATTGCCTGAAGTCTAACTGAATTGAAGTCCTATAACTAAGGATATTCAGAAGTCATGCGAAGACTGGTAGGAGGGGTGGAGACACAGAAAGGGCTGGTTCCACACACAGGTGTGGCAGTTAATAATTGAGAGAAATATCTCAGCTGCAGAGTTCGCTCCCAAGGAACTCGAAGTCTCACCACCACTCCAGGTTCCCCAGCCCAGGGTTCGGTGCCAGGAAGAGAAGTCCCCACTACTTCCAGCTGTGAAAAAAGGTGGAGATTGTGGCTGAGAGAGACAGAGGACTGTGGGAGACTCCTGCATTCCAGGCACTCCTCTTAAACGGCCTGCACATGGATTTACTTGCTGATGGACTCACTCTCTCTCAGCTCCAGCTCAAAAGGCACCAGGGACATATGGGAAGGAATTGAATTGTCTGGCTTCAGGGAGGGTGCTGGAAGGGAAGCTTTCTAGCAGACAGAGTGCTGGCAGTAGCCACTCTTCCTTTATTGAGCCCTCCCCTGACCCAACATGCAGACATAGGCAGATGCCATATATTAGTCTCCATAAACCAAGCTAACACTGGTCCTCTCTCCCTGGTTATTCCCTGAAATCCTGCCCCACCCAAATAGATGGCCAACCCAAGCCACTTTCACTGGATTTTTCCATACAAACGGACTGTCTTGGCTCATGCTTCAGAGTTTCTTAAAACCTCTCAAGGATTCAGAAACCCCAAACAAACAGCATCTTGCCTCAGCATGCCACGTATCTCTTGCTAAGCAGTGCTGAGCTCAGCACTAGCAGCAGGAGGCCTCAGTTCACAGCTTAGCCTCTCTTAGGCAGCAACAAGCCAAGGACAAATGGCAACCATCTGCATATCACTTTGTAGCTCTTACTAAGAGGCACAGGGCTGGGCACAGGCAGCATCTGACCTTGGCCTGCAACACAGGCCCTCCCAAGAGGCTCCAGAAGCAACACACCCGGTGGCTAGCTTCAGACCACACCAGAGCACCACCTAACCATCTCCACAAATGAAACTCCCCAAGGACAGACTCAGCAGGCACCAGAACCTCACTAAAGCAAATCCTATATTGTAGGGTCAATCCCATCACAACAGCTTCTCCACTATAGGTCACAACCAGTCCTCACAACCAATAAGCCTCTCACTGACATGCAAACAGCAATCAAGACTCAACTATAACAGGAGGGCACACACAACCCACACAAGTGACCTTCCTAGAGCACCTGGCTCAAGGGATGAGGAAGAGAGTGCCACTGGGCCCCATAGGACACCGAATACAGAATGCCACTCTACTAAGACCAGAAGACATAGCAGCCCTACTCAATATATAGAAACAAACACATGGAGGCAGACAAAATGGGGAGACAAAGAAACATATTCAAAATAAAATAAAAAACAGAACAAACTCCAGAAAAAGAACTAAAAATAATGGAGACAAGTAATCTACCTGATGCAGAGTTCAAAACAAGGGTGATAAGGATGCTCAATGATCTCAGTGAAAATTTCAACAAAGAGATATGTAACATAAAAATGGAGAGAGAAAACATAAAAAACAACCAGTCAAAATGAAGACTACAATAACTGAAATAAAGAAGACATTACAAGGAATCAACAGTAAATTAGATGAAGCACAGGATGAATCAGTGATTTGAAAGACAAAGTAGCAGAAAAAACTCAACCAGAACAGCAAAAAGCAAAAAGAATCCCCCAAAATAAAAATAGTGTAAGGGGCCTCTGGGACAACATCAAGCATACCAACATTTGCACCATAGGAGTACTAGGAGAAAAAGAAAGTGAACAAAGAATTTAAAATATATTTGAAGAAATAATGTCAGAAAATTTCTCTAACTTGGCCCAGGAGATAGACACATAAGTCCAGGAAGTCAGAGGGTCCCAAACAAGATGAACCCAAACAGGCCCACACCAAGACACATCATAATTAAAATGCCAAAGGCTAAAGACAAAGAGAGAATCTTAAAAGCAACTAGAGAATTGCAGTTAGTTACCTACAAGGGAGCTCTCATAAGACTGTCAGATCATTTATCAACAGAGATTTTCCAGGTCACAAGGGATTGATATAAAACACTCAAAGTGATAAAAAGCTAGGACCTACAGGCAAGATTACTCAACCAAGCAAGGCTATCATTTAGAAAAGAAGACAAGAAAAAGTTGAAGTTCATCACCACCAAACCAGTATTACAAGGAATCTGAGGAACTTCTTTAAGATGAAGAAAAAAAGGTCAAAAATATGAATCATATAATGGGAATAACTACATATCTATCAACAATCACTTTCAATGTAAATGGTTTAGATGCACCAATCAAAAAATAGGGTGGTTGGTCAGCAGAAAGAGTGCCCAAAGACACTCACTGAGCCCTCCGGGTGCACAGCCTGACTTGGGACAGGTGAAAGCAAAAACGGCAGTAACTTTGTAAAAACTACCAATCACACCTCATGACACTCAACTACAATAGACCTGCAGTGCCAGGATCACTCTAGGCGTCACGTGGCCGACTCTGTTCCCACAAGACGCAGAGGAATTTTTGTACAGCAGAGGACAACCTGGAGAGAGCTAGGTGGACTTTAGCCAAGACTGGCACTGTTTTTTTCTTTTTTCTTTTCCCTTTATTGGTTACTTGTTTTGGTTGTTTTTGGTTTTTATTTCTATTTCATTATTATCATTTCTTTAGCTTTTAATATAAGCATCTATATAAGGGTGTATATTGGTGAATATATGTCCATATATATGGGTGTTTTTTTTGTTTGTTTGTTTTGTTTTTCTATCTTTCCCACTCTCACTCTCTCCCTTCTTTTCTTCATTCTTTTCACTGCTCTACTTTTCCTCCTTTCCTTTTTTTCTCCAAAGTTTTTGTTCGTTTGTTTTTTTGGTATTGCTATTTGGTTTCTCATGTTTATTCTATTTTGTATTTTATGGTATTTTATTTTGTTTTCTATTTTGTTCTTTTTTTGTGGTTGTTATCTTGTTTTTCTTTGTTTTCTTCTTTTGTATGTTTGATATTTCTGTACAAGTTGACTGTAGGTTGTTGGTTGTTTTTGTTTTTTTTCATGTGAGAGAATCTGATTTCCTGTAGTGGCTGTGGTGGTTGTACTTGTTGATCTGCTTTGCTCTAAAATCGCTCTGCAGCTAGGCCCACCAAAGAGATACAAGAATCATCATACATACACAGAGGCCAACTTTAGATAAAAGCAGAGCATTTCCAAATTTGACATACAAGAGTCACACCCAAAGAGAAGTCGCTACAGGCACAAGAGCCCAAAGAGGCCAAACCTCATCGAAGGGGTCAACCCTCACACAGCAGCTCATAAACTGTGGACACCGCTATTCCTCACAGCTAATCAGCCTGGGAGTCAATCCCACTTACTGACAAGCCAAAAGTAATCAAAGCTCAACTTCAACAGGAGAAGACACACAACACAAGGAACACCTCAGGTATACACACACAAGAGAATAGGGAGACTGAGTAATTCAAACATAAAGGACACACTCCATATAAGTTCACCCACAAAAGACTGAGAGACCTAGGGGTTTATCTGTTATATCGAAGCAAGCACAAAGAGTAAGCCAGAATGGGAATACAAAGAAGCACAACACAAATAAAAGAACAGAAGAAACCTCCTGAATCAGGGGAACTAGAGGAAATACAGCTAAACAACTTATCAAAAACAGAGTTCAGAACACTGATTATTAGAATGTTCAAGGAAATAAATGAGAATATAAAGAAGAATAGAAAAATCAGGAAAAGCAACCAGATAGAACGAAAGAACACAATTACTGAATTAAATAACAAACTCGATAGAATTACTAGCAGCTTAGATGAAGCAGAGGATCGAATCAGTGACTTAGAAGAAAAGATAGCAGAGATCATCCAAGCAGAGCAACAAAAAGAAAAAAGAATGAAAAACATTGAAAACAGTTTAAGAGAGCTGGGTGACAACATCAAATACAACAACCTGTATATCATTGGAATACCAGAAGAAGAGAGGGAGCAAAGGATTGAGAACATATTTGAAGTAATAATGTCTGAAAATTTCCCTAACCTGGCAAAGGACATTGAAACACAAGCCCAGGAAGTGCAGAGAGTTCCAACCAAGATGATTCCAAACAGGCCCACAGCAAGGCACATTACAGTGAAAATGGCAAGGGTTAAGGAAAAAGACAGAATCCTAAAAGCAGCAAAGGAAAGGCTGCAAGTTACTTACAAGGGCAGCCCCATCAGATTATCAGCCTACTTTTCTACAGAAACTTTGCAGGCCAGAAGGGAGTGGCAGGAGGTTTTCAAAGTGATGAAAAACAAAGGCCTACAACCCAGATTGCTTTATCCAGCAATGTTAACATTTAAAATTGAAGGAGAGATAAAGAGCTTCCCAGAAAAGAATAAGCTAAGGGAATTCATTACCACCAAGTCAGCATTGCAGGAAATGTTAAAAGGGCTTCTTTAAGCAGAAGAGAAAAACAATCTAACTAAGGAAGTCTAGGAACACAAATAACAAAATGGCAATAACTGCACACCTATCAATAATCACATTAAATGTAAATGAATTAAATGCTCCAATCAAAAGACATAGGGTGGCTGAATGAATAACAAAACAAGACCCCTGCATATGCTGTATACAAGAGACTCACCTCAGATCAAAAGACATATACAGGATGAAAGTAAAGAGATGGAGTAAAATATTTCATGCAAATGGAACTGAGAAAAAAGCTGGAGTAGCGATACATATATCAGATAAAATGGACTTTAAACTGAAGATATAATACAGAACAAAGAAGGACACTTCATAATAATAAAGGGATGGATCCAACAAGAGGACATAACCCTAGAAAACTTCTATGCACCTAACATAGGAGCTCCTGAATATGAAAAACAGATACAGACAGACATAAAGACAGAGATCAACAGTAATACTATCATAGTAGGGGACTTCAACACGCCACTGTCACCAATGGACAGACTCTCCAGACAGAAAATCAATGTGGAAACAGCGACCTTAAATGACACATTAGACCAGCTGGATTTAACTGATATTTTCAGAACATTTCACCCCAAAGCTACAGAATGCACATTCTTCTAAAGGGCACATAGAACATTTTCCATGACAGACCACATGTTAGGACACAAAACAAGTCTCAATAAATTTAAGAAGACTGAAATCATTTCAAGCATCTTCTCTGACCACAATGCTATGAAACTAGAAATCAATGATAAAAAGAACACGGAAAGCTGACAAATACATGGAGGCTAAATAACATGCTACTAAATAGCGAGATGGTCACACATGAGATCAAGGAGGAACTCAAAAGATACCTCGAGACAAATGAAAATGAAAACACCATGACCCCAAATCTCTGGGATGCAACGAAAGCAGTCCTAAGAGGGAAGTTCATAGTGGTGCAGGCCTACCTAAAGAAGGAAGAAAAATCTCAAATCAACAGGTTATCCTTACATCTCAGGGAACTGGAAAAAGAACAGCAAAAGAAGCCCAACAGGAGTACAAGGAAGGAGATAATAAAGATCAGAGCGGAAATAAACGATATAGAGAACAGAAAAACAATACGAAGATCAAAGAAACCAAGAGCTGGTTTTTTGAGAAGATAAACAAAATTGACAAAACTCTAGCCAGGCTAATCAAAAAAAAAAAAAAAAGAGAGAGAGAGAGAGAGGACTCAAATTAGTAAAATCAGGAATGAAAGAAGTGAAGTGACTACAGACACCTCAGAAATACAGAAAAAATTTAAGAAATTACTATGAGCAACTATATGCCACCAAAATTTGACAATCTGGAAGAAATGGATAATTTTCTAGAAGTGTACAACCTTCCAAAGCTAACTCGAGAAGAAACGGAATATCTAAATAGACTGATTACTACCAAGGAAATTGAATCAGTAATCAACAAGCTCCCAACAAACAAAAGCCCTGGACCAGATGGCTTCACAAGTGAATTTTATCAAACATTTAAAAAAGAACTATCACCAATTTTTCTCAAACTATTCCAAAAACCCAGAAGGAGGGAAGCCTCCCAAATTCTTTCTAGGAAGCCACTATCACCCTGATTCCAAAACCAGATAAAGACAGCACAAAAAAGGAAAACTACAGGCCAATATCCCTGATGAATATAGATGCAAAAATTCTCAATAAAATATTAGCAAACAGGGCCAGCCTAGTGGCCCGGTGGTTGTGCGCTGGCTTGGGAAACCAGCGGCCCCAGTTCGGGTCCCACATATGAGGGCCAGTGACACAGCCCTCAAAAAAAAAAAAAAAAAAAAAAAATATATATAAATATATATATATATATATATATAGAAGCAAACAGAATTCAGGAATGTATTAAGAAGGTCATACATCATGATCAAGTGGGTTTCATCCTTAGTATGCAAGGCTGGTACAACATCTGTAAATCAATTAATGTGATACACCACATTAACAAAATGTAGAATAAAAATCACATGGACATATCAATAGATGCAGAAAAAGCATTTGACAAAATCCAGCAGCCATTTATGATAAAAACACTTAGTAAAGTGGGAATAGAGGGATCATATCTCAACATAATAAAGGCCATATATGATAAACCTACAGCTAACATCATACTCAGTGGGGAAAAACTAAAACCATTCCCCTTAAGATCAGGAACAAGACAAGGCTGTCCACTTTCTCCACTTTTATTCAACACAGTTCTGCAAGTTCTAGCCACAGAAATCAGACAAGAAAAAGAAGTAAACAACATTCAAATTGGCAAGGAGGAAGTAAAATTGTCATTATATGCAGATGACATGATACAATACAGAGAACCCCAAAACTCCATAAAAAAACTATTGGAGGGCTGGCCGAGTGGCACAGTGGTTAAAAGCTGGCTTGGGACACTAGGGGCCCTGGTTCGGATCCCACATATGAGGTCCAGTGACACTGCCCTCTACAGCTAACAACAGCTCCACCTGGAGCTGGGCTGCATGAGCCCCGGCGACGGTGTAGGCTGCAGCCCCTGCTGCAGTGGGTTGCCATGGGCTATGGTGAGTGGCCAGCAGCCAGCGTGAGCAGCCGGCAGCCAGCGTGAGCTGCCAATAGCCGCTGTGAGCAGCCATCCAGAGGCTGGCGACCGATCTGCCTCATCCAGGAAGGGCACAATAATGATACCAACATGGGCTAGTGAAGCAACATCCTCCACTACTAGACTGAAAAACAGAAGGACAGCAACTTGTCTGTTCCCCTTCCCTGATTCCCCAATGCTGTGCCCCTCCCCCAATTCCCCAATAAAATCTTTAAAAAAAATCCCATTTACAATCTTTTCAAGAAATATAAAATACCTAGGAATAAACCTAACCAAAGAAATAAAAGATCTGTACTCTGAAAATTATAAGACACTGAAGAAAGAAATAGAAGATACAAATAAATGGAAACATCTACCATGCTCATGGATAGGAAGAATTAATATAGTTGAAATGTCCATAGTGCCTAAAGCAATATACAAATTCAATGCAATTCCTATCAGACTACCAAGGGCATTTTTCACAGAAATATAAAATATAATCCTAAAATTTATATGGAACCATAAAAGACCCTGAATAGCCTCGGTAATCCTGAGAAATAAGAGCAAAGTCGGGGGTATCATGCTACCAGACATCAAAACATACTAAAAGGTCATGGATGGAGTAGAGGCTTGATCACTGCACTGTATACCTGAAATTGATGTTGTATAATATTGTATGCCAACTGTAATTGAATATATAGACAGTCACAGGATGTGGATTATATGGTGGAAGGGAGTCAAAGGAATTGTAATAGATAGTATGATATGGGGGGGAGGAATGGGAGAGGAGAATTGGGGGAGGGGGTTTGTCACTATGAGGGGTAAAAAGTATAACTATTGCACTTTGTTGTACACCTGAAGCTAATTAAATATATATATAAATAAATAATTAAAAAAACATACTACAAGGCTACAGTAATCAAAACAATATGGTACTGGGTCGGCCGAGTGGCTCAGTTGGTTAAGAGCTCGCTCAAGAGTGCGAGCTGAGCTCTGAGCAATAGCGGTTTGATGCCAGCCCGAGCTGAGTTGCCATTGAGCTGCCAACAGGTGGCAGGATGGCTCAGATAAAAACAACAACAACAACAACAAAGAAACAAACAAACAAACAAAAACCAATATGGTACTGGTATAAAAACAGGCACATAAAAACTGGATCAGTGGAACAGAATAGAGAGCCCAGAAATAAATCTATGCATATACACACAGTTAATCTATGACAATGGAAGCAAGAATTTACACTGGGGTAAAGATAGTCGATTTAATAAATGGTGCTGGGAAAATTGGACTGACACATGCAAGAAAATGAAACTGGATCACCTCCTTACCCCATATACAAGAACAAATTCAAAATTGATTAAAGACTTAAATGTAAGACCTGAAACCATAAAACTCCTAGAAGAAAATACAGGGAGTAAATTTGCAGACATTACCTGAACAATATTTTGATTGATACATCCCCGCTGGAAAGGGAAGTAAAAGGAAAAATGAACATATGGGATTTTACTTAAAAATTTTTTCACAACAAAGGAAATCATCAATAAAACAAAAAGGAAGCCTACTGAATGGGAGAATATATTTGACAACGATATATCTGAAAAGGGTTTAATATTCAAAATTTATAAAACACTTCTGCAACTCAACACCAAAAAAACAAACAACCCAATTAAAAAATGGGCAGAGAATACAAAGAGACATTTCTCTAAAGAAGACTTACAGATGGCCAACAGGCATATGAAAAAATGTTCAACCTCACTGATCATTAGGGAAATGCAAATTAAAACCACAATGAGATACCACCTCACTCCAGTCAGAATGGCTATCATCAATAAGTCAACAAACAACAAGTGCTGGCGGGGCTGTGGGGAAAAGGGGACCAAGCTGCACTGTTGGTGGGATTGCAGATTGGTGCAGCCCCTATGGAAGTCAGTATGGAGATATCTCAAAAAACTGGAAATGGAACTGCCTTATGACCCAGCAATTCCACTCCTAGGTATTTATCCTGGAAAACCCAAGACACTAACTCAA
Source organism: Aselliscus stoliczkanus (assembly GCA_033961575.1). Lineage (NCBI taxonomy): Eukaryota > Metazoa > Chordata > Mammalia > Chiroptera > Hipposideridae > Aselliscus > Aselliscus stoliczkanus. Next base: position 122,595,744 of record CM066737.1, on the reverse strand, counting down.
AAAAATATATGCACCCCTATGTCCATTGCTGCGCTATTTACAATAGCCAAGGCTTGGAAAAAATTGAAATGCCCAGTGGTAGACGACTGGATTAAGAAACTGTGGTACATTTACACAATGGAATATTACGCAGCTATAAAGAAGAAAGAAATCGTACCATTTGCAACAATATCGATGGATCTAGAGAACATTATTCTAAGTGAAATAAGTCAGTCAGAGAAAGACAAATACCATATGATCCCACTTATCTAAAGAACTGAATAAATGAGCGATATAAACAGAAATAGTCTTAGAGACACAAAGGAAAAACTGATGAGGACTAGATGGGATGGGGATGGAAATGAGGGAGAAGGGGAAGGGACGAGGCAACATAAACTGGTAATACAATATTACCCAGGGATAGAAGAGACAGTTTAGGGAATATAATCAATAATGTTGTAAATATTTTTTAGGGGACCAGATGGACTCATGTCTTGTTAGGGAGACCACTTCATGGACGGTTTAGTGGCCTGACTACAGCACTGTACATCTGAAGCTGCCACTGAATAATATTAGATGTTAACTATAATTTAACACATATATATTCATGGGATGTGGAATATAGTGGGGGGATGGAGTCAATGGAATTGTAATAGATATGTATGATATTGGGGGTGGGGGGCAGTGAAGGGGAAAGGGGAGTCACTTTGTAAGGGGTGAAAAGGATAACTATTGCATTGTTTTGTACATCTGTAACAAATAATAATAAAAAATAGGGTAGCTGAATGGATAAGAAAACAAGGCCCTTACATATGCTGTCTACAAGAGGCTCACTTCAGATCGAAAGACACACCCAAACTGAAAGTAAAGAGATGGGAAAAAGATTATTTCGTGAAAATGGAAATAAACAACAAAAAATCTGGAGTACCAATATTTATACCAGACAAAACAGACTTTAAAACAAAGACTATAACAAGAGACAAAATAGGACCCGATAATCCCACTTCACAGTACTTATCTGAAAAAACCCGGTATGCTACTTTGAGAGGTCATGTCCATCCATATGTTCATGGCAGCATAGTTTAGAATGGCCAAGATGTGGAGCTATCCTAGCTGTCTCTCAATAGATGAGTGGATAAAGAGTAGTTGATACATATATATAATGGAATATTGTTTGGCCAGGGACGATAATGGGTTCTTGCCATTTGTGGTGGCAGGATGGACCTGGAGGGTATTGTGGTGAGTGGAGTATGTCAGACAGAGAAAGAAAGATGCAATGTGATTTTGCTTATATTGGAATCTAAAGAACAAAATGAAGAAGCAAACAAAACAGAAACAAACTCATAGATCCAGAGAAAATTTTTATGGTTGCCAGATGGGAGGGGGTTTGGGAGTGGGTGAAAAAGGGGAAGGGATTAATAAGTACAAATTGGTTGTTACACCGTATTCATAGGGATGTAGGGTATAGCATAAGTTATATAGTCAATAATAGTGCAATAACTATGTATGGCGTCATTGGGGTAGCAAGACTTTAAAACAAGAGACAAAGAAGGACCCAGTAATCCCACTTCTTGATATTTAATCTTAAGAAACTCTAAACATTACTTCGGCAGGACAGGTGCATTTATATGTTCATTCAAGCGCTATTTGCAATAGCCAAGATATGGAGGCAACCTGTGTGTCCATCAAAGGATGAATGGATAAAGAAGAAGTGGTACATATATACAACGGAATATTACTCTACCCAGCGAGGCAATCAATTAGAAAAGAAGAAGTTGGCCGGCTGAGTGGATCGGTTGGTTAAGAGCTTGCTCAAGAGTGCGAGCTTTGCTCTGGGCAGCAGCAGTTCGATGCCCAACCCTACCTGAGCTGCCAACAGGTGGCAGGATGGCTCAGCTAAACAAAAATAAAAAAAGAAAGAAAGAAAGAAAGAAAGAAAGAAAGAAAGAAAGAAAGAAAGAAAGAAAGAAAGAAAGAAAGAAAGAAAGAAAGAAAAAGAAGTGATAAAGAGCTTTCCAGACAAGAAAAAGTTAAAGGAATTCATCACAAACCAGTATTGCAAGGAAACTTAGAGGAGCTTCTTTAAGTTGAATAAAATCTTCCCATCTGCAACAACATGGATAGACCTAGAGTGTACTATGACGAGTAGAATAAGTCCGACAAAGACAAATGCCACATGATTTCACTTATACAAGATTGGACAATATGATTTCATGTATATGTGGAATATAAAGAACAAAATAAAGGGCCAACCGAGGGGCTCAGTTGGTTAAGAGCTCGCTCAAGAGTGAGAGCTGAGCTCTGAGCAACAGCAGTTCGATGCCCAGCCCGAGCTGAGCTGCCACTGAGGTGCCAACAGGTAGCAGGATGGCTCAGCTAAAAAAATAAAAAATAATGTGCCGGCCGAGTTGCGCAGTGGTTAAGCGCTGGCCTGGGAAGCCAGCGGCCCTGGTTCAGTTCCCACATATGAGGGCTGCCCTCAAAAAAAAAAATAAATAAATAAATAAAATAAAATAAAATAAAATAAAGAAAGAAATAAGCCAAACAGAAACAAACTACAAACTCATAGGTACAGAGACCATTTTGATGGTTGCTAAATGGGAGGGCAGTTGGGGGGATGGGTGAAAATAGGAAGGGATTAAGAGGTCCAAATTGGTAATTATAAAATAGTCATGGGGATGTAAAATATATCATAGGGAATACAATCAATAATGTTATAATAACAATGCATGCTGTCAGATAGAAACTAGATTTATCTGGGTGATCACTTAGTAAGCTATATAAATGTCTAATCACTATGTTGTATAGCTGAAACTACTATAATATTGAATAGCAACTGTTACTGAAAAATTTAAAAATACTTTTAAAAAAATGATACCATTTACGATAATTGTTCAAAAAAGAAGTAGGTATAAAGCTAGCAAAACGTATATATTGTATACGCTGAAAATTGCAAAATACCGATGAAAACAATGAAACTTAATTAAATGGAGAGATATGTGGCATTCATGGACTGGAATAAAATATAATTTAGAAGTCAATTCTCTCCAAATTGATCTATAGATTTAAGGACATACTAATCAAAATCCCAGGTTGCTTTTTTTTGTGGATAAAATCAAAGTGATCTAAAATTTATTTGAAAAAGCAAAGGAAATAGAATAACTAAAATAATTTTGAAAAAGAATAATAGAATTGGATTAATTACACTACCTGAATTTAAGACATATTATAATGCTACAGTAATCAAACCAGTGTGATATTGACAAAGAATGGACACATCGATCAATGTAACAGAATCAAGAACCCAGAAATAGACACAAGCAAGTACATAGGGACAATTGATGTTTTCCAAAGGGGCAAAAGCAAATGGATAAAAGTTACTTTTTTCAACAAACATTATTGAAACTATTAGACTTCTATATGCAAAAAAATGAACCTGAACCTAAACCTCACACATTATATGAAAATTCAATCAAAATGGGTCATAGATCTAAATCTAAAACTATAAAAGTTTTAGAAGAACACATAAGAAAGAAATCTATATGACCTTGGTTTTGGCACCAAAAATATGCTCCTAAACAATTTCGACTTCATAAAAATTTTCAAATATTTGTTTTGCAAATGAAACTGTTAAGAAAAATAAAAAACCAAACCATAAATTGGTATATAATATTTATAAATCATATATCTGACAAAGAACTTGTAGCCAGAATATACAGAAGAACTCTCAAAATTTTATAAGATAACAAACAATCCAATTAAAATGCAAAAAAAAAAAATAAACAGACACTTCACTAAAGAGGATATAAATATGACAAATAAGCACATGAAAACTGTTAACCATCATTAGATAAGTGCAACTTGAGACTGTAATGACATACCATCACACACCTATAAAAATAGCCAAAATAAAAAACACTAAAGAAAAAAATACTGACAACTCAGAAATGAACTCAAACCATAAACAGGAATAATTTGTGATGACAAAAACATAAAAGATGAGGGGGTAAACACTTGAATTTACAAAGAGGAATGGAGATAAGATACATGCTAAAAAAAAATGACACTATAAATATGAAATTTTCTTTTACATAAACTTAATGGTAACCACACACACACACACACACACACACACACACACAAAATATCCACAACTGAGACACATAACATAAAAAAGAGGAAACAGAGGGGAAAAAATCAAATACAACAAAACTAAAATAACAGACAAAAACACAAATGCACAGAAACAACGGAGACACCAAGCTACCAGAAAACAAAACATAAAATGGCTATAAAAAGTCCCTAAATGTAAATGGTCTAAACTCACCAATAAAAACGCACAGAGTTGAAAATTGGACCAAAAAAACAAACATAACCATGTGCTGCCTTCAAGAGATACATCTCAGCTGCAAGGACAAATATACACTCAAAGTGAAAGGATGGAAAAACAATACTCCAAACAAATGGATCCACAGAAAAGCGGGTATATCCATACATATATCTGATGAAATAGGCTTCAAGAGACAAAAATGGACATTTCATAATAATATAGGGGACAATACAACAAGAAGACATTACACTTATAAATATATATGCTCCCAATTAGGGAGCACCAAACTATATAAAGCAACTACTAACAGAACTAAAGGGAGAAACAGACAGAAACATAAATATCGAAGGTGCCCAAAAAAATGTATACAAGTGGACACTTTGGTCAGCGTTGCTCAAGTAATAATAGTTCGCTGTAATCAGAAGTGTCTGGACGCTGATGGTAACCACTTTGAGCACCTCTTGTAGTTGCAGAAGTCAAACGTGACTTGTACTCATCTTTTGATATCAATATTTATTGAGTATTACAATTTTAATACAGTTTTTTTTCCTAATGTGTATACATGTTTTTGGCACTCTCTGTATAGTAGGGGACCTAAATACCCTCTTAACAGCTATGGGTAGATCATCCAAACAGAAAATCAATTAGGAAATATTGGCCTTAAATGATACATTACACCAAACGGACATAATTGACATTTACAGAGCCTTTCTTCCTAGAACATCAAACTATACATTCTCTTCTAGTGCACATGGAGCATTCTGGAGGATAGGCCATATGTTGGGATGCAAAACTAGCCTAAGAAAATTCAAGAAGATCGAAATCATACTAAGCATATTCTCTGATCACAAGGGTTTGAAATCAAAAATCAACTGCAAATAGAAAGCAGGAAACCACAAATGCATGGAGATTAAACAACATGCCATTAAATTCAATAACCCAAAAGAAATGGACAAGTTCTTAGAAATATATGACCTTCCTAGATTGAATCACGAAGAACTGGAGAATCTTAATAGACCTATCAACAGTAAGGAAATTGAAATAATCAGCCAAAAACCTCACCAAAAGCAAAAGTTCAGGACCAGATGGCTTCACTAGTGAATTCTACCAAACATTTAAAGATAATTTAATACTTGTACTCCCCAAACTTTTCCAAAAATTTGAAAAAGAGGAAATACTCATTTTATAACTCACTTTATGAGGACAACATTACCCTGATAACAAAACCTGGTAAAGATAACTCAAAAAAAAAACACACCTACAGACCAATATTTCTGATGAATACAGAGGCAAAAATCCTTTAAAAATATTAACAAATCTAATACAATAATAAATTAAAAAGATTATACGGCATGATCAAGTGGGGTTCATTCCAGGGGCTCAAGGAGTTTCAACATATGCAAATCGATCAATGAGATACACCACATAAAGAAAATAAAGAATAAAAATCATGTGATCATTCAATAGATGCAGAAAAGGTATTTAATAAGATACAACATTTATGATTAAAACACTTGATAAAGGGTTGTAGAAGGAAAGTACCTCAACATAAAAAAGGCCATATATGACAAACCCTCAACTAATATCATACTTAATGGTAAAAAAGTGAAAGCTTTTCTTCTAAGATCAGGAACGAGCCAGGGATACCTCCTGTCACTACTTTTAATTCAACATAGTACTGGAAGTCCTAGTCAGAGCAATCAGGCAAGAGAAAGAAATAAAAGGCATAGAATTGGAAATGACGTTAAATTGGCACTTTTTGCAGATGACATGATTTTTTTTTAATATAGAAAGCCCTAAAGACTCCACCAGAAAGCTATTAAAAATAATAAACAATGTGGAGTACAGCATAGGGAATAGAGTCAATGGAATTGTAACAGCAATATACGATGTCAGAGGGGTAGTAGATGGGGGAGGGGGGTTATCACTTTGTGAGAGGTGTAAATGTCTAACTATTACATTGTTTTGTACAACTGAAACTAATAAAAAGAAAAAAGAGATAATGAATAAATACAGTAAAGTTGCAGGACATAAAATCAATGTACAAAAATCCATCGCATTCCTGTATACTAACAACAAAATTTCAGGGGGAAAAAATGAAAAACATCCTCATGTAATTGCCACAAAAGGAATAAAATACCCAGGAATGAACATAACAAAGGTTGTGAAGGATATATTCACTGAAAACTACAAGACATTTTTTTTAAACGATTCTAACTTTCCTTTCTTTTTTTTTTTTTAAAGATTTTATTGGGGAATTGGGGAAGGGGAACAGCCAACTTGTTTTCCTTCAATCTTAGTTCTGGATGGTGCAGCTAGCTCAGCTCCAAGTCTGGTAGCCATCCAGCCGACAGTCAGCAGCTCATGGCCACTCAGCTCAAGGTGCCGTGTTCATTCTTAGTTGCGGGTGGGCGTGGCCCACCATCCCATGAGGGAGTCGAACCGGCAACCTTGTTGTTAGGAGCACGTGCTCTCACCAGCTGAGCCATTCTGCCACCTGTTGGCAGCTCAGCAGCAGCTCAGCTTGGGTGCAGCTCACTGGCCCATGTGGGAATGGAACCAGTGATCTTGTTTCTCAGAGCTTGCACTCAACCAACTGAGACACTTGACCAGTCCCTACAAGACATTTTTAAAAGAAATTGAAGAAGACACATAGAAATAGAACGATACTCTGTATTTATGGATTGGAAGAATCAACATAGTTAAAATGGACATATTACTCAAAGCAATATACAGATTGAATGCAATCCCCATCAAAATCCCAATGGCATTTTTTTAAGAAACAGAACAAAAAAATCATGAGGTTTGTATGGAATCACAAAAGACCCTGAATAGCAATTCTGAGAAAAAGAAACAAGGCAGAGGTATCACACTCCAGACTTCAATTTGTACTACAAAGTGATAATAACCAAAACAGCATGGTATTGACATAAACACACACACACACACACACACACACACACACATACACACACACCCCCCCCAATGAAACAGAACGAGAACTCTGAAGCTCTTGTAATTTTTAAAATACTAACTGTGAATACCAATTCACAGAAGACAATAAAGCACAATTGAATTATAGCACATTGCAATTACAATTTTATGGTGTTTTTTTTTTTGAGGGCAATGTCACTGGCCCTCACATGTGGGACCGAACCGGGGTCGCTGGCTTCCCAAGCCAGCGCTTAACCACCGCGCCACTCGGCTGGCCCTCAATTTTATGGTTTTAATAAATCCAGGTAACTCCTGACACCATTAATAATAAGATTCAGACATATTTGACATATACTGAGTCTGGAATTTTTTTCTACATTAAAGCAAATGAAAAATTGAGAAAATTATAGCTATCGAGAATCTTAGCCATTCAAGTTTTGGTGCAAATATCCACATTTTGCATAGAATTAATGATGCTTTGACAATATTACCAACTTTGCATTCTGTGGAAATTATGTATTCACCATAGGGATAAAATCGCAGTCACTGTAAAGAATTAAAACCATTATCCAAAATGTTATGCATCTAGGAAGATTCTGCTATACTGATGTTTTATTTTTAAAAAGCTAAAAAATAAATAAGGTAAAGGTTTCTAGTATGCAACTTTTCAGTTGCTAATGTGTAGATATGAATCTTTCCCCGCCTTTTTTTTTCTTTTGTGGGCAGTGTCACTGGCCCTCATATGTGGGACCCAAACCAGGGCCGCTGGCTTCCCAAGCCAGCACTTAACCACCGCGCCACTCGGCTGGCCCCTCTTTTCCCCTTTTTTATTGTGACAAGAACACTTAACATGAGATACACCCTCTTAAAATTTTTTAAATGCGCAATACAGTATTGTTAACAGTACTTCTACAGCAGAACTCTAGAACTTAATCATTTTCTATAACTACAATTTTATTGAACAGCAACTCCTCATTTCCCCTTTCTGCCAGCCCTTGGCAACTGCCGTTCTATTCTCTGTTCCTATGTGTTTGATTCTTTCAGATACTTCATATAAGTAGAAGCATGCAGCATTTGTTCTTCTGTGACTGCGTTATTTCACTTAGCATAACGTCCTCCAGGTTCATCCATCTTGTCACATCTGGCAGAATTTCCTTCCTTTTCAAGGCTGAATATCATTCCAATGTGTATATATATGTATTATGTGCCACTGAGTTTGCTCCAACTCCTGGCGACCCTATGTATGAGTGCTGTCCACAATTGCCTGTCCTCAACAGCACTGCTCACCACATTTTTAAAAATTCATTCATTTATTTATTTATTGATTGATTTACTTATTTATTTTTTGAGGGCAGTGTTACTGCCCCTCATATGTGGGACCCGAACCGGGGCCGCTGACCTCCCTAGCCAGCGCTTAACCACCGCACCACTCGGCTGGCCCAAAAATTCATTCATTTATTGATGGATATTCATGTTGTTTCTTGGCCATTGTAAATAATGCTGCAATAAACATGTCATGCAGCTGTTTCTTTGAAGTGTAGATTTCAATTCTTTTGCATATATATGCTAAAGTACGATTACTGAGTCATACGGTAGTTCTATTTTTTATTTTTTGAGGAACCTTCATATTGTTTTCTATAGCAACTGTACCAATTTGCAATCCCATCAACAGTGTACAAGGGTTCCCTTTTCTCCGCATCCTTGCCAACACTTTGTTGACTTATTGATGATAGCCATTGTGACAGGTGTGAAGTGATATCTCATTGTGGTTTTTATTTGCATTTCCCTGTTGATTACTGATGGTGAGCATCTTTTTATATATTTGCTGGCCATTTGTAGTCCTCTTTAGAGAAGATCTTTGTCCATTTTTAAATTAGGTTATTTATGCTATTAAGTTCTAGGAGTTCTTTATATATTTTGGATATTCACCCCTTATCAGATGTACGGTTCGCAAACATTTTATCTCATTTCTTAGGTTGCCTTTTCACTTGTTGATTATTCCCTTTGCTATGCAGAAGCAAAGGTTTTTGGTTTTATATTGTCTGATTTCTCTTGCTTTTGTTGCCTTTGCTTTTGGTGTCATTTCCATGACATCATTGCCTAGATCAGTCTCATTAAGCTTTCCTTATATGTTTATTTCTAGGAGTTTTATAGTTCCAGATATTATATTTATATCTTTAATCCATTTTGAGTTGACTTGTGAGTGTGGCGTAATATAGCCATCCAATTTATTTCTTTTGTACGTGGATATCCAGTTTTATCGACACCATTGATTAAAAACCTATCTTTTCCCCATTGTGTATTTTTGGCACCCTTGTAGAAAATCAGGTTGATGGTATAGGCATGGATTTATTTCTGTGGTCTCTGATCTATTGGTCTATGTGTCTGTTTTTATGCCAGTACAATACTCTTAATTACTGTAGCTTTGTAATACATTTTGAAATGAGAAAGTATGATGCCACCAGCTTTGTTCTTCCTGCTCAAGATTGCTTTGGCTATTCAGGATCCCTTGTAGTTCCATATTAATTTTAGGATTGTTTTTTCTCTTTCCATAAAAACATGTCTTTGGGGTTTTGATATGTATTCATTGAATCTGTGGATCACGTTGGGTAGATCGATCATTTTAACAATATTAAGTCTTCTAATTCATCCATGAGTACAGGATGTCTTTCCATTTACTTGTGTTTTCTTTTTTTTTTGAGGGCACTGTTACTGGCCCTCATATGTGGGATCCGAACCGGGGCCGCTGGCATCCCAAGCCAGCTCCCAACCACTGCGCCACTCGGCCGGCCCTACTTGTATCTTCTTTCCTTTATTTTATCAATGTTTTGTAGTTTTCATTGTAAAAATATTCCACCTTCTTGGTTGCTTAGTTTTCATTGTACAAGTATTTCACCTTCTTGGTGTATTTCTAAGTATTGCATTCTTTTTGATGCAATATTCTATTGTAAATGCAATTGTTCTTTTTTTTTTTTTGAGAAAAAGATTTTTTGGGCCAGCCGAGTGGCACAGTGGTTAAGAGCTGGCTTGGGACGCCAGAGGCCCCGGTTTGGGTCCCACATATGAGGTCCAGTGACACTGCCCTCAAAAAAAAAAAAGGTTTTATTGGAGAATTGGGGGAGGGGAACAGTGCTGGGGAACTGAGGAAGGGGAACAGACAAGCCGCTGTCCTCCTGTTCCTCAGTCCCGCCATGGAGGACACTGCCTCACTGGCCCATGTTGGTATCATCATTGCACTCCTCTCGGGTGAGGCAGATTGGTCGCCGACCCCTGGATAACTGCTCACAGCGGCTCCCAGCATCTCACACCGGCCGGGCCGCTCACTCTGGCTGCCGGCCGCTCACTGCAGCCTACAGCAGCCCATTGCAGCAGGGGTTGCAGCTATGCCATCCCAGGGACTTACAGCAGCCCAGTTCCAGGTGGAGCTGCCATTCACCATCTCAGCTGTAGAGGGCAGTGTCACTGGCCCTCATATGTGGGCTCCAAACTGGGGCCTCTGGCGTCCCAAGCCAGCTCTCAACCAAAGCGCCACTCGGCTGGCCCGGAATTGTTCTTAATTTTGTTTTCAGATAGTTCACTGTTAGTGTACAGAAATGCAACTGATTTTTTTTTTAGGGCAGTGTCACTGGCCCTCATATGTGGGATGCGAACCAGGGCCGCTGGCCTCCCAAGGCAGTGCTTAACCACTGCGCCACTTCGCCAGCCCGAAATACAACTGATTTTTGTATGTAGATTTTGTATCCTGCAACTTTACTGACTTTGCTTATTAGTTCTAATAGTATTTTTGCATGAAATTTTTAGTTTTTTCTATATATAAGATTATGTCATCTGCAAAAGTAGATAGTTGACTTCTCTTCCAATTTGGATGCATTTTATTTTTTTCTTGCTTAGTTGCTCTGGCTAGGACTTCTAGAACTTAAATGTAAATCTTTAAGATCACTTCATATGTGACTTTTATTAAAGAAATGAGGACTTGTAGCCTCCTTTTCATCTCAGAAATAGTGACTGGAAATCAAGATTTAAAATTGGCTTAGATGAGAGGAAAAATATTATAGCCTTGGATAAGAACTTAGTTCTGAGCATGTTATCACTTATGGGTCTTTCCCTTTTATCTAATATTGAAGTATCATGAGCTGTAATTCAGCAAGGTCATGTTTTTCTTCAAAGGAAAATCAATACCTAAATTATGAAAATTACACAACCTGTTGACATATTGCTTGCTCTGGTCTCACCAAGGACAAATCTTTCTCTGAAAGAAAAAATGTACACTTGAAATCTAAAATTTCACATCCTTGTTTTTGATAATACTTTGCTTTAATTTGCACAAGACTAGTCAATGTCAATAACCTTGGTATTCATGAATCATCACAGAACCGGGAACACTTACAACTTTGTAACTTTCCACGCATCGAACCCTTCTAGAACAAGTTTATTTATTTATTTATTTATTTATTTATTTATTTATTTAATTCATTGGTGTAACATTGGTTCGTAAAATTATATCAGTTTCAAGTGCACATTTCTATAATACATCATCTATAATTTGCATTGTGTTTTCACCACCCAGAGTCAGTTCTCCTTCCATTACCATAAATTTGACCCCTTTTTCCATCTTCTACCACCCCACTCCCACTTACCCTCATAACTACTAAACTGTTCTCTGTGTCTATGAGTTTTTGTTTGTCTTGTTCATTTGTTGCTTTCAGTTTTATATCCCACATATGAGTGAAATGATATGGGTCTTGACGTTTTTCTGTCTGACTTATTTCACTTAGCATGATAATCTCAAGATCCATCCATGTTATTCAAATGGCACTATTTCATCTTTACTTATGACCAAATAATATTCCATTGTATATATGTATCACATCTTCTTTATCCAATCATCTATTGAAGTGTACTTTTGTTGTTTCCATGTCTTGGCCACAAAGCTTTCACTTTGTCACTTAAATTATTTAAACTGCCAATGCCTTCCAACAGTAGTCATGTGGAAAATCCAATATACCTCAACCCCCATATTTTTTATACTATTCTCTTCCAAAATGAATCAGGGTAGCTTTGGCGGTAGACAATCCTCAGGACAAAAAGAAAGAAAAATGTGCCTAGAAACATCTTGTCGTAAAGCAAGGATGCATTCACTAATGATTGTAGAATATTAAAGAAAGACAAAGACAAAATTTACAAGTGCATTTCTTTGACCCAACAATTCTACCTATAGAAATTCATCCCACCCATAGACTCAAATATAATATATACAAAAGACAAAAAAGTCACTGCAGCAATATGTGCAGTAGAAAAATGTTGGATACAATCTAAATATCCATCAATAGGGGACTAGTTAAATAAATTGTGGAGTATTCATACAATAGAATACTACAAAACCATCAGGAGACAAAAGAAAGAATTCTATGTGCAGGGCCAGCCGAGTGGCACAGCGGTTAAGCGCTGGCTTGGAAAGCCAGCAGCCCCGGTTCGGGTCCCATATATGAGGGCCAGTGACACTGCCCTCAAAAAAAAAAAAAGAATTCTATGTGCATTGCAATGGAATATCTCCAAGGTATATAGTTAAATGAAAAAGAAAAAAGAAAAAACAAGGTGCACATCAGTATGTATAAGATGCTGCCACTTCTGTTAAAGAGTGGAGGGCATATAAGCTTAAATACGCCTGTAATATCTTTGAAAAAATGCACAATAACTTAGAAACAGCAGTTGCTTCTAAGGAGAGGACCCCAGTGGCTGAGTGACTGGTGAACAAGGGATACTTACTTTCTACTGAATACCATGTTGTGCTGTTTGACATATTTGTTACTATGTGCACATGTTACATTTTTTTAAAGGAAGTAACAGAATAACTTTCTTTTTTAATATTTTTATTGGGGAATTGGGGGAGGGAACAGCGTTGCGGAATGGGGAAGAAGAACAGACAAGTTGCTGTCCTTTTGTTCTTCAGTCCAGTTGTGGAGGACATCGTTTCACTGGCCCATGTTGTTATTGTGATTATTGCACTCTCCTCTGCTGAGGCAGACAGGTTGCCAGCCTCTGGACGGCCCCTCACGGAGTTTCACAGCAGCTCACACTGGCTGCCGTCTGCCCACACTGGCTGTTGGCCACTCAGAGTAGCTTATGGCAGCCCACTGCAGCCCCCCTGCAGCCTACGCCATTGCCAGCGACCCAAGGCAGCCCAGCTCCAGGTCAAGCTGCTGTTCACCATCTTAGCTGTAGAGAGCGCAGTGTCACTGGCCCATGTGGGATTCAAACTGGTGGCTCTGCTTCTCAGAGCTCACGCTCCTAAGCCAACTCTTAACCAACGAGCAACTCACCTGGCCCCAGTATAACTTTTTAAGATGTCAAATATTCCAGTTTTTTAAATATCACCCATTAATCAAGTAGTAACAAACTAAACATTAAAATAAACAATAACAATCAACAGAAACATGTGAAATCTGCAAAAAGAGCCTTGAGTCCATGATATCAAATAAGGCAACTAAACCCTTTTGAAAATGATTATTCATTGATGTGACCATGACGGGGGTCGGTGCTACAGCATATTCTATGCTAGTCACAATTTCATATCTAAATTATATTTAGGTGATTTTAATATGGTTAAATATAAATCCACAGGCACCTCTGACACAGTCCCAAACACTATTAAATGATAGTAGAGGAACAAAAATGTATAAGTCAATGGGAGTAAAGAGAGTGAGAGGAGACACAATAGTAGATGAGATGTTTCAACAAATTTTGGGAAGATGAAAATAAGATGGATGAGCAATAATTATCTTAGCAGAGGAGAGAAAGCTACAATCTGATTGCCTCAAAATAACAGCCAGTATTCCCCCATAGAACCAGGAAAGATTTGGGCTTTAAAGGCATAAAGTACTCTGGGAGGTGAAAGTGAAGTAAAAGATTTATACAAGGGAGACTGGTTGCAACTCTGCATACATAGCAGTTAAACAACCAAATTTACCCCCTACCTTGCAAATTAATGACTACTATTCCCCTACTCCACAAGATTACTAAGGTTTATTCTCTGAAGCAAGTGAAGCTCAGAGACTTTGGATGTGAAGACATCATACATAATGCATATAAGTGTGAAATACAGGGCTGCAAACAAAGGGATAAAAATTGAATTCTAGGGCCGGCCGAGTGGTGCGGTGGTTAAGCGCTGGCTTGGGAAGATAGCGGTCCCAGTTCGGTCCCACATATGAGGGCCAGTGACACTGCCCTCAAAAAAAAAATGAATTCTATATCTCCCTTCCATTGACCTGCTTCAAGAATACTAGAGCCTAGTTTAAACACCTCAGGGGGTCCAGAAATTTTTCATTCTAGTGAGATTAAAGGCCTCAAAGAAAGAGCCTCCAGATACAAAGATTTGATTATTCCATAATTACAAATGTTGTCTTGCCAACACAGCACCCTCTGGAGAAATCTAATAGTTGAAAATTCCCAGTCACCAACACAGAGCTTTCAGTCAGCTTTCAGTGCATCTCTCTATCACACTGATATGTTAAAGTCTTCTGAAATGATAGGCAGAATAACACAGACAAATAGAAAAGAAAAAACAAAAAAAGAATCCAGAGGAAACAGAGGAAACTCAGAGAGCAGAAAAAAACTTCAAAACATTAATAAATGTCTTCACCAAGATAACAAAAGACAATTAGCCCATGAAACTATGCATTAAAAAGAACAAAAAAAAATGACAGAGTTCTGGAAAACTAAGAGTAGAATTATCAGAATAGAAACAGAAGGAAATATCTAAAAAGTAGAACACATATAATAAATGAAAAATAGTAAATATAATAAGAAAACAAGAGGGGATTCCTGGTCAACATAATGGACTAGGAAAATGCTGTGTTTGCCTCTCCCCATGGCCACATTAAAATTACAACTAAATTATAGAACAATCAACCTGGGGAATTATATAAAGACTACCTAGGGCCGGCAGAGTGGCACAGTGGTTAAGAGCTGGCTTGGGATGCCAGCGGCCCCAGTTCAGGTCCCACATATGAGGGCCAGTGACACTGCCCTCAAATAAATAAATAAATAAAAGAAGTTTCAAGAAAGTTAATTTACTTTAAAAAAAAAAGACTACCTAAACTGAAGTCCTTTAACTAAGGATATAAACTAGAAGCAAAGTTGAGATTGGTAGGAGGGGTGGAATTGTGAAACAGGCTGGTCCCACACCCACATGTGGCAGTTGAGAATCAGAAGGAATATCTCAGCATCAAAGGTCCCCCCTGAGGATCAAGGAGTTCCAGCCCCACACCAGGATCCCCAGACCAGAACACCAGTGCTAGGAAGAGGATTCCCCAAAACATCTGGCTGAGAAAATCGATGGGAATTCTGCCCATCCTGGTGAGATAGAAGGCTGCTGGGAACCCAGGAACCCTCTTAAAGGGCCTGTGCACAAACTCTCTTGCTTCTAGGCATGCACAATGGGCTCCAGCAGAGAAATGGCGATTCAAAAAGTATCAGAGACATACAGGTAAAGACTGAGTTTTGTGGCTCAGGGCAAGGGTTAAAGGGGCAGCCACGTTGTCCCTGCATTGAGAACTCCTACCTTGTAGCAGGCTGCAGGAGCCATCTTTCCTCTGTTGAGCCCTACCCTCACACAGCCAAATCTGAACCTATACTGACCGTGTGAACTTCACTCACTCCACCCTGGTGAATCCCTGGGACTCCACTCACCCAATTCACCCACTGCTGGAGGCTCTTTATATGATGGTTAGCCAGCATTTACCCTTGCTGCAGACTTTCAGAACAACTCTAGGATGTCCACTGTCCCCAGTCAAGCGGCAGCTAGTCTTGGTGTGCCCTGCACCTTTTACTGAGTGCCCCAGGCTCAGAACTGGCACTAAATCTGAATCTGCATTAAACTTATGAACACCAATCAAGCTACCCTGGTGAATCTGTGAGGCTCCAACTCACGTACCACCAGAGGCTCTTTCAGCAGCTGAGACATATGGGAAGCCAGCAGGCAGCAGAAGTCCTTGGGGTACCTTGGGTCCTTTTGCTGAACTGCACCAGCCCCAGTTGTGGTGACAACCAGCCTCTGTTCATAGGATGGCCTCTACCACGTACCTGTAGGTCCAGCAAAAGCAGCAATCAACCACTTCGTAGCTCCTACAAGGTAGCTCACGCTGGTCTCAGACAGCAGCTGAAGTTGGCCTGCACAGGAGACCCTCCCAAGAGACTTCAGAATCAACACAACAGTGGCCACATTCAGGCCACAACAGAGCACCACCCAATTTGCCCCACAAGTGGCACAACCAAAAGGGGGTATTGGCATGCACCAGAGCCAACTGGGGCAGATGTTACTCTATGGGAGCAGCGCCTACACAGCATCTTCTATGCTGTGGTCAGGGCCAATCCTCATAGCCAGTCAGCCTGAGCAACAATTCAAACCACTGATGTGCCAACAGAAATCAAGGCTCAACTACAACAGGAGGGCACATACAACTGACAAAAGGGACACTCCTGGATCCCCAGTAGAGGTTCTCAGGGAGACTGTGCCACTGGGCCCCACAGGACATTTACTACATAAGGTCACCCTGCAAAGACTGGTGAATATAGCAGATCTACCTAATACAGAAAAACAAACACAGAGAGGCAGCCAAATGAGGATACAAAGAAACATGTCCCAAATGAAAGAACAGAACTAAATGCCAGAAAAAACAACTAAATAAAATGGAGACAAAGAATCTACCAGATACAGGGCCAGCTGACTGGCTCAGTTGGTTAAGAGCTCACTCAGGAGTGCGAGCTGAGCTCTGAGCAACAGCAGTACGATGTCCAGCCCAAGCTGAGCTGCCACTGAGCTGCCAACAGGTAGCAGGATGGCTCAGCTAAAAAATAAAAAAGCTCCAAAAAGAATCTACCAGATACAGAGTTCAAAACACTGGTTAGGGGTTGGCCAAGTGGCGCAGTGGTTAAGAGCTGGCATGGGACACCAGCGGCCCCAGTTCGGATCCCATATATAAGGGCCAGTGACACTGCTCTCTAAGAAAAAAAACCAACAACATTGGTTAGAAGCATGCTCGAAAAACTTAGTGAGAATTTCAACAAATAGAGAGTGAACATAAAAAAATGACATAAAGAACATAAAAAAGAACAAGTCAGTAATCAATAATACAATAACGGAGGGCCGGCCGAGTGGCGCAGTGGTAAAGCGCTGGCTTGGGACACCAGTAGCCCTGGTTTGGATCCCAAATATGAGGGTCAGTGACACTGCCCTCAAAAAAAAAAAAAGAATACAATAACTGAAATAAATAATACACTAGATGGAATCAACAATAGATTAGATGAAATAGAGGAATGAATCAGTGATTTGAAAGACAAAGCAGCAGATAAAAACAAATCAGAACAGCAAAAAGAAAAAAATAATTCAAAATAATGAGGATAGTTTTAGGGGCATTTGGGACATCAACCATACCAACATTTGCATCATAGGGGTACCAAGAGGAGAAAAGCGTGAAAAGGTATTAAAAATCTATTTGAAGAAATCATGACAGAAAATTTCCCTAACCTGTCCCAGGAAATGGATGTACAAGCCCAGGAAGTGCAGAGGGTCCCAAACAAGATGAACCCAAAGAGGTCCACACCAAGATACCTTATAATTAAAATGACAAAGGTTATAGACAAAGAGTGAACCTTAAAAGCAGCAAGAGAAGGGCCGGCCGAGTGCCGCGTTGGTTAAGAGTTGGCTTGAGACGCCAGCTTGGAGCAGCAGGGCCCCAGCTCAGATCCCACATAGAGGGCCGGTGATGCTGCGTCTTCTGCAGCTAAGATGGTGAACAACAGCTTGACCTGGAGCTGCGCTGCCGTGAGTCACCAGCGATAGGGTAGGCTGCAGTGGGGCTGGCCAGTAGTGGGTGTGCACTTTCCTGAGCTGCAGTGAGCTGCCATCCAATGGGCGGCAAGCGACTGCCTCACCTAGGTAGAGTCCAGTGATAATATCAACATGGGCAAGTGAAGTGATGTCCTCCACAACTAGACTGAAGAGCAAAAGGTCAGCAACTTGTCTGTTACCCTCCCCCAATTCCCCAATGAAAAATCTTTAAAACAAAACAAAACAAAACAATTACTTTAAATGTAAACGGCTTAAATGCTCTAATCAACACATAAGGTGGCTGAATGGATAAAACAAGACCCTTTCATATGCTGCCTATGAGACTCACTCATTTCAGGCCGAAAAACACACTGAGACTGAAAGTTGGAAAAAAAAAAAAAGGAAAAATATATTTCTTGCAAATAGAAATGAAAAAAAAAAAAGCTGGAGTAGCAATATTTATACCAGACAAAATAGAGTACAAAACAAAGGCTATGACAAAAGACAGAGAAGTACATTGCATAATGAAAAAGAAATCAATCCAAGAGGATATAACCCTTGTAAACATTTATGAACCCAACATAAGAGCACCTAAATAGATACAGAAAATATTGACTGACATAAAAGGAGAGATGAACAGTAATACAGTTATAGTAGGGGACTTTCATACCCCATTGACACCAATGACAGATCTTCTACACAGAAAATCAACAGCAAATAGCAGCCTTAAATGATACAATAGACCAGATATATTTATTTGATATTTTTAGAGCATTTACCTCAAAGCAGCAGAATATACATTCTTTTCAAGTGCACATGGAACATTTTCCAAGATAGACCAAGTTAGGTCACAAAACAAGTCTCAATAAACTTAAAAAGATTGAAATCATATCAAGCATCTTCTCTGACCACAATGCTATGAAATTAGAAATAAATTACAAGAAAAAAACTGAAAAACAAACACATAGAGGCTAAATACCATGCTACTAAACAATGAATGGTTTAACAATGAGATCAAGGGAAAAACAAAATGATTCCTTGAGAAAAAGGAAAATGAAGACACAATGACACAATATATGCGGACATAGCGAAAGTATTCCTAAGAAGGAGATTCATAGCAATACAGGCCTACCTTAAGAAACAAGAAAAATCTCAAATAAACAACGTAACCTTACACTTAAAGGAACTAGAGGAAGAACAGCAAACAAAGCCCAAAGCAAGTAGAGGGAAGGAAATAATAAAAATCAGAGTGGAAATAAACGAAACAGTCTTTAAAAAAAGACAATACAAAATATCAACAAAACCAAGAGCTGGTTCTTTGAAAAAATAAACAAAATTGATAACCTTTCACCAGACTCATCAAGAAAACAAGAGGGGGTGGGGATGGGGGAGAAGGTAAAGGAATTAGAAAGTACAAATTACTAACCAAAATATAGCCACAGCGATATTACATACAGTTTGGGGAATATAATCAATAATGTTGTAAAGATTTTGTAGCAGGTCACATGGGCACTTGTCTTATTAAGGAGACGACTTCATGGACTGTGTAGATATCTGACCACTGAGCTGTACACCTGAAGCTGAAGCTGAATAATATGGAATGTCAAATATATATATATATATATATATATATATATATATATATATATATATATATATCTGGCTGAGTGGCGCATTGGCTGGTTTTGGAATGCCAGCAGCCCCGGTTCGGATCCCGCATGTGAGGGCCAGTGACACTGCCCTCTACGGCTGGCAACAGCTCCACCTGGAGCTGGGCTGTGCAAGCCCCAGCGACGGCGTAGGCTGCAGCCCCTGCTGCAGTGGGCTGTCGTGGGCTGCAGTGGGTGGCCAGCAGCCAGCATGAGCTGCCAATAGCCTTGGTGAGCGACATCCAGAGGCTGGCGACCAATCTGCCTCATCCGGGAGGAGAGCAGTGATGATGCCAACGTGGGCCAGTGGGGCAATGTCCTCCGCAGCTAGACTGAGGAACGAGGGGGCAGCAACTTGTCTGTTCCCCTTCCATGATTCCCCGGCACTGTTCCCCTCCCCTAATTTCCCAGTGGAATCTTTAAAATTAAAAAAAAATTAATGGGCCGGCCGAGTGGCGCATTGGTTAAGCGCTGGTTTGGGGATGCCAGCGGCCCCGGTTCGGATCCCACATGAGGGCCAGTGACACTGCCCTCTACAGCTAACAACAGCTCCACCTGGAGCTGGGCTGTGCGAGCCCTGGTGATGGTGTGGGCTGCAGCCCCTGCTGCAGTGGGCTGCCATAGGCTGCAGTGAGTGGCCCGCAGCCAGCGTGAGCGGCTGGCAGCCAAGCGTGAGCTGCCAATAGCCGTGGTGAGCGACATCCAGAGGCCAGCGACCAATCTGCCTCATCCGGGAAGAGCGCAATGATGATACCAACAGTGAAGCAACATCCTCCGCAACTAAAACTGAAGAACAAGAAGACAGCAACTTGTCTGTTCCCCTTCCCCGATTGCCCAACGCTGCTCCCCTCCACCAATTCCCCAATAAAAAAAATCTTTAAAAAAAAAAATTAAAAACAATATATATATATATATATATATATATATATATATATATAGTCACAGGATGTGGAGTACAGCATAGGGAACAGAGCAATGGAATTGTAATAAGAATTACAAATTCAGCGGGGTAGTAACTTGGGGGAGGGTGTTATCACTTTGTGAGGGGTGTAAATGTCTAACTAGTACATTGTTTTTTACACCAGAAACTAATAAAGAAAGAAAATAAGAGAGAGGACCCAAATATATAAAATCAGAAATAAAACAAAATAAGTGGCAATTGATGCCACAGAAATATAAAGGATTATAAGAAAATATTATGAAAAATTATATGCCAAGTTAGACAATCTGAAAGAAATGGATAAATACCTAAAAACATACATTCCTCCAAGACTGAATAAAAAAGAAACAGAAAATATACTTCAGCTTCAGGTGTATAGACATATACACAATCTATGATATGTTCCCCCTGATAAGTCCAGTGTCCATGTTACACCCTACATAATCTTTACAACATTATTGATTATATTCCCCATACTGTATTTCACATCCCCGTGACCATTTTGTGCATACCAGTTTCTACTTTCTAATCCTCACCTTCTCCCTCATCCCCAACCCCCCTCCCATCTAGCAACCATCAGTTTTTTTCTCTGTATCTCTGAGTCTATTTCTGTTTTGTTTGCTCGTTTATTCTGTTCTTTAGATTCCACGTGTAAGTGAGATCATATGGTATTTGTCTTTCTCAGTCAGAGGGGTAGTAGACTTGGGGGGTTTATCACTTTGTGAGGGGTGTAAATGTTTAATCATTATGTTTTTTGTTGTTTGGGTTTTTTTTTAGTTTATAAGAGTTTTTTTATTAGTTTCAGGTGTACAAAGCAACATAATAGTTAAGACATTTAAACCCTTCATAAAGTGATAACCCACCCCAAAGCTACTACCCCTCTGACATCTTATATAGCTATTATAATACCATTGACTGGGGCGGCCAGATGACTCAGTTGGTTAGAGTGCATGCTCTTAACATCAAGGTTGCTGGTTTGACTCCCGTGTGAGATGGTGTCTCCCACAACTAAGATTGAAGGACAACAACTTGACTTGGAGCTGATGGGTCCTAGAAAAAAACACATTGTTCCCTGAAAAAACAAATTGTTCCTATATACAGTTTTTTAAAAAATAAAGAAGGGCAAAGAGTTTGGGCCAGCTGGGCCCCACCCTTTAAAACAAAAAACAATACCATTGATTATTTTCCCTATTGTACTCCACATCCCATGACTATATATATGTATATATTTAGTTATAGTTGATGTTCAATATTATTCTACTTCAGCTTCAGGTGTATAGCGCATTGGTCAGGCATCTACACAGTCAATGAAGTGATCCCCTGATAAGTCCAGTGCCCATCTGGCACCTTACATGATCTTTACAACATTGTTGACTATATTCCCCATACTGTATTACCTACCAATTTGTACTGGGTTTTTATTTTTTTAAATAGACATTAATATTCATTATATATTTACATTTTTAAATACCACCCAATTTAGTGAAAACAAAGCATTTAATGGTGCACTAGCAGTAGAAGTGGACTATTAACTACTAATCATTGTTAAGAAGTCATATCTATATAAAAGTAAACACTAAAGAGAACAGACTTAACTAAAGTTAATAAGAAACAATAATGTTAATAATAAGAAGAAATAATTATAAATACCACATTTTAAATAGGAATCTGTAAAGGTTTTACTACATAAGGATTTCAAAGTAGATAAAATACATAGTAATCTCAAACTTGGAGGATACCAAGTTAATAGATTTCCTCTTAGTTGAGGTCTATCCAACCTCAGTAACATTTCTGGATGAAGCATAAAGTTATTGCTATACATTTTAAAAGGATTCGTTCAGTTATGTTCTCTCTATTTTTAATTCCAGCTCGTCATTTACAGTAATGGCAGCCGCATCATTATGTGGGTTGTCTAGAACGTCTTTGTTAAATCCATCTGCCTCTTCCTCTTTTTGATCCTTACCCATATTAACATCTTAAACTGTCTGTGCCCTGGGTGTGTTCATTAACAAGTCATTTCCTAGGGACTGACTGTTATTCAGTAGCATTGTCTGCCTTCTTTACAAGGCCAGTTGTTTATTTCTCTCACTAATTTGTTGTTGCTCTTCGGTTAGGCTTCTACTTGACTCAGAAGCAAACTTTTCACTTTCAGGTGAATTTGCCAGAAAGGGATCTAATAATACAGCAGCAATTATATCATGGTCATTATTTTCCCCTACTTCACCATTATTGCTAATAAAATCTTCATGTAAAAAGAGGCAGATAAAGTCAAATTCGTTTAAACAGGTCTAAACTCCCTTTTTATTTCCCAGGTATTCAACTCTGTCAATAAAATCCTCAAATTGAGTTTAGGGAATAACCTATGTGCACAGTGTTCCATATGTCTGATTATTGTCCTCAAGGCTTCAGCCTCATGATCTTTACCTTTGAATTTTGCCTTATCAAACACATGCTGCCTTAATGCTGGAAGCCCTTCTCTGAAATTAATCTCTGAGCATCCAGCTTGGGTGTATTCATTTTAACTGTGCTCTTTGGAGGTACAGGAACAAGTGCTTCTCATCGAGTTCAGCTCATTCACCATCTTTCTCTGAAGAAGCTGGAGGTGGGAAAGGATTTGGAAAAGTTTCATCTACTGTCTCATAGTCTGGTAGATCAATCAAGCCATTCTCCTGTGGTTCCAGCATCATTTCCTCCCTTTCTGGACACTCCTTCTGGGTCTTCTTTTTTTTTTTTTTGTGAGGGCAGTGTCACTGGCCCTCATATGTGGGACCCAAACTGGGGCTGCTGGCTTCCAAAGCCAGTGCTTAACCACCGCTCCACTCAGCCAGCCCCGTTCTGGGTCTTCTTTGAAGATTAATCTTCCTCTAACCTGGTCAGTAAGATTCCATCCTAGGCCCTCTTTATTCATTTATGCACATGGCTCATGCAGACTGCAGCAACCACAGCACCAAGCTTCTCATTATGTTGTTTTTTACACCTGAAATTAATATAATACAAATAAATAGATAAATAATAAAAATAAAAAAGAAACAGAAAATCTGAAAAGACCAATTACTACTAACAAAATTGAATTAGTAACCAAAAAATACCCAAAAACAAAAGTCCTAGACCAGGTTCACAGGTGAACCAAACATTCAAAGAACTAACACCTATCCTTCTCAAACTATTTCAAAACATGCAAGAGGAGGTTAAGATCTCAAGCTCATTTTATGAGGCTACAGTTACCCGATTCTAAAACTGGACAAAAACATTACAATAAAAGAAAAGCATAGGCCGATATCCCTGATGAACATAGATCCTCAACAAAAATCCTCAACAAAATATTAGCAAACCAAATTCAACACTACCTTAAAAATATCATACACCACAATAAATTGGGATTTATTCCTAGGATGCAAGGTTGGTTCAATATCTCCAAATCAAGATACAAATAATAAGAAGATACAAATAAATGGAAGCATATACCATGCTCATAGGTAGGAAGAATTAACATCACTGGGTAGTTCATATAACACAAAGCAATCTATAAATTCAATGCAATGTCTATGAAAATACCAATGGCACTTTTCACAGAACTAGAACAAATAATCCTAAATTTATTTGGAATCACAAAAGATCACAAGTACCACAGCAATCCTGAGAAAGAAGAACAAATTTAGAGGGATCACACTACCTGATATCAAACTATAATACAAGGCTGTAGTAATCAAAACAGCGTGGTACTGGCATAAAAACAGACACAGATTAATGGAACAGAATAGAGATCTCAGAAATAAACCCATGCCTATGTGGTCAATTAATCTATAACATAGTGGACAAGATTATATAATGGGGTAAAGACAGTCTGTCCCTTCAATAAATGGTGTCAGGAAAACTGAACAGCTACGTAGACGCAAAAAAAAAAAATGAAACTAGACCTCCTTCTTACACCACATACAAGGAAAAACTCAAAATGGATTAAGTACTTAAATGTAAGAACCAAAACTATAAAACTACTAGAAGAAAACATGAGTAGCAAACTCTCTGATATTGCTCTGAGTTATGTTTTTCTGATATATCTCCTCAGGCAAGGCAAACAAAAGAAAAAATAAACAAGTGGGACATCAAATGAAAAAGTTGTTGCACAGCAAATGAAACCATCAATGAAACAAAAAACCAACCTGCTGAATGGAGGAAAATATTTGCCAATGATACATCCAATAAGGAGTTAATGTGCAAAATTTATAAAGAACTCAGACAATTCAATACCAAAAAAAAAATCCAATTAAAAATAGGCAGAGGACTTGAATAGACATTTCCCCAAAGAGGACATACACATGGCCAATAGACATATGAAAAGATACTCAATGTCACTATTCATTAGAGAAATACAAATTAAAACCACAATGAGATATCATCTCACACCTGTCAGAATGGCTATTATCAATAAATCAACAAACAACAAATATTGTCAAGGATGTGGAGAAAATGGAACCCTCGTGCACTGTTGGTGGGATTGCAAATTGGTGCAGCTACTATGGAAAACAGATTGGAGGTTCCTCAAAAAATTAAAAATAGAAGTACCTTATGACCCAGTAATCCAACTTATGGATATTTATCGAAATAAATCTAAAACACTAATTCAAAAAGATTTATGCATCCCTATGTTCATTGAGCATTGTTTACAATAGCCAAGATATGGAAGAAATCAAGGTGTCCATGGATAGAAGAATGGAGAAAGATTTGATACACACACACACACACACACACACACACACATACACACAATGGAATATTACTCAGCAATAAAAAAGAATGAAATCTTGCCATTTGTGACAACATGGATGTAACTAGTGGGTATTATGTTAAGTGAAATCAGTCAGGCAAAGAAAAACAAATACCATATGATTTCAATTATTTGTTGAATCTAAAAACATCAAAACAAATAAATAAACAAAACTAAACAGAAACAGACCCATAGATACAGAGAATATACTGATGGTTGCCAAAGGGGAGGGGAATAGGGATGGAAAAAAATGTAATAGCAACACTAGTAGTACGAGTAGTAGTAGTTTTTTAAAGAAAGAAAAAAGATAGATCAAACTGTTTCCAAGTAACTCTACTATAACCCAGAGTAAAGATCAAGAATGTTTATAATAGGGGCAGCCGAGTGGCACGTTTGTTCAGAGCTAGCTTGGGATGCCAGCGGCCCCCATTCAGATCCCATATATGAGGGCCAGTGACACTGCCCTCTACAGCTAAAATGGTGAACAACAGCTCCACCTGGAGCTGGGCTGCTGTGATTCCCCAGGATTGCATAGCTGCAGCCCCTGCTGCAGTGGGCTGCCACAGGCTACAGTGAGTGGCCAGCAGCCAGCGTGAGCACCCAGCAGCTGGTGTGAGCTGCCAAGAGCCACTGTGAGCGGCTGTCCAGATGCCAGTGACCGATCTGCCTCACCCGAGAAGAGCTCAAAGATGATACCAACATGGGCCAGTGAAGCAATGTCCTCCACAACTAGACTGACGAACAAAAGGACAGCAACTTGTCTGTCCCCCTTCCCCGGTTCCCCAATGCTCTTCCCCTCTCCCAATTCCCCAATAAAATCTTTTTAAAAAAAGAATATTTATAATAAATAAATAGGTGTACTTTAATTATATCAATTATAATTCATTAAAGCTGTTTTTAAAAATAAAGATTGTTAAATAAAAAATAAATAGGAATTTCCAATTTCCACTCCAACATGGAAGGACCTTGGAAGTTCCATTCCCTTCCTCACAACAGAAAAAATATGAACAAACTGAAAATAAACAACTCTTCTTAGATTCATTGGAGAATTGAGGTCATAGGGCAAACCACGACACCCAAAATTCGATAGACAAATAACAGAGAATCACAGCTTACTGGAGCAGAAACCCACCACTTAATCCAGTACCAGATTCTTTTACCCAGTATATTATATCTAGCTTTAAACAAACCAACCAACAACAAACAAAGATGAAAAAGCATGCTAAAACACAAAGCACAGTTTGAAGAGACAGAGCAAGTATCAGAACCTGACTAAGATACGGCAGAGATTTTGGAATTATAAGGCTAGCAATTCAAAATAATGACTAATATGCTAAGAGCTCTAATGGAAAAAGTGGACAACATGCAACAATGATGCATAATGTAAGCAGAGAGATGCAAAGTAAAAAAAATCGAAAGGAAATAGTAGAAATCATAAACACTGCAAGAGAAATGCTGACTTTAATGAGATCATCAATAAACTTGATATAGCTGTGGATAAAAGTCAATGAGCTTAAAAGTATCTCAATAGAAACTTCCAAAACTGAAATACAAAAGAAGAAAGAAAGAAGAAAAAGAAAGAGGAGGAGGAGGAGGAGAAACAAAATATACAAGAACTGTGGAACAATACAAAAAATGTAATATGCATAATGGGAATGCCAAAAAGAAAAGAAAGAAAGCAACAAAAGAAATATTTTATGTAATAATGACTGAGTTTTCTAAAATTAATGACAGACACCAAATCATAGATCCAGGAAGACATTGTAAAGTGAATGAAAAGAAAGAAATATAGCTTTCTCCTGACAAAGGAGTTGGTGGAAGCCATTGTTTCTTTATTAAGCCCTTCCCATGCAGTAACAGAGGGCCGCCATATATTACTCTCCATCAAGTTGGCTAATGCCGTTCCTTCACCATGCCCTGGTGATTCTGAGAACCCCCACCTCACCCAACTTTTTAGCACACCCAAGCAGCTTCCAGTGGCTATTTTTATACACACCGCCTCCCTTGACTCATGCTGCAAACTTTCCTAGGGTCTCTCAAAGGTTCAGAGAACCCAGACAAGCAGCATCTGGCTTAAGCAGGTCCCGCACCTCTGACTGAGCAGCCCTAAGTCAGGCACTAGTGGCAGCCAGCTTTGGTATATGGCTTGGCCTCTCAAGGCATGTCCAAGCATGGCATGGGCAGTGGCCATCTGCAGATTGTTTTGTGCCTCCTGCTGGGTGGCCCTGACTGGTGCATGGGCTTCAGCTGAACTTGACCTGCAACAGGTCCCCTCACAGGTGGCCCTGGGGCTGGTGCACACAGTGGCCAGCTTCAAAACAAGATGGAGCATCACCCAGCCACCTTCAAGAATGACACACCCAAGAGTCAGATTGATACTACAGAGCCCTGCTGAGGCAGATCCTGCTCTGTAGGGTCAGCCCCAGCATCACAACTCCTCCACTATAATCACAGCCAGTCATCACAACCAATGAGCCCAAGAGTCAATCCCCCCTATTGATGTGCAGATAGCAACCAAGGCTCAACTACAAGAGGAGGGCACACACAACCCACACAAATGTCACACATGGAGTGAGTAGCTCAGGAGACCATGAAGACTGTGACACTGAGACACAGAGCACACCTACTACATAAGACTACTCTACTAATATTGGGAGAGTATCAGCCCTACCTAATACATGAAAACAAACACAGGGAGGCAGCCAAAATGGGGAGACAAAGAAATATGTCCCAAATAAAACAATAAAACAAAACTCCAGAAAAAGAACTAAACAAAATGGAGACAAGCAAGCTACCAGACGCAGAATTCCAAATACTGGTTATAAAAATACTCAATGATTTCAGGGAGAATTTCAATAAAGAGGTAGGAGACACAAAAATTGAGATAGAAAGCAAAAAAAAGAACCAGTCAGAAACAAAGAATATAATAATGGAAATGAAGAATATATTACAGGGAATCAACAGTAGATTCGATGAAGCAGAGGATCGAATCAGCAATTTAGAAGACAAAGTAGCAGAAAACACCCAATCAGAACAGCAAAAAGAGAAAAGAATCCCCAAAAAAAGAGGAGAGTTTAAGCGTCCTCTAGGACAACATCAAACTCACCAACACTCACATTATACAGGTACCAGAAGGAGAAGAGAGAGAGCAAAGAATTGAAAACATATTTGAAGAAATAATGACGGAAAACTTCTCTAATCTGGTGAAGGAAATAGATACACAAGCCCAGAAAGTGCAGAGTCCCAAACAAGATGAACCCAAAAAGGTCCACACCAAGACACATTATAATTAAAATGACAGCAGGGGAGGGGAAGATGGTGGCTGTGAGGAGGGCGCCCTGAGTTTTCCCCTGGAAATATCTGCAATTTGAACTTCTGTAACTCTTCAAAGGGACAGCTGCTCATCACACAGAGCAACTGAGAGTCTTACACAGCGGCTGCAGGAAGGTGGGCAGATCTGGCGAGTAGAGGAAGAAGGAGGCAAGACGCGTGAGGTGCAGCGTGCACCCACAGCTGGTGAGACATGGGGCTTCAGAGAGCAGATCAGTGAGTGTTCCCACTGCTCGCTCCCTGTGCCCCGTGGCCCACCTAGAGTACAGCAAGAGCATGATGGTCTGCAGTCTGAGGAAGAAGCCCCAGGCTGGGTGAGAGGGGGAGGAGAGAGAGGAGATGAGCATGCAGGGAGACGAGCTGCACTCCCGGCTGTGGAACCCCATGTCCCCAGGAGACAGGGTACAGAGCGTGGCAGTGACAGGGTGAGATCAATCCCTGCACCCACCGGGTTCAGGGATCAGTCCCTGTGCCCACCAGGTTCCGTGGAACACAGCAAGAGCACCTCGGCACGCAGGCTCTGAAGCAGAAGCCTGAAATGGGGCGAGCTGGGGAAGAAAGAAAACTGGCACAGGGGGATGCAGCGCACACCAGGTGGAGACGCAGGGTCCGAGAGACGGAATGGGGATCTGAGCTGCTGCAGGGTCCACGCAGTCCCCTAAACCCTGGCAGTCCCTCCAGGAGAGCAGCAGGAGCTCCGCTTAAGCATATGAGGCAAAGGCCTTAGCTCAAAAAAGCAGTGAGACTGTGTTGTGTGTGTGTGTGTGCTCCTTTTTTTGTTTTTTTGACAGAAAGCAAAAAAAAACTACAGAAATAAGAACCCATGGGCCGGCTGAATGGCGCGGTGGTTAAGAGCTGGCTTGGGATGCCAGTGGCCCCGGTTCAGTTCCCACATATGAGGGCCAATGACACTGCCCTCAAAAAATAAATAAATAAAATAAACTTGAAGGAGAGATCAAGAGCTTCACAGAAAACAATAAACTAAGGGAATTCATTACCACCAACCCAGCATTGCAGGAAATGTTAAAAGGGCTTCTTTAAGCAGAAGAGAAAACAACCTAACTAAGAAAGACTAGGAACACAAATAACAAAATGGCAATAACTATGCACCTATCAATAATCACATTAAATGTAAATAGCTTAAATGCTCCAATCAAAAGACATAGGGTGGCTGAATGGATAAGAAAACAAGACCCCTGCATATGCCGTATACAAGAGACTCACCTCAGATCACAAGACATACAGGCTGAAAGTAAAGGGATGGAGTAAAATATTTCATTCAAATGGAACTGAGGAAAAAGCTGGAGTAGGGCCAGCCGAGTGGCGCATTGTTAAGAGCTGGTTTTGGGATGCCAGCGGCCCTGGTTCGGATCCCACATATGAGGACCAGTAACACTGCCCTCTACAGCTAACAACAGCTCCACCTGGAGCTGGGCTGCGCAAGCCCCAGCAACAGTGTAGGCTGCAGCCCCTGCTATAGTGGGCTGCCATACACTACAGTGAGTGGCCAGCAGCCAGCGTGAGCGGCTGGCAGCCAGCACGAGCTGCCAATAGCCACGGTGAGTGACCATCCAGAGGCCGGCGACCCATTTGCCTCATCTGGGAAGAGCGAAATGACGATACCAACAGTGAAGCAACATCCTCCGCAACTAGACTGGAGAACAAAAAGACAGCAACTTCTCTGTTCCCCTTCCCCCATGCCCCAATAAAATCTTTTTTTTAAAAAAAAAAGCTGGAGTAGCGATACTTATAGCAGATAAAATGGACTTTAAATTGAAGAATATAATAAAGGACAAAGAAGGACACTTCATAATAATAGAAGGATCGATCCAACAAGAGGACATAACCCTAGTAAATATCTATACACCTAATATAGGAGCTCTTGAATATATAAAACAGATACTGACAGACATAAAGACAGAGATCAACAGTAATACTATCATAGTAGGGGACTTCAACACCCTGCTGTCACCAATGGACAGATCCTCCAGACAGAAAATCAATGCGGAAACATCAACCTTAAATGACACATTAGACCAGCTGGATTTAACTGATATTTTCAGAGCATTTCACCCCAAAGCTACAGAATGTACATTCTTCTCAAGGGCACATGGAACATTTTCCAAGATAGACCACATGTTAGCACACAAAACAAGTCTCAATAAATTTAAGAAGATTGAAATCATTTCAAGCATCTTCTCTGACCACAATGCTATGAAACTAGAAATCAATGATAAAAAGAACACGGAGAGCTGACAACTACATGGAGGCTAAATACCATGCTACTAAATAGCGAGTGGGTCACACATGAGATCAAGGAAGAACTCAAAAGATACCTTGAGACAAACGAAAATGAAAACACCATGACCCCAAATCTCTGGGATGCAGCGAAAGCAGTCCTAAGAGGGAAGTTCATAGCAATGCAGGCCTACCTAAAGAAGGAATAAAAACCTCAAATCAACAGGTTATCTTTACACCTCAGGGAACTGGAAAAAGAACAACAAAAGAAGCCCAAAGGGAGTACAAGGAAGGGGATAATAAAGACCAGAGCGGAAATAAATGATATAGAGAACAGAAAAACAATACAAAAGATCAACGAAACCAAGAGCTGTTTTTTTTTTGAGAAGATAAACAAAATTGACAAAACTCTAGCGAGGATCATCAAAAAAAAAAAGAGAGAGAGAGGACTCAAATTAGTAAAATCAGGAATGAAAGAAGTGAAGTGACTACAGACACCACAGAAATACAAAAAAAGTTTAAGAAATTACTATGAGCAACTATATGCCAACAAATTTGACAATCTGGAAGAAATGGATAATTTTCTAGAAGTGTACAACCTTCCAAAGCTAACTTGAGAAGAAACGGAAAATCTAAATAGACTGATTACTACCAAGGAAATTGAATCAGTAATCGACAAGCTCCCAACATACAAAAGCCCTGGACCAGATGGCTTCACAAGTGAATTTTATCAAACATTTATAAAAGAACTATCACCTATTCTTCTCAAACTATTCCAAAAATCCAGAAGGAGGGAAGGCTCCCAAATTCTTTCTAGGAAGCCACTACCACCCTGATTCCAAAACCAGATAAAGACAGCCCAAAAAAGGAAAACTACAGGCCAATATCCCTGATGAATATAGA
This sequence comes from Aselliscus stoliczkanus, assembly GCA_033961575.1. Taxonomy (NCBI): domain Eukaryota; kingdom Metazoa; phylum Chordata; class Mammalia; order Chiroptera; family Hipposideridae; genus Aselliscus; species Aselliscus stoliczkanus. The sequence goes on along the minus strand of CM066737.1, from coordinate 122,563,848 downwards.
TGGAAAAATTCTCAATAAAATATTAGCAAAGCGAATTCAGCAATATATTAAGAAGGTCATACATCATGATCAAGTGGGTTTCCTCCCTAGTACACAAGTCTGGTTCAACATCCATAAATCAGGGCTGGCCGAGTGGCACGTTGGTTAAGTGCTGGCTTGGGAAGCCAGCAGTCCTGGTTCAGGTCCCACATGTGAGGGTCAATGACACTGCCCTCAAAAAAAAAATCTGTAAATCAATTAATGTGATACACAACATCAACAAAATGAAGAATAAAAATCACATAGTCATATCAATAGATGCAGAAAAAGCATTTGACAAAATCCAGCAGCCATTTATGTTAAAAACCCTTATCGTAAAGGGAATAGAGGGATCATATCTCAACATAATAAAGGCCATATATGATAAACCTACAGCTAACATCATACTCAACGGGGAAAAGCTAAAACCATTCCCCTTGAGATCAGGAACAAGAAAAGGCTGTCCACTTTCTCCACTTTTCTTTTTCTTTTTGAGGGCAGTGTCACTGGCCCTCATATTTGGGACCCAAACCAGGGCCGCTGGCCTCCCAAGCCAGTGTTTAACCACCGCGCCACTCAGCCGGCCCTTTCTCCACTTTTATTCAATATAGTTCTGGAAGTTCTAGCCACAGCAATCAGACAAGAAAAAGAAATAAAGGCATCCAAATTGGCAAGGAAGAAGTAAAATTGTCATTATAGGCAGATGACATGATACGATATAGAGAGAATCCCAAAGACTCCATCAAAAAACTCTTGGGGCCGGCCGAGTGGCGCAGTGGTTAAGCGCTGGCTTGAGAAGCCGGCTGCCCTGGTTTGGGTCCCACATATGAGGGCCAGTGACACTGCACTCAAAAAAAAAACTATTGGAACTGATAGACAAATTTAGTAAGGTAGCAGGATACAAAATCAATATTCAGAATTCAGTTGCATTTCCATATACCAATGATAAACTATCGGAAGGAGAAATTAAGAAAGCAGTGCCATTTACAATTGCTTCAAGAACTATAAAATACCTAGGAATAAATTTAACCAAAGAAGTAAAAAATATGTCCTCAGAAAATTATAAGACAGTGAAGAAAGATAATAAAAGAAGATACAAATAAATGGAAACACCTACCATGCTCATGGACAGGAAGAATTAATATAGTTAAACTGTCCATAGTGCCTAAAGCAATATACAGATTCAATGCAATTCCTATCTAACTATAAAGGGCATTTCTCACAGAAATAGAAAATATAATCCTAAAATTTATATGGAACCATAAAAGACCATTAATAGCCTTGGCAATCCTAAGAAATAAGAACAAAGTTGGGGATATCACGCTACCAGACATCAAAACATACTACAAGTCTACAGTAATCAAAACACTATGGTACTGGCATAAAAACAGACACATCAATCAGTGGAACAGAATAGAGAGCACAGAAATAAATCCATGCATATACGTACAGTTAATCTATGACAATGGAAGCAAGAATTTACACTGGGGTAAAGATAATCGATTTAATAAATGGTGCTGGGAAAATTGGACTACACATGCAAGAAAATGAAACTGGACCACCTCCTTACCCCATATACAAGAACAAATTCAAAATGGATTAAAGACTTAAATGTAAGACCTGAAACCATAAAACTCCCAGAAGAAAATACAGGGAGTATATTTGCAGACATTACCCTGAACAATATTTTGACTGATACATCCCCACTGGCAATAGAAGTAAAAGAAAAAATTAACATATGGGATTTTATCAAACTTAAAAGTTTTTTCACAACAAAGGAAATCATCAATAAAACAAAAAGGAAGCCTACTGAATGGGAGAATATACTTGTCAATGATATATCTGATAAGGGTTTAATATACAAAATTTATAAAACACTTCTGCAACTCAACACCAAAAAAACAAACAACGCAATTAAAAAATGGGCAGAGGATATGAAGAGACATTTCTCTAAAGAGGGCATACACTTGGCCAACAGGCATATGAAAAAATGTTCAACCTCATTGATCATTAGGGAAACGCAAATGAAAACCACAATGATATACCAACTCACTCCGGTCAGAATGGCTATCATCAATATACCGACAAAAAATGAGGGGCAGTGACACTGCCCTGAAGAAAAAAAAAGAAATCTCCTTTTGGGCCGGCCCAGTGGTGTGGTGGTTAAGCGCTGGCTTGGGAAGCCAGCGGCCCCGGTTCAGGTCCCACTTATGAGGGCCAGGGACACTGTCCTCAAAAAAAAAAAATCAACAAAAAACAAGTGCTGGGGCCGGCCGAGTGGCATGGTGGTTAAGTGCTGGCTTGGGAAGCCAGTGGCCTTGGTTCGGGTCCCACATAAGAGGGCCTGTGACACTGCCCTCAAAAACAAAACAAAACAAAAAAAAACAAGTGCTGGTGGGGCTGTGGGGAAAAGGGAACCCTGCTGCACTGTTGGTGGGATTGCAGATTGGTGCAGCCCCTATGGAAGTCAGTATGGAGGTATCTCAAAAAACTGGAAATGGAACTACCTTTTGACCCAGGAATTCCACTCCTAAATATTTAGCCTGAAAAACCCAAGACACTAACTCAACAAAATATATGCACCTCTATGTTCATTGCAGCGCTATTTACAATAGCCAAGACTTGGAAACAGTCAAAATGCCCAGCAGTAGATGACTGGATTAAGAAACTGTGATACATTTACACAATGGAGTATTATGCAGTTATAAAGAAAAAAGAAATCGTACCATTTGCAACAATATGGATGGACCTAGAGAACATTATGTTAAGTGAAATAAGTCAGTTAGAGAAAGACAAATACCATATGATCTCACTTATATGTGGAATCTAAAGAACTGAATAAATGAGGAAAATAAACAGAAATAGTCTTAGAGACACAGATGGGAGGGGGATGGGCATGAAGGAGAAGAGGAAGGGACGAGGCAACATAAACTGGTTAACTACAATATTACCCAGGGATAGAAGAGACAGTTTAGGGAATATAATCAATAATGTTGTAAATATTTTTTAGGGGACCAGATGGACTCATGTCTTGTTAGGTAGACCACTTCATGGATGGTGTAGTGGCCTGACCACTGCACTGTACATCTGAAGCTGCCACTGAATAATATTAGATGTTAACTATAATGTAACACATATATAATCATGGGACGTGGAGTATAGTGTGGGGATGGAATAGTCAATGGAATTGTAATAGATATGTATGATATCAAGGGTGGGGGGCAAGGGAGGGGGAGTCACTTTGTAAGGGGTGAAAATGATAACTATTGCATTGTTTTGTACATCTGTAACTAATACTAATAAAAAATACAATTAAGTACCAGCCGAGTGGCACGGTGGTTAAGCGCTGGCTTCGGAAGCCAGCGGCCCCAGTTCAGGTCCCACATATGAGGGCTAGTGACATTGCCTTCAAAAAAAAATACAATTAAAATTATAATTAAAAATACAATTAAAATTAAAATTAAAAAGTTAAAGACAAAGAAAGATCACAAACGCAGCAAGAGAAAAGCAGTTAGCTACCTACAAGGGAGCTCCCATTAGACTAACAGCTGATTTCTCAACAGAATCTTTGCAGGCCAGAAGGCACTGGCATGAAATTTTCAAAGTGGTGAAAAGCAAGGACCTACACCCAAGATTACTCTACCCAGTAAGGCTATCATTTAGAATGGAAGGCCAATAAAGAGCTTTGCAGACAAGAAAAAGCTAAAGGAGTTCATCACCACCAAACAAGTATTACAAGGATTTTTAGAGGGACTTCTTTAACAGACAAAAAAAAAAAGTCAAAAATATGAATAATAAAATGGCAATAACTACACACCTATCAACAATTATTTTCAACATAAATGGATTAATCAAAAAATGGGGGGAGGGATAGTGATTGGATAAGAAAACAAGACCCTTACATATGTAGCCTACAAGAGACTCACTTCAGATCAAAATACACACAGAGAGGGCCGGCCAAGTGGCGCGGTGGTTAAGTGCTGGCTTGGGAAGCCAGCAGCCCCGGTTCGGGTCCCACAGATGAGGGCCAGTGACACTGCCCTGAAAATAAATAAATAAATAAATAAAAACACACACAGAGACTAAAAGTAAAGGGATCAAAAAAGATATTTCATGAAAATGGAAACAAACAACAAACAAAAGCTGGGGTAGCAATACTTATACCAGACAAAATAGACTTTAAATCAAAGACTATAACAAGAGATAAAAAGAGTCTCATAATCCCACTTCTGGGTATTTATTCAAAGAAACCCAAAATTCTACTTCGATAGGACAATCTCATTTATATGTTCATTGCAGTATTACTTACAATGGCCAAGATATGAAGGCAACCTGGATGTCCCTGAATAGATAAAGAAGCGGTGGCACACATATATAATGAAATATTACTCAGCCATAAAAAAGAATGAAATCTTGCAATCTGCGACAACATGGATGGACCTAGAGAATATTATGCTGAGTGTAGAAAGTCAGAGAGTGAAAGACAAATGTCATATGATTTCACTTATAAGTGGAATATAAAAAACAAAACAAACTTTATGCATTCCTACCTATGCCAACCAAAGAAAAAGGAACAAACAAAAAAATAAAACAAAAACAAAGTCGTAGAAACAGAGAACATTTTGATGGATGCCAGATGGAAGGGGGATTAGGGGTGGGTAAAAAAGGGGAAGAAATTAACAAGTACAAATTTGTTGTTACATAGTAGTCATGGGTATATAGGGTGTAGCATAAGCAATATAGTCAATAATATTGTTAATAAGTATGTATGATGTAAGATGGGTACTAGATTTATTGGGATGATAGATGGAAGAGGGTTTGGGGAAGGGTGAAAAAATTGAAGGGATTAAGAAATACAAATTTGTAGTTATAAAATAGCCATGGGGATGTAAAGTAAAGCACAGGGATATAATCAATAATATGGTAATATCTATGTATAGTGCCAGGTGGGTACTAGTCAGGGGATCACTTTGTAAATTATATAGATATCTAACCACTGTTCTGTACACCTGAAATTAATATAAAATAACATTGAATGTCAACTGTAATTGAAAAATATTAAAAGATAAAGGGGAATAAGAAGTTCAATGCTCCAGATATAAAACAAACAACTCCTGGAGATGTAATATACAGCATAGGAAATACAGCATAGTCAATAATATTGTGATAGTGTGGTACAGTGTCAGATGGTTGCTAGACTTACCATGGTGATCACTTCTTTAGCATAGGGAATATAATCAATAATATGGTAATAACTATATATAATTCCAGGTGGATACACCTGAAACTAATATAATATTGCATTTTATCTCTATTTTAATAAAAATCTTAAAAAAGAAAAGAAAAACCATGGATTGGGAGAGTAATATTTGTAAAATTATCTGAAAGAGGACTTGTATCCAAAATATATAAAGAACTCTTAATAAGAAAATAACCCAGGCCAGCCTAGTGATGCATTGGTTTAGAGCTGGCTTGGGACACCAGCGGCCCCAGTTCAGATCCCACATATGAGTGGCAATGACACTGCCCTCTGCAGCTAAGATGGTGAACAACAGCTCCACCTGGAACTGGGCTGCAGTGATTCCCCAGAGACAGCATAGCTGCAGCCCCTGCTGCAGTGGGCTGTCATAGGCTACAGTGAGTGGCCAGCAGCCAGCGTGAGCGGCTGGCAGCCAGCGTGAGCTGCCAAGAGCCACCGTGAGCGGCCATCCAGTTGCCAGTTACCAATCTGCCTCATCTGGGAAAAGCACCATGATAATACCAACATGGGCCAGTGAAGCAACATCCTCTGAAACTATACTGAAGAACAAAAGGACAGCAACTTGTCTGTTCCCCTTCCTCAACGCTGTTACCCTTCCCCAATTCCCAAATAAATAAATAAATAAATAAATAAATAAATAAATAAAAATAACCAAACAATAAGAATACAAATAACCCAATTAAAAGTTGGACAACTCAGGGCCGACCAAGTGGTGTGGTGGTTAAGCGCTGGCTTGGGAAGCCAGCAGCCCCAGTTCGGTCCCACATATAAGGGCCAGTGACACTGCCCTCAAAATAAATAAATAAATAAATAAATAAATAAATAAATAAATAAATAAATAAATATTGGACAACTCACCAAAGAAGATGCACTGATGACAAATAAGGACAGTACAAGAAAAGTTGTTTAACATCATATGTCATCATAAGTCATTAGGGAATCACAAATTAAAACACAAAAAACATGAGCTCTCATTCATTGCTGATGAGAATGTAAAATGGATAGCCACTTTGGAGGGCTGTTTGGCAATTTCTTAGACACCTAAACACTCTTAATATACAATCTTGGTTTTTATCCAAATTAAAATTGTATGTTTATGCAAAAATATGCACACAAATGTTTATGGCATCTATGTCCATAATTGCCGAAGCTTAGAAGGAACAAAGATGTCCTTCAGTGGGTGAATAGATAAACTCTGGTTTGTCAATAGAATGAAGTACTATTTATCAATAAAAAGAAGCAAGGTAACAAATCATTACTAGACTTACTGAGGCAATCACTTTGTAAGATATACAAATGTTGAATTACTGTGTTATACACCTGAAACTATAATATTATTGTATGTCAAATAAATAAATAAATAAATAAATAAATAAATAAATAAATAAATAAATAGATAAATAGAAATGAGATTTTCAAGCCACAAAATGACATGGAAGACACTTAAATGCATATTGCTAAGTGAAAGAAGCCAATCTGAAGAGGCTATATACTATATGATTCCAACTATATGACATTCTAAAAAAGTCAAAACAATGGAGACAGTAAAATGATCAATGGTTTCCAGAATTTTGAGGCATGGAAAAGAGGTTGAATAGGTTGATCACATAGGATTTGGGGGCAATTAAACTATTTTGAATGATATTTTTATGATCAACACAAGGCATTATACATTTATCAAAACCCACAGAGTATATAACAGAAAAAATGAAACTTAATGTAATCTGTGGGCTTTAACTAATAAAAATGCATCAGTATTGGCTTGTCAATTCTAAGAAATATACCACCCTAGTGCAATAGGGGAAACTGGTGGGAGAGGTGAGGAGTAGAGATATACGAAAATTCTGTATTTTCCACCCAACTTTTCTTTAAACCTCAAATTGATTTGTTTTAATCTGTTAATTTCAAAATATATAAATAGATAGCAAAAAAGCATATTGTATAGAAATATGTACATAATATATAGGAAATCAGCTAGAACTGGGATTGTTGACTTTGGAGGGAAGGATGGGGGATGTGAAATGGTAGAATGGAGGCTTTTTATTATAAGCCTTTAATACTGTAAAAATTACCCAATATAAAGTAATAATTACTTTTATAAATAATATTATTCATTTTAGAGGACAAAATAAATCAAAGGATAGCCATCACTTACCTTTTTCTAGTAAATTCCACTGCAGTTTATTTAAATGGTCAACTTGGATTAAACATTCTGTGCTAACATTTCCACATTTATAGCTAATGGTGCTTAGTCCCACAGATATTCTCAGAATATATAAAATCTCTCAGAAACCATCAAATGCAGCAGAGAAACATGAAAGGATGGAGGTGGGTGGTTGGCACTAACTGGAGTCCTCCTCTAATATTAGAGTATCATCTTCATTTCTGAGTGGTCAGGGACTTCAAAACAAAATGTCCTTTGATAGGTGATTGGATAAAGAAGATATGGTACATATACCCAATGGAATATTACTTAGCCATAAGAAAAGATGAAATACTGCTATTTGAGACAACATGGATGGATCTTCAGATTATTATGCTAAGCGAAATAAGTCAGACAGAATATCAAGAACCATATGACTTCACTCATATGTGGGATATAAAACTGAAAGCAACAAAGGAACATGACAAACAAACAAAAAAACAAATCTCATAGACACAGACAACAGTTTAGTGGTTACCAGAAAGAAAGAGGAAGGGAGATGGTAGAGGAGGGAAATAGAGGTCAAATATATGGTGATGGAAGGAGAACTGACTCTGGATGATGAACACAAAATGGAATATAGAGATGATGTTAGAGAGAAAAGGGGAGCAAGTATATGGTGATGGAAGAACTGACTCTGAGTGGTGAACACACAATGCAATATATAGACAATGTATTATAGAAATGTACACTTGAAACCTATATAATTTTACTAACCAATGTCACACCAATAAATTTAATAAAAAATTTTAACAGCTGGCCGAGTGGCTCAGTTGGCTAAAAGCTCACTCAAGAGTGCAAGCTGACCTCTGAGCAACAGTAGTTCGATGCCCAGCTCGAACTGAGCTGCTGCTGAGCTGCCAACAGGTGGCAGGATGGCTCAGCTAAAAAATAAATAAATAAATAAATAAATAAATAAATAAATAAATAAAATTTTAAAAGACCTAAGTAAATGGAGGAATATGTTCATGGATTAGACATATTGGCATATTGTAAATATGCCAATTCTCTCCAAATTGACCTACAAGTTCTATGAGACATCATTCAAACTTTCATCAGGTTTTTTTTCATACCAGTTGACTGCCTGATTCCAAGTTTTTATGGGAATTTAAAGTGCCAAGAGCAGCCAAGAAAATCTTTAAGAAGAAAAACAATGCTGCAGACATATCCTACCATATTTTAAGATCTATTACAAAAGGTATGGAACACATACACATACACATACACACACACACACACAAACACACATACACACACACACAATCACTTCCAGATAGATTTAAGATATAAATGTAGAAAAAGAAAAGAAACAGTAATGCTTATGGAAAAAAATGTATAAAGTCATCTTTATAATTTTGAAGATGGAAATTTTTTCTTAAACAGGATTCATAAAGTGCTCACCATGAAGGAAAATTAATGTCTTAGAATATATTAAACTTAGAAATTTCTGTTCATAAAACAGAGTGAAAAGGCAATCCATATAATAAGAGGTGATATTCACAAGACACACATCTGACAAAAGACTCATATCCAGGATATATAAAGGATTTCTACATATAAATAAGTAAAAACAGATACTACAATAGGAGAAGAGACAAAAAGACTGAAGCACAACACAAAAGAGGATATATGAATGGCCAGTAAATTTATAAACCAGTGCTCTGCCTCTTAGTCAATATGGAAATACAAATTTAAACCACAATGAGATTCTTCTATACACCCACAAGAATTGCTAAAAAGGAAAAAAAAATCAGCATCAACAAAAATTCAAGTGTTGACAAGGATATTTAGCAGCAATTGGCATTCTCAAACACTCCTGATAGGAGTATCTATTAATATAAATACACTGGAAAATGGTTTGGCAGCATGTACCCTATGACTCAACAATGACATAATTAGATATTAACGCAACAGAATTGCATACATATGTTAACCCAAAAACATGTAAAAGGATGTTCACAGTAGTGTTTTTCACTGTAACTACAAAGAGGAAACCCCGAATGTTTATTAACAGTAAAGTTAATAAATTGTGGTATAACACACAAAATGGAATTCATTAATGAGAATAAACAAACTATAATTACATGCAATAAAGTGGTTGAATTTCACAAATGTAATTTGAGTGAAAGAAGCCAGACAGAAGGAATACTTAACTTTTGTACTTATATTAAACTCAAAAAGATCTAAAACTGATCTCTATTGTTAGAAATCAGGATAGAAGCACTCAAGAGGAGGGCATTAGGGGTACTGGTAATTTATGTTCTGTTTTTAATTTGAGTGTCAGTTACAAGGGTGTGCTGATATTGTAAAAGTTCATCAAGCTATACACTTCAAATATTGGTACTTTTCTATCTGCATATAATAATTCAATAAAAAACAAACAAAGAAAACCATTTGGGAAATGCATGGACTCCAAATAAAGCTCATGTGTAAGAAAACTGCAAACCAATATCACTTATAAAAATTGGTGCAAAATAAATAAAATATTAAGAAATAGAATGCAGGGGCTGGCCAAGTGATTCAGTTGGTTAAGAGCGAGAGCTCTGAACAACAGAGTCACCAGTTCGATTCCCACGTGGGCCAATGATGCTGTGCCTGAGCTGATCTGCCATTGAGCTGCCAACAGGTGGCAGGATGGCTTAGCTGGTGAGAACACGAGCTCCTAACAAGGTTGCCAATTCTACTCCCACATGGTATGGTGGGCTACACCCCCCTGCAACTAAAATTGAAAATGACACCTTGAGCTGAGATACCCTGAGCTGCCGACAGGCGGCTGGATTGCTCAGTGGTTAGAGATTGCACTCTTAGCAACAAGGTTTCCAGTTTGACTCCCACATGAGATGGTGGGCTACATCAACCCTCAACTAAGATTGAACAAGGCACCTTGAACTGAGCGGCCACAAGCTGTCAATGGGCGGCGGGATGGCAACTGGACTTGGTGCTGAGCTAGCTGCGCCCTCCACAACTAAGACTGAAGGACAACTTAACTGTTCCCCTTCCCCAACTCCCCAAAACGGTTCCCCTTCCCCAGTTCCCCAATAAAACCTTTTTTAAAAAAAAGAAAGAAAAGAAATGGAATCCAGTAGTAAACAGAAAGTCTAAAGAAGTGTAGTCCAGTCTAAGAGCTATTCAATATTAGAAAGTACATATAATTCACTATATTAATAAGCGAAGTGAGAAAACCCACACGATCATCTCAAAAAAATGCCCAAAAGATTAATTTAACAAAATTCAAAATGTATTCCTCATTTAGTTTCTAAGAATGGATACTTCCTTGACAATTTTTATCATATGTGTTACTGTCATGCTCAAATATGAAATGTGAGAATTTCCATTAAAGTTAGGAAAAAGGTGCACATCCCCATTATCAGCACTATAATTGTTCTCTAAAGCACTATATAATACAATCAAACAAGATAATTAAATGAGACATAACCCTTGGATAGCTAGGAGCAAAGTAATATCTAATTGTTGATGACATAGCTGCATAACTTGAAAACGTAAAGGAATCTATCAAAAATCCATTTAAAAAATAATAGGATTTAGTGAAGTACTGGTCATTGCTTTCCCACAAGAACCAGTTCAAAAAGATAAAGGGGAAAAATAACAACCACAATAACAACCAAAATAAGAATAAACCTAAAATGGAATATACAGAATACATAATATAAAGAAAATCCCACTAAGCAACATACAAGACTTGAACAAACCCACACCTCGTTCTTCAATAGAAAGACTCAATATTATAAAGATAATCATTTTCTCTAAATTAGCATGTGAATCCAATACTATCCCTACGAAAATATCAATAGTTTATTTTGCTTTTTTATTCCCTTGACAAAATGAGAGTAAGGTTCACCTGCAAGAATAAATGTTAGGAGCTGGCCAAGTGGCTCAGTTGGTTAAGAATTAGCTTAAGAGCTCGAGCTCTGAGCAACAGGGCCGCCGGTTCAGTTCCCACATGGGCCAGTGATGCTGCGCCGGAGTTGAGCTGCCGCTGAGCTGCCAACAGGTGGTAGGATGGCTCATCTGGTAAGAGCGCGTGCTCCTAACAAAAAGACTGCCGGTTCGATGGTGGGCTATGCCCGCCCAGAACTAAGACTGAATTTGGCACCTTGAGCTGAGCTGCCACACGGATTGCTCAGTGGATAGACCGTGCACTCTTAACAACAAGGCTGCTGGTTCCACTCCAGCATGGGATGGTGGCTACACCCACCCACAAGTAGGATTGAAACACAGCACCTTGAGCTTAGAGGCCACAAGCTGCCGATGGGCAGTGAGATGGTAACTGGTGCCCTCCACAACTAAGACTGAAGAATAACAACTTGGCTGGTCCCCTTCCCCAATTCCCCATTAAAAATAAATAAATAAATATGTTAGAATAGGCAGAAATTTTCTGAAAAAGATAACAAGAGAGGCTTTGCCTCACAAGAAGAAAATATATTATATTGCCACAGCCACTATGGAAAATAGTATGGTTCCTCAAAAAATTAAAAATAGAATTACCAGGGCTGGCCGAGTGGCATGGTGGTTAAGAGCTGGCTTGGGAAACCGGCGGCCCCAGTTTGGGTCCCACATATGAGGGCCAGTGACACTGCCTCAAAAAAAATGAATGAAATATTGCCATTTATGGCAACATGGATGGACCTAGAGGGTATTATGCTAAGTGAATAAGTCAGACAGAGAAAGACAAATACCATATGATTTCACATATATGTAGAATCTAAAAAACAAAATAAATAAACACAAAAAACATAAACAAATTCATAGATACAGAGAAAATGTTGATAGTTTCCAGATGGGAGGAGCTTGGGGGTTGGGATTAGTGGAAACGGGAAGGGATTAAAATACACAAATTGCCATTTATAAAAACAGTCATAGGAGGGCTGGCCGAGTGGCATGGTGTTTAAGCGCTGGCTTGGGAAGCCAGCGGCCCCGGTTCGGGTCCCACATATGAGGGCCAGTGACACTGCCCTCTAAAAAAAGAAAAAAAAAAGTACTAACAGAAAAAAATGAATGGAAAAATTTTAATACATACTTTTGGAGTGGGTAAGGTCTTTGTAAAGCATAAAATGAAACAAAGAAGCCATAAAGGAAATGATTGATAAACTTGATCATATAATTTTGAACAAAATTCCTCTTCGTATATACCACAAGCAAAGTCAAAATACAAAAAATGGGTGTGGGGAACATTGGTGCAAACACATGCATAAATTTTTTTGACATTACTTCTTATAATAAATAATTTAAAGAAAATAGCCATTAAGAGGGGGCTAGTCAAATATATATTGGTATATCCATAAAATGTAATACTATGAATTTATTTTTTTATTGGGGAATTGGAAAAGTGTTGGGGAATTGGGGAGGGGTACCAGCCAAGTTGTTATTCTTCAATCTTAGTTGTGGTGGGCACCAGTTGCCATCTGGCCCATCAGCAGCTCATGGCTCTAAGCTCAAGGTACTATGTTACAATCTTACTTGTGGGTGGGCATAGCCACCATCCTATGTGGGAATTGAAGCAGCAGGCTTGTTGTTAAGAATGTATGCTCTAGGGCCGGCAGAGTGGCGTGGTGATTAAACACTGGCTTGGGAAGCCAGCGGCTCCGGTTCAGTCCCACATATGAGGGCTAGTGACACTGCGAAAGAAAGAAAGAAAGAAAGAAAGAAAGAAAGAAAGAAAGAAAGAAAGAAAGAAAGAAAGAAAGAAAGAAAGAAAGAAAGAAAGAAAGAAAGAAAGAAAGAAAGAAAGAAAGAAAGAGTGTATGCTCTATCCACTGAGCCATCCAAGTGGCAGCTCAGCTCAAGGTGCCGAGATCAGTCTTAGTTGCGGGCAGGGGTAGCCCACCACCGAACAGGCAGTCTTGTTGTTATGAGCACATGTTCTCACCAGCTGAGCCATCCTGCTTCCTGTTGGCAGCTCTGCAGCAGCTCAGCTCAAGCACAGCATCACTGGCCCATGTGGGAATCAAACCGATAGCCCTGTTGCTCAGAGCTTGAGCTCTTAAGCTAACTCTTAACCAACTGAGCCACTCAGCTGGCCCCTGAAAACTTTTAATGAAGTAATTATGTACTGACATGGAAAGTTGTTAATGATTAATTGTTATGTGAAAAAAAGCAAGTTGCATAACTTCCATTGGTTTAAAAAAAGCATATATACATATTTATCTTTATAGAGACAGCTATGTTTATACATGCATAGAAAATTTCTGAGAAGGTGTAAACCAAACTGTTAACAGTTACTGTCTCTGGGAATTGCTATTGGGAGGGAAGAGTGTTGGATAAAGATTTTTTTTTTAGTTTATATAGCCACCAGAGACCAGTGGGACAAATCCTGCTCCATGAGGGCAGCCTGTACGTAGCAGCTTGTATGCTGTCGTCATGGTCAATCCTCACAGCCAGTCAGCCTAAGGGTCAATCCCATCCACTGATATGCCAACAGCAATCAAAGTTCAACTACAAGAGGGCATGCACAACCCATACAAGGGACACTCCTGCAGCACCTGGCTCAGGTACACAGAGAGACAGTGCTACTGTGCCCCACAGGACTCCTACTACATAAGGCCACCCTACCAAGACTGGGAGATATAGCACATCTACGTAATACATAGAAACAAACACAGAGAGGCAGCCAAAATGAGGATACAAAGAAAGATGTCCCAAATGAAAAAAGAGATAAAACACCAGAATAAGGAATAAACCAGATAACGATCCAAGATGGCAGAATAGTAAATGCTGTGCTTGCCTCATCCCATGAACACATCAAATTACAACTAAATTATGGAACGATCAACCAGAAGAACCATCTGAAGTCTACTTGAAAAGAATTTGTATAAGTAAGGATATAAAGAAAACGCCATGTCAAGAATGGTAGGAGAGGGCCGGTCAAGTGGCGTGGTGGTTAAGCGCTGGCTTGGGACGCCAGTGGCCCCGGTTTGGGTCCCATATATGAGGGCCAGTGACACTGCCCTCAAAAAATTTAAAAAATAAAATAAATAAATAAAAGAATGGTAGGAGAGGAGGAGACGCAAAATGGGCTGGCTCCAAACCTCCGTGAAAATTGGGAGGACTATCTCAGCAACAACCGTACCCCATGGAGAAGCAAGGGACTCCAGCCCCACACCAGGCTCCCCAGCCCAGAGTACTGGTGCTGGGAAGAGGAGCCCCCACAACATCTGGCTGTGAAAAACAGTGAGGATTCTGACCACCCAGGTGGGACAGAAGGCTGCAGGAAACCCAGACATCCTTTTAAAGGACCCACACAGACTCGCTCGCAAGCACTCACCCTGGGCTCTGGCGAAGGACAGTGACTTGGGGGATATCGGACAGTGACAGGGGGCAGACTGAGGTGAGTGGCATCGAGCAAAGGCTGGATGATAGTTGCCATTTTCCCTGTGTAGGGTCCTTCTCCTGAGCAGCGGGCAAGCAGGTGCCATCTTTCCTGTGTTGAGCACTACCCACACCCATGGCCAAATCTGAATCTGAATTGGTCTGGTGAGCTTCACCTACTCCACCCTGGTAACTCACTGAGACTCTGCCACACCCAACTCTGTACCACACAAGGCTTTATCAGTGGCTGAACTTTATGGGAGCTGGCAAATGGTAGCAGGCCTTGGTGTGTCTTGGCTTTTTGTGGAGCTACCCCAGACCTTGTACTGTCTGACTTCCTCAGTTCACAGTGTGGCCTCTCCCACATGCCTCCAGGTGAAGCACAGGCAGCAACAAACTGTGGATCACTTTGTAGTCCTACCAGGTAGTCCATGGCCAGTCACAGGCAGTGGCTGACCTGGGCCTATCCCAGAGACTCTTCCAAGAGTCTCCAGACTCTTGGGTCCTGGAAAAACACAATGTTCCCTTCTCCAATTCCCCAACACTGTTTCCTTCCCTGATCCCTAATTTAAAAAAAGAAATAAATGATCAAGGAACTCAGTGAGAACTTCAACCAACATACTTGGAGGTTGACTTCAGACCACAGCAGAGCACCACCGTATTAGCCCCAGAAGTGGCACACCCAAAGGGCAATCTCAACATTCTGGGGCAAATCCCACTTCATGTGGTAAGCTGCCCCATAGCAGCCTGTAAGCTGTGGACATGGCCAAACCTCACAGCCAGTCAGACTGAGGGTCAATCCCACCCACTGAATGCCAATAGACATCAATGCACAAATATAACAGGAGGGCACAGGCAATCCATACAAGAGACACTTCTGGAGCACCCACAGAAGGTGACCAGGGAGACTGTGCCACTGGGCCCCATAGGGCATCTACTACATAGGGCCACCTGGCAAGGCTGGGAGATGTAGCAGATCTACCTAATAAATAGAAACAAATACAGAGAGGTAGCAAAATGAGGAAAAAAAGAAGTACATCCCAGGGCTAGCTGAGTCGCTCAGTTGGTTAACAGCTTGCTCAAGTGTGTGAGCTGAGCTCTGAGCAACAGCAGTTCGATGCCCAGCCTGAGCTGAACTGCCACTGAGCTGCCAACAGGTGGCAGGATGGCTCAGCTAAAAAAAAAACCCAGAAGAAGTACATCCCAAATGAAAGAACAGGAGACAACACCAGAAACAGAGCTAAATGAAATGGAGACAAGCAACCTACTGGAGACAGAGTTCAAAACACCAGTATAAGAATGATCCAGGAGGGCCGGCTGGGTGGCTCAGTTGGTTATAGCACAAGCTCTGAGCAACAGGTTCGCCGGTTCAATTTCCACATGGGCCACTGAGCTGTGCCTGAGCTGAGCTATTGCTAAATTGCCACTGGTGAGAGAGGGTGCTCTTAACAACAAGGATGCCAGTTCAACTCCCATATGGGATGGTGGGCTGCACCCCCTTCTGCCCTGGCCGCGCAACTAAGATTGAACGCAACACCTTAAGCTGAGTGGCCACAAGCTGCCAACAGGGGGCCAGATGGCTCAGTTGGTTAGAGCGTGTGCTCCGCCGAACAAGGTTGCAGGTCCAACTCACCCATGGGATGGTGGGCTGTACCCCGCCCCACCCTTGTTTCCTCCCCTGCAACTAGATTGAAAGCAGCAACTGGACTTGGAGCTGAGCTGCACCATCCATAACTAAGATTGAAGGACAACTTGACTTGGAGTTGTTGGGTCCTGGAAAAACACAATGTTCCCTTCTCCAATTCCCCAACACTGTTTCCTTCCCTGACCCCTAATTTAAAAAAAGAAATGGGGCTGGCCGAGTGGCGCATTGGTTAAGTGCTGGTTTTGGGATGCCAGCGGCCCCGGTTCGGATCCCACATGAGGGCCAGTGACACTGCCCTCTACAGATAACAACAGCTCCACCTGGAGCTGGGCTGTGCGAGCCCCGGTGATGGTGTGGGCTGCAGCCCCTGCTGCAGTGGGATGCCATAGGCTACAGTGAGTGGCCCGCAGCCAGCGTGAGCAGCTGGCAGCCAAGCGTGAGCTGCCAATAGCCGCGGTGAGCGACATCCAGAGGCCAGCAACCGATCTGCCTCATCCGGGAAGAGCGCAATGACGATACCAACAGTGAAGCAACATCCTCCGCAACTATACTGAAGAACAAAAAGACAGCACCTTGTCTGTTCCCCTTCCCCGATTCCCCAACGCTGTTCCCCTCCGCCAATTCCCCAATAAAATCTTAAAAAAAAAAAAGAAATGAATTATCAAGGAACTCAGTGAGAACTTCAACAAAAAGATAGCAAGCATAATAAAAGACATACAAACCATAAAAAATAACCAGTCATAAGTGAAGAATACAATAACTAAAAAAAAGAATGCACCAGAAGGAATCACTGGCAGATTAGATGAAGCATAGGACTGGATCAACAATTTGAAAGAGAAGATAGCAGAAAATACCCAATTGAACAGCAAAAGGAAAAAAGAATCCAAAAACAATGAAAATAGTTTAAGACACCTCTGAAAGAACATCAAGCAGAACAATATTCTCATCATAAGGGTGCCAGAAGGAGAAGAGAGAAAGCAAGGGATTGAGAAACTTTTTGAAAAAATGATGACTGAAAACTTCCCTAACCTGGCAAAGGAAATAGACATACAAGCCCAGAGAGCACAGAGAGTCCCAAACAAGATGAACCCAAACAGGTCCACATATTATAATTAAAATGGCAAATGTTAAAAATAAAGAGAGAATCTGAAAAGTAGCAAGAGAAACACAACTAGTAACTTATAAGGAAGCTCCCATAAGAACGTCAGCTGATTTCTCAACAGAAACTTTGCAAGCCACAAGGGACTGGCAGGAAATATTCAAAGTGATGAAAAGCAAGGATCTATAATCAAGACTACTCTACCCAGCAAAGCTGTCATTTAAAATCAAAGGGCAAACAAAGAATTTTCCAGAGAAGAAAAAGCTAAAGGAGTTCATCACCACCAAACCAGTATTACAAGGAATCTTAGAGGGGCCTCTTTAAGATGAAATAATAAAAAATACAAAATATGAACAATAAAATGGCAATAACTACATATCTATCAACAGTTACTTTCAATGTAGATGGATTAAATTCTTCAAAAATATAGGGCCTGGGCCGGCCGAGTGGCGCAGTGGTTGGGTGCTGGCTTGGGAGGCCAGTGGCCCCGGTTTGGATCCCACATGTGAGGGCCAGTGACGCTGCCCTCAAAAAAATATATATATAGGGCCAGCCGAGTGGCTCAGTTGGTTAACAGCTCACTCAAGAGTGCGAGCTGAGCTCTGAGCAATAGCAGTTCGATGCCCAGCCTGAGCTGAGCTGCTGTTGAGCTGACAACAGGTGGGGAGGATGGCTCAGCTAAAACAAACAAACAAACAAATAAATAAATAAAAACACAGGGTGGTTGAATGGATAAGAAAAACAAACCCTCATATATGCTGACTACAAGAGACTCACTTCAGATTGAAAGACACACACAGACTGAAAGTAAAGGAATAGAAAAAGTTATTTCATGAAAATGGAAATGAAAGAAAAAAGCTGGAGTAGCAATACTTATAGCAGACAAAATAGACATTAAAACAAAGGCTATAGGGCCGGCCGAGTGGCGCGGTGATTAAGCGCTGGCCTGGGAAGCCAGCGGCTCTGGTTCGGGTCCCACATATGAGGGCCAGTGACACTGCCCTCAAAAAAAAAACAAAAAAACAAAACAAAACAAAAAACAAAGGCTATAAAGAGACAAAGAAGGACCCAGTAATACCACTTCTGAGTATTTTTCCAAAAAAATCCAAAATGCTACTTTGAGGAGATGTGTGCATCCATATGTTCATTGCAGCATTGTTTATAATGGCAAGATGTGGAGGCAGTCTGGGTGTCCATTAATGGATGAATGGATAAAACAGAGGTAGTACACATATACAATGGAATATTTCTTGGCCATGGAAGGGAATGGGTTCTTGCAATCTGTGGCAGCATGGATGACCTGGCCAGTATTGTGCTTAGTGGAGTATGTCCGACAGAGAAAAACAGATGCAATATGATTTCACTTGTATGTGGAACCTAAAGAACAAAATAAACAAACAAAACACACTCATACATACAAAGAACATTTTGATGGCTGCCAGATGGCAAGGGGGCTTGAGGGGGTAGGTGAAAATCAAGAAGGGATTAAGAAGTACAAATTGGTTGATACAAAGTAGCGATAGGGATATAGGATATAGCATAAGGAATGCAATCAATAATATTTTAATAACTGAGTGTGGTGTCAGATGGGTATTAGATTTATGAGGATGATAGATGAGAGGAGAGTGGGGGACAGGGTGAAAAAGGTGAAGGGATTAATAAGTAGAAATTGGTAGTTATAAAATAGTCATGGGATGTAAAGCATAGGGAATATAATCAATAATACAGTAATAGTTACGTATAGTACAAGGTGGTTACTAGACTAGTCAGGGGAATCCCTTCTTAAATTATACAAATGCCTAACCATGAGGCTGTACACCTAAAAATTAATGAAAAATATTAAATGTTAACTGTAATTAAAAAATTTAAAAGGCTATAATGTACAACATGAAGAACATTGTCAATAATATTGTGATAGCATAGTAAGGTGTCAGATGGTTGCAGGACTTACGATGTCACTTCTTTAGGTATATAAATGTCGAACAACTATGGTGTACCCCTATCCCTCTCCTGGGTATATATCCAAAAAATCTGAAAACATTTATCTGTAAAGATATACGTGCTCTGATATTCATTGCAGCTTTGTTTACAGTGGCCAAGACATGAAACAACCAAAGTGTCCTTCGGTAAATGATTGGATAAAGAAGATGTGGTATATAGTCACAATGGAATACTACTCTGTCATAAGAAGAGATGAAATAGTGCCATTTGTGACAAAATGGATGGATCTTGATATTGCTGAGCTAAGCAAAATAAGTCACATAGAAAAAGTCAAGAACCATATGATTTCACTAATATGAGGGATTTAAAACTGAAAGCAACAAAGGAAGAAGACAAACAATGAAACAAAAACTCAGATACAGACAATAGTTTAGTGGTTACCAGAGGGTAAGCAGGGAGGGGATTGGTAGATGAGGGTAAAGGGGGTAAAATACATGGTGATGGAAGGAGAACAGATTCTGGGTGTTGAACACACAATATGATATATAGGTAATGTATTACAGAATTGTACACTTGAAACCTATGTACTTTTACTAACCATTGTCACCCCAATAAGTCTTTTTTTTTTTTTTTTTGAGGGCAGTGTCACTGACCCTCATATGTGGGACCTGAACCGGGGCTGCTGGCTTCCCAGGCCAGCGCTTAACCACCGCGCCACTCGGCCGGCCCACCCCAATAAGTCTTAATAATAAAAATCGAAATAGGGGCCAGCCGAGTGGCTTAGTTGGCTAAAAGTTAGCTTAAGAGTACAAGCTCTGAGCAACAGGGACGCCAGTTTGATTTACACATGGGCCAGTGAGCTGTGCCCGAGCTGAGATGCCACTGTGCTACCAACAGGTGGCAGGATGGCTCATCTGGTAAGAGCACATGCTCCTAACAACAAGACTGCCTGTTCGATTGCGTGCTATGCCTGCCTGCAACTAAGACTGAACTTGGCACCTTGAGCTGAGCTGCCACCTGGATGCCTCAGTGAATAGAGCATGCGCTCTTAACAACAAGGCTGCTGATTCAACTCCCACATGGGATGGTGGCTACGCCCATCAGAGACTAAGACTGTAAAACAGCACCTTGAGCTTAGAGGCCACAAGCTGCTGATGGGCAGCCAGATGGAGACTGGTGCCCTCCACAACAAAGATTGTAGAACAACTTGGCTGGTCACCTTCCCCAATTCCCCAACACTGTTCCCCTCCCTTAATTGCCCAATTTAAAAAAAAAAATCTAAATAATGTTGTATGCTAGCTATATTTTGTAATAAAAATCTTTTCTTAAAAAAATAACTGAGAGTGGCCAGTTGGCTCAGTTGGTTACAATGCAGTTCTCATGACACCATGGTTCGATCCCCACATGGGCCACTGAGATGCACCCTCCACTACTAGGTTGAAACAACTACTTGACTTGGAGCTGATGGGTCCTGGAAAAACACACTGTTCCCCCAATTAAATAAATAAATAAATAAATAAGCCTGATACTATTTTTTTTAAAAAAGAACTAAATCAAATGGAGACAACCAATCTATCAGATGCAGAGTTCAAAACACTGGTTATAAGGCTACTCAAAGAACTTAGTGAGAAGTTCAAGAGACATAGTAAGCATAAAAAAAGACATTGAAATCATAGAAAGAACCAGTCTGAAAGGAAGAATACAAAACTGAAATGATGAATACACTAGAAGGAATCAACAACAGATTAAATGAAACAGAGTATCAAATCAGCCATTTAGAAGAGAAGGTAGCAGAAAACACCCAATCAGAACAGCAAAAAGAGGAATAGAACCCAAGAACATTGAGGATAGTTTAAACGTCCTCTGGAACAACATCAAGCGCAACATTTGCACCATAGGGATACTAGCAGGAGAAGAGAGAGAGAGAGAGAGAGAGAGAGAGAGAGAGAGAGAGAGACAGAGACAGAGACAGAGAGACAGAGAGACAGAGAGACAGAGAGACAGAGAGACAGAGAGACAGAGAGCAGGATTGAATACATATTTGAAGAAATAATGACAGAAAACTTCCCTGACCTGGTGAAGGAGATAGACATACAAGTCCAGGAAGTGCAGAGAGTCCCAAACAAGAAGAACCCAAACAGGCACACAGAAAGACACATCATAATTAAAATGGCAAACGTAGGGCCAGCCGAGTGGCTCAGTTGGTTAAGAGCTCGCTCAAGAGTGCGAGCTGAGCTCTCAGCAACGGTGGTTCGATGCCAGCACGAGCTGAGTTGCTGTTGAGCTGCCAAAAGGTGGCAGGATGGCTCAGCTAAAAAATAATAATAAATAAATAAATAAATAAATAAATAAATAAATAAATAAATAAATAAAAATAAAAATGGCAAACGTTAAAGGCAAAGAGAAAATCCTCAAAGCAGGAAGAGAAAAGCAGTTAGTTGCATACAGGGGAGCTTCCATAAGACTGTCAGCTGATTTCTTGACAGAAACTTTGCAGGCCAGAAGGGATTGATACAGAATATTCAAAGTGATGAAAAGTAAGGACCTATAACCAAGATTACCTACCCAGCAAGGCTATCATTTAAAATTGAAGGAGAGATAAACAGCTTCCCAGACAAGAAGGAGCTAAAGGAGTTCATCAACACCAAACTAGTATTACAAGAAATGTGAAAGGGACTTCTTTAAGAAGAAGAAGAGAAGGGGGAAAAAACATAAATACAAATCATATAATGGCAATAACTACATACCTGTCAATAATCTCTTAAAATGTAAATGTATTAAATGCACCAACCCATAGATATAGAGTAGCTGATGGGTAAGAAAACAAGACCCATACACATGCTGTCTACAGGAGATTCACTTCAGATCAAAAACACACAGAGACTGAAAGTAAAGGGATGGAAAAAGATATTTCATGCAAATGGAAAAGTGAATATACTAAATGCATGAAATTGTACACTTTATAATGGTGAAAATGGTAAATTTTATGTTATGTGCATTTTACCTCAAACCAAAAAAAGCGATTTTATCATATATATTCGTATTTTTGTTCATCTAAGTTTTTCATATAATAATATATTATGGACATCTTTCCATGACATTAACTCATCTTTCCATGATATAAAATCATCATTTTGGTATATTTAAAATCTTTAAGTGTTAAGTATTCAAGTCACTCTTTATTTTTTAATGGTATTATGTTAGAAAATAATTATAAGTTCATCTCACTTTCGAAGTTTGCAACAATTCTCTTCACGCACATTGATGGCTAGAGATATCACTATCAATTATACATTGAATTACTCTTAATGAAATAACTTTTGGTGTAGAAATTTTATTTTTTTATTTTTTTATTTTTTTTGAGGGCAGTGTCACTGGTCCTCATATGTGGGACCCAAACCAGGGCCGCTGGTGTCCTAAGCCAGCGCTTAACCACCACACCACTTGGCCGGCCCTAGAAATTTTATTTTTATAGCAATATATACACATACATTCATGTAAAATATGAGTGTGGTTAAACACCTTTCATAGAACAAGTATAGCCTAACAACTCCACAGAGACTGACATTGTTGTTCCTATGAACAGAAACAGACCACTGAGAAGGGAGAAGGTGACACTCGAACTCTCCCAAGTAAATATTGATTTCATCCTCACACCAATTAAAAAAAAAGAATCAGAAATACAAGGTCCGGATTTAAGTATAGTTAGAGCTCATTGAGCCTGGAGCTGCAAAACAAAACAAAACAAAATCCTGGGTGAGGCAGGGACCTCTTCTATAGAGCTTTGCCATTAACATGACTCATCTATACTACATGTCTGCTTCTCTCTGCATATTTCTCCCATGCTCCTTGCTGAACTCAGAATTTCAGCTGGCACTTGATCTGTTCCATAATGCCTGTCCCGACCTGCATCCTGTTCTAGTGGACCTGTTGGCTCAACTCCCCACAACTTATTGGAGCTCTTATTTCACATTTCTAAAAGAACAATTTGATTAGTTCACCTCATCTTTTCAAGTTGGGCCATAAAACTCACAGGTTCTGGGGCTGGCTTTGAATCAGGTGCAATCAACTGTACCCTAAGGGAGGGAAGAATATACTACATTATTAGGCCTTGCTTGACCATTCAGCAGGAACTGTGAATAGAACAGATTATCCCAGAAGGGGGTATAAGGATGGAAGAAAAGAAGTGGAATTTCTGATGCATATATGTGGCAGAGTGATTGGCACATGCTAGGTGTTCAACAAATGGCCACAATTATTAACAGTAGCATTATGCCACCTCTTACAGGAAGCCTTCCCAGAGCTCTCAAGCTTCCCATACTTTTCCCCCAGAACATAACCTGTACCACAGGAATCATCCAATTAAGAAATCAATAAAATTCCTTCAGTCAGGATAGACTTTTAAGGATTCCTAGGTGTAAAGCAGTGTGGTGGATACTGGGAGCAGGGATACACAAATCCCTAATCCTGGCTTCAAGGAGCTCCCAGGGTAATGTAAGGAAAAAGGCAACTTGAGCCATGAGAGATCCAAAGATAAGGAGCTCTGGGAGTTCAGAGAAGGGCAAAGACTGTTGTTTGTCTATATGTATGCCTGTCTCCTGGATACCTCCCCTTAGATGTCCCAAAGGCACTTCCAACTAAACATATTTAAAACTGATCTCATCTGCCCCCTGCCAAACCTGTTCCTCTTCTCAGATTCCTTGTCTCAATGAGGCAAGTTCATCTACACTAGTTGCCCGAGATTGAAACCTGAGCTGCACCACTCACAATGTCAGCTGTTGCCGTTGCTAAAGTTGTCACTGAACCTTTGGTGTTTGTCTTGCCCCAAAGGTCAGAACTAATAATAAATGAGCATGGCTGTAGAATGGAGAAATTAAAACTAGCCTAGAGGAAGACACGATCGGTTCACTGGAGTTGTTTTCAGATTTGGCCACTGTGTCAATGGTTACAATCCCTTTCGGGAAAGCAATCAACAAGAGCCTAAAATATGTTCATGCCATTTTCCCAGTAATTCTGCTCCTAAATCAATACCCACCCACCCCCACTCACAAACCAGAAAAGCTCTAAGTACAAACCTATTCTTTGCAGGACTATTTTCTAATGGTCAAACACAAGGAAGTAGTCTTAATGTCCAAAAAGAGGGGCGGGTGAAGTGAACCATGGCACAGCTGTCTGATGGAACATTCTACAACCATTACTGAGGGATAACGGCTGTGGAGATTCTATAGCAACAGGGAAAAATTATTATGCTGTAACTAAGGATACAGGATTATGTGTATACTCCAATCTCAACAACGTAAAAACTGCATGGGCTCAAGGTCTGCTAGTAGCCATTTAAAATGTCTTCTCCATTAAAAAAAAAAAAAACTTTCTTTATGTAAACTATGAACATCTCTGAGCTTTTTTTTTCTTTTTCTTCAATCAGTCAACCGTCTTAATTATGCGCCCTTTTTGTACCAGGCCCTCCATTAAGTGCTGGGGATTCATAAGTAAATCACCCGCGGTCCTTCTCCTCGGGTAGATTAGGGCAGAAAAGAGATACAAAAATAAACGGTTTCAAGATATGTGGGCCACTCTTGTGTGGGGCCCAGTTGAGAATCTGTGCAGGCATTGTCACCCCCTGGCGGCCACCTGGCTACCTGCCCTTGGGTGGCTCTAACCATACCTAGGCAGCGACTTCCACGCTTGGAGGCCCAGGCCCAAACTAGTTCTCACGGTGTCCAAGTCTCCTCCCTCTCCTCTTCTGGGGTTCTCAATTCCCTAGTAGGCGCTTCAACCTGGACTAGGCCCAGGCTTGTCTCACATCTCTACTCTCGTCCAAGCTCCGCCCTCCCCCAAAGCCTCGCTCCCGCTAGGCTCTGCAAAATTATGTCATTCTCACTGGTTCGCATGCGCTCCCATCACTGGCCAATTGGAGCGGCTCTGGTGGGGTGGAGCTTCGGGCCACAGAGTTCTCTCTTTTCCCTTTTCTGAAGTTTTAAAAAGTGCAAAACCCTACTTGTAAGAGACAAATACAGGCAAACTCGCGGTTCTGAGTGACAGCGGAATCCAAGAAAAACTGCTAATCCCAAAGTTCCGCCTTTGTCCCACCCACTCCCGAGATAGATACCGCCCCTTTCTGACTCCTTTCACCTCCCTCCTCCAAGCTTGGGAATCGAAGCCCCGCCCCGTGCACATCTTTTTCATCCTCAGATTACCCAAGCCGCACTTGCGTGTGTGTGTGTGGGGGGGGCAGGCTAGCGGGAGGTTGATGCAATCGAGCCAGGCAGGTGGGGCATGTCAGATGAGATGGGGAGCTGGGATTGGAGAGGAATATTCCAGCCTACTTAGTAATGCTTCAAAGTGAGACCCTACTATATAAGTGGACGTTTGTGCCCTTTTTGGAGAGCTGTTTGACAATATCTATTAAAATTAAAAAATGCATATATCCTATTGGCTCTGCCATCCCATTTCTATATATACACAGCCAAGATTCCTAGAGCAGTGCATCAGAATCACCCAGTAGGCTGTTAAAACACAGGTTGTTGAGGCCCACCTACAATCAGAGTTTTTTATTCAGCAGGTTTGGAATGGGGCCTGAAATTTGCATTTCTAACAAGTTCAGGGTAGTGCTGATGCTAACTGGTTAGGGGACCACACACTTCAAGAACTTTTGTCCTAGAGGGAGAAAACTTTTCAAGGAAGCATGTATGAACAACTATAAGCCTTGCTAATTTGTTTGCAATAATAAAACCTTGAAAGAATCACTAGGAGGGTGATTTTATCAGAGAACAATTGGTTATAGTTTTATAAACTGACATGGAAAGACATTGATAGTGGTGGAGGTGGAGGTGATGATGATAACTAATATTTATTAAACACTGACACTGTCCCAGGCACTGTGCTAAGGACTTTATACTCCTTTAATTCTACAGCAACACTCGCTATTAGGAACCATGTCTAATTCACCCTACATTTCCAGTACAAAACAGGTTATGACACCAAGGATCTTGTCAGTAAATGTTTGTGGCCTCATATAATCAGACTCACCACCAGTCTGGTGGAGAAGACAAAAATACAGCCAAAAAAAGGCTGTATATGCTCAGAGGAATGGATCAGGCAGGATTACAGGAGAAGGTAGAACCTAAAAGATAGATAGGAGTTTGCCAAAAGAGAGGAAAAGGTCATGTTGGACAAAATGAGCTAGTGGCAAACATCCCATTACCAGACTTGAGGATTTCAAAGACCAAACAACATTTTAAAACATTGTGAGGTGACCTCAAATGTTGGCAAGGATGTGGAGCAACAGGAACTCTCAGTCATTGTTGGTAGGAATGCAAAATGGTAAAGCCACTTTGGAAGAAACTTTGGCAGTTTCTTACAAAACTAAATATACTCTTACCATATGATCCAGCAATCACAGTCACATTCCTTGGTATCAGCCCAAAGGAGTTGAAAACTCATGTCCACTGGCAAAGATTCTTTGCCTGACCAAACTTCAGTCAGGTTCCCTGAACCCTCTCCCCAACAAGGCTCATCCATGTAATTCCTTGTAGAATTCCGTTTTAGCAAGAATTCTGCTACGTCAGTTTAGTGACAATTCCCTATCCTTGATATCTGATCAAACTCTTCATCTGCACTCTCCCACAGCTGATATTTGATCACCCTGGCTTGCCTTCAGCAAGAATTCGGTTGGGTCAATTCAGCCAGAATCCTATCAGACTTGATATTTCCTCTTAGTAATAGCTCATCCACCAATGCACCTCCTATTTTGCTCCTTAGCTATAAATCCCCACTTGTTCTGGTTGTACTCATAATTGAGACCAATTGTATACTGGAATTTCTCTTCCCCTATTGCAATAATGTATTGAATAAAATCTATCTTCACTGCTTTAACTTCTATCCAGCTGTGGTTCTCTTTAACAGTTTTTGGTGCACCACAACTCAGATCTGGATCAGAACCACCATCAGACCCTCAGAAGGGACAACCAGGCCTCCAAAGTTCCACCAAGATCTTTTGTCTCCAATTGCTTGCTCGTTTGGGTAGCCAGTGGTGAGTCTGACTCTAACCAAAATTCGGTGCTCCAGATAAATGTCCATTGAAGCAGGGTGAGGATAGATTTTGATTCTTAAGATTGTGCATATACTCTAGAAGCCAAGTTAAAGTCCAAAAAAAAGCAGAAAACAGAGTACTAGGTCTCTCTCTAACAAGCTGGGTTAGAATCCCAGGCAAGCAGCTGTTTCTAAGTGGCTAGGTTAGAGTTCAAGGCTTTTCTATTTGTAAGACGCTAGTCTCTGTAAGGAATAGACTCTCAGTTAGGATCTCCAGTTTCTCTGTTCTTAAGTGTAAAGGTGCCATTAGTCAATAACAAGGGAACTTCTCAATTGCTGACTATACAAGGGTGCTTCTCCATTACAGCCTTCATACTCTCTGCTTTTGTTCTCACTGGCAAAACTTTATGAAAAACTCTCTTAAGTTACAATGGACCCTCTGGAGCTTCTGGAATATGCCCAAACTAGTCCACCTACAGGGAGTGCTATAGCAAAAAGGAACAAGAATCTCAGATGCACAATGCTCTGCATTTTTCTTAATATGAAAAAGCTGAAAAGTTGCTAAAAATTCAAACCTCATTCCAGTTATAAAGGTTCTTTTTTTTTTTTTAAGCTGAGCCATCCTGCCACCTGTTGGCAGCACAGCGAATGCTCAGCTCGGACTGGGCATCGAGCTGCTGTTGCTCAGAGCTCAGCTTGCACTCTTGAGTGAGCTCTTAACCAACTGAGCCACTCAGCCAGCCCCCAACTATAGAGGTTCTTTGTTTTGTTTTGTTTTTGAGGGCAGTGTCACTAGCCCTCACATGTGGGACTGAACAGGGGCCGCTGGCTTCCCAAGCCAGTACTTAACCACCGCGCCACTCGGCTGGCACTAGAGGTTCTTAAACAATGTCTTAAGAAAAAAATTTTCTGACCCCTAGCATCTTCCACAACTCCTTCATATCCCCCTCCCAGCTCTCCTTTATATCTTCCTCTCCAAGAATTCTCCCCCACCAATAGTATCTCCAGCCCCTCATCTCCTTGTAACTATAAGGTTCACTGGGACCCCATCTCTTACAGATGAAGCCCAGGGTATAGCAGGTACTCATTTTCAAGTGAGGCCAACAAAAGAGATAACATTTAAACCTTGATCTTGGTCCAAATTACATGCCATCATCAAGGACTTTCCCGGCCCCCAGAAACAATGAAAACATTTATTGATTTTAGAGTTGTTTGGGAAGCATATTCTCCAGGGGTCCCTGATTTATATCAATTTATCCACACATTTGTTGGCTCTGGGTTTGCCTCCCTTTGGTTCGAAAAGGCCAAATGGAACACCATTCCTGAAGACCTTCAAAGGTCTCAGACTACCCACTGATTCCCATTGGAAACTGAAGGAAGCAAGAAAAAAAATTACTAGGAGCCATCCCTCAGGTCTGTCCCACCAAACCTGATTGGTCATGTATTCAAAATAGTAATCAACTAAGAGATGAGACTGTGGCTATTGCCATCTATTGAAGACAACGTGGAAAGAGCATTCAGGACGGGTACTGACTTCCAAACCTGCTTGTGCTCTGGCCACAAGCTTTGTAAATGGTTTCAGACTGGAACTCCATGACCATTACAGGGGAATAGTATTAACTGGCAAAATGCAAACATGTCTGCATAAAACTCCAGAATTTCAAGCCCTGCCAAATTTTATATCAGCCCATGTAGCACAAATGAGAAGGTCATATCCTTGTAGTGTTATCTCACAAGCATAATGACCACCAAAGACCTCTGGGACACAATTTGGCCTTAGGCCTAGAAGTATGGCATATCCCCCTTGCCTGCAAGCTGTTGCTGTAACTACCAGATATGTCCAAGCTACTTCTGATTTAGTATTAGGTCATCTGCTTAACATACATGTTCCTCATGCTGTGCAGACCCAATTGCTTAATGAAAACACAGCACTTTTTTGCACTTTGACTTACCTCATGAATACTACTCTCTCCCTCTTGCATCATCATATATCACTGTCAAAACCTTAACCCTGGAGCCAGCCGAGTGGCACATTGGTTAAGAGCTGGCTTGGGACGCCAGTGGTCCCGGTTCGGATCCCATATATGAGGGCCAGTGACACTGCCCTCTACAGCTAATAATAGCTTCACCTGGAGCTGGGCTGCGAGTCCTGGCGACGGTGTAGGCTGCAGCCCCTGCTGCAGTGGGCTGCCATAGGCTACAGTGAGTGGCCGGCAGCCAATAGCCGCGGTGAGCAACCATCTTAGAGGCCGGCGACCGATCTGCCTGATCCGGGAAGAGCGCAATGACGAGACCAACATGGGCCAGTGAAGCAACATCCTCCACAACTAGACTGAAGAACAAAGAGAAAGCAAATGGTCTGTTCCCCTTCCCTGATTCCCCAACGCTGTTCCCCTCCCCCAATTCCCAATAAAATCTTTAAAAAAAAAAAAAACAACCTTAACCCTGCCACCTTGCTTCTATTACCCACTGATGGAACTTCCCAAATTGTGTGATTAATAGTAAATCATTCTCAAGGCCGGCCGAGTGGTGCAGTATTTAAGCGCCGGCTTGGGAAGCCAGTGGCCCCTGTTAGGTCCCACATGTGAGGGCCAGAGACTCTGCCCTTTAAAAAAAATAGTAAATCATTCTCCTGTCCTAGGCTAGATTTATCAGAAAACCTCTTCCCTAAGTTGACCTCACTCTTTATTTATGTTGATGGCACCTGCCTCTGGAAGGAGAATGGGACTTTCCAGGCTGGATATGCTGCCACTGATGAACATAAAACTCCAGAATTTCAAGCCCTGCCAAATTTTATATCAGCCCATGTAGCCACGTTAATTGCTATTACTGGGGTTTGATTGCATAAGAGCAAAGAAAATGAAAGTTATCATTTATACTAATAGCTGCTATGCTTTTGAGGTAGTACATGACTGTGGTATGTATGGAAACAGAGAAGATTCATGACAGCAGCTGGTACTCCAATCAAAAATGGGGCCGGCAGAGTGGCGTGGTGCTTGGGACCCCGGTTCGGGTCCCACATATGAGGGCCAGTGACACTGCCCTCAAAAAAATAAAAATAAAAATAAAAATAAATAAAAATTCTCCACAGGAGAAATCATTAAAAACAAAAAATGAATGCCAAGGGTTCCCTCGGTGGTCCCTGGATCTGTCTCTTGCTTCAACAGTGTTTGGATGGAACAGACCCAGGGACACCCCTTCTTCCAACCCCTGACCACACTCCAACCTCTTTTCCAGTCTCAACCTTTGGAACCAATTCAGCCATCCTTGGCTTCCAAGACCAGCTAACACCGTTATTTGAGCTTAACTCCTTATTGCTGAGCAACCATGAGTTCCCAAGTTCATCAAAGTTATTCCACAGAGGTGGAGGCCGCCGTCAACCGCCTGGTCAACTTGCATCTGCGGGCCTCCTACACTACCTCTCTCTGGGCTTCTATTTCGACCGCAACGATGTGGCTCTAGAGGGCGTGAGCTACTTCTTCCTTGAGTTGGTGGAGGAAAAGCGGGAGGGCGTGGAACGTCTCTTAAACATGCAAAACCAGTATGGCAGTCACGCCCTCTTCCAGGACCTGCAGAAGCCTTCCCAATATGAGTGCCTCAGGATGCCATGGAAGCTGCCACGACTGTGGAGAAGAACCTGAACCAGGCTCTTTTGGATCTGCATGCCCTGGGTTCTGCCTGCACAGACCCCCATGTCTGTGACTTCCTGGAGAATCAGTTGTTAGATGAGGAGGTGAAACTCATCAAGAAGATGGGCGACCTGACTAACCTCCGCAGCTGGCCAGCCCCCAGGCCGGGCTTAGCGAGTATCTCTTCAAAAGGCTCACCCTCAAGCACAACTAGGAGCCTTTGGAACCCAGAGGCCTTTGAGGGGCTCCTCTGCATTCCCCTGGCATTGGGCTTCTCCCTAAGCCTCTCCCTGAAACCGCTAGGCAGCCTTCTAACCACCCCACCACCCGGGAGCCGTCTCCCATGCTGTGGACCAAATTGAAACAATAAAGCTTATTACAGCAAAAAAAAAAGAATGCCAAGTAGCAGAACTTCTAGACACATTGTTATTAATCTAGCATATCATTATAGTTAAAACTGAGGTACAAAGTACAAAAAATTCAGATGAGGACTGGGGAACTAAATTGGTTGATAAGTATGCTAAATTATCAGGCTATTTTCCAGCCACTCAAGAAATCCAAATGTTTTTCAAGCTTTGGACTATGCCCCTATGTCTCACATCAAGGCCCCAGATCCCTGGTAGGATTACTCATCCTCCCTTGAAACAAAGAACTTTTTTAGCATGATTCCTAAGGAAATCGTGAAAACAAACTTCATGGACTGAATAACAGCTTTAGACTCAATAAAGAAAATTATACACCAATAAGCCTTATGAATACAGATGTAAAAATCCTCAACAAAATATTATCAAATCAAATCCAACATCACATTAAAAGAATTATACACCATGCCCAAGTGGAATGTATCCCAGGAATGCAAGGGAGGTTGAACGTAATATGCCACATTAATAGAACAAAGTAATAAAAAAAGTGATCATTTCAATTTATGCAGAAAAAGCCTTTGATAAAATCCAACACCCTTTCATGCTGAACAAAAAACACTCAGCAAACTAGGAATAGAATGGAACTTCCTAGACACGGTAAAGGGCATTAATGAAAAATCCAGAGCTAACAGCAGACTCAACAGTGAAAGACTGAAAGCTTTCCCCTAACATAAGGAAAAAGACAAGAATGCCCTCCTTCACTACTGAAATTCAACATTGTACTGAAATTTCCAGTCAGAGCAATTTGACAATAACTAGTAATAAAAGGCATCCAAGAAAGAAAGTGTTTGGGGCTGAATTGTATCCCACCAAAAGTCATATGTTGTTGACCTAAACCCCAAAAACTCAGAATGTGGCTGTATTTGGAGACTGGGTCTTAAAGAGGTAATAAAATTAAAATGAGTTCATCAGAGTAGGTCTATGTTCAATATTGAGTTGATTTTTTGAAGGGTGTAAGGTCTGTGCCTAGATTCATTTTTTGTATGTGGATGTCCAGTTGTTCCAGCACCATTTGTTGAAGAGACTATCTTTGCTTCATTGTATTACCTTTGCTCCTTTATAGTCAAAGATCAGTTGACTATGTCTATGGAGGTCTATTTTGGGGCTCTCTAATCTGTTTTCTGTTCCATTGATCTATTTTATTGTTCTTTCCCTACTATCTCACTGTCTTGATTACTGTAACTGTATAGTAGGTCTTGAAGTCAGATAATATCAATTTTCCAGTTTTGTTCTTCTCTTTCAATAATGTCTTTGCTCCTCATACTAACTTCTGAATTAGTTTGTTGAAATCCTCAAAATAAGTTGCTGCCATTTTGACTAGGATTGCATTGGCTCTATAGATCATTTTGGGAAGAACTGACATCTTGACAATATCATCCATGCACATGGATTATCTCTCCATTTATTTCATTTTTATTTTATTTCATTCATCAGAGTTTTACAGTTTTCATCACATAGATCTTGTACATATTTTGTTATATTTGTACCTAAATATCTAATTTGGGGGTGCTAATGTAAATGATATTGTGGTTTTAATTTCAAATTCCACTTGTTTGTTGCTGCTATATAGGAAAGTGACTGACTTGTATATTACCATTGTATCCTGCAGCCTTGCTGTAATTGCTTATTGGTTTCAGATTTTTGCTAACTCTTTCAGGTTTTTCTATATAGGTAATCATGTCATCTATGAACAGAGTTTTATTTTTTCCTTCCCAATCTGTATAAATTTTATTTCCTTTCATTGTCTTAATGCATTAGCAAAGACTTTCAGTATAATGTTAAAATAGTGTGGTAAGAGAGAACATCCTTGCTTTGTACTTGATCTTAGTGGGAAAGCTTCAAGATTCTCACCATTAACTAGAAATGTTAGCTGTAGATTTTTATAGAGATCAAGTTGAGAAAATTCCCCTATATTTCTGGTTTACTGACAGTGTTTTATCATGCGTTGCTGTTGAATTTTACCAAAGACATTTTCTGCATCTATTGATATGATCATGTGATATTTATTTTTTATTTAGCTGATGTAATGAATTTCATTTATTGATTTTACAAATGTTGAAACAGCCTTGCATGGCTGAGATAATTCCCACTTAGTTGTGGTGTATAATTATTTTTATACATTGTTGGATTTGATTTGCTAATATCTCATTGAGTATTTTTGCACCTGATAACCTAATTTTAAAAATAAAATGTAGGTGGGCCGGCCGAGTGGCGCATTGGTTAAGAGCTGGCTTGGTTATGAGGGCCAGTGACACTGCCCTCTACAGCTAAGATGATGAACAACAGCTCCACCTGGAGCTGGGCTGCAGCGAGTCGTTGGTGACGGCATAGGCTGCAGCCTCTGCTGCAGTGGGCTGCCATAAGCTATAATGAGTGGCTGGCAGCCAGTGTGAGCTGCCAAGAGCCGCCGTGAGTGGCCATCCAGAGGCCGGCGACTGATCTGCCTCATTCGGGAAACAGTGCAATGATAATACCAACATGGGCCAATGAAGCAACATCCTCCAGAACTAGACTGAAGATCAAGGACAGCGGCTTGTCTGCTCCCCTTCCCCAATTCCCCAATGCTGTCCCCTGCCCCCAATTCCCTAATTTAAAAAAAATAAAATAAAATGTAGGTGACATAAGCATAATGATGGAGTAAGGAGACGTTTCTTTGTATCTCCCCTTAAAATTACAACAAGCCAGACAGTGGTAATCCAACAAATTTTCTCTGCTCCACACATGAACATGCCTGAGAGATGCGTGCATTGGTACATCTGAAGGTGGGGGTATTTGAATGAGTAGGGGATGCAGGATAGGAGGAAGGAAAGGGATGGTATCCACAGACTCATTCCAGCACCTGCCAAAGCCTGAGCTAAAACGGTAGCAGTTGGAGGAGTCAGGCTGCAGCCCTCACACTATAGCCTGGTAGGGGGTAACAAGGGCAAAAGCAGTTTCTGTGCCTAAGAAGCTGGTCCCCTTCCCCTATCCCCATTGCAGCAGAACCCGGTAGCAGCAGCAGAGCACAGTGGGGGAAAAAAAAAAAGCACAGCGGTGTCAGCGGTCATTAGTAACAAGGAGGCAGTGGTGTGGGGGTGTGGGGTCACAAACCTGACTGCCATCCACCCTTCAATTCCCACCACCATGGTGATGGTGACCCAAGAGCAAGGCGACCCAGACACAGCAACGATACCCACAGACCCGGTGGATATGTGGCAATTTCAACAACCAAAGCAAGACCCCAGCACCACGACCCCAGGGGTGCAAATAACACAGGTAAGAGAAAATAAGAACTTGCACTATAGCACCATCTACTGGAAAACAAAAGAAAGACCACTACTTATCAACCTCCTGAATTAAGAGCAAAACGGTATCTAAATAAGAATACACTACCTCAAATTTGAAAGCAAAAAGTAATCCATCAATTACCATGAATAACCAAGATAACACAGAAAGCAAATGAAGTCTCTAGATACCAAATTCAAAGTCATGGAAGACTTTGATTTAAATGACAGAGAATTCAAAATTCCAATTATGAAGAAACTCAATGAAATACAATAAAACTCAGAAAGGTAGTTCAATAAGCTCAGGAATAAAAATAATCGACAAAAGGCATACATTACCAAAGAGATTGAAACTATATATATATATATATATATATATATATATATATATATATACACATATATATATTAAAAAAAACACCAAACACAAATTCTAGAGGTGAAGAACTCAATAAATAAGCTGAATAATACATTAGAGAGGGAACATTTGAGATCTTGTACCCCACCCAGCATGTGTTGTCAGTTTGGCTTAAATAAACTCATATGAAAATTCAAAAAATCCTAATAATACATTAAAGCACATTAGAAATAGAGAACACCAGATAGAAGAAAGAATTAGCAAGCTCAAAGATAGAAACCTAGAAATGATTGAAGTGGAAAAGAAGAGAGAACCAAGGATTTTTTTAAATGAAAGAATGCTGTGTGAACTTTCTGACTCCCTTAGAAAGAACAACACAAGGATAATGAGTATTCCAGAAGGATAAAAGAGGGAGAAGGGAACAGAGAGCCTATTCAAACAAATAATTGATGAAACTTCCCCAAACTATGGAAGGAGCTGGACATTCGAGTACAATAAACTAAGAGAACACCTAATTATCTCAATGCAAAAAGACCTTCTCCAAGATTCACTATATTAAAAATGTCAAAATTTAGGATAAATAAGAATTCTCAAAGCATCTGGGTGGTGGGGGGGCAGAGAAAGTAATCTACAAAGGAAACCCTATATGATTACCATCAGATGTCTTAGTAAAAACTCTACAAGACAAGAGAGAATTGAATAATATATTCAAAATATTGCCAATAATAATATATCCAACAAAGTTATCCTTTAGATATGAAGGAGAAATAAAGGCTTTCCCAGACAAACAAAACCTGAGGGAATTTACCACCCAAGATCTGCATTACAAGAAATGAAGAAAGGAGATAGTCTACCTGAAACAAAAAGACAAAAGGGTACAAAACTGTGAATAAGGTAAAAATCAGAAGCAAGAAACTGCAACTCTATCTCAGAATAGGGCATTAAACTCTTAACGAAAACACTAAAGGGAAAAATATTTTTAAATTAACTATAACTACCGGAATTTGATAGTGATAGCAAACATATAAAGACATAATTTGTGATTTTTTTTAAAAAGGGAGGGATTACATCACAGAAATGTAAGTGTGAGGAGTGCTTCTTGAAATCTCTCCTGGAAGATACAACAAATTGAACAGCTATAATTCAACAAAGGATTCCCTGCATGGCACACGGGCACATCTGAGAGACCTGCAAATCAAATCACCTAAAGGTGAGCAAATTGGGCAAGTGGGGGAGGAGGGAAGGAGGAAGTGCAGACACTATGCAGGCTGTAGGATGCAGACTCGGAGCTCACTAGAGTCCAGAGCTACCACAGCCCAGGAGAGGGGAGAATCCGGGCTACAAGGGCACCTCCTATGGCCCACAGTCCTGCCTGAGGGATCAGCATATAATATGCATATAAGATGAAACCAGTGCTCAGAGCAGAGACTTCGGAGCAAAGACTGAATACAGAAGTGTGAAAACAGTGGTTTAAGCCCTCACTGCCAGGCAACAGAGAACAAAGACACAGAGCCTGGCTGCCTGCCCCCACCCTCTTAGAGCTTCTCCACACCCACCCTCCCAGTGTTAGAAGTGGACTCCAGAAGAAATGGTAGCAGTGGAAGATTAAAGAACAGAATATCTACAACTCTGAGAACTGCAGCCCTGCAGCAACACACTCATAGTGCAAATATTTCTGGCAAAAAGGAAGGAACTGTAGGGGCAAGATAACTGTCAGTTGGTAGTCACCATTACTCAGAGCCACCTCTCACAGCCCACCCCACCCCCACCTTTCTGGGCAGATCCCTGCAGGAGTAACCAGAGCCACTGAGACACACAGTCAACATGGGGCTGCAGATCGAGTATTGGGACTTCAGAAGCTCAGAAGTCTATGACCCTCCACATCCTCCCACAGAGGCAGTACCCTGAGACCCAGGAGACCTGCTCACAGAGGAGAAGCCCACCTTCCAGGAAACCACTCCCTGCTCCATAGCTGAGAAGCCGGAGCAGTGCAAGAGAAAATATAATGCTATAGCATGAGAGAGAATAAAAGGCTGCAACAGGAGAGAAAATAAAACATTCCACCAACACTCACTGGGAAAAAAAAAAGACCTCTTCATATCAACCTGCTGCTGTAGATGCCCAGGAAGAGAAATAATAATTCATTAATTGCCATGAATAACCAAGGTAACAAGGCAGTTCAGAAAGAAAATGAAAAGTCTCCAGAAAATGAACTTAAAATCATACGAATGTGTGACTTAAATAACAGACAATTCAAGATTGCAGTTCTGAAAAAAATTCAGTGAGATGGAAGACAACACAGACAGAGAGTTTAATGAACTCAGAAACACAAACAAAGAACAAAATGAACATTTTGTTTTTTTGTTTTGTTTTTTTGAGGGCAGTGTCACTGGCCCTCACATGTGGGACCCGAACCGGGGCCGCTGGCTTCCCAAGCCAGCACTTAACCACTGCGCCACTCGGCTGGCCCCAAAATGAACATTTTATGAAAAAGATTGAAATATTTAAAAAGAGCCAAATAGAAATCCTGGAGATAAAGAACTCAATAAAAGAAATGAAGAATGAGGACCAGCAGAGTAGTGTGGTGTTTAAGAGATGGCTTGGGATGCCAGCGTCCCCGGTTCAGATCCCACATATGAAGGCCAGTGACATTGCCCTCTTAAAAATATAATAAAAAAATGAAGAATGAAATAGTCAGCTCAGTAATAGAGCTGACCAGGTGGAAGAAAGAGTCAGTGACATCAAAGATAGAAATCAGGAAATGACGCAGGTGGAAGAAGAGAGAGACTTGAGAGTTAAAAAAAATGAAAGAACTCTACAAGAACTTTCTGACACCATCAGAAAGAACAATATAAGACTAATGGGCATACCAGGAGAAGAAGAAAGGGAGAAGGGAACAGAAAGTATATTCAAACAAATAGCTGATGAGAACTTCCCAAACTTGTGGAAAGAACTGGATCCTTGAATCCAAGAAGCAAATAGAACACCTAATTACCTCAATCCCAACAGGCCTTCCACAAGGCACATTATATTGAAGCTGTCAAAAATTAACAACAAAGAAACAATCCTCAAGGCAGCCAGAAAAAAGAAGGCGGTAACCTACAAAAGAAAGCTCATTAGATTATCATCAGATTTTCCAGCAGAAACTCTACATGTCAGAAGGCACTGGAATCAAATATTCGAACTACTGAAAGAGAGAAATTTACAAGCCAAGAATAATATATCCAGCAAAGATATCCTTTAGATATGAAGGAGGAATAAACACCTTTGCAGACATAGAGAAGCTGAGGGAATTTTCTAATACACGACCTGCACTACAAAAAAATACTGAAGGAGGCTATTTGACCTGAAATAAAAAAGCAAAAGAATACAAAACCATGAGTAGTATTACAAACAGAGACAGAAGCAGAAAATAGCAACCCCTACACCAAATAGGACACTATACACTTAAACAGAACATACAGGGTAAAGAAGAAGAAAAAAAAACATTTTAAAAAAATGAACCCAGGGCCGGCCGAGTGGCGGGGTGGTTAAGTGCTGGTTTGGGAAGCCAGCGGCACCGGTTCAGTCCCACATGTGAGGGCCAGTGACACTGCCCTCAAAAAAAAATGAACCCAGAAGAATCCAAGATGATAATTCAAAAAAATATATGCACTCCTATGTTTATTGTAGCGCTA
This sequence comes from Aselliscus stoliczkanus, assembly GCA_033961575.1. Taxonomy (NCBI): domain Eukaryota; kingdom Metazoa; phylum Chordata; class Mammalia; order Chiroptera; family Hipposideridae; genus Aselliscus; species Aselliscus stoliczkanus. The sequence goes on along the minus strand of CM066737.1, from coordinate 122,524,976 downwards.
TTTACAATAGCCAAGACTTGGAAACATCCGAAATGCCCATCGGTAAATGACTGGATTAAGAAACTGTGGTACATTTATACAATGGAATATTACTCCGCTATAAAGAAGAATGAAATCATACCATTTGCAACGATATAGATGGACCTAGAGACTCTTATGTTAAGTGAAATAAGTCAGTTGGAGAAAGACAAATACCATATGATCTCACTTATATGTGGAATCTGAAAAACTGAATGAATGAGCAAAGTAAACAGAAACAGTTTCATAGATATAGAGGAAAAACAGGGTTGCTAGTTGGGAGTGGGGTGGGGATGAGGGAGAAGGGGAAAGGGGAACAGATTAGACAGCATAAATAGGCAACTACAATATTGCCACAGAGATATGAAGGACAGTTCGGGGAATATAATAACGTTGTAAATATTTTGTGTGGTGTCAGATGGTCACAGGTCTTGTTAGGGAGACCACTTCATGGATGGAGTAGAGGCTTGATCACTGCACTGTACATCTGAAGCTGATGTTGTATAATATTGTATGCCAACTGTAATTGAATATACAGTCACGGGATGTGAGTTATACGGTGGAAGGGAGTCAATGGAATTGTAATAGATATGTATGATATGGGGGGGAGGAGTGGGGTGGTGAATTGGGAGAGGGGGTTGTCACTTCGAGGGGTAGAAAGTATAACTATTGCACTGTGTTATACACCTGAAGCTAAATTTTAAAAAACATGTTTATTTCACAATAAAAGAATAAAGGGGAAAAAAAGAAAAACACAACTTGCTACTGCAGCACAGAAATCAACTCACAGCATAAATAATTTGTGACAACAAAAACATAAAAGGTAAGAGAGTAAAGGTCTGAACTGGCATGGGGGAATGGAGAAAGGAAGCATGCTGAAGAAAATGGAACACTCTAAATATGAAACTTTCTTTTACATATACTTAATGGTAACTACTCAAAAAAAAAATCCAGAACTGAAATATATAACATAAAAAAAGAAGAAACAGAGGGGAAAATCATAGAATACTATCTCACTGAAATAATAGACAGCAACAAAAAGGCAAAGAAACAATGGAGACACCATCCTACCAAAAAACCAGAGATGGAATGATAGGAAATACTCATACATCAATAATCGCCCTAAATGTAAGTGGCCTGAAGTCACCAATAAAAAGGCACCGAATAGCAGATTGGATCAAAAATCTAAACCCAACCATATGCTGCCTCCAAGAAATGCATCTCAGCTACAAAGACAAATATAGACTCAAAGTGAAAGGATGGAAATTGATACTCCAAACAAATGGTATCCAGAGAAAGCAGTTGTAGCCATACTTATGTCAGATGAAACAGACTTCAGGATAAAAAAGGTAACAAGACACAAAGATGGACATTTCATAATGATAGAGGGGACAATACAACAAGAAGACATAACACTCATCAATATTTATGCCCCCAATCAGGGAGCACCAAAATATATAAAGTATCTACTAACAGAACTAAAGGGAGAAATTGACCAGAACATAATTATAGTAGGGGACCTAAATACATCACTGACAGCTATGGATAGATCATCCAAACAGAAAATACATAAAGAAATATCAGCCCGATAAATGAAGTAAAAGTTAAAATAAATTAATGGGACCATATCAAACCAAAAAGCTTCTGCACAGCAAAAGAAACCATTGACAAAGTAAAGAGACAACCAACCAAATGGCACAAGATTTTTGCAAGCAACATCTCCTATAAAGAGCTAATATCCAAAATATATAAGGAACTCATACAACTCAACAACAACAACAACAACAACAACAAAACAATCCAAATAAAAAATGAGCAGGGGACTTGAATAGACATTTTTCCAAAGAGGACATACAAATGGCCAAAACACATATAAAAAATTGTTCAACATGACTAATCAGCAGAGACAATAAAAACCACAATGAGATATCACCTCACACCAGTTAGAATGGTTATCATCAACAAGACATTCATTAAAATGGTTATAGAAGGAAAGTACCTCAACATAATAAAGGCCACATATGACAAATCCTCAGCTAATATCATACTCAATGGTGAGAAATTGAAAGCTTTTCCTCTAAGGTCAGGAACAAGACAAGGATGCCAACTCTTCCTCCAGTTATTCAAAATAGTACTCGAAGTCCTAGCCAGAGCAATCAGGTAAGACAAAGAAATAAAAAGCATCCAAATTGGGAATGAAGATTATAACTCTCACTATTTGCGGATGACATGATTCCATATATGTAGAAAACCCCAAAGACTATTAGAAACAATATACAAATACAGTAGAGTTGCAGAATATAAAATCATCATGCAAAAAAATCCAATGTAATATACAAAAAATAAGAAAACTTCCCAAATGTAATGAAATACACGAATCTGCACATCCACAAATCTCAAAGAGCTCCAATAAGTTAAATTCAGAGAAATCCACACAAACACACAATATAAGCACACTGTTGAAAGACAAAGAGAAAATCTTGAAAGCAGTAAGGGATAATTGATTCATCATGTACAAGGAATCCAGTCCTGCTGCCCTGTACAGCAAAGAAGCCAATTCATAGCCTCATCTACTCCTGAACATAGTACCCAGTCCCAACCATCTAGTAAGTTTGAAGAGAGAATCAAGACAAACTTGGAGCCCATTCTACAGCCTCACTTGGTTTGGGAACCAAGCCAGGAATCTTATCCAACTGTTCTCAGCCAGTGTAAAACACGCCCCCATCCCCAACCTCAGAACTTGAACAGTCACCTCACCCTAAAATACCATCACAGCAGTCCCCACCTGCTCAAGTACATTATCATTAGACACACCCAGAAGCCCAAACTGAGATGAATGGTTAAGATCTATCTGTCTCTACCACAACAAACATGTAAATTCTAGAAGAGGAACCTGATTATGCAAATGAGCAGATACCAATGAAAGAAATAAAGGATTGTGAAAAAACACGTAAATATGACAACCCGAAAAAAGCTAATAAAGCTCTAATAACTGACCTCAAATGAACTGTCAAACAAAGAATTCATAGTAATCCTCTTAAAGAAGTTTAGTGAACTACAAGTACACAGTTAGACAACTAAATGAAATTAGGAAAATGAGAACTTCAACAAAGCAATAAAAACCATAAAAAACATATATATATATATATATATATATATATATTTATATATATATATATATATATATATATATATATATATATATAATCTCCAAGAGTTGAAAATGCAATAACTGAACTTCGGAATTCAGTCGAGTTTCAAAAGCAGACTTGACCATGCAGAAGAAGAATCAATGACCTGGAGCATAGAACACTACAAATTAATTATTCAGTCAGAGGAGCAAAGAGAAAAGAAGAACAAAAAATAGTGAAGAAAGTCTATGAGACATATGAGACACAATGAAAACAAACAATATTTCCATAAGGGATTCTAGAAGGGAAAGAGAAAGGGATAGAACGTATGTTTAAAGCAATAATGGCTGAAAACTTCCCACACACAATGTGATATACAGATGATGCATTACAGAAATATACACTTGAAACCGATGTAGTTTTACTAACCATCGTCACCCCAATAAATTTTAATTTAAAAAAAACTTCCTGGGCTGACCGAGTGGTGCGTTGATTAAGAGTTGGCTTTGGGATGCCAGCTCTGAGCAGCAGGGCCCCGGTTCGGATCCCACATGAGGATCAGTGATGCTGCGCCCTCTACAGCTAAGATGGTGAACAACAGCTCAACGTGGAGCTGGGCTCCTGTTAGTCTCCAGCGATGGCGTAGGCTGCAGCCCCTACTGCAGTGGGCTGCCATGAGCTTCCATGAATGGCTGGCAGCCAGCGTGAGCAGCTGTGAGCTGCCTTGAGCAGCCATCCAATGACATTCGACCGACTGCCTCACCAGAGAAGAGCGCAATGATCACAATACCAACATGGGACAGTGAACTGATGTTCTCCACAACTAGACTGAAGAACAAAACGGACAGCAACTCACCTATTCCCCTTCCCCAATTCCCCAATACTGTTCCCCTCCCCCAATTCCCCAATAAAATCTTTTCAAAAAACAAAAACTTCCTGAACTTAGGAAGAGAAATGAATATCCAGATTCATGAAGGCCTAAGGATACCAAATAGATTGAAACCAAAAAGGACTACACTTAGACGCATTATAATTAAACTGTCAAAAGACAAAGAAATAATTTTTTAAAACAGCAAGAGAGGGCCGGCCGAGTGGCGCATTGGTTAAGGGCTGGTTTTGGGATGCCAGCGGCCCCGGTTCGGATCCCACATGAGGGCCAGTGACACTGCCCTCTACAGCTAACAACAGCTCCACCTGGAGCTGGGTTGTGCGAGCCCCGGTGATGGTGTGGGCTGCAGCCCCTGCTGAAGTGGGCTGCCATAGGCTACAGTGAGTGGCCGGCAGCCAGCGTGAGCGGCTGTCAGCCAAGAGTGAGCTGCCAATAGCCGTGGTGAGCGACATCCAGAGGCCAGCGACCGATCTGCCTCATCCGCGAAGAGCGCAATGACGATACCAACAGTGAAGCAACATCCTCCGCAACTAAACTGAAGGACAAAAAGACAGCAACTTGTCTGTTCCCCTTCCCCGATTCCCCAACGCTGTTCCCCTCCGCCAATTCCCCAATAAAATCTTTAAAAAAAAAAAAACAGCAAAAGAGAGAAGGTACATACAAGAGAACCCTCATAAGATAATACGGGATATCTCAATTTCCCCACAGAAGAGATACAAATGGTTAATAGGTATATGAAAAGGTGCTCAATCTGACAGTATAATTCAGAGTTGATTGAATGAGGGAGAGATTGGTATTGGATATGAGCAAGAAATAAACTTTTATTGTATTAAGCCAGTAGGAATTTCAGTGTCACAGCAGCTACTGTTGGATGACAGAAAAGGCATAAACTTAGTGACTCCCAGGGTTGAGGAAAAGGGAGGATTCAAGGGTGACTTCAAGATTTAATTATAGGTTTCTGAGAAAATTTTGTTAACAGAGAAAATAGAAAAAGGGGACAGATTGGGTAGGCAAGATAAACTTCACTTAAAATATTTTAAGTTTGAACTTACATAGGTACAAATGCACAGAGAAGATTAGAAGTGGGACTGGTACCTTAACAATATGCAGTAATAATGAAGAACCCCTCATGCAAAGTTACTAACAGTAAGTAGAAGACTTCTAGAAGATGGATGGAAGCATGAAGAACTCAAAGCTACAGGCTAATGAAAAGCTGTGATAAAAAACAAATAACATAAAATTTATCATTTTAGCCATTTAAAATTATATAATTCAATGACACTGAGTAGATTCACAATGTTGTACAACCCTCATAAAAGACATTTCCTTAGTTCTTATGGAAATGTAAGGGACCCAGAATAGCCAAAAATATATTGAGAAGGAGGAACAAAGGTGAAGAACTCAAACTCCCTGATTTCAAACCTTACAAAAAAGCTATAGCAAACAATAAAATGTGATGCTGGCATAAGTATATAGAGATAGCTATAGATATTGATAAATGGAATCAAATTGAGAGTCCATAAATAAATCTTCACATTTGTGGTCAATTGATTTTCAGCAAGGGTACCAAGATTATTCTATTGGGAAAGACCATTTTTTCAACAAATATTGCTGTACTAACTGGATATCCACATGCAAAATAATGATGCTGGACTCCTACCTTATACCATATACAAAAATTAACTCAAAATATAAGAACTAAAATGTGAGAGCTAAAACTATACAACCCTTACAGAAAATATAGGCCTAAATCTTCATGATCTTGTATTTGGCAATGTATTCTTAGACATGACACCAAAATTGCGAGCACCAAAATAAAAATTAAAAAAAAAATAGGTAAATTGGATTTCATCAAAATTAAAAATATCTGTGCTTTAAAAGATACCACTAACAAAGTAAAAACACAAACCACAGAAATATATTTGAAATATTTGCAAATCATATATCTGATAAGGGACTTGTATCTAGAATATATAAAAGACTCTTACAACTCAATGACAAAAAGATAAATAACCCAATTAACAAATGGGCAATGGATCTACATAAACATTTTTTTAAAAATTAAAATTACCAATTTTACAAAAACATATGGAAAGATGTTCAATATCATTAGCCATCATGGAAATGCAAATCAAAACCACAATTTTTTGATTTGGAAATGCAAATTCACACCACTAGGCTGGAAATGCAAATTCACACCACTAGGCTGTCTATAAGCAAAAAACATAGTCAATAGCATGAATCTGTGAGGATGAGGAATAACTGAAATCTTCACTCATTGTTGACAGGCATGTAAAAATATAGAAGGTCTGATAATTAAGTTTGCAAACTTGTTGCAATCATGTTGGTAACCTTTTTTGATATCAGAGGGATTATTCATTATGAATTTGTGCCAACTGGACAAACAGTTAACCAAGTTTACTATTTGGAAGTCCTGAAAAGGCTGCGGGGAAATTTAGATGACCTGAATTTTTTGCCAACAATTCATGGCTTTGGCATCATCACAATGCACCAGCTCACAGGGCACTGTCTGTGAGGGAGATTTTAGCTAGTAAACAAATAATGTATTAGAACACCCTCCCTACTCTCCTGATCTGGATCCCAATGACTTCTTTCTTTACCCAAAGATAAAGGAAATATTGAAAGGAAGACATTTTGATGACATTCAGGACATGAAGGGTAATACAATGACAGCTCTGATGGCCATTCCAGAAAAAAGAGTTCCAAAATTGCTATGAAGGGTGAACTAGGCATTGGCATCAGTGCATAGCTTCCCTAGGGGAGTACTTCGAAGGTGACCATAGTGATATTCAGCAATGAGGTATGTAGCACTTTTTGTAGGATGAGTTCATGAACTTGTCAGACCTTGCATATGAATTATCCTCAATAAAGCTGTTATGTGGTAAATTGAAGGAGAAATAAGAAATTCCCAGGTAAACAAACACTGAGAGAATTCATTGCCAGCAAACCTACTCTGCAAGAAATACAAAAGGGAGTCCTTCAGGCTGAAATGAAATGACACTAACATTAACTTGAATCCATATGAAGATATAAAAACACTGATAGGGCCGGCCGAGTGGCGCATTGGTTAAGGGCTGGTTTTGGGATGCCAGCGGCCCCGGTTCGGATCCCACATGAGGGCCAGTGACACTGCCCTCTACAGCTAACAACAGCTCCACCTGGAGCTGGGCTGTGCGAGCCCCGGTGATGGTGTGGGCTGCAGCCCCTGCTGCAGTGGGCTGCCATAGGCTACAGTGAGTGGCCGGCAGCCAGCGTGAGCGGCTGGCAGCCAAGCGTGAGCTGCCAATAGCCGCGATGAGCGACATCCAGAGGCCAGCGACCGATCTGCCTCATCCGGGAAGAGCGCAATGACGATACCAACAGTGAAGCAACATCCTCCGCAACTAAACTGAAGAACAAGAAGACAACAACTTGTCTGTTCCCCTTCCCCGATTCCCCAACGCTGTTCCCCTCCACCAATTCCCCAATAAAAAAAAAAATCTTAAAAAAAAAACACTGATAAAAGTAACTTCATAGATATGTATAAAAGGGAGTGTAAATGCACTTTTTATTTATTACTCTTTTTTACCTATAGAATTTAAAAGACAACTGCATGAAGAAATGATTATAAATTAGAAATAAATAACAAAAGGAAGTTTGTGAAATTCACAAATGTGTGAAAATAACCAATGGGTCAAACAAAAAAAAAGAGAGAGAAACAGAGAGAAATTAGAAAATACTTGAGTTGAATGAATACAATGGGTAAAGATGTAGTTCATATTGCAATAGCAGCACAAAGGATGGGAGAGAGAACAAAGCATACAGGAACAAAGATTTGTATACAGCTGAAATTAAGTTGGTATTAATCTGAACTAGATTGTTATAAATTAGGAAGTTAATTGTAATCCCCAGAGCAATCACTAAGAAAAAACTGAAAAATATATAATAAGAGAAATTACAAGTGGGTTAAATGATACATGGGAAGATATTTATTTAGCACAAAAGGGGCAGTAATAGAGAAATAAAGTAACAAAAATGATATGACATAATAAGAAATAAATAACAAAATTTATCAGGCATAAATATTGCCTTATCTGATATTATATATGTGAAATGAGTTAAGTACTTGAATGTAAAGGAATAATAAATCTTTTATTTATTTATTATTTTATTTTATTTTTTAGCTGAGCCATCCTGCCACCGGTTGGCAGCTCAGCGGCAGCTCAGCTCGGGGGGCATCGAACTGCTATTGCTCAGAGCTCAGCTTGCACTCTTGAGCGAGCTCTTAACCAACTAAGCCACTCGGCCGGCCCAATAATATTTTTATTTTCTTGAGGGCAGTGTCACTGGCACTCATATGTGGGACCCGAACCACGGCCGCTGGCGTCCCAAGCCAGTGCCAAACCACCGTGCCACTCGGCTGGCCCCAATAATATATCTTTTATATGATCCAACTATATACTCATCAAGAGAAACATGTTAGATTCAAATATTTAAAATAAAAAGATGGAAAATATATATATACCATGGCAACCATAACCAAAGGAAACCTGGGGTGGCTATATTAACATCAGACAAACATTACTACTACAAAAAGTGGCATTTTATAATGATACAAGACTGAATCCATCAAGAATATGTAAGAGTGAAGACCCAAGATGGCAGAGTAAATAAACACAGTGCCTGCTTCCTTCCATGAACACATTAAAATTACAACTAAATTATAGAACTATCAACTTGGAGAATCATCTGAAGTCTAAGTGGTCTGAGGTTTTATAACTAAGGATATAAAGAAAAAGCCATGTTGAGACTGGTAGCAGGGGAGGAGACGCAAAACGGGCTGCCCACAAGCCTCCATGTGGCGGGTGAAAATTGGGAGGAATATCTTGGCCACAAAGGTTTCCCATGGAGAAGCAGGGAACTCCAACCCCACACCAGCCTCCCCAGTCCAAAGTACTGGGACTGGGAAAAAGAGACCCCACAACACCTGGCTGTGAAAAACAGTGGCGATTCTGACCATCCAGGTGGGAAAGGAGGCTGAGGGAAACCCAGACATCCTCCAAAAAGGGCCTGCACGCAGACTTGCTTGCAGGCATTCACCCTGGGCTCCAGCAGAGGGACGGTGACTTGGGGGGCATTGGAGGCATACGGGGGGAGACTGAGGTGTGTGGCTTCATGACAAGGGCTGGAGGACATTGTTTTTCCTGTGTGGGGTCCTGCTCCGGAGCTGTGGCAGGCTCCTGCGATCTTTCCTCTGTTTAACCCACCCCCTCACAGACAAATCTGAATCTGATTGGTCTGGTGAACTCCACTACTCCACCCTGCTGACTCACTGGGACCCCATCCCACCCAACTTGCCCAACACCAGAGGCGCTTTCTTGGCCTGCAGCCAGCCCCACCCGTATTGCACTCTTTCTTGAAAAACTCAGAGTCTGCAGGACCCAGGCAGTTGCTAGCTGGCCTTGGTGTTCTCTATGACTTTTGCTGAGTAGCTCCAGGCTCAGCACTGCCATAAAATCAGACTCTACATTAACCCGGTAAACACAACTCTTCCAACTCTAGTGACTCCCTGAGACCCTGCCTCACCCAACTCGTGTACCACATGAGGCTTTATCCAGGGGCTTAACCTTAAGGGAGCTGGCAGGTCAGCAGGACTCGGTGTCTCCTGACTTTCTGTGGAGCTACCCCAGGCCTGGAACTGGTGGCAGCCATCCTCAGTTGGCAGTGTGGCCTCTCCCAAGTGCCTCCAAGGTTAGCACAGGCAGCCAACAACTATGGATCACTCTGTAGCTCCTACCAGGTAGCCCCCAACCAGTCACAGGGAATGGGTGACCGGGGCCTGCACCAAAACCCCTCCCAAGAGGCCCCAGAACCAACATACCTGGAGGTTGACTTCAGACCACAGCAGAGCACCACCCAGTTAACACCACAAGTGGCATAATTAAGAGGGGGTCACAACAGGCACCAGGGCACAATGGGGTGAATCCAACTCAATGGGGTAAACCCCCCGCACAGCAGCCTGTAAGTTGTGGATATGGCCAAACTCATCAGCCAATCAGACTGCAGGTCCTTCCCACTAATTCACGTGCCAAAAGCAATCAATGCTCATATATAACAGGAGGACACACAAAAGCCATACAAGAGACACTCCTGCAGCACCCTGAGAAGGTGACCAGGGAGACTGTGCCAGGACCCCCCAGGGCACTTGCTACATCAGGCCACCCAGCCAAGACTGGGATACATAGCAGATCTGTCTACTACACAGAAAAAAAACAAAAAAGGAAACAAAGAAATACATCCCAAATGAAAGAACAGGAGAAAACTCCAGAAACAGAACTAAATGAAATGGAGGCAAGCAACCTACCATATACAGAGTTCAAAACAATGGTGATAAGGATGCTCAAGGAACTTAGAACATCAACAAAGAGATAGCAAGCATAAAAAAATGACACAGAATCCATAAAAAAGACCCAATTTTGAGTGAAGAATACAATAATTGAAACGAAGAATACACTAGAAGAAATCACCAACAGACTAGATGAAGCAGAGGACTGAATCAGCAATTTGGAAGAAAAGGTAGCAGAAAACACCCAATTGGACCAGCAAAAAGAAAAATGAATCCAAAACATAAGGATAGTTTAAAAGACCTTTCAGACAACATCAAATGTACAACATTCGCATCATAGGGGTACCAGAAGGAGAGGAGAGAAAGCAAGGGATTGAGAACCTATTTGAAGAAATAATGACTGAAAACTTTCCTAACCTGGTGAAGGAAATAGACATACAAGTCTAGGAAGCGCAGAGTCTCCCCCAAAATGAACCCAAACAGGTCAACACCAAGACACACTATAATTATAATGGCAAAGGTTAAAAGTGAAGAGAGAATCCTAAAAGCAGCAAGAGAAAAGCAGTTAGTTACCTACAAGAGAGTATAAGACTGTCAGAGTATAAGACTGTCAGCTGATTTCTCAACAAAAACTTTGTAGGCCAGAAGAGACTGGCATGAAATTTTCAAAGGGATGGAAAGCAAGGACCTACAAAGAATACTATCTACCTAGTAAGGCTATCATTTAAAATTAAAGACATTATAATCTCAAGTTAAGCGAAATAATACAAAAAAAGTCAAGAAGCATATGATTTCACTGATATGTGGTATATAAAACAAAACAACAAAGAACAAGTAAACCAAATGAAGAAACAAATGCCATAAACACAGACAATATGTATGGTGTCAGATGGGTACTAGATCTATCAGAGTGATAGATGGGAGCTGGTTGGGAGCAGGGTGAGAAAGGGGAATGGATTAAGAAATACAAATTGGTAGTTACAAAATAGTCATGAGAATGTAATGTATAGGAAATATAATCAATAATATAGTAATAACAATGTATAGTGCCAGGTGATACTAGTCAAGGGGGGGGTCACTGCATAAATTATATAAATGTCTAACCACTATGTGATATTCTTGAAACTAATATAATATTGAATGTCAACTCTATTTGAAAATTTTATAACTGGGGTAAAGATCAATAATATTGTGATAGCGTGGTGCAGTGTCAGATGGTTGCTGGACTTATGGTGATCACTTCTTTAGCATAGGGAATATAATCAATAATGTGTTAATAACTCTGTATAGTGCTAGGTGGGTACTGTTGAATAAGTATAATGTACACCTGAAACTAATATAATATTGTATGTTAGCTATATTTTAATAAAAAATGTTTTAAAAAAATAACCCAAGGGCCGGTCGAGTGGCTCAGTTGATTAAGAGCTCGCTCAAGAGTGAGAGCTGAGCTCTGAGTAACAGCACTTCGATGCCCAGCCCAAGCTGAGCTGATGCTGAGCTGCCAACAGGTAGCAAGATGGCTCAGCTAAAAATAAAAAAAATTTAAAAAATGACCCAAAATGGGCCATAGAACTAAATGTAAAACCTAAAACTATAAAAGTTGTGAAAGGAAATATAGGAGAAAACCTTTGTGAGTTTATGATAGGCAAAGGTTCATTAGATATGACACCAAAAGCATGATGCATAAAAGAATTAAATGATAAATTAAACTTAATCAAAATTAAAAATTTATTCCCTTCAGAAGACACTGTTTAGATAACAAATAGTAGTGGGGAAACTGGGTATTCACATCAAAAAAGTGAAGTTGGACCCTTATCTTACACCATATACAAAAATTAACTCAAAATAGATCAAAGACTTAAATGTAAGAGGTAAAATTATAAAATTCTTAGAAGAAAACGGGAAAAGTTTCAATACACTGGATTTGGCAATGATTTCTTGGATGTGACGCTAAAAGCACAGGCAACAAAAGAAAAAAAATGGACATATCAAAATAAAACACTGTGCATTAAAGAACACAACAGAATGAAAAAGCCACCCACAGAATGGGAGAAAATTTTTGCAAATCATGTATCTGATAAGGGGTTAATATACAGAATATATATAGAATTTCTACAACTAAACAAACAAACAAACAAACAAACAAAAAACAGCAACTAAACAACCCAAATTAAAAATGACATTAGTCGGGGGTCGGCCGAGTGGCTCAGTTGGTTAAGAGTTGGCTTACAGCACATGCTCTGAACAACAGGGCCACCAATTGGACTCCCACGTGGCCCAATGAACGCTATATCCAAGCTGAGCTGTCGCTGAGCTGCCAATAGGTGGCAGGATGGCTCAGCTGGTGTAACAACAAGATTGCCTGCTCAATGGTGGGCTACGCCCACCCGCAACTAAAAGATTGAACTCAGCACCTTGAGCTGAGCTGCCGCCGCCTGGATGGCTCAGTGAATAGAGCGTGCCCTCTTAACAACAAGGCTGCTGGTTCGACTCCCTCCTGGGATGGTGGCTATGCCCACACGCAACTAAGACTGAACACAGCACCTTGAGCTTAGAGGCCATGAGCTGCTGATGGGAAGCCAGATGGCAACTGGCGCCCCCTACAACGATGATTGAAGAACAACTTGTCTGGTCCCCTTCCCAAATTCCCCAACACTGTTCCCCTCCCTCAATTCCCCAATAAAATCTTTAAAAAAAATGACAATACTCAAAGAAGATATACAGATGACCAATAAGCACACAAAAAGATGCTCAACATCACTAATCATTAGGGAAGTGCAAATAAAAACGAACCCTCGTGCACTGTTGGTAGGAATGTAAAATGGTGCATGTGCTACAGAGAACAGTATGGAGGGGAGGTTCCTCAAAAAAAATAAAAATAGAATTACCATCTTACTTCTGGGTATACAGTCAAAAGAAGTGAAATCAGGCCAGCCGAGTGGCACATTGGTTAAGAGCTGGTTTTGGGATGCCAGTGGCCCCGGTTCGGATCCCACGTATGAGGGTCAGTGACACTACCCTCTACAGCTAGGATGGTGAACAACAGCTCCACCTGGACCTGGGATGTACGAGCCCCGGCCTCGGTGACGGAGTAGGCTGCAGCCCCTGCAGCAGTGGGCTGCCATAGGCTACAGTGAGTGGCCAGCAGCCAGCGTGAGCGGCTGGCAGCCAGCGCGAGCTGCCAATAGCCGCGGTGAGCGACCATCCGGAGGCCGAAGACTGATCTGCCTCATCCGGGAAGAGCGCAATGACGATACCAACATGGGCCAGTGAAGCAACGACCTCCGCAACTAGACTGAAGAACAAAAGGACAGTAACTTGTCTGTTCCCCTTCCTGGATTCCCCAACGCTATTCCCCTCCCCCAATTCCCCAATAAAATCTTTTAAAAAAAACAAGAATTGAAAGCATACACACAAAGGTCAATAATATTGTTAATAGTCAACAATATTGTAATAACTATGTATGGTGTCAGGTGGGCACTAGACCTATCAGGAAATTCCTAAGTCATATAAATGTCTAACCACTATGTTGTACACCTGAAACTAATATAATAATATTGTATGTCAACTGCAATAGAAAAATAAAAATAAATAAAACATACTATATATTCCAGCAATCCAATTCTAGGTATTTACTATAGAGAAATTAAAACACAAAAAGTTTGCATGCAAATGTTTATAGCAGCTTTATTTCTAATCATCCAAAACTAGAAACAACCCAATGTGCCTTCATCTGGGGAATGGATAAACAAACGATGGTACATCCATACAATGAGCACATCTCAGAAATAAAGAACTATTGATAGGGCCGGCCGAGTGGCTCAGTTAAGAGCTTGCTCAAGAGTGCGAGCTGAGCTCTGAGCAACAGCTGTTCGAGGCCAGCCCGAGCTGAGTTGCCATTTAGCTGCCAACAGGTGGCAGGATGGCTCAGCTAAAAAAAAAAAAAAAAAAGAACTTGATAAAACCTAAAAATGTGGGTGAAATCTCAAATGTATTATGCTTAATGAAAAAAGCCAATGTTAGAAAGCTACATATTATATAATTCCACTTATATAACATTCTCTAAAAGACAAAACTATAAGGACAAAGAACAAATCAGGGTTGCCAGGAGTTAGATCTAGGGAGGTTTTTTGCTATAAAGTAGCAGGAATGAATTTGGTGGTGGAGGCCAGTGGGTAATGGAACTGTTCTATACCTTTGATTGTGTTGATTACAAAATTGTATGCATTTGTCAAAGCTTATAGAACTGTATACCAGAGGGAATTTTATTGTATGTAATAAGGTTTTTAAAAACATTTTAAAACATACAGGCACAAAATAAGCTTATATGCTGTATGTGTTTTTTTTTTGTTTTTTTTTTTTAAAGATTTTATTGGGGAATTGGCGGAGGGGAACAGCGTTGGGGAATCGGGGAAGGGGAACAGACAAGTTGCTGTCTTTTTGTTCTTCAGTTTAGTTGCGGAGGATGCTGCTTCACTGTTGGTATCGTCATTGTGCTCTTCCCGGATGAGGCAGATTGGTCGCTGGCCTCTGGATGTCGCTCACCGCGGCTATTGGCAGCTCACTCTTGGCTGCCAGCCGCTCACGCTGGCTGCTGGGCACTCACTGTAGCCTATGGCAGGCCACTGCAGCAGGGGCTGCAGCCCACACCATCACCGGGGCTCGCACAGCCCAGCTCCAGGTGGAGCTGTTGTTAGCTGTAGAGGGCAGTGTCACTGGCCCTCATGTGGGATCCGAACCGGGGCCGCTGGCATCCCAAAACCAGCGCTTAACCAATGCGCCACTCGGCCGGCCCGTGTTTGTTTTTTTTTGAGTGCAGTGTCACTGGCCCTCATATGTAGGACCCAAACCGAGGCTGCTGGCCTCCCAAGCCAGTGCTTAACCACTGCACCACTCAGCCAGCCCTGCATGATTCTTTTTATGTGACATTCATGCTAAAGCAAAACTACAGGGACAGAAAACAGATCAGGTTCCCGGGATCTGAGGGTGTGGGTGAGGGATGACTACAAAGAGGCCTGAGACTTTTGGGGGTGATGTAACTAGTGCATATCTTAATTCTTATGCTAGTTCACTACTGTGTACATTTATCCCGATTTTATACTATAAAGGGAAAACTTAAATTTTTTTAAAATTTATTTTTCTATTACAGTTGACATACAATGTTATACTAGTTTCAGGTGTACAATGTAGTGATTAGACATTTATATACCTTACAATGATCACCTTGATAAGTCTAGTACCTATTTGACACCATATATGGTTATTACAATATTGTATTCCTTATACTGTATTTTACATCCCTGTAACTATTTTATAACTGATGATTGAAAGGGTAAACTTTATGGTATGTAAATCATACTTTATTTAAAAAAAAATAAAGGTGGGGCCGGCCGAGTGGTGCAGTGGTTAAGCACTGGCTTGGGAAGCCAGCGGCCCCAGTTCGGGTCCCACATATGAGGGCCTGTGACACTGCCGTCAAAAAAATACAGGTAAGGGCCAGCCGAGTGGCGCATTGGTTAAAAGCTGGTTTTGGGATGCCAGCAGCCCCGGTTCAGATCCCACATGAGGGCCAGTGACACTGCCCTCTACAGCTAACAACAGCTCCACCTGGAGCTGGGCTGTGCAAGCCCCAGCGATGGTGTAGGCTGCAGCCCCTGCTGCAGTGGGCTGCCATAGGCTCCAGTGAGTGGCCGGCAGCCAGTGTGAGCTGCCAATAACCGCAGTGAGCGACATCCAGAGGCCGGTGACCAATCTGCCTCATCCAAGAAGAGCGCAATGACGATACCAACATGGGCCAGTGAAGCAACGTCCTCTGCAATTAGACTGAAGAACAAAAAGGCAGCAACTTGTCTGTTCCCCTCCCCCAATTCCCCAATAAAATCTTTTTTTAAAAAAAAATAAAGGGAGGGGAGGGGCAAGATGGCGGCTGTGAGGAGGGCTCCATGAAATCTCCCCTGGAAATATCCACAATTTGAACTTCTAATACGCTTCAAAGAGACATCTACTCATCACACAGAGCGACTAAGAGTTCCACACAAGGATTGCTGGAAGGTGGGCAGGCCGGGCGAGTAGGGGAAGAAGGC
The DNA here is from genome assembly GCA_033961575.1 of Aselliscus stoliczkanus. Lineage (NCBI taxonomy): Eukaryota > Metazoa > Chordata > Mammalia > Chiroptera > Hipposideridae > Aselliscus > Aselliscus stoliczkanus. The sequence goes on along the minus strand of CM066737.1, from coordinate 122,508,509 downwards.
GGCGAGACGCGTGAGGTGCAGCCCGCACCCGCGGCTGCTGAGTCACGGTGAGTGTTGCCCCGGCTCGCTCCCTGCGGCCCGCGGCCCACCTAGAGTTCAGCCAGAGCGCGTTGGTTTGCGGTCTGAGGCAGAAGCCTCAGGCCGGCAAGTGCGGGAGGAGAGAGAGGAGACGACTGTGCAGAGGTGCGAGCTGCACCCGCGTTCCCCAGGAAGCAGGGTGCAGAGCCCCGCAGCGACAGGGCAAGATCAGTCCCTGCACCCTCCCGGTTCAGGGATCAGCCTCTGTGCCCACCGGGTCCCGCGGAGCGCAGAAGCCTGAAACCCGGGAGCAGGGGAAAACAGAGGACTCGCCCGCGGAGAAGCAGCGCGCGCTGGGCGGAGACGCAGGTCCCGGAGAGACGGAGCGGGGATCGGAGCCGCGTGGAAAGGTGCGCGCAGTCCCCTGAACCCCGGCGGCAGTCCCTCCAGGAGCGCAGCAGGAGAACGGCGCGGGCGCGCGCCGGCTCCAAGGCAGAGGCCTTAAACCCGAGAGCAGGGGAAACACAGGACTTGCCCGCGGAGACGCAGCGCGCCGGCTGGAGTCACAGATCCCGGAGAGACAGAGCGGGGATCGGAGCCACGCAGCACGGTGCGCGCAGTCCCCTAAATCCCGGCAGACCGTTTGGGAGAGCAGCAGGATTTCCGCGCGGGCGCGCCGGCTCCGAGGCAGAAGCCTGGAACCCGGGAGCAGGGGAAAAAGAGGACTCGCTCGGACAAGCAGTGCGCCGGGTGGAGACGCAGGTCCCCGAGAGACGCGGAGCGGGGATCTTGGCCACACGGTAGGGTGCGCGCAATTCCCTAAATCCCGGTAGACCCTTTGGGAGAGCAGCAGGAACTCCGCTGGAGCATAAGAGGCAAAGGCCTTAGCTTGAAACAGTGTTGGAACTGTGGCTTTGTTTATTTTTATGTTTTTTATTTTTTTTCCCTTTTTCTACTCTTGAACAGAAAGCAAAAAAAAAAACAACCCAATAACTCACCCACTCCCACAAACTTTGTCCACCGCCAAGACAGTCTTAAACTGACTCCTGAAGGGAGCAATAGGGGCAGACTAGGAAGATATCCTTACCTGCAGGGGGTTGAGAATTTCCACCCAGTAAAGGCAGCAGAGTGAGACTACCCACCCCGCCCCACCTTTAGGCAAGGCTTGGGAGGCAGGGCAGGTTCATCTGCTGAGGCACTAATTAACAGATTCTTAGCAGCAGGCTTTTGGTAGTGAGGAATTCTTTAATTCTCCACGGCTGTCAACCAAAAGGGTGCCCAGAGACACTCATTGAGCCTTTGGGGTGCAGCCTGCCTTGGGACAGGCAAAAGCAAAAAGGCAGTGACTTTGTAAAAACCACCAATCACACATCACAACCACACTCAAGTACAGCAAACCTGCAGTGCCAGGATCACGCTAGGCATCAGGTGGCCTACTGTTCCCACAAGACGCACAGGAATTTTTGTACAGCAGACAAACTGACGAGAGCTTGGTGGACTTTAGCCTAGACCAGCACGGGTATTTTTGGTTTGTTTGGTTTTATTCTGTTTTGTTTTCCCTTTATTGGCTGCTTATCTTGGTTGTTTTTGGTTTTTATTTCTATTTCATTATAATCATATTGTAGTTTTTAATATAGGCATATATATATAGGTGTATATAGGTGAATATATGTCCATATATATGGGTGTGTAGACAAATATATATATATATATTTTTTTTTGAAATTTTTATTTTTCTTTTAATTTGTTTTCTTTTTATTTTTCCCCACCCTCACTTTCTCTCTTATTTTATTCATTCTTCTCACTGCTATACTTTTCCTCTTTTCCTTTTTTCTGCAAATTTTATTTTTTTAAATTTTTCTTACTTTTTTATTATTATTTTAGTTTATTTTTATTTTTTATTTTTTAGGTATAGCTAATCGGTTTCTCATGTTTATTCTATTTTTTATTTTAGGATATTGTATTTTATTTTGTTTCCTCTTCTGTTATTATTGAGTATGTGGTTTTTGTTTTGTTTCTGTTTGGTTTCTTCATTAGTATGATTGATATTTCTGTACAAGTTGACTGTAGTTTGATGGTTGGTTGTTTTTAATTGTGCGAGCATTTGGTTTCCTTTGGTGGCTGCGGAGGTTGTTCTTGTTGATCTGTTATGCTCTAAAATCACTCTGCAGCAGTGGGTCCAAACAAACAGACACAAGAATCATCATACCCGGAGGCCAACTTTAGATAAAACCAGAGCATTTCTGGGTTTGACATACAAGAGTCACACCCAAAAAGAAGTTACTACAGGTACTAAGACCCATAGGGTCCAAGTTTCATCAGAGGGGTCAATCCTCTCACAGCAGCTCATAAACTGCAGAAGCTGCTGATCCTCACAGCTAATCAATCTGGGAGTCAATCCCACCTACTGACAAACCAAAAGTAATCAAAACTAAAACTTCAACAAGTGAGGACGCACGACACAAGGAACACCTCAGATACAAGCACAAGAGAATAGGGAGACTGAGTAATTCAAATATAAAGGACACACACCATATAAGTTTACCCAGAAAAGACTGAGAAATCTGGGGGATCTATCTGTTATATTGAAGCAAACACAAAGAGTAAGCCAGAATGGGGAGACAAAGAAACATAACACAAATAAAAGAACAGAAGAAACTTCCTGAATCAGTGGAAATAGAGGAAATAGAGGTAACCAACCTATCGGAGACAGAGTTCAGAACACTGATTATTAGAATGTTCAAGGAAATTAATGAAAATATAAAGAAGGATAGAGAAATCATGAAAAGCAACCAGCTAGAACTTAAGAACACAATTACTGAATTAAATAACAAACTTGATGGAATCACTAGCAGACTGGATGAAGCAGAAAATCGAATCAGTGACTTAGAAGACAAAATAGCAGAGATCACCCATGCGGTACAACAAAAAGAAAAAAGAATGAAAAACATGGAAAATAGTTTAAGAGAGCTGGGGGACAACATCAGACGCAATAACCTAAGGGTCATTGGAGTACCAGAAGGAGAAGAGAGGGAGCAAGGGATTGAGAATATATTTGAAGTAATAATGTCTGAAAACTTCCCTAACCTGGCAAAGGACATTGAAATACAAGCCCAGGAAGTGCAGAGAGTTCCAAACAGGATGATTCCAAACAGGCCCACTCCAAGACACATTATAGTGAAAATGGCAAGGGTTAAGGACAAAGACAGAATCCTTAAAGCAGCAAGGGAAAGGCAGCAAGTTACTTACAAGGGTACCCCCATAAGATTATCAGCTGACTTTTCTACAGAAACTTTGCAGGCCAGAAGAGAGTGGCAGGAGGTTTTCAAAGTGATGAAAAATAAAGGCCTACAACCAAGATTGCTATATCCAGCAAGGTTATCATTTAAAATCGAAGGCGAGATAAGGAGCTTTGCAGAAAAAAATAAGTTAAGGGAATTCATTACCACCAAGCCAGCTTTGCAGGAAATGCTAAAAGGGCTTCTTTAAGTAGAAGAGAAAAACAACCTATGAAAGACTACGAACACAAATAAGAAAATGGCAATAAATACACACCTATCAATAATCACATTAAATGTAAATGGATTAAATGCTCCAATAAAAAGACATAGGGTGGCTGAATGGATAAGAAAGCAAGACCCCAGTATATGCTGTATACAAGAGACTCACCTCAGATCCAAAGACTCATACAGGCTGAAAGTAAAGGGATGGAGTAAAATATTTCATGCAAATGGTACTGAGAAAAAAGCTGGAGTAGCGATACTTATATCAGATAAAATGGACTTTAAATTGAAGAATATAACAAAGGACAAAGAAGGACACTTCATAGTAATGAAGGGATCGATCCAACAAGAGGACATAACTCTAGTAAACATCTATGCACCTAACATAGGAGCCCCTAAATATATAAAACAGATATTGTCAGACATAAAGACAGAGATCAACAGTAACACTATCATAGTAGGGGACTTCAACACCCCGCTGTCACTAATGGACAGATCCTCCAGACAGAAAATCAATGTGGAAACAGCGACCTTAAATGACACATTAGACCAGCTGGATTTAACAGACATTTTCAGAGCATTTCATCCCAAAGCTACAGAATATACGTTCTTTTCAAGTGCACATGGAACATTTTCTAAGATAGACCACATGTTAGGCCACAAAACAAGTCTCAATAAATTTAAGAAGATTGAAATCATTTCAACTGTATTCTCTGACCACAATGCTATGAAACTAGAAATCAATTATAAGAAGAAATCCGGGAAGCTGACAAATAAATGGAGGCTAAACAATATGCTATTAAATAGTGAGTGGGTCACAAATGAGATCAAGGAGGAAATCAAAAGATACCTCGAGACAAACGAAAATGAAAACACCACGACCCAAAATCTCTGGGATGCTGCAAAAGCAGTCCTAAGACGGAAGTTTATAGCAGTGCAGGCCTACCTAAAGAAGGAAGAAAAATCTCAAGTCAACAGGTTATCCTTACACCTAAGGGAACTGGAAAAAGAACAGCAAAAGAGGCCCAAGGGGAGTACAAGAAAGGAGATAATAAAGACCAGAGCAGAAATAAACAATATAGAGAACAGAAAAACAATTCAAAAGATCAATGAAACCAAGAGCTGGTTTCTTGAGAAGATAAACAAAATTGACAAACCTCTAGCCAGGCTCATCAAAAAAAAAAAAGAGAGAGGACTCAAATTAGCAAAATCAGGAATGAAAGAGGGAAATGACTACAGACATCACAGAAATACAAAAAATTCTAAGAAATTACTATGAGCAACTATATGCCAACAAATTTGACAATCTGGATGAAATGGATAATTTTCTAGAAGCATACAACCTTCCAAAGCTAACGCCAGAAGAAACAGAAAATCTAAATACCCTGATTACTACCAAGGAAATTGAATCAGTAATTGACAAGCTCCCAAAAAACAAAAGCCCTGGACCAGACGGCTTCACAAGTGAATTTTATCAAACATTCAAAAAAGAACTATCACCTATTCTTCTCAAACTATTCCAAAAAATCCAGAAGGAGGGAAGGCTCCCAAACTCTTTTTATGAAGCCTCTATCACCCTGATTCCAAAACCAGATAAAGACATCACAAAAAAGGAAAACTACAGGCCAATCTCCCTGATGAATATAGATGCAAAAATTCTCAATAAAATATTAGCAAACAGAATTCAGCAATATATTAAGAAGATCATACATCATGATCAAGTGGGATTCATCCCTAGTGCGCAAGGCTGGTTCAACATCCGTAAATCAATTAATGTGATACACCACATCAACAAAATGAAGGATAAAGATCACATGGTCATTTCAATAGATGCAGAAAAAGCATTTGACAAAATCCAACAGCCATTTATGTTAAAAACCCTTAGCAAAGTGGGAATACAGGGATCATATCTCAACATAATAAAAGCCATATATGATAAACCTACAGCTAACATCATACTCAATGGGGAAAAGCTAAAACCATTCCCCTTAAGATCAGGAACAAGACAAGGCTGTCCACTTTCTCCTCTTTTATTCAACATAGTGCTGGAAGTTCTAGCCACAGCAATCAGACAACAAAAAAGAAATAAAAGGCATCCAAATTGGCAAGGAAGAAGTAAAATTGTCACTATATGCAGATGACATGATACTGTATATAGAGAACCCCAAAGACTCCATCAAAAAACTATTGGAACTGATAGACGAATTCAGTAAAGTAGCAGGATATAAAATCAATGTTCAGAAATCAGTGGCATTTGCATATACCAATAATAAACTAATGGAAAGCGAAATTAAGAAAACTGTCCCATTTACAATTGCGTCAAGAACTATAAAATACCTAGGAATAAATTTAACCAAAGAAGTGAAAGATCTGTACTCAGAAAATTATAAGACATTGAAGAAAGAAATCATAGAAGATACAAATAAATGGAAACACCTACCATGCTCATGGATAGGAAGAATTAATATAGTTAAAATGTCCATACTGCCTAAAGCAATATATAGATTCAATGCAATTCCTATCAAACTACCAAGGGCATTTTTCACAGAAATAGAAAATATAATCCTAAAGTTTATATGGAATCATAAAAGACCCAGAATAGCCTCGGCAATTCTGAGGAATAAAAACAAAGTTGGGGGATCACGCTACCAGACATCAAAACCTACTACAAGGCCACAGTAATCAAGACAGTTTGGTATTGGCATAAAAACAGGCACATCGATCAGTGGAACAGAACAGAGAGCCCAGAAATAAATCCAAGCATTTACGGACAGTTAATCTATGACAAGGGAAGCAAGAATTTACACTGGAGTAAAGATAGTCTATTCAATAAATGGTGCTGGGAAAATTGGACTGACACATGCAAAAAAATGAAACTGGATCATCTCCTTACGCCTTATACAAGAACAAATTCAAAATGGATTAAAGACTTAAATGTAAGACCTGAAACCATAAAAATCCTAAAAGAAAATATAGGAGTACATTTGCAGACATTACCGAGCAATATTTTTACTGATACATCCCTACGGGCAATTTAAATAAAAGAAAAATGAACATATGGGATTATATCAGACTTAAAAGTTTTTTCACAACAAAGGAAACCATTAATAAAACAAAAAGGAAGCCTACTGAATGGGAGAATATATTTGCCAACGATATATCTGATAAGGGGTTAATATCCAAAATTTATAAAACACTCATGAAACTCAACACCAAAAAAACAAACAACCCAATTAAAAAATGGGCAGAAGATATGAAGAGACATTTCTCTAAAGAGGACATACAGATGGCCAACAGGCATATGAAAAAAGTTCAACCTCACTGGTCATTAGGGAAATGCAAATAAAAACCACCATGAGATACCACCTCACTCCAGTCAGAATGGCTATCATCAACAAATCAACAAACAACAAGTGCTGGCGGGGCTGTGGGGAAAAGGGGACCCTGCTGCACTGTTGGTGGGACTGCAGATTGGTGCAGCCACTATGGAAGTCAGTATGGAGGTATCTCAAAGAACTGGAAATAGAGCTACCTTTTGACCCAGCAATTCCACTCCTAGGTATTTATCCTGAAAAAACCAAGACACTTATTCAAAAAGTTATGCACCCCGATGTTCATAGCAGCACAATTTACAATAGCTAAGACTTGGAAACAACCAAAATGCCCGTCAGTAGATGACTGGATTAAGAAACTGTGGTATATTTATACAATGGAGTATTACTCCGCTATAAAGAAGAATGAAATCGTGCCATTTGCAATGATATGGATGGACCTAGAGACTATAATGTTGAGTGAAGTAAGTCAGTCAGAGAAGGACAAATACCATATGATCTCACTTATATGTGGAATATGAGGGGCTGTATGAATGAGCAAAGTAAACAGAAACTGTCTCATAGATATAGAGGAAAAATCAGGGTTGCTAATTTGGAGAGGAATGGGAATGAGGGAGAAGGGGAAGGGATTAGACAGCAAAAATAGGCAACTACAATATTGCTACTGGGATAGGAAAAACAGTTTGGGGAATATAATTAATAATGTTGTAAATATTCTGTGGAATGTCAGATGATCATAGGTCTTGTTAGGGAGACCATTTCATGGATGGAGTAGAGGTTTGATCACTGCACTGTATTACTAAAGTGGAGGTGGTATACCTACTGTAATTGAATATATATAGATAGTCACGGGATGTGGATTATACTGTGGAAGAGAGTCAGAGGAAGAGTAATAGATATGTATGATATGGGGGGGTGTGGGGGGGTGTATTGGGGGTGGGGGGTTTGTCACTTTGGGGGGTAAAATGTATAACTATTGCACTGTGTTGTACACCTGAAACTATTGGGGGTGGGGGGGTTGTCACTTTGAGGGGTAAAATGTATAACTATTGCACTGTGTTGTACACCTGAAACTAATTAAAAATAAAATAAAAAATAAAAAAAAAAAAAAAAATAAAGGTAAGAAGACTCAAGGAACACCTTTTAAAAAACTTGTGATATGCTGTAGAGAATCGGGGGTCCCATATTCTTACCCTAACATGACTAGTTTAGTTCTATTGATTTGGGCCAATTTGTTCCCATGCTGTTTCTTTATCAACAAGATACCACTTATTTCTAGTACTTAGTAACCACCATCTCTTAGGAATACTACAATATACTTTAAATGTTAAATTATGAAATGCCATGACTATAAAATGGCCTTAGCTGTCCCGGTATCCCAATTTTTCATCGTAATACTATTATCTACCAGGAGAGTTTGATAAGATAGTGTGAAATGAGCTGGACCCATCTCATTTCAAGACTGAGTGAAATTTTAATTTTTAAAACTCAAAAAGAGTGAATGTATTTAAAGGGCTCATAACAGAGGCTGACACAAAGTAGGTGTTTAATCAATGTTAAGAAGGCAGTACAATACAGAGGAAAGGACCTGCATGAGGTTTTAATCACACCTGGGTTCCAATACTGGCATCACTTAATATTCATCTTGGGTACATCCTGACAACTATGAGCTTGTTCATCTGTCACATAAGGGAAGGCTAATCTCTTACTGGCAGAGCTGTATTGAGGGTTAAAGGAGGTAACAAGTTTCCAAGGTTTGGTGATTTGTGCTCCAGCAGTACATAATTCTCTCCCTTGGCTGCCCCAGAACGCAGGAGTGGTCTGCATTTCCCTGCCAATCAGCCTGCAGCCACGGGCTTCCCTTGGTTCCACTCTTAAAGATTTAAATAGATGAATCTGGGGAAGACAGCATAAGAGGCAAGGCTAAGTTGTGGCTCTGGGTCCAAAGATGATGTGGAAATTTGGAGTAAGGCGTGCAGAGATTGAAGCAATCCAGTGCCCACTTTCTTCAAATGTGTGTCTCAGGTAGATTGCTGGGAACTGAGGTAATGTGATTAACCCAAATCAACCTGGGTAAAGTAAGATTCTTTCTGCTATCATCCACCTGTCCCTGGGACTGCTTGGGTTTGTCTGTCTGCTGGAGCAGGCTTCTCCAGAGGAGGTGGCTAACTATATTTTACTGGGGTATGACTTTCTAACAGAGGAAAAGGAGTTGGATGGTGCTCCCCAATACATGATGTGATAAAAAAAGTGAATGTTTAACTAAATTTTAAAAATTATAATAAAAGACATACTGCCATTAATCCCCCTCAAAATACACCCACTCGCTTCAAACACACTTATCCCATCGTTCTTGCCACTTTCTGAAGCAGCTCTGGAAGTCTTCTTCCATGAGTGTCTTTAGTTGTGCTGTCATGGCTGCCTTGATGTCCTGAATCATTTTGACTTTGGGGAAGAGCCAGAAGTCGCACGGTGCCAGATCCAGTGAATAAGGTGGATGAGGACACACCGTAATGTTTTTGACAGAAATTGCCTTATACCAGAAGGGATGTGCGACAGAGCGTTGTCATAATGATGATTTATGGCACGCTTCAAAAAAACACCTTCTTGGGCCAGCCGAGTGGCACATTGGTTAAGCGCTGGCTTGGGATGCCAGCGGCCCCGGTTCGGGTCCCACATATGAGGGCCAGTGACACTGCCCTCAAAAAAAAACAAAAAAATATTAAAAAAACCCACCTTCTCTCAATGGTAGCTCACACTTGACTGCACCCAAGTTGAAACTTGTCAGTTACTAAGATTAGATGCACAGCTTCCTGTATTGAAAATCCCTGCCTTTCCCTTGGATTGCACTGGGCAGCAGCATTCACAGGATTTTGATCACAATGGAAAGGCTACGTGTCACACATCGCTTCTGGTATGGCAATTTCTGTCAAATAAAAACATTACAGTGTGTTCTCTTCCACCTTATTCACCAAATCTGGCACCGTACAACTTCTGGCTCTTCTCCAAAGTCAAAATGACCATGAAAGGTAAATGTTCTGAATCGATTCAGGATATCGAGGCAGCCACGACAACCCAACTAAAGACACTCAGGAAAGGGCTTCCAGAGATGCTTTAGAAAGTGGCAAGAACGATGGGATGTTTGAAGAGAGTGGGAGTTATTTTGAGGATTAATGGCAATGTGTCTTTTACTGTTTTATATATATATATATATAATTTTAGACACTCACTCTATTGATCACACCTCATAGCAGCTCTCTGAATGATGCAGCCTATGAATAATTGGTACCAGAACCATTTTGAATCAGCAAATTCAAATGCTGGTGCTGGATGAGATGTGGTCACACAAGGGCAGGCCCAATGTTTTGGTTCAAAGGATTCCTCCAACTCCATCTGCCCAGAAATGCCCCAAGGTGGGCCTTGCCCCTAACACACCTAACCACCCTCCCAACAGGTGCCTTGTTTTCCCTTAATGCGAACAAGGTGGTGCTTACCACACTTCAGCACCATCCGGGCTTGTGTTCTCATTTTCCCCTCTATCCTATCCCCACACCCTCCCAGAGACACAGAAGGCTCATTGCTGTTCCCCCAACTCGCAATGCCACGCAGGTGAGGATTTGTGGACTTGGGTGGAGGAAGGTGTGTGGCATTGTGGGAATGTCATACTACTGAGATCTGTTGTGGATTGGTAAAGAAATCATCACTCTCTCAGGTCCGGACCCCCAGGTCTAGCAGGAGCCTAGCCTCTAGTGGCACGTTCAAAGGGTTTTGTAAGGAATCAGCCCCCTGACCAGCCCAATCTACAGGGTGGTGGATAATTTGTTAGCATCAGGGATCTGCTCATGATTTCTTCTATTTCTCTTGTAAACAGAGGAGTTAAATAAAGGGTATTGGGTTGGCAGTTCCAGCCACTTGGGACTCTCCTTGGAGAATGGAGGGAAGAGTGGTGGTCAGAGGTATGGTGGAGGGGTTCTTTTAATATGCAAGTGCTTCAGGGAGAAGCAAACCATTTCATCTGTATTCCCCAATCCCACTGCAACTGTTGCTTGAGAGGAGAGAAGGAAGGGGGTGAGATCAGTCGATCAGTCACTAGCACTGTCATCAGCGTTGCCAGAGAGGTCCAGGGCAGACATCATGGAATCGGACAGCTTACTGGCCAGTTTATCTGCAGATAGAGAAATATAGGCAGTCACTTGGTCGCTGGCTTGCCAACAGGAGGCTTGCAGGATTTGGCCTACATCTACCTTTGTCTGCACCAAACTCCCAAACTGGCTCACTTACCTGCCCCCAACACTAAGTAACTGGTGGGCTCCTGGAAGCCACTGGTCAACCTCACATGCAGAACAATTTGTCTACCTGTGAAATCATCACCCCAACACAGCTTCTATCTCAGAATGTTAGACTCACTGGGTTCCAAACATTTTTACCCCTTCCTGGTATCATACAATTTTCCTGTACTGTGGTGAACTTACTAGCACTCTGCTATCACACCCAAAGCTCTCACAGCAAAGGGACAGCATAATAGTAGACTTTGACCCTGAATGTTTATCTCCCATCCTCCAGCCATATACTATTGTACCTCAGAATTCCCCTCAAACATCACCTTCTCTGATTACCCCTTCCCCACTACCATCTCCAGGCTGGGTTAGGTTCCCACAGTGTGCTTTCTGCGTCTTCACAGTGATCACTCTGTGTTGCTAATGTGTAAAGACTTTGACCCTGAATGTTTATCTCCCATCCTCCAGTCATATCCTATTGTACCTCAGAATTCCCCTCAAACATCACCTTCTCTGATTACCCCTTCCCCACTACCATCTCCAGGCTGGGTTAGGTTCCTGCAGTGTGCTTTCTGCATCTTCACAGTGATCACTCTGTGTTGCTAATGTCTGTTTTCTTGTTTCCTCCCCACTCCCCAGTAAGACCAGTAGTTCCAGGGAAATTCATCTTTGGATTCCCCGGCCTCAGGGTGGAACCAGGCCAAGAGTAAATGGTTATAAATATAGCCTAGTTCAAAGAACAGAGCCTATGGGTTCAATCAACCCTAGGTTTTCATTTTAGCTTCATCAAATAATAGTTGTCTTACCTTGAGTGTGCCACTTAATGACTGGACCTCAGTTTCCTCACTTACCAAATGAGGATAGGACTTTTGCAATGTGTTAGTGAAGACTAGTATAGCATGAAGACCTAAATGGGCCAGCCACACAACAGACCACCATTAAAATGAAGGAGGAAGTTCTTTTGTGAATTAACATGAAACTATCTCTAATATATATATTGAATGGAAAAATGATGTGGTAAAACTGTATATTTAGCAGACCAGCATTTGTATAGAAACAGAGAACAAAGAATATACAGATGCTTGCCTGCATACCTATCTCAGGCATGAGATACAAGAAATCAACTGGTTGCCTCTCGGGGGAAGCCTGGATGACTGGGAGATTAGAAGACGACATTCTACTATATATCCCTTTGAACCTTTTTGATTTTTGAGTATACTGCCTATTGATAAAGTAAACATAGATAGCCTGTAAGCTCCCTAATATATAGACAACAGCTCATGAATAAATGGTGGCTATATGATACATATCCTAGGTCGGTGGTTCTCCCAGTGTGGTCCCCAGAGGAGTAACATCAGCATCAGCTGGGATGCAGTTAGAATCACAAATTCTCAGTCTCCATGACCAACCCACTCAACTAGAAACTCTGGAGGTGGGTACAAGATATCTGTGTTTTAAAAAGCCCTCCAGATGGTTCTAATATAAGCTAAACTGAGAACCACTGTGCCTATAGTTGAGCCTCCTAACCCATCCCTGCCCCATAACCCTGGCCTGGGGCTGGACACATGGAGGTGCTCACTCAGGAGCTCCTAATAAAGGCCCCAGGTGGGCCCATTTTTGGAACATAAGGGGGTGGTCAGGTGCCCCCACCTGTACGCTTCTGCATCTTCTTTTTATTCTTTAGGGCAGATGCCAGAGCCTGGCCCTGCTGTAGGGGGTCCGTCTCCATGATCCTCTGCAGCATTGGGCGGTGGTCCACTGGGCAGCGGTTCCTGGGACAGTAGTCCACATTGCGTTTAGCCCATCCCATCTGATGACAGTTTGGTTTGGTGCAATACCCAGTGAGTTCTCCAATCTGGGGAGACAGAGGACAGCCGTGAGGTCTGGCCAGAGCACCTCCAAAGACTTCTGCAGAGGAGGCAAGGATAGGCTTGGGTAAGAACAGTGCCTGGAGCCACGCAGAACCAAGCTCCAAGTCTGGCTCCATCATAGACTAGCAGGTGCTTAGTTAACCTCTTAGCTGCAGTCTGCTCATCTGTCAAATGAGGTGGACAACGGGTAGCTCACATGGCTTTCACAATAAGAAAATGAAAAAAGTAGAGTTAGTTTATCAGTGACAATTGGTATTACAATGATTCTTTACTCTCAAGTGACCCTTCAAGGTCTTAATTTAACAAATATTTTCTGACACCAACTTTGTGCCCAGCTCTGTGTGGGGAAATGCTGGAGAAATTAATTAGAGGCAGTCCCATCTTCAGGAAGCAACCAGGCTAAAGAGCAACCATGCTACAAGTCAGAGTGCCCACCAGAGAGAGACAGCATAAGTGACAGAGGGTGAGGGGATGGTGGTGGTTAACATACTTCCTATTGATAGTAGGGTCATTCCTGACTGAACACTGGAAAAGCATGGTGCATACCTGGGCACCCAAAAGGGTATCTGTTTGGCTAGGGGGGCAAGTATATGTGGATAGTAAAAGCTAATATTGACAGAAAGCTCCCTATGTGCTAGGTACCATTCTAAGCATGTGCATGCACACACACACACTTACGTACACATATATAAGTACATGCACACTTGGACACACACAAATATTGACTCATTTAATCCTTGCAGTAATGCTATGACAAGGCACCTAAGGTCACACAGCTAGTAAGCAATGGAATAATTAGAACCCAAGCAGTCAAGCTTATGTATGTATGACTATCTGCTACATTACAGTGGGGGAAAGGCAAGGCTACCTCAATGTACAACTCTTGGGTTGCAAGGCAGGGAGCTATTCACAACACAGCATACCTAAATGGTATCTCCCAGAGTTGTGCAATGGAGTGACCTTGCTAGGGGCCCTGAGCCTCTGTCTGGAGCTTACAGTATAGAGGAGGGAAATACTATGAGTCCCGGAGGGAAAATGGTATGTTCCGGGGCTTCAGTGAGAAATATTATCGGGAATGGCCTTAAACACACAAGTTTACACTGATTTTCTTGCAAGTACCAGGGGAACCTTTGAAACTACCTAAGTGAGGATGGGAATGACATGATTCCTGCCACTGCCCCAGTGCATGCCTCATCGCCTTTTACAGAGTACAGATGAGAGTTTCCATCCTGGACTCCCTGCCTCCACCCTGGCCCCTTTCTTTCTAAACTGATTTTTATCCCAGCTGTCGAGTTTAATAGTTCTAATATACAAACCTGACCATGTTGCTTCCCTGCTTAAGCAACCCTTTCAGATATTATGCAGCCATCAAAAATAAAGGACAGGGTAGGCCCAGCGGCGCATTGGTTAGGACCTGGCTTGGCCGCCAGCTCTGAGCAGTGGGACCTGGGTTTGGATCCCACATGAGGGCAAGTGACACTGCCCTCTACAGCTAAGATAGTGAACAACAGCTCCACCTGGAGCTGGGCTGCGAGCCCAAGCAACGGTGTAGGCTGCTGCAGTGGGCTGCCATAAGCTACAGTGAGTGGCCAGCAGCCAGTGTGAGCGGCTGGCAGCCAGTGTGAGCTGCCAATAGCCGCAGTGAGCGACCACCCAGAGGCCAGCAACCGATCTGCCTCATCCAGAAAGAGCGCAATGACGATACCAACATGGGCCAGTGAAGCAACGTCCTCTGCAATTAGACTGAAGAACAAAAAGGCAGCAACTTGTCTGTTCCCCTTCCCCGATTCCCCTACGCTGTTCCCCTCCCCCAATTCCCTAATAAAATCTTTAAAAAAAATAAAGGACAGCTCTTTAAATGATCAAGTGGAACCACCTACAAGATGAATTTGTAAGTGAAATAAGTGAAGAGCAGAACAATATGAATAGCATGCTACTATTTGAATTAAATTAGATCTCTGTCTGCTTGTATATATGCATGTGTGTATAAAGATGGAATAGCTCTGAAAGGATATTCAAGTCTGCTAATAGTGACTGCCTCCAAGGAGGAGACAGGGTGTCTGGGAGACAGAAGCAGGAGAGAGACTTACTTTTCACTGTACACCCTTTAGTACTTTTTGAATTTTTATACCATGTACATGCATTACCTAGTTGAAAAAAATATATAGATGTATATTTTATTTTATTTTATTTATCTTATTTTTTTGAGGGCAGTGTTACTGGCCCTCATATGTGGGACCCGAACCGGGGCTGCTGGCTTCCCAAGCCACCGCTTAACCACCGCGCCACTCAGCCGGCCCTACACGTATATTTTAAATAAACAAAATGGAACAAAAATAAAAACGCTTTGACCCATAAAACAATAAGCAACTTTCAGGATTTTCCTATTACCTATGGTTTAAAGTCAAACTCAAGGCCTTCTGTGATCTGCCTCCAGAGTCATCTTTCCCCACTGCTATCCCACTCCAGCCACCACACCCCAGTAGGGATTTCCGCAAACACCCCGGTCTCACCATTTTGGGCCTTGGCATGAGCACAAGCTGAGCCCCCGAGCCCCCTGCTGCTCCCTCCTTGCCCAGATCATTCCACAGCCTTGCAGAAGTGGCGCAAGCATCAAAGCCTCCGAGAAGACTTCTCGGACCCACAAGTGGTATACACAGGTTAGGGCCCTTAGACCCATGCTCTCCCAACCTCTGCCCCCTTCCCCAGCCTGTGTGTCTCCCATCACAATGAAGACATCTATGTCTGAAACCCACTCAAGTGTGGCCTCCTGAAGGGCAGAGGTGGGGGTACTGGCAGAAGAGGAGGGTGGAAAAGCCTCCAGGAGTCATAACACAGCATACTGACTTGGTCCTATAGATGCTGGGAGCCATGAATGGGGAGGTGGCATGGTCAGATTGGGCCATTAGAAACCATGGGAGGGCCGGCTGAGTGGCGCGCGGTGGCTAAGCGCTGGCTTGGGATGCCGGCGGCCCCGGTTTGGATCCCACATAGGAGGGCCAGGGACACTGCCCTCGGGGGGTGGGGAAGAAACCATGGGACATGTGTCCTGGTGAGAGAAGACTGAAAGCTTAGACTAGGGTTACAGGAATGGTAGGGATAGAAAGAAGCCGACAGCTTATCGAGAGATTTAGGAAGCAGCAGCTATGGGACTTAGTGACTGACTATGTATGGGATCCCAGACATTAGTTGGAGGGAAAGAAGAACCAAGGATCCCCAGGTTTGCAACTTGAACAACTGGATGGCTAGATGGGAATACCTGTTCTCTGGGCTGGAGCCAGGCTGGGAAAACTGCATGAGAAAGCATGCCTGCTCCTTGGACTTGCCTTTGCTTGGCAAAGGATGTACCCTATCAGGTACCCAGGAAGCGCACAGAGAACAAGTGAACAACCCGCATGTCCCCAGCATTCTAGGCAGATCTCATGGGAGCCACACAGAAGGGACTGATCAGTTCCCAGAGCCCCGGATGGGGGAGGCGGTTGCCATGAAGAAATGGGACAGGTACCTTATACACAGTCGTTTTATTTTCCATAGCATCTGCTATTTTCACCATCGGAGAATGGAGCCACTT
This sequence comes from Aselliscus stoliczkanus, assembly GCA_033961575.1. Lineage (NCBI taxonomy): Eukaryota > Metazoa > Chordata > Mammalia > Chiroptera > Hipposideridae > Aselliscus > Aselliscus stoliczkanus. The sequence continues at coordinate 122,491,937 of CM066737.1, read as the reverse complement.
GATATCCATTTCGAGCGGGTCCATGTCACCCAGCAGCTCATCAGATTCTCCAGTGGCCAAGCCTTTAACACAACCAACACCACGGTCAGGGCCCTGGCTCCTCCTTCCTGCTAGCTCCCTGGTCAGGCCTCAGTGGAGAGGATATGTGGACACTGCCCAGGGGAGCTGGGAGGGAAGACTCTCTCATTCCTGCTGGGAGGCCACATGACAAAGGATTCAATGCATAGGATTTGCAGTAGAGCACTTTCCTGCTGGGCACTAGTCTTTGAGCCTCAGCTTCCTCATCTTGAAAATGAGAATGCCACAAGCCCAATGACACAGGGCTGCTGTGAGTCACAGACTGAAATGCATTGGCATGAGACACTGCTCTGTACATGACAGCGACTGGGACGCCCTCCACAGGACCAGGCCTCTCTTCCCCTCTCTCTTGGCCCCTTGCCTACAGCTGGCCTCCACTGCAAATAGCAAATGTGCCCATTGCCCTGGGCCCACACCACCCTCACACCTGCTTCTAAAGTTTGCCTCATCCCTTTGCTGGGCCCCTCTAATCCTTACTTACTTTTCAAGACCAACACTAGGGCCGAATTCTCTATGAAACTTTCAACAGTAACCTCTACCACTTCTCAATTTCCCAAGTCTCCATCTTTTGCCCAGGTGCATTCTCAGTGATGCCTCACATGCAGCCAGGCATCATCTGGGTCAAGCATCATCCTAAGAATTGGAGTAGGAATTCCTCCCAACTGCCTACTTAATAGAAGAGGAAAGTAAAGTTCAGAAAGGAGGCTGGCTTGCCCAAAGCCACCTGGGGAATAAACTCTAAAGCAAGAAAGTGCTTCTGTCCTGATTTGTAATCCAAGGACACCAACAGGCCCAGAGAAGGAAAGCTACTAGTGCTCAAGAGAAACAAGAGAAACTAGAAGATAGGCCAGCCAGGGCTTTCTCCACTACACCAGAGTGTCCACAAACAGGCCCAGAAAGCACCGGGTATCTTTCTTGGGTCGGGTAGAGAAGGAAGGAGAAGCCATAAGCCAGGGCTGCAGATGGTAGCATCCAAAGAGAACAAACTTCCTTCTGGAGTTTCTGAAAGCCATCTGCCTCGGTAAGAGTTAATGTTTACCAAGCAAGTACTAGGTATATTCCAGGCACTTTTCTAAATGTTTTTAGGTATTAATTAACAGGTGGGTGCTCTTGTTCCCGTTTTACAAATGATGTCATTGAGACACGGAAGATAAGTAGCTCATGGAGGATCACACAGCTAACAAGAAACAAAAGTTGAATTTGAATCTAGGCAATCCATTCTTTTAACTGCTTAGCTACTCTAAGCTGGGAGAATCTTCAACACCAGGGCAGCAGAGATGTTTTGAATACGACCTCTCCCTGCCACTGACTATGTGCCATTGAGCAAATATCACCTTTCTGGGACTCAGAGGCCTCGCCCACCAATGGAGGGGAGAATGAAAATCTAGGACTGGGCATGCAGTGGTTGAGGCAAAGCCGAGGGCAACATGAGAGAAGTGTCTCAGCCCACTCCAGGCCCCAAGCTCACATTTCCTGAGTGCCTCACTGTGCACACTACCCAAGCCAGAGGAGGGCCAGGGCAGGGGAAGGTCAAACATGAGATTTGTTGTCAGGTCCGTGTGGCTCCACTAGGGAAAGAGCAAGTGTCGGGCAGGCCAGTCCACACACCCTCACTTACATTCCATGGTGTCTTCATTGGCCTGCTCGGTATCCTCAATGTCGAAGACTTCAGTCATCTCCTTAACTATCTCAGCACTGAGATGGGCAGGCAGAGTGTGGGTGGCAGGTGGGAGTGTGTAGAAGCTGATCTTCCCACTGCATTGGGAGGTGGGAGGAAATTGGTGATGTCATGAAGAGAACAAATGACCAATCAAAGACACAATGAGTTCCCAAGTCAAAAACAGTGAGGGACAACAATCAAATCCACATGGTGGCTTCTGAGTAAGAGGCTGATTGCTAGATAATCACTGACCATAAATCCCTGAGCAGGAGGTGACCTGCCGCCTTGGCCTTCCCCTGCCCTGTCATTGCAATGAACACAGATGAGCCACTTTGTGGAGCCTCACTCCTACCTCTAGCCCCTTCTCACCTCACCCAGTCAGCCAGGACTGCTTTAGCCGCATCCTCCTGATTGTATATGCCTCCCTTCTTCTTCTTCCCCAAGCGCTGGGCCACCGCAGTCAGAAAGTGCTCAGTAGTATGGAACTCAGAGATGCCATAATATTTGGAAATCTGGTGAAGAGAGGAAGAAATGAGGAGGAAGAATGAAAGGCCTTAGAGTGGGGAGGGCATGAACAAGAGCCCTACGCACGTCCTCCAGGTTGCAGCGTTGTAGGATGGTCTCCACCGGGGTCACGGGGTCTGCCAGCTTCTGCACAAGGACGCAGTTGCGCAAGATGGTGCTGACCTCCGAGTTGGGTCCTGGGACAATGCCTGGTGCATCCAGCAGCCTGATGAACTTGTCCAGGTAGACCTCCTGCATGAACCTGGGCAGGAGGAGACAAGAGAGGACACAGGACACTGATGAGCCCGGATGTGTCTGGCATTCTCTAGGCCTCAGGCACACAGTTGGGAGAAGGGGTGAGGGGCGGATGGCATACAGATGAAGGTGGAGAGATGTGGGGCCAGGGGTTCTGGGGCCCTACAGACCTGAGACTGATTTTAGTCTGGCCTCCGCCATGGGAGACTGAGCTGCAGAGTCACGGGCCAGCTTCTGACTCTCTGAGACTCAGTGCCTTCACCAAGGAAGTGGAGCTGCTTATTCATAGCCCAATCTTGCATGGCTGTTAGGAGGCTTTAAGGAGCTATCGGGGAGGGGTTTGGGGGGGGGAGTACCCAGCTGGGCACCTGGCCCACACCTAGGGTGTGGCAGGTAAATGCGAGCTATTAAATCAGACTCCCATGCCCAGGGAAGAATCGGAGGTTGGTCTAAGGTAAGGAAAGGGACAGGGGCTGAAGGCATGAGAGTTGGGGAAATGGTAGGGTCAGGGGAAGTGGGGGAGCAGGCAGGTACTTACTTGGTGACCCCAGGAACGGCTCCCACACTGCATGCACGGCTGCGCTTCAGGCTATTGATCAGGCTGCTCTTCCCAACATTGGGAAGGCCTACAAAGGAGCAGCAAATGCCTCAGGGTAGGAAGCGCCCTCGGAAACATTTGGACCAGCTTGTGGGGGAGGCCCAGTCAGGGGCCGTGACCAGGCCACGGGAACCCAAACAAGAACCTGGCCTCTTGCCTTCCCACCCCAGGCCCTGATCAAGCCCTTACATGGCCTTTTACACCTCCCCTCCATTTGGGAACACAGTGGATAGATGTGTCCCACTCTCTAATTGTGATACTCACTTCCCACCAACTACCAGCCTGCAAAAGATGCTCAATGCAAGGCCTTTGTGACATGATCCAACAGAGGGTGGACAGAGGGACATGTGTGTGAAACAGAATCATCTGTCCTGGTGTGTAATTCACCAGGGTGTAGGGGAAGGCTCATCTCCAGATGTTTGGCTCTCTGAGCAGCTGTCTGCCTGTGGTGTGTTTCTGTTTGGGCATCTGTGAGCACCTCTCTGCCTGTGTATATCTTTATTTCTCCCTCCGAGTCTCTCATTCTCACCCTTCTTCCCTGTGCCCTAGAATTTACATATCTACTCCTCTCTCACATGTGCCTGTGTGTGCATGGAAGTCTGTCTGTCTGTCTCTCTCTTGTTCTCATTCTAAATATTACTGCTTTTTCTGTTTTTGTCTTTCTCTCCTATTCAATCTTTTTCTCTACCCCATCTTTCTCTCTCCATATTATCTCTGTATCTAAGCATCTCTTTCTCTGCCAGTTTGTCTGTTTCTCATTCTGGCCATTGTCCTTTCTCCTTTTTGTCCCACCCCACCAATTCTGCCTCTCTTTGTAATTCCCTGTCAACTCTGCTCAGACTTTCTGTACACATTCCTTCTCTCAGTGGTCTCTCTTCATATATGCCCCATCTGTATGTGTTTCACTGTGTCTCTTTTTCTCTTTCCCTGTCTGTGTCTCGCTAATCCCCTCCCTCCTTCCCTTCTCTCTCCCCCTCTCTATGCACATATATATACCTGTCTCATCATAGATGTGTATTTGTCTCTGTGATTCTAGGTGCATGGCTGTCTGAGGGCCTAGTGTATCTGGGGCATACGTTGTGTCTCTCTGGATCTATTTGCTTGGAGGAGGCAGAGTTGGGGTGAGTGTGTGGGAGAGGCTTGGTCTGCATGTGTTTTGCCCCAGGTCTGCCTGTCACTAGACATGCCTCCTCTAGGTCTCTACATATGTGGATCTGCACATGTTTGCAGATCTGTATGTGTGAATTCTTCTGTGTCTCCATCTTGTTTCTGCCTGTTTCTATATGTATCTCTTTGAATCTGTCTCTCTGGTTCCTACATTTGTCTCTTTATATTTTGGGTATATCTGCCTCTCTGCATACATTGGGTGTCTAGCCCTCTTATGTCTCTCTCGGGAGGTCTCTGTGTACATGTCTGTCTCTATGGCCCTCTGGTATTTTTTTCTGATACCTCCATCTCTCAGCATGCCTCTGTCATTTCAATCTTTCTTTCCTTTCCACTGTCCACCAACCCTGCCATTTGGCTTCCCAGTCATTCTCTGTGTCTATCCAGGTATGCATATCTATATCTTTTTCTGTGTCCAGCTCTTTCTCCAATATCTTTCTCTATTGGCTTCACTTTCTGTCCTCTGCCTATCTCCATTTCCCTGTTCCCATCCCACCATCCTTCCCTCAGTGTCCTAGGATCCAGACAGGCCCAAGTTTGAGCCTCAGCTCTGCCTTATCTCACACAGGGCTGAGCCCCTCAAGTTCCTTTCCCTTTCCTGGGCCTCAGTGTTCTTATCTGTAAAACAGAGATGTTCACTGCTACCTCCCATGGTTCTAGCAGGATGAGATGGTACCAACTCCAAGATTAGCCCTGTGCATTTCGTCCATGGTTCTAACACTCAACACATGGTGGTGATTCTGAGTATGCCTTCTCACATCCACCAATCCAAATTACAAATCACAAAACCCTTCCTGAACTGCTCCTCTCTTCCCCCAAAAAAGGTAACACAAAGTTCCTAGGATCCCCTGCTCAAGGAAGAGCCTGGGCTCCGTGACTTCCCCTCAAGTGCCTTACCCACAACACCCACACGGATATGGGTGCGCACTTCACCAAGGCGGCAGTAGTTCCCCAGAACCCTCATGAGATTTTCAGCTCCAAAGCAGGCTTTACTTTTCAGCAGTGACTCAGAGGCCTGCTGCACTGGCACACTGCAACGGTTCTAAAAAATGAGAGGTATTACAGAAGAGGCGTCAGGTGGGAGATGTAGTCTGAGCCCAGATTTCCAACTTTGAGAGAAACTTTCAGGGCTTGCCTGTGGTCACCAAGATCCCCAGCCTGAAGCGAAAGACTTCTCACACAGGCCCCAAACGCTTGCCATTTCCCTGCTCCCCTAAGAGACCCAAAAGGCCTCATTTTCCACTGCCTTTGCATCTCCATTCTTCTCTGTCCCTGCCTCCGCCTAGACAAATGTCTCTTGCCTGCTTCAGCAGGGGCAGGATGGTAATCTGGTCTCTAGACAGGCCACGTTAGAGTTCCAGCTCTTCCTTTCACAGGCGTGTGCAAATATTGCTTCCCTTCTCTGGGTCTTGATGCCCTCGCCTTCACAACAGGGACACCTGCCCTCCCTGCCTGCAAAGGGAAGAGACAGTGCCTGGCCCACACACAGCCTAAGTTCCCTTGATTCCTCACACAGGACCAGGCCATTCCAGCCTCCTTCTCTACTCCTGATGCCACCTCCTCTGCCCAGATACCCTTCTATCTCTCTTTCCTTATTTAGTCACCTCAGTATTGCAAAATAGAAATTCACCTAAATATCCATCACCAAGTAACAGATTAATGAAATATATCCTTAAAGTGGAATACAAATGAAAGAAAGCTATTAGCAAAAAAAAAAAAGATGCTTACCACATTTTTGCCATCAAAAAGGCCATAAAAATTTAAATGAGATATCATGTGTCTTCCAGATTAGCAAAGATTAAAAGGTTTAATAATACCTAATGTCGGCAAGAGTAGAGGGAAATAGGCCCTCTCACACCTTCATCTACCCCACTAGTGGAAAGATAAATGGTACAATTACTTTGAGGGAGGTGCCACTTGTTTGTGTTGTGCCCCCCTCAAATATATAAAATATAAAGTGCATAAAAGCCCATGAACCAGCCACTGCACTTCTCAATACCTAACCTACACAAACACTTGCCCACGGGCCAAGAAGACATGCGCAAGGGTCTGTGTTGAAGTACTGGTTGTAACAATTAAAAAGTTGGAAACTAATTTTATTTGGCATCAAAAAAGTAGACTGCTACAGAAAGATCTCCAAGGGAGGGGCGCGGGGAGAAGAAAGTCACAGGATGATACATATGATTCCCCCAAACACTATTTTCTCTTTATATAGACCTTCATGTCTATATAAAGCACAAAAAAACATCTGGAAGGATATACAGCAAACTGACAATGGTGGTTACCTCTGAATAAAGAAGACTGGAATTAGGGGTACTGGTGAAAGGGTATTTAAGCTTTATCTAAAATTGTTTTTTTTCCCACTTTATGTTTTAATAAATAAGTTGTAGACCTGGTACAAAACTGAAAAAAATGTTCTCCAGCACCCCATTTCTCTCCCTACAAGCAGCCAATGCTTCTGTATACTTTAATATTTTACAGAGAAAATGTATTTCTGTGTTAACGATATAATTAGAAAGTAGTGCGGTATTTTAAAGAGAAAAACAAATAAAGGCATGTATTTTTAAAAATCAACAAATAGGACTGGCCGAGTGGTGCGGTGGTTAAGCCCTGGCTTGGGAAGCGAGCAGCCCCGGTTCAGGTCCCACATATGAGGGCCAGTAACACAGCCCTCAAAAAAATCAACAAATAGTTAAGTATATTTTCCAAATATTCTATAGACAGTATATACGACCCTTACATCTAGAAAAAACACTTCCTGAAGAACAATAATAAGGGCAGGAGTGAAATTAAATTAATATTAATAAGTCATCCAGTAAACCAAAAGGCTCAAAGCTGAAGGCCCAGCTCAATTACCAAAGAGCTGGAGTCCCTAGTCCAAGTCATGAGCCCTCAACCCTGACCCCAGGCTACCCTGAAAGAAATCTAGATGTCCCTGGCCCCAGCTTACCAGGTTTTTGACCTGATGCTGTGTGCTGGCCTTGAAAGCCACAGTCGGCAGCTCATTCTGAAGGTAATCCAGCCACTTCTCTACAACCTGTTTGGGGACGAGGTCTGGAGAAAATAGGAACAGGTAAGACGGGTAAGGAGAACATTATCAGCTCACTCCAAAGATGCATCTACCCACACACAAGGCTACTCCCACCTCCCCAACAGATATCTCCCTGGCCCTGCTAATCTGTATCCAGTTTCCAGGTTAGTGTTAGAAAGGGCAGTCTAGTCTAGGGGATGACTTGGCCCTCCCTGAGGGGACCTCTATTCTCTCAGGGAGAATGAGCAAACTAGCTGTTTGGTCTCAGATGCCTTACTACGAAGCCAGGGTGCCCAGGGTGTCAGAGGCTGTGTTTCCCATCCCCTCTCTGGATCATTGTAGTTTGAACCGAATGTTAAGAATAACTTAGGCGGGCCAGCCAAGTGGCACATTGGTTAAGAGCTGGCTTGGGACGCATGCGGCCCTGGTTCGGATCCCACATATGAGGGCCAGTGACACTGCCCTCTATAGCTAACAACAGCTCCACCTGGAGCTCAGCTGTGCAAGCCCCGGCGATGGTGTAGGCTGCAGCCCCTGCTGCAGTGGGCTGCCATAGACTACAGTGAGTCGCCGGCAGCCAGCGTGAGTGGCTGGCAGCCAGCGTGAGCTGCCAATAGCCACAATGAGCGACGATCCAGAGGCTGGCAACTGATCTGCTTCATCTGGGAAGAGCGCAATGACGAGACCAACATGGGCCAGTGAAGCAACGTACTCCACAACTAGACTGAAGAACAAAAAGACAGCAACTTGTCTGTTCCCCTCCCCGCAATTCCCCAATAAAAGTTTAAAAAAAAAAAAAAAGAATAACTTAGGCAAGACTATGAAATACTGGGCCGGCCAAGTGACACACTGATTAGGAGTTGGCTTGGTATGTCAGCTCTGAGCAGCGGGGCCCCGGTTCAGATCCCACATGATGCTGCGCCCTCTACAGCTAAGATGGTGAACAGCTCAACCTGGAGCTGGGCTGCCATAAGTCGCTGGCAACGGTGTAGGCCGCAGTGGGGCTGGCCGGCAGCCTGCAAAACCTGCCGTGAGCTGCCAAGAGCCGCCGTGGGTGGTCATCCAATGGCCGGCAAGTTAACTGCCTCGCCCCAGAAGAGCACAATGATGATACCAACATGGGCCAGTGAAGCAATGTCCTCCACAACTAGACTGAAGAACAAAAGGACAGCAACTTGTCTGTTCCCTTTCCATGGTTCCCCAATGCTGTTCCCCTCCCTCATTAAAATTAAAAAAAAAAGAGAATATGAAATACTGACCACACATATAGCAAGCACTTTATTATTATTAATTCTCACAACAACCCTGTGAGGTTAGGACAGTCACAGCCCATTTTATAGCTACAGAAATGGAAGCTCTCAGGTGATATGACTTGTCCAAGGTCCCAGAGAAAATAGCACAACTGGGGTGAGACTCAGACCTAAGTGACTCCTGAGCCCATGTGCACTTCTGCCCTAATTTTGATGTTGCAGCTTGGAGAAGACAGAAACTCTCCACGGTTGGCCAATAAGGCTCAAAATGACAAGAACAGGGGAAAGGCAGACGGGCCTGGACTCCATTCCTAACTTCTACTACACTTGATGTGTGTCTTTATACAAATGACTTCACCTCTCAGATTCCTGGCTTTAAAAACTGGAACAAGAATTCCTACTTTGAGGGCCGGCCAAGTGGCTCCGTTTGTTAAGAGTTAGCTTAAGAGCGCAAGCTCTGAGCAACAGGGCTGCCGGTTCAATTCCCACATGGGCCAGTGAGCTGCACCAGAGCTGAGCTGCCACTGAGCTGCCAACAGGTGGCAGGATGGCTCAGCTGGTGAGAACACATGCTCCTAACAATAAGGTTGCTTGTTCCAGATGTTGGGCTATGCCCAACTCAACTAAAGACTGAACTCGACATCTTGAGCTGAGCTGCTGCCCGGATGGCTCAGTGGATAGAGCATGAGCTCGTAACAACGAGGCTGCTAGTTCGACTCCCACATGGGATGGTGGCTATGCCCACCCGTAACTAATTGAACACAGCACCTTGAGCTGAGCGGTGCAACTGGACGTGGAGCTGAGCTTGCTGCACCCTCTACAACTAAGACTGAAGAACAACAACTTGGCTGTTCCCCTCCCTCAAATCTCCCCCCAAAAAAGGAATTCCTACCTTGAAGAAGGCCTGACCCTGCCCTGCCTTACCCAACCCTGCCCGACACTCACCAATCTTGTTCAAGACCAGGACCAGCTTCTTGTTGCCTTCTGCTTGCAGGACAGCCTCCTCCATTTGGAAGCAGCGACAGCCCAACGGGTCCCTGGCATCCAGGACTTCCAGAATCACATCAGAGTATTCCACCACCTACAGGGCAAAGGGCAGGGGATGGCGGCAGGGAAAGGATTGTGTAGCAATCACACAGAGCAGTGAAAGAAAAGCTTTTCATTTCAGTCAGGAAAAACAGAAATGGAGAGGAGATGGGAATGGATTGGTGGCCTCCCTAAAGAGCCTTAAGAAATGGGTCCCCGGGGCAGCCGGTTAGCTCAGTTGGTGATAGTGCGGTGTTCATAACACCAAGGTTGCCGGTTCGAACCCCATATGGGCCACTGAGCTGTGCTCTCCACAACTAGATTGAAAACAACCACTTGACTTGGAGTCGGGACGGCCAGTTAGCTCAGTTGGTTAGAGTGCGGTGCTCATAACACCAAGGTTGCTGGTTTGATCCCCACATGGGCCACTGAGTTGCACCCGCCACAATTAGATTGAAACAACTATTTGACTTGGAGCTGATGGGTCCTGGAAAAACACACTGTTCCCCAATTAAAAAAAAAATAATGCTCTTACGTTTAAAAAAAAAGGGCCGGCCGAGTGGCGCGGTGGTTAAGCGCTGGCTTGGGACTCCAGCAGCCTGGGTTCGGATCCCACATATGAGGGCCAGTGACACTGCCCTCTAAAAAAAAAAGAAAAGAAATGGGTCCCCATACCTTACGGAACTCTTTGTAATAAGCCTTCCTTGTAGCTTCATCATCCAGCTGAGGAAACATATTTAATTCCTGCAAAACTTCCTCCTAAGGGAAAAAAGAAGAGAATGTTCCAGGGGAGGAAAGAGTGAGAGTCAGGCTTTGGAAACCATGGGAGGTTGGGAGAGCCATGTGAGTCCCAGCCCAGTGAAGAGTAGCTCTGACCAGCCAACAACAAAGCTAAGAATTGGAAAAAGAACGGACAGACCCAAATGGTGCATGTGTGTTGTAAGTGTGTGTTCAAGCCCCAGCTAGAGGCCTGAGTGTGCACATCAGTGTGTGAGGGATGAATGAGAGAGGAATGTGTAAATGAGAAAAACAATCTATGGGAGACATGAGATGGGGAAGGCAAAATATGTACTTTAGGTTAGAAAAGATACTATGAGTTGGCAAGTGCACATTCTGTGAGAAGAGACTATATGCCAGAAAGGCAGTAAGAAGCCCTATAAGGAAAATGACATTCCCCTCACATATACTCCTCTCAACCCTCCCCTCATACTCTCACTCCCTCTCTCCCTGTCTCCTAGTCCTGAGTCTCCCTACCCCCACTCCCAACCTCCAGTTTTTGGGTTCCAGCCTGGGAGAAAGGACCTAACCAGGGTGTCCAATCACAGGTAAGGCTCAAAATGGTCCTTTACCTCCCTCTCATCCCCTGTCCCCATTGTTTCCCATCCTCACACCCTTTCTCTTTCCCTTTCATAGAGCAATGGCAAAAGGCGCTTTTGAGTAAATCCACACCAGACCTACCTAGGGGCAAAGGCTGCTCTTACCTTCTGCTCAAACTCCTCCTGGCGTTGCTGGACATCCTGAAAGTAGCTCTCGATGGTCCTGTGTCTTTTTTTCTCTTGCTCCCGGGCAGCCTGCTGCTTCTCCCTCATCTCCTCAACCTAACAAGTGAACACACACTGGGACTGTAGTTGACTATGTCTACAGCCTAAAGAAGGGATGGGTGACCGAGAGTAATAGGATGTAGGTGACGGAGGGAAGAAAGAGTATGACACGGAGGAGGTAGGAGGAGCAGGGATACAAGGAGAAAGCAGATATGACAGCAGGAGGTAAGGGGTTTGAGAAAAAGAAAAAGGCAAGAGAGATGTGGGAAGGGAAAGCAGGGCAGAGGACAATCAAAAGAGGGCATGAGAAACTGAGACAGAATGTGTTCCAGGCAGAGGGAATCCCTTAAGACCAGAGGGGAAAGAGCATATCATATGGTCATGGGATAGCCCATCACATAAAGAAGAGCAAGAGAGACTGGGAAATAGGAAGGACATCCAGAAGAGTGAGATGACAAGAAAGTCAAAGTGAGAGTGTTTCAGAGTGTTTCTGAATTTCTCAAATTCAGAAAATTTGGATCCGATGAGGGACAAAAACTATCCATGAGTCTGATGTCAGTGAATATACTTGTGAGGCTGGCAGGGGCCGTTTGAGTGTAACAGTGGGAACATAAGCCAAACAGCAATGGACTGGGAGGTGAGCAAATGGAGACACTACATAAAGCATCAAAGCAACCACCCTCCCTTCTCCCCTTCTACAAACAGCCTCAACAACCCTAACCATCTGGACTTTGTCCTTCCATTTACCACTTCTTGTGGACCTGGCAGTCAAGCCAGGCCCTCTCTTTCCCCCAAGGTAAAGGGCTTACCCTCTTCTTCTTTAATTCAGCCTCCCGGTTGGCATGGTCTTTGGAGTGAACAAACTGGGGAGCAAAGGGCACCTTGGAGGCTGCTTTCTTCCCATTCTGCTTTGCAAGATGGTCACCACACAAGAGAAAAACCAGAGCTAATGAATCCATGGAAATCCTGGAGGATTAAGGCTGCTCAGAAGTATAGTTATCAGGGAGGGTGACAGGAAGGAAGAGAATAGTAAGCAAAAAACAAAGGGCTCTGCCCCAGATGTATGCCCATCTGGCTAGAGAGAGACCTTCCCTCCCCTAGCCAGGCAGGGACTGACTGATGAACCCCAGAAAATGGGTGGGTGGGGGGAGGGTGAAACTGGGAAAGTTCCCCAAGTAAAGGCCAAAGAAAAAGCTAAATAGTTCTCAAAGTATGGTCCTTGGACCAGCAACAGCAGCACCTGGTAACTTGTTAGAAATAGCAATTCTTGGATGCCATGACAGAACCTGTGAATCAGAAACTCGGAGGTGGGGCCCAGAATCTATGATTTAACCAGGCTCCAGGTAATTCTGGAGGTCTGGTTGAAGTGTGAGTACTTTAACCATGCTAAAATTTGAGAACCACTGCTTTGGCGCAAGGCTTATTTGCCCATACCTTTCCGAGCGGGAGCAGGAGCTTGAGGCCAAAGATTATGTTTTGGACTTCCTCTTCTCCATGAGTGATAGGGATTTGGGACTCAGACAGACTCAAGTCCCAGCTGTGCTACCTTGAACTTGGCAACTTTCTCACTGTGGCTCAGTTTCTTCATCTAAAAAATGGGATGATGACAATCCCTACCAAGGTAAATCAAGCACAAAGCAGCGTATGGTTTGTGGTGTAAACTTAAAAAATGTTGCTGATTCTCTGTTGCAGCCATGCAGATGGAAGGAAAGCCAGATCCACCGAGTCCAATGTGGTACTCTGTCTAGAGTCACCCAATATCTACTAGGTTTTGTGGGCCCCTTCTAGGGTAAGGCACGTGTTCTGACCTTACCACAACAATGGGCATACTTTACCTGAGGGTGTGGCCAACTTACCTTCTTGCAACCTTTGGAGCTTTTACCTGGATTCTTATTTTCTACAAAAAAAAAAAAGCCATCATCCAGCTACCCAACTTTTGCTGACACCTTAATCAAGGCCAGACCACACTAGGAACCTAAGGATGCCTCAGACACTATGTCTGTTTAGGCCCAACACAAGACAGAAATAAAGATGGCATCAACACTGTTAGAGAAACTACTGGATATAAAGTTTCAGACATTATTTCAATGCAAACTAAAACAATTCTTAAGGGAATCCTGTGAAGAGCGTGACCTGAATGTGTGCTTGTGACTCCTCTCTTTCCCCCAACTTCTGGTGGGAACTCAACAATTTCGGCACCAGGCTGAGGTGGGGAGCTGGCAGCATGGGAAAGTGATTTGAGGAGTCCCAGATGGCTAAGCCAGGGTAGATGCCCTCAGCACATGGGGAGACAACTGCCCCTTCCTGTTGACCCTGCTCAGGCCATTGCCTCCAAAGGGACTTGCCCTATTCGGATACACTGCACCTCCTCCAATCTCGCCTTAACAAAACCTAAAAACTTAAGAGGTCTCCCTGACCTCTTCAATGATAAGTCCCATCTGTCATCCCCTTCACAGCTGGCCTCTTGGGGAAGAATGGCTTCCCTTAATTCTCACCACCTACAAGGGGGCTAAAAGAATTCCTAGAAAGGGAGATTCTGGAAAGTCAGGGTATATACAAACAAATATAGGAGCAGCTTGAGATTACCAAAACAGGCTCCCCAATCATCTCATGTGGTTCACACCAAAGCAGAGTTCATGTTAGGAAACAGAAATTAAATACTACAGTAGTCCCCTCTTATCCACAGGAGGTGTGTTTCAAGACCCCCAGTGGATGCCTGAAACTGCGAATAGGACCAAAACCTAAATATACTATGTTTTTGTCCTATACATACGAGTATATATACCTTTTCACTTACAGGAAGCACTTTATGGTTCCTCTTTGGCATATCCAAATTGCCACCATCACTATTCTTGCATTTTGGGGCCATTATTAAGTAAGAGCTCCTTGAACACAAGCACTGTAATACCATGATATCGATCTCATAACCAAGACAGCTACTAACTGACTGACTGACGGGTAGCATGTACAGAATGAATACACTGGACAAAGGGATGATTCATGTCCCAGGTGGGACAAAGCAGAATAGCATGAGATTTCATCATGCTACTCAGAATGGTGTGCAATTTAAGACTTATGAATTGTTTATTTTGGAATTTTCCATTTATTATTTTCAAACTACAGTTGATGGCAGGTAACTGAAACCAAAGAAAGTGGAGCCACGGATAAAGTGGGGGGTGGGAGACTACTGGACTGCAAATTCTTAAGGCAATTACTCCAAGGAAAAAGAAAAATCTTATAAACAAAGCCGAGAAAAGCAGACAGCCTTCTCAAATCTACAACTCTAAACACATAAGAGAGAAGAATAACTATTACAAAGTTCTGGGAAAAGACACGTGTTCCAAGCTAAATTCCTATACCTGACCAATAAATCACTGTTATGTGAAGTTTACAAGAAAGACATTTACAGATGAGCAAAGATTACCACCTGTAACTAATCCCTGTCTAGTAAAAACTCTTGAGGAAGTACACCGGCAAAAATAAAAATTAAATCAGAATAAAGATCTCAACCTAAAGGAAACAAATAATAGTAGGCAGAAAATCTATTAAAACTTACCACTGCAATCTAAAAAATTGCTAGTAATGTGACTACGAACTATGATGCACTTAAGAAATTGTTTTTAAAATCCAGGAAGCATATCATAAGGAAATAGCTCAGAACTAAAGTACCAAATTATTTCAACAAAATCCAGAATCAAGCAATAACAGAAAAGTGAAAGCATGAAAGCATGCTAAAAGTCTCACTTTGGAAGAATAGGATAAAAATAATTATTTAACTTTGGTAAAGTGATAGAGAAATTTAAATTATTTATGTTTGATGTCAGTATAAATGTAATTACCAACATAATTAATTATTAATGGAGGACTTTAAAAAAAAACTTGAGGGCCAGCCGAGTGGCACGGTGGTTAAGTGCTGGTTTGGGAAGCCAGTGGCCCTGGTTCTGGTCCCACATATGAGGGCCAGTGACACTGCCCTCAAAAAAAAACAAAAAAAAAAAACAAAAAAAAACTTGATCAATTTTTTAAAAGTAAATAAGGGAATAAGAAGAAGCAAACAAAAAATATAAAATACGATGGTAAAAATCAGAGCAAACACAGTAGCTATCATAATGAATGTGAATGGGTTGAATTTCCCTGTAACAAAATTAAAAAAAAAAAGAACTTAATTCTCCTTTTCTTCCAAAGTACTCATGTTGTAATGAAAAGAATGTGAGGTTTGGAATGAACCAGGTCTGGCCATTTTACACAACAATTTCCATCTGCCTAACTTTCCTGAAAACTGAGGGCCTGCGCTGGATACAGGCACACAATGAAAGAAAATACATCACATAGATAGGGGGAAAATCATCTGCTTCAGAGAGAAGGAAGGGGAAAAGAGGAAAAGAAGGAAGGGTGCAGTGATCACTCATAGCACTGCAGCATCCAGGAGCTACTGTCCTTCTGTTTTAATAGCTTCAGAAAGAAAACAACTCCCATTTTGTAGCCAGCCAGACCAACTACCTACCTAGTTAGATGACACTTAAAGAATTTTCTAAAATCTCTCTGAGCCACCAACTCTCACACATCACTACTCAAAGGCAGATCTCTCCATTGACCCATCATCTCCCATACTCTCACCCCACGACATCTCTGTACACCCAGCCTGGCAATGACTCCACTCCCCATCCCCCCCCATCTGCCCCTGCTTCAAACTTCCCACTAAACCCTCTAAAACTCCGCCTTGGGAGATCAGCACGCCCCTAATTCTTCCATCTTTCCTTGGGAACAATTCCCCAGCCTCTTGCCTTAATGGAGACTCAGCTCTGAGGACACTGCTTCACCTGCAGGCCTCTGGAAAGGTGGCTGCTGTTTTCTCTGGCACATGAGTACCTTGAGGCCAGTAGGTAAAGGATGTGTTCTCTGGACTCGCCGTTGCCAAACCAAGACTATTTGTCCCTCTTATTAATAAAGGAAAAAATGGGGAAGGGGGAAAATCCTGCTCTTTTTGAAACCACTGCTATGCCTATCACCTATGAGTCACTTTTCATTTATTGAAGCACCTGGCTCAGAGCTTTACTTTCAACCCAATTCCTGCCATCATCAACCTGGGTAACTAGCAATCCCTGGGTCCTTTCCCTCACTCAGATTTCCCACTTGCTCGACATCCTCACCTCCAGGGGCCCCCACTCCATGTAGCCACCTGCCCACCCACTGGCATGGTGACACCAATCATCATCTCTAACTGCCTAAGACTTCAGAAAGCCATCTCGGACACCCCTTCACCTATCTTCAAACTCATTTGTTCAACCTCCTAAAGACTTCCAAAACAGACGCCTCCACTGTTCCTTATTCATCAACCACCCACTCCCCTCCCTGTGCAGCTTACATTCACAGTCTGTCATTACAATGGGTTATATACCTGTGCCACCAATCACTGATGGTTGTAAATCTTTGAAGTATTAAAGCACACCCTCAGGGCTGGCTGAGTGGCGCGGTGGTTAAGCACTGGCTTGGGAAGCCAGTGGCCCTGGTTCGGTCCCACATATGAGGACCAGTGACACTGCCCTCAAAGAAAAAAAAAAACCCTCCTTCTTAACCATTCAAAAATGTACAACATTTGAAACCGTATTTGAACACTCTTTGCCGGGGTCCTCAATAACTTCCCAGATTTAATCACTATCTTTACCAATGGGTCGAAGCAGCAACACATGGCACTGACCCTATCTTCCTCTGCAATCATCCCAGTTAGACTCATCATTACATACCTTAGTTTCAATTTACCAGTGAAAGCCTTTGTTTTGTGTGCACATGTAAAGTTTTTCTATTTAATTTAATGTTCACCATTTCCCCCACTAATGTAACTAAATGTATGATTACTCTTTGTTGTTTTTTTTTAGCTGAGCCATCCTGCCACCTGTTGGCAGCTCAACGGCAACTCAGCTTGGGCTGGCATCGAACCGCTGTTGCTCAAAGCTCAGCTCGCACTCTGGAGCGAGCTCTTAACCAACTGAGCCACCCGGCCGGCCCATGATTGCTCTTTAATATGTCATAGAGTTCCAAAATAAAAAGGTGTACTTTGAGAGGTCTCCATCCCATACTTGTTCCTAGCCACTATAGTCTCACCACAATAAGAAACCGTTTTATTAGTTTATTGTGTATCATTCATTTTCTTTACGCAAATTTCCCCCATTTTCTCCCACAGAAGATAACATATTATGTACGCCTGCCGGCAACTTGCTTTTTTCACTTAATAAATCCTGGAGATCTTTCCATTTAATAATTTGTCCATACAATATAGTCTTCCATATAATCTTCCCATATAATACTTCATTGTTTTAAACTGCAAGGGTTCTTTTGTATGCATATATTCTATTTAACCAGCTAATTACTGTCTTTTTCATCACTATCAATAATTTTATCATCTGATATTTGATGTTCTTATAGTTTTGTTCATTTTTCTTGTTACTTGAAAAAAATGATTATTTAACATACTAAAGTCTGATTCATGATGACACTTTAATGATTTATATAAAGTAAATTTATTGATTTTTTTTTCATCAAGCCCTACATATACAGGGCCACAATTTACACAGAATACGGGACTACTGGGGTTGCATAATTCTCGTCCAGTCTACCCAGTATGCCATTCACAGTGCCAGGCACTGTTCCAAGTATCCTACCCTATTTTTAACTTATTAAATCCTCACAACACTATTTGGTAGATACTATTTGGTAAATACTATTATTACCCCGTTTTATAAATAAGGAGACTGAAGTGAAGTAACTTGCCCAAGGCCACACAGCTAGTAAGTAGAAGAGCTACGATTCAAACTCAGTCTGGCTCTAGTGTCCATTTTCCTAACCATTGGTACAATTTATGGTACCAACTTAATGGTACAACTTAAAAAGAAAAATGTTAGGGCATGTTACAATTCCGGCAGTGTGATATGGTATTTACTGCTATTCACCTAACCTTGCTGAGCCTCAGTTTCTCATCTGTAAAATGGGAATGGGGGATAAGAGGGACATTATCTCACAAGGAAGTTGGGGTAAAAGACAGAGTGATCTGGTACATGCTGGGCATTTTTTTTTTTTGAGGGCAGTGTCACTGGCTCTCACATGTGGGACCGAACCAGGGCCGGTGGCTTCCCAAGCCAGCACTTAACCACCGTGCCACTCGGCCAGCCCATTTTTTAAAGTTGCTGTGAAACACTATAAATATTCATTAAAGTTTAGGATTGGGAGGGAGTGGTAAAAGAAACTCACTGTGTCTAAGTTTCATCATGATGACCAGCTTGAAAGGAGGTAGGTTCAATCTGCAGGTTTTCTTCCTGTCGGAATGGGAAAACCAATTTGAAGAGAGAAGCAGGGAGCCATTATGCCACAAGCCTCCTGAGCTCCCAAAAAGCCAAATAAAGTGTTAAAGAACATGATAAAGAAGCCCTAACAATTAGAGGAACTGGGAGAAGGGGCCATAATAAAGCTGGGGCCTGGTATACCTGAGTCTACACAGGGAAGGCAGTGTCACATTACCCAAAGGGAGGCTGGGTCTAAACCTCTCTTCCTGGGTGGAGTCAGTGCCTCAATGCATCAGATGGGGTCCTTGGTCCTCAATCATCCACCCTGTATATATCCCAGGTAAGGGACTAGCACTGACCCTCTCTATGCTGAGGGAAGGGGATATGCAAGGATGATCTTTTTCTATGTAAGGTATTAATAGTACGTCTTTTCCAAAGTAGGGGGTTCTGTGTCTCATCTACTCTGAAAGGCGGGGAAAGACATATCCCACGAGTCTACCCTTGGGAAAAGGGACCTCAGAACAAAGTTGTTTTTTTTTAAATCTGTGTGTCTATGTGGACTGAGGTCAGTGCAAAATCTTGGGGAAAGTAGGGGAAAAATCTGTGCCTGTATGTGTAATTGTGGTCAGTTCCTTGGTGACTGGGAAGGATGAGATGCTTTCTGTCCCTCTACTCTGGGGGTGTAGAGGAATTGGGGAAATTGGCACAGTGGCCGTATACATCTCTGCTGCATGGAAGAGAAGAGCAGGTCTGTATATCTCTGAGTTGTGCAGAGGGTGGTCCTGGATCTCTTTACCCTTGGGAGGGATGTGGGGGTACTGATATGCCTGTCTTTACTACAAGGTAACACTAGTGCCACACTAGGAAAGAGGGATATTATGCAGCTTTGCATGAGTGGGGTCTGCACATTGCCTGCTATGAGCTATTCTAGACCCTTCCATGGGAGGAGGGATGGGGACGACCTGTTTATCTTTTATAGGGGTTGAAGTCAGCAGTGCACTAACATCGAAGAGACTAGGACCTCTGGTTCTCTGCATGGGTGAGGCATCAAAAGGCAGCTACAAATTCAATGGCTTGGCCCTTACACTTGGTGGGGGAGGGTCCTGTGTTTTTGGATGGAGAGAAAGAGATCTGAGCTCCTCTACCTTGGGTAAGTGGGGAGCCCATATGCACATACTGCTACTGCGGGGTGATCAGTACTGTCACTGCTTCTCAACACTGCGGAGAGGGGGAGCTGCATCTGTCTGTTCCCTTGTAGTCTCTCCTTTGCTACATTCGATTGTTCTAAATCCGTGGTGGTGGTGGGGTAATGATCTGTGTCTACCAAAAAAGGAGAACAAATCTAACCCCCTCTACCCTGGGAGCCCCGCAAGAGGAAGATCTGATAGTCTGGGTTAAGGTCTACTACAGTTTGCTGCGGGTCATTTTGGGATGAGGCTTTTACAAATTCAATAAACCAGCATGTCCTTAAAGGGGTCGGGGTCGGGTCTGATTTTCCACAATGGGTACTCACTCTAGCCTAGGAGGGGGAAATCCGCACGATTCTCCGTGGGCTGAGGCTTGTGCCTCCAACCACTTCAGGAGGGGTGATCTAACCACTTCTGCAGGAGCAGGGGCGGAGCCTCCGTCAATTAGTTACACCGGGGCGATGCAGGAAGGGAAGGATATTTCCCTCTCTCTGTATGTTCAGTGTCTGAGCTCCTCTATACCGGTGGTGGGGCGGGGGAAGGGAGGAGAAGCAGGCTATAATACATCAAAGCCTCTATCCTAAGGGAAGAGATGCGTCAAGGCGGTTCTGTATGCCTTAGCACCGGTAGAGGTCTGCACCGGTCAGTCTGGTGGGAAGGTGGCTAGGTCTCTATATGGGTGGAGTCGACGCCTGTCTACACCGGGAGAGTGCGGAATGGAGCCTCATTTTCCTGAAGGGAGGCGGGCATTCGACTCTTCTCCACACAGCGGAGTCTATGACTCTACACAGTGTGGACGGAGTCTATACCTGTCTAAATGGGGTGGAACCATGCCCCACTACCCCGCAAGAGTGCATTTGGGCGCATGTCCATGTGCCCTGCCCTTCATCTGCGCCCTTTACCCTGGAAGGCAGCCGGCTCTTTACTTCTCTATTCCAAAGTGAAGGGCTCCTCTGGTTTCTCCTCATATAGACGACCCTTACCGCGCTGCCAGCTGGGAGAAAGCTCACCACGAAAAAAAGAGTCGTCTCTTACCTCCACTTCCGGCGTGGATCTAAGACAACACGCTTGGCCTAAAGGATCCGCTAAGCTCCGACTTCCGGATCCCAGCATCGCGGCGTCCGCTCCGCCTGCAGAGCACGCCCGGGGGGCGGGGCTTCGGATTGACGGCTGGCGCCCGCCCGTCCCTTCCCAGCGGCCGCGCTGGCCCCGCCTCCCGGCTGCTTCGTAAGGTAATGAAGTCGAGAGAGGAGGAGGAATTGGGGACGGGGGAGTTAAGTGGGAGAGGGAAGCGGCGAGTTGACTGGTGTGGCCATATAACCTACTGGAAACCAAGATCTTCTCTGCAGTCCTCTGCCTGGGACTAAATATGCGTGTTCCCGAACCTCAATGACCAGGCGCTCTCCATAATCGCATCAGACAAGGGTGGGGGTCGATGTCTTTGTCTACAATGGAAGATGGCGACGGGCAGGGTGTGGGAAAATGGCTCCTCGGGTCACATGTCTTGTCGAGTATTTCCCCACCTGAAGTGACTTGGTTAGCTGTTCCCAACAACCTTCCTAGCTTGTAGGGCCCCTAACAAACCCATAGGCAGCCACTCCCAGTTCTTGCTGCAGAAGCTAAGATCCACGGCCAGTTCAGGAGCCGCACAACTGGAAGCCTCTCCCACCGGTTTGCCCTCCTTCCCTCGTGCCCCTGAGCGATGTCTGCAGAAGGGAAATAATTTATATCTCGAGTGGAGGCAAGTAAGGGGATTCTTCAGAAACCCTCTCCAGGAGCTCCTGACCTGGCTGGAGAATGAGGTCTTCCCCCTAAAAATAGTAAATATTAGTCTGAAAAATGTCTTCATGACAATTGAATTCCAGCTCCTTCCTCTAGCCTAAACTTTGGGGTGGGGCAGAGCCCCTCCACCCTGAGGGCGTGTTCCTCCACCTCTAGCATATCCTGGCACAAAGTGACAACCTTTGCCTAGTCCTACCCCTCACATAAGTGGGACTGATTGCCCTTATATTGATGGAAGGCTTCTAATCTCTCACCCTAGAGACACATAAAATTCCTCTGGACTCCAAACCAGCCCTGGCCACCTTCATCATTACCTCTGCATTAGGAAATTCTTCCCTGTATCTTTTAAGACCTAACCCTTGTCAGTTCTAAGAACTTTCCCAGTTGACCTAGAAACCCAGAGCACTTGGTTGCCCGTATCACTTAATACTGTAATATCTACATACCTGTATCTCCACAGGAGAGGGAACTCCCTAAAACTAGGTGCCATATATCTTTGATCCCTCAACAAGACTGGTATAAGGCAGGCTTCAGCAAATGTTTGTTAAATGGGTGAAATATAGGCCTGCAGCACAAATCAATGGGAAATGGACATTTTAATAGATAACATTGGGAAATTTGGCTCTCCATAAGGAAAAAAAATGAAATTGGATCCCTACTTATTTTCACATAAGAGGGTGGAGAATATCTATGACCTAAGACAGGGATGGACTTTTTAAACAAAGTCCCAAATGCACAAACTATAAGGAAAAATTTGTAATGAAATCTTTGATAGAAGTGAAAATTGGTTTTACTACTTTGGAATACCATTAGGAAGTATCCAGAATAGTTCAAGATGGCCCTGGGACCCAACAATTCTACTGTTAGACCTATATATACAAAGGGTACCAAAAAAAAAATTTTTTTTTTTTTAGCTGATCCATCCTGCCACCTGTTGGCAGCTCAGCTCGGGCTGGGCATCGAACTGCTGTTGCTCAGAGCTCAGCTCGCACATTTGAGCAAGCTCTTAACCAACTGAGCCACTCTGCCGTCCCTTGTATACACATTTTAAGAAAGGTAAACTGTGTTAAAATTGTAATATTCCATATATACTAATAACAAAAGATGAATACAAGTCACGTTAGACTTTTGCAATACAAGAGTTGCTCAAAGTGGTTACCATGAGCCTCCAGACTCTTTTGATTATACCAAACTACTGCTTGAACAACGTTGATCAAAGTGTCCACCTGTGTACATTTTTTGCACCCCCAGTACATATCCATCTCTTAGACTTTAAGCCCTAGAGAAATTCTTACACATATGCTCAAGGAGGCATGTGCAAGAATATTCATCGCAGAACGTTTGTAACAGAGGAAAACTCTGTACGATCTAATAGTTCACCAACAGAATGAATAAATAAATAGTGGTACAGTCCTTCAACTGAATACTATACAGAAGTGAAAAATGAACCAGAGTTGCATGTATCAACCCAGATAAATTTCAAAAATACAATGCTGAGGTAAAATACAAGTTGTACAAAGATAAATGAAGCATAAGACCATTTATTTATATAAATTTCTTTAAATCTAGAAAACAATGAACTGTTTTGGTTATAGATTATATAAATATATTCAATTTAAAAAAAAAACGGGAATTAAATACTAAATGCAAAATGGTGATTGCCTTTGGGGAAGAAAACAAAGTAACAGAATGAGAGAGAAAGATTCACAGGGGACTTAAACTGCTTAATAGTTTATCTGGGTAGTAGGTACATGGGTGTGGGATATATTATTCTCTATACTTATTTGCATGCCTGAAAGATTTCATAATTTTTTTGAGGGGGGAAGACTATAAGGATCAACAACAAGATTAATGGTAGTTAAATCTAGATTGGTGGCTCCCAAACTTTGGCCAGCATCAGAATCACTGGGAGGTCTTGTTAAAACTCCAGTTGTTGGGCCCTATGCCCAGAGTTATGTTTCACTAAGTCTGTTGTAGGGCCCAGGAATTTGCATTTCTAACAAATTCCCAAGTGGAGTTGGTAGTGATGGTGATGATGATGGAAGTTGCTGCTGCTGGTTCTGCTGCTAGTACAGGTATCATATTTTGAGAACTACTGACAGAAAAATGAGATTATCAGTGAATTTAGATTTCTTAATTGTACTTTTCTGTGTTTTCCACAAATTCCATGAATATGAATTACTTTAGGGAGGTTTTTGCTATTCTTTTTGTTTGTTTTTTTTAGAGGGCAGTGTCACTGGCCCTCCTGTGTCACTGGCCCTCATGTGGGATCCGAACCAGGGCTGCTGGCGTCCCAGGCCAGCTCTTAACCACTGCGCCACTCGGCCAGCCCAATAAATAAATGTAAAGGAGATTTCCTTTTCTTTTTTTTTTTTTGAGGGCCGTGTCACTGGCCCTCATAAGTGGGACCCGAACCGGGGCCACTGTCTTCCCAAGCCAGCGCTTAACCGCCGCGCCACTCGGCCGGCCTGGTTTTTGCTATTTTTAAAATTCACTTTCATCTCCACTTCCCACTCTTATTTCCCTCATGTATACAACCATTCTAAAGTGTTTTGTATGTATCTTTGTTTATATGCAATTGTGCAAACTATGTATTGTTTTATGTGCATATATTTCCCCAAAATTTTTATTTTTCAGTTTTTCAAAATTCAGAGCAGTTGACAGGATTATACAATGAAAGCCTATTTACTTTTAATTTTTTGCCAAATTTGCTGTACTTCTCTTTATATGTGTATGTATACATTTCCTTTTTTGACGAACCAATTGAAAGTTGCAGGCAGTCTAACATTTCACTCCTAAATACTTCAGCACACACCTATCAGAATAAGGAAATTCCCCTATATTATCACAATGCCATTATCACACCAAAGAAAATTTAACAATAATTCGATAATACCATCAAAGATGCCCTGTATTCAAATTTTCCAAGTGTGCCCAAAATGTTTTTAGACCTGGTTTTTTTGTTTGTTTGTTTGTTTGTTTTTGAGGGCAGTGTCACTGGCCCTCATATGTGGGACCGAACTGGGGCTGCTGGCTTCCCAAGCCAGCGCTTAAGCACTGCACCACTCGGTCAGCCCCTAGACCTTCTCTTATTATTTTTTATCCCAGGATCTAATCAAGGTTTGTGTATTATGATTCATTGTTGTATTTTTTAAATCTAGAATAGTGCCCCTGTATTTTTGTGTATTTTTTATTACACTGATATTTTTGACAATTTTCTTGTAGAATGTGCCACATTCTGGATTCATCTGCTCTTTCCATATGATTAGATTCAGGTTACATATTTTCAGCATTAATGTACAAAAAGGATATTGTTTACTTCATACTGTATCACCTCAGGAGGCACATGACATCATGTGATCCCATGATGAAGGATGCTTTGTGTGTGTGCATTTTTATTTTATATAAATGGTATCTCATTCTGTTTCTTACCTTTTTCATTCAGCCGTGTGTTTTTAAAGTCTATCCATATGGCTGTGCATACATCTAATCTGTTGCTTCTAACTGCTTGTCTAACCACAGTGTACCTTTACTATATTTTCCCTGAACATTCCCATAATGGCAGACAGCAGGATTGCCTCCAACTCCCTGATACCATAAATAATACTGTGATGAACAGCTTTGTGCATGTCCCCGGAATGGCCTATATGAGAATTTCCTTTGGAACATACACCCAGGGGTAGAATGATTGCATCATAAAGTGTGCATGTACTTAACTTGACTAAGAACACTAATACTGCTAGATGGTTCTCTGGGATGGCTACACCAGACCACAGTTTTACCATCAGTGTATGGAGATCCTTGTATCCCTACATCCTCACTAACACTTGACATTTTTCAGCTTTCTAGTTTTTGCCAGTCTAACAGCTATAAAGTAATATTTTGTTTTAGTTTGCATTTCTCCAATTACTAATGAATTTTTGAGCATCTCTTGGTAAATGTCTTAAATGCCTCTTCAGTAAATCGCTTGCTTGTATAGTTGGCTCATTTTTTTCTGTTGGTGTTCATTACATAATCTATATAGTCTATAGCTATTAGCCCACTGTCAGTTTCAAACATTGTGAATATTCTCTCCCTCTTTTAACTTTGCCCATAATAGCCTTCTTTGAAAAGAAATTGTTAATTTTAATGTAATGAAATTCATCAAATTTTTGCTTTATGGTTTTTTTTGGTTTGAGGGGATTTTATTTAAAAATTGTCCCCTCAACCTGGGTCAGAAAGATGTTCTACTTTTTTCTATTAACTTTAGAGTTTACCTTTCACTTTTAGGTTTTAATCCATCTAGAATAGGTAGGGATGCAATTTTATTTTTTCCATATAGTGAGCCACATTTCTCACCATCAAATACTAAACAGTCCTTCCTTTTGCATTGATTTGCCATGAAACCTTTGTCATATATTATGAAACACACACATAGGTCTGTGTGTTCTTACACTAATACCACCTTGTTTTTAATACTTTGTAATGTATCTTAACATCTGATAGGGCAAGTCCCTCCTCTTTAATTTTCTTTTAGGGTTGTCATAGTTATATCTGTACATAAATTTGAAAAAGTGTTTATCAGGCTCTTTAAAAATCCAACTGGAGGGCCGGCTGAGTGGCACAGTGGTTAAGTGCTGGCTTGGGATGCCAGCTGCCCCGGTTCGGATCCCACATATGAGGGCCAGTGACATTGCACTCTAAAAAAAAAAATCCAACTGGAATGGTGATTAGGATTGCACTGAATTTATAGATTAATTTGGGGGAATTGACATCATCAAAATATTAACTCATCCCTTTCAAGGGCATGGAATATCTCATTTGTCCAGTTCAACTTCTGTTTTTTGTTTTTTAAAAGATTTTATTGAGCTCGCTCAAGAGTGCGAGCTGAGCTCTGAGCAACGGCGGTTCGATGCCAGCCTGAGCTGAATTGCCGTTGAGCTGCAAACAGGTGGCAGAATGGCTCAGCTAAAAAAAAGAAAAAAAAAAAAAGATTTTATTGGGGAATTGTGGAAGGGAATATCTTGTTTTTCCAGGACCCATTAGCTCCAAGTCAAGTTCTTGTCCTTCAATCTCAGTTGTGGATGGCGCAGCTTAGCTCCAAGTCCAGTTGCCAATTTCAATCTAGTTGCAGGGGTGTGCAGCCCACCATCCCATGCAGGAATCGAACCGGCAACCTTGTTGTTAGGAGCACACGCTCTCATCAGCTGAGCCATGCTGCTGGCCCCTATCTGTGTTTTTTATTAAGAGCTTAAATTTTCTCGAGCTGGCTGTGTGGCTCAGTTGGTTAAGAGTTAGCTTAAGAGCACAAGCTCTGAGCAACAGGGCCGCTGGTTCAATTCCCACATGGGCCAGTGAACACTGCGCCCTAGCTGAGCTGTTGCTGGGCTGCCAACAGGTGGCAGGATGGTTCAGCTGTATAACAACAAGGTTGCCTGTTCGAGATGGTGGGCTACGCCCACTCGCAACTAAGACTGAATTCGGCACCTTGAGCTGAGCTGCTGCCTGGATGGCTGAGTGGATAGAGCGTGCACTCTTAACAACGAGGCTGCTGGTTTGACTCCCACATGGGATGGTGGCTATGCCTACCCGCAGCTAATTGAACACAGCACTTTGAGCTGAGCAGTGTGAATGGACTTAGAGCTGAGGTTGCTGCATCCTCCACAACTAAGATTGAAAGACAATAACTTGTCTGTTCTCCTCCCCCAATTCCCCAACACTGTTATCCTCCCCCAATTCCCCAATAAAATATTTTTTAAAAAGTAGAGCTGAGGGCTAGCCGAGTGGCGCAGTGGTTAAGAGCTGGCCTGGGATGCCAGCAGCCCCGATTCGGATCCCACATGTGAGGGCCAGTGGCAATGCCCTCTAAGAAAAAAAAAAGAGCTTAAAGGTTCTCTAGGATAGTTATGTTTCTTCTCATTTAATTCCTAGTTGCTTTATAGTTTTTGTCACTATCATTAATATCTTTTCAATAGATAATACACGTATATTTTGAATATCAGTACTATGTAAAAATTGGGGCTGGCCAAGTGGCTTGTTGGGTAAGAGTTGGCTTGGGAGCGTGAGCTCTGAGCAACAGGGCCCCGGTTGGGATCCCACATGGGCCAGTGATGCTGTTGCTTCTACAGCTAAGATGGTGAACAACAGCTCAACCTAGAGCTGGGCTGCTGTGAGTCGCCGGCGACAGCGTATGCTGCAGTGGGCTGCGTTGAGCTACCGTGAGTGGCTGGCAGCCAGCGTGAGTGGTGGGCAGCTGCCGTGAGCCGCCGTGAGCAGCGGTCCAATGGCTGGCCGAGCAACTGCCTCACCAGGAAGAGCGCAATGATGATACCAAAATGGGCCAGTGAAGCGATTGTCCTCCGCAACTAGACTGAAGAACAAAAGGACAGCAACTTCTATGTTCCTCTCCCCCAATTCCCCCCAAAAAAATCTTTAAAACAAAACTATATAGGCCCGGCCGAGTGCCGCGGTGGTTGAGAGCTGGCTTGGGATGCCAGTGGCCCAGGTTCGGATCCTGCATATGAGAGCCAGTGACACTGCCCTCTTAAAAAAAAACAACTATATAAAAATTATACTTTGAAAAGCGTCACTCTTGTCCAGTCTACCCAGTTGTCACCACACTCCCCCATACTTACCAGTTTTATTAATTTATTTTGTATTCTTCTAGTGTTATTTTCTTACACAAATGGTGACATACTATACATACTGTTACACATGTTGCTTTTTTCACTTAATACGTCTTGGAGGTATTTCCATATCAGAGCATTAAAGAACTTCCAGTACATAGAAAGTCACTGTATGAAAGCAGATAGATTAATTCCTCAAAATGTTACATTATGTGGATGTACTATATTTAATGACTGCAGTCCCCTGTTGATGGGTGCTTGGGTATTACATATCGTGCCATAATCAGGTATTTCATACATATGCAGATATTTTTAGAATAAATTTCAAGAATTGCATTTAGAACATTGGTGGATATTTCCAAAATTTTCCTCCATAGGTTTACTGTTTTGCACTTAACACCCATGTGTGAGGATGTTTCACCACAGCCTCACCAACAAAGTGTACTGTTAAAGACTTCCTCTATTTTTCTTTTTGGGTTGTTGGCCTTTGCTTGATTTCTAGAACCTTATTATATAATTAGAGAAATTAGACCTTTGTGAATGATATCATTTGTCAGTATTTTTCCCACTTTGTCATTCTTTTCACTTTGCTAATGAATATTTTCCAAGCAAATTTTATTTTTATGTAAACAAATTTACCTATGTTTTCTTTTATGGATTCTAGATTTTGAGTGGTAGTTTTGCAATAGATGACATTAATGACCCCAATTTTTCATGTGTCTCTGTATCCTCACCCTTTGGTAGTGCCCTCTCATACTGACTGACTTTGGCCATATAACGTGCTTTAACCAAAAGGAAACATGATATAAGCAGAGATTTGGAAAAGCTCTTGCATATTCTGCTTCCTCTCTTGGATCCCTGCCCCTGCTATGAGAACATACCCAGGCTAGCCTGCTGGAGGGATGTGAGACACATGCAAAAATGAGTCTGGTCCTCCCAGCCAAGGCGTCCTATAGCAGTCAAACTCCAGCCAAGCCACGAACTTAATGCAGACATGTGAGCTAGCCCACTTGAGATCCACAGAGCCTGATCCAGACCGTACAACCTCCCAACTGATCCATAGACCTTTAAGTTTTGGTACATAAATATTAATTTTGTTTTTTTACAGAGCATTATTATGGCAATAGTGACCCATCTATTGTTCCTCCTTTTTAGGCTGTGCTTGTTATTTTCCATTCGAATTTGAATTCAGCTTGTCTAGTTTCAAAAAAAGAAAAAAGTGGTATTTTTGATAAGCTTATGTTAAATTTATAAATTAATTTGACATCATTATAATTTTGAGTCTTCCTGTTTAAGAATGCGGGATGCCTTTCCATTGTTCCTTCAGTGTTAGAAATGTTTTCTCATAAAGGTTTTGACCATTTCTTGTCAAGTTTTTTCCTAGGTAATTGCTATAGACTGAATGTTTGTGTTCCCCCCACCCAAATATATATGTTGAAATCTAATTCCCAATGAGATGGTAATTGGAGGTGGGCCCTTTGGGAGGTGATTAGGTCATGATAGTAGAGGCCTCATGAATGGGATTAGTGCCCTTGCAGAAGAGGCCCAGAGAGCTCCCTTGCCTCTTCCACCATGTGAGGGCACAGCCAGAAGATGGCCATCTTTGGGCCGGCCGAGTGGCGCAGTGGTTAAGCACTGGCTCAGGAAGCCAGCGGCCCCGGTTCGGTCCCACATATGAGGGCCAGTGACACTGCCCTCGAAAAAAAAATAAAAAAACAAGATGGCCATCTTTGAACCAGGAAGCAGGCTCAAAATAGACACCAAATCTGCACATGTGTTGACCTTGGACTTCCCAGCCTCTAGAGCTGTGAGAAATCAATCTCTGGTGTTTATAAGCCTCCTAGTTTATGGTGTCCTGTTGTAGCAGCCCCAACAGACTAAGACAGTATTTTATCTTTTCTGTTGCTCTAATGAATGGAGCCTTCTCTTCTGTGATTTCTATATATTAATTTTATATCCTGCTACCTTACTGAATTATCTTTTTTTTAAAAAAAGATTTTAGGGCCAACCGAGTGGCATGGTGGTTGGGCGCTGGCTTGGGAGGCCAGCGGCCCCAGTTCGGGTCCCACATATGAGGGCCAGTGACACTGCCCTCAACATAAATAAATAAATAAAGATTTTATTGGGGAATTGAGGAAGGGGAACAGTGTTGGGGAATTGGGGAAGGGGAACAGCCAAGTTGTTGTCCTTCAGTCTTAGTTGTGGAGGGCACAGCTAGCTCAGCTCCAAGTCCATTCGCTGTCCGGCCTCCCGTCAGCAGCTCACGGGCGCTCAACTCAAGGTGCCATGTTCAATCTTAGTTGTGGGAAGGGGACGGGGCTGTGTAGCCCACCATCCCATGCGGGAGTCGAACCAGCAACCTTGTTGTTAGAAGGATGTGCTCTCACCCGCTGAGCCATCCTGCCATCTGTTGGCAGCTCAGTGGCAGCTCAGCTCAGGTGCAGCTCACTGGACCATGTGGGAATCAAACCGGCGGCCCTGTTGCTCAGAGCTACCGTTCTTAACCAACTGAACCACTCGGCTGGCCTCCTGAATTACCTTGTTTGTAGTAGTTTCTCAATTGGTTGGCTTGGATTTTCTGACTATGCATTTTATCTATAAATAATGATAACTTTACCTCCTCCATTCCAATTGTATACTTGTAATTTCTTTCTCTTTTCTAATTACAATGCTTCCTACCTCCAATACAATGTTAAACTGTAATGGAGAGACTATATACCCTTACCTGGTTTCTGATTTTAGCACATGAGCGCTGCTAGTGTTTCCTTTTTAAGTGAAATGCTGGATTGTTAGATTTTGAAACATCTAAAAACATGCACGTGGGCCGGCCAAGTGGTGCATTGGTTAAGAGCTGGTTTTGGGATGTCAGCGGGCAGCCCCGGTTCAGATCCCACATATGAGGGCCAGTGACACTGCCCTCTACAGCTTACAACAACTCCAACAGGAGCTGGGCTGTGTGAGCCCCAGCGATGGTGTGGGCTGCAGCCCCTGCTGCAGTGGGCTGCCATAGGCTACAGTGAGTGGCCAGCAGCCAGCGTGAGTGGCTGGCAGCCAGCGTGAGCTCCCAATAGCCGCGGTGAGTGACCATCTAGAGGCCGGTGACCGATCTGCCTCATCTGGGAAGAGTGCAATGAGGATACCAACATGGGCCAGTGAAGCAACGTCCTCCACAACTAGACTGAAGAACAAAAAGACAGCAACTTTTCTGTTCCCCTTCCCTGATTCCCCAAGACAGCAACTTGTCTGTTCCCCTTCCCTGATTCCCCAACACTGTTCCCCTCCCCCAGTTCCCCAATGAAATCTTTTAAAAAAAAATGCACACACACACACACACACACATGTATATCAAGGGAGAAATCATATATACCTCTTTTATTGAGTGTTGTTATAAACCATGGAGTTGAATTTTGTCAAAAGATTCTTTGCATCTCTGAAAAAATGATTTTTCTCCCTAGATTTAATGTTCAGCTGTATTAATGGATTTCCTAATATTGGATAATTCTTGCATTCTTGGAATAAATGCCACACAGTTCTGGATTCTGTTTGCTAATATTTTATGTAGGATTTTGTATTGATTTTCATAAGTAAAGATTGGTCTACATAATTTTCTTTTTAGTGTGGAATCTGTCTGATCTTGGTGTCAATGTTATACTCATTTCATAAAAAGAATTTGAAAGTATTCTTTATCTAGGCTCAGGAAAATAAAAATAGTATTCAAATTATCTGCTTTCTAGTGTTAGTATACTTCCCCTGTGAAGTTATCATGGTCTGGTGCTTTTGGGGAAAGTCGATCTTTATAACTTTCTGTTTCTTCCTTGGAAATTGGTCTACATGGACTGTTCTCTTTTAGAGTCAGTTTTGGTAAATTACACTTTCCTAGGATGTTTCCCATTTCTTCCAGGTCTTTAAAACAATTTGCATAGAGTGTATGAGGATATCTTTTATGATGTTTAAAATGTCATCTTGCTGTGGCTATGTCCAACTTTTCGTTTCCTAATTTGTATATGTTGCTTTCTCATTTTCTTATATATGTTGTTTAATAGGTTATATCATTCTTTTTATTGAATCTGCTTATCTATTTATTAATTCTACTGTTATCTGTTTTCTCTTTTATTTGAACATTTCTCTTTGTTAAATTTTTCCTTCTATCCCCCTTAAATATATTTTGTTTTTCTTTCTCTAACTTTTTTTTTTGAGGGCAGTGTCACTGGCCCTCACATGTGGGACCAAACCGGGGCTGCTGGCTTCCCAAGCCAGCGCTTAACCACCGCGCCACTCGGCTGGCCCTGCTTTCTCTAACTTTTTAAGTTAGATGCTTATTCACTTAATTTTCCCCTCATTTTTAGTATAGATATTTTAAAGCGATGAATTTTCCTCTAATCACTGCTTTATCTGTTGCCATAGATTCTGATTTGTAGTGTTTTCATTATTATTATTGTCTAGAAATTCATCAATTTGGTTTGGGTTCCCCCTTTGACCCAAGAGTTGTTTGGTAACGAGTTTTTAACATATTCAGATGGAAGATCCATTTTACATTGATTTCTAGTTTCATCCAGGTGTGATCAGAGAATATTGTATTAGTTCTAGTTTTTGGAATTTACTGAGATTTTCTTCTTGGCCTAATATTGATTTTGTTGTTTAGGTTTATATTCTTACCAGTTTTTGTTTTTTGTTTGTTTGGTTCTTTGGTTGGCTTTCTTTTGTTGTTGTTCATTTGACCTATCATGGAATGAAAAAGGTAAGTTAAATGTCTCCTGTTTTTTTTGTTGTTGTTTTTTTTTGGCTGAGCCATCCTGCCACCTGTTGGCAGCTCAACTGCAGCTCAGTTCAGGCAGGGCCTCAAACTGCTGTTGCTCAGAACTCAGCTTGTACTCTTTTTTTTTTTTTTTAAGGTTTTTGGGGAATTGGGGGTGGGAAATAGCGTTGGGGAACTGGGGAAGGGGAACAGACAAGTTGCTGTCCTTTTGTTCTTCAGTCTAATTGTGGAGGACATTGCTTCACTGGCCCATGTTGATATCGCCATTTCGATCTTCTCGGATGAGGCAGATCGGTCACCCGCCACTGGACGGCCGCTCACCGCGGCTATTGGCAGCTCACACCAGCTGCCAGCCGCTCTGGCTGGCTGCCGGCCACTCACTGTAGCCTATGGCAGCCCACTGCAGCAGGGGCTGCAGCTATGCCGTCCCAGGGACTCACAGCAGCCCAACTCCAGGTGGAACTGTTGTTCACCATCTTAGCTGTAGAGGGCAGTGTCACTGGTCCTTATATGTGGGATCCGAACCCAGGCAGCTGGTGTCCCAAGCCAACTCTTAACTAACGTGCCACTTGGCCAGCCCTCCTGTTTTTAATGTGTTTCAATCTATTATCTATTTCACCTTGTATCTCATAACATTTCAGCTTTGTGAACATTGCTATTATTTGGTACAAAAATAGTAATAACTTTATATTTTCATTTTGAATCGTGGCCTGTTTTGATTAATGTTTTTTGGTTTTTTGTTTTTTGTTTTAAAAGATTTTATTGGGGAATAGGGAAGGGGAACAGCATTCGGGAATGGGGGAAGGGGAACAGACAAGTTGTTGTCCTTTTGTTCTTCAATCTAGTTGTGGAGGATGTCGCTTCACTGGCCCATGTTGGTATCATTGCGCTCTTCCTGGGAGAGTCAGATCGATCAGCGGCCTCTGGCCGGCCATTGCTGGTGGCTACTGGCAGCTCAATCCGGCTGCCGGCCGCTCATGCTGGCTTCTGGCCACTCACTGTAGCCTATGGAAGCCCACTGCAGCAGGGGCTACAGCTATGCCATCCTGGGGACTCACAGCAGCCCGGCTCCAGGTGGAGCTCTTGTTCACCGTCTTAACTGTAGAGGGCAGTGTCACTGGCCCTCATGTGGGATCCGAACCAGAGCCGCTAGCGTCCCAAGTCAGCTCTTAACCAACGCGCCACTCGGCCTGCCCGATTAATGGTTTTTTTTGTAATAAGCTTTTTACTTTGTATGAAATATGCTGTGAGATTTGGGTATGTAGCCTTCAGCAAGTCAAGAAGTTTTCCTTCTATTCTTAGTATGCTGAGTTTTTATCATAAGTAGGCATGTAATGTACCTTTTTCTACATTAATTAAGATAATCATGATTATTCTCCTTTAATCTATTAATGTGATAAATTACATTGATTACATTGATGGGTTTTCTGAGGTTGAATGAATTCTTGCATTGCAATAAATTCCACTTGATTGTGATGTATTTTTTAACATAATGTTGGATTCAATTAGCTAATATTTTATTTAAGATTTGAGCATTTATATTAATAAGTGAAATAAGCCTATAATTTTATTTTCTTTCATTGTTCTTATCCGGTTTTAGAATCAAGATTTCAAGATTGTACAAGACTAATAAAATGAGCTGGGCAGCTTTCTCTCCTTTTCTATTTTCTGCAATAATTTGTATAAGAGGCAAAGTAACTGTTTGTCCAGTTTCTAACAGTTAAGTTTCTGGCTTGAGTTCCTGGTGGTGCCTTCACAGAGAAGGGGGTGCCAGAGGAGCAGCATGTCTGTCATTTGGGGGCCAGAGGGAGTTTGGCTACCTTTGCACTTCCAGCAAAGCAATGGCTATCTGTGATTCTGTGTTGCTTTTTGCATTTGTGATTGTATATGAATGTGCACACTTCTATAAATATGTGTGTTTATACATGATGGTCTTGTGTGTTTTTGTTTATACAAAAATAGACTGAAAAAGAACAGATTTCCAAAGGGAAATTAGCTGGATGATTCTCTGTGTAGCTATTTTCCTGTATCTGTTTGCATGAGTCCCTGAGCTGTGAGGGGTAATTTCATAGGTCTCAATGTCTCTGTGTATGTCTGTATCTCTGCCAGCGGGTTGATTCGTGATGTGTACTTTTCCATGTCTCAGAGTATCTGCAACTGTGAGGGTTTGTGATTCTCTGTGTATTTTTATGTCTCTGCAAATGTCTGCTTTTCTAAGGGCAGGGGATTCTGTATGCATCTCTGTGTTTCACTGTAGAAATATATGCATAGAGTGCACATGCTACGTGGCAAGTTCAGACTCTCCAAGTCTGGAAGAAACATTACAACAGGAAATGCTCTGGATTCCAGCTTCCGGATGGAATTTCACTCAGAAAAATACCCCTTCCTGGTCCTCCCAATAACTGCAGCATTCTTTGTCTTTCTTCAGGAGGCTGAGTTGAGGGGGTTTATGCTAACCTTGACCTCTGAGGCCACATCTTTCAGGAGGATTTTGGCAGAGCCATGAAATTCCACACCCTGCCACTCGCCTCTTGCCAGGCCCACTTCTTCCTCCTAAACCCTTTTATAGCTCCACATTATCTACTAGACCAATTTTAATCTAAATTGTCCAGAGAGGCCAGAGGAAGACACCCGGAGTTGAAGACAGAGAAACAGAATAAGATTTTTTAAGGAAATAGATAAATAAAGATAGCTATGGGAACAGAGGAACAGACAGAAAAATGAGAATACGAGATAAAAACACAGAGACCAAGAAATAGGGCCTGAAAGGTGGGAACCAATAGTCAGAAATGAGGATAAAGAAACAAAGAAGGATGAGGACAGAGAACTATACAGACAGATGGAGTGGGCAACGTGGAGAATGAAGGACTGACAGAAATAAGGCAAGAATGGAGGGAGGGAGCGGGGGAGGGAGAGAGAGACAGAGAGATTAGGGTCAGGGGTAGCTGCATAAAAGATGAGGACAGAGATATATAGACATGATAACAGTCAGGTAGATAAGGAGGGAGTGACTGGGATTAGACAGACAAAGATAGAAACAGAGATGGAGATGAGGAGGAAGAGGCTGGTGGTGTAGACAATAACATTTCTGAATGTTTGTTGTGTCTGAGGCATGGTTCCATGAGCTATACATGTGCTAGTTCATTTAATGCTCATAGTGATACTTTAAGGTACTGTTATTAGCCCTATTTTACAGATGAGGGCACTGAGGCACAGGAAGTCAGTGGCACAACTAGGATTGGGATCCAAACCATCTAGCATCAGCAACCATACTGTTGACTACTCAGTCAGTGATAGAGATAGAGACTGAGAGACAGGGAGCTGGGCACAAGATAGCAAACAGGTGAAACACAGAGGGACAGCGACATGGAGACAAGAGACGGGCACATGTGGAGAGCAACCCAACAAGATGGTAACAGAGATAGAAAAGGGGTGCTAAAGAAAGGAGAAAATCAAATAGGGAAAGGGGGAGCAAGAAAACCAAAAAAGGTGTGTATGTGCGAGAGAAAGGCAGAAACAGAGACAAAGAATGTAAATGTTAGATGAAGACAGACATTGGAACAGAAAGGTAGGAAACAGAGACAGATGAATGCTGCAACACAAATATAAAGATGAATGAGGACTAGGCGTTAGCCAGAGATAAGACAAGTAGGGATAGAGTGATGGAGACTAAAGGGCAGACAGAAAAAAATGCCAAGGAGCCAAAGAAAACTGAAAGAGAGACAGAAAAGACAGACATTCTGGAACACACAGAAATTCAAAAACAGATGAGGTAGAGTTATGTGATATTATATATGTGAGGATGGAGACACAGACCAAGATGAGAACCATAAGTTAGATGGGGACAGGATGGAGACAAAGTGACCGCCCCCCCAACATAGGCAATGTAGTGAGAGTGAAAGCAAAAGCAAGAAGGAGAGACAGGTTGAGAGAGAATATTAGAGACAGGAAAAGAGAAACCACCAGAGAGATGTAAACAGAAAGACAAGAGAAAGCAAAATGGAGACAAGAGATGGATGGATATCTGAGAGGTGGGGACAGTGATGGTGAACTGTGGTGGGGAGAAAAGACAGTAAAAAACAAGAGAAATAGAGACAAAGGATGGAATCATTTTGACACATCAAGGTTGCACTTGACTGTGTGGTGCCCACTAGATGATGAGCTCAGGAAGGCAGGGCCTGGGCCTTTGTTGTTCACTACTGTATCCTGTAGCAACAATATAGTCCCAGTCACTTTGGAGGGCTATCATTTATTAAACAGTAGATAACGGAGAATGTGCATGCATCATATGGATTATATCATCGAATTCTCACAACTCTGATCTAGTAAGTATTATTAGTATCATCTCTAGTTTACAGATGGAAAAACTGAGACTCCGCATCATGAGAAACATGCCCAAGGTCACACAGAAGACCTAGGAGTGAAGACTCAGCCTGGACCAATGGTGAGAGTATATCATGAATCAGGGATGAGGATGAATCCTATTCTGTCTGTGTGCTCAAGGAACAAAATAACCAAATTCCATTCTCCTGACTCCCAGGCCTACATGTTTGACCACTATCACACACTGTTCCAGTGAAGGTTTGCTGACAGACTGATGGAGGACTCCTGAGCCAAGGTAAGTGTGTCCTGACTCCTTACCCTCTGAAGCTGCCTCCATATGGTGAAGGAAACTGACCTGGCCAGCTCAGAGAGGCTGGGAAAAGCCCAGTGAGTGGCAGGAATAAAGCCCTGTAGGAGAACCTTGGCCTGGGAAAATCAGAATGTTTCCTGAAGGAGGAGGTAGTTCAAAGAAGCCAGAGACAGATTTCCTCAGAAGTCAATGAAACTTTGGGGCCCCTCATTTGCACAGGTTCCTTCCAAGGGCTGGTTAATGAACAGTAAAAAATCAAAGAGTACTGAAGATTTGTCACTCTACAAGAAAATTGAATTGCCCTGAAATCTTACAGCTCCTATATGAAACTTAACAGATTTTCCCAAATTACACAACAGTCCTAAAAATGTACGTTGCTGTGAAACTGAATCTTTATTCTACACTGTTGATTAAAAAACAAGTTTCTATCAACCATGTTATTAAGAAATACTGACTAATATTTCTAATTCTCTCAATAGAAAATGATCTTACCTCATGCTTCAGTGGCAAAATAGAAGCCATCCTGCGTTGAGAATTGTTACAGGCCCCCATCTTCCTATCACTAGGTCTCTAAACCTCCCAGTATGTATATTCAGCCTTGCCTCATTCCTTGCAGTTCCAATGCGGGCTCTGAGGACCTCTCCTCTCTGAGGCCCAGTGCCCCAGGTCCCGTCCCCTCCTTTCCCTTTTATTATTCCCTTTCTCTTCTCTTCTATGTGTCTTTATTCTCTCCCTCTCTACCCAATCTTTCTCAGCAGCAAACAAGCACAGTCTAATATCTCCCATCTTTAAAAAAATCATTCTTTGACCCTCCTCCTACCATCATCTTATCTCTCTGACCTCTGTGCCCATTCACAGCCAGGTTTCTCAAGGGAATAGCCTACACACCTAGCTGCACTTCAGTGGGATGGGGGGAGGTGTTCCATTCCCTCCAGCTTCAGAAAGGGTCTTGTAATAAGCTACACTTCCACAAGCACCCTATCCAATTACTCTTTTTTTCATATTAATTTTACTTATTTTTTATGATATACTTTGTAAGTGTTAGGTTATATGTATACATACAGTTTGAATAAATAATCAAACAAATAATCTGTGTACCCATCAACCGGCTTCCAAAACAGATCATTTACGAATGGCAAAACCCCCTGGGTTACCCTCACCAGTCACATCTCCATTCCTTCCCTGAGATAACCACTGTCCTGAGTTTTTCATTTGTCATTCCTTGCTTTTCCTCTATGGTTTTACAGCAGATGACTGTATCCATATATTGTGTAATTTTGCATGTTTTTCAACTTTATATAAACATTCTTTCATTACTTTTTTGAATCAGCGTTAGGTTTCCTGAGTTGCATCCATGTTGATACATGTAGCTAGAGTTCATTCATATATTATTTTCATATAGTATTCCATCGTATAAATATGCCTCTATTCATACCATACTCTTGTTTACATTTCTCGCTGTTATGAACAGGTTTTGGTGAACATTA
Source organism: Aselliscus stoliczkanus (assembly GCA_033961575.1). NCBI lineage: Eukaryota > Metazoa > Chordata > Mammalia > Chiroptera > Hipposideridae > Aselliscus > Aselliscus stoliczkanus. Next base: position 122,453,103 of record CM066737.1, on the reverse strand, counting down.
TTGTACTGTCTCCCTGTACACTGTGCAAGGATTTCTCTAGGGGAGCAATTATCAGATGTTTTGGTGTCAGGACTTCCTTTAAAGACATTCTTAAAAATCATTGCAGACCCCAAAGAGCTTTAGTGCATGTGGATTGTATCAATTGACACTTGCTCTATTAGAAATGAAAACTGAGAGAGCTTTCATATATTAACTTTAAAATAACAGTAAAAAAACTCTATTACATTGAACACAAATAACATTTTTAATGAGAAATAACTATATTTTCCAAAAAGAAAAGAATTTAGTAAGAAGAATGGCAGTGTTTTACATTTTTGCAAATCTCCTTACTGTCTGGTTTAATAGAAGACAGCTGGATTCTCATCTGCTTCTGCATTCAATCTGTTGTGATATCACATGTCATATAGCCTCTGGAAAACTCCACTCTACATTCTTAAGAGAATGAGAGTAAAAGAAGCAAATAACATCATACTAGTGTTATGTTTTTGGCTTCCCCTCCACCCCCGCCCCCCAGGATCCCCAGACCACACTGAGAACCACTGCTCTGGTATATACCTATAGTTGCTAGGTCATAGAGCCTGTACATCATTCAACTTTAATAGAAAATGTCCATATTTTCTAGAGTGGTTGTATCAGTTTACACTCCCACCAATAGTGTATCCATTCACTCTTCATTCATTCTGGTGTTTACTCTCACCACCCCTCGAAAAATACTTCTATCAAGGTCACTACCAATATCCCTATTGCCATACATAAAGGACCCTTGGGAATCCTCATCTGAGTTGACTTCTCCGCACTCTTGAAACATCACTAACACACTCCCAGTATGTTCTTGTCTCTTTACCTCTTTCTCAGCCTCTTTGGTACTTCTTGCTCCTTCACCCGACCTCCAAAGTTGGTGTTCTTTGGAGCTCAGTCAAGGATTCTCTTCCTTTCTCTTTGCTCTGTTTCAGACTGACCTCTAATGGCTTTTAATGCCATCTCTCTACTGACAACTCTCATGTATATCTGAAACCCAGACCTCGCTACTTGGATGTGACTTCTCCACTTGGCTATCGTAAGGGCATATGGAACTAACCTTTTTTTAAAAAGATTTTATTGGGGAATTGGGGGAGGGGAACAACATTGGGGAACCGGGGAAGGGGAACCAATAAGTTGCTGTCCTTTTGTTCTTCAGTCTAGTTGTGGAAGATGTGGCTTCACTGGCCCATGTTGGTATTGTGATCATTGCACTCTTCTCAGGTGAGGCACTGGGTCGCCGGCTATTGGATGGCCGCTCATGGCAGCTCATGGCAGCTCATGCTGGCTGCTGGACACTCACGGTAGCTCACGGCAGCCCAGCTCCAGTTTGAGCTGTTTTTCACCATCTTAGCTGTAGAGGGTGCAGTGTCACTGGCCCTCATATGTGGGATCCAAACCGGGGCCCTGCTGCTCAGAGCTCATGCTCCCAAGCCAACTCTTAACCAGTGAGCCACTCGGCTGGCCCTAGAACTAAACTCTTGATCTTCCCCTGAAAACCTGTTCCTCTTCTGCCTTCCACATCTCAATGAATGACCTGGATCCACATCATCAGAATCGTGGGAGGCTTCCTTTATTCCTCCCTCTCCCTTCCACCCCCAAGCCACCAAGCCCTTTCAATTCTAAATATCTCTCAAATCTGTCTACCTCTCTCCATCTCCACCACCACCACCACCACCACCTTAATCCACTCACCATCATCTCTCATTACATGCAGTAGGCTCCTAATCTTGCCCACCTCCTGTTCTATCCACAGCAGCCAAAGTAATCTCTTTTTTTTTCCTCAAAGATTTTATTGGGAAATTGGGGGAGGGGAACAGTGTTGGGGAATCGGGGAAGGGGAACAGACAAGTTGCTGTCCTTTTGTTCTTCAGTCTAGTTGTGGAGGACGTTGCTTCACTGGCCCATGTTGGTATTATTGCGCTCTTCCCGGGTAAGACAGATCAGTCTCTGGCCTCTGGATGGTCACTCATCACGGTTATTGGCAGCTAACGCTGGCTGCCGGCCATTCATGCTGGCTGCCGGCTTCTCACTGTAGTCTATGGCAGCCCACTGCAGCAGGGGCTGCAGTCCACACCATCGCTGGGGCTCACACAGCCCAGCTCCAGGTGGAGCTGTTGTTAGCTGAGAGGGCAGTGTCACTGGCCCTCATTCGTGGGATCTGAACTAGGGCCACTGGCATCCCAAGCCAGTTGTTAACCAATGCGCCACTTGGCCGGCCCCAAAGTAATCTTTTTAAAACATTAACTATACCGTATCAATCCTAAATTTAATCCCTTTCAAGGTAGTGTATTTCAGCATTTGGGCTAAGAGATACCTATTTCATCATGATCCAGTTTATAAGTGATACAAACTGAAACAAAAGTTGCATAAAACATACCTACCCTTCCTACTTGAGCCTGTGATACATTCTGATACTTTCTATTCTTTTCTCAAATTGATTTCAGTACCTTCTGCAGTTTGATCCGCATATAAAAGCAATGCTTCAATACCTTTCTGTTGCTCCTAGAGTAAGACTCATTCTCTATACCATGACCTATAAAGCTTTATATAATCTAGCCACTGCCCATCTTTTCACCCTCATATTCCACCCCTCTTGCCATCAGTTCACTATGCTCCAACCATACTGGCCTTCCTGCAGTTCATAAGTTTACCATTTCTCTTTCTTCCCATAGCCTTCCCAGTTGCTGTGTCCTCTGCCTGGAACACTTTTGCCTCCACTCATTATCTTCTCACTCCCATTCCTTCATGTCTCAGCTTAAATATCAGGCCCTTGCCTGACCCCTCCCACAAGCTAAGTTGCCCCCACCCATTATTCTCTTTCCTATCACCCTGTTCAGTCCTTTTAAAGCCTTATCACGATTTGTAATTATGTGTGTTTATATGTTGTAATTATGTGTGTTTACTTCATGGTCCTCTCCAGCACCAGACTTTAAACTCTGAGAGCTGAGTTTGTTCACCAGTCTCGTTTGTGTCTGTCTTACTCACTGCTGCTTCACATGGTTCCTGGCCTGTAGTATGTGCTCCAAAGACATTCATCCAATGAGCGAAGAGCTGAAGAACAAATGAAGTGGAGTTGGGGAGATGTGGAGAGAGTTTCACAGAGGCAACAGCATATGCAAAGACTTGGAGGCTAGAGAGACTAAGGAATGGTTAATAATTTCAGCTTTGGCTCACATGGATTCTGGACAGGCTGGCAGTGGCCAGATCATGCAGGGCCCAGCTTAACCTTCCCTCTTGAGGAAGGTAGGTTTTCTTTTGAGCCAATGGGGATTCATTGAAGGGTTGTAAACATGGGAGTGATATGATTTGATTTACCTTTTCAAAATATCACGCTGCCTACAGTGTAGAGAATAAATTCCAGGGAAGGAGACTGAAATGGGAAGGCTGTGAGACCATTGCAGGTTAGATATGATGCTTAGCTAGATTAGGGAGGTGGCAGCAGAAATGAAGAGACTACATAAATAAATTTGAGAGATATTCAGCAGCTGAAAATGACAGGACTTGGTGATTGCATGGGGGTGGAACAGACAGAAGAGTCAGGGGTGTAGCTCAGGTTTCAGCTTTGACTGGAGTCAGTCACTAAGGTAAAGTACAAAGAAGGACAAACAGGTTGAGAGGAGGATGCCTTGAGTTGGGAAGCTGAGGTTTTGGGTGTCTCTGGGGTATTCAGGTACAGCTGTATAGTAACCAGTTGAATGCATAGGTCAGGAGAAATATCTGGACTTGAGGTATTGATTTGGAAGTCATCAGCAAAGATGATAATTGAAGCCATGGGAGCAAATGTGATAATCGAAGGAAAGAGAGTAGAGAGAGAAGACAAGAGAGCGAGGCCAAAGCCCTAAGGAGCACCGACATTTAAGGATTGGACAAAGAAGATCCTGGAAAGTAAAAAGAAATTACGAAAGAAGTAGGAGAAAAATGAGAGTGGTGCCATGGAAGTGGCTTCAAGAAGAGGGAATGGTCGCCAGTTTCAAATGCTACCAAGAAGTCAAATAGGATTACCACTGAAAAGGTGTTGTTCGATTTAGTGACACAGGCCACGGTGGACCTTGATAAGAGACCTGTATCAGGCAAGTAGTGGAGGTAGATTGGAGTGGGTTGAAAGACAAGTGGGAAGTGGGAAAATTAGGACAGTTAAGTGTAGGCAACTCTTGAGAAGTTTATAGAGAAGAGAGGAGGGTGATTGGAGACTTGGGGTAATTGTTGATCTGTAGGTTTGGTGGTAAGAAGCCAAGAACTTCCTTTTTGGTGACTTCTGTTTCCTCTGGGAACTAAGAGGTGGGGTCATCTGCTGAGGGTTCGGGAGCAGATGGAGAAGTAGGGCATTTGAGGAGAGGGGAGGTTTGAAATGACCACTGTGGAACATGGGAGAGAGAGCTACCTAGGGACATATGGGACAGTGTTGTGGGTCAGCACTGAGGGCCTGGTAGAAGCTGGAGACCACGAATTTATAGCGCCACAAATCTGTTGGGACAGTTTTCTCCAGTAGGGTTTAGCTGCTTGGGCACAGGCATGGAAAAGGCAGACAGTTGGACTGATCCAAGGGTGGGATATTGCCATGCATATGCGACAATCCTGGGAACTGAGGCTATTGGCAAGAGAGTGGTGAAGAAAAGGAACAGGAGGTCTAGTCCTAGCAGAGTGAAGAGGATCAAAGACAAGTCCTCTATGATCCAAGCCCTAGGGAAACTGGAACATGTTGAAAGGCTTCTGGAAAAGAGACTGAAGGACAAGTGGAGGGAAGAAGACCTGAGAAGGGACAGAAAGGCAGATTTGAGTGATGGAATCCTAAGACTTGACTGTGTGGGACCAGCAGGGGATGGGGAAAGCAGGCTGAGGGGGGGAAATACAAGGGGAAGGAGGACTTGGAGGGTAGTCGCTGGGAGAAGTGAGGCGGGACCTAGTGAGGGGGCGTGGCCAAGCGCCAATCCCGGGCGAGGGGGCGGGGCCCGGATAACTGGGTCCCTGCGCCGCTGTGCCTGCGGCTGCCTCAGCAAAGGCTCCCGCCTCCCCACCCCCCTTCCCGGGGCTCCTTCCCGCCCGCCGCGGTGGAGACCCAGGCCGAGGGTGAGGAGGGCGGTGGAGCGGGGCCCAGGCCGCTCCCCTGACCCCGCCGCTGGAACATCGTCCGGAGGGATTGGTCGAAAGGGAGCCCCACAGCCCAAGCGCGGCGCGCACACGCGCGCCCCCCGCCACCGCCGTCCTCTCCTCCCACCCTTCCCTCCCTCCCCTCTTTTGACCTCCCCTCCGCCCCCCAGCCTCCGCTGCGGCGGGAGGAAGAACCCTTTCCGACCAGCTAGGGGAGCCCAGATCGTTTCCCATTCGAGGAGAAAGAAGAGACCCCGCGCTCGGAACAGATCGACCGCTCGCCCCGAGGCCTCGGAAGTGGCTCACCGCCTGCGGGAGAGCCCGCGCCCAGCTCAGCCTCCCGAACCTCACCCGGCCGCTGCCGCATAGACAGCGCTCCCCAGCGGGCCCCCGGCCCCGCCAAGCCCACTCCCCGCGCGTGGCCCGGGCCGGCGATGCCTGGCACGGCAGCGGCGGTGGCCACGGCTGCTGCTGGTACTGCCACTGTTGCCACGGCTGCTGGCCCGGGCCCGGGCCGGGGGCTCCAGGCTCCGCAGTGGGGCTGAGCCCGCAGCCCCGCCCCCCGAGCCTGAAGCCGCTTCTCCGCCGGGCGCCGGGCCTCCTCCGCCCGCGCCTCCGCCCCAGGAGCTGGAGCCAAGCGGGGAGCCCGGGCCCCGCGCCCAGGCCCGGACCATGCATGGCCACCGAGTCCCGGGGGGCGCCGGGCCTTCTGAACCCGAACACCCGAGCGCGAACCCCCCCGGCGCCGCTCCACCGGCCTATGCTGACTCGGACCCTGGAGTCTTGGATCCCGGACTGTGGGTGCCCAGGGGCTCAGGCTCGGCTCTCGGTGGCCCCTTGGATCCCCAGCTTGCCGGACCCTCAGACGCCAGCCTGGGCGCTGCTCCAGGCCCGCGGGTCTTGCCCTGTGGCCCCAGTCCGCAGCACCACCGGGCCCTGCGCTTCTCCTACCACCTGGAGGGCTCGCAGCCCCGGCCTGGTAAGTGATCTAGAAAGCATGGAATCCCGGCCGCGGGCCTGGTACTGGGAGGGGGTTCTTGTTCTCCAGCTCTCTAAGCTCCACCTCGGGGCTGGATGTTCACCCCAGCCCTTGGAGTCTTCTCAACACCCAACCCCTTCCCTCCCTCCTCGACCTTCGTCCAGTCCTTTCATCCTCTGTCCCCCGACTCCTCTCAGTACCCTGTGCCCCCTCAACCCCTCCAACCCCCTTCTCGTCTATCTGCAGAGGCTAATGGGAGAAGAAGCACTCCAAGAAAACGGGGCAGGATTGCAAGGCGGTAGTAGAGAGGACTTGGTTGAGGAGCTGGGGTTTATTTGGGGAAATAGGAGAAAAGGAGTCTCCCATTTGCCAAGTGCCTACCTTGTGCCATGCACTGGGCTGGGTACTTTATGTGGATTCTCATTTCATCTTCAGGAGCCTCCTGTGAAATATAATTAGCCCCATTTCATACGGGAGGAAACTGAGGCTCAGAGAAGTTAAGTCACTTGCCCAAGGTCACACGACTCATATGGAGCCAGGGTTCAAAACCAGATCTATTTGAATCTAAAGTCTGTGGTCTTTCTGCTTTCCCCAAACTGAGTTTGGAGACCATGAAAGTAATGCCAAGCCTTCTGCTTATGTGATTTTTCTCCTGTACTGTTCAGCAGCTCTGGAGTATGAGTGGAAAAAAAAAGAGGGATGGTGGATTGATCCAAGGTTGGGGTTTTGCCAGGTGTATGTGGCGGGAGGACAAGGGAAGGAGGGAATAGAAGGTGCTGATGAGAGAGATAGGTGGAAGAGGTGGGCTTTAGGATCAAGCTGGAGAGGAGGGCTGGAGGGGCTAATGGGTAGGGAGACAGCAGAAAGGTCCAGGAGAGCTGCACGGCTACAAGGTTGTTTCTGAGGAGAAATCAGGATGCTTGCACTTGAATTTGCAGAGATGGAGCAGCTCTAGGTCAGGCGACAGACCACTGACTGGAGAGGCCATTGCACTGCATAGAGTTGAGTGTCTAGGGAGTCCAGCAGGGCCTCTCCCATCTGGGGATATCCCCAGATGGACGGACCTGAGCTCAGGAGCCATAGAGGAAAAGTAGTGCATGTCTGTTCTGCCTTCCACTGGCCAACGCTGACCGAGCTATTGCCCGTGCCAGGCCTCCACAGGTCTTTGGGACTGTGGTCCAATACCAGGCAGCAGTAGTGAAGCATAAAGTATGTGAAAGATGGACCCCTTGCTGCTGTTATGACCTTGGGCTTGTCATGGAACCTATGGGATGTTTTCAGGGGCTCTAGCTGCCACGCCCAGTGGGCTAGAGATATCCAGCTGACAACAGGCCTGTCACCTCCTGCCCTACATGTTGCTCTTGCTGACTTAACAAACTACCCCTGACAGACACTGTGTGGAGCAGGCTACTCACCCACTTTATTACGGCACCTTCTTTCAGAACACAAAACATGCCACAAGTACTTCCGCCTCAGGACCTTTGCATCTGCTTTTCCCTCTGCCTGGCTGCTCTTCTCCCTGCTCTTCACCTGGCTTGTTCCTCATCTTTCAGGTCTCAGCTCAGAGGAGATACTCTGAGAGACCTTCCCTGACCACTTTAGGTCAGGCCACTTGTGAGTCTCCATTGCAGTTGCCAGTACACTTCCATCCTTGCACTTATTACAGTCTGCAGTGATCTCATTGTATGTGTCTACTTGTTTATTGCCCATCTCCCTCCACTAGAAAGTGAGCTCCATGAGGGCAAGGGGATTAGGTCTGTTTTGTTCACTTTTGTATCCCCAATGACGAGTGCAATGCCTGGCACACAGTAGGTGCTCGATAAATCTTGTGTTGAACAGATGCCTGAACAGATTTGAAGGGAATACATACAAGGCCCTCGATGCCTGAACAGATTCAAAGGGAGCACATACGAGGTCCTCAGTAACTGTTGTCTAAGAGTAGGACAACTGAACTTCTGCCCCCCAGATACTCTTGGTCTGGAAGTCAGTAGTTGGGCAGCATCTAGACTGCTGGTCTCTGGCGTCTGATCAATACACAGTAGTGATTCTGAGTTGCCTTCCCACATCACCAATCCTTCCAAATTACCAATCACAATACCCATCCTGAACCATTCCCCTCCTCCTCAAAAAAGTTGCCAGGATCCTTCTCCCAATGAAGTCCCTGCCTCTGTAATTGGTGGGTGTCTTTTTTTTTACAACTCCAAGATGAGGATTGGGACTAGGACAGGTGTCAGGGAAGGACCTGGCCTCCCATCCAGCCATTCCTCACTGACTATACTGTGTGATCTAGGTGAGGGACTTCCCTTGTCTGAGCCTCAACGTCCTCATCTAGAGAATGCCATGAGGAATCAATGAGATACCGATTGTAAAGCCTGCAGAATGAAATAAATTTTTTTTAAAAAATAAGAGAAAAACCTTCTGAAGAGGAGGTGGAGGAATTACTCAGGCCCTGGTAAGGCCGGCACCAGGCCATGTGATTCACAGCAGCATGGGGTGTGAGCTGCCCGCCTCCCCCACTGCCCAGCTAGCCCAGGGGTAGGCACAAGTGACTGGCTTCTGTCTCCACAGGACTTGCCTGTAATTGGCCCAAGGAGTGCAGGGTTGGTGGTTGTAGGGTGTGTGTGTGTGTGTGTGTGTGTGTGTGTGTGTGTGAGAGAGAGAGAGAGAGAGAGAGAGAGAGAGAGAGAGAGAGAATATGTGTCCTGAGCTTCAATTGAAGGGTTGAAACATTTTAGTCCACGTGTTAAGATTTCTGTGTGCCTGCTCACTTCCTCCTTCAGATTGCTGGGGCCTTTATTGAATCACCATTCTTAGGGCCCAGTGGCCTATCCTGGGGGGTGGGGGACTTTTTAAAGTAATATTTATATTTATATCTTATCCATGTGAAGAGCATTGAATTGCTTCAAAGTGCTTTCTCTTTTAGTTACCCTGATTCTTATTGGGGAGCGGGATTGTTGTTACACCCATTTCCCAGATTGATAAAACCTATGGCCTCATTGGGTTACTTAGATAACCCAGTGAGATGCCAGAGAGGTCTTTGAGAGTCAGAAAGGAATTCCCAGGTGTAGGTTTGCTCATAGAGATTTGGGAGGATCCCTACCCTAGTCCTCAGGGTTGAGGACTAGAATGTCCTTCCAGATGCTGAGTTGGAGGGTAGCTTGGGGCCTAGAGCATCCTCAGAGACTCCTGGAGTTAGAATTGGAGCTGGGACCCATCTTGTCCTGGGTTTCCCAAACTGGGTGAGCAGCAGAATCCCTTGTTGACTTTGAAAAAATAAATGTGATTTCTGGACTCTACCCCAGAGCTCCAGGATCTTGGAGTTGCAATGCAGGAATCTATTTTCACAGCTCCCCGGGTGGTTCTGCTGCACCACTTACAGTGGGAACCACTAGTCAAGTCCATTTCCCAGTTGGAGTAGTGGAGGCTCAGAGGCAGTTTAGTCATGGTTCTACAGTGAGTCAGCATCATTAGAGCCAAGGGAATACATCGGTCTCCCCTCTGAGGCCCTCCCCCCCGACACCCTTTGTGGGCCTCACACATTCCCCACCCCAAAGGTAGCATGAGATCTAAGCTACAGAAAATGAGCCAACCTCTCACCCACATAGCACAAACACTGCCTGCCTCAGTTTACTCCCTATGCCCAGCTCTCTTGAAAGGCTGCCATTTGGCAATCCAAGCTGGAAGGCAGTTGCAGTTCTGAGACTCTAGGAAGAGGAAATCCTGGCATCAACAATGCCCAGGACAGGGCCTAGCCCTAAGAAAGGGCTCTAGAGGGGTGTCAGCGAGATTTCTGGAGCTAGTAGTAACCTGGGGGGCAGTTTATGGAGGAAGTTCAGTAGGAGCAAAGGCGCTGCGACATGGGACATCCTGAGGACTGGGGCTGGTCTTGGGAGGAATGGAGGGTTCAGGCTGACAAAGGGACTTTATGCTGAGGGCAAAGGGCAACCAATGAAGGGTTTATTAAGTAGGGGAATGATGTGCTCAGATGTCTGAGTGTTTGAGAGATCCCCACAGCTACATGTGGAGAGTAGATAGGAAGGGTGTAAGAGTGGGAGACAGGCAGGCAGAGGTTGCAGTCAGCACAGCGAGAGGTGATAGTAGCCTTGTTTGAGCCGTGGCAGGGTAAGAACTGGGAGATAGGATGCTTAGGTGCTAGCACTGGCAGGCCTTGGTGGTGACTTGGATTTAGAGGCTGAGTAAGAGGGGAAAGTCCAGGATGAGTCTGGCTTCTTTGCTTCTTTTCTGAAACCAACGGTAGTGACCTGGTGGATGGTGGTGGGGCCATCTACAATACATGTAAGAGAAGAAGCAGGTTTGGGGGAAGATACTGAGTTGTGTTTGAGACATGTTGAGTTTGAGAGGTCTGGGGGCACATCCAGGTGGAGGTGGCTAGCAGGCATTTGGATGTAGGGTTGGAAAGCTCAAAAGAGAAATCTTGGCCAGAGATGTTTGGGAGTTCTCACCACCAGCGTGTACCATGGACCACACCGCAACTCATGGGACAAGTGTGCATGGTTCTAGGGGACCGCGCCATCCTAGAAGACAAAGATAGTGAGGTCAGCAGTCAAGCTTGCTCTGATGGAACATTCATTACCTGCGCAAACTTGGCCTTAGAAATGCCTTGGGGGGCACTTTTGAAAGCATACGTGCATAGAGTGGAAACCCAATTCCCATACACTCAGGGCACTAACTGTTGCAAAGACCTGAGACAGTACTCCTGCAAACCAAGTCACACGTTGGTAAAGTAAATTTCTGTAGCTCCCTCCATGTTCACCCTACTGAAAGCATCCTGAGAGCCCATAGAGGGCGGCTCAGGGTAAGGGAAGGAGGTAAGGGAAGGAGAAGAGGTGGCTCACAATGGGAGGAGGGGATGGGCTCTGCTGGGGATTTTTGGAGAGCAGCAGTTTGAGATTCCAAGGGAGTGTCTGAGAAAAGACCCGGATTTGGTTCCTAGTCAGCTGGGGCCTTCCAAACAAACATAACAAAATGTAAAGACTTGGGTAGCTGGGAAAGGGACTTCCCCAGACAGGAGTAAAGGAATTGAAGTTTCCAAGTTGCAGACGGTTGGCATCCCCATTCCTTGGCCCTTTCAGGTGCCTCTGTCCCTGGGGCAAGGCCCAGCTGGGGCTATCTGCTCCCTCAAAGGGGAGTGGCAACTAACAGTACCCCAGACAGACTCAAGCTATAGCTTTTGGGGGGCCAGTTAGCTAAATGCCTTAGGCAGATGTGGAGCTGGCCAGACGCTGGCTGGGTGGGGCTAAGACCTGTCTGGAATAAGGGCTGGAAGCACAGTCTGCCACTGGCCAGCCCTGCAGAGTAAAGTTCCCTCATTTGGAGGGAGCAGTGAGTCCAGCCTTTCTAGGCTCAAACACCCAGTTCCTTGGACCTAGAAGGTATCACACCTCCAAAAGTTACGTCAGAACACAAATCGGGCTGGAAACAAGGTTGTTGGGTAGCCATGAAGGAGCCTCAGCCCTCTTGGCTCTGCCATTGGTTCACTGGGCCCTCTGACTTCCCTTCCTCCCTTCGGGCCTTAGTTTCCCCATTTATAAGTTGTGGATCTGGTCATTGCATTTGTCTGGCATATAATAGAGTGTCGATAAATACTTGGTGAGCAGTTAAGGGAGTGACAGGGGAGAAAGGAGGGCATTTCTTCATTTAACATGTTTATTGAGTACCTACTATGTGGCTGGCCTTGTGTGAGGTGCTGGGTGGGCAAGAAAGCAGGCACAACCCCTGTCTTCATGGAGCTCCTTTCTAGCAGGGAAGACAAATATGACAACTAATTCCAAGCCTAGATGTTGCAGGAACATATGAGGAGGGGGTAGGCAAGGAAAAAAGGACACTTGAGTTGAGACCTGAAGGAAAAATAGGAGTCCAGAGGTAAGGAGAAGCGGAAAAGCTGTTCAGGCCAAGGGAGAGACATGTGCCAAAGCCCTTAGGCGGAAGAGAGCACTTTCGAGGAACAGACAAGAGGCCATTGTGGCTGCAGGGTGGGGGTGGGGAAGTGTTCCTGAGCTGGGCCTTAAATGTCCCCATGCTCAGGAGTTTGGAGTTCACCCTGAGGCAAAGCAAAGGGAGCCCTTCACTGGGCTGCAAGAATTGAATGGGACTGTTTTCACATGCTGGTTGTGATGTGGAGAGTGCCTAGTGGAGGCCTCTGAAGGATGAAAGGGAAACCAGGTAGGCTGGGGTGGGAAAATATAGGTATAGATTCTAGAGTCTGCAAGATTCAGGTCTGGTTGGATGTGAGTTGAGGGGGCGGGAGGGAGTCAAGGAAAAAGCCCTGCCTCTGGCTGGGGGAGCTGGGTGAATAGAGGTGCCATTCCTGGGATGGGGAGGGCAAGAGGAGGAGCCATTGAGGAGCTGGGGTAGGGGGGTAGTTTAGGGTGCACTGAGTCTCCAGAGCCTGAGAACACGACATCTAGGTGGTGGTGCCCAGTAGACACCGGCTGTGCTCATCCGGCTTCAGAGTAAGACTTGGGGTTTGGGGCACAGGTGTGTGGGTGAGGCCCAGGGAGGGAGTGACAGGTTCTGCCTGGTGCTGGCAGTTTCTAGCCCTTCAGGGTGCCTCCCAGTGCAGGGAAGGGGTTAAGTCACGGCAGGAAGGCTCCTGGAGAAAGCGGGAAAAGAGGGGCTGGCAGGGCTGGCCCCAAGGAACTGCAGCTGGCATAGAAGCCCTTCCACCTGGGCGTGCTAAGCCCTCCACTACCTTCGCCTTTACCTTCACCTCCCCTGCTTCCCCTCCAGCTTCTGCCCAGCTCCCCTAGGCTGGGCCTCCCAGCCTAATACTTTCCAGGTGTGGACACAGCCCTCCCCCACCCAGGGCGGCCCCTCCCCCACCCCAAGGAGGCTGGGAAGGGGGCTGGGAGGGAGCCAGGAAGGTGTGGGTCTCCCACTGCATCTCTTAGGGTCCCCCTGACTGCTCTGCCTGGGGAATTCCTTCCAGAATCTCTGCTTCCCGTGGCTCTGGCAGGGTAAGGCAGTGGTGAGAGTCCCCAGATCCAGCCCTGCTACTTTCTAGCTTCATGTGACCTTGGGCCAGTCACCTCTTGTCTCTGAGCCTTAGTTTTTCTCACCTGGAATATGGGGTTATCATCCCCACCACCTAGGGCTGTTGTAAGGATTAAATGCCACAGGTCAAGCCTGCAGCACTGATGATGGCACCTTGTAACCATGTTCAACAAATGGCCATGGCCTGCTCTTTCTGTCTCTGCCCCTTTGCCTCTCTGGGGCCTGCATCCCTCACTGTCTCTTCTCTGTCTCCCTCCTGACTTGCCCCTGATTTTTCTGTCTCCTTCTCTAGCTTTCTGGTTCTCTGGGTCTCTGTAGTTTTCTTGTTTTCTCCCTCCGTTGTCTTTGTCCCAGTCTGTCTTTTTCCTTCATAATCTCTCAGTGTTGCCAACTCTCACTTTTGACCAGGCCTCTGGTGAGGGGGGAGGGGAGATAGGTGGGTGTTGGGGTCCCTGGAGTCACACACAGCAGGGGTCAGGGGGGCCATCCCTAGTGGCTTTGTCCTCACTGGGAGGGAAATCCCAGCCAGCGTGGCAGCCCCAGCACCCGCTAATTACTGCCCCCAGTGCTCCCAGCTGCAGCTCCACTCCACTCCCTTCCCTTCCTGTCCTCTAAAGTTCCCAGCCCCTCCCCGGGGGGTGGAGCTACCACCCCCATCCTTCGCTGCCCTTAGGTCTAGAGACACTGGGAGGAGGTAGCCAGGCCCTCACAGCAATCTAGCAACTAGAAGAGGGAAGGGCTGCCTGTGCTCCCATGTGGCTGTGTGTGTGTGTGTGTGTGTGTGTGTGTGTGTGTGTGTGTTTGAGCGCGCACGCATGCATGTGCCTGGCTGCCTGGCTGTCTTTGTCCCGTGGGTCTGTTTTGTGTATGTCTTAATGTTCTTATTTCTGTTTGTGTGTATGTTTGAGTGTGTGTCCGTATATCCGTATATGTCTACGTGTGTCTTTGGGTCTGTATGTGTTGTTGTATGTTCCTGTATACATGGTTGTGTGTGTCACCTTGGCTCTGTCTAAACCCCTGGGAGTTTCTAGATGTTTCTGTATGTGGGTCTCTGTATATAGATTGTGTGTGTGCGTGCGTGTTTCTGTGCTGGTGTCCGTCTCAGTATGCCCTCTAGTATCTTAGTGGTGGTGTTTTGTCTGTGTGTGTGTGTGGGGGGGGGGACGGGGGGAGGTGCCAGCCTGTCTTTTGCCCTTTCCTGCCCCTTCCTTCTGCTCTGGAACCTTCTTGCAAACCCAGGCTCTCAGTTCACTCTTTATTTCCCCACCCCTAATATCCACACCTTTGCTCACTTTGTTCCCTTGCCTGGAGGACCATGCCCAGTCAGTCTATACCTATAAAAACACACCCCATCCTGGATGGCTGAACTCAGAAACCACCTCTTTTAGAAAGTCCCCTCCCCTCCCCTCCCCCATCCAAATGTGATTTATTTCCCAACTCAGCAAACATTGACTGAGGATGTGCTCTGTGACTCTAGACATAGGCACACTTGAGATCCAGTCCCAGCTCAACCACTTCTGGCTGTGTACCCTCAGGCAAGTTATGTTGCTTCTCTGTGCCTCAGTTTCCTCATCTGTAAAACAGAGCTAATAGCACACAGCGTTGTTAGGAGAGTACAATACAGGAAAGTGTCAACACAATGCCTGGCTCAGAGTAGGTGCTCAACAAACAGTTGAATCACCATACCTTATATCCTCTACTAAAAAGTGAACACCTTGAGTTTCAGAGAGTTATGAAAGTTCTTGTAATTCCCTGCTCTCTTCTCCAGGCATCCTGGCCAGGGCAGAATGTGAACTGGACCAGATAGAACAAAAGGCAGATTCCAATTGAGGGAGCTGCTGACAAGTGTTGCATGAGCCAGCTCCCTGAGCTTGCTCAGGTCCAGAGGACACTGGGCCCTTGGGCAGGGGGACCTTCAAGCCTGTCCCCCAAGAGCCAGAGCACATAAGATAGGGCAGGAGGTAAACAGCAGAGGCGGAAGGGACTTTAAGGACCATGTAACAGGGATATTGCAAAGTGGTGACCTACAAGTGGAATTTGACTCATAAGTTTCATTTGGCTTACTCATTGTTTTTAAAATTAGGAGATTTCACATAAAAGTCTGGATTTCTGATTTTTCTCAAAATATTGGGAAATCTGAAAATAAATACAGGGCCTCATTACTGCAAGGTGACAATTAGATGAAGGGGAAGAGGTGCTGTATCTATTTTGGGTGAGGTTTACCCCAGGCCTCACCATTCCCTATTGCCTTAGACTGTCCCATTTGACAGAAAGGTCCACACTTTACAGAAACATCCTTCACTTTATAGAAGTGAAAAATGTTCCTCCGTTTTACTGGAGAGTTTTCTATTTTGTCAAAGAGGCATTTACAGACAGGTCATCCATTTTACAAAACGGTCTTTATTTTATACAATAGAGCTCTTCCTCACTTTACAGAATGTCCCTCCACCTTGAAGAAGCTTCCTCCATTTTGTAGAAACTTCTCCATTTTAAAGAGAATTTATCCATTTTGCAGGAGAGATCACTCTGGGAAGCTTCTTACTTGCTGGAGCTTTTCCCAAAGTGCCTTCACTCTGTAGAGGGTGCCTCCGTTTTTCTGCAGAGTCCTTATGTTCAGAAGACCAGTCCAGTTCAGGGAAGGAACCTTCCAGCAACCCACAGGGTTCCCCCTTCACTTCTCACATTTGACAGAGCTTTGTGTTTCAACTTTCAGAGAGGACATCTGCCAGGTCAAGCAAGGCCTGGGTGCAGTCTGGCCACAAAGGTGGAGTGGGGCAGCAGGGCTAGACCTCATGTTCAAAGGACAGGTGGGAAGAGGTGGGGGAGCTCTGTCTTTATCCCAGCTTTTTTTCTCAAGCTGAGGGGCTCCCCTTCCCCCTCATGGAGCTGACATCCCAAAATGCACATTCTTATTTGTTGTTTTTCATTCTCCACTCCCTCTGTTCACTTCCCCCCACCCCACCCCACCCCACCCCCAGGAATTCCAGCCGTCCCTGGGGCCTACCTCTCAGCCTGGAGAGGCAGAGATCTGGGCGTGCTTTGGGGATCAGGAGGCTTGAGTGCTGCGGCCGGCTTTGGCCCACTCTAGTGTCTCACCACTTCCTCACAGTTAGGAGCACACACATATTCTCTCCATTTTGCAGATGGGGAAATTGGGGTCAGGAACTGTGAAGTGACTGCCTAGCTCACCAGGGAGTTAATGGCCTGGCCGAGGTCCAGTCTGAGGCCCTATTAGCTGACTTGAAATTAAGCCAAAGCTACAGCTGGGAGAAGGGAGAGGGGGTGCTGCCGGCCAGAGAGAGGGACAACTGGGAGCTGAAATTCCCAGAAAGAGGTGAGGGAGAATCTGGGGCTGGTTCCCTTGGATATAGGTGGTCCTTGTCCTCAAACTCAGCAAGAGGGTGGATCTGCTCTGCCAGTAAGCCTAGAAGCAGGGGCTCAATGCACCTACCAATCAGGAGCATGCAGCATCCAAAAAACAATTTTTGGAAAGACTTTGCTATTTCAATAACAATACGGTGGGAAAATGCAAAACTATGGTATTTTTAACACTTACTTTGCATTTTTATGTGGCTTATCACTTGAATTAAATTTGAATGGGAAAGGTGGGGCGCCATTGTCTTTTCACTGCCACCTGCTTCTAGTAGGAATCCCACCCTGACCGCAGGTGGAGTTGTCATACTGAGAGCTGCATTCCCGCGTCTGGCTGGCTGGGTTGCTCTTGTTTCTAAGTGTCGATAGCTTTGTGTTTGGTTGTAGCCTGTGGCCTGCGGGTTTATGTTATCTGTGTGAGTGCATCTGTGTGACCAGTGACAAGTCTTTGTGCATGTGCAGTTCCGTTGACTTTCAAGTTTAACCCACATTGCTTTGTGGATGGGGGCGGGGCACTGTGCCCTTTCCCTTCATTATCTCATGGACTCCCAAAACCAAGGAGCTCTGATTATCATCCTATTTTCCAGACAACGTAACTTAGGCTCAGATAGCTGGAGAGGCTTGCCCAGGGTTACACAGCTGGTAAAGGCAGGTGTTGGTAGTTAACCTTGGCCGGTGTGACTCCTGAACCTGCTGTTTTCTAATGAAAGTGCCACAACACCTTAACTCATGGCAGTCCAGTCAGCGAGTGATTATGTCACCCTATTCTTTGGAATAGGCAAGTACCATTAGTGTTTAACTATTGACTTTGTATTTTAATAAATAAGACCAGATTCACGTTTATCTCTGAAATAATGTCACTGTCAAGAGCATTTAAGAGCCCACTGCAGGGAAATTGGATCGAGTCTGCAGCTTGCATGATGCTTAAGTGAACAAGAGTCCAGGGGGCCCTGATTCACAGGAGGCCTGGCTCTGCCTCATTCACTCAAATCCCTGCTTGACTAGGGTTGCTGGAATTCACCCAAAAAAGTACTGTTAGTTTTGAATTTCAGATATACAACAAATAATTTTTAGTATGGCATAATAAGTTTTTAGTATAAGTATGCATGAGACATGCTTATACTAAGAAATTATTCATTGTTTACCTGAAATTCAAATTTAACTGGGAAGCCTGTATTTTATCTGGCCACCCTGTGGCTGGCCTCTTCCTCCCCTGAGCTTCCCCAGGCCCAACAGGCTGACCCCCTTGCACTTCCTGAGCTGCTCTGATCTTCTCCTGAATGAGAGTCTCTCCTCTTTGTGATTGGGAGCTCCCTGAGGGTCAGGATCAAGATTGTCCTCCTGCCTGCTGAGAGCTTGCCAGGGCACACAGCTCTGTGATTTTCAGGGCTGTGCATAGTTAGTGTGGGGCTGGGTTCAGTTTCACAAAGTGTGATGAGGTTTGGGGGTGTGACTTTCTGTGTGTATGGGAGGGCCCTTTGTGACCTCTGCTCCAGTGGGTGCTGGGGACTCTGGTAAACCCAGTGGTGGAGGACCCTTTCAGGTGCATAGATGTGGGTGTGTGTGCATGTATGAGAAAGAGAATGTTGTGGGTTGTCAAGCATAACAAATGGGCTGGAGAAGACCAATGCAGGGCCTAGCTGGCTGGGGAGAGAATGGGGCAATGGGAAGGGCTGTGCTATCTAGGAAGGGAAAAGCCTCCCCTTGAGCTCCCCTAGAGCAGGGATGGGATTTTCTCATCCCCCAGCACAGAGTGACCAGGCTCAGAGTGGGGCTCAGAAATACTGGGTTGTCGGAAAAGTCATGACGCATTTTTGCAATGGAAAACCTAGAAAAAATATGTCATGACTTTTCCAACAACCCAGTACTTGAGGGATTAAATGAAGCTGAGGGAAGCCAGAAAGTGTAGCAGGTCATGAGGTGCCACAGAGGCCTAGCTGAGAAGTTCCTATATTCCCCATGGGAGTTACGGAAGGTTCTTGTGCAAGTAAATGGCATTACCTGAGCTGAAGGTTCCTGCAGCCACCTGGAGGGAGCAAGACCTAGGAATAAGGGGCCCACTGGGGGAAAACAGGAGACAGGAATATAGGCAGAGGAACAGGGAAGGGCAGCACTGAATAGGAAAGGGAGGGGTCTTGAACCTTCTTTCTGTCAGTGGAACCTGGCCTGGCTCTTGGTGATTAGGCCAGGCTCCTGAACTGGACCCCTGCTGTTCATCTCCCTGTGGCAGGCTTGGGGTCATTGCTCTCCTTAGCCACACTGCAAGTCACGACTTCTGAAACCCTGCTTCTCCTGGTTCCCCTCTTTTCCAGCTTCCCCTTGGAGAGCATGGTTAAGAAAGGAGTCCAATCCAGAACTGGCAGACCACTGAAAATCTGCCATTGATTGGCCGTGTGATCTCGGGCAAGTCACTGCCCCTCTCTTTGCCTTTATCGCCTCATTAGAAACTGGGCTGACCATCCCTGTCCCTCTCACCTGGGAATCCAGGGTGTCCCAGAATATTTAAATTTCATTCAGCCTCCCATTCTGAAGGCTGCCTGCACATAGGCAGAGAGAAAGGAAAGGCAGGCCCATCTATGGGCTCCCAGGTGAGGTGGGTGAGGAGGGAAAAGAGAGTGTCACAGAGGGTGGTATGGTTACCCTATCCCGAGGACAAGCAGTGGAGCAGAGGGAGAGAAGCCCCAGCCAGGGGCCCTACCTCCCTGTATAGACTGGGTGAGGAGGGCTTGCCCAGGGAAGCCTGCCTGCTCTGAGATGTGGAGACAGAGTCAGGTAGGCTCCTCCAAGCCTGAGGAGGAAGACAAGGGACACCTTTGTGTGTATCTCTTGGAGGGGTCTCCACACGTTCTAGTGCCTTGCTTTCTTTGGCTCTCTGGGCCTGTCAGCTACTCTGTGTCTCTCACTTTGTCTGGCCATGTGTCTCTTGAACTATGTCTCTGCGTGTGCCACCCTCCAAGTGATTCATCCTCTTCAACCCCACGCCCAGGGGGAGGGCAGGGCAGGACCAGGCCAGGATGTGCTGAGCCGGGCAGGGTGAACAGCCCAGCTGAGCTGAGAGGAGCACCTCCTCCCTCCTGGCCAGGGCCCTGCCTGCTCAGGTGGGAAAGGAAGTGAGGAAATTGCACCCAAAGCAAGGTACAGGGCGGGGAAGGAGGACTCAGCCTGGGGCTGGGGTACCATGTTCCCTCAGGGCAGGGAAGGGACCATGACTTGAGTCCCCTGGGGCCTATCTGGCTGGACTGTGGCCAGGGTGGGGTCAGGGACCCAGGGAACCCTGGGGGTTGGGTTACTCCTTCCCTCCCGGACTGAGAGACCAAAAATTCCTTGTGAGTCTTTTTGGCCTGTGTGACCCTGTCGGGTGTCTCTCTGTGTGTTTAGCTGTATTATTTTTGTAACAGAGGCCACATGACTGATTAGACCAGGAGGCAAGTGGGGTGTGTGTGTGTGTGGCGCTCATGTGTATGCCTGAGCCCACAAGACCCCAGGGATACCATGGACATGCTTGTTTCATGTGTAGGACTTAACAAATTATGCCATGTGTCTGTGATTGTGACTCTGCGTTCTTGGGTACATGGTAGTGTGTGACTTTGTGCTGTTTTGCCATTGTGTAAGGTTGTCTGACACAATGGCCTTATGTGGCTGTAGTTTTTGTGACTGTGAACCTGCAAAACCATATTATGGTGCGTATGATACTCTGTGACCCTGCAATTGGGAGACACATTATAAGTTACACTGCATATCTTTGTGATTCAGTGGAACCATGTTTGAGGAGTATATAAGTGGATATATGATGATAAGTGGTTGGGTGATTGTTGCATGAGGCTATTTGTGAAATAGTAGGCTTGCCCTTGTGTAACTGTGTCTTTGTGACTGTACATGACCATGTTTGCCAGTATGTGTGATACTCTAAGGCTGTGTAATAATATGTGAGGTTGTGACTGTGGGTCTTCATAACTATGTATGACCAGCCCTTCAGGAGCATGATGGCATGTGATTGGATGTTTGAATTTGTGTAGCCTTGCAGTTGTGTGAAACCATGTAAATGACAACATGTGTCTCCATGACTGAGTGGGCGTATTTGTGACTGGTCATGTGTGAGACTGTGACACAGGGTAACAGACCCTCTATGGCTGTGCAAGGCCATGTGGTTGTGGCACAGCAAAACCTGACATCATGTGTGGGTAGAAGTTCTTGACTGCCGCTTGTTCTCTTGTCCTGATACCTGTTTTCCTGCATCTTTCCTTATACGATGGCTTTTCATGGCTCCCTTCTGCCCACAGGGTGGTCACCTGGCTCTTCAGCCTGTCATCCAGGCCTGGCCCTCTCTTCTGTGGTCCCTACTGACTTCTCGAGCATCTGAGACCCCCTACAGCTCCCTGCCCAGCCAAGCACACCTGAGCCCCACACCCCTTCCCTCAGGACATGCCATCCCTAGGGCATTCCCTCACTGCCATCCACACCAAATCTCTTCTCACAAGTGAGAGGGCCAAAGACAGAGGTGGGTTTAGGGAGCCCACAGTGAAGGAAGAAGTACAATGCAAAAATGCCTCTTTTTTCTGAATTTGTTGCTTGCTGTCTTAAAGCTATTCCTGTGACCTGAACTCTGGGTGCTGGTGTGTGTGTGTGTGTGTGTGTGTGTGTGTGTGTGTGTGTGTGTGTGTGTGTGTGTGTGTAGAGGAGAGTAGTGCAGATTAATAAGAAGCTGAGTGGTTAAGAGCTCGCTCAAGAGTGCGAGCTGAGCTCTGAACAACAGCAGTTCGATGCCCAGCCCGAGCTGAGCTGCCACTGAGCTGCCAACAGGTGTCAGGATGGCTAAGTTAAAAAAAAAGAAGCTGGGATTTTAAGAAACAAAACTTTTCCTCATGAAATACAATTTTGTCATTTGCCAGCGTATTCAGCTATGTAAAATTGTACACAAGGAAGTCCACATAGCGTTGGGACCTTAAGAAAAAGGGTGAAGAATGGTTTAGGCTCAGCGTATCCACTTGGCTATATAAACAAGGGCTGCAGACACATACACAACTATAGGGTGCTCACACCCACCTCCAGCAGCTTCAAGTCCCAAGTAAATAATGCCTGCTGACATACAAGGAATCAATGTATTGATCACAAACAACTCTTGTCTATTGATGAAAACGGCCAGCCACAGCGCTGGGCCTGGCTGCCCATCAGTGGGTTGGGTTAGGGGCTTCCCAAAAAAGTAATATGGCCAGGGAAGGAGCTCAGAGAAATCCGACACCCCAGATAACCTGCTAAGACTTGCTACTCCCCAGTCCCCTTTGCAGTAACATCAGTCACGTCACACCCAGTTTCTCCCTTTCTGCAGGGATGCATCAGGGAAATCGGATCCTGGTTAAAAGTTTGTCCCTTGACCCTGGCCAGAGCCTTGAGCCTCATCCAGAAGGGCCCCAGCGGCTTCGCTCAGACCCCGGGCCCCCCACTGAAACCCCCAGCCAGCGGCCTTCGCCACTGAAGCGGGCACCAGGCCCAAAGCCACAGGGTAAGTAGTTCCAGAGAGGAGTAGATAAGTGGCCCAGGAGAGGGGACAGAGGAAGGGAAATGTTGGCTAGTGGCAGAGGAGAGGGCATGTTAAAAGAACAGTAAGCACCATCGTCTAAAGGCAGAGGGCTGTGGCCTGGGACTAATGGGTACATACTACTATTTCACCTTAGGCCTGCTCCATGCCTACCTTGGGTAAAGTAGTAGACTGGGGGTTTGTGGGGGGGCTTGTGGCCTCCACTTCCCCAGCCACATATAAACCCAGCTCATTGGGATCTCCCCTCTCTCTTCCATGTCTCTCCAGTACCCCCGAAGCCCAGCTACCTGCAGAATCCCCGGATGCCCCCTCCACCTGAGCCCATTCCCCCTCCACCATCACGACCACTGCCTGCAGACCCTCGAGTAGCCAAGGGCCTGGCCCCTAGAGCAGAGGTCAGCCCCAGTTCTGCAGCAGTATCCTCACTGATTGAGAAATTTGAAAGGTTAGTCTGGTCCCTGGGGGACTCTGTCGGGGTGAGGGTGGGCCTGGGACAGGAAGGACAGTTAAAGGCAGGCCTGTTAGTCAAGCTAACACCCTGCCTCCATGTGTGTCCACCACCTACCTCAGAGAGCCTGTGATTGTCGCCTCGGATAGGCCAGCCCCTGGCCCCAGCCCAGGTCCCACAGAGCCAGCCATGTTGCCACAGCCACCCCCGCAGCCACCAGTGCCCCAGCTCCCTGAGGGTGAGGCCTCCCGCTGCCTGTTCCTGTTGGCTCCTGGGCCCCGCGACGGCGAGAAGGTGCCCAACCGAGACAGCGGCATTGACAGCATCAGCTCACCATCCAACAGCGAGGAGACCTGCTTTGTCAGTGATGACGGCCCCCCCAGCCACAGCCTCTGCCCCGGGCCCCCTGCCCTGGCCAGTGTCCCTGTTGCTTTGGCCGACCCCCACCGGCCCAGCTCCCAGGAGGTTGATAGTGACCTGGAGGAAGAAGACGACGAGGAAGAGGATGAGAAGGACAGAGAAATCCCAGTGCCCCCGATGGAGAGACAGGAGTCTGTGGAGGTACTGACCCAGGTTCACTGGTGGCAAGACCGTGGGGAGAAACCAGGAACCTGACTGTTCCACTTCGTTCTTCCCCTATCTCAGTATTCTTGAAACAGAGCATGTTTCCACTTTGGATGTTGGGCTTCCCGGGTCCACTGGTACTAAATATGAGTAGCAACACCTTGCCCCCACCCCATCACTCTGATTACCAAAATGACCATGCGCAGTTCCAAATGCCCACTTGGAAAACTGTTCTACTCTCATCAGTGAACCTCAGTTGTTTTTTTAAGATTTTATTGGGGAATTGGGGGAAGGGGAACAGATAAGTTGCTGTCCTTTTGTTCTCCAGTCTAGTTGTGGAGGACATTGATTGGTTCACTGGCCCTGTTGGTGTCGTCATTGTGCTCTTCCCGGATGAGGCAGATCAGTCACTGGCCTCTGGATGGCCGCTCACAGTGGCTCTTGGCAGCTCGCACTGGCTGCCAGCCGCTCATGCTGGCTGCCGGCCACTCACTGTACCCTATGGCAGCCCAATGCCGCAGGGGCTGCAGCTATGCCGTCCTGGGACTCACAGTAGCCCAGCTCCAGGTGGAGCTGTTGTTCACCATCTTAGCTGTAGAGGGCAGTGTCACTGGCCCTCATATGTGGGACCCGAATCGGGGCCGCTGGGGTCCCAAGCCAGCTCTTAACCAACGAGCCACTCGGCCGGCCCAGAGAACCTCAGTTTTTGCATCTTGATGATGGGCATCTTGGTTGGGGATCTTTAAAGTCCTGTTCTAGCTGGAAAATCCCATGACTCAGTAGCTATGTGACATTGGGCAAGTCTCCACTCACCCACTACAAGCCTCAGTTTCTTTATTTGTAAAATGGAAAGTCTCTCATGTCCAGAGAGACTTCTTGAAGTTTGCCTCTGGAGGCACAAGAGCTAGAGCCCGCCAGGGACCAGAGTCTGTGGGGGTGAAGGCACTCAGCAGCAGGAACCCCTTTCTGGGCCCCAGCAGCCTAACAATGCTTCCAAAGGCATCCTTAGGTCACAGCCAGAAAGCCTGCTCCACCAGAGGACCCAGCTGAAATGTGGAAGCCGAGGCCAGGGACTCACCAAATGTGTGTCCAATAAATAGAATACTGGGCAAACAGGCAATGAGTTTTATACATTTTAGACTTTTGTGTTTTCCTCCCATCTCAGGTACTTGCAAGCCTTTGCTGACAGTGAACTGCATGGGTGAATAAATAACTAAATATAATTTACTTTATCTGTAATCTGCTGTTTTATTTACAGTAAATCATTTAATTGTCTCAATTACAAATGGACTTGAGTCCTATTATTATCTGTATGTGTAGATGATGAAACTTAAAGAGCAGTCACACAACTTATGCAAGCTAATGAATGGCAGAGCTAGGATTTGAACCCAGGAAGTCTGACTTCCCGGCCCACACAGCTACCTATTGCACTGTGCTAAATGAATAGAACAGATGGGTGGGTAGAGTGTCCGAGTGAGGGAGTGCATGGCATCAGAATTGACGGGTAGCCTTTATGATACACTGAGGAGTCAGGGATAAGGATGAGGGGATAATGGGTCTAGAGTGGCAGGTGGGGTTATCTCCCAGTGGCATTAGGCTTAGAGTAGCATTTGAGCTGTTCTGAGAATTCTGAGAGCTTAGGGAAGGGTTACTGTACAAGAAGATGGATCAACGGTTGCCTCTTCTCCTTTCCAGTTGACGGTGCAACAGAAGGTGTTCCACATTGCCAATGAGCTCCTGCAAACTGAGAAGGCCTATGTTTCCAGGCTCCATCTCCTGGATCAGGTGAATGGCCCTTCAGGGGTCCTGGGATCCTAGAACCTGGTAGGTGGTTGCCAACGAGAAAGTGATAGGGCCTGAGCCCAGCCCTACCATTGGGGCCAGAATCTAGATATGGTAAGGCTCCTCTCTGACCTTCACCCACATCCTGTCCCTGAAGCCAACTCTGATTATGACCCCAAACTTGATCTTTGTACCAACCCTCATTTCTAACCCTGGGTGGGTACACCAGCCCTGACTGCAACCCTGACCCAGATCCTGAATTTACCCCTGGCTATACCTAGACCTTGAACCTCATTCTAACCCTGACCCCAAATCCACTAGAATCCCTAAGGGTAGGGAGTTTCCTCTGCTTTCTTCACTGTCTGGCACACAGTAGGCACTCAAAAATATTTGCTAAATGAGTGGATCTAATTCTAACCTTGTCTCTGATCCTGAATCTAATTCTGACCTTAGCCTGATCCTGACTCCTCATTGTTCTAGTGCCTACTTCCAGATCCTAACCTTAACACCCTGAAATCCAGCCCCACATATAAGCCTAACTCCGTTCCCTCTCTCCTCAGTCTCAAGACCATGCTGATCCCAAAGATCCACAGAGGTGCCCACAAACACTGTCCTTGCCTGTAAGCTGCCCCTTCCGTAGCCAGGCCCTGCTGAGCTGAGCACTCTTGCCCTGCCCCACAGGTGTTCTGTGCCCGGCTGCTGGAAGAAGCTCGGAACCGCAGTTCTTTCCCGGCCGACGTTGTCCACGGCATCTTCTCTAACATCTGCTCCATCTATTGCTTCCACCAGCAGTTCCTGCTGCCTGAGCTAGAGAAGCGCATGGAGGAATGGTGAGGGGCCCCAGAACTAGATTGCCCACACTCCTGTGTACTTGCCTGCCAAGCCCAGGCCAGATGTGTGCAGGAGAGTTCATTCCTGCTTGCCCTCTCCTCTTACCTACCACCTGTGACAAAAAGAATCAGGCCCAAGTTCTGCCTTCTAGACTCTGCCAGTCTAATATGAAACACAGACCAGGACAACAGAATAACAAAGCCTTAAAAGTATCAGGGTAAGAGCCAAATTGGCTAGGTTCAAATTCCAGCTCTGCCACTTGTAGCTTTGTGACGTTGAATGAGTTTCTTAAATTATTGTGCTTCAGTTTCCTCTCTCTAAATGAGGGTAATAATAATAGCCTATCTTGTAGGATTGTTTTAAGGATTAAACAAGTCAATACATATAGAGAGCTTAAAATGACCTGGTATAAAATAAGTACTCAATGAATGTGAGCTGTTATTTTTTTATCAGTGCTATTACAGAGCTGAGAATCAGAGGCTATGGGAATCCAGACAAATGGACCAAACCTAGCCTGGGAGTTAGAGAAGGATTCAGGGAGGCGATACCTGAGTTGAGCCCTGAGGTAGAAGGGCAGGGTTGACAGGCAGTATCTTAGTCTCCAGGCTCTCCTCTTCCAATCCATCCTTTAGGGTCTACACCACCTGCTATAATGGTCTTTGAACAATAATTAGACCATGTCACTTCCTGCTTGAAATCATCCCCACACTCCCCACACCCACCGGATAAAGTGTGTCCCCCTTACCAGATTGTGACCAGAGAAGGCTGGCATGAAGCCACTTCCTCCATCTCCCTAATTGACTGTGACCCCTGAGTGCTAGACCAGGCCTGGTCCTGTGTGTCCCCCAGCCGATTGAGACTACTGGCCTGGTCACTTTGCCTCCCCTACCAGACAGTGACCCTCTCAGGGCTCAACTAAATGTGAGTCATTTGTGTCCCCAGAATCACCCAGCACAAGGCTGGGTGCAGAATTAATAATCAGTGTATGAAGTGGCCCTTACACTGAGGTCAGGGCATGTATTCCAGGACATGTTATTCCTGGTGCTAGAGCAGGGCAGTTGGGGGGCAGGGGAGTGGTGACAGCCCAGGCTGTGGTCTCAGATCAGGCAGAGCCTGTTGGCCTAATTGACCTATAATATAAACAGAATTTCCAAAGGAGCAGACTAGGTGAGAAGTAGATTTCCAAGACTGAGATGAAAGCAGCCTGCCTAGGACTAGAGACCTATGGGGGTGGGGGAACTTGGGGGACAAGGATCAAGAGGACCATATCAGCCCCTGCTTCTACCCCAGGGACCGCTACCCACGCATTGGAGACATCCTCCAGAAGCTGGCACCCTTCCTCAAGATGTATGGCGAGTATGTGAAGAACTTTGATCGGGCTGTGGAGCTGGTCAACACCTGGACAGAGCGCTCCACCCAATTTAAAGTGATCATCCATGAGGTGCAGGTAAGCAGCAAAGTTGGATGGGGCAGACTGGGGAGGAGAGGTCTACAGGGACCCAGTGCAGGGTCTGTGGTCAGACCTGAGCCCTCTGCCTCTGCCTGTCACAGAAGGAAGAAGCCTGTGGCAACCTGACGTTGCAGCACCACATGCTAGAGCCCGTGCAGCGCATCCCCCGCTATGAGCTGCTTCTCAAGGACTATCTGTTAAAGCTTCCCCATGGCTCCCCAGACAGCAAGGACGCCCAAAGTGAGTGTACACACCTGTGCCTTGCCCCCCACCAAGACATTACTCACAGGGTCAGCCTTCCATTGCCACATAATTGAGATCCCAGAATAGGATCTCCAAACTAAAAGGCGAATGTTGAGGCTCTGGAGTGAGACCCCAGGATGAAGCTCCAGTTTGAGATCTCTGCCTGAGGACCCAGACAGAACACTCAGGAATCCCCAAGTCTGAAGTTCCCAATGAGAATGCCATGCGCAGAATGATCCCCTAAAGGGTTTCCCAGGCCGAGACCCCAACGCTGACTGCTAGATCTGTCCTCAAATGAAATTGTCCTAAGTCTAAAGTGACACTGAGCATTAACTCCCAGGGACTGAGCCCCTTAGGCCAAGCCCTCTTTACTGAATCTCCACAAATGAGCTCCCCAGGAGATTTGTCATATTGAGCCCGATATTCCGTCCCCTACATTTAGAGCTCCACTCTGTGTCTGCCAGCCACTACCCAGAATGAACCTCCCAAAAGAACCACCAAGTCTGATCAGAGCCCCTTAGAATCACCCCTCCAGAACCAAGCACCCAGACTGAACCCCATATTTTCTGCTCCCCAGACTTAGTTCTCTAGGCTGAGATACCGCCTCCCTAGACTGAGTCCTCACACACTGAACCACTCAAAAGTGTTTAATTCTGATTCCTCCAGTATGAGACCCACCCCACAGGGTCACAACCCAAAAAGTGCTTGCTCCCCAGATATTCCCCATCATTTGCGCAGACTGTTATTTCCATTCACGCTTTCATTAACATAACATTTAGTGAGCACCTCGGTGCTCTGTACATTGTCCTAGGCACAGGGGATATGGAGGTGAACAAGACAGATAAGGTCCTTGATCTCAGGGAGCATATATTCTAGTCTGGGAGATAGACAATAAATAAAAATACAGCAGGTCCTCAAATAACATCTTTTCCTTCAACATTGTTCCAGTAGAACATTGATGACATGCCATAGGAACTTAACTCTTTTTAAAAAGATTTTATTGGGGAATTGGGTGAGGGGAACAGTGTTGGGGAATTGGGGGAGGGCACCAGCCACGTTGTTGTTCTATAGTCTTCGTTGTGGAGGGTGCCAGTCGCCATCTGGCTTCCCATCAGCAGCTCGTGGCCTCTAAGCTCAAGGTGCTGTGTTCAATCTTAGTTGCGGGTGGGCATGGCCACCATCCCATGAGGGAGTCAAACCAGCAGCCTTGTTAAGAGTGCACGGCCTATCCACTGAGTGATCCGGGTGGCAGGCAGCTCAGCTCAAGGTGCTGAGTTCAGTCTTCGTTGCAGATGGGTGTAGCCACCATCCCATGTGGGAGTTGAACCGGCAGCCCTGTTGTTAAGAGCACACACCCTATCCACTGAGCCATCCGGGCAGCTGCTCAGCCTAAGGTGCCTGAGTTCAGTCTTAGTTGCGGGTGGGCATAGCCCACCATCAAACAGGCTATCTTGTTGTTACACCAGCTGAGCCATCCTGCCACCTGTTGGCAGCTCAGCAACAGCTCAGCTCAGGCGCAGCATCCTGGCCCATGTGGGGATTGAACCAGCGGCCCTGTTGCTCAGAGCTCACGCTCATAAGCGAACTCTTAACCAACTGAGCCACTCAGCCGGCCCTTAACCCTTTTTTATATTAGTTAGCCTACAGTAAAATTGGTTTCATTGTACGTTATTTTTCTACAGTTCCAAGAACCAATCAACGTTAAGTGAGGACTTACTGTAATAAATATACAGGAAATGATTAGATAGGTGCTATGTGTAATTCAGAGAACAAGAGGGTGATGTGACTGGGGGGGCCTTCTCTAGATTGGGTGGCCTACCTAAATAGAAAATAATTGAATCAAACCTGAAAAACAAGAAGGGAGCCACGTGCAGATTGGGGAGGAGCATGTTCCAGGCAGAGGCAACAGCAGGTGCAGAGTTCCTAAGGGGGAAGTTTGGCGAAGTGGGGGGTGGCAGCTCGCTTATCTTGGGACCAACAACAGGGCTGGAATCACCTGAGTGTGACATGTGATGGAAGAATGGTAGAAGTAGTATTGGGGAGAGGAGCAAGATTTTGAAGGCAGAGATAAGTAGATGGATTTTATTCTGAGTTCAGTGGGTAGCCATGGGGTTTTGATCGGGATTACTTGGGGAGCAAGTGAGAGTGCCGAAATACCAATTAGAAGCCTTTTGTAATAATTTAAGTGAAAAAATTTGGCTTGGACGAGAATGGTAGTAGTGAGAAATGGTTGGATTCAGGATATATTTATTATACAGTTGACTGTTGAACAACACGGAGGTTAGAGGCGCCAACCCCCTCCCCCCACCGTCAGTCAAAAATCTGCGTGTAACTTCACTTCTCCAAAACTTAACTACTAATAGCCTAAAGAGAAAATACATTTGTAGTATTTATTGAGTAAAATCTATGTCTAAGTGGACCTGCACAGTTCAAACCCGTTGTTCAAGGGTCAACTGTATTTGAAAGTAGCATAGAAAAGAACGAGGGTGGAATGGGTGTGGGGCTTGGGAGAAAGAGTCGAGAAAACTTGCAGAACTTTGGCTGGTGGTGATGGTTTCTGAGATGCTCTGGAGTTTGCTTTTGGACTTGTTCAAAGTGAGGCAGTTAAATGAGTGTAGAATCCCAGGGAGAGAGAGATATCTGGATGTCACTGGTACAAAGACAGTATGCACAGGTGGACATGGGGCTGGACATGAACACCAAAGGAGTGAGTGTAAATGGAGAAGAAAATAGGGCCAAGGACAAAGCTGAGGGAGGTGGAATCAGCAAAGGAGACTTAGAAGGAGCAGCCCTGAAGGTAGCAGGACAACCAGGAAAGTGTGGGGTCCTAGAAGCCACAGTTATATCTACTTCTCAAACTGAGCCCCCCTACCCCAACTGATGGGGTAGTACTTTGCTACCAAGCCTGGACTTCTAGAAAGAGCTAGAACCCTAGAAAGTTTGACAACTGGGCTCTACAGATACAACATCTGCAAAGTACCATATTCCTCTCCAAATGAGAGTTCCACTGAGGTGCCAGGATGAGCTACATAACCTAAAACCCTAGAAAAAGCCTTCCACACTGATTCCCAAGGACTGCCATCTCTCACCCCAGCCCTCAGGCTAAACCCAGTCTGAGGTCGTAGTTATAGATACCCCACCCTGGTTTTTCCAAACTAATATCCCCAGACTGGGCCTCCATAATGGTCTCCCCACCCTGAGCTCTGAGTGTGGGTTACCAGTCAGAGCCCTCAGCCTGCAGTCCCAGAATGAGATTCCCCCAAAAGAGCCTCCAAGTTTGGTCTCGTTGGCCACCATTCTATGGATGGGTATTGTCAAACTGAGCACCCTAGATTAATCCCTCCATTTACTGTCCCTCAGACTGAGACTTCTGGCCTGAGCCCAAAAGACTGACTCTCCAGATCCATCCCACAGACGGTTATGATACTGCTGTTGTGGCATTGAGACAGTTTCTGATTTGGTGATGTTGTTATGGACATATTTGAGGCTGATGCTTTCTGGGATTGGGATGGTGTGGTCAGGCCAGGAGGAAGTATTCAGGAAGCAAAGAAGCCCCCAAGAGCTTCTCTGTTAGGCACCCATTTAACTTCGCACTCTGCCCACAGAGTCTCTGGAGCTGATAGCCACAGCAGCAGAGCACTCAAACGCTGCCATCCGCAAAATGGTGAGTAGCCCGTCTAGTCCTGCCCTTCCTTGGCCACCCACCTGTGGTGTCTCTGTTCTGGGCTTGCAACTTGTGGCCAACCGAGGGAGGCTGGCAAGCCAAGCCCGCCTTTTGCTCACTGTCTCCTGCCAGGAGCGAATGCACAAGCTGCTGAAAGTATATGAGCTGCTAGGAGGTGAGGAAGACATTGTCAGCCCCACTAAAGAACTCATAAAAGAAGGCCACATCCTTAAGCTGTCAGCAAAGAATGGGACCACTCAAGACCGATACCTCATATTAGTAAGTGCCGAGTGTGGGGTTGTGGATGGGCCATGTCCCCACACTTTGACCTGGTACTCACTCAAACCACTGGCTAGCCATTCTTTCCTCCATTAACTCCATTGTACTTTCACTACCTACACTAGGAATTTTTTTCCATCTTCTTTACCGATGATGTAACTAAGACTGAGAGAGAAGTGACTTGCCCAAGGCCACCCAAATAGGGAGTAGACTCCTATGCCTAGGCTCTTTCCTTGCTACCTATGTGCCCAATCTGGGCTGTTGTCTCCATCTATTCCCGTGAGTCCCCAGTAATAAAGCTCCAGGAGTCCTATAAGGGTAGGGAGCTGGGCCACACCCCTCCTGGGTCCCCTGCACACACATCCCAAACCTTTTCCTTCCCAGTTCAATGACCGCCTCCTTTACTGCGTGCCCAGGCTGCGGCTCCTTGGCCAGAAGTTTAGCGTGCGGGCACGCATTGATGTAGATGGCATGGAGGTAAGCACCAGGCGGAGGGCAATGGGGACCTGGAGTGGGGCCTTGGTGCTGGGAGGTTGTAACAAAGATGTTCTGACTTTGACTCCAAGTCTGTACATGCATATATACCTCACAAAGCATTTCTCCATTCAGCTCAAGGAAAGCTCCAACCTCAACCTGCCTCGGACCTTCCTGGTGTCAGGAAAGCAGCGCTCCCTGGAGCTACAGGCCAGGTACTTGCCCTTGCTTATACCTTCTCAGATATGCTGAGGCATTTTAGGTCTAGTGCCAAGCCACAGGCTACCTCCCTAGGGAGAGACTGTTCCAGAGAAAGGGTAGACCACTTTCCCCAAAGATGCAGACTTGCTCTTCTGGTGGGTTTCATTAGAGGAGAGGGAATAATGAGATATTAATCTAAACATGAATAACAGCAACACAAATAATTTATTGTAGATTCAGAGATTTAAGAGAAATACCAAATGCAGTGCTTGATCCATGATGCAAGGCTGGTTTGAGAAAAACAGCCTGAAAAGATATTTGCAAGACAACAGGGAAAATCTAAATGTGACTCGAGCACTAGATGTTGGGGAATTACTCCTAACTTTCTTAGGTATGATCATGGTATAGTGGTTTTAGAGCAGAATGGCCTTATTTTCTGATGATGCATGCTGAGGATTTAGTATCATGAATATCTGTAATTTATTTTTAATTGGTTTATCAATTTAAAAATACATACACATATATACACATATCTGTATATTAATATATACATATATGAAGTAAATATGACAAAATATTTAAAAATTTGGCATCTATATAGTTGGTATATATTTAATGTTCTTGTGCTATACTGTCTGCTTGAAATTTTTCATTAAATTTCTTTTTTTTAACAATTTTATTGGGGAATTGGGGGTGGGGAGCAGCATTGGGAAACTGGGGAAGGGGAACAGACAAGTTGTTGTCCTTTTGTTCTTCAGTCTAGTTGCGGAGGATGTTGCTTCACTGGCCCATGTTGGTATCATCATTGCGCTCTTCTCTGGTTAGGCAGATTGGTCACCAGCCTCTGGACAGCCACTCACAGCAGCTCTTGGCAGCTCAAACCAGTTGCCAGCCACTCATGCTGGCTGATGGCCACTCACTGTAGCCTATGGCAGCCCACTGCAGCAGGGGCTGCAGCTATGCTGTCCCAGGGACTCACAGCAGCCCAGCTCCAGGTAGAGCTGTTGTTCACCATCTTAGCTGCAGAGGGCAATGTCACTGACCCTCATATGTGGGATCTGAACCGGGGTCGCTGGACTCCCAAGGCAGCTCTTAAGCAATGCGCTACTCGGCCAGCCCTAAAAAATTTTTTTAAAATAATAACAAATTTAAAAATAATGCCCAGCCATTTAAAAAAGGGGCTTCTTAGGGCCTGCCGAGTGGTGCAGTGGTTAAGCGCTGGCTTGGGAAGTCAGCAGCCCCAGTTCGGGTCCCACATATGAGGGCCAGTGACACTGCCCTCAAAAAAAATGAAAAAAATAAAAATAAAAAAGGGGCTTGTTGGGCCGGCCAAGTGGCACATTGGTTATTAACTGGTTTGGGACGCCAGCAGCCCGGGTTCTGATCCCACAATTGAGGGCCAGTAACACTGCCCTCCACAGCTAACAACAGTTCCACCTGGAGCTGGGCTGTGCAAGCCCTGGCGATGGTATAGGCTGCAGCCCCTGCTGCAGTGAGCTGCCATAGGCTACAGTGAGTGGCCAGCAGCCAGCGTGAGCGGCTGGCAGCCAGCGTGAGCTGCCAATAGCCGCGGTGAGCGACCATCCAGAGGCCCATCCAGAGGCCGGCGACCGATCTGCCTCATCCGGGAAGAACACAATGATGATACCAACATGGGCCAGTGAAGCAACGTCCTCCGCAACTAGACTGAAGAACAAAAGGACAGCAACTTGTCTGTTCCCCTTCCCCGATTCCCCAACACTGTTCCCCTCCCGCAATTCCCCAATAAAATCTTAAAAAATAAAAATAAAAACGGGCTTCTTTTATATCCATCCTCTACTTGGATGATTATAATAATAGCTCACATTTAACAAAGACTTGCTCTTATACCAGGCACTGTTTTAAGTTAATTTTAACTTAAACAATTTAAGTGTAAATTGACTAGTTCAATCCTTAAAACAACACTTGAAGTAGCTACTGTTACCATCACCCCTATTTTACAGATGAGGAAACTGAGGCACAGAAGAGTTATACACCTTACCCAAGATCCCACAGCTAGAAAGGAGCAGAGCTGGGATTGGAGCTCATGCTGCCTTCTGAGGGCCCAGGTGATAGGATATCAAGGGGTCACAGTCAGGGCCCGAGAATAGGTGTATGCACATGGCTAGATGATCTGCTTCTGACAAGCTAGAAGAAAGTGAGAAATGACCATCAAAACCCTCATTATGGGGACTACATGAAGATAGGAGAGGTGAATGTGGACTAAAGGGTGTTGAAAGCTCTGGGAAACAGAGCACCCTGGAGATCTGCTACCTCCGGAGAAAGAGAGAACAAAGCCCACTGGCACATCCGGGGGAGGGCAGGTGTGGTGCCCAGTCAGGCATCAGAAGAGCCTGAGTGACAAGCCACGTGACTGGGACACGTGGTCTGCTGGGAGAATGGGAGGGAGGGGGCTGCAGAGGGATGCTAAGCCCAGAAGGGTGAGCTGAGCAGTGTAGGGTTTCCTCCTAGTGGCAGAAGGAAGGCATTGAGGGTCTGCTTTGCAATTGCTTTTACTGCTTTTTAAAAATATATACTTTAATGAAAAATTTCAAATATTGAGAAAAGTAGAAATATAATAAACACCCATATACTCACCACCTAGACAACTGGTTCTCAACCTTGGTGACACATAGGAATCAGCTGGGGAGCTTTTAAAACTGATGTCTGGGACCCACCCCCAGAGACTTTAATTTGTGGGGTGTAACCTGAACATGGGGAGTTTTAAAAGCTCCCCAGGTGATTTTAATGTGTGCAACAATGTTTAGAACCACTGACTTAGAAAAATGGCTATTAACATTTGCCATTTATATCTTTTGCTGAACCATTTTAAAGTAAATTCTAGACATGACACTTCAGCCCTATATACTTCAGCATGCATTGCCAAAAACACTATTGTGGCTCTTAAAAATCAAAAGCAGTATTTTTTACTGCAAAGAAATTAGAAAGTATAAAGAAAAAATAATTTTGAAAAAGAATGCAATCAGAATAAAGTAAAATCCCCTAGAACTGTACCACCTAGAGAGAACCAGCCCTGATGTGTTGGCAGAACCCTGCAGGCCTTTCCCTATTTGCATGTGCACAAACACAGTTTTCTTTCTGTATTATGAAAAATTCCTAAAATGGAAAAGTTTAAATAATTGTACAGTGAGCACCCATAAGCCCACCATATATATTCTACAAGTGTTAACATTGTACTATATTCACTTTATTACAAATCTATCCTTTTATCTACCCACCAATCCATCTGATTTTTTTAATGCTTTTCAAAGTTAGTTGTAGATATCGCTATGCTTTACTACTAAAGACTTTGGTGTGCATATCATTAACTAAAGTTGAATATTTCTTTAAGGTCCCCTCCTTTTTTTTTAGCTTTGCCATCCTGTCACCTGTTGGCTGCTCAGCTCGGGCTGGGCATTGAACTGCTGTTGCTCAGAGCTCAGCTCGCACTCTTGAGCGAGCTCTTAACCAACTGAGCCACTTAGCCGGCCCTCTCCCTTCCTTTTCTTGAGGCAAAATTTTCAGACAATGAAATGCACAGGTCTTAAGTGTACCATGGATGAGTTTTGACAAATGTAAACACTCATTTTTTTTAACAAAAATGGAATGCTATGTGTAAGTTATATATGTTGTTTTCACTTAACGTATTATAAACAGGTTTGTACCTCATTTATGTTAGCTGGCAGTAGTGATGTACCATTATTTCTTTCCCTTTTTTTTGTATCTGATCCTGTTGTTGGACATGTAGGCTGCTTCCAGTTTTTCACTACAATAAATTCATTGCAATGGACATTCTTGTAGCTAAATATTGACTTATGGGGCCGGCCGAGTGGCGCAGTGGTTAAGCGCTGACTTAGGAAGCCAGAGCCCCCGGTTTGGGTCCCACATATGAGGGCCAGTGACACTGCCCTCAAAAAAAAATATATTGACTTACGTCCTTAATTTTTCATGAAGTGGTACAAAGGATGTAGTCAGATTTTATACTAGAAAAATACTTTTGATGTCTGGAGTGTGGATGTGGAAAGGGATTAGAAGAGGCCAGAAGGGAATCAGCTAGGAGGCTGGGTCCTATCCCTAGTGAGCACCTGAGGGGGCTGCATCCAGGGCAACGGCCTTGGAAACTGCAGGGAAGACAGGAGAGTAGGGGAAGAAAGGCAAAAGGAAGGGAAAATTCACACTAGCATCTACTATACCGGGAAGTGTGCTGGGCTCTTCACATGTCACCTCAGTTACTGCTCAGAACAACCCAGACTGATTATCTCCATTTTACAAACCAACCTTCGAGCAACAGGGAACTATTTAAGGTTTCTGGTATGTTCCATACTCCTACACAAACTTCACCCATATCCCTCTACCTGAAGCCTAGCATCTCCTTGAGGAAACCTTTCCTTGGCAGCCCCGACCTAAACTCCAAGCTGGGGCAGGATTCCTCTTCGGCTCCTCAGCCCTATTTTCACCACAGTGATTTCCCTGTATTGTCCCTGTCTGCCTCCTCCCTGGCCCCGATCATGAGTTCCTTGAGGGTGGGGTCCTCTCTGAGGCCCAAGTTCCTCGCACAGGGTCTGGAAGGTATTAGTAACTCGCATACATAGACTCAGACAGGTTAAATGACTTGCCTAAGGTCACGTGAGTAAGAATTAAGAACAGATGGTCAAACCCAGGTCTATCTAACTCCAAAACACCTGCTCTTTACCACTCCAATTGCTTTTGGTTGGCCTGCCTAACCCAACATCTTTCTTTTTTGCCCCCAAGGACTGAGGAGGAGAAGAAAGACTGGGTCCAGGTAACATCCAAGAAGGCTTTGTAGTAGGGGGCTGGAGGAGTATTAACATGTCTCCTAGGGGTTGGTGGACTCTCCTCTAAAACTCACATCTGACCAGAATGGGCCTGGACAACAAACTTTACCATCCTCATTTTACAGATAAGTCAGCTGAGGTCCAGAGATTAAGCAGAAACTCACAAATTCTTCCTTTACAGAGCTGGCTCCTCTGAGAGTATAACCCCAGTGAGTTAAGCCCTGTATAACCTTAAGCCCAGACAGTAGCTAGGAAGGCCTTCTGAAGTTTTTCAGCCACTGATCCCCCTCTCCCATTTCACAAATATTAGAACTGAGGCCTGGATTTGGGAAGAGACTTGCTCAAGTTTATACACCTAGCAAGGAGCCGAGCTATGCCTAGAACCAACTTTTCTGACTCCAGGCTAGGTCATAGGAAGGTGAGGTAAGGGTGGAAATAGGTGGGTTGTGAGGTGATCTGACCCTTCATTTCTTACACCGCCTCCCCAGGCCATCAATTCCACCCTCCTGAAGCATGAACAGACGCTGGAGACCTTCAAACTGTTGAACTCAACAAACAGGGAAGATGAAGACACACCCCCTCACTCTCCAGTAAGAGTCCTCACCCCCTTTCTCTACACTGGGACCCCCTTCCAGGCCTCCACATCCCCCCGCCCACTTACCTTGAGATGCTCCTCTCCCCTTCCCAGAGATTCAAGACCAGAGAGGCAGTGCATGGTTTCAGAAGCAGTCTTCTGTTGGTAGGGCTGCAGAGAAATCACTAGGGAAATGGAGGCCCAGAAAGTAGAAGTGACTTGCATTCATTAGCAACGAGGTAGGGACAGAGCCAGGATTCAGAGGCAGGTCTTCTGAATGTGTCTGCTGCCTCCCAATGAGGATCCAAGCTTTGGGGAAGGGCAAGGGCTGGCTGGGCTGGGCTGGGGAGTAGCTGCCTCTGACCTGGAACCTGGCCTTCTCTCCAGAACGTGGATCTTGGGAAACGTGCACCTACACCCATCCGAGAGAAGGAAGTTACCATGTGCATGCGCTGCCAGGAGCCCTTCAATTCCATCACCAAGCGCAGGCACCACTGCAAGGCCTGCGGGCATGTGAGTGTTGGGAGGCAGGGGCAGAGCTAGGGAGGGGAAAGGTTGGCAACCTGAAGGCCTGTTTCTGAGAGGGCACCCTCCAAATGAGAGGCTGAGTCTGCTGTGGGAGTTGGTACACTGAAGGGGGAAGGCTTGCTGGAATCAGGCTTCTCTTGCCCACCTGCCACTCTAGGTGGTTTGTGGGAAGTGCTCTGAATTCCGGGCCCGCCTCATCTATGACAACAACCGCTCCAACCGTGTGTGCACTGACTGCTACGTGGCCTTGCACGGGGTTCCTGGGAGCAGCCCAGCCTGCAGCCAGCATACACCCCAGCGCCGGAGGTCCATCCTGGAGGTAAGAGCCAGGCCCACAACCACTAACACTCCCACACTGACCATGTGGGCTCCAGCCACTTACCCAGTATGATTGAGGCCTGGGCATCTCTGAAACTATAGGTGCCGTGTTCATCCACTGAACAAGTGACCCAGGCTTGGAGTGAGTAAAATGAATGCAAGAGTGAGTGAAAGCCAGTAATTTTTATTTAAGTGCTTTAGACCTTTAATACTCATAGTAACTAATCTATCCATGCTATTACTATCCCTGTTTTACAAATGAGGAAACTGAGGCCCAAGGTTATTGCCCAAGTTACACAGCCAGTGAGTGTCAGAACTTGCATGTTTTTTAATAGGCTCTACAAAGTAGAATAGGTAAACTAAAGAAAACTAGACAATATAAACAAAAATAATAAAAACACCCTATTTCTTTTACCCACTAGATTACCACTAACACTTATGCTTCCTAGGCACGTGCACATTTTAGGTTTGTTTTTTAACCAAATCAAGGTATTTGTC
Organism: Aselliscus stoliczkanus; assembly: GCA_033961575.1. NCBI lineage: Eukaryota > Metazoa > Chordata > Mammalia > Chiroptera > Hipposideridae > Aselliscus > Aselliscus stoliczkanus. The sequence continues at coordinate 122,414,425 of CM066737.1, read as the reverse complement.
TTATTTAACACTTAAAGAACACTTACTCTGTGCCAGGCATTATTCTAAATGCTTTGGCTCTATTAATTCATTTAATCCTTACAACAGCTCTATATACTCTCCTTCCAAGTCAACATTCTCATCCAGAGCTGGGATTCTGAGCCAGACTGCCTTACCCATCCCCCTACCCCCTTCACCATCATGATAGGTTGCATCTCTTTGAGTGTAGGGAATGGATGGATGTGTGATATAAGATGAAAACAGGTGAGGTGGAAATGCGTAAGTGATGAGGAATAAATGGACTGGTGGAAGACTTCCTACTTCCTAGCATTTAGGTGTCCCTTCTGAGAGCTACACGTAACCCCTCCCACCAATTCTTAGAGGTAGCAGCCATGGCCTGACTCGCTGGCGGGCATTGGGCAAATCAGCCCTGCCACCTGAGCTTCAGCATCCTCATCTGAAGTATGGGCATAGCAGTCCCTACACTGAGGTGGGACCGAAGCCCAGAGGAGTCAGGCTAGGCCTTCTAGCAACACTCATGCTCCCCATGTCTCTGACCACAGAAACAGGCGTCGGTGGCTGCGGAGAACAGCATCATCTGCAGCTTCCTGCACTACATGGAGAAGGGTGGGAAAGGCTGGCACAAGGCATGGTTTGTGGTCCCTGAGAACGAACCCTTGGTGCTGTACATCTATGGAGCCCCTCAGGTGTGCATCCTACTCTTTTGAGTCCTTTCAGCCACTTGGCACAATCAGGCTTCCCCTGTTCCTTTCAGTCCTGGCCCTCTCGTTGGCCATGGGGGATAGGGTCAGCCTAAGTGGAAGTCAGAACCCCCACCCTTGTGAGACAAAGACTGGCTTGAGACAAGGATTGTGGGCCACGGTATGCAAGGAAAGATGGGGTGAGTTGGGGGGCTAGCTTTCTGGAGGTAGCTGGAGTGGAGAAGGGGCACTGCTAGGTCCAATTTGGAGTGGGGAAGAACATAACAGATTGGGGCAACGGCCTGGACAAAGGCCTGAAGACATTATTTGGTACATATATGCTAAAGAGTAGCCCAGCTGGTTTGGGGTACAGGAGGAAACAGATATTAGAACCGACCCTGTGTCCAACCCCAGTTCAGACATTTTCCTGTCGCTAGCAGTGCAGCCATGGAAGGTTCTTGAGCAAGGGGAGTGAAGGAAGGGTTTAGCAGATGCAAAACCAGTGAGAAAGGCAGTCCCAAAGCAACCCCACCTTTCCGTTCCCCAGGATGTGAAAGCCCAACGCAGCCTACCCCTCATTGGCTTTGAGGTGGGGCCTCCTGAGGCAGGGGAGCGGCCTGACAGACGGCACGTGTTCAAGATCACCCAAAGCCACCTGAGCTGGTACTTCAGCCCCGAGACAGAGGAGCTGCAGCAGCGCTGGATGGCCGTGCTTGGCCGGGCAGGCCGTGGGGACACGTTCTGCCCAGTGCCCACACTGTCTGAGGACAGGGAAGTGGAGGCGCCACCGGTGACAGCTTCAGGAGCCACTGCTGGAGCCTCCGAAGCCCCCCAAACCCGAGACAAGACCTAGAGGGTTTGGGGGGAACTGGGGCCCCCTGCCCCACACTAGCTGCCCATGTCCGATTGGGGGCCCCAACCCCCTCCCTCCCAGCTCAGTCAATACTTGAATTCCCATCATGGGCACTTTCAATCCAGAATGCTGGGTCTTGGGTTTTTTTAATTCATCTTTTCACAAAATGTGGGCTTTTAAAAGAAATATTCCTACAGTGATGTTAATTTTTTTTTAATCCCTGTCCCCAGGGAGGGTGGGAGCTGTTACTAGACCTGTCTGAATTAGGCCATTTTTCCCCCATCCCCTCAATACCCTACAGATCCTGCCTCCACCCAATTACCCCCAAAGCACCAGAGGCAGGAGACCTGGATTCAAGTGCCAGCTCTATCCCCATGGCCCTGGCCCACCCCTGCCCCCTCAACCAGTGTCTTCACATGTATGATGCTACATGGGGTGGTGACCAGACCCCTCCTGCCTCTCCATGGCTTACGGCTTCTACCCAGTCCCAAGGCTACCCAGTATTTTATCGTCCAGACCCATGGCAGGGCCACCGGGCAGGACAGGGGAATGGGTGGGGGGAGAACAATGGATACTCTGTTTTGTTTTGTTTTTAAAGAAAATACAGTTTATTTCAGGCTTACAGAAACTTTCAGAGCACTGCTGTGCTCCATTCGTCCATCTGTTTGTCCAAAGTACCAGGCTGCAAGGGTGGGCCCAGAAACTGCTCCCTTGCTGAGCTCTGAAGCTCATTTCCAGAAGGCTGATCCAAGGCTACTTACAGGTCAAGCCACAGATTAAATAATAAGGTATTGAGATCTTAAACTGGACTGGGATGGAATGGGATGAAGAGTTTGGAAAGAGGTTGGAAGAGACAGAAAAAGCCCAGGTCCCCCAAACTTACTATCCTGACAAGACTTCCTGAAGGAACCCAGGGCTGGAGACCGGAGTGTTCCCGGGAGCCTCAAATTTCTGGGCAGGGGGTACAGAGCTATTCTGTGTGTGTGTACCAGTGAGGGTGGGAGGAGTGGGAGAGATCCCATAGCTACTTGCATTCATTTCTTCAAGTTATCTCTCTCCCAGTTGCCTCATCATCTCACCATTCCTGAGCTAGCACAAGTATTGGTTCTGCTGGTCCTCTCCCTTCACAAATCCACCTGCCTGGCATCAACCTGCATGTAGTCTCCTCCAGCCATACTCACACCCACTCATCCTTCCCTCTTCATACTGACTGCACCCAAGAAGCACTGTGCTGGGAAACCAGGCCTCATCGCTCAGATTGTAACTTAAGGCCCAAGGGGATGTGGTGAACCAGGTCCTACCACCCCAAGACCAAGGACCCTAAAGCTCTTCTGGAGGGAGCTGGACACGAACAGGGAGAGGGTGGAGATGGGATAACCAGTCCAGAGGTCCACAACCCTCCAAAAGGAATCTCAAAACAACAAACAAGGGCCCAAACCATTTCCAGCCCCACTCATTTCTTTCTCCGAACAATGGTCCAGCCATCCTCAACTATATCCTCTTCCTTAATAGTCTGGGAGTCTGGACCAGAGGGTTCAGGCTGGGGACAGGCGCCATCAGTAGGTGCACCATCATTTGTAGCTTTGCCATCATTTGTAGCTGTGACCTGGAAGAGAAATACAAGAAAGCTAAATGCAACACCTAGCTGGTGCTTGGAGACCCAGGCTCTCCTCCAAGCTTTGCAAGGACTGGCTGTGTGACCTTAGGAAAGTGCCTGGCCCTCTCTGGATAATACAACCACCACCCACCCACCCACCCCCATATCTCTCTAAGAAATCTGAAAATATCTATCTGCCTGCCAAAGGGGCAGCCCTTTACCTCCATCGCCTCCACGTTGTCTGCATCATCCTTATCTGCCTCACTGGCTGTCGTAAGTGCGGTGGCTCTAACCTTGCACTTTCTTTGGGTGATGTGGGAGGCCATCTCCTTCAGAGCAGCCCCATCACCCCTCTGGAAGTGCTGGAACATGGTCTGCAGCTGCTGGCTCACCTATGGAGAAAACATTCAAACAGCTTGGCTTTTCTAGAGAACATACAATACAACCAGCCCGTATTTGCAGCCAACGTGGGGAGGAATTTGGAATTTTCCAGAGAACAGGCCTTTTTTCTCCCTGAAGGAGTTCACCAAATGAAGGAACTACATATGAATGGTTCAAGGGCCTAAAGCTTTGAAAGAGGGCCTGCCAGCAGGGAAGGCACTAGAACTAGTTTGAAAGCTAGAAGAAGTAAAAGGGAAGGCAATCCCAGCAGGGGGGGTGATGTTAACCAGAGCAGGGGTGCAAATGTACCCGGCCCAAACTGCCCTTAGGATGGGGGTGAGGAACAGACCTGGCTAACAATCATGTATGTATGCAGAGAAACAGAAGAGGCGGGGTTTGAAAAAGGCCTAGGAACACTAGATTTTTTTTTCCTTTAGGCAATAGGGAGTCATAAAAGGTTCTTGTGGGCCGGCTGAGTGGCGCGGTGGTTGGGCTCTGGCTTGGGAAGCCAGCGGTCCCGGTTCGGGTCCCACATGTGAGGGCCAGTGACACTGCCCTCAAAAAAAAAAAAAAAAGACAGCAGCTTGTATGTTCCCCTTCCCTGATTCCCCAATAAAAAAAAATCTTAAAAAAACAATAGGGCCATCCGAGTGGCGCGGTGGTTAAGCGCTGGCTTAGGAAGCCAGCGGCCCTGGTTTGGGTCCCACATATGAGGACCAGTGACACTGCCCTCAATAAATAAATAAATAAAAGGTTCTTGTGCAAGACTTAAGAAAAGAATGGTTAGAGCCAATTCTTGGCCTAAAATAGACACTTGGGGAGAAGAAAGACTGCAGGCAGGGAGATGGCAGTTGTGTCCACGACATGCTCACCTGAGGCAGACTCCCGTCTTCCACAACTGTATTAAACTCATTCGTCATGAGCTCACCAAGGAAGTCTTCCACCTCATCTAGCTCCAAGTCGGCTGGGTAGGAAAGGATAGAACCCTTTTAGTCAAAGGCAAGCCAACTTTATCACTCCTGCCTATTACTCTTCAATACCTACTTGCTAGGTCCACATCTGGTTGGTGGGTAAAGGTCCAAACAGTGAGCCTTTTATTCGCTGCAGTGCTCTGCATTCCAGGTTTTAACATCATTTTTTTTTAAATGGAGAGACCCTTCACAACTGTTTCTCCACTGATACAGGAGGCCACAGACTAACGGGATAGGTAAGAAGAAATGGATATAAGTACTTGCAATGATGAAATCATCATAGCCTTGACATCAACACCCTATTGTGTGACTTTGGCTAAGCCCTCCTTTCTGGGCTTCAGTTAACTTTATTGGTTCGTGCTCTTCTTCTGAATTAGAGAATTACTCAAGAAAGTCTTCCACAAAGCTCCTTACTCTCTCTTCCCTCTGGGAGAGCTCATTCACCCCCTTAGCTTTCCCTACCATTCTAACCCAATAATCCCCAACTCTGTCTCCAACCTAGACTATGTTTAACAGGTGCCTCAGATCCTCCATGTCCAAAGTCAGAGTCACCCTCCAAACCTACCTCTCATCCCAGGGTTCCTCTGTTCCATGAAAGGGCACTTAATCCACCCAGTGACTCAAACCAGAAACTCGCCTCCTTTTCTTCCTTCTCCCACTACAGCCATACAACCTCCAAGGCCCTAATCCACCCCTTCTTTTCCATGACTATCACCACTGCCCTAGTTTGGGCCTCATCATTTTCTAGAGTAGGGGTCAGCAAACTGCAGCTTCTGAGCTGCAGGCTCTAAAGTAAAACAATCAAAATAAAACTATCATACTTTCATTCATAAACTTTTTAAAGGATGTTATTCACATAAGGATGATTATGTAAAAATTATTTATGGCTCTGAAATATTTTTTAAATTGATGTGAGGGACAGGATTGGCTCTTCCAGGGGTCGGGAAACTTTTGAGACAAAACGTACCCAAGAGCCACATGTGGCTTGTGAGCTGCAGTTTGCTGACCCCTGTTCTAGACAGAAACAGCCTGAGTCATTTTCCTGTCAATGCTCCATACAGATTACTTTCCAAATCCTACCATTTTGCTCACCTTAGGACCTCCCCAAGGATTTTTCTGACCTACAGTGTTTCATATTCTGCTTTTGGGAAAGAACTGTCCTGCTGGGTTTTAAAGGAAATCTACCCATAGAAAGCTAGTGGGAAAAAAGGTGAACAGGCTTCTTTTTTAGTGCTTTCTATCCTAACGCCAAGCCTTTATAGGGATTATTGAAAGTCTTAAGTAGTAGCTGAAAAAGAGAGCTTTGCTTGCATAATTTAACTAGAGAAGCATTTTCTTCACTGAACATCTAACAAAACTAGTCTTCCAAAGCATGCATTTTGACAAATGCTGGCCTAAAGGACAAAATCAAAGACATGTAAGGCCTTACACATCTTATCTTTTTCCAGGAGCCTCCTCAGCCCCTAGCATCATTCTCTAGCACTCCTGTCCTCCACACACCCACAAGGACACACACATCCTTCCTTACTCCAATACCGAGCACCCTATCACTTTACAAATATGACACAATCTCCTCGTACCAAAGAATTTGAGTGTTGCTGCCCCTACCTTCCCACCTAGTTAACTCCTCATGTTTTAAGACTCAGCCCAATCACCACCTCCCCTAAGAATTTCCAGAAGAAGCCTCCTCCCCAGTCTCATGTTCCCAAGCACCCTGAGCTCCTCTTTATTAGAAAACCTATCATCCTGTGTGTAAATGCCTATTTACTGATCTGGATCCCCCACTAGATTACAAACTTCCTTGAGAGAAAAGGCTCTGCGTAATGTCATCTCCAAAACTGAAAAAAACAGTGAAGAATTTTGTAAAAATTATACTAGCAAGAGGCCGTCTGCTAGGCACCTTATTCTTATATGACCCTCAAGACACATCAAAGGTGTAGATCTTTGCTATTCAAATAGCCAAATGTGGTTATTGAGCACTTAAAATGCAGCTAGGCCAAACTGAGATGTGCTAAAACTGCAAAACACCTACAGATTATGAAAACTTAATGGTAAAAAAGGATCTAAAACATCTCATTAATAATGTTTTATACTGATTACATGTTGAAATATTTTTGGATATATTGAGCTGAATAACATTAATTTCATCTGCTTTTTACCATATGAAAGTGGCTGTTGAAAATTTTTAAGGCACATGATGTGACTCGCATTATATTTCTATTGGACACAGCTGGGGTGGATACTTTTATAATCATTTATAAGACATTAGGAAACTGAGTCTCAAGGAGGTAAAATAACTCGTCCAGAGTGATACCATGAGTCAATAGCACAATCCTTTAAGGCATGTGAACACAGAATTCTGACTCCAAAGCTTGTATTCACCCACCTCACCCTCAGTCAAGTACCAACTCTCAACTGCGCAACAGGAAGTGCGGGCTCTGCACCACGGGCCTTCTCCTCGCCCCCCTGCACGCCCCCCAACACACAGGTCGCATCGCCTCATATTCACTCACCATTGCGGAAGAAGTAGTCCTCCACGGCACCCCCAAGCCACTCGGCCTTCTCCTGGCTGTGCACGCCTCCGAAGCTATTCTCCACAGCAATCTGTGAACACAGGCCCAAGCCCACCACGTCAGCCCGGGAGCCGGCCTCGGGTGACGTAGGGATTCGCCGGTTACACCGCCCCGTCGAGCCGCAGACACCTCGCCCGACCAACTTCTATTGTGCCCCAGGCCCTAACCTTTATCCTGGCCCCGGTGGCACTCACCTGCAAGGCCGGCCAGGCCTCCAGCACCGCGCGGACGCCAGCGGAGAAAAGCGCTCGCGAATCTTCCCCAGCACCCGCCATTTTCTGACTGCGGATCACGTGATGCCCAGGCGGTTCAATCCCAGGGCAGCATGGCCCAGGCAGAATGAACCGAAAGCCGAGCCCGAGAACACAGATTCGCAGACTAGAGCAATAGAAAAGTCTCTCTATCTCTCAGAGCAATGGATGACACCACCAGAGTTTCTTGACTCCAATAATTAAGTGAAAGGAAACCAGAAGTGGAGGACGCGTGGGGCCATGTGGCCGTGGGTAATGGGTGCCAGTATTGCACAGGAAAGATGTGGGAAACTTGATACAAATTCCAGTCCCTGGGACACAAGAATCAACCTCTGATAGCATAGCCTAAAAATCTGCATTTTATGGTTGCCAAAGGGGAGGTGGGGTTGGGAAGCTGGGTGAAAAAGGCAAAGATATTCAGGAGTACAAATTGGTGATTACATAATAGTCACAGTGATGTAAAGTACAGCATAGAGAATACAATCAATAATGTTGCAATAACTATGTATGGACCAGGTGGGTACTAGATTAATCAGGGGATCACTGCATAAATTATACCAAACCTAACCACTATAATGTACACCTGAAACTAATATAAAATAGTATTGAATGTGAACTATAACTAAAAAATAAATCATTTTTAAAAATTAAAAAATAAATAAAATAAAGCATCCTAACATCTGTACAACACTACCCCTAACAACAGCAGAATACACATTTTTTTCTGAAGTGCGGAAGGAACATTCTCCAGGACAGACCATATGCTAAGTCCCAAAGGAGGTGTCAATAGACTTAAAAAGGATTGAAATCATACAAAGTACATTTTTCTACCACAATAGAGTGAAGTAAGAAATCAATAACAAAAAGAAATTTGTGAAAATCACAAATATGTGGACATTTATGCACTTCTAAATAACAAATGGGTCAAACAAAAGAAAATAACAAGGGAAATTAGAAAGCATCTTGAAATGAATGAAAACAAAAGAACAGCACACCAAAATTTATGAGATGCTACTAAAGCAATGCTTAAAGGGAATTTTATAGCTATAGGTGCCCATTTTAAAAAAGAAAGAAAGGGCCGGCCGAGTGGCGTGGTGGTTAAGCGCTGGCTTGGGAAGCCAGCAGCCCCGGTTCAGGTCCCACATATGAAGGCTAGTGACACTGCCCTCAAAAAAAAAAAATTTCAAAAAAGAAAGATCTCAAGTTATTCACCTAACCTTCCACCTTACAAAACTAGAAAAAGAAGAACAAAGTAATCCCAAAGCAAGGAGAAGGAAGGAAATAATAAAGGTTGGAGAGGAAATAAATGGAATAGAAAATAAAAAATCAATAGACAAAAATCAGTGAAAATCAAAAATTGGATATTTGAAAAGATAAATAAAATTGACGAACTTTTAGCTATAGATTGACTAAGTTAAAAAAAATGGAGAGGGCCAGGTGAGTGGCCCGTTGGTTAAGAGTTGGATTGGAAGCACAAGCTCTGAGCAGGAGGACCCTGGTTCGGATCCCACATGAGGGCCAGTGACACTGCGCCCTCTACAGCAAAGATGGTGAACAACAGCTCAACCTGCAGATAGGCTGCCGTGAGTCACCAGCGACAGGGTAGGCCGCAGTGGGGCTGCAGTGGAGTGTGGTGAGCTTCTGTGAGTGGCTGGCAGCCAGCATGAGCGGCCGGCAGCCGGTGAGAGCTGCCGTGAGTTGCCTTGAGCTGCCGTGAGCGGCCGTCCAATGGCCAGCGTCTGACTGCCTCAGCCAATGATCATAATACCAACATGGGCCAGTGAAGTGGCGTCCTCCACGACTAGGCTGAAGAACAAAAGGACAAGACTTGTCTGTTCACCTTTTTCAATTCCCTAATAAAATCTTTTTTTTTTTATGCTGAGCCATCCTGCCACCTGTTGGCAGCTCAACAGCAGCTCAGTTTTGGCTGGCATTGAACTGCTGTTGCTCAGAGCTCAGTTTGCACTTTTTTTAAAAAGAGATTTTATTGGGGAATTGGGGGAGAGGAACAGCGTTGGGGAATCGGGGAAGGGGAAGAGACAAGTTGCTGTCTTTTTGTTCTTCAGTCTAGTTGAGGAGGGCGTTGCTTCATTGGCCCATGTTGGTATCGTCATTGCACTCTTCCCGGATGAGGCAGATTGGTGGCCGGCCTCTGGATGGTCGCTTACCACGGCTATTGGCAGCTCACACTGGCTGCCAGCCGCTCACGCTGGCTGCCAGCCACTCACTGTAGCCTATGGCAGCCCACTGCAGCAGGGGCTGCAGCCTACTCTGTGAATGGGGCTCGCACAGCCCAGCTCCAGGTGGAGCTGTTAGCTGTAGAGAGCAGTGTCACTGGCCCTCATATGTGGGATCCGAACCAGGGCCGCTGGCATCCCAAAACCAGCTCTTAAACAATGCACCACTCGGCCGGCCCTCAGCTCACACTTTTGAGTGAGCTCTTAACCAACTGAGCTACTCGGCCAGCCCCCCAATAAAATCTTTAAAGAGAGAGAGAGAGAGACTCAAATTATTGAAATTGAAATCAGGAATGAAAGAGGTGACATCACTACTGACTAGACAAACAAGACCAACTATTGTATGATACCATTTATATGAAATGTACAGAATAGGCAAATCTATAGAGACAGAAAATAGAGTAATGGTTACCCAGAGCTTGGGAAGGGAGGAAATGAGGTCTGACTCCTAATGGGTACAGAGTTTCTCTTGGGAGTGATGAAAATGTTCTAAAATTAGATGAGGTGATGGTTGCTGTTAGGGGCTGCATTCCCTTCCACCCCCCCAAAAAAAATTAATACATTGAAGCCTTCACTGCCAATACATCAGAATGTTACTATATCTGGAGGAAGAGTCTTTTAAAGAGATAATTAAGGTAAAATGAGGACATGTGGGTGTACCCTAGTCCAATATGACTGGTGTCCTTATAAGAAGAGAGAGAACACAGAGACACCAGACACATGCGTGCATGAAGTGATGATCATATGAACACAGAGAGAAGGTGGATATCTGTAAACCCAGGAGAAGGGCCTCAGAAGAAACCAAACCTGCCAACACCTTGATCTGGAAACTCTAGCTTTTAGACTTTAGAAAAAATAATTTTTTGGGGGTGACATTGGTTAGTACAATTATATAGGTTTCACGTGTACATTTCTGTAATACATCATGACAATGGAGCCAAAAACATACAATAAAAAAAAGAAAGCCTCTTCAATAAATGGTGCTGGGAAATTGGAAAGCTATGCACAAAAGAATGAAACTAGACTGTTATCTGTCACCATGTACCACAATTAACTTAAAATGGATCAAAGACCTAAACATAAGACCTGAAACAATAAGCTGCATAGAGTAAAGCATAAGTACTAAGCTTATGGACCCTGGGTTCAAAGAGGATTTTATGAATTTGACCTCAAAGTCAAGGGAAATAAAAGCTAAAATAAATGAATGGGTCTGTATCAAACTAAAAAGCTTCTGCACAGCAAAAGAAACCATCAACACAATAAAGAGGCAACCAACCAAATGGGAGAAGATATTTGCAAACAATGCCTCTGATAAAGGGATAATATTCAAAATATATAAAGAACTAATATAATTCAACAACAACAAAACAATCCAATTAAAAAATGGGCAGAGAATGTCAGTTTTTGTTTCTAAAGCCACCAACCTGTGGCATTTTTTGGCAGTCCTGGGAAACTAATACAGTTGCACAACTCTGTGAATATACTAAAAACCATTGAAGAATACACTTTAAATGAGTGAAACTTATGATATATAAATAATATCTTAATAAAGCTGTTCTTACAAAAATATTGTAGTGACTCCATCTCACAGCAAATGTTGCAAACTTTGTACAAGACTATGTTAACAAACGGCACTGATGCTTCTGTACCTGACCCTGTCTGTGCTGAATGCCACTGGGTCATGGGCTTTGTGTGGTCAGATGCTCAAAGAGATCACAGTCTGCAATGCAAGATGTGTCCAAGGAACATCGAGTATGATCAGTGCTCAGGGTGAATCTAGGTTTTGAAGGGTCTGAAGCAGAATTTTGCAAGCCCTCTTTAAGAAAAATAGCACAGGGCCGGCCGAGTAGCGTGGTGGTTGGGAGCTGGCTTGGGACACCAGCGGCCCTGGTTCAGATCCCAGATATGAGGGCCAGTGACACTGCCCTCTAAAAAAAAACGAAAAAAAAACACCTAAACCCAAACTCAGTCCCCAGCATGAGGACTCAGACAGAGCTCCAAGACTGAAATGCAGGTTGAACCGCCAAACTGAACTGCTAGTGTCTAAATGCAAAGGGTGCTTTCAGATGGAAATTTTCAGACTAGGACCCATTTGGGGGTTCGAAAATAGAGCCCACCAGGCAGTGATTCCCAGGTGAGGTTATCACATAGAGGTTCCCTAGACCAGGGGTCGGCAAACTTTTGAGACTGAAGAGCCAATCCTATCCCTCGAAGTTTTGCAAGACCTATAAAACATATGAAATTACCATTATGTGAATAATATCCTTTAAACATTTTATAAATGAAACTATGATAGTTTTATTTTCATTTTTAGTTTTACTTCAGATGTACGTACCCAAAGGTCCACATGTGGCTCGCAGGTCGTAGTTTGCCAACCCCTGCCCTAGACTTTATTTCTCAGGCTAAAACACCCAGAGGGAGCTCCCAATATATCTAAGCCTCCCAAAGCAGGCCAGACCCAGTCACCCATCTTGAACTCTGAGCATGGCACTCACTTGGTGAGAGGCTTAATCATATCTTAGACCACAAATCGGGCTCCCATACTGAATTCTCAGGTGTCTCAAGAGTGAACTGTCAGTGTCTACACCGTCAAATTCATGTCCCCATAATAAGCCACTAAGCAGAGCCAGTGGTCTGAGACCCCAAAATTAGCTTCTTTAAAGAAAATGGGGACAGTGTCCTGGAAGTGGGTCCAGGCTGAGTTCCCAGAAGGATCTCTCACACTGAGGCAACAGATACATCCCTTCCTTAAAAGTACAGACTAAGCCTATATTCTGAAAAAGGTTCCCTCAGACTGAAAGCCTAATGTCTGAGCCCCCAAATAACATGCCCAGAATGAGCCCTAGGGGGAATCCACAGAGGAAATCACCAATATGCACCCCATAATAGCCATGAGAATGCATCTCATAGACTTTAGACTTTAGGGAGCATAATTGATCAAGGGCCCCAGCTGTTGTATTCTGAAATTCATTCCCACATTTATTCAGACACCATGCTTCCCACGAGCTACTCCTGGTCAGGTTCTACTCCTGTGGCAGATACTTTGTCAACTTTGGTTTAAGGTATCCCAGACGGCCTTGCCAAAACTTTTGTGCACTGCACAGCAGTCTAGAACACTTCCACTCAATCTTCCCACTTTCTCTTCTTAGTTTGGGTCAGACTGCATTACATTCTGATGGCTCTCCAAACCTTCCATGGGAACCACCCCATTCTCCTTCATGGGCACTTCCCCTGATAAAAATCTCTGCTCAAAAAAAAAAAGATAAGCTCTGAACAATAGCAGTTCAATGCCAGCCCTAGCTGAACTGCCAACAGGTGGCAGGATGGCTCAGCTTAAAAAAAAAAATCTCTGCTCATGGTGTCTGCATCTCAGGACTAACACAAGTTTCCAGACATGAGACTGTGAGGTTAATTGCTCCAGACTGAGCTGCCAACACATGAGACCCTCAACTCACATTTTCAGAGTGAGCCTACAGATTGAGATCAGGAACTAGCGTGTTCCCAGATGAGCTTCCAAAATCTCAATCCCAATCTAATACCCGAGTCTGACTCCTCAGACTTGCATGGAAAAGGGAGCAAAGCAAGTGCACACCAGAGGCTGCCAAATTGAACTTCCACTCTCAAAACCTTAGGTTTATGTTCACAGAATTAGCAGCCAAGACTGAGCCCCAATTTAACTGCCTCAGAATAAACTCCTAGATTATCCATTTAACTGATACCCCTGAGGAAGCTCTGACACCAAGCCCCCAGATTGAGCTCCCAAGGCATTATGCCAAAAATGGATCCCTAGACAGGCATCCAGAGAGAGGGTATCCCTGACAATCCAGACTAAGGGTGCCACACTGAACTCCAAAAGTAATGATTGAAGGCTAATCCCCCAAGCTGAGCTGGTTCTCTTAGACTGAGCCTCTAAAATCTGAGCCCACAAACCCAAAGCCCAGGATGAAACACCAGACTGGCAATACAGAGGCTCAGACAGACTCTGGACTGAGTTCCCAGATAGAATCCCAAGAATCAGGCTCCCAGGTTGAACTTTCATATTGAAATACTAGAATGATACCCCAGCCTGAGCACCCTCAGACTGAGCCCCCTGTAAATGGAACACCAAGTATGGGAACCTGTAGACTGAATTTACCAGACTGTCTACAGACTCAGAAGTTGAACTGAATCTTTTAGAGTCAGCTTCTAGACCAAGGTCACCTCAACTGTGATCATAAAACTGATTCATAAAAATTGAGCTTCCAACCTCTCAGACCCTAAATTTCTACCCCAGAATGAGTGCTACCCAAAATGGTATCCATAGAATCAGGGGCTCAGGTTGAGACACTTGTGTGTCAAGGCCGTTAGCCTCACATTCCAACTAACATTCTCTTTCATTTTTTGGAACAGAACCCGCATTTTTAGCTGGGTAGACATAAGTCTAACTACAAGATTACATTTCCCAGTCTCCCTAGCAACTGAGTACAGCCATATGATATAAGCTTTGGCCAATGAGATTTAAATGGAAGCGAGGTACAATTCCTTGGGACTATTTTTTCATGAGAGAAATGAAGCCTTCTATCTTGTTTAAACCATTATTATTTGGTGGTTTTCTATTACATACAATCATATCTGATGCCAGCTGAGCCCTCTTGAGTGGGCTGATGTTTGAGCCACAATGACTCAGCATTCTAAACCTGAATCCTGAGCACCCAACAAGTGACCCAGACAGAGCTCCTGACAGACCAACATGGCGAGATTGATCCCCAGTTCTAAGCTAGCAGTGTTTGAGCCCCTAGAAGGCATCTGTAAGGTAGGTGGCCCAATTTCTAGACCAAACTCCCAAAATGATATCCCCAGAACAAACAACCTGCCTGAGTCCCCTGAAGAAGCTCCCGAGGCTGTAAAAAAGAGACTCCATTTTCAGAGTGAAGTTTCAGATCTCCATACTGAGGGCACATTCTGGGCCTCCCAAAATGAAACTTATAGCACTAACCTCACAATGAACCCTTGGATGAAGCACCAGACTGTCGCATCCTGAGTGAGCCCCTCCACTGTGCCTAGTAGACAGACACTCCATTTGGCGCTCCCAAGATGAATTCTCCAGAGAATAATTTCGAGATGGAACACCCTGAAACTGATCTACCAAATAGAGATTGAATCCCCCAGGCTAAGAGTCCCTCAGGCTGAGTCCAGGCTGACTTACCTGCAGTGATCTACTGTTTGTTTAAATTGAACGCAAATGTAGGCTCCCAGAGGGAGTACCTAGACTAGGCCCCCAGACTAATTCCTCAGATTGAAATCTTCAGATCAAGCCCTTATTTTGAAACTGACATTACCAGTTACAATACTGAAACTCATCTGAGTCCTGTGTTCCTGGAAAACAGCCATGGTCAAAAATCTTCTCACCCTTTTGTGCTCTAAGAAAGGGCTAACTGCAAACGACCTCCCTGTTCCCACATATTCCAAGATAAGACTCAGCTCCCAGTCTCCCTTCCTTTTCTTTGAGACATTTCTCATTAATGTACAATGTCTCTATTGCAATAGCCTGAATAAAATCATCCTCCTTTTTTTTTTTTGCTTTTTTTTTCTTTAGCTGAGCCATCCTGCCACCTGTTGGCAGCTCAACGGCAACTCAGCTCGGGTTGGCCTCGAACAGCTGTTGCTCAGAGCTCAGCTTGCACTCTTGAGCGAGCTCTTAACTAACTGAGCCACTCGGCCGGCCCTTTTTTTTTTTTTGAGGGCAGTGTCAGTGGCCCTCACATCACATGTGGGACCGAACCCGGGACGCTGGCTTCCCAAGCCAGCGCTTAACCACAGCGCCACTCAGCCGGCTCCTAAAATCATCCTCTTAATTGTCTAGTGCATGTTGTCTTTCACACGAATCTCAGTCCTCACATTGAGGTACACTTTATTCAGTTCCTCAGAGAAACTGCCTCATTCATTCACCAAATATTGATTGAGTGCTGAATATGTGCCAAACACTGCACTAAGCACTAGGGAGCTAACAAGACAGATAACGGCGCTACTTTCACAGGACTTACATTCAAGCGAGGATAACAGGGGAGAGGGGAACAGTTTTTAACAGGGTGGTCAGTGAAAGCACTTCTAAGGATGTAACATTTAAGCTGTACTCACAAGGAGGAAGAGATGGAAGGCCAGAAGAAGAAGATTTCAAGAAAAGGGAATAACAAGAACAATGGACAAGGTAACAGAACTTAATATGAGAGGAAAAGAGCTATGGGATGTGATGTGTGTGACACAGATAAGGGCTTTCTTAGTCATGGCAAGAAGTTTGAATTTTATTTGAAATGCAGTGGAAAATATTCTATGCAGAGGAATGAAATGATATGGTTTACCTATTTTTAAAAGAAATTTTATTGAGGAACAGTGTGTTTTTCCAGGACCCATCAGCTCCAAGTCAAGTAGTTGTCTTCAATCTAGTTGTGGAGGGTGCAGTCCCCCTCTGCCCATGTGGGAATCAAACCCACAACCCTGCCCCATGAGCCTGCTCTCTAACCACCTCAGTTAACTGGCCGTCTGTGGTTTACTTTTTTGAATGACCACTCTGGCTAATGCGTGGAGAAGGAGTTATAGAGGGGCAAAAGTGGAAACAGAGAGATCTTTGGGAAGCTATTATAATAGTTCAGACAAGAGACAATGGTGGTTTGGCATAGGTTAGTGGTAGTGGAGACAGAGAGGTGTGGACAAATTCGAGATAAATTTGAGATAAAACCAATAGTGCTTTGTAATCAGTACTACTGAGTGTGGAAGAGGTGAGGGGAAGGGATGGTACTCACCTTTCTGGTTCGGTAACTGCTAGTTGTACTGAGATAGAGGAAGATGGCAGGAGGAACAGACTTGGGGGAAATATCAAGATTTCTGTTTTAGACATGTTCAACTTGAGGTGCCTGTGGGATATGAAAGTGGAGATGACAGGGGGTAATTGGGGTTTACAAGTTCAGAGAACACCAACATTCAGAGGTCAGAAAAGGAGGATGAGAAAAAAGAGGTGTTTTAAGAAGGAGGAACTAGTTGATTGTGTCACATGCTATTGAGAGGATAAGTAGAATGAGAAAAGAAAAGTAATTGTTGGATTTGACAACATGAAGTCTTTGGTGACTGACAAAAGCAAGTTGCATGAATTGGTACAAAATTAGACTGGAGTTGGCTGAAGAGTTAATGGGAGGTGAAGTGGAGAAAGCAATGTGTAACCTGTGTCTTGAGAAGTTTTGCTGTGAAAGGAACACAAACAGGCAATAGCAGGAAGAGGTCCTGGAATTCAAGGGGTCTCTTAAAGATGGTAGATAATAGAGCACATGCATGCACTGATCAGAATAGCACAAAAGAGGAGCAACCGAAGTAACAAGAGAGATTGGAGTAACTGAAGGAATGAAGTCCTTGAGTAAGTGGGAAGTGTCTAAAGAAGTGGAGGGACTAGTCTTCAGCATAAGGAGGAACAGTTTCTCCACGTGACAAGTCAGAAGAAGAGCAAGTTGGATGCAAAGAGGATTGTATATCTGGTGATAAGTTAGGGAAATTCCCATTTGAAGTATCTGTCTTGGTAATGAAGGGTGACCACAGAGGCTGAAATGTGGGAAGTTTGGGAGGAGAGGAGAAGATATGAAATAGCTATCTCTGATAATGTGGAAGTGAGCATAACAGGGTTGCCACTTATTAATGCCAATTTGAGGTCTGCAATCAATAATTTACAGTAAAACGAATTCACTTGTGAGGTTTCTTTTTTTTTCTTTAAGATTTTATTGGGGAATTGGGGGAGGGGAACAGTGTTGGGGAATCGGGGAAGGGGAACAGACAAGTTGCTGTCCTTTTGTTCTTCAGTCTAGTTGTGGAGGACGTCGCTTCACTGGCCCATGTTGGTATTATCATTGCGCCAGATGAGGCAGATCGGTCACCAGCCACTGGACAGCCACTCACGGCAGCTCTTGGCAGCTCACGCCCGCTGCCAGCTGCTCATGCCGCTCATGGCAGCCCACTGCAGCCTACGCCGACTCCGGCGATTCATGGCAACCCAGCT
This sequence comes from Aselliscus stoliczkanus, assembly GCA_033961575.1. Lineage (NCBI taxonomy): Eukaryota > Metazoa > Chordata > Mammalia > Chiroptera > Hipposideridae > Aselliscus > Aselliscus stoliczkanus. The sequence continues at coordinate 122,396,865 of CM066737.1, read as the reverse complement.
CCAGGTCGAGCTATTGCTCACCATCTTAGCTGTAGAGGGCGCAGCGTCACTGGCCCTCATGTGGGATCCAAACCAGGGCCTTGCTGCTCAGAGCTTGTGCTCCCAAGCCAGCTCTTAACCAATGCGCCACTCAGCCGACCCGACTTGTGTGGTTTCTATTTTTCTCTAATAACATTCCGCTGCTCTGATACTCATGTGGAGTAGATGGTGCATTGTGACTAACCTGGGTTGTGTTTGGCCAGGCCAGTACAAAGCTGAGGGGAGTGCTGTATTAATTTTCTATACCATATAACAAGTTACCACAAACATAGAGGCTTAAAACAACACATGCATTTATTATCTCACAGTTTCTATGAGCATTCTGGGAACAAACTACCTGGGTCTTTCCCTTCAGGGTCTCATCAGGCTGCAATACAGATGTTAAGTAGGTAAAATATCTACTTCCAAGTTCCCTGGGGGTGTTGGAAGAATTCATCTCCTTGAAGCTGTTGGACTGAGGTCCTCATTTTCTTGCTAGCTTTCAAACAAGGATGGCTGCCAGCTGCTAGAAGCCAAGTTCTTTGCCACATGGCATTCTCCATAGGCCCTTTCACAAAATGGCAGCTTATTTTGTCAACGCTAGCAAGAGAGACTCTCTCTAACTCCAGTCTGCTAAGACAGAGTCATAGGAGAGGGATATCCCATCACTTTTGTTATATTCTACTGGCTAGAAGCAAGTCATGAGTTCCACTCATATTTAAGGGGAAGGAATTACACAGGGCATGAACACTAAGTGGTAGGATCACTGGGGGTCACTTTAGGGTCTGCCAGCCACAATAAATAGTAAGGATGTTTGCAAGGGAGTGATAGTAATAATGAATAGTGAAATCTAAGTTGGGTGTATTAGTTTTCTATTGCTATATAACAAATTATCATAAACTTAACAACTTCAAACAATACATGTTTATTATCTCACAGTTTCCACATATTAGAAATCCAAGGAACAATCAAAGTGTCCTTTGATAGATGATTGCATAAAGAAGATGTGGTACATACACACAATGGAATACTATTCTGCCATAAGAAAAGATGAAATAGGGCCATTTGCAGCAACATGGATGGATCTTGACATTATCGTACTAAAAGAAATAAGTAAGACAGAAAAAGTTGAGAACAATATGATTTCACTGATATGTGGTATATAAAACTGAAAACAACGAAGGACCAAGACAAATGAAGAAACAAAAACTCATAAACACAAACAGTAGTTTAGTGGTAACCAGAGGGTAAAGGGGGAGGGGTGGTAGAGGAGGGTAAAGGGGATCCAATATGTGGTGATGGAAGGAGAGCTGACTCTGGCTGGTGAACACACTATGTGATATATAGATGATGTATTACAGAATTGTATACCTGTAACCTATGTAACTTGTTTTTTTTTTGTTTGTTTTTTTCTGTAGCTGAGCCATTCTGCTACCTGTTGGCAGCTCAGCTTGGGCTGGGCATCAAACTGCTGTTGCTCAGAGCTCAGCTTGCACTCTTGAGCGAGCTCTTATCAACTGAGCCACTCGGCTGGCCCCCTATGTAACTTTTTTAAAAAAGATTTTTTACTGGGGAATTAAGGAAAGGTAACAGGGTTGGGGAATTGGGGAAGGGGAACAGCCAAGTTGTTATCCTTCAATCTTAGTTGTGGAGAGTGCAGCTAATTCAGCTCCAAGTCCAGGAGCCATCTGGATGCCCGTCAGCAGCTCATGGTAGCTCAGCTCAAGGTGCTGTGTTCAATCTTAGTTGTAGGGCAGGGGTCGGGGGAGTAGCCCACCATCCCATGCAGGAGTCAAACCGGCAACCTTGTTGTTAGGAGCATGTGCTTTCACCAGCTAAGCTATACTGCCACCTGTTGGCAGCTCAGTGGCAGCTCAGCTCAGGCGCAGCTCACTGCCCATGTGGGAATCGATCTGGCAACCCTGTTGGTCAGAGCTCATGCTCTTAACCAATTGAGCCACTCGGCAGGCCCAAACCTATGTAACTTTACTAACGATTGTCACCCCAATAATTTTTTTTTTAACTGGGGGAGGTGAACAGTGTTGGGGAATTGGGAGAGGGGACTGGCCAAGTTGTTGTTCTTCAATCTTTGTTGTGGAGGGCGACAATCGCCATATGGCTTCCTGTCAGCAGCTTGTGGCCTCTAAGCTCTAGGTGCTGTGTTCAATCTTAGCTGCCGGTTTTGCATAGCCACCATCCCATGCGGGAGTTGAACCAGCAGCCTTGTTGTTAAGAGCGCACGCCCTATCCACTGAGCCATCGGGGTGGTAGCTCAGCTCAAGGTGCCAAGTTCAGTCTTAGTTGCCGGTGGGCATAGCCCACCGCTGAACAGGCGATTTTGTTGTTACACCAGCCAAGCCATCCTGCCACCTGTTGGCACCTCAGCGACAGCTCAGTTCAGGCACAGTGTTCACTGGCCCAAGTGGGATCAAATTGGCAGCCCTGTTACTCAGAGCACGCGCTCTAAGCCAACTCTCAACCAACTGAGCCACTCGGCCAGCCCCCAATAAACTTTAATTAAAAAAAAAAGAAAATGGGCTGGCCGAGTGGCGCGGTGGCTAAGTGCTGGCTTGGGAAGCCAGGGGCCCTGGTTTGGGTCCCACATATGAGGGACAGTGACACTGCCCTCAAAAAAAAAAAGAAAAGAAAGAAAAAGAAATCCAAGTACAGCTTAGCTGAGTTCTCTGTTCAGGGTCTCACAGGCTACAATCAAGAAGTCGGCCAGGGGCCGGCCAAGTGGCGCGGTGGTTAAACGCTGGCTTAGGAAGCCAGCAGCCCCGGTTCGGGTCCCACATATGAGGGCCAGTGATACTGCCCTCAAAAAAAAAATCTGCCAGGGCTGCAATCTCATATGAAGCCATATATTATTTCCTATTCTCTTCCAAGCTCATGTGTTTATAGGCAGAATTTAGTTCTTTGTGGTTGTAGAATTGAAGCTCTCAGGTCTTAGGGTTTGCCTGAAGTTCCTTGCAAAGTGGCCCTCTCTGTCGGCAGCTCACAGCATAGCAGATTCCCTCCTCAAGGCCAGTAGTTAAGTTCCTCATGTGCCAGCAACATGGAGCCAGGTAGTTAGACAGACAGATGATAGGTAGATAGATAGATAGATAGATAGATAGATAGATAGATAGATAGATAGATAATCTGCCATAACCTTTGGCATATTCTATTGATTAGAAGCAAGTCACAAGTCTTGCCCATAATTCAGGGAAGGATATTATACAGGGCATAATATTAGGGGGTAGAGATCATGTGACCATCTTAGAATTCTGATTACCACACTAGGTAAGGAGGGAAGTGAGATAATCAGGGGAGACAGGGGTAGTGAAAAGGTGGTGGGGTGGAAGAATCAGAGGTTGAGATGTGATTGAATAATTCTTATGCAGAGCAGGTATGAGAGTAACTGAGCTAGAGGACCAGGAAATGATAATTAGAGAGTGGTATGTTTGGACTTGAGATTTGGGGAGGAAGTTCCGTTTTTGCTGAGGATAAGGGCTAGGCTGTGAAAATGCAAGTGGAAGGCTGAGGTGGCTGGACGACAAGATTGGAGATGAAGCCATAGAACTGAGAGGTCAGGATGGTGGATGAGTCATCTACATCCAAGTCCTGGCCATACAGGAGCACATCATAAACTCAGCCCCCTAAATGGAGCCCTCAAACTGAGATCCTAAAGTAAAGCCCCACATATTCTCTTGCTCCCATGTCAAGCCCCCAGGGTGAATCAAGGAGGTCACATAAACCTGAGGAAATTCCCAGGCAGAGTCTATGCCCCTAGCTTGTCCTATTCCCAGCATAAGCTCTTGCCCTGAGTACCCACCTGAGTCTATTACTAATAGACTCAAGCTAATAGCCTCTCATCCTATGTTGTCTCATCCTTAACCAGCCACCCCTACCCACTCTCTCCACATGATGGAGATGCAGCAGGCAAGAATGCTACCACGGTGACATTCTCTGAATGTAGTGAAAAAGGTACTCCCCTGGGTGGACACCTTTTTTAAAAATAATTAATTAATTAATTAATTATTTTAAACACAGTGCAATAGTTATACTTTTTACCCCTCAAAGTGACAACCCCCTCCCCCAATTCTCCCCCCCACTCCTCCCCCCCATATCATATATATATCTATTACAATTCCTTTGACTCCCTTCCACCGTATAATCCACATCCCATGACTATCTGTATATTCAATCACAGTTGGCATACAATATTATACAAGATCAGCTTCAGGTGTACAGTGTAGTGATCAAGCCTCTACTCCATCCATGAAGTGGTCTCCCTAACAAGACATGTGACCATCTGACACCCCACAAAAGTTTACAACATTATTATATTCCCCGAACTGTTTTCATATCCCTGTGGCAATATTGTAGTTACCTATTTATGCTGTCTAATCCCTTCCCCTTCTCCCTCATCCCCACCCTGGACACCTTTTTTTTTAAATGAGCCTCTTCTTTTGGATATACAGGAGGGAAGGAGGTTCACAAAGGGGTGGTTAGTTGGCTTGAAAGGATCACAGGCTAGATTTCAGCCCAGTCCCCACTCATCCTCTAGACTGGGCACGCTTTTTTTTTTTTTTTTAAGCTAAGCCATTCTGCCACCTGTTGGCAGCTCAACGGCAGCTCAAAGGCAGCTCAACGGCAGCTCAGCTCGGGCTGGCATCAAACCGCCATTGCTCAGAGCTCATTTCGCACTCTTGATCGAGCTCTTAACCAACTGAGCCACTCGAGCCGGCCCTTGGGCACTCTTATACAATGCATAAACTGCTCAACCATATACAGCAGCTAAGGCAGCATGTGTAGTGGAAATGACCAGTATGATGTCAGCCTCAGCTCTGCCACCTGCTAGCTAGACAACCTAGGATCAGCCTCCTCCCCTATCTGAGCCTCAGTTTCTACAGGGTTGTTGTGAGGATTAAAGGAGCTAATTTATGCAAAGCATTTGATGAGGAGCCCTGAAGAGGGTAGTGAGATATGGGTCCTGCCCAAGGAACACTCAGCCTGATAGTGTGTGTGGCCTCTTCTGGGAAGGGACCACCTTGGTTTATCTAGTGTCTCTCATAGTCTACTCTAACACTCACTGTTCTTCTCCCTTAATTTTTATTGGGATATTAAGGCTTCATATGTAGTGATGAAAGGATGGAAAAAAAAGACTGGTATTCATTCATTGATTATAGCAGTGGTATCTGAATAACTTGTTAATATTTTTCTGCTATTATCAGGGTCCCTTGGGAGTTGGACTTCTGTCTGTCCAGCCTTCCTTTCTATCATGTGAGTTCTGCCGCCAGCCTTGAAATCATTCTCTTTTTGCTTAAGGTAGTCAGGGCCACTTTCTGTTACTTGCAACCAAAGAAGCCTGATCAAAGCCTACAGTTAGAAGTGAGAATGATGTTGAGTTGGCCTTCTGCCAACCTTATAAGAATGATTTTGTTGGGCCGGCCAAGTGGTGCAGTGGTTAAGCGCTGGCTTGGGAAGCCAGCGGCCCCGGTTCGGTCCCACATACAAGGCCAGTGACACTGTCCTCTAAAAAAAAAAAAAAAAGAATGATTTTGAGGGGATATCATCAAATAGCATTCTGAATGCTAACGCATGAAGTCTTACTGATTCAAGTTTTCCTCCCTGTGAGTGGAATCTAATAAATTACTATGTGATATGTGATAGTAACCCAATTGTAAACCAAAGTGTGAGTGGCCATAATACCTCATACTATTTGCTGTTGGAAAATTTCTGGAGCCTTTGGAGGCAGAGTCATGTGATCAAAATATTGGGCAGGTAGGGACCGTTGATTGGGAGAACAGTGTGGACAAACAAAGCTCACTCAGATTTTTCCTTCCTCCTCGATAGAATCTGCTCCATACCAAATATGGCACTAGATGAAAACCCTGTAAGAGTGTTCCATTATCTTGCTTGGGAGAAACCAGAGCTGAACAGTTCCTGGAATTCTCAGCTGCTGGCATCATCCGCAATAATGTCTATGTTCTCAGGCATTCATTGCATCAGTGGGAACCAGGACTTCATATAAGGGCTTTATTCAAAGATTCACCCTCACAGAGATTAAATTAAGTCTTTTTTAAAAAGCTTTTATTTTATTTTTTTTAAAAAAGAACTTTCTAAACTTCCTTATCGGTTTGGAAATAATCTCTTGGGTACACAATTGGAATGTCGTACTTAGTCTTGCAGCTATGTACCTGAATTGTGAGAACAGTGAGTTTGGAACATCAAGGTCAGATCGTGCTTTAACCATATCTTCCTTCTGCCACATAGTTTTTAATAAACTTCTGCATTTGTAATGCCAAATATTTTGGACATGGCCTTCCAGCAACTTGATAAGTCAGAACAGTTATTAAAGGTTACTTTGACATCAATGCAAAGAATCACAGTAATATGCAGATCTTCCTTTTCAAAAGTAATAAAACTAGATGAACAGTGAAGCATCCATGCATGTAGTTCCCCAAAGTTTTTTCCAGTTGTTGCTGGACAAAGAAACTTTCTATCACTTTGAAGATACCCAAGAGCCTTGATAGTCTCACAAAGGGGCTCACAAAATAGAATGACTTGGGCATCAGCAGCACATAAAGGCTGAAAACTAGGTGCTAGCTATACAGAGAGATAATAGTGCTTTGACCCAGTTGCATGCTGAAGGGAAATTGCTTTCTCTCTTCCTCCCTCCCTACCTCTCTCCCTCCTTTTCTTCTTCACTCCCTCCCTTTTTCCCTCTCTCCCTCTCTAGACCCTTTCTCTTTCCCTTTCTCCCTCCCCCTCCTCTTTCCTCTGATTGCAAGCATAAGAAATCAATTATGTCACCTTGAATACAAAATATAATTTACTGTAAGAATATAGGGAACTTGGGCCAGTCGAGTGGTGTGGTGGTGAAGCGCTGGCTTCGGAAACCAGTGGCCCCGGTTCGGGTCCCACATATGAGGGCCAGTGACACTGCCTGCAAAAAAAGAAGAAAAAAAAAGAATATAGGGAACTTGCAGAATGGAAGGAAAGGCTGAAGATTCAGGTCAGAGAGGACAAGATCCAGAGCAATCATGGGCTAATGAGCTTTTTTTTTTTAATTGGGGAATTGAGGGAAGGGAACAGTGTTGGAGAATTGGGGAAGGGGACCAGCCAAGTTGTTCTTCAATCTTCATTGTAGAGGGTGCCAGTAGCCATCTGGCTTCCCGTTGGCAGCTCGTGAACTCTAAGTTCAAGGTGCTGTGTTCAATCTTAGTTGCTGGTGGACATAGCCACCATCCCATGTGGGAGTCAAACCTGGCAGCCTTGTTGTTAAGAGCACACGCTCTATCCTCTGAGTCATCCGGGCAGCAGTTCAGCTCAAAGTACCGAGTTCAGTCTTAGTTGTGGGTGGGCATAGCCACTATCCCATGTGGGAGTTGAACCAGCAGCCTTGTTGTTAAGAGCGGCACACCCTATCCACTGAACCATCCAGGTGGCAGCTCGGCTAAAGGTGCCAAATTCAGTCTTATTTGCGGGCGGGTGTAACCCACCATGGAACAGGCAATCTTGTTGTTACACCAGCTGAGCCATCCTGCCACCTGTTGGCTGAGCTAGGGCGCAGTATTCACTGGCCTATGTAGGAATCGAACCGGCGGACCTGTTGCTCAGAGGCTGTACTCTAAGCCAACTCTATACCGACTGAGCCACTCAGCCAGCCCCTGATGAGCTTTTAAGGTTGCTGCATCTGGATGAGGGTACGCCACCTGTTTGCTCACTCTATTCCCTTTCTGCACAAAGGATGATATGTGGACCAGCAGCATTGGCATCATCCAAGAGTCTTCTAGAAATGCAGGATTTCACTGACTCAGAATCTGCATTGTAACAAGACTCCAAGGTAATTCATATGCACAGTAGAGTGCAGAGAAGCACTGCCCTATTCAATATCCAGCAGGTCTAGTTTGGGTCATGTACCCATCCCTTGACTGGAGGAGGGTATGCTACCATCATTGACAGTCCCGCAAGACGATATCCAATGGGTGAAGTGATAATTCAAATCTCCTAAATCAGGATGCTGTTACCAAAAGAATAGGGAATGAATGCTACATGGCCAAGAATCAAATATCCACTTCCACTCTTGGTCTTCTTTGGGAGGGTGAAGTTTGGAAGGTATTTTCCCCCAGGAAAGGTTAACAAGGATTTGTGTGTTCATTAGATCTGGATCCTCCTTGGAGGCAATGGAGTTATTTAGCCCAAGAAAGGGAATTTCAGGGGCTTGAAAAGGAAAGCTTCTCACCTCCTGGGACCAATCCCTAGAGAATGGAAAGAAGGCAGGTTGTGATGGGCAAATACCTGATTCAATCTGAACCCAGTGCCCCTGAGGCAGTGAGGTCTCTGAGAAGAGCTGAGTCTATGCCCAGAAGAATTGGTCACTTAGAGTTGCAATTTGGGAAGCCTTTGAAGGACCAGTGACCCATGCTGGAAGGTGGTCAGCAAAGCTTTGTTCTGGCGTAGACCAGCAGCGCCAGATAGAAGCAGGCCAGTGTCTAATGGTGGCACATTGTGGCAATGAAACACAATGGCAGGCATGGCAGTGGAGGCTTTTCTCTGTTGAGGCTCTGACATCAGGCCAACCTGCTTTGTGAACTGTGTAATCTCTGAATAAGCCACAGGAAGAGAAGAGCCAAAGAGTGTGGGATTGACCTTGTTACTCTGGGTCATGAAGGGTTGAGCCAGTTTTCATTTAATTTGGAGAAACACAAAGGATGTAACTGTACTTGCACCTCAAGAATTGTAAAGTTACTCACATGGTCTACATATATTTTTAGTTCAGTGCCTCTCTTTATAACCAGAAAACACCAAGGAGGACAGGGACTTTGCCTTTGCCTTTCTTATTTATCCCTGCATCCCCAGAACCTAGCACATGGTAGGTGCTCAACAAACGTTTGTTGAATAAATGAATGTGATAGGACTTTTAATATTGTAGTGGCTTCAAAGACAAGGCATTGATCTTGGACAAATCCAAAAGTCATCTAAATGCCTCCTGCCATGGGCCGGCCGAGTGGCGCTGTGGTGAAGTGCTGGCTTGGGAAGCCAGCGGCCCCAGTCCGGGTCCCACATATGAGGGCCAGTGACACTGCCCTCAAAAAACAAAAAAAACATAAATGCCTCCTGCCTGGATATACCCAAAAGGTAAAGCCTCATATGGTCTCCTAGTTCTGTAACATTTTTATAAAATGGCTCAAATCCTAGCCACTTGGAAAATCCAGTGTCTCCCTTAATATCTCTGGAGATCCTTGGCAGAATCTCATTTATCTTGACCAGATTTCCTAGTTCTTCTGGCCCCTTTTGCTACTTTACACTGCCCTGCTAGGTGCCTGGTCATTCTTGTTGCTACATACATCAGAATCAGTCCTTCTCACTGGGGCTTTCCTGAGCTGCTAATTCTTCCTCTTTGTATTCCTTCTCTAACAATCCTAATTCCAAATTCCCTTAGAGAGAACAATGTACGGCATTGAATAGTGTCTTCCCCCCAAATTCATGTCCACCTAGAACCTATGAATGTGACCTAATTTGGAAATATGTAATCAAGATGAGATGAAAGCATACTGGATTAGGGTGGGCCCTAAATCCAATGACTGGTGTCCTTTTAAGTGGGAATTTGAGATATAGACACAGTTGACAGACACAGAGGGAAGAAGGCCATGTGAAGACAGAGGCAAAAATTGTAAAGATGGATCTACAAGCCAAGGAGTACCAAGGATTGCCAGCAACCACTAGAAACTAGGAGGGAGGCATTGGTCGGACTCTCCCTCAGAGCCGCCAAAAGGAACTAAACCAGCTGACACCTTTATTTTAAACTTCTGGCCTCCTGAACTGCGAGATGATAAATTTCTGTTGTTTTAAGCCATCCAGTTGATGTGTTGTGGCATTCCTAGAAATCTAATACAAATATGGATGCACTTGTTTCCTATTGGAAGAGTTAGGAAAGGTAAAGCAAAATAGAAAAACACAGGGAGGCCAAGTGCTCAGTTGGTTAGAGCACGTGCTCTGAACAACAAGGTTGCCGGTTAGATTCCTGCATGGGATGGTGGGCTGCGCCCCCCGCCGCCCTGTAACTAGATTGAAAACGGCGACTGGAGTTGGAGCTGAGCTGCACCCTCCACAACTAGATTGAAGAACAAGGACTTGATTTGGAGCTGTTGGGTCCTAGAAAGAACACACTGTTACCCAATTAAAATTTCTCTTTTAAAAAAAGAAAGAAAGACACAAAGATTAAGATTTCAAGATCTTGGGTTCGGCTGAGTGGCGCGTTAGTTAAGATCTGGCTTGGGAGTCCAGCAGCTCTGGTTTGGATCCCACATATGAGGGCCAGTGACACTGCTCTCTAAAGAAAAAAAAAGATTTCAAGATCTTATCCTGATATTTTTAGCATGGCCTACAACCTTGCTAAACAGTGTGTCCAGGAAGAAGCACAATTACAGTTTAAGAAGGGCTGGCCCAAGGAAATTCTGACACATGCTACAGCATGGATAAACCTTGAGTACATTATACTAAGTGAAATAAGCTAGTCATAAAAAGACAACTACAGTATAATTCCACTTATATGAGATACATAGAATGGCAAATTCATAGAGACAGAAAGTAGAGTGGTGGTTGCCAGGTGCTGGAGAGGGGGGAATGAGAAGTTAGTATTTAATGGGTACAAAGTTTCAGTGCAAGAGGAAAAGATGGATGGTGGTGATGTTTATACAACAATGTGAATCTACTTAATGCCACTGAACTGTACACTTAAAAATGGTTAAAATAGTAAATTTTATGTTATGTGTATTTTACCACAGTCAAAAATTTTAAAAAGAAGGCTGGCCTACAAAATCACTTCTAGCCCCTGACACCTCTTTTGGCCTCATTCTTGAGGCCTCATTTGGCCTCATTCTTCCCCTCACTTTGTGTTCCAACAACCAGGAGTTTCTTTCTGTCTCCCTAGTGTACTACCTGTGGACCTTGACAAGATGCTGCTCTCTCTGCCTGGAATACTTCCTCCCTCCTTTTGCCTAATGTGGAATGTCCCTTTCTCCGGGCAAACCCTCCCTGACACTACAGACTAGCTTCGGGCCCAATTGCATATTCTCAAGGTACCCTGTACTTTTCCTTCCCAGTGTTGATTGCAGTTAAATACTTGTACAATTGGTTGTTTAATGTTTGTGTCTCCAGCTAGAATGTCAGCTCCACAAGGACAGGAGCTGTGTCTGTTTTGTTTACTACTGCATTCCTATCCTAGAACAGTTAGATATTCAATAAACAGTTGCTGGCTGTCTGAATGAATGATCTACTCATTGCTGATTCAAATTCCTCACCTTCTACAATCCAAGGCCTGTGAGCCTCAGCCACATGGGTCCAGAAACCTGACTTTGAAGAACACACAAAGCTGATCCCTATTAGAGCTGGATGACACAAGCAAACAGTATACTCAATTACTCCACAAAACAGATGCCATTTAATTAATTTATGGAGTTGCTGCTTGATTGAGCAGAGAACCAGTGCCAAGAGAAATGGAGCATCTTGAGAGATATTTCCCTGATGAAACAAAATGAAACAGAGAGCACCTCTTAGTGATTGGTATTTTCCTATCTCTGACCCTTCATCTCTGTTAAGGTTTTTGGTTATGAACAACAAACATAAACTCTGTGCTTGTAGAATCCATGTGTGACTAGAGGCCGAGGCCGAGGACAGAGCAGGAAATAAGGGAGCCATAGGAATGCTATGGGGAGTAAACAACTACATGCTCTTCCCTCCATCCTTGTATTCTTGGCTCATAATTCAAAGATAGCATCTGGTTGGCTAAGCTTAGGTTTTAAGTCAGCACCCTTCAACACACTCGGGAGAAAAGAGGTAATATCTAGCTAATTCAGATTTTCCCAATGGTTTTTACTATCCCACCAAGACTGCATACAATGGGTATATTAATTAATTAAGCTGCAAGCAACCATACTCAACTAGCTTAAATAACAAAGAAATGTATTATTTTACAAAACATGAAGTCCTAAGGTAGAGGGGGCTTCTGGGCTGGTCAATTCAGTGCCTTAAGGACCCAGTCCTTTCCACCTTGCCATTGTGTGAAAATCAGTGCATTGATTGGGTTTTAGAAGCTACCTTGCCTTGCTGGCTGCTAAGTCCCAGTATCACTTCCACATAAGGCAAAACCAAAAGATAAACTTTTCCAATTCTACATCTCTTCTTTTCAAGGCTGAGCATGCTTGTCTGTGGAACTATTTTTCCTTCAGATATGTCCATAGCCCTGATGAATTTGTGTAGGCATTTGGCCACCTCCCATTATATATTGATTTCATTAGATCAGTGTTTACTAAACAGCTTGGGAACCAATTGCACATTAGAATGTTTGCCAAGACCAAGTACCACCTTAGATATTATTTACTTAATCTTTATATTTAAATCAACTTGAACTATTTCAAAAAGAACATTTTACTCACTATCCACCCCATTGATTGAAAGTCTCTTTAAGCTTCTCCAAGGAGTTGCAGGAAAAATGATCCACCAGACTATCGATTCTTCATTAGAATTACATTTGTGTGTGGGATAAAATGGTTTTAAAAGCCTTTTCTGTTTTCATTGTCTTATCAGATGCTGTGGTCCAGGCAAACCTAGTGTTTAAACTATGTGGTTTCTTAGAGGAGTTTTCTTTCCTAGAAAGACAAACCAAGCTCTTAGACCATCATTAATTGCATCTGAGGCAAGACAAAAGAGGAAGTTTTAAATTCCTCATTTTTTTTCACTTTCCCTTCCAAAATGGATGGCAAAAAAGGAGAGTATAAGTGTAACAACGCCCCCTTTTTCCTGCTACCCTTCTCCGCAGCCCCCCTGAGGGTCAGCCTTATTCAGGCCTGGGAGGTGGGAGACCCCAGTGACTCAGAACAGCTGTGGAAGCTCCAGACTTTCAGAGGTTGCTCATCCTTAAACCTTGGAGGAGGGGAGGAAGGGTAGAGTGGGGGTGCGGTGGATCCAGGAGACCAAGAGCTGGGGGTTGAGGTGGAGGTGGGAGTGGGGGTGGGGGATGGGTGGAGAGTCAGATTGACCCAAAGACCAACAAACTGAAGGGAAGAGAGAGACAGAGAAACTGAAAAGCAGAAATTTGAATCACAGAAAAAAGAAAGGGACAACACAAAGGGAGGCCAGGAATGAGAAAAGGTCAGAGAGAGACAAAGGCAAGGAAAGACAGAAATAATGGACAACAAGAAAGACTAAAAAAAAAAGTGGGTAGAACCGGTTCCTCCAACCTCTCTGGAGGAATAATTACCATTTTCTGAGTACCACTCCACTAAATTTTCTTAGGGCAATTTCATTTCTGTCATGCCCAAGTCCTTGCAGTGCACCTAGCTGTCACCTCTCACTACAAATCTGGTGGGCTTTTGGGAGCCAAAGTAGGTTTGGAACAAAAGCAGACATACCTACGCAACATCACAATGCCACCAGATACCACAGAGCCAGCTTTCCAAGAACTTCCCTAATACAAAGGATTTCATTCTATTTGCTCCATCAACTTCCTCTTTACAGGGAATATTATATTTGCTGTACAAATGAAGAAATTGAGTCTCAGAGAGACAAAATGATTTGTCCAACATACCTCAGGACTACTTAATCCTAGTGCCTACTAAATGCCAGGTCCAGTCTAACTGCTGTGAATGTATATTAGATCCTCACAACAACCTTATAATATTAAGTAGGGATTAATATCCTCTTTTCTCACCATTTGCACAGATGCACAATTGCTCCTCAACTCCCTTGGGAGGACAGCTTATTGGCTATCATTCTTCCTGGGGTCAAAGCTCCTTCCTCCCCCAGAGTAACTACCCACACCCCTCCCTTGGAGGAGTTGTTTTGGGCTGGAATGAGTCTGAGCCCACATGTTTGGTGGACAATAGAGCTGCTCTTAGAGAAACAATAGCACTCATTCTTTCTAGGGCTAGGGCTGGGAACTAGGGCTAAGGATTTCCTCAGTGAACTCCTTGTGCATTTTCCTCCCACCACCCTGATGCCTCCTGATCCAGGCCATCATCATTCCCTCATCTGGATGACTGCAACAGCCTCTTCCTAGTGTCTGATCAGGATTGTACACAGTTGTGTGGTTTGTGCACTGCACAAGTACATCTGGCTGAGGGCCCAATAAGGTCTCTATATTCTGATGCTAAGTTATGCACCCTGGTGTGGAGTTGCATCTGCAGGAAGAAAGAGCATCTTTCTCTTTAGACAAAGGCCCTTTCTTCCAAGCCAAGTGCCATGGGGCTAAATCTACCTGGAGGGGTCACCTTTTTTCAAAGTCATACAATGATAGGCAAACAGCACCGTTTGGTAACTGTTCTTGCTTCCACCCTTGCCTCTTTCAACCCATTCTCTCAGGCCGGCCGAGTTGCGCAGTGGTTAAGCACTGGCTTGGGACGCCAGTGGCCCCAGTTCAGGTCCCACATATGAGGGCCAGTGACACTGCCCTCAAAAAAAATAAATCAACCCATTCTCAGCAGCCAAAGTGTTCCTGTGAAAATCTAAATTAATCACATACCTCCTGTGTTCAAAATCCTCCTACCCCTTCTACCTCACTCAGAGTCAAAACCAAAGTACTTATAGTGGCTTACAGGCCCCATGTGATCTGGCCTCCCAATGTTGCTATAATCTTAACTCCTACCTCCCTCACCCTCAGTCACTGTATCCCAGCCGCACTGGACTTCTTTCAGTTTCTTAAACACACCAAGCCCATCTTATCTTGGGGTCTTTGTACTTGCTTTTCCCTCTGTCTGGAATTCTTTTCCTCCAGATATCAACATCACTGACTCCATCAGGTCTCAACTTTAAAGTCATCATCTCCTTAAAGAGGCCTTCCCTAACTATCTTATCTAATGTGGTCCTTCCCATTCCAACCCCAAATCTCACTTGATTACATTTTCCTGGTTTATTTTCTTTATGTAACTCATTACTCTCTGAACTTATCTTGTTTATTTATTCAGTATCTGTCTTGCCCCACTGGTAAGCAAACTGATTAGAGCTGAGCCCATGTGTGCATTGTACCTCATTGTATCTGCAGCATCTAGACATACACTGCCTGGCTCAAGGCAGATGCTGAATAAATTGATGTTGAATGAACTAATCAATGACTTTTCTGTGGTAATCAAAAGTGTGGCCTCAGCTAGAAGATCTCATAGAATATACGCACCCACAAATGGGGAACAAAGCTGATATTTAGGAAACAGACTTAGGATACTCTCAGCTCCACAAATCCCACATTAGTACCGGGGGCAGAGATTTCTTAGATTATTGATTCTGAGGCACGGGAAGGAAAAAGATGTGTGACATCATTGGAATTGCAGCGAACAATCTCCTTTCCGAAGTTTCCTCTATCGTTGTTGCATCATTCATTAAGTATTCAAAGTCCTAAAAGAGAGTTAAATTTGGGTCAAGTGTCTATATGGTGTCTATACCAGGGGGGAGGGAAAAAAAGGATCTGGCTCCTTCGGCTTTTGTAAGGGGAGCCAGCAGTGGGAAACAGGTGTTGGGAATTCCCCTCCTGCCAAGACTACATATACACAGTGGAAAGTATGAAACTGGATAGTCCAGAAAACAACAACTGTCATGTTTTTAGGCAATGAAGTGGGAGCCTCAGTCTCAAGCAATCACTTGACAATTGCCATGACAAAGTGAAAGGGAGGTGATGAGGTCCTTAAAGGTAGTGGCTGGTATGGCCATGTTGGCAGGAAATGCAAAGCCAGAGCTTGAGCAAGTGTCAAAACTGGTCAAAGAAGCAAGAGACCTGCAGAGTCCTCCTGTTGCCAAATTGAAGATGGATCTCGTCTGGGGAATTTTTCTTTTTTTTAAATTTTATTTCAAATGTTTTTTTTAAATTTTATTTTAATTAGCTTCAGGTGTACAACACAGTGCAATAGTTATACTTTTTACCCTTAAAGTGACAACCCCCCTCCCCCAATTCTCCCCCCGACTCCTCCCGAAATTTTTCTTTTCTTTTAAAATTTTTAATTTTAAAAAATTCTTCAAAATTGTTTTGAGTCCTGGGGACCCAGAATTGGATGGATTTGCTCAATCGTTGTGGCAGATAGACTCAAGATGTCCTCCAAAGGGTCCCATTTCCCAGTGTCTGTGCATTTAGGCAGGCAGAACTTATACTCTCTTCTAGCCAATAGAACATGGCAAAGAGGATGGGCTGTCACTCCTGTGAAAATGTTATGTTATACATGACTCTGCCGTAGAAGATGGAGTCAGAAAAACTCCCCCTTGCTGGTTCTGAAGAAGGCAGCACCTGTAGTGCAGCCTGGTGAGACTCTGAAGCAGAGAATCCAACTTAGCTGTGCTGAGACTCTTCACCCACAAACACTGAGAGACAATAAGTGTGTGTGTGTGTGTGTGTGTGTGTTTGTGTGTGTGTGTTGTTTGAAGCCACTAAATTTATGGTCATTTATTACACAGCAACAGAAAACAAATACGATCCTACTCCTTAGTGGCATTATTGTCAATGCAGACATGGTACCACATGGAGATAATAATAGCACTTTCTTCATAAGGTTGGTATAAGGATACCATGAGTTTAATTTTGTAAAGTGCTTAGAACAGTTCCTGGCATATATATGAGTGTTTTTATGTTTTTTTTGTTTGTTTTAAGGAGGTGGTGGTCCCATCCTCATCCCTATAGCTTCCACATTTATACTATTGAGGCTTGTTTATGGTGTCAGTTTTACCATCTCTGTCAAACGCACAAGTTCTGGACCATTTCTTACCCTATTTGGTATGTCATGGATGTATCGTGGCTTGGGGAACAATTGTATTTAATTTAACTATCGAAAAGATCCCTATTTTTTTCATTCTTTCTTTTTCCATTTTTTATTGTGGTAAAATACACATAAAATTTATGATTTTAACCATTTTAAAGTGCACAATTTAGTGGCATTAAGTACAACCATCTCCACTATTTTGAGAACATTTTTATTACCCAAATGGAAGCCCCAATGTCCATTAATCAGTCACCTCCATTCTCCCCCCACCCATGACACTGAAACCAAAAATATGCTTTCTGTCTCTATGGATTTCTCTATTCTAAATATTTCATATAAATGGAATCATATACTATGTGGTCTTTTGTGTCTGGCTTCTTTCACTTCAACAACAGGGTCACTGGTTCAATTCCTGGCCCGAGCTGAGATGCCACTGAGCTGCCAACAGGTGGCAGGATGGCTCAGCTAAAAAAAAATGTTATATTGATCAAATCATAACCTTTGGGTATTGGCTTTTTTAACACACCATAATTCAGTGGAGATTCATCCAAGTTGTTGCATGTATCAATAGTCCTCTCCTTTTTATTGTTGAGTAGTATTCAATGAGATGGATGTCCCACAGTTACTGTAACCATTGATCTATTGAAAGGCATATGGGCTAATTCTAGCTTTTGGCTGTTACAAATAAAGTTATGAACATTCATATACAGGTTTTTGTGTGAATATAAATTTTCATTTCTCTGGGATAAATGCCCAGAAGTACAATTGCTGGGTCATATAGTAATTACATATTTAGTTTTGTTAAGAGATGGCAAAACTCTTTTCCAGGGTGGCTATAACATTTCACATTCCCACCAACAGCGCATGAGTGATACAGCTTCTCTCTGCGTCCTCATCAGCACTTGATGTCATCGTTTTTATTTTAGACATTCTGGTTAGGGATGCAGTGTAATCTAATTGTGGTTGTAATTTGCATTTCCCTAATAGCTAATGACATTGAGTATCTTTTCATGTGCTTCTTTGCCATCTCTATATCCTTTTACGTGAAATGTCTGCATACATCTTTTGTCCATTTCTAGGTGAATTATTATTTTTTATTATTGAGGTTTGAGAGCTCTTCATTATATTCTACATATCATTCCTTTGTTGAATATGTGGATGGCATTTTTAAAAAACATTTTATTGGGGAAGGGGAACAGCGTTGGGGAATCAGGGAAGGGGAACAGACAAGTTGCTGTCCTTTTGTTCTGTAGTCTAGTTGTGGAGGACATCGCTTCACTGGCCCATGTTGGTATTGTGATCATTGCACTCTTCCTGGCTGAGACAGATCGGTCGCCGGCCCTTGGACGGCAGCCCACAGTGGCTCACGGCAGCTCACGAAAGCTCACGCCAGCTGCGGGCCAGCCACATTGCTGCCTATGCCGTGGATGGCGACTCACAGCAGCCCAGCTCCAGGTCGTGCTGTTGTTCACCCTCTTAGCTGTAAAGGGCGCAGTATCACTGGCTCATGTGGGATCTGCACTGGTGGCCCTGCTGCTCAGAGTTTGTAGTACCAAGCCAACTCTTAATTAACAAGCCACTCGGCCGACCCCTCCTTCCATATACTCTTAACAGGGATGTTCACAGAGCAAAAAGTTTTAATTTTCATGATTCAATTTATCAGACTTTCTTTTTATGGATTGTGCTTTTGGTGTCAAGTCTAAGAACTCTGCTTGGCCCTAGATTCCTAAAGATTTTTTTCTTGCTAAAAATTGCTACAGTTTTATATTTTACATTTAAATCTATGTTCTGTTTTGAGTTAGTTTACATATAAGGTGTGATGTTTAAGTCAAGGTTCAATTTTTGTCTATGGATGTCTAATTGCTCCAACACCGTTTGCTGCAAGGCTATCTCTCCACTGAATTGTTTTTGCTCCTTTGTCAAAAATCAGTTGGGCATATTTGTGTGGGTCTATTTCTAGGCTTTCTATTGATCTATGTGCCTATACTTCTGCCAATACTACAGAGTCTCGATTACTGTAACAGTATAATAACACTTGAAGTTGGGTAAACTGATTCCTCTCACTTTCTTCTTCTTTTTTTAAAAGATTTTATTGGGGAATTGGGGGAGGGGAACAGCACTGGGGAACTGGGGAAGGGGAACAGACAAGTTGAGGTCCTTTTTTGTTCTTCATTCTAGTGATGGAGGACATTGCTTCACTGGCCCATGTAGGTATCATCATTGAGAACTTCTCGGGTGAGGTAGATCAGTCGCAGGCCTCTGGATGGCCTCTCACAGCAGCTCGTGGCAGCTCATACCTGCTGCCAGCCGCTCACGCTGGATGCTGGCCATTCATTGTAGCCCATGGCAGCCCACTGCAGCAAGGGCTGCAGCCTATGCTGTCCGGGATCTCACAGTAGCCCAGCTCAGCTCCAGATGGAGCTGTTGTTCACCATCTTAGCTGCCAAGAGCAGTGTCACTGGCCCTCATATGTGGGATCCAAACTGGGGCCGCTGGCGTCCCAAGCCAGCTCTTAACCAATGAGCCACTCGGCCAGGCCAATTCTCTTTCCAAATTGTTAAGCTATTGTTTAGCTTGTGCCTTTTCATATATGTTTTAAAATAAGCTTGTCTATATCTACAAAAATGTTGCTAGAAGTATGGTAGGAATTGCACTAATCCTATAGATTAATTTAGGGAGAATTGACCTTTTTTTTTTTTTTAGCTGAGCCATCCTGCCACCGTTTGGCAGCTCAATGGCAACTCAGCTTAGGCTGGCATTGAACCGCCATTGCTCAGAGCTCAGCTCGCACTCTTGAGCGAGCTCTTAACCAACTGAGCCACTCAGCCGGCCCTGAGAATTGACATCTTTGCTATGGTGAGTTTTCCAATCCATGGACATGTTGTGTCTCTCCTTTTGTTCAGGTCTTCTTTGATTTCTTTCATCTGCAGTTTATAATTTTCAGAATACAAATATTATACATGTTTTATTAAGTACATCTCTATTTCATTTTCTTTGGAATGACTAAATGGTATTGTGTTTTTAATATTGGTTTCTGTATGATTATTCTTAATATATAAAAATGTGATTGATTTTTATGTACTGATCTTATATCCTGCAACCTTGCTGCTGAACTCACATATTAGTTCTAAGGCTGCTTGTTTCTTATGATTTTCTACATAGGCAATTATGTCACCTATAAAATAGAGAAGGGGTCTTTTGTAGGTGGACTTTATCACACTGAGATAATTCCCTTCTATTCCTAGCTTATTGTGGATTTTTTCATGAATGGGTGCTGGATTTTCTCAAATGCATTTCTGTGTCAATTGATAGGATCATATGAGTTTTCTTCTTTAGCTTGTTGATATGATGGATTATACTGATTAATTTTCTTATGTTTAACCAAGCTTATACACCTGGAATAAATTCTACTGAGTCATGGTTATTATTCTTTTCATACGTTATTGGTTTAAATTTACTTTTGAGTAGAATTAGAGGAATTTTTGTATTCGTTTTAATTTCAGAAGTTTGATTTATTTCCTTTTACTTTCTTCCCTTCAACACCCTAAACTGGCCCTTATATTTTGTGTAACAAATAAGAGTGAGAAAGATAATTATTTGAAAAGATTAACTTTATTTGTTATTCCCAATGCAATTAAATACATTAAAAAATAGAGTTAATGTGTATATTCCTAAGGTCCGGAGCTTGGTATGAGATTCTTAAAAAAAAAAAAAAAGTAAATGAACCAAACAAAGGCCATGGGTCATGGCTGTTAATACAGATGATGCCCAATCTTTATTTCCAGCCCAGGTTTCTTCCCTGAGCTCCAGATCCAGATCTTTATTTACCTACTGGAATTCTTTCTGTGAGTGCCCCATAAGCACTTAAAATTCAACAACTCTCACCAAATTCAACATCTTGTTACCTAAACTTGATTTTATTCCTATATACATGGTATATTACCATGTATACAATGACTGAAGCCAGGAACTTTGCAGTTGTCTCTCCTGCTCCCTGCCCAATTCCTCCAATTAAGACCAGATGACTCTACAACTAAAGGTCTAGCTGACAAGTCAGTCCCCTCTTCTCCATCCCCACAGCCACTTTCTTAACTCTAGTCACAACATCTCTCTCCTTGATTATTGCATTTGCCTCTCTCATTCCAATTTTACTCTTTGAGTCCACTTTTCACAATGGCCTCTGCCAATTGTGTCCTGGTAAATGTTTAAAAACAGGCACTCTAGGAAAAGAGGTCTGATTTGTAGCATTTGCTGATTTCCATGATGTAAATATTCCCAACAGTGCTGATTTCAAGCTACTAATATGTTAGTTGGTTTACAAAATTCCTGAAATTTTAAAAATTGTCTCTCTTGGTATCTGGTCAGAGCCAGCTCCAGAAAACCAGAAAACTGGAACAACTGAATCTATGTAACATGAAGATTTGACCAGGTCACTCCCTTGATTAAAATCTCAATGATTCTCTGTTACCCACAAGGTAAAACCCAAGTTCCTCAACTCACCATTCACACTTCTTTGTGATTTAGCCACTAGAGCCTTTACCAGCTTCACCTCAGTCTTCACCATCTTCATCAAACCACCCAGCTACCACCCTAATGTCCCATCCATTTTACTTTTTTAAATTTATTTAATTTTTTTTTCTAGAGGGCAGTTTCACTGGCCCTCATATGTGGGATCCAAACTGGAGCCACTCGGCTGGTCAGTCTCATTCGTCTTTATCTCTTCAACGCCTTAGACCAGGGCATCGGCGAACTGCAGCTAGCGAGCCACATGCGACTCTTCGGTTTGCTGACCCCTGCAAGAACCAATCCTGTCCCTCACAATTTAAATATTATTCTAGAACCACAAATATATTTTTACATAATCACCATTATGTGAATAATATCCTTTAAACATTTTGCAAATGAAACTATGATAGTTTTATTTTCATTTTCAATTTTACTTGAAAGCTCACAAACCACAGTTGCTGACCCCTGGCAACTCTTCTGTCTCAAAAGTTTGCGGACCCCTAGGGGCTGGCCCATTGGTTCATTTGATTAAGAGTTGACATTAGAGTGCATGCTTTGCGCAACAGGGACACCGGTTCGATTCCCACATGGGCCAGTGAACACTGCGCCCTAGCTGAGCTGTCGCTGAGCTGCCAACAAGTGGCAGGATGGCTCAGCTGGTGTAACAACAAGATTGCCTGTTCGATGGTGGGCTACGCCTACACACTACTAAAAATTGAACTCGACACCTTGAGCTGCGCTGCCGCCCAGGTAGGTCGTGCACTCTTAACAACAAGGCTACTGGTTCAACTCCCACATGGGATGGTGGCTAAGCCCACTCTCAACTAAGATTGAACACAGCACCTTGAGCTTAGAGGCCACGAGCTGCTGATGGGAAGTCAGATGGCGACTGGCGCCCTCCACAACGAAGATTGAAGAACAACAACTTGGCTGGTCCCCTCTCTCAAATCCCCAGCACTGTTAGTTCCCCTCCCTCAATTCCCCAATAAAATCTTAAAAAAAAAAAAAGTTTGCAGTCCCCTGCCTTAGACAATAGGCTAGTCTGTAGATGCCACTTAATAAGTAGTTATTACAGAAAAATTAGATTTGGACTAAAACTTTAAGGAGTTAAAAGTTGGCTATCCAGACAAGCATGAGGAAGGAATTGCAGGTGGGGGAATATGTGTAAATATACAAAGGTATAAGAAGAGCATGCTCCAATTCCTTAGAGGTCAAGGTGTGTGATGCGCCTAAGGAGTTTTAAAAATATTCCTTTAAATAAATGGATAAAGAGGCTAATAGTGGGTCGGCCGAGTGGCACGTTGGTTAAGAGTTGGCTTGGGATGCCATCTCTGAGTAGCAGGGCCCAGTTTGGATCCCACAAAGAGGGCCAGTGATGCTGAGCCCTCTACAGCTAAGATGTTGAACAACAGCTCAACCTGGTGCTGGGCTGCTGTGAGTCGCTGGTGACGGCATAGGCCCCAGTAGGGTTGGCCAGCAGTGGATGTGAGCTTTTGTGAGTTGCCGTGAGCTGCTGTGAGCCAGTGTGAGCTGCCTTCCAAGGGCCAGTGAGCGACTGCCTCACCTGGGAAGATTGCAATGATCACTACACCAATATGGGCCACTGAAGCAACGTCCTCCACAACTAGCCTGAAGAACAAAAAGACAGTAACTTGTCCATTTCCCTTTCCTGATTCCCCAATGCTGTTCCCCTTCCCCAACTCCCCAATAAAATCTTTAAAAAAAGAGGCTAATAGAGAGCTTATCACACTGTGGACATCAATTATGATAAATGATAAGGGACGCTATGATGCTGTTTACTCCCCACCCTGGCTCATTTGTCATGGGTACAGCAAATGTGCTGTTCTCTGATTGGGGGAAATACAAATGCACCTTGTCTTACATTTCTTATCAATGATTCAAAGATTTCTCAGTGTAGGTAGAGAGAAGTGGACAGATTTAGCATATATTTTGGAGATGGAGGTGTGAGGATTTAATGATGGATTTGATGTAAAGTGTTACCAAAAGGGATATATCAAGTATGACTCTTAAGTTTTTAGTCAAAACAACTGGAAAGATGAAGTTGTCATTAACCAATATGGACGACTGTAGGAGGAGCAGGTATTTGGTGGTGGGAAGATCAAAATTCTATTTTGGACATGCTAAATTAGAGAAGCCTATGAGACATCCAAGTGCTTTCGAAAGTTCAGGTAGAAGCTGAATATACAAATGCGGAGTTCAGGATATGAGGCAAGGGATGTCTATTTGGGAGTAATTAGTATATAGATGGTAGTTAAAGCATGAGGACTGGATAAGATTATCTGGAAAAATGTCTTAGGACTGAGCCCTAAATACTCCAAAGCTTGGAGCCTGGGGAAAAAAAACTGGAATCAGCATAAGACAGTGTGAACAAGCAGCCAGTGAGAGATAAGAGGAACACTATGAACTTTCAGTGTTATGAGGACTAAGACAAGAAAGTATTGTAAGGATGGAATGATCAACTCTGCTGCAGCTCCTGTAACAGAATACCATAGACTCAGTGAGTTGTGAACAACAGAAATGTGGTTCTCACAGTTCTGGAGATGGAAATTCAAGATCAGGGTGCCAGCATGTTTGGGTCCTGATAAGGGTCCTCTTCCTGGAGGCAGATTGCCATTTTCTCTTTGTATCCTTACATGGTAGAGAGGGCAAGAGAGTTCTCTGGGGCCTATTTTATAAGGATACAAGCCCCATTCATGAAGGCTCCACCTTCATGACCAAATTACCTCCTAAAGACCCACCTTCTAATATCATCACATTGGGAATTAGAATTTCAACATATGAATTTTGGGGGACACAAACATTCAGTCTATAACAGTTGGTAAGTTGTTGAGTAAAATGAGGATAAAGAATTATTGGATGATAGAAGAGTATCAAATGCAGCTGGTAACCTCAGGCTTACTGGTAACTTTGTCAGGGGTAATTTCACTGGAAGGGTGGGGACTAACATTTACTTACAATGGGTTAAAAAGATAAAAGAATGTGACATCAGCTCTACAATAACCGTTGGCACCATCTAAGGTCGGTGCATATTAAAGATCAAAGATCATTGTTTTTTCTTGAGAGGCAGTGTATAACACCATACAGGTTAAGAGGACAGAATTTGGAGTCAGACTGCCTAATTCTAAATCTGACTTAGCCACTTGCTAAGCAGTGTCAATGTGGGCAAATAACTTCCCTTCTCTGTTCCTCAGTTTCCTCATTTGTAAAGTGAAGATAGGTTGTTGTTAGATGTATAAAAATTAATCGGTGTGACATAGAATAGTGCCTGGTTCCCAATAAGTGCTAACAAAATGTTAGATCTGATTAGTATTTCATTTTTGTCTTTCTGGGAGATCTCTGGATTGGGATCCTGGAGGTTAAGCTTCCAGTCCTACTTCTGCCACAGATGCCCTGAGTGACTATGGGTAATTCACTTAAAAAATAAACAAACTAAAACAAAAGATTCCTAGAAATTCAGGGACCTGGAATAAGTTTCAACCTATCTGAATGGCAACCTACAACAAATTCAAAATGGGTGAAATCATGCTATTTTCTACATATACATCCATACTCACAGAGACCACTGGAATTTGAAAGGCCAGAAACAAGATGACATTAGCATTTAGTTTAATGTTCATCAAGTAGGAGGCAGCAAGCAGGGTGTAATGAAAGGAGAACTGAGCTGGGATGCGAGAGGAAGGAATAATCAGAACCACCATAACTCAAGTGTTTACACAGAATAACCAGGCATTTCACAGCAACCTACCATGGTCAAGAATGGTTCTTATTTCACAGGTGAGAAAACTGAGGCTGAGAGAGGGTAAGTAATTAAACCAAGGTGGCACAACTATTAAGTAGAAGGATTTGAATTTTGACTCTACTATTCTGACTCAGAAGTGTTTGCTTTTTCTACCACTAAGGCAGCCACAGTGCTCTGTGATCAAGAGCATAACCTTTGGAGGGAGAATGCCTAGATTTGGTTCTAGCTCCTGTTATTTACCAGCTGTGTGACCCTGGACAAGCCACTCCATCTCTCTAGGCCTCTATTTCTCCAATAGTAAAACAGTGATGATAAGAATATCTAATTTTTGGGCCGGCCGAGTGGCGCGGTGGTTGAGCACTGGCTTGGGAGGCCAGCGGCCCCGGTTCGGGTCCCACATATGATGAGGGCCAGTGATACTGCCCTCAAAAAAAAAAGAATACCTAATTTTTACAGGGCTGCTGTGAGGATTAAACACAATAGTATAAGAGAAGCACTTAGCACATAATAAGTGATCCATAAATGATAGCTCATAATAATACAGTATTATACTACTCAAAGTCTAGATTCAGGTTCAACAACTAATAAACCCAGGTAAGTTGCTTTGTTTTTGGAGAGTGGGCCCTTCTCACCACGAGGTCCAGGTCCTTGGCATCTCAAGCAAAGAATTGAATGAGATACTGAGGCAAAGTAGTAAAAAAGCAGTTTATTAGAAGAGATAGTACACTTTAAAGAAATAGAAGTAGGCCCAAGCAGTAGAGGATGGCTCAAGGGCCCATTATTAGAAGAGAAATTACAGTCCAAAGAGTTTGGGGTGGGCCACGCACAAAGGTGAGGCTCAAAAGGCTCAAAAAGGGAGGAAGAAAGGGGACACAAAAAAAGAGGCTGACTGATCTGGACTTGGAGTTTTTATCCTTTTTCTCTAGAATGCACTGTTCCCCTCTGGGCGTGTGACCACCTGATTGGCACCTGTGATTGATAAGAGGTACTGCGCAGATGCGAGTGACTGGTCAGATCTAGTTGGGTATTTTGTGCCCATTTGTTTTCCCACAGGGGTAGGTAATTACAATACAAAGGGGAGTTTTGGGTGGAGAGGGGATGTCCCCTTGGTGGTCGCACTCTGTGGGACATGTAGGAACGCAGAGACCCAATGCTTGCCTCTAACTGTCTGTCTTGAGAGACGTGATCCCCATAAAATCTCTATAGGAAATTGAGGGACCCGAGGTCTCTTCTGTATCTGCTTCCTGCTGGGCAGGGGCTTAGCGATGTTCCTGCCTATTGGGGGATTCACAGAACTCTCACCCTAGCCGATCTCAGATGAGAGGAAGGGGTCTCAAGATCTGCCTGGAAGACTGTGTTGACTTCTTTGGTTGGGACTGACAATCTTGCTGGGGTGTCATCTGTATCCCCAAGTCCCCTGAATGAGGAAAAATAGATTTTAATTAATAAATCTTGTTAACTTTCAGGAAGCCTGTGGCCATTCAACCGGTCACTCAGGTGGCATCAATTGTCTGGGCACAGAATGGGTTTGGATAGAATTATTAGGCTTACTGGCCTGGGGAAGTGTTAAAACCTATTTAGTCTCTGGGACGGAATTATTCTAGAGTTAGGTCCGGATGGCTTGAGGGATATTGGGAAGTCACAGGCTTTTAAGTAGTTATCTGAAGCAAGGGTAGGCAATTTCTGTGAACAATCTGTTGTTTAGGATTCAGAAACTGATTTGCAGACAATCAAGAAGCAGGGAGCAGGGAGAGGGCCGGCAGAGTGGCGCGGTGGTTAAGCGCTGGCCTGGGAAGCCAGGGACCCCGGTTCGGTCACACATATGAGGGCCAGTGACACTGCCCTCAAAAAAAAAAAAAAAAAAGAAGAAGAAGCAAGGAGATAGGAGACTTTTAGGTTTCAGGCTAGGAGCAATCTATAGTCTAGGATTCACAAACTGATTAGAAGAGTAATCAAAGCCTGGAGCTAAGAAACTAAGAAACTAGGGAGGAGGCTTAACATTTCTATACTTAACATTTCTATAGAAAAGAAGACTTAGAAGTTTTTCACTGTGTGTGTGTGTTTGGGGGGCGTGGGGGCTACTCGGTTGGCCCACAACAGCTTTCCCTCCCTGATACCCAGTTATTACCTGATCTTTAAGTTCCTTTATGTTCATTAAACACAACAATAATAACCAATCTGTATTGAGCTGTTGACTTTGTTCAATCTTAATTTAAGCGTTTTGTGTGAATACTGACCATTTCCTGTGAGCTGATTGAGGTCACACCATTTATCCTTATATTTGACCTGTGTCTGTATGAAGCTATTTGTATTATAACTCCTTCTGGTTATACATTAGTTAAAAGTCCACTTAAACATCTATTATTGAACCAAACATCTAGGTGATTCAACAATTTTCCTGTTGCTTTCATTTCTCCTTTCTAAACGTATTCCAGTTGACTAACCTCAGTAGATTCTGCTGATTATGTCTTCCAGATATCCTCTTTGAGGTAAACTCAAAAGCATGAAGGGTTTATATCAATAGAGGTTCTCAATGAATCAAGTTAAACCTTTGTTGCTCTGAAAAGACACCACATGAACCCCCCAAAAATTGTTTAAATCCAGACAGAAAAGGTAAATACATGTCACACTGACTATATCCCCAACATACTATACTCTCAAGTGAAACAGTCAACTCATAACAACATTTACTAAAAGCTCTCAAAACAGGGAGTTAAAGACCCGAGATTTGGCAGCAGATGATAGTAATACAATTGCTTATACATAAGAAAAAATGAAATTGGAGCCCTATATACTATACCTTATACTATACCATATGCAAAATTCAATTCCAGGTTTATTAGACCCTTAAAAAGAAAGGCAGGGCCGGCCGAGTGGCGCGGTGGTTAAGCCCTGGCTTGGGAAGCCAGTGGCCCTGGTTCGGGTCCCACATGTGCGGGCCAGTGACACTGCCCTCAAAAAAAAAGAAAAGAAAAAAAAAAAAGAAAGGTAAATCTTTGAGAAAGAAAAAAAAAGTAGATCAGTCCCTGACATTTAGAAGCTGGCATGGCACTTACATCTAGACCATGTTATTCTCTTATTTAGACATAAAAACAGAATACCAACCTCAGACAAGGTTACTCTGAGACCATAATAAATTGACACAATGCAAGGTCACTTCATAATTTTGTCTAAGCACTGTGCCACACTCAAAGTACCAAATACCCCATCTCTTAGCTAAAATGAGTGACTTCTATTACTTTATCAATTACAGCTTTAGCCTTATACTATTCTCCTCTTCCTATAAATAAGATTTATTGACATACCCAATCATAGAATTGCACGGCATACAATCTAGACCAAACTCCCACTTTCTTAGTCCCAATGATCCCCTTCTCCTGGTTTTCACACTCTTGTATAATGCCCCTCCTTGGGAGTAGGCTGGACAGGGTGACTCAACCTCATTAGTAATCAGAACAAGGCAAATTAAAACCTCAATGAGGTACCATTTTTTTACTCATTAGATTGCCAAAAGTTAAGAAGTCTTCCCCCCTGAAAGTAAAAAAGCAAAACAGATAATTTAAGAAAAAAAATTCTGTCAATACAAAGTGATAGGAAGGGGGAATGCTTATAGACTGCTTGTGGGAACGTAAACTGGGACGACCACTTCACAAACACTTTGGCATTACCCAACTAACAAACTTGAGCATACGCATATCCTACAACCAAGACATTCCAATCTTAGGTATATGCCCTGCATACTCTTTCACATAGGTACGATGCGACATGTTCATACCAACATTTTTGGTAAAAGCAAAAACATGGAAACAACTCAAATATCCAGTGAGAGAAAAATAAATTTTGATATGTGCACACTAGAGAATATTATATATCTTTAGAAATGAATGAACTACAACTATATATAACAAAATAGTTGAATCTTAGAAACATAATGTTGATTGAAAAGAGCAAGATGCATAAGATTTACAGAGAGCATATTATATTTATAAGGTTAAAAATAAGGAAAAATTAGGCAATATATTATTTATGAATACATACATAGGCAACAGAACTTTTTAAAACAAATTATAAATATAAAATTCAAAATAGTGGTTAGTTATATAGAAAGGCAGGGGATGGGATAGAAAGAATCATTGATAATAAGTGACTTATTGATAATGTTCTAGGTTTTATGTTGGGTGGTAGGTTCATGGGTGTTTATTTCATTACTAAGCTTTATTATTCAAACATGTTACAAATATTATTTTGTATGCATCAAATATTACTTCATTTTAAACATTTTTAAATGAATTAGGAGTATTTTAATTTTTTATTATGGAAAATTAAGAGCATTTTTTTACATCGAAAGAAAGAAACAAAGTTCATTTTTCTAAATGGAAAGGAAAAATACAGGAGGAAGAAAAGTTTGGTGAGCTCCTAAGAGGATCAAGAAAAGGAATACAATTCAGGGAAAAAGAAAAAAAATTCTTCCTATTAAACCATGTTATTATTTTAATCCTAGATCATTCAGGAAGCTATGCTGGCTAAAACTGGAACTTATTAAGAAGATTATACTTTCACCTGTAGTCTACATCAAGTAATTTCCAACCATGTCCTGTGTCTACATCTTTAAATAGTTTTTAATGCTCTCCTTTCTCAAATCAATCTCAAACTTCAGAAGCTGCCACATCAGGAAGTAGATAGAGCTACTTTTGTTGGGGTTAGAGTGTGGGGGCTGTGTCAGTCTCAGTTATACCCTTGGGGTTTTCCTAACTGGTTCTGGGGTCGTAGGCAATGCAAGACTTGGGTAGGTATTAAGGAGGATCATTTATTCTTGCAGGTTTTTACTAAGGGACATAGTTCACTTGGTATCTATACATTGGCAGTCTCTCTGTGGCTTCTGTGCCAGCCTTGGGACACAGAAATCTCTTATAATGTTTGAAACCCCAGGTCTTGCATCCCTGTCCCTCAAGTTCTTTAAAGCAGCCATTCCTCTTTAGGGCCTCACCAAGTGACTGTGGGAAGCAAGGCCCATGTCCCAGCTGACTTCTCCTACTTTCCTCCCCTCAGCCCAAGGGCCATATCCTCTGAATTTGGTGGAAGTCCCGTTTAATGGAAGAATCCATTTCTCCTTAATATGCTTGGAATTGTTTTTTGGGTTTTTGTTTGTTTGTTTGCTTTTCAGAAAGAAAGAAGTAAAACTGTTCTTATTCACATACAACATGATAACCTAAGTATAAACTTTGATGGAATCTATAATGTGCTTGGGTTTTTTAGAAAAGAAAGCTCAAATATTTTGCAAGCTAATCTGCTTTCAGCTCAGCCACATACTTCCTAGAAAGCAATGGAGTCTGCTATCTGACAGAAAAGGAGAAAAGGAAAGGGTAAAATTTAGGAAGAAAAAGCCCTAGTACTTCAAAATATTATCTAGCGATATGCAAAGTTTTTAAAAATAGGACTCAAAAAATGCTAACCAAAAAAAAATGCTAACCATAGGGGGAAGAAATTGGACTCCTTAAAATAAAAAACTGTTGTTTATCAAAAGATACTGTTACAAGTGAAAAGGCAAGACAAAAAGAGGATATTTGAAATACATATATCCAACAAAAGATTCATGTTAAGAATATATAACAAAGTCCTACAGATCAGTAAGAAAAATGCAGAAAATCCAATTGAAAAATGACTTAAAACCAGCACTTTGGGCCGGCCGAGTGGCGCGGTGGTTAAGTGCTGGCCTGGGAAGCCGGCAGCCCCGGTTTGGGTCCCACATGTGAGGGCCAGTGATACTGCCCTCAAAAAAACAAAAACAAAACCCAGCACTTCACAAAAGAGGACATCCAAATGGCCAATTAACATATGAAAAATTGTTCAATTTCATAAGTCATCATGATAATGCAAATAAAAATCATAAAGTAACACCATCACACACCTACCAGTATGGTTAACGCAGAAAAGTCTGACAATACCAGATATTGGCAGAGATGTAGAATATGTTGATGGGAAACAAAATGGTATAAATACTTTGGAAAACTGGCAATAACTACTAAAGCTAAATATACACATACCCAATGTCCCAGAAATTCCACTTCTAGATATATACCCAAGAGAAATACATACATATGTTCATCAATAGACATATGCTTGGGGCAGCACTACTTATCATAGCCCCAAATGGAAACTACCCAAGTGTTCATCATCAGTAAAATTAATAAAGTATAGTATATTCATACAATGGAATAACACAGCAATGAGAATGAGTAAGCTATGTCTACATGAAACAACGTTGAAGACCCTCAACAACACAACAGTAAGTGAAAAAAGCTAGACATAGGAGTACCTATTGTATGATTCAATTTATATAAATTTCTAAACAAGGCAAAATTAGTCTTTGATCTTAGAAATCAGGATTGTTATTGGAGATTATAACTTTTGGGAGGGCACATGAGGAGGACTTCTGGGAAACTGGTCATGTTCTGTTTGGGGATCTGAATGCTGGTTATACAGCTGTGTTCTCTTTATGAAAATTTATTTAAATTTACACTTAATATTTGTGCACTTTTGGGGTGACCAGTTAAATCAGTTGGTTAGAGCATCATGCTACTAACACCAAGGTTGCCAGTTCAATCCCTGCATGGGCCACTGTGAGCCAAGCCTTCCTTAAAAGAGTCAACTATAGGGCTGGCCGAGTGGCTCAGTTGGTTAAGAGCTTGCTCAAGGGTGCGAGCTGAGCTCTGAGCAACAGCAGTTTGATGCCCAGCCCGAGCTGAGTTGCCACTGAGCTGCCAACAAGTAGCAAGATGGCTCAGCTGAAAAAAAAAAGTCAGCTATGCCATTGTAACATGAAAGATCATGGCTATTCCCCAATAAAATTAAAAAAAAGGGTGACCCACAATCAATTTAAATACAGTAAAATCTTGGATTGCAAGAAACTTGATTTGCGAGTGTTTTGCAAGATGAGCAAACATTTCTAATACATTTTAACTTGATAAATGAGCAATGTCTTGCCATACGAGTAGAATGTGTCGCTGAACATCACATGATCACAACTGAGCCAATGGTTCTCTCTCTCTCACTGCAGGACGTGGGTGATTGTTTCCCATGGTCGGATGCTCAGTCTCAGGCTGCAGTGTTTGGCAGAAATCAGTGATTTTTCAGAATGTTGGAAGGTACCCACAACTGGCACTAGTGTATTTTGTGTCACTTAAAGGCACCTACATCCGGACAGTCCTTTGCTTTTCCATTCAAGAGTAAGCTTAGGGATGCTTTACTTCATTCTAGGTCAGGCTGCTTGCAGATACAGACCCTTTCCTCTGCTGCCTTATTGTCAGTTACATTAAATACAGTATATGCCTAGAGTTTATTAATACTATACTGTAGTCAACATCCGTGTGAGTGTATACAATGGTTGCCATGAAGAAAAAAGTTGAAAAAGAAAGAAAGGCAGTAAGAAGAAGGAGATGATTACTGTGTAAGTTAAGAAGGAAATCAAGCCAGCGGCCCCGGTTCGGTCCCACATATGAGGGCCAGTGACACTGCCCTCAAAAATAAAAAAAAAAAAAAAAAAAAAAAAAAAAAAGAAGGAAATCATCGAGGAGTATGAACGAGGTATGCAAGTGACAGAAATTGCAAGATTTTACAAGAAGCCTACGTCAACTATTTGCACAATACTAAAGAAAAAAGAAGAAATAAGAGTGCCAAATGCAGCAAAAGGAGTCATGAGTATATCAGAGCAATGGCCACGTGTTCTGGGAGATGTAGAAAAGTTGCTCCTGGTTTGGATAAACGAGAAGCTACTAACAGGTGATACTGTGACTGAGTACTTTATCTGCAAGAAGGCAAAGGCCTTGTACACTGACCTCATAAATAAACTGCCAGGTACATCAACAGAAAATGAAGAAGGCTTCAAGGCAAGCAAGGGATGGTTTGATGACTTTAAAAAGAGAAGTGGCACCAATAGTGTTTTGAGGCAGATAGAGGTTGCGAGTTTGGACGCTAAGGCAGCTGAGGCGTTTGCTACTGAGTTCCAGAAAATCATGGTTTCCGAGTATTACCTGCTGAAGCAAGGATTTTTTTAAAAGATTTTATTGGGGAATTGGGGGAGGGGAACAGCGTTGGGGAACCAGGGAAGGAGAACTGACAAGTTGCCGTCCTTTTGTTCTTCAGTCTAGTTGTGGAGAACGTTGCTTCACTGGCCCATGTTGGTATCATCATTGCGTTCTTCCCGGATGAGGCAAATCAGTCGCCAGCCTCTGGATGTTGGCTCAGGGGCTTTTGGCAGCTCACATCAGCTGCAGTGGCTCACGCTGGCTGCCGGCCACTCACTGTAGCCTATGGCAGCCCATTGCAGCAGGGGCTGCAGCTATGCCTTCCCGGGGACTCACAGCAGCCCAGCTCCAGGTGGAGCTGTTGTTCACCATCTTAGGTATAGAGGGCAGTGTCACTGGCCCTCACTTGTGGGATCCAAACCGGGGCTGCTGGTGTCCCAAGCCAGCTCTTAACCAACGCTCCACTCGGCCAGCCCTGAAGCAAATTTTTAACTGTGATGAGATGGGGCTTTTTTGGGAAAAGATGACAAAGGGACCTACATTACAGAAGAAGAGAATGCAATGCCTGGTTGCAAGTGCTCTTGTTTTGTGCTAACACAACTGGGGATTTCAAAGTTAAGCCCCTGTGCCGGCCAAATAGCTCAGTTGGTTAAGAGCTTGCTCAAGAGTGTGAGCTGAGCTCTGAGCAACAGCAGTTCGATGCCCAGCCCGAGCTGAGCTGCTGATGAGCTGCCAACAGGTGGCAGGAGGACTCAGCTTAAAAAAAAAATCAAAGTCAAACCCCTGCTCGTGTATCATTCTGAGAATCCACGAACCTCCAAGAAATGCAAGCCAGTTAAACGTTATGTGGAGGTCCAACAGCAAGGTGTGGGCCACTCGTACCTTGTTCGTTGAGTGGATCAACGAGGTCTTCAGTCCTGCAGTGAAGAAATACCTTTTAGAGAAGAATCTGCCACTCAAAGCCTTGCTGGCTATGGATAATGCTCCTGCTCATCCTCCAGGCTTTGAGGACAACTTACTGGAGGAATTCGAGTTCATTAAGGTCAAGTTCCTTCCTCCCAACACCACTCCAATCCTCCAGCCCATGGATCAGCTGGTCATTTCAAACTTTAAAAAGCTTTATACCAAAGCACTATTTCAGCTATGCTTAGAGGTGACCAAAGGAACAAACCTTACCCTCTGTGAGTTTTGGAAAAATCATTTCCACTGCCTCAAGATCATCAGTAAAGCCTGGGATGGGCTCACCAAGAGAACGCTCAGTTTTGTTTGGAGAAAACTGTAGCCTAATTGCATTCTTGGACATGACTTAGAGGGGCTTGCTCATGAACAGGAGCCACCAGTTGTTGATGAAATTGTGTCTTTGGGGAAGACCATGGGATTGGAGGTGAATGAGGATGACGTTGAAGAGCTGGTGGAGGAACATGGCCAGGATCTGACCACCGATGAACTGATGGATCTGCTTCGTGAACAACAGCAAGAGGTTATGGAGGAGATCTCACCTGCAGAGGAGAAGGAGAAAAAGGCGGAGGAATCCCTCACTTCAAATGAGATTAGGGAGATGTGTAAACTGTGGGAAACAGTTCAAAATTTTGTAGAAAAGCACCACCCAAATAAGGCTGTAGCAGTGGGAGAGATGAATCTGTTTAATGACAATGCAATGTCACATTTCCGCGAAATCCTCAAAAGAAGGCAAAAGCAAGTGTCATTGGATACTTTCCTTGTTAAAGTTGCACCAAAAAGAAAAAGATTCCATTTAGCCAATAGATAGCAGTGATTCTGTTAGTGATAGTGAAAGTCATCTGACACAATAACCCTCCTCTGTCTTGTCTCCCTCACACCAGTCACAAAGGTTTTCAAAGGTAAGTGCAGATTAATTTGTTTATTTTTCTTTATATTTTGTATTTTCTTTATGATTTTGTATTATATTACAATATTGCAATCATTTTTATATGAATATTTTCGGGCTATGGAACGAATCATCTGAGCTTCCATTATTTCTTATGGGGAAATTCGCTTTGATATACAAGTGCTTTGGATTACAAACATGTTTCTGGAACGAATTATGCTTGCAAACCAAGGTTTTACTATATATATATATATATATTTGTGCACTTTTAATATATATGTAATACTTCAATAAAAAGTTTACCTAAGAAAATTTTACCTAAAATTCATCCAGCCACACTGAACTTGCAACTCTGAGGGCTAGCCTCTGAAATGTGATTCACCAAGGTAACCAGTGCCACCCTGAACCTTCTTAAGTACTGCTCTTCCATTTTTTTCTGGTGATACCGCTTTGCAGCTTTTCCTGCAACAGAGAAGGCTCAGCAAAATTTTTTCTATAGTTTATTTTACTGGAATTCTGAATGAGATAATCTGAGCACATATGTAGGTTTTCATTAAATACGGTGGGCTGTCACCTATTGGGAAACTTACTCCACACCTACCTCAGCTAGAAGTAAGAGACAGCTTTTCATTTTTTTTTAGCTGAGCCATCCTGCCACCTGTTGGCAGCTCAGCAGCAGCTTGGTTCGGGCTGGGCATCTAACTGCTGTTGCTCAGAGCTCAGCTCACACTCTTGAGCGAGCTCTTAACCAACTGAGCCACTCAGCTAGTCCCTAGCAGTTCATTTGAGTCAACTTGCACAACTGCACTTGATGCCAAGTGTCATCCATCTCCCAAGCAAATTGCAAATATCTTTTTTTTGTTTGTTTGTTTGTTTTTGAGGGCAGTGTCACTGGCTCTCATATGTGGGACCCGAACCTGGGCCGCTGGCTTCCCAAGCCAGCGCTTAACCACCGCGCCACTCGGCCGGCCCGCAAATATCTTTTTGTTTTCCTTCGCCAGATTCTCAATTCACACATTCAACAAACCAGGAGAAGTAAATTTTATTGCTTTTACAAAAATCATGTATGCTTTTTATAGAAAAGTTAAGCAGTAGAGAAAAGCACAAAGTAGAAGGCAATAAGTACTCCCAAAATCCCACTACCCAGGAATAACCAGAGTTAACAGATTGTTGAGGCTTCTCTGCAGGATGTATTCAAATAGCGAGAAGGATATATAGATGAGTGAGTGGATGGATATAGGGATAATTTTATGAAAATATAAGCCACAAATTGGGAGAAGATAAATTGTCATAAATACAGCAGCAAGGGATTAATATCCAGTATATATAAAGATCTCTTACAAAAAAGATAAACAACTCAAAAAATGGAAAATGGTACGAGGACAAGTCACTCAGAACAAACCACAAAAGAGCCAATAAACATACAAAAAGATAGTAAATCTTACAAATAACCAGGAAAATTATAAGTAAAGTGACACAGGGCCGGCCAAATGGCTCAGTTGGCGAAGAGCTCACTCAAGAGTGTGAGCTGAGCTCTGAGCAACAGCAGTTTGATGCCCAGGCCAAGCTGAGCTGCCGTTGAGCTGCCAACAGGTGGCAGGATGGCTCAGCTAAAAAAAAAAAAATTAAAAAAAAAAAAGAGTGTGAGCTGAGCTCTGAACAACAACAGTTCGATGCCCAGCCCAAGGTGAGCTGCTGCTAAGCTGCCAACAAGTGGCAGGATGGCTCAGCTAAAAAAAACAAAAGAAGGGCCGACCCAGTGGCACGGTGGTTAAGCACTGGCTTGGGAAGCCAGTGGCCCCGGTTCGGGTCCCACATATGAGGGCCAGTAACACTGCCCTAAAAAAAAACAAAAAAAGACACCAAAAGAAAACAAAAAACAAAAGTAAAGTGACACAGAGTGAAAGAGATGGGACTTATTCCCACATCTGTGCAATCTGGATGATAATATTTCATACCCATCAAACTGGCAAAAATTAATTAAAATTTTAAAAATTAATTAGGTCTGGTAATATCAAGTATTGGTAAGAATGTGAAGAAAAAGGAATTCACATGTTAATGACTGGAGTACAACCACTTTAGAGATTAATTCAGAAATACCTAATAAAATTAAATACTGACATCCAAGAGAAATCAAAACACATTCACAAAAAGACATTTACAAGAATGTTCATAGCTGCTGTACTAGTTATCTATTGCTACATAACAAATTACCTTACAATTTAGTGTTTTCAAACAACAAATATTTATTATTTCATAGGTTCTGTGGATTTAGGCATGGCTTAGTTGAATGCCTCTCCCTTAAGATCTCTCATAGGGCTGCAATTAAGGCATTATCTCGGACTGTGGTCTCTCTGAAGGTTCAAATGAAGAGGACTTATTACACAAAGTCATGCATACTAGGAGGGAGAGATCATTTGGGGCCATTTTAGAGGTTGCCTAACATAGCAGCTTAATTCATAACAGCTCCAAACTGGGAAAAGTGTAGATATCCATCAATAGGAAAATGGATAAAGAAACTATGGTGCATTAATATAATAGAATACTATTCAGTATTAAAAAGGTTGAGTGAGAGGGCCGGCCGAGTGGCACGGTGGTTAAGCACTGGCTTGGGAAGCCAGCAGCCCCAGTTCGGTCCCACATATGAGGGCCAGTGACACTGCCTTCAAAAAAAAAAAAAGGTTGAGTGAGAGAAGACTTACACAAAAGAATACATAGTGCATGATTTAATTTACCTAAAGTTCTACAAAAGACAAAACTGCTAATTTTTTAAGATTAAAATTTATTGGGGGTGACAATGGTCAACAAAACTACACAGGTTTCAAGTGAACAATTCTATAATATATCATCTATATATTGCATTATGTGTTCACCACCCAGAGCCAGTTCTCCTTCCATCACCGTATATTTGACCCCCTTTATCCTCTTCTACCATCCCTCCTCCCCACTTACCCTCTGGTAACCACTAAACTATTGTCTGTGTCTATGAGCAAAACTGCTAATTTATGGTGGAAAAAAAATCAGAACAGTGGTTGCCTGGCGTGGCAGTAATTGATTGGGAAGAGATGTGAAGGAACTTTCTACATTGATGCTAATGTTTTATGTCCTGATAAAGGTTTTGACAAATGCAAGTACATGTATTTATCAAAAGTCTTTCAATTATTACTTAAGATTGGTGCACTTTATTACATATAAATTTTACCTCAAAAGAAAAAAGAACCATAAATAAATATTGAACTCTATTTAATGATGTACTGAAGTATTTAGGAGTAAAGTGTACTGACGTATGCAACTTTGAAATGCATCAAAAAATAAGATGGATCGGGGCCAGGCTGGCTGAGTGGCACGGTGGTTAAGCAGTGGCTTGGGAAGCCAGCGGTCCCAGTTTGGGTCCCACATATGAGGGACAGTGACACTGCCCTCAAAAAAAAAAAAAGGAAGGTGCAAAATCATACAAACGCTATGAGGCCATTTATACAAAAACAATGGTAAATATTGTTTATGGCTACTGACATATGAAATAAAAGTATAAAAACTTGGGCCGGCTAAGTGGCGCTGTGGTTAAGAGCTGGCTTGGGACGCCTGTGGCCCTGGTTCGGATCCCACAACATATGATGGCTAGTGACACTGCCCTCAAAAAAAAAAAAGTATAAAAAAGTTCATCTCAGGGTGGCCAGTTAGCTCAGTTGGTTAGAGCGCAGGGCTTATAATACCAAAGTTGCTGGTTCAATCCCCACATTGGCCACTGAGATGTTCCCTGAACAACTAGATTGAAACAACTACTTGACTTGGAGCTGATGGGTCCTGGAAAAACATTGTTCCCCAATAAAAAACAAACAAACAAAAAGAAAACAACATTCATTGGAGCAGTGTATACTAACCTCATGATGATGGATGGCTATCTCTGAGGAGGGACAGAGGGGAAAGGAATGTGAGGTGGGGATCTAGAAGTACTTGTAATGTTTTATTTCTCTCAATAAAAATATCTGCAGCGATTATGGAAATATATTAGTATGTTTTAATCTTAGTGGTGAGCTCATACTCATTTAAACAATTACCATTTGACAGGAATTTTGCTAAATGTTTTATGTCTTATATCTCATTTAATCTTCAAATTAGGTAGATTATCATTTATATCTACTTTTCAAGTGAGGAGTGGAAACTTAAGGAGATTAAAAATTTGACTAACATGACACACACTAGTGGATCTAGAAAGTCTAACTGCAGAGTTCTCATTCTTGACCACTCTGCTATATACATTGTCTGTTACCTGACTAGCCTTGTGAACTGACTGGTTTATGAATCTGGGGAGAAAGATTTTGGGTAGAATATGAAGAGCTGATTTTATAAGGAAATCTATGAGACACAATGGGACAAAATGTGACATGGAGTGGAGAAAATGGAACTCATCCCCACTTCTATGCAGAACACGGCCTATCTCAAGCACCTCAAAGTTTGGAGGCAGCAAGAGACACAACCCATAAACAGATGTTTGTGTTCTCATGGTGGGTGTTAGCCTCTGTTGTGGGTTGAATTGTGTTCCTTGAAAAGATATACGTATTGAAGTCCTAACCCTCAGTACCTGTAAATGTGATATTATTTGGAAGTAGGATCTTTGCAGATATAATAACGTTAAGATGAGGTCATACTAGATACTCCTGCTTCTTGCCCTTACATGTTGTTAGGTACTGTCAGAGGACAGTCAGAACCCTGATAACCCAAATCCTTGGCCTACTACCTCTGCAGACTCCTGAAAGAGTTATGATGAAAGCACATTTTAGGTAATTGCACCTTTGTTTGTTCTTTTAAAACTATATACCCAGTAAAGTGGAATTTTAAAAAATTATCCCAATCTCTTTGATGTCATGAAGACTGTGACTCACTCTAGGGAGATTTTTTTATTATAGAAAAAAATCATTTGGCTAGTTCCCTAAGTCATGTAAATGAAAGGCAGGAAGACATTGTTAGCCAAGGAATAACAAGATCATTTTCCTGTGTTTTAGCAATGTTATCCAGATTCTGGGGTGTCTTTGGAAGGGAGTAGACCAATTTGCATAAGAAGACACAGCGCTTTCAAAGAGGGAAGGGGCCAAGAATCCAATGCTTTCTTCTCTAGATTTAAAGTTTTAAGTTTTTGTTGAAGTGGCAAGAAAGGACACCAGTGGCCCCAAAGGAGAAATTACCTTGAAGGCAGGAAGAAGCTGGGCAGCTTATCTGGGCTCAAGACAGCCTAGGGGTTTTTTTGGGTTGGGATGGTTCTAAGGTTTAAAGCCAGAGGACTAAACCAGGCAGGCACAGTGATAAGTTTTGTTTTGTTTTGTTTTTTGAGGGCAGTGTCACTGGCCCTCATATGTGGGACCGAACCCGTGCCGCTGGCTTCCCAAGCCAGCGCTTAACCACCGCACCACTCGGCTGGCGCAACACAGTGGTAAGTTTTGAGGGTCAATAGCTGAGCATGAAGAATTAACTCAAAGAGCCATAATCTTGGTACCCTGAACTCTTGTATTGTGTAGGACCAATGAAGATGGCAAAAAAGCAATGGGGGGGGGGGAGCCGGCCAAGTGGCGCGGTGGTTAAGCGCTGGCTTGGGAAGCCAGCGGCCCCTGTTCGGTCCCACATATGAGGGCCAGTGAAACTGCCCTCAAAAAAAAAAAAAAGAAGCAATGGGGCTAGTGCCTGACAGAAATTTCTCGTTCTTTCTATCTCTGCCTATAGTTTAGAAATAGGACCCTTCACCTTGGAACGAATAGGTACCTAGGTTATTTATCAAGTTGGGGGGACAAGGGCTTCAAAGGGAGACGGTGACATCTTATTAATAAAGGCAGATGATTGCTTTAAAAGCTAATTGAGAGAGAAGAAATATAGCCACTATTAATACTCTTAAGTGGTAGAGTTGGTCATAACATCATTCAATGAATATTTATTGACTGTCTATTATGCATCAGATACTACCAGATTATAGGACTACTGTGATGTGCAAAAGAAGACATGGTTCCTGTGCTCTTTGACCTTATTGTCCTGTAGGGGAAACAGATGGGATGAAGACTCAGTTTCTCTGCCAGCTTATCAGTTCATGTAGCCCAAATGTTCTGGGAATGAGGTGACAATGGCCTATTGCCCACTCAGGGCCCCAAAGATTCCACCAAAAAACTATTAGAACTGATAAATGAATTCAGTAAAGTAGCAGGATACAAAGTTAATATTGAAGCAGTTGCATTTTTTTATACAGCAGTAATGAACTATCAGAAAGAGAAATTAAGGAAACAATCTTATTTACAGTTGCATCAAGAAAGAAAGAAAGAAAGAAAGAAAGAAAGAAAGAAAGAAAGAAAGAAAGAAAGAAAGAAAGAAAGAAAGGAAGAAAGAAAGAAGGAAAGAAAAATTTAACCAAGGAAGGGGCCGGCTGAGTGGCTCAGTTGGTTAACAGCACGAGCTCTGAACAACAGAGTCGTGGGTTTGGTTCCCACATGGGCTAGTGAGCTGCCCCTGAGCTGAGCTGCCACTGAGCTGGTGAAAGCATGTGCTCATTGTGCAACAAGGTTGCTGGTTCAAGTCCCACATGGGATGGTGGGCTGTGCCCCTCCCCACCCCACCCTCCCACAACTAAAATTGAATACAGCACCTTGAGCAGAGCAGCTGCCAGCTGCCAGCGGGCAACCAACTCTCACATGGGATGGCGGACTACATCACCCCCCACCCCTGCAACTACATTGAAAACAGTGACCGGACTTATTGCTGAGCTTGTGCCCTCCACAACTAAGATTGAAGGACAACAACTTGACTTGGAGCTGATGGGTCCTGGAAAAACACAATGTTCCCCTTCCCCAATTCCCCAACTGTTCCCCTCCAGAATTCCCCAATAAAATTCTTTAACAAAAAATTAACCAAGGAGGTAAAACACTTATACTCAGAAAATTATAAGATATTGAAGAAAGAAATTGAAGAAGACGCAAATAAATGGAAGCATATACAATGCTCATGGATAGGAAGAATTAAAATCATGAAAATGTTATCCAAAGCATTCTATACATTAATGCAATTATTATCAAAATACCAATGGAATTTTCACAGAACTAGAACAAATAATCCTAAAATCTATATGGATCCATAAAAGACCCTGAATAACCAAGGCAATCTTGAGCAAGAAGAGCAAAGTTGGAGGTACATGCTACCTGATGTCAAACTATACTACAAGGCTATAGTAATCAAAATGGCATGGTACTGACAAAAAACAACAGCAAAAACAACAATAGACACATATCTCAATAAAACAGAATAGAGAGCCCAGAAATAAACACACACACCTATATGGTCATTTAATCTATGACAAAGGAAGCAAGAATATATACACTGGGGTAAGGACAGTCTATTCAATAAATGGTGCTGGGAAAATGGGGCAGATACATGCAAAAATGAAACTGGACCACCTTCTTATTTCTATTCCATATACAAGAATAACCTCAAAATGGATTAAAGACTTAAATGTAAGACCCAACACCATAAAATTCCTAGAACAAAATATAGGCAGTAAACTCTCTCACAGTGCTCTTAGTAATATTTTATTCTGATCTATCTTCTCGGGCAAGGAAAACAAAAGAAGAAAATAAACAACTGGGATTTTATCAAACTAATTTTTTTGCATAGCAAAGGAAACCCTCAACAAAACAAAAACAACCTACTGAATGGGAGAAGATATTCCTCAATGATACATCGATAACGGCTTAATATCTAAAAGATGTAAAGAACTCATACAGTTTAACACCAAAAAAATAATCTGATTAAAAAATGGGCAGATGATCCAAATAGACATTTCTTCAAAGAGGACATACACATGGCCAATAGACATATGAAAGATATTCAATGTCACTAATCATCAGAGAAATGCAAATTAAAGCCACAATGAGATATGATCATCTCACACCTGTCAGAATGGCTATCATCAATAAATCTACAAACAAGTGTTGGTGAGGATGAGGAGAAAAGGGATCCCTCATGCACTGTTGGCAGGATTGCAAACAGGTGCAGCCACTATGGAAAACAGTGTGGAGGTTACTAAAAAATTAAAATAGAACTACCTTATGACCCAGCTATTCCACTTCTGGGTATTTATCCAGGGAAATCCAAAACACAAATTCAAAAGATATATGGGGGGGCGGGGGAAGTAGCCCCAGTTCAGATCCCACATATGAGGGCCAGTGACACTGCCCTCTAGAGCTAACAACAGCTCCACCTCGAGCTGGGCTGTGAGCCCCGGCGACGGTGTAGGCTGCAGCCCCTGCTGCAGTGGGCTGCCATAGGCTACAGTGAGTGGCCGGCCCCCAGCGTGAGTGGCTGGCAGCCAGCGTGAGCTGCCAATAGCCGCGGTGAGCGACCATCCAGAGGCCGGTGACCGATCTGCCTCATCCAGAACGAGCGCAATGATGATACCAACATGGGCCAGTGAAGCAAAGTCCTCCGCAACTAGACTGAAGAACAAAAACACAGCAACTTGTCTGTTCCCCTCCCCCAATTCCCCAATGCTGTTCCCCTTCCCCAATTCCCCAATAAAATCTTTTAAGAAAA
Organism: Aselliscus stoliczkanus; assembly: GCA_033961575.1. Classification (NCBI taxonomy): domain Eukaryota; kingdom Metazoa; phylum Chordata; class Mammalia; order Chiroptera; family Hipposideridae; genus Aselliscus; species Aselliscus stoliczkanus. The sequence continues at coordinate 122,353,425 of CM066737.1, read as the reverse complement.
AAAGATATATGAACTCCTGTGATCAGTGCAGCACTATGTACAATAGCCAAGATATGGAAGCAACACAAGTGGTCTTCAGTAGTAATGCAGTTATTTTTTTGTGATTAGCATGGATTCGCAGTCTCGCAGCACCGAAGAATGGAGACACGGATAAGAGAGGTAAAGTTTGCAGAAAAGAATAGTGTATTAGAGCAAAGAGATACAGTTCTCTAAAAGAGAGGGGGAACCTGAAAAGTTGGAATGCCCGCCGACTAGCGGGGAAGGCTTCTGTTTATATGCTTTTCCTAGCCTATCTGGTGAGAAATCTGGTGCTTGCTTGAACAGGTTAGATTTATTTTGTTTGCCATTTCAGCCCGGAGGAGGCTTTTTAGGACAGTTTTAGTTGCCTCAGGGTGTAATTTGTGTCCCTGGTCTGGTAGGAGTAAATTGTATCAAGGTTGTGGATTTTGGGGTCAGCTGAGGGCAGAGGCCTTGGAGATATGTTTATTTTTTGCTCATCCTACCAGGGAATTTCTAACTGCCTAATTGTTACACTAACTAACCTGTCTTAATAGATGATAGGATAAAGAAGTTGTGCATATATACAATGGAATATTACTCAGTCATAAAAAATGAAGTTTTATTTGAGACAACATGGATGGATCTAGAGTGTATTATGCTAAGTGAAATAAGTCAGAGAGAAAGAAATACCATATGATCTCACTTACGTTTATGTGGAATCTTAAGAAGAAAACAACAACAAAAAAACAGACTCATAGGTACAGATAACAAACTGATGGTTACCAGATGGGATGGGGTTTGGGTGGGGCTGGATGAAAAAGGTGAAAGGATTAAGAAGTACAAATTGGTAATTACAAAATAGTCACTGGGATGTAATGTACAACATAAGGGAAATAGTTAATAATATTGTAATAACTATGTATAGTACCTAGGGAGTAGTAGACTAATAAGAGGAATCACTTCATAAATTATATAAATGTCTAACCATTACACTGTACACCTGAAACTAATGCAAAATAATATTGAATGTGAATTATAATTAAAAAGTAAAAAAAATTTAAAAAATTAAAGCAAACCATCTTTTTTGTGCTGAATCTGGACTTGAAAATACCAGACAACAACCATTTCGAGCTTTTGCTTGCCAGCAAACCCTCCAGTTCCTACAACGAAGCCATCTTGGTAGAGCAGATTTTACACTGTGATTCAAATATTTTATTACATTTTTCTATTTATTTTATAAAAATACAAATGGAAAGCCAAAAAAAATGAAACAGCAAATACTACAATTCAGATAAAGACTAATAACATTAAACATGTCAAAAGCAATTACTCTTGAGATAAGCATATTGGAGCAGCTGGTCAACAAGGGATTCATTTGTGAAGGGAAAGAACAAGGTAAAAGAATATGTACAAATGAATGGAAATACAGCACTGAAAATTGAGTCAATATATGTTTATGAATAAGTGTTTTCAATTTTTTTGAGAAGATACCCAGAAGAGGGATTGCTGGGTCATATGGTAGCTCTATTATTAATTTTTTTTAGCAGAACCTCCGTACTGTTTTCCATAGTAGCTGCACCAATTTACATTCCCACCAGCAGTATATGAGGGTTCCTTTTTCTCTAACACTTATTTCTTGTCTTGTTGATAATAGCCGTTCTAACAGGCGTGGTTTTGATTTGCATTTATTTCCCTTATGGATAGTGAAATTGAGCATCTTTTCATATATCTGTTGGCCATATGTATGTCTTCTTGGAGAAGTGTCTGTTCAGGCCCTCTGCCCATTTTTTAATTGGATTGTTTGTTTTTCTGTTGTTGAGTTGTATGAGTCCTTTATATGTTTTAGATATTAGCTCCTTAACAGAGGTATTGTTTGCAAATATCTTATCCCATTCAGTTGGTTTGCTTTTTGTGTTGTTGATGGATTCTTTTGCTGTGCAGAAGCTTTTCAGTTTGATATAGTTCCATTCATTTATCATTGTTTTTACTTCCCTTTCCTTTGGTGTCAAATTCATAAAATCCTCTTTGACTCCAGGTCCATTGATTTAGTACCTATTTTTTTTTCATGTATTTTGTTGTTTCAGGTCTTATATTTAGGTCTTTGATCCATTTTGAGATAATTTTTGTGTATGGTGTCAAGTAGCATCTAGTTTCATTCTTTTGCACATGGCTTCCCAAATTTCCCAGCACTGTTTATTGAACAGGCTTTCTTTTCTCCATTATATGCACCCCTATGTTCACTGCAGCATTATTCATGGTAGCCAAGACATAGAAACAATTTAAGTGTCCTTTCATGGATGATTAGATAAAGAAGATGTTGTACATAAAAAGGTCAGACAACTAAGTTCACAAACTTTCAACTGTGTGTCTACATGGTAGAAAGTTCATGAACCTAATTGTCTGAACTTTCATACAATGGAATACTACTCAGCCATAAGAAAAGATGAAATACCGCCATTTGTGACACATGAATGGATCTGAAGATTATTATGATAAGCAAAATATATCAGAAAGAATAGGACAAGAACCATATAATTTCGCTGATATGTGGGATATAAAATAGAAAGCAACAAATGAACAAAGAAAACAGACAAACAAACTCATAGACAACATTATGATGGTTACCACAGGGTAAGGGTGGTGGGTGTAGTTTGAAGAGGGTAAAGGGGGTGAAATATATGCTGATAGAAGGAGACTAGACCTTGGGTGGTGATCACACAATGCAATATACAGATGATGTATTATAGAATTGTACACTTGAAACTTATATAATAGTATTAAGTATTGTCATCTAAATAAACTTAATTTAAAGAAGAAGAAAACTGAGTCAAAAAGATATAGAGTAATGATAAAGGAAATGGAGACAATTTTTATTTTATTTTTTCAAAGATTTTATTGGGGAATTGTGGGAGGGGAACAGCGTTGGGGAATCGGGGAAGGGGAACAGACAAGTTTCTGTCTTTTTGTTCTTCAGTCTAGTTGTGGAGGATGTTGCATCACTGGCCCATGTTGGTATCTTGATTGCGTTCTTCCCAAATGAGTCAGGTCGGTCGCCGGCCTCTGGATGTCGCTCACCACGGCTATTGGCAGCTCACACTGGCTGTCAGCTGCTCACGCTGGCTGCTGGTCACACACTGTAGCCTATGGCAGCCCACTGCAGCAGGGGCTGCAGCCTACACCGTGGCCGGGGCTCGCACAGCCAAGCTCCAGGTGAGGCTGTTGTTAGCTGTGGAGGGCAGTGTCACTGGCCCTCATACGTGGGATCCAAACCGGGGCCGCTGGCATCCCAAAACCAGCTCTTAACCAATGCGCCACTCTGCCGGCCCAATTTTTAGATTTTTGAACTGAGAATGAGTATAGGTCTCTGATATATATGGGCTTCCAGAATCAGAAACTCACAGTTCCACAGAGATATTGACAGGTCATAAATTACTATATGCAATGCTATGAAGTCAGACAATTAAGTTCAAAAACTTACCTAGAAAAAGTGCTATATAACTCATTGCTGAATATCACTACTGTCACCTTTGAAGTACTACTCCCCCTGGGAAGCTATGCACCAACGCCAGTGTCTAGTCCACCCTTCAAAGCAATTTTGGAACTCTTTTTCTGGAATAGCCATCAGAGCTGTCGTCATATTACCCTTGATGTCCTGAATGTTATCAAAATGTCTTCCTTTTAATATTTCCTTTATCTTTAGGTAAAGAAAGAAATCATTGGGGCCCAGATCAGGTGAGTAGGGAGGGTGTTCCAATACAGTTGTTTACTGGCTAAAAACTCTCTCACAGACAGTGCTGTGTGAGCTGGTGCATTGTCATGATGCAAGAGCCATGAATTATTGGCGAAAACTTCAGGTCGTCTAACTTTTTCATGCACTCTTTTCAGCACTTCCAAATAGTAAACTTGGTTAACTGTTTGTTCAGTTGGTACAAATTCATAATGAATAATCCCTCTGATATCAAAAAAGATTAGCAACATTTTTTTTTGACTCTTGATTTGGACTGACAGAAATTTTTCGGTTGTGGAGAATTGACTGACTGACTTCCATTGTGCACTAATGCTTTGTTTCAGGGTCGTATTGGTACACCCATGTTTCGTCACCAGTGATAACATGGCCCAAAACATCATCTTGCCTCTCCAAAAGGTCTTGGAAAACTTCGACTCTCCTCTGCTTTTGTTCATGGGTGAGCTCCTTTGGGACCATTTTTGCACACACCTTTCTGATGCCAAGATTTTCAGTTAAGGTTTTCCTAACTGTTTCTCTATCGATATCTACGTGGTCTGCTATGCTTCTGTCAGCCAATGATTTTGACACACAATTCGATAAATTTTTGCAATGTTTTCATCAGTTCTGCTCGTTACTGGCCGCCCTGACCTCTCTTCATCAGTGACACGTTCTCTGCCCGCTGAAAAACGTTTAATCCATTTGTACACTGCTGTTTTCTTCATGGCATTATCCCCATAAACTTGGACAAACATGTCTCTGATTTCACTTCCACTCTTGCCAAGTTTAAAAAGAAATTTAATGTTTGTTCTTTGCTCTAATTCAAGCTCAGACATTCTCATGATGGCACACAAAAGTATGCAACAACAATTATGAATGCCACTCAGCAAGATATCGCTATACGTTGACATGAACAGAACTGTGAAACACTGATATACCAAAGTTATGAAACCTTACTGAGCTATTTATACAGTGCTGCCAATGTGAGTGTATGGTGGCGAGTTCACGAACTTAATTGTCAAACCTCATATAAAAATGGAAAAAAAGGATGGTGTTAACATTCCTTTGGACAAACTTGTCAGGAGAGTTGAAACAACACCTCAAAATCAACTTATAAATTCCCTGCTTGGGGCCGGCCAAGTCACGCGTTGGTTAGGAGCTGGCTTGGGATGCCAGCGGCCTGGGTTCGGATCCCACATATGATGGACAGTGACACTGCCCTTAAAAAAATGTAAATTCCCTGTCTAATCCTTGGAAAGTTTTTATCTAGTAAGTACGTCTTCCCAATATTAAAACAAAAAAATGTTTGAAGAACTAATGGCCAAAATTATTCAAAAATTTGTAGAAGACTAAAAAAACCACAGATTTTTTTGGGTGGTGTGTGTGTGTGTGTGTGTGTGTGTGTGTGTGTGTGTGTGTGTGTTTGTGTGTGTGACTAAATTGTAAGCTCAAGTATTGGGACTTGACCTGTTAGTCTTCTGTCCTGGGTTCTCACCCTAGTTGAGTACAAAGTGTGTTAAATTAATGACTGTAATAAATAAATGAACCTCATTATTATCCAAGAAATATGAAATATTTACTGAGGTTTACATAAGAGATAACATAGTTCTTGAAAGTAGAATGCTTTCAAGTGTAAGGCTTACTTGTGGTTAAGAGAGCTTCTGTTCCTAATAGGTTATATTGTTTCTAACAAGAAGTTTTGGGGCTGCGGTTAGCTCAGTTGGTTAGAATGTAGTTCTCATAACACCAATGTTGCGGGTTAGATTGCCACATGGGCCACTGAGATGCACCCTCCACAACTGGTCTGAAACATCTACTTGACTTGGAGCTGATGGGTCCTGGAAAAACACACTGTTCCCCAATTTAAAAAAAAAAGTCTACTATCATCCTTATCATTGTTTTGTACATAAAATGTATTTATGAAAACAATCTTCTTCAAGATTTTCTCTCTCTTTTTTTTTTAGCTGAGCCATCTTGCCACTTTTAGCAGCTCAACGGCAGCTCAGCTCGGGCTGGGCATTGAGCTGCTGTTGCTCAGAGCTCAGTTAGTACTCTTGAGCAAGCTCTTAACCAACTGAGTCACTCGGCTGGTCCTAAGATTTTCTCTTTTTTTATCATTGGTTTTAAACAGTTTGGTTATGACATGCCTTAATGTAGTTTTCTACATGGGTTTTTGTTTTTGTTTTTTTGAGTGTTCTGGATCTGTGGTTTTTCAATTTTCAAATTTTGAAAGATTTCAGCCAATAGTTCTTCAAAATTTTTTTTCTGCCTCTCCTCTTTTTCTGGGACTCCAATTATATGTATATTAAGGCTCTTTGTTGTTGTCTCACAGCTCACTAATTAATGCTTTGTTCATTTTTTTTCAGTCTTTTTAATATTTATTTATTTATTTATTCATTCATTCATTCATTCATTCATTCATTCATTCATTTATTTGAGGGCAGTGTCATTGGCCCTCACGTGTGGGACCACACGGGGGCTGCTGGCTTCCCAAGCCAGCGCTTAACCACCGCGCCACTCGGCCGGCCCGGTTGCATTTTTTTATTGGTTGCATTTTGTCTGCTATTGTGCATGCCTGATAGTTTTTCCTTTTTTTTTTTTTGAGGGCAGTGTCACTGGCCCTCCTATGTGGGACCTGAACCGAGGTTGCTGGCTTCCCAAGCCAGCGCTTAACCACCGCATCACTCAGCCGGGCCCTGATAGTTTTTTATTGAACTCCAGACACTGTGAATTTCACCATGTTGGGTTCTGGATTTTATACTTTGTTCCTTTAAATGATTCTGAGTTTTGTTTTATTACAGAGATAAGTTCCTTAGAAATAATTTTATCTTTTTGAGGCTGACTTTCAAGCATTGTAGATGGGATCAGAGTCGTCTTTAGTCTAGGGCTAATTTTGCCTTACTATTGAAGCAATATGCCTCTGGATACTTTTCTTTCTTTCTTTATTTTCATACTTTTCTTGATGTCCCGTGTATTCAAAGTTTTTTTCTACTCTGTTGAAAATGTGAATGATCCCAGCTTTGCATGAGCCCTTAGAATTCTGCCCTCTCCCTTCTCCTTTCAGGTGATTCTTTCCTCAGCCTTGAATGATTTCTTCACATGCATGTGCTGATCAACACTCAACTGAAAATTGGAGAGAAACTCTCTGCAGGTCTCTGGTTCTTTCTCTGAGCAGTTCTCTGCTCTCCCTGCACCACTTCCTTCTGTGGTGTTTTGCTCTATGAATTCTAGCCATCCTGGCTTCCCTGAATCCTCAGCTCTACCTCTTCAACTTTGGGAGAACACCAAACTCCATTTGAATCCTGTCTCTCTGCACTGTGGCCTGGAAACTCTCTTCAGGGGTCAGCTGGGGCAATTGTAGAATCCACCTCATTTGTTTCCCATCTCTCAGGGCTTTCTTTTCTGTACTGCTTGATGTCTAATATTTGAAACATTTTTTTATATATATTTTGTGTGTTTTTAGTTGTTTTAGGCAGAGGGTAAATCTGGCCTCTGTTATTCCATCATGGCTGGAAGCTGATGGAAGGGTTTAAGCAGCTTAAATGACATGGATGGATCTGTGGGTTAGAAAGATCACTGATGGCTGATGTGAGAGATGGACTAGTGTTACTGGATCATAGGGAGAGAGATTAACAGCAAGGAGGCTAATGCAATTTAGATTCCTGTAAGTGGCATCATGGAAATCTGGCAGAAGAAGCACAAACAGCCATTCCTAGGACAAATTTCAGGACTGGTCTATGGAACGGAGGGGGACAGGGGAGAGCAAGACCCCAGGCCCAAGTCAGTAGATCAGTTACCAAAACAGGGAAATCAGATGGGAATTGAGTTTCAGACACCAATTTTGAGAAAGGGGGGAATTCAGAGACAGCCGCCGAGTTAAGATCCAACATCTTGGATCTAAAACCATATGCACTAAACTATATGCACTAAAACCATATGAATGAATGAATGAATGAATGAATGAATACATGTAGCACTTATAAGCAACATGCATATGTCAACTAGTTGTTCAGTATCCTGTAAAAATTCTTGACTTATTACTTCCTTTTCACATGTTTATGCCTTATCTTTTCAACTGCATTTTAAGTCCACCAGAAGTAGGGTACACTCAACTTGTCTGGGAGGGTATTATCAGCCTCTAAGTTAGGGGTTGGCAAACTTTTGAGACAGAGGAGCTGCCAGAGGTCAGCAAACTGTGGCTTGCAAGCCACATGCGGCTCTTTGGGTACGTACATGTGGCTCTGAGTAAAGTTGAAAATGAAAATAAAACTATCATAGTTTCATTTATAAAAATTTTTTTTTTGAGGGCAGTGTCACTGACCCTCATATCTGGGACTCGAATTTCCCAAGCCAGCACTTAACCACCGCGCCACTCGGCCGGCCCTCATTTATAAAAATTTTAAAGGATATTATTCACATAATGGTGATTATGTAAAAATATATTTATGGCTCTTGACTAATTTTTAAATTGTGAGGGATAGGATTGGCTCTTCTAGGGGTCAGCAAACTTTTGAGACGGACCGTACCCAAAGACCCACATTTTGGTCATGGTCCACAGTTTGCCGACCCCTGTCTATATGATCCAGGTGGAAATTCACCCAGTGCCAAGGCTTGTCTGGAGCAACAGATCATCCAGGCATCTGAGCCCTGGGAGTTATTGCCTTGAGCAGGGGGAATATGGATGAGAAGTCAATTTTCATTGCTGAGATGTTAAGATTTAATAGAGGGAGAATGTGGCTGCAATACTATTTTGAGATATAAATTGATTTTTTCCAAATATTTTATTTTATTAGTTTCAGGTGTAAATTTATTTTTTTTCTTTCATGTATTTTCCCTTTTCTCTGCCTTCCATATCCCCCCCCTCAAAGTGATCAGCTTTGTGATGTATATCAGGGGAGGGAGGTGGCAAGTCAGGAAAACAAATACTCTAACAGTCTCTCTGGCTTTTGTGTTCCGAAAGTATAAGCCATAGGAAGGGGGATTAGGGTGCAGGGGCAAAGACAAAGTATCTGGGCCAGAAAAGTAAAAGGAAGAAAGATTTGCACAAGCCTATAAAAAGATTCTTCTTTTTCTCACTCCTCTCTCCTTGGGGAGAAGAGGCAGAGAGAGCTCTGTGGAAGTCAAGCAGCATATACTCCCAGGAGCAACCTTTGGTTGGCAGGAAAACTGAAGAGAGGACAGGCTGTGTGGAATGTCTTGGTAGATGGACCAACAGGTGACCTTGGTAATCAGTTCTGTGCCCTAAGTGTGGCAGAGATGTTGGAGAGGACCACAGCACTTGAAAGAACCCATGTGGTTAGAGGGCTCATCAGTAACGGACAATGTCTAAAGATATGCAAGTAGATACATTTACTCCACCCCCACAACTGGGCACTACATAAGATCATCAAACTATGGTATCACCTGGGATGGGGAAATGAAATTAAAGAATAACTTTATTGTTTTCCCAATAACCTGGTAAAGGAAGGGATTAGGGTCAGAAACTGAGTTCCAGAAATGGGTACAACTCTATCCATGGCTGTGGTAGTCAGCTGACTGTCAACTTTGAGGTTCATCTTGGTTCCATCTTGATTGAAGGAGTTACAATCCTGTGTGATAGGGAGAAGATGAACAGTTATCAGGGCCATGAAACTAACCCTTCACCCCCATTCCTGTGGGATACTAGGGTCTAAAAATGGATCTAGTGAAGGCTTTTGTAATTTCCTGACACCAGAGCCTTTAGATAAAATGAACTAGATTATTGGAAGGATGTTTTCCTGAAATAATGTAAAGCCAAATTACAAGTGGTTAATGTAAGTCAAATTTTCTATTTGATGAATAGAAAGAGCACACAAATGTCACTTGACAGTGGGAACCAGTGTGTAAGAAGGGAATGTTCTCTTTGTTATTGAATAGCTACAAAGTATAATTTCTCAGTCCCCTTTTGTGTCCATAGTAGCATTTGTGCTGAGTTATAGATACATTGTTTCAAACAGAAGAAAACATCTGTCAACAAAAGGTCTAAATTGAGAAGAGCCTGTACTTGGATGGGGAGTACACTTATTTGATTTTCTAATTTCTGAAGTTTATAAAAGTCACACTACTTTATAGTTATTTAGCAAATGTTTGACTGTCAAAGAGGGACTCAAAGAAGGGTTCACATCTGAGCAGGGTGAGCGGTTAATGCTTTCAAATATTATTCTCCATTGATTACATCATCAAGCTCAGAGACAAAGGAAGAGGAACAGGTCACAATTGCAGGAGGCACCTGTTGCTTTTCCTAAGGGTGGATGTATGGAGTAATAGTGGGAGTAGGGTGACATTGAGAAATAATAATGGCAGGCACAAGTTTCTGGTTACTATCTAAGTGGTAGTGAGGACCTACAAAGACTTGGAATAACTGGGCTGGCCGAGTGGCACAGTGGTTAAGAGCTGGCTTGGGACACCAGCGGCCCCGGTTTGGGTCCCACATATGAGGGCCAGTGACACTGCCCTCAAAAAAAAAAAGACTTGGAATAACTTGATAGCCTTTGATACTGTCCTTAGGTGGTTATTTGGCTGGGCTTCCCATTTTCTGCACAGTAGTCAACAATTCAACAGGGAAAAGGAACTATCTTCAGAGGCAGTGAGGAAAGAAGGATTTGGGAAGATCCCATCCATTCTACAGCTTATTTGGAATGCAGAGACCACTAAGGTAGAGTGGTAGGACTATTTGGAGAAATCACACCTTGTTCCTCGAAATTTAGCCAAGAAGGAAGATCTTCATGAGTGGAATAGCTGCATCTCATAACCCTGAATTTCATTGTCTCAGAGTTTCCTTTCATTGTCAAAATTTGGAGATGGGGGTTTGAATTAATTGAGGGCAAGGTCTGGTTTCCTTGCATGTCTGGTAATACTGGGATTAAACAGCGACTTTCAAGGGTAAAGGTGCAGAAACAATAAATGGGTACCATTCCACTTGATTTGGACTATGGAAAGTTAAATTTATTGATTGGTTTTTAAACAGCCGAAAGGCTGAGTTTCTGAGGCCTACAGTAGGAAAAGAAAAAAATAGTGTTGGAGAGATGAGAGATTGATTTAACTCAGTGATAGGGCTCGGAAGCTGGGCAGTTGAAAATATTAGCCCTGCGTTTTCCAGCCTCCTGCTCACAAGGCATTCTGCTAAGGCTTGAGGGGCATTGGGAAAGAAATCCTGCCCTTAAGGAGCTTTCATTCAGGGGCTATGACACCAGATGCACCCTGGGCGATTGAAAAATGCTTGGGCTATGGAGTGAGCACATTTGGATTCAAGTTCTGACTCCTTGATACACAGTTGTGTGAACTTGAGCAAATCATGTCTATTTTTCCCGTCCTGACCCTCAGTTTCCTCTACTGTGGAGCCAGGATTGTTCATGTGCGAATGACAGAAACAATTCTGTATTGCGCCTGACACAGTGCAGGAAGCAGTTCTTAAACAAAGCTGCTACGCCGAGGTTAACATGCAGTGAAAACTCCAAGGAGGTAGCATTTACACCAACTAGAGGATCTGGAAGGTGGATGGTTGGAGATGGTGAGAGCCAGCCTCAGGGGGAGGTGGCCTTTCCGCATGCGCGCATTCTAGGAGCCCTGCGGAGCAGCGACGGGGAGGGGCCAGGTTTCTGAAGGGGTTGCTATGGCACCGAGGGGCCAGGGGAGGTTAACCAAACCCTTAAAACCTTACTCCCTCCCCCACCCGCCACCGTCTGGGCCGAGGGCCATTGTTCCCGGCAAAATGGCGTCGGTAATACCTCTCCCGGCAGGAGGTCTAAGTAAGGCTGAGGGTGGGAGTGGAACTGGAGGTGGGAACAAAAACTACAATTCCCAGGGAACACTGCACCTGCCCGCGAGGCGCAGGGCACGTGCCCAGGCCTAGTGGTTACCAGCCGTCAAAAATCCGTTTCATAGCTTCCCTTTCCCATCCCCGCTTTCGTTGTTGCCCAGGCCCCGCGCGCGCGCACTGCGGTCCTTTGGGGTGGGGGGGACATGCCGTGGCCGTTGCCCTCGCAACGTAACTGGGGGACCGGTATTTGTAAATCTGTGCTTCGACTTCTAATCCCAAAGCCAGCAGGTATGGGTCTCGCGAGAAAAGCGAGGGGTTGCAAAAAGGTAGTTTAGGGGTGGCTGGTGAAAAGGTGCCGGCGGGTACCACATATCGGCAGATCTACCGCATTTAGAGGCTTGTGGAAAACTGAGAATGGGAGGAGGGTGGCTAGGAAGTAGTGTGTGCTTGGACTTTTTTTTTCTGAAGAGGGTAAAGCAGCTGTGGAGAGAGCTTTTGAACACACACAAGGTGTCACGCGTGGCTCCTCACTGAGATTTTTCTTCTTGGAAAGGAGAGAAGCCTTTCTCCTCGACGCGCATCCCTCGCTCCCGCTGCGTTGAAGAGGGCGGGGGAGGAGCTCGCTCGCTCTAGTTGGCTAGCCACTGGGCCCCTCGCAGCGCTGGGGGCCGTTCTGAGTTGGGGCTGCTCTGTCAGCTTTCTCCGCCCCTCCCCCTCTCCTTTCCACCCCTCCCTTACCCGTCCCCCTCCACCCCTCTCTGCACTCCCTCAGTATTCCCTGCCTGGAGTACGCGTGCGCCTGCTCAGCTCCCAGGCGAGCGCGAGCTTGGGCTCGTGCCCCGCTCCCCCAGCCCCGCCTGCTCTTTACCTACCCGCGACCGTTGGTGGCCCGGTGGGCTCGCGGGGAGACGCTCGCGCGCGCACGCGCACACGACACGGAGCAGAGCTCGAGACATTCAGGAGGAGAGTAAGAAGCATCCGAGGAGGCGATAGAGGAGGAGGAGGTGTGTGTGTATGTGTGTGTTCTACGGTGTCTCTCGTCGAGGGGCGACCCGAGGTTTGAAAGAGGGCGAAGGAGAAGCGAAAAGAGTCAGAGTCTCCCTCTGCGAGAGCCTCTAATCTGGTGAGGGTCCCGGGCCAGCCGGGGCACTAGGAGAGAGGGAGGAGGCCGGGGGGCGTGTCTGGGATCAGGCTGAGAGATGAATGGGCCGGGGATGAATGGAGGGAGGCAGCGGCGGCCAAGAGTCTGTTAGAGGAGTAAGCGCCCTAGTAGGTGGCGGTTTGACCAAGGCGGGGTGATTGCAGTCACCAAGAGGTATGGGACGATGGGACGAGGCCGGGCTCCGGTCTTCAGGTTGTCGGAGCTGTTGTCGGTGTGAGCGAACAGGCAGAGAGGAAAATTCAGAGGGGTTAGGTGGGGAAGGACAGGTTTGAGAATGAGGTGCGTTTTTTGTCTTTTTTTGTTTTTGTTGGGGGGTGGCAACTTTGGGAGTTGATGGATGACTAGGGGACAGGGAAGGTAAGGAGGATACTTGAGAGGGGCGGGAGACAGTTGACAAAGGACTGAGTGATCATTTAAGTGAGATTGAGGCTACTGAAAGGGAAGATCGCTTCGGGTGTGGGAAGTTGAGTTCCAGTGGGTATTGGGATGGGGGAAAGTAGATTTAATTTAGAGATTCAATTGATGTGTGAAGGTCGATAGGATTGGATTCGTATGAGGAATACTGCTGGGTGGTTGTATCCATGGGTTAGGTTCGAGGATTTTGCGAGGTGTTACTTGGGACCCAGTGGTGTGTCCTGTGACCCACAGGTTGGGAATGGGGAGGACATTACCATCTGTATGATGGAGTTAGGATAAAAGTGGTGAGCTGGCCTCACTGTACTGAAAGAGGTTTTGTTTGACTAGTTAAGAGTGGTGAAACATTTATGTAGTGGGGTGCAGGTGGAAATCCTGCACGTGTATGTCTCATATCCTGGGAGTTGATATATCTTGTTAAAATGAAATCGAATCCTCAAACCATGTGCGAATGGTATGGCTATTCCTTCGTAAGAGTTACTGTTGACTGAAGCAATTATATGAATAATAGCCTTTAAAGTTGTGCAAATCTTCTGTACAGTAGTGATTGCATCCAATTTTGTGAAACATTGTTACCTGTTTTTCATCTATAGTAACTGTAACGCTAAGAGAACTTTTGAAGAGTTCTCAATATATGACAAAGAGCAGCAGGTTTCTTCTAGACAGTCTCTATCATTTGGATTGATGAGTTCAAAAATGGTTTAAACTCAACAGTCCAAAGGAAAGTTACTTTGTATTAAATGATAGCTAAAATGCACAAAAGCTGATTTTGAATGCTAAAATAATTATATATGATTTTTTTTTGTTTTGTCATCCTGAATTTACCTTGTTTGAAAATTGGCACTTGCGTTTTGGTGTGTTTCCAGCAGATTACTTGGACATTCTGTTCTTTAAATACATTGCTTATCATCTGGTAAGGATATCTTGTGATGGTCTCATTGTGTTCTGAGTCAAGATTAATAGTTTATGGATTTTTTTAACTTTACTGACATATTTGTCTTGGAAATGTTGCAAATTTGAGAACATTCTTATTTTTCTTTTATTCTGCTTTGATGTTGGAAGGAATGTAATCCTTGTTTTGGCTACCCAGGGTTTAAACACATAAATTAATACTATGTTCATATTCTCTTAGATTAAGAGGAATACTTAATATATTGGTAGAGTAGAAGTATAAAAGCGCTGTGGGAGTCTGGAAATGTTGCACTGATTCTGGCAGGAAAGGTAGTCTCCCAGTTTTGAACTAGATGTTCCTGGACTGGAAGAACATTCAAGTATTGAGACTGGAAAGTTTAAGCGTGGTATATTTGGGGAGTGGAATGAGATAAGGCTGGAATTTTAGATTGAGACTGGGGTGAAGGACTACCTGGCAGAGTTAGGAGCCCTTGACTGTTTAAGAAGGGGAATAACTTAAGCAGATTTGTGTTCATCTCACCGCCTTTGCTTGTGATGCACCCCCATCCCCCAACCTGGAATGCCCTATTGCCTCCTCCCTCCCTTTGAATTTTAACTCATTCTTTTGAAATCAACCTCTGTCATTAGCTATTCTTGAAAGCCTTTCCTGTTTTCCCCGTTTTTCCTTTTTCCATCATCCTACACGTAGCTAGGTTAGGTACCCCTCTTTAGTGGTCCCAACACACCTTGTATATATTTTTATTATCATACTTTTGTTGGGAGGCAGGCAGGAAAGTTATTTTCGTTTTTATACCTGAGAGAGCAAGTAAAGCTTAGAAAAAAAAGACTTGCCCTAGAAGTCATAGACCCCTGGAGTTCTGACTTCTAGATCAATGTTGCTCCTCACATCACAAGTCTACACTCATTAATGTAATTATTCTGTAGTGTTTTAGGAGTTAGATTTCTGTAATGTGAACTTCAACTTTCTTCTATACAGGGATTTCTTTTCATTAAGGTGTCCCATCATTTAGCAAGTAAATGATAAAGCCAATGGTTGCAATGAACCAGTCAGAAGTTAAGAAAATGAGAACTGTTATATTGCTATTGGATTCCTAATCAGATAATTTACTTTAAAATAATTAACAGAGGGCCTAAATTTTTGTGTATATGTATGGGGAGAGGGGTTTTGTATAAGAAAAAAAAACCCTTTCTCAGCCTCCCATCTTGGTATAAGTAGCCCAACTCTATTTGCTGATACTAGATTATGTCTCTTGGCTAAAAGCCAGAATTCTTTCAGAGGGGTGGGTCTTTTCCATTTTTGTTTGAGATCATAAAATTTATGGCACTGTTAAGAGATATTTGATGACTGTAAAGGACATTTATAAAAACATTCATTCAGAAATTCCAAAAGCTTCAAAAGTAGAATTTGATGCCATTTTTAATTGTCTTGATAGAGCTTGTCATGAGATATTTGATTGAAGAATGTTGAGATTTACTTACTGCAGAAACGAGCCTTTAAATGTACCTTTCTTTCAAGGATATACTATTTTTTTAAATGAATTTTTGTTTTAATAGAAATAAAGTAACATTATTTTTTGCCTGGTACCTTTTTTTTATTGTGATAAATTCATATAACATAAAACTTACCATTTTAGAGTTTACAAATTCAGTGGTGTTAAGTACCTTCATGACGTTGCACATCTAGCTCCAATACATTTTCATGACCCCGAAAGGAAATCGTGTACCCATTAAGCAGTCACTCCCTATTACCCTTTTCTCCCAGCCCCTGGCAACCACTAATCTATTGTCTCTATGGATTTGCCTATTCTGGATATTTCATGTAAATGGAATCATGCCGTATATGGCCTTTTGTATCTGGCCTCTTTCACTTTGCATGTTTTTGAGGTTCACTCAAGTTGGGGCATATATCAGTACTTCATTCCTTTTTATTGTTGAATAATATTCCATTGTATGTATATACTGCCTTTTGTTTGTTCATTAGTTCCTGGATATTTGGGATCTCTACATATTTTGGCTTTTGTGAATAATGCTCATATGAATATTTGGCTACAAGGTTTTGTTTGAACACCTGTTTTCAACTCTTTTGGGTATGTACCAAGGAGTGGAATTTCTGGGTCATATGGTAATTCTATGTTTAACTTGTTAAGGAACCACCAAACTCTTTTCCACAGTGGCTACACCATTTTATATTGCCACCAGCAATGTATAGGGTTCCAATTTCTCCACATCCTTGCCCATATTTGTTATTGTACTTTCTCTGTGTGTGTGTGTGTGTGTGTGTGTGTGTGTGTGTGTGTGTTATGGCCATGCTAGTACATGTGAAGTGGTATCTAATTGTGGTTTTGATTTACATTTCTCTAATGTCTAATGATATGAAACATCTTTTCAGGTGCTTGTTGACTATTTGAATTTCCTCTTCAGAGAAATGTCTAATAATTTGCCCATTTAAAACTCTGGTGGTTTATCATTTTATTGTTATTTAAGATATTGTTGCCAAATCCAAGATCATGAAGATTTACTGCTATGTTTTCTTTGAAGAATTTTATAGGTTTAGTTTTAATATTTAGGTCTTTTATCCATTTTGAGTTAATTCTTGTATATGGTATGAGGTAAGGGTCCAGCTTCATTCTTTTGCACATGAATTAAAGTTTTTTTTAAAACTATAAAATATAGTACACAATGCTATATGTGTATATTAGTTAAATGAAGCTATAATGGTGATATCTAATCACCCTTTGGGCAGTTGTGGAAGAGAAATGTTTCTAAATGCATTTCCCCCTGTTGTATTATAGCATTTTTGAAGGGAATGTTTTATATTCGAAGTGTGGGATATTATAAAGCTCTTTATGAGTCAGTGAGACTTTTATGATCAGGAAGCTTCAAGTATGGCAAGCTGGACAAAAGTTATGCTAAAGTTACATAATTTTTAGAAAGTTTAAAAAAAATTTTTAGAGGGCAGTGTCACTGGCCCTCATATGTGGAATCCAAACCCGGGCCGCTGGCATCTCAAGCCAGTTCTTAACCACTGTGCCACTGGGACGGCCCTCATAATTTTTTTAAAAATAAAGAATATTATATTTGGGCCGGCCGAGTGGCACAGTGGTTAAGCGCTGGCTTGGGATGCCAGCGGCCCTGGTTCAGGTCCCACATAGGAGGGCCAGTGAACTGTCCTCAAAAAATAAAAAATAAAATAAAAACCAATGAGTTGTATATTTTTAAAAAAAAAGCAAGAATTTAAAAAAAATGAATATTATATTTGTTTTCAAATTGTTTGTATAGGGTGAAATCTTTGCTTAAAAGTAGGGGAAAACATAGTTAGTCTATATTTAACCAGAAATTGTTATTAGATTTACCCTAAAAGCAATTATATCTATGTGTTATATATTTTATGATTATGAGCCAACTTTGTAACCAAAATGTATATCAGTCAGTACCTTGTGGAGATTTTTTTATTTGTAGCTTAGGCTACAATTACCCATATATTATCCTATTTATTTAGAAATAATGTAAGAAAAAAAATAGAAATAATGTAAGATTATTTTCATTTGGTTACTTGTAAAAATGAGAATTAAAATTTAGTGCAGCACAGTTGCTTCGTAAATCTCAGCCTGTAGTTAAGCATAATTAAAGTAAGGACATTAATTTGACATTTTTAAAAACTTAAGGGATGTGTTTAATACAAGAACGAGAAATCTGCTTGATCAGCCCTAAGATGTACGAGATGATAGTTCAGCTCTGACTATATTCACTACTGCCCAGAGAATAATTTTTGTCCTGCTGGGTTGCTGTGGCATTTCCATGCAGAGTTAGCCTTTGAAGGTTTCTGGCCAGAGAAAAAAAACCGTTGAAGATATATGGTTCATTTGCTAAGGAACCTCTCAAAATGCACTGATAACGAACTCTGAAGCTGTTAGCCCAAGTGAATTGTAGAGTATGACTTACCCAAGGTATTTGTAGGTTCTACCGTTTATTCAATGAGTATTTATTGCATTTCTCTATAGTGCCAGGGTTGATTTGTTGGGGATAGATGCAAAGGAAGCAAAGCAGGCAACTCTGCCCTCTTTGAGTTTACATTATAGTGGAGGACACGACAGATGGCCAACAAATAAACAATTTCAGAAAATAAATTACTAAGAAGAAAATTGTATGTTTGTTTGTTTGTTTGTTTTAAGGGCAGTGTCACTGGCCCTCACATGTGGGACCCGAACCAGGGCCGCTGGCTTCCCAAGCCAGCGCTTAACCACTGTGCCACTCGGCCGGCCCATGAAGAAAATTGTAAAAGGGTGTTGGGATATTGGGGAGGAGCCTCTTTAGTGGTCAGTTTGAGGAAGTGACTTTTAGAAATCCGAATCTTAAGAGAACAGCAATTTTTGGTATCCTTTATGATAATTATTATTTTGTTAAATTGTCAATGTATCCCTTCTAAAAGAACGCTTTAGGTTTCTTACTAGTTAAAATGTGTGAGTTACTGCTTTTTGTTTGTTTCTTTTTTTTTTTTTTTTAAGAGGGCAGTGTCACTGGCCCTCATATGTGGGATCCAAACCGGGGCCGCTGGCGTCCCAAGCCAGCTGTTAACCACCGCACTACTCGGCCTGCCCTGCTTTTTGTTTCTAAGAAAAAAAATACATTTGTTATGAGCGGAGATCGGGTTCCCAAGAAGATATGTCAGTGGAGTAGGAGTCAGCCGGGGTTCTGGTCTTTCCTCAGGATAACCTTGCACATGTCCGTAGTAAGCATCTATTTCCATATTTGTTACTAAACGAAACAAAAAAGCCCCTACCAATTTTGCAGGATCCTTTGCTAATTAAATGAGTGACTATGCTTTGCCAATTATACAACTACATATGAAATACAGTGTATTCTATTAATATGTTTTTGGAGTCAAAGTTTCACAATTGAGAAATGTTTTTCCACCAGTTTAAAGCTTTTATGTCTACCCATCTGGGAAATTTTTAGCACCAAATGTGTGAACTCATTGATTAATCAGAAGGGGTTGGGTTCTTAGAAAGTGGTAGTATGGTAGAAAGTATGTTGGATTTGAAACTAGAAAACCAGGGTTACAGAATTATCCTTCACTTAGTAGCTCTATGACTTGGTCAAGACACTTAGCTTCTCTGAGCCATACAAATTTTCAGAATTCAGGCTAATACCAAGTAACTCTCAGGGTTGTTGTTAGGAGTAATTGAAATAGATGAAGTTCTGTTGAAAACAATAAAGCAAGGTTTGACAAACTTCTGTAAAGGACCAGATAGTAAATATTTTGGGCTTTGCTGGCAATGATTCAGTGGCTATTGTGTCATCCATAGGCAATATGTAAATGAGTGAGTGTGGCTCTATTCCAATAAAACTATTCATGCGTACTGAAATACTAATTTTGAATAATTTTTATGTGTCATGTAATACTGTTTTTATTTTTTCAATCATTTAAATATCTTTCTCAGCTCACCTGTTGCATAAAAGGCAGTGCTGTGAGGTGGGTTTGGCTTGAATGCTATACCATCGCTGTTATAAAAAGGATTAGGCGGGCCGGCTGAGTGGCGCATTGGTTAAGAGCTGGTTTTGGGATGCCAGCAGCCCCAGTTGGGATCCCACATATGAGGGCCAGTGACACTGCCCTCTACAGCTAACAACAGGTCCACCTGGAGCTGGGCTGTGCGAACCCCAGCGATGGTGTAGGCTGCAGCCCCTGCTGCAGTGGGCTGCCATAGGCTACAGTGAGTGGGCAGCAGCCAGTGTGAGCTGCTGGCAGCCAGCGTGAGCTGCTGGCAGCCAGAGCAAGCTGCCAATAGCCACGGTGAGCGACCATCCAGAGGCCGGCCACTGATCTGCCTCATCTGGGAAGAGCGCAATGATGATACCAACATGGGTCAGTGAAGCAATGTCCTCCACAACTAGACTGAAGAACAAAACAAAACAAAAAGTAGAGCAACTTGTCTGTTCCCCTTCCCCGATTCCCGAACGCTGTTCCCCTCCCCCAATTCCCCAATTAAAAAACTTTAAAAAAATAAATTAAAAGGGTTAGGTGGAGTAAAGTGTGAATTAAGGCCTTAGGGTAGGTGATAGATAAAGTGTTTAATTTTGATGATGAAAGAAGATGGAGATGATTTCAACCTGTTTATAAATTTGGACCTAGACATTTTTTTTGCATAAAATTGGCATCTTTAATTGAGGAAATGACCTTGACAAAGTTAAACTAGAGGATGGGCATGAGGAAGAAGTTAGTTTTAGTGTTATTAACTCCCAAGGACTGTGATTTAGTTGTGCAGTGTGCATATCTATGCAATTCAGGGTTGTTTGTTTATAGTGTGTGCATCTGGCTCCAAGTCATATGGGGCCCTCCTATTATGAGTAGTGAAGAGTGAACTTGAGAGTCAGATGGCCTGGGTTGTATTCTGGCCCTGGTTTTTGCTAGCTGTGCGATCTTAGGCAATTTAACTTAATTTTTTGAGCCTAGTTTCCTCATTTGTAAAATGAGAATGAAACTATTATTTACATCAAGACTCTTGTCATGATTACATGAGAAAATGCATGAAAGGACTTACAGTGCCTGCACAAAGCACTCAATAAGTGTTAACTGATAATATTCATTTGAATATATGTTGTACAGAATTATTAGTTTTGTCCTTCCTTCAGTTATTTTAAGAAATTGTAGCATCCTTAGCTAGTTCTTTTGTACAGGTTGCTGATGGACAATTCTTCTTTAAAGGATTTAAATAATAAAGAGGTATATTAAAACCTTAAGGTCCCCCTTTACCCAGTATCCTGCCCTCCCCATGGGTAACTGTTAATAGTTAACTGTGAACTTGTACAGTTCTTTTTTTTGGTATTTACATGCATATATGTATGTGCATATACAAGGAAAAAATATATTTTATGACTTACCTTTCCCCCTACAGAATATGATTTAGGGCTCTTTTCAAGTCAGTATGATTATGCTCACTAAATTCGTTTTAATGGATACATAGTATTTCATACTACATGCTTCTTTAAGCAGTACGATCAGTTTAGAGCATATCCTTCCAGTCTTTTTTATATTAATTTACACATATATGAGTACATTTAGAAATAAAAAGTTTTTTTACCATAAATGATATATATATATATATATGTGTGTGTGTGTGTGTGTGTGTAATGTATATGTTGTACTATAACTTGCTTTTGTATGTATCAGTATATATCATCTCATTTTTAAAAAACAGATGCATATTATTACACAGTACACATGTATCACTGTTTATTTCATTCTCTGTAGATGGATATTTAAATTTTTTCAGGTCTTTTTTTTTTCTCTTTCAAACAATGCTTTAGTAAAAAAATTCCTTGTACATACATAGCTGTACACATGCAGGAATATTTCTTAAATAGATACTAAGAAGTGGAATTTCTGGGTGACAAGTATTTACTAGACACTGAAATTTGCCTTATGAAAAGACTACTCCAGTTTATCTGCCAGCAGTGCCCAATTTCTCATATACTTCTCAAAACATGATATTAACAGATTTTCTATTTTGCTCATCTGATGGACAAAAATGATACCGAATTGTTTGAATTTGCATCTCCCTGCTTACTAAAATACAGTGTTTGAGCCATCCCCCTACCATACATGTATTGGCCAATTGTATTTCTTCTTACTAATTTGTTTTCGAGTTTTTCATGTATTCTGGATATTAATGCTTCGCTATACATGTTGCAAATGTTTGCTCCCAGTCTGTTGCTTGTCTTTGAAACTTGTTCATGGTCAAATGGCCAAATATATTAGCTTTTTTGTTAATGGTCTTTGCATTTTGTCTTTTTAAGAAAGCCTTTTTTCAGGTTAAAAATATATTCTGTCATATTTTCTTTTAATAGTTATACAGGTTTGTTTTTTGCATTTAGGTCTTTAATCTATCTGGAATTTATTTTTGTGACTGGTTTTAAGAAGCATTTTAACTTTTTCCCCCCAAAATGAGTAGCCAATTATTCCAATACCTTTTATTATGCTATCTATGTGTTTCTCACAAATTTAAAATGTCATTTTTACCATGGACTACATCCCCATACACAATGTGTGTGTTTCTGTACTGATTCTTCTAGTCTATTTATCTTTTTCTGTGCTGAAACTACATTGTTTTTAACTTACTGTAGTTTTATGTATGTAATATCTGGTAAGGCAAATTCTCGTTCTTTTCAACATTTTCTTGGTTTTGCTTGTGTTCTTTTAGAATCAACTTTTCAATTTTCGGATAAAAACATCTCTTTGAGATTTTGATAGGGTTTGCATTGACTTTGGCCTAATCTGGGAGGGTAGAGTTTGTGAAGATGCCAATATTGGATCTTTCTACAAGGAAAAGCGTATTTTATATACTCCAGTAATATTTTGCAGTTTTCTTTATATAGGTGTTGCATATTTCTTCTTGAGCTTATTCCTAGATGAATGTTTTACAGCTTTGTTGCTCATACTAACAGGATAGGATAGTATTTTGTTTGTTTGTTTGTTTGTTTGTTTTGAGGGCAGTGTCACTGGCCCTCATATGTGGGACCCGAACTGGGTCTGCTGGCGTCCCAAGCCAGCGTTTAACCACCGCACCACTCGGCCGGCCCAAGAATAGTTTAAAAAAAATATTTTGTAAAAATTGCAGTGACCTGTCCTCTTTCCAGGGCACCCAGCCCCTCCTACCCCTCCTGGCCTTGCCCGCTCCGGAGCCTCACCTTAAGATTATTGTTTGTAAATCACATTTTGTAATTGATTATTGCTTGTGTATATAGCAAAGCTATTGACTTTTGTTTGTTGATTTTGTCTTTGGCCTTTCTACTGAGCTCTCTTGTTAGTTCCTATTGTTTTTTGGTTGATTGCATGGATTTTCTAGATACATAATCATGTAGTCTGCAAGTTTTGTGTTTTGTTTCTTACTTCCCAATATTCATAGGTCTTGTTTTATTTCCTTAAAGGGTAGCAGTGATAATAGGAATTCTTGGCTTATTTCTGACTTTAGTTATTATTTATGTGAGAGATGCTTAACCTCGCTCATAAGATAAATGCTAATTGAAACTACACTGATCTCAGATTCCTTTTAAAAATATCTATCAGAGTTTTAAAAATCAAAATGTTTGATAATACCTTTTTTGTTGTCAATGCTGTGGGGTAAAAGACACTCACAGATTTCAGGTGGGAGTCTAAATTGGTACAATGCCCATGGAAGGCAGTGTGGCAGCATCATATGAAGATACACATGTACTATGTGTACTCTTCTGGATATATTAACATACTTCAATAAAAATTAAATATACAAATTTACTTTGATTCAGCAATCCCATTTCAGGGAATTTACAAATTTTTATACACATATGCAAAATGAAATATGCAATGTTATCTGTTAGAGAAAATAATTGAATACTATATAGGTATTAAAAATAAGAATGAGGAACCTCTGTGTACTGGCAGGCAAAAAAGTATCTTAAAATATTGTGACTATAAAAAAAGCTTGGTATATGGGCCGGCTGAGTGGCGCATTGGTTGAGTTGGCTTGGGACGCCAGCTCTGAGCAGCAGGGTCTCTGGTTCAGATCCCACATATGAGGGCCAGTGACGCTGAGCCCTCTAAGATGGTGAACAACAGCTCGAGCTGGAGCTGGGCTGCTGTGAGCCCCCTGCGACAGCTTAGCTGCAGTGGGGCTGGCGTGTGCTTTTATGAGCTGCCGTGAGCCATCATGAGTGGCCGTTCAATGGCCAGTGAGCGACTGCCTCACCGGGAAGAGCACAATGATGATAGCAACATGGGTCAGTGAAGGAACATCCTCTACAACTAAACTGAAGAACAAAAGGACAGCAACTTGTCTGTTCCCCATCCCCGATTCCCCAATGCTGTTCCCCTCCCCCAATTAAAAAAAAAAAAGAACTTCAGTGCCTAACGATTTCTAAAGAAAATAGGAAACTTCCTCAGCCACCTGAAGGACAGTGTTACAGTAATTAATAATAATAAAAAGAAACCTCCAAAACAAAAACAAACAAACAAAAAAACAAAACCACAGGCCCTGCCCCGTCCCATTCAATTTAAGCAGTCTTCCTTTTCCACAGTAGTACATTTTCTAGATATGTTTCTAGATAGTTTTGAGGTCTTGTAGACTTCAAAGTACTGGAAAGGGAGCTCCCATTCAAAGGCAGTTTATCTTAAGGTTCTGTGAATGATACTAATTTTTTGTTCATTTGAAATACATTAGTTGTGCTCTAAAAAAGAAAATGGTTTCTTGAATTATTTCAGCTTCTCCAAGGACATTTTTTTTCTTTCTCTTGATCTTTCTCTTCTGTTACTGGTTTTCTTTAAATGCCTGTCGTCTGATTTTGTTCATAATTAAGAATGAGCTAGTAAACATGCTGACAGGGAGTTCCATATACCTAGGCACGGTTGTCAGCTGGTGGTTGGCTTTATGTTTGGGGTGAGTGGGTGGGTAGCTGGCTATTACATTTGGAGGACCCGAAAGCCAGAGGGCAGTGGGCTTTGCTCTGGGATGCCCTATTCATCCTGGTTTGTTGAATTTGTTATTCCACATGTAGGATTTCTTTGTTCTGGCGAGGGTTGGGGGAGAGTTCATCAACTGGATTGTAACTCAGACCTTAGTTCATTCCTGTTTTCAGCCTTTTTCTCACTCTGACCCTCTTTGGGATTAGTCTATTTTGCATGCAGAGCCCTTCTGGGGTTTTGCCCTTGCCCTGCAAGTCAATTGCCTCTGGGGTTGGAACCCTTTCTATTAAATACTTTAGATTTTAGCATCTTTTGATTTGTTATCAGCCAGTTCTTTCCTGTGTATTCTCTGTCAGAAATTGTCGAAATCTTGTATTTACTCTGCCATTTCCCATTCATGTCCCTGATTTGTGATTTATACTTTTGTACTCTTTTTATTTTTCTTTCTTTTTTTTTTATCTGAGCCATCCTGCCACCTGTTGGCAGCTCAACAGCAACTCAGCTTGGGCTGGGCATTGAACCTCCATTGCTCAGAGCTCCGCTCACACTCTTGAGCGAGCTCTTAACCAACTGAGTCACTCGGCCGGCCCTTTTTGTACTCTTTTACCATCACTTTTCTATGGTCTTGGAAAGTACAAGAGATATAGGTGTTCCATTCACCTTCTTGAACCAGAAGGCATCAGTACTATAGCTTAAGCTTGGATAAGCTGTAGGCTTTTTGAGGACAAGGACTAACTTTTTTTTTTTAATTACTTTTTTCAGTTACAGTTTGCATTCAATATTATGTTATATTCGTTTCAAGTGTACCGCATTGTGGTTAGATATTTGCTTAATGTATGCAGCAATCCCCCAAGTAGCTTAGTCCCCACCTGGCAGGATACATAGTGGTGGCAACATTGTTCCCAGTATTCCCTGCGCTTTACTTTTTTACATGGCTGTGACTATTTTGTAACTACCAATGTGTACTTCTTAACCCTTCATTTTTTTTCACCCAACTCCTCAACCTATCTCCCTTCTGGCAACCATCAGTTCTCTATGAGTCTGTTTCTGTTGTGCTTCTTCATTTATTTTCTGTATAGATTCCACATATAAGTGAGATCATATTGTATTATTTGTCTTTCTCAGTCTTATTTCACTTAGCATAATACCCTTTAGGTTCATCCATGTCATCTTAAATAGTAAGCTTTCATTTCTTTTAATGGCCTGAGTAATATTCCATTGAATATATGTGCCACACCTTCTTTATCCAGGCATCTATTGATGGGCACTTGGGTTGCTTCCATATATTGGCTATTGTAAATAGTGCTGCAGTGAACACAGGGGTGCATATATCTTTTTGAATTAGTGTTTTGAATTTCTTGGATAAATATCTAGAAGGGCAATTGTCTGGTCATAAGGTAGTTCGTAGTTTTAATTTTTTGAGGAATCTCTATACTGTTTTCCACAGTGGCTGCACCAATTTGCAATCCTACCAACAGTGCACGAGGGTTCCGTTTTCTACACATCCTCGCCAACACTTGTTTGTTGATTTATTGATGATAGTCATCCTGACAGGGATGAGGTGATAATATATCATTGCGGTTTTAATTTTCATTTCTATGACGATTATTGACATTGAGCATGTGTATGTCCTCTTTGGAGAAATGTCTATTCATGTCCTCTGCCCATTTTTTAATCATAATTTTTTTTTTTTTTTGGTGTTAAGCTGTATGAGTTCTTTACATATTTTGGATATTAAGCCGTTATCGATGTATCATTGGGGAATATCTTCTCCCATTCAATAGGATGTCTTTTTGTTTTGTTGAGCGTTTCCTTTGCTATGCAAAAACTTTTTAGTTTGATGTAGTCCCAGTTGCTTATTTTTTTCTTTTGTTTCCCTTGCCCAAGAAGACTATCAGAAAAAATATTACTAAGAGCAATGTGAGGAGGTTTACTGCCTATATTTTGTTCTAGGATTTTTATGGTTTTGGGTCTTACATTTAAGTCTTTAATCCATTTTGAGGTTATTCTTGTATATGGAATAGGAATAAGAAGGCAGTCCAGTTTCATTTTTGCATGTATCTGTCCAGTTTTCCCAGCACCATTTATTGAATAGACCAGGGGTTGGCAAACTTTTGAGATGGAAGAGCTGCCAGGGGTCAGCAAACTGCGGTTCACTAGCATGTGGCTTTGAAGTAAAATTGAAAATGAAAATAAAACTACCATAGTTTTATTTATAAAATTTTAAAGGGATACTATTCACATAATGGTGATTATGTAAAAATATATTTATGGCTCTCAAATTATTTTTAAATTGTCATGAGGGACAGGATTGGCTCTTCCAGGGTTCCACAAACTTTTGACATGGAACATATCCAAAGAGCCTCCTGTGGCTGTTGAGCTGCAGTTTGCGGACCCTTGGAATAGACTGTCCTTACCCCAGTGTATATATTCTTGCCTTCTTTGTCATAGATTAAATGACCAGGTAGGTGTGGGTTTATTTCTGGGCTTTCGATTCTGTTCTGTTGATTTATGTGTCTTTTTTTTTTGGCCAGTACCATGCTGTTTTGATTAGGCGTGTAGTATAGTTTGATATCAGGTAGTATGATACTTCCAATTTTATTCTTCTTTCTCAAGATTGCTGTGGCTATTCAGAGTCTTTTGCCGTTCTATATAAATTTTAAGATTATTTGTTCTAGTTCTGTGAAAATGCCATTTGCATTTTGATAGGGATTGCATTGAATGTATAGATTGCTTTGGGTAGTATGGACATAGTAACGATGTTAATTCCTCCTACCCATGAGCACGGTATGTCTTTTGTTCTTTTATCCCTGACATAGTGCTTGGCACTTGGTAAATTTTTATTGGCATGAATATGTGTATATGAGATTGTTAATGAAAAATTTCTGTGTAATTTTGACTATCTAAATATTCATTCTTTCACTTGCTGTTTCCAAAAGTTGAAGAAATTCTTGAGCCACTGATTTGACAAAGTACTGATTGTATGCTGTACTTCCCATGAACAGAACTGAGCTGCAGGGGAAAAAATATTTTGAACTTTTCTATTTTTTTTTGAGGGCAGTGTCACTGGCCCTCATATGTGGGACCCGAACTGGGACCCCTGGCTTCCCAAGCCAGCACTTAACCACTGTGCCACTCAGCCTGCCCTGAACTTTTAACTCAAATGCTCCAAGCTTTTATATCAAACATGTTGAAGGAGTAGATACGGGGTGCAGATTTGTGAGTTTTTTCTTATAATTTCAATCTCTATGGAAGTGCTTTTGTAGTTATCTTTCTATATACCCTTAGGGCTTAGAGCAGTGTGTTACCACTTTATGAAGGAATGTATGGTCACACATAGGTTATGATATATAGCTGTGGAACTCAGTAAGGATTTCAGGTTGGAGGCCTGATTTTTGTGGACTATTTCACTGAGCTGTTTCTGCATTGCTGAATGTAGAAGAGATATTATCCTGGTCACTGAATCATACCCCTTTAGCATGCCAGCATGGTTTGTTACTGCAAAGCTTTAAAGAATGTATTATACACTTTTTGCCCTTACTAAAATAGAGTCTCCTGAAAATTTAATATTTTCTTGAGTATTGTTGAGTAGTGCTTTAATATAGTGCTGTCCCTAGGGGTTATTAAGAGAGAGAAAAAGTAAACACTTCCATTTATTGATTATTATATTGTGCCAGGCCTTGTGCTAAGGATTTTATATGTATATTTTTACTCATTTTCATTTCAGTCCTATGAGATTTCACAAAGGAAATCAAGAATGCTGAGGTTAAGTAATTTGCCTCAAATCTATTCTGAGTAATGACAGGCACAACCAAGATTTGATTCCAGGTTTCTCCCATTCCAAAGCCTGTGTTCTGAAACTTCATTTTATGTTCAAGAAGCTAGTGGATCCATGATGAAAAGGCCTCAGATAATACTATGCTTAGTGAAGTTCTTGGCCTAGTTTTTAAAATTTGTTTTTCTTATTCGTTGTTTACCCTTAGGCTACCAGCTATTACATTTTATTGTTGTCAGGACTCTTCACTTCAGAACACTGATTCTCAACCCAGGAGGCCAGGCTGAAGATAAGGAGAGTGGACAGAATGGTGGGGGGAAGGTAGGAAGTATAGTTTTAAAAAGGTATATTTTATATTATTATGGCTTTGATTTTAGTAAAAATATTTTATGATTTTAAAGAGGGACATCGTATTTTATTGAGATATAATTTACATACCTTAAAATTCACCAATATCAATGATTTTTAGTGAATTTATAGACTTCTATAACCTGATAATAATCTAATTTTAGAACATTTCCATCACCCCAAAAAGATCCCTTGTGCTGATTTGCAGTCAGTCCTGTTCCTATGCCCCTGCCGAAAACTAATATATTTTCTGTCCCTATAGATTTGCATTCTAGACATTACATATAAATGAAACCATACAGTATGTGGTCTTTTCCTCTAGAGTCTTTCACTTAGCATAATGTTTTCAAGATTCATCCTTGTTGTAACATGAAAAAGTTGGTATCTCATTCCTTTTTATTGCTGAATAATATTCCAGTGCATGGATGTAACACATTTTGGTTAGCTGTCAGTTGATAGACATTTAGATTGCTTCCACCTTTTGGCTATTGTGAACAGAGCTGCTATGAACACTTGTGTACAAGTTTTTGTGTGGACATATGTTTTCATTTCACTTGAGTAGATGGTATCATATTCTAACTCTGTTTAATTTATTGAGGAACTGCCAGACTTTGTTCCAAAGCAGCTGCACCATTTTACATTACTACCAGCAATGGATGAGGGGTCCATTTTTTCCATATCCTCAGCAACACTTTTTACTGTTTATCTTTTTTATTGTAGCCATCTTCATGGGTGTAGCCATCTTGCATTTTGGTTTTGTTTTGCATTCCCTAATGAGTAATGATGTAGGACATCCTTTTTTTCTTTTTCTCTCTCTTTTTTCTTTTTTTTTTTTAGCTGAGCCATCCTGCCACCTGATGGCAGCTCAGCAGCAGCTCAGCTTTGGCTGGGCATCAAATTGCTGTTGCTCAGAGCTCAGCTCGCACTCTTGAGCGAGCTCTTAACCAACTGAGCCACTCGGACGGCCCCCTTCATATGTTTTAAATACCAGTCTCTTACCAGATATGATTTGCATGTTTTTTCCAAGGCTTTTCACCTTTTTTTTTTAAATAGCCCTTAGTGGGTTTTTTTTTTTTTGAGGGCAGTGTCACTGGCCCTCGTATGTGGGACCCGAACCAGGGCCGCTGGCTTCCCAAGCCAGCTCTTAACCACCGCACCACTCGGCCGGCCCCCCTTAGTGATTTTAATGCTACACAGATAGGAGGAGGATATGTTCATTCACTTTTCACTTTTATTTTTTTTTAAGATTTTTATTGGGGAATTGGGGGAGGGGAACAGCATTGGGGAATCAGGGAAGGGGAACAGACAAGTTGCTGTCTTTTTTTTGTTCTTCAATCTAGTTGTCGAGGACGTTCCTTCACTGGCCCATGTTGTTATCGTCATTGTGCTCTTCCCAGATGAGGCAGATCGGTCGCCGGCCTCTGGACAGAAGCTCATGGCGGCTCTTTGCAGCTCATGCTGGCTGCTGGCCACTCACTGTAGCCTATGGCAGCCCACTGCAGCAGGGGCTGCAGCCAACACCATCGCTGGGGCTCACACAGCCCAGCTCCAGGTGGAGCTGTTGTTGGCTGTAGAGGACAGTGTCACTGGCCCTCATATGTGGGACCCGAACTGGGGCCACTGGCGTCCCAAGCCAACTCTTAACCACCACGCCACTTAGCCGGCCCTCTAGTAACTTTTTTTTTGAGTTGAGAGAGCGATTTCTTTTTATAATAAACCAGAAATACAAGATTTCACTGAAACTTGGAACAGTTGACAGAATATGGCTGAACTTAATTAAACCTTCAAGAGAAATGTGGTGAAAGAAAGCCAATGTATGGAGAAATCCATAGGGTTTGGGGTAAATAAAAGGATAATAGCATTTAGCATGTGTCTCTTCTGACCCCTACCCAGCAGGCATCTTGCCATCATTATCCCATCCCCATCCCTTTTTCTTTTCTTTTTTTTTTTTTTTTTGAGGGCAGTGTCACTGGCCCTCATATGTGGGACCAGAACCAGGGCCGCTGGCTTCCCAAGCCAGCGCTTAACCACCGCACCACTCCGCCAGCCCTGGAATGCATTTTTGAACTCTAGATTTTCTGAACACTTCCTAGAGGCCTATTATAATAATGTAGAACAGAATATATCTCAAGGAACCCAGGTATTAGGGAGGAACATTGATGGGCTCTTTCTGGGACTTTTCAGGAAATGTTAGAATGTCAAAGCAATGACAGGTGAGGGGAGGCAGAAGTGGAAAGAGGGTGTCCTAGCCATAAGGATGACATATTTATATTCAAAGAGAAGTCTGGATGAAGGAAAGAAAGAAACCGAAAAGAACAAAACAAAAACAAATCCAATTCAGAGGAAAAAAGGTTTTCATACAATATAGTATTGAAATATAAAAGGAACACACTAATAGCACAAACTGGTGGCAAATAAGGCCACAGCCTATTGTGATAGGTCCTTCCAGCATCAATCGGGGTCATTTTTAGGTTATTTACAGACTGGTAACTTTAACAAGAGCCTGTCACAGGAGGGAAGACAGGCTTCAATCATTGGCTTCAGAGTCTGTCTGTGCCATGTAGGCATCCAGGTGTCCTTTTGTTTTCGACATGCACACATTCAGTAGGTTGTCCAGCTGCTTCTTGGTCAGTACAGGGCGAGCAAGGGCACCTCGCTATGGTCCACGGCCTCAGCCTCCAAATCCCCCTCTTCCTTTACCTATCACACCCTGACTTCAGAGCGACATCCCACCCCTAAGTGTAGGGTACTCGTGGCACGTCCCCCATGTAGTCCTCCTCTGGGCAAGCCCCTCTGGACTATGGCCTCCTCCTTTGATGGCTCCCGCACCAAGGCCCCTATACAGCGGCCTAACTGTGCCTGGATGTTACTCTTACCCAGGTGCTGCTTTAAGCTCTGCTTGCATTTTAATGCTGCCTGGTCTGGGGGTATATCCTCCACCTGCTGGGCTAGTGTTCTGTTTCTGGCACTGACTAGCTGCTGCTGTTGCTGCATCCAAATCCAAATATTCATTGACATCAGCTGTTTGTTCTTAAGCATATTAGTGAAGTGCTCATTTAGAGACATCTTGGTGGTGCTTTTTAGCACAACTTTCAGCGCTGATGGTGCCGCCATCTTCAAATCCTGGTAACCAAAGGAAAGGGATGCCAGTGTTCTTCCTGGGGCGGCCATGATGAGTGTGGCACGCAGGCTAGGGGCCCAGTTGAACCTGAGTTCATAGTGGAGGGGCTCTGGTTAACTTGGCGGGCGGTTGGTTAGATACACAAGAGATAGACTGCTAGGTTTGTTGTTGGCTGGCTGGTCAGTGGGTCTGCCTGTTCGCCTGGCCCGCTCTTTCCTGCCTTTTGTCTGTGCCACCACAGCTGCTCTGGCCAACTACTGCTCAGAGTCCAAACAAAATGGCCACCACTCTAGCAACATTTTTTTGTCTTAGGGCTGGTGTTTAAAAGACTGAGGGAACGCTCCTTTCCCCATTCCTCTTGTTTGCTGCTGCTTACCCTATATTTTGGGAAACCAGGTAACCTAACATGTTAGAATTATTAGAGCAGCACTACTTGCCCTTCTAGTTTTATATTAGAGTTCTGGTAAGGTTTTATTTTTTCACTTTATTGGAGAACAATGTGTCTTTTCTATGACGCATCAACTCCAAGTCAAGTTGTCATTGTTCATTTTAGTCTTAGTAGTGGAGGGTGCAAGCTCAGCTCCAACTCCAAAGCCGCTTTCAATCTAGCTGCGGGCAGCCCACCATTTTATGTGGAAGTCCAACCAGCAACCTTGTTGTTAGGAGCACTCGCTCTCACCAGCTAGTCATCTGGCCACCCATTGGCAGCTCAGCTCGGGCGCAGCTCCTGGGCCCATGTGGAATCCAACAGGCAACCCTGTTACTCAGAGCTCGCGGTCTAGCCAACTGAGCCACTGGGCTGCCCAAGGTTTTATTTCTTAAAAGAGGTACTGCAGTTTCATTTTTGAAGGTTTTTTTTCTTAAATTCTCTGATTTTACCTATTTTTGTCTGCTTGGAGGTCCTTTTGTCTTACTTATAGATCTCTGCTCTTGAGGTTTCTGAATAAGTGACCTTTAGTTAAGTGAAGTGAATAATACTTAAGAATATCCTGCCTAAAATGTTAACATTTAGAGAGCGGAGTGAAGGGTATATTGGATTCTTTATATATTCTTGAATGTTTTGTTCCAAGTCTAAATTGTGTCAAAATAGCTTAAAGAAAAAAATTCCCCGTAAACGAAGTGCTGTTAGTTACCTTTTCTTACTTGCAGGCAATGCTAGTCTTGCTGAGGAGCCTTCAAAGTATATTCGTTTGGCAAGGTAACCTCATAGAATTCTTCATGAGTCCTAAGTTTACAGTCACTAAACAACAACAGGGATATGTTCTGAGAAATGCATTGTTAGGCAATTTCATTGTGTGAACATAAGGTATACTCACACAAACCTGAATGGTATAGCCTGCTACGCATCTAGGCTATATAGTGTATCACCATCATGTATTTTGTCAATCCTTGACTGAACCTTCATTGTAATTCTTAGCATGACTGTAATTCTTAGCCCTGGTATTAACACAGCTATGTCCTAGTAGTGTCATCTGATCAGCAAATTTCTTGGAGTTATGGATTTTCCCTTTCCCCTCATAATCATACTCATTTAGGCAGTAAATCTTAAATTTAGTACTTTCTTAATGTATCCTGAATCTATCCCTCTTGCCAGTGTTTTCATTCAAACCTCAGTATCTCTTTCTTGGAGTATTGCAGTAGTTCTCTAACTGGTCTCCTAATTTTATATTGTATGGTACAGAATTCCTTGGTGACTGACTCTCTGTTCTTATCTGCCTATTTCTAATATGCGAGTAAATTGTTTATGGTACCACTCATGCACTTACACCATGCTGTTTCATGACTTTGCTTGTGATCTTATCTCTGCTTGGATCAGCTAATTTTCTTTCTGTGAGACTCAGTCCTAGCATCTTTTCCAGTAAACCTTCCTTAGAGCATCTAACTTCATTATTTTGCATATAGATATCCAGTTGTTGCAGCACTATTTGTTGAATAGAGCGTTCTTTCCTCATTAAATTGTTTTGGTACCCTTGTTGAAAAACTAATTGCCCATAAATATGTGGGTTTATTTCTGGATTCTCTATTTTTATTCCGTTTATCTATTAACATCTATCTTAATGCTAGTACCACACTGTCCTAATACTGTGACATTGTGGTAGGTTTTAAAATTTAAAATCCAAGATTGTTTTGGCTTTGGTTATACTGGGTTCTTTGAAATTTTATATGAGTTTTAGGATCAGCTTGATAATTTCTGCAAAGAAACTAGCTGTGATGTAGATAGGAATTGTGTTGAATGTGTTCGACAATTTGGGGTATTTCTCCCCATTCAGTTTGTTTCACTTGAGGGTTATTTTTCTTCAGTTTTTCAAATTTGATATTTCTGTATATTTTTTTTGACATGACAAATTGTGTCTTCCAAGGCACATAACATAATAACAGGTATACAGGCTTAATTTTGTGAAGTATATTTGTGGTGAAAAGAGAAGAATTTTCTTATTGGTGGGACAGTTCATTTGAAAAACGTTTTCCCTATATATTCCACATGCTTTTTGTGGAAAGTTTCAGAACATACAGAAAAGCAGAAAGAGAAAAAGTCCATAATTACACCATTCAGAATTAATATCACGTGTGTATGTATGCATGTAAGCTTGTTTTAATATTTCATTTAACCATATAATACTCGTATATGGGAATATCTTTTGATCTCACTAAAAACTAGTGGTTTTTTAAATGCTGTATCCTATTTCATTTTGAGGTATTTAATTCCCTATTAGGCTTATGTTTAGTTACAGTTTTTCTAAATTATAAGTGCTATATGAATGTCTTTATAATCTTTGCACAGATTTTTGACTGTTTTCTAGGGCAAGGTTTTATAAGTGGAATTTCTGGTTCAAGAGGATGCATTTTTTTTCTGAGGGCAGTGTCACTTGCCCTCATATGTGGGACCCAAACCGGGGCTGCTGGCTTCCCAAGCCAGTGCTTAACCACCACGCCACTCGGCTGGCCCAAGGGGATGCATATTTTTGAAGTCTTTCTTTCTGTTTGTTTGTTTTTTAGTATTATAGTATGTTAATGACATTAGTTTCTGCTAAAGTCTGAAGACAAGCTCATAAACAATTTGTGTTACTCAAAATTACTATTGGATGTTCATAGCAGCATTATTCACAATTGTCAAAAGGTAGAAACAACCCAGTCTATTTACCAAATGAGTGGATAAACAAAATGTGGTATATACATAAAATGGAATACTGTTCAACCTTAAAAAGGAATGAAATTCTGATACATGCTATAACATCAATAAACCTTGAAAACATGTCAAGTGAAATAAGCCAGGTACAAAGGGGCAAATGCTGTATGATTCCACTTATATAAGTTACCTAGAATAAGCAAATTCACAGGGACAGAAAATACAATAGAGATTACTAGGGGCTAAGGAGATTGAAAGTTATTGTTTAATGGATACAGAATTTCTGTTTGGGATGATGAAATGTTTTGGAAATGGATTGTGATGATTGAATAACGTTGTGGATATACTTAATGCCACTGAATTGTACACTTAAAAATGGTTAAAATAGTAAATTTGATATTGTTTATTTTACCACACACATACAAAAACTACTATCGTATTAATTCCAGAGTTTTAGACAAAAACCATCCACTGAGAAATTATGTGCTTGTTTTACTTAATAGGGTGTTGCCTTGTAGCTAAGTGAACTCAGGGTTTGGCTACTTGTTTTAAATATGATGGACTGATAGATGAGGCTGAGAACTAGATTCCTAACCAACATTCAGGCACTATGAAGACTTACTGAGCTGTGTGCCAAATAGCCCGCTAGGCACTGAGGATTACAGTAGTAAACAAGATAAGACACAGTCTCTGGAGTCTGCTGGTTGCTAAGATTGGACACAAAAGAACAAACTTATTATTAAGAAAAAATGGATTAAACAATCAGGTGATTTGTTTGCTCCTTAATGATTTCCTTTGTGGGGTGATTTAAAAATATCCTTTTTTCTCCTTCAGGTTATTATAGAAACATGACCACATAAAAGGAAGTCCATTCTGATAATTCTGATACCTGTGATGTAACTGGACTGAAGAGTAGGACAGGAAAAAATTTAGTGCCAACCTTTAATTACAATGGCTACTGATTCAGGGGAGCCAGCTAGTAGCACAGAAGATTCTGAGAAACCTCATGGAGTTTCATTGGAAAACAGAGTTCATCAAGTGGCAGCAACTTTGACAGTGGAAGCTAGACTGAAGAAAAAAGACAGTACCTTCTCTGCTTCTGGAGAAACTACAGAAAGGAAGAGATTCTTTCGAAAGAGTGTTGAGATGACAGAAGTTGACAAAGTTGTTAAATCTTCCTCCAAAGATGAGAGAATAAAGACTGCAACAAATATTCCAAGAGTAGAAAAACATCCTACAAATGTGCTGAGAGGTGGACAAGAAGTTAAATATGCACAATGTTCAAAGACAACTTCCGAATCCTCAAAAGATTGTTTCAAGGAGAAAAATGAAAAGGAAATGGAAGAAGAAGCAGAAATGAAGGCTGTAGCTACTTCTCCTAGTGGCAGGTTCCTGAAATTTGACATAGAGCTGGGAAGAGGAGCATTTAAAACAGTATATAAAGGACTGGACACTGAAACATGGGTTGAGGTTGCTTGGTGCGAGCTGCAGGTGGGTATATAATCTTTTTGATTTTAATAAATTCCAGTTTTAGCTGACCTAGCCTTCTGAGTCATCTAGGATTAAAATATATAACGGATTAAAATAAAGTGAAGGGTTTGACCCCGCCCCCCTCCAGCCTCCCTGTAATTATGCTTCTTTCCTAGATCTTCAGGAACTCATGTCAACCTTTTTTTTTCTTTTGTTATTTCCCTGCTTTGAGGGAGGAAAATTCTGTTGTGGCTTTCCTTGGGAAAAAGCTCTTAATTTATTAACGTTAGGAAATTCCTGAAACTTACTATCTCATTTTGAAAATTTTAGTAAATTTATGCCTTATGAGTTGATTGTTATAATAAGTACTTGAGAGTGTGATATGTTAGGGAAATATTGTGTAATATCTCCCTTTTCTCTTTTTCTTTCAAAAATTTTTTGGTGGTTCAGGTAGTGTTTCTTTAGAACAGGAGGTGCTTTTCTTGATTGAGTACTTCTATTAATATAAGCACCCCTATGCCTTTGAGTTTACCTCAAAGAGGATCTGTGGAAGAAAATAATCAGAATCTACTGAGGTTAGTCAACTGAAATGTGTTTAAAAAGGAGAAATGAAAGCAAGAGGCCAGTGGTTGAATAACCTAGATATTTGGTTCCGTAATAGATGTTTATGTGGACTTTTAACTAATGACTGATTAAATGGGGATAGATCGTCACAGAAGGAGTTATAATAAGAATAGTTTCAGACAGATACAGGTCAAATATAAGGAAATTTTGTGACCTCAGTCAGTTCACAGGAAATGGTCAGTGTTCACATGAGATGCTTAAAATTAACATTGAATAAAGCCAATAGCCCAATAGGTTGTTGTTGTTCGAATTCCAGTGGTCTCTGTGTGTGTAGGTATGTATGTTTGTATTGTGATTCCACCCATTTTGCATATGCTTTAGGTTGCCATTTAGATAGGTTGAAAGGTCCCTGCATTTCTAGGAAGCCTTTTGTTTAACACTATGGTTTCCAAACTTTACTACTTGTAAAAGTCAGTGTGTGCTTCTTATGCAGATTCTGGAACTTATTGTCAGTGATTCAGATTCAGTAAACCTGGGTGGGATGCAAATGCAATTTTAACATGTTTTCAAAGCTTAGGGAGTCTCTTAATGACTCTTTGGAATACAAGTTACTTAGCATTCAAGCCTTTCAAGTACTTGAAAGGTGTATGCAGGTGTGGGGTTTGCTTGATTTTCTTCTCACCCTCTTTTTCCCCTTTAGGAATTTTATAAGATCTGTGCCACAGTAGAAATATTATATAATGCAAGCAAATAAACATCAACACCACCTGCAATTCCACTACTTTGAGGATGCTTTAAACAATTTACTTATGTGTTTTTCTGGACTTGCTCTTTTGCACAAATGTATATATGACTGAATGTTTTCTCTCTCACAAAATAGAATCATACTATAAGGTTTTACAAACTTTGCTTTAACTTGCCACAAGCATCTTTTTTTTTCTTTTTTCTTTTTTTATTAGTTTCAGGTGTACAATACAGTGCACTAGTTGTACTCTTTACCCCCCAAAGTGACAATCCCCCTACCCCTTCCACAAACATCTTTATATTACCAATAATTGTACATTTACATCATTCTTTTAATAGATGCCCTTATAAGTTAATTAATCCTTTATTATTGGATATCTAGATTTTTCTCCAGTATTTCACTGTTATAGCCATGGTTGTGGTCAACATCCTTGTATATATATTGAAAATTATGTAAATTTTAACCTCATCTCTGCATTGTGACATTGATAACACTCATCTTGAAGTGATACCCTGTAAATGGAAGAAGTAATTTCCATTGTCTTGGTAATAAGCTACATAGTAAAGACATATCAAGTGTTCTGCAAATTGTGTACTCTAGGTGCGCCAAGGATGTTTAGGTAAAACTTGAAGAAAATACTCTAGTGGTAGCAGCTGCCTTATATCATTCACCTGTGGAAAGACTGAAAGATCCCATTAGGTCTTACTATGCAAAGTGTGGTCCCTGGACCAGCAGCATGGAC
The DNA here is from genome assembly GCA_033961575.1 of Aselliscus stoliczkanus. NCBI lineage: Eukaryota > Metazoa > Chordata > Mammalia > Chiroptera > Hipposideridae > Aselliscus > Aselliscus stoliczkanus. Next base: position 122,315,106 of record CM066737.1, on the reverse strand, counting down.
ATCACCTGGGAGCTTATTGGAACTGCATGTTCTTCGGCTTTATTCCAGACCTACAGAATCAGAATCTGCCTCTTAGTAACAGCTGCAGGTGATTTGTATTTACAGCAGAGTTTGAAAAGCACTGAAATAAGGGACCCATTCCAAGAACTAGCTGAAATCAGAGGAGGAATTCCCTTAATACACTAGCATGAACTTCATATATACCGATTCCTGGCATTCACTCTAGACTTTCCAAATCAAAATCTCCAGGACACGGGGGCCTGGGAACTTATTTCTAAAATGTTCCCCAGGTAATTGGATACATAGCTGGATTTGGAACTCTTATGTGGAGCAAATGTTGTAAATTACATAAAGTACATTTTAATCTACACAGAGAACAACAATTGCAGTTTTCTATTCTGAAAGGAATGTCAGAATTAGTGAAATTAGTTGATAAAATATCATTTTCTGCATATTTGGAATTAAGCAAAATAAACTTATTTAGAATCCCAGAAGGATAAGGGCATCATCTGTGAATTACCTTCCTGTGAGTACTATGTTGTTTGTAATGGACAATTTATTTATTTTTTTGAGGGCAGTGTCACTGGCCCTCATATGTGGGATCCAAACTGGGGCCGCTGGCTTCCCAAGCCAGTGCTTAACCATCGCGCCACTCAGCCGGCCCTTAAATGTTTAAATTATTCTAGGTTATTTTCCAATCTTTGTTTATATATGTGTAATTATGTAAATTGCAGGCAATACTTTTGTTTATCAATTTGATATGTATTTTCAATTTATTGACATTATTAAAATATGTAAACGATATTACATTCACACTACCTCTTGCTTAGTGTTCCCTGAAATTAGGCAGTTTTTTTCTAAACATTTTACTTTTTGCATGTTGGATTTGAAATTCACAGCTCAACAAAAAATTTTTGTAACTTTTTCTCTTGATGACATTTACTCCCCATTGAGGATATTTGAGCCTTGTGTAACAATTCTGAAAAACACTATCCATTTGTTTAGAATACATTGACCTCATGGCTTTGCAGTGAACCAGGAAAGATTTTACAGCTGATTGTTGACTTTGAGGATGTTAAAAGAACAAACAAACAAACAAACCCTTTGATAATATAGGTGAGATTTAGAATTTGGCCATAATGCATTTCAACAGTTTGTCATGTTTTATGGTTTCCATAACTTGATTTTTTTTTCCCTAGCTGAGTCATCCCGCTACCTGTTGGCAGCTCAGCGGCAACTCAGCTCTGGCTGGGCATCAAACTGCTGTTGCTCAGAGCTCAGCTCGCCACTCTTGAGCGAGCTCTTAACCAACTGAGCCACTCGGCTGGCCCTCCATAACTTGATTTTTTAATGAATTAGTAGAAAGACTTTGTCCTATTGTTCTTTGTAAAGAACTTGGTAAAGTCCTTGGTAATTATTAGTATATTGGTAATTTACTGTGAGTGAGGGCTGTAAGTCATAATTTCTGTTTAGAAGACTGTTTATTTTAGTTCATGATGTTGAAAGACCTGGTCAGATGTTACTTAAAGGTCTGTTTAATAACTCTTAGAAGGAGTCAATCATAATAGTTTGTAATATTGGCTTGTTGGAAAAGTCATGACATATTTGGTTTCTATGTTTTTTGTTGCAAAAATGCATTATGACTTTTCTGACAACCCAATATTTTCCTCCTCCACTAACAACTTCAGAATCAGCAGCACTCAGCTTTTACACATTGAAACATAACCAGTGTTTGCTTTGTTATAACTTGGAAAAATACTGCCACTGGTACTTTTGTTATTTGTTTTCTTTTTTCTTTTTTTATTAAAGATTTTATTGGGGAATTGGGGGAGGGGAACAGTGTTGGGGAATTGGGGAAGGGAAACAAACAAGTTGTTCTTCAATCTCAGTTGTGGAGGGCGCCAGTCGCCATCTGGCTGCCCATCGGCAGCTCATGGTCTGTAAGCTCAAGGTACCAAGTTCCGTCTTGGTTGCGGGTAGGCCCTCCATCAAGCAGGCATCCTTGTTACACCAGCTGAGCCACTTTCAGCGACAGCTCAGCTCGGGCACAGCGTCACTGGCCTATGTGGGAATCGAACTGGCAGCCATGTTGCTCAGAGCTAGTGCTCCCAAGCCCATTCCTAACCGACTGAGCCACTTGGCCGGCCCTCATTTGTTTTCTTGATGGAACTGAGTTTTCATATAATGAGGCTATTTTCCAAATGAAGGAACATCATAGATATCTGAAAGTTTTTGTTATTTGACTGTTTCTAAAATGTATTTGAGTGTGCTTGTAATAAGCATCACTGTGGATCATATATGTGATTGTTTGCTTCTCAGGGTAATGAAACAGGCCTCCTTTAAGTAGTATCTAAAAATTAGACATCTAACAAATCTAGCCATAGTTTCTGAAGTGAACTAAAATGTCACTGAAAAGAAATATTAAAATAAGACAAAATTGTAGCAGGTTGACACGTTGAGTGAGTGAGCATTCTAATACTTTTTCATTATATTAGTGAATATAGTCAAAACAATGCAATGGAAGTAACAGCTTACAAATCCATACTTTTACGCCTAAAGCTTCTATTAAAATTGTGGAGAAACTTGTTTCTCTTTTGTTTTCATTTATCATCTAAAAATACTTTGGGGAGAAGTATATTTTTAGACATCAGCCCTACATTTAATCATGAAATTAGAATTAGATAATAATGTGAAAACAGCTGAGTTTCCAATGAAGGAAAAAGTAATTTAAAAATATATGCTAGGGCTGGCCGAGTGGCACAGTGGTTAAGCGCTGGCTTGGGAAGCCAGCAGCCCCGGTTCGGATCCCACATATGACGGCCAGTGACACTGCCCTCAAAAATATATAAATATATATATATATATATATATATATATATATATATATGTATTTGCTAGAATTTCTGATTCTGAATAAATACTGTAGTCCAAAGTATTCACTCTGGGATACTTCGCTCTAAAAATATTTTTGTTATGACCCTCCTGGAAATGTTTCCAGATTCTGTTTGAGCCACTCCAGAAAATGCTTCATTACTTTTAGGCACACCCCCAATAGTGTTCAGTTTGATTTCCCATCGTCTTCATCAGACCCAGCCCTCAAATTGGAATACTTTCATGGGCAAAGAATGATTACATTGAAGGGAGGTGGGATAAAATTTGCTTAAATACATATGTTCTACTAGTCAAATGACTTTATTAAGTATAAAGTCAGATGCTTTCAAAAAGTGACAAAGGGTGAGTGGCTGGGGACAGATTTGGCCTGAGAAATACTCATTTTTCCAGTTACATCGATGAGTTAGTTTTGAGCTATCTATCTGCTTGATAGATGACAAATTGATTTGTATAGTAGGCTGAATAATTGCCCCACAAAGATGTCAGTGTACCAATCTCTGGAACTTATGAATACATTACTTTACATTGCAAAAAGAACTTTGTAGAAGCGATTAAAGATCATGTGATTGGTAGATTATCTTGTATTATCTAGGTGGGCCCAGTGTAATTACAAGGGTCCTTATGAGAGAGAGGAAGGATAGCCATAGTCCAAAGGAGATCCCATGATGGAAACAGGTTGGAGTGATGCAGTTGCTGGAAGTGGGCAGTGAGCCTAGGAATGTGGCAACCTCTGAAAGCCAGAAAAGGCAAGGAAACAGATTGTTACCTACTGCATCCAGTAGGAACACAGCCTTGCCAAACCTTGATTTTGGTCTAATGAGACTCATTTTGGACTTCTGATCTCCACAACTGGGAGGTAATAAACTTATATTGTTTTAGGCCACCGAATTTGTGGTAATTTGTGAAAATGACAATAGGAAATTAATATATTACAGAGTTGTTCATTCAACAAATAAATATTTAGTATTTATAATATAGAAGAACTGTGCTAAGTGCTAGGGACACATCGGGGAGAAAAAGCAGATACAAGTTCCATTTTCATAAAGTGTAACTAGAGTGGGTTCATAGTAAAAAGAAGGTTTGGCAATTGGAATTACTGAAAACAGATGAAAGGGCTGTTAAATATAGGTTTGTTTGGAGGAAATCGTGGGGTTGTGACTAGCAGGCATCAGGGATACCACTCCTTTTACTACTTAGTTTTCTCTTTGTAAACTTTTTATTCTGAGATAATATGCTACTAACAGAAGAGTTGCAAAGGTAGTATAGAATGTTCCTATATGCCCTTCACTTAGTTTTCCCTTCTGTTAATATCTTAACCAGAGACCATTTGTACAATACTATTAACTAAAGTTTTAGAAATTATCATTTGTACAATATTATTAACTAAAGTACAGAAATTACTTGGATTTCACCAGTGTTTCCACTGATGCCCTTTTTCAATGCTGTGATCCAATTCAGGATCCCACACTGCATTTAGTTATGTCCCCTCAGTGTCTTTGAATCTGTGATAGTTCTTTAGTCTTTCCTTGTTTTTCATCATCTTCAACTTTTGAAGAGTACTGCTCAGATATTCTGTAGAACGTCCCTTAATTTGGGTTTGCCTTGTGGTTTCTCATTAAATTTAGGCTCTGAATTTTGGCAGGAATACACATGGATGATGCACCCTTCTCCGTGCATCATAGCAGGGGGTACATGATGTTGATAAGGATTATTGGTGATGATAACCTTGGTCACTTGGTTAGAGTGGTGTCTGAGAGGTTTTCTATACTGTAAAATTAATATTTTCCCTTTGTAGGTTAACATCTTGAGAGTAAATACTTGGAGACTGTATGCAAATATCTGTTTCTCCTCAAACTTTTCCCCCATTGTTTTGGCATCCATTGGTGTATCTTGCCTGCAGTAAATCTACTGTGGTAGTATAATGGTGATTTTTTTTTTTTAGTTTGATGTTTTACTGTCAAAATAAAGTCTTAAAATAATCCTTACATAGAAACAAGGGAGCTTTATGTTGTAAAAACATTAATTCTTTGCTAAATATTATGTTCTTCCATCCTCATCTGCTATCATCACCTGTCAGCATCTTCTTTAAAGATCAGGTTTTTCTTCGCAGCGACACCTACCGGCGGCTCTTTGGCTCTCCAGATATGGTTTATAGCCTAAGTGTATAGCTCTGTCAGACCAAGAGCTCCACTGTTATTTCACTTGCCTGACCGTGCTGCGCTAGTTCCAGCGTTTTCTGTACGTCTCAGCAGATCTTGGAGATGCAATACTGGAACTCCTCATCACAGTCGTTCTTGCTTGTGCCACAGGTCTCATAGCACTTGTGGTGTTGGTAGCACTTTGTCAGAGAAGGGATGCCCGTATTAAGATGAACACCAAATAGTGGAGAGCCACATCCATTCATCGTGGTTATAATCATAACGTGGGAAAGGCTTAGATCTGTCACCACTTGTGTACTGGCAGAGCCTATCCTCTTCAGGTACGTGTCGATTTTGTGAACGCCATTCTGGATGGTCTTCAGGATGGCCTTCTAGTTGGTGGGCTGGGCCTGCTCCTGACACCTGAGAGCAGTGGAGAGCAAATGCAGGCTGCAGGAGCATCTGCCCAATGCTGGGCAGCCCTGGGCCCCGCTGGTCGTGGGAGCTGTGACAGAGCCCCCGGGGCTACCTAGGCAGGCCATGGGCCCTGTGCCTGACTGTCGAGGCAGGCTCCATGCTTGTGCCTCCTTCCTGGCTGGCAGGCCAATGGTGATTTTTCTATTATCAGAATTCCTTCTAGGGCCGGCCGAGTGGCGCATTGGTTAAGCTCTGGTTTTGGGATGCCAGCGGCCCCGGTTCGGATCCCACATGAGGGACAGTGACACTGCCCTCTACAGCTAACAACAGCTCCACCTGGAGCTGGGCTGTGCGAGCCCCGGTGATGGTGTGGGCTGCAGCCCCTGCTGCAGTGGGCTGTCATAGGCTGCAGTGAGTGGCCCACAGCCAGCGTGAGCGGCTGGCAGCCAGCGTGAGCTGCCAATAGCCGCAATGAGCGACATCCAGAGGCCAGCGACCGATCTGCCTCATCCGGGAAGAGCAATGACGATACCAACCGTGAAGCAACATCCTCCGCAACTAAAAAACTGAAGAACAAGAAGACGGCAACTTGTCTGTTCCCCTTCCCCGATTCCCCAACGCTGTTCCCCTCCACCAATTCCCCAATAAAATCTTTAAAAAAAAAAAATTCCTTCTACATTTATTAATTGGAATTACCTCTTGGTTTTATGTGGTCTCCTCCTAAGTATGACTATTGAGTTTCCGGAAAACCCAAAATTGGGAAATTTTTTGAGGAACTTTAGTATATCTTGTTATTACTAATGGTATCGTACACTTTCCATTATCAAAATTAATATTAATTGAGCAGTTATACAGGTACTTAATTTGAATATTTTATTTAATTCTTGCAATAGTTGCATGAGGTAGGGATGATTAGTTTTTAGGTTTAGAAATTGATGTTTAGATATATTAAGTAACTTGCCCAAGGGGGCAGAGCATGGGTTTATATTCCATCAACTATATATATAAAACATTTGTATAGATGACTTAAGAATTTCCTCTTCATTAGTTATTTGAGCAAATCATTCTTTTATGTTTCAACCATTTTTGAATAAATTAGTTTTTTTTCTTTTAAGATTTTATTGGGGGGTTGGGGAAGGGGAATAGTGTTGGGGAATTAGGGACGGGGAACAGCTCAGTTGTTGTCCTTCAATCTTAGTTGTGGAGGAGGCAGCTAGCTCAGCTCCAAGTCCATTCGCCACCTGGCCTCCCGTTGGCAGCTCACAGCAGATCAGCTCAAGGTGCTGTGTTCAATCTTAGTTGTGGGGGAACGCAGCCCCCCATCCCATGCGGCAGTAGAACTGGCAACCTTGTTAGGAGCACGGGCTCTCACCAGCTGAGCCATCATGCCGCCTGTTGGCAGCTCAGTAGCAGCTCAGCTTGGGTGCAGCTCTCTGGCCCATGTGGGTGGGAATAGAACTGGTGACCTTGTTCCTCAGAGCTGACGCTCTTAAACAACTGAGCCATACGGTTGGCCCCAAATTATTTCTTAAATTGACCTCGTTTAAAATAAAATTCTTAACATTAAGCTGCTGACTCTCAAGGGGTACTAATTAATGGTGTCATTTAAGGACACTCCCTGGCTTGAGGAACAGTTTCATGGTTGGGTTGCCCTGGTTCAAAGCCTGTACTTAACCTTTTATCAGTGTCTAGAGGTGGTTGGACACATTGGGGAGACTGATTTGTGCTAACTTAAAGGGGCCTAAATCTAGGATACAAATTTATTTTTTATTTTTTTTAAAGATTTTATTGGGGAATTGGTGGAGGGGAACAGCATTGGGGAATTGGGGAATGGGAACAGACAAGTTGCTGTCATTTTGTTCTTCAGTCTAGTTGTGGAGGACGTTGCTTCACTGGCCCATGTTGGTATCGTCATTGCACTCTTCCCAGATGAGGCAGATCGGTCGCCGGCCTCTGGATGGTCGCTCACAGCGACTCACGGGAGCCCAGCTCCAGGTGGAGCTGTTGTTCACCATCTTAGCTGTAGAGGGTACAGTGTCACTGGCCCTCATTTGGGATCCAAACCTGGGCCCTGCTGCTCAGAGCCGGTGCTCCCAAGCCAACTCATAACCAAGTGCCACACACCGGTCCTAGGATACAAATTTATTAATTTAAAATGAGGAATATTGTTGTTAGGTTGGTCTTTAGGCTAGATACAAGGTGTGATCACAAAATACGGTGAATGTTTAAATTAAAAAAAATTATTACAGGGCTGGCTGAGTGGCGCATTGGTTGGGAGCTGGCTTGGGACGTCAGCGGCCCTGGTTCGGATCCCACACGTGAGGGCCAGTGACACTGCCCTCAAAAAAAATTATTACAGTAAAAGACACACTGCCATTAATCTCCCTCAAAATACTACCCTTCGCTTCTAATACACTTATCCCATCATCCTTGCCACTTTCTGAAGCAGTTCTGAAAGTCCTCTTTGTGAGTGTCTTTATTTCATCTTCCATCATAACAATGCTGTGTCACACGTTGCTTCTGGTACAGCAATTTTTGTCAAATAAAAGTGTTAGGGTGTGTCCTCATCCACCTTATTTACTGGATCTGGCACCATGCGACTTCTGGTGCTTCTTTAAAGTCAGAATTATTCAGGACACTGTGGCAACCACAACAGTGCAACTAAAGACACTCGGCAAAGAGGGCTTCTAGAACTGCTTCAGAAAGTGGCAGGGATGATGGGATAAGTGTGTACAAAGCGAGGGGGAGTATTTTGAGGGGGATTAAGGGCAATGTGTCTTTTAATGTAATATTTTTTTTTAAGTTTAAACATTCACCTTATTGTTTGATCACACCCCATACATGGGAAGCTAAATTATAATCAGAAGCTGGCTTGGTAAATCCAGAGTCAGAACAAAAGAACTAGATGTTCCTCTGTGTCCTCCTACTAAGACAATAGACTGACTAAATGTTCTGGATGCTGAGGATCAGACTGGATGAGGATATCCTGTTTGTTCAATGGTACTGGAAGACAAGTGAACTTGGTTCTGTGTTTCATTCTCCCTTCCGTATGTTATCTTGACCACCGCTGATGATTATCTTTCTTTTGTATTAATATATTACTGTCTAAAAGCTTTAACATGCTAATATTGCCAGACTGTGACTATTATATGCTGATTTATTGATTAATTCTTCTATGTTACTATTTACAAATTATCATTGCCCTAGTGTGTTATTTCATTTAGCTGTAGTTCTGTGGTTATACACTGTCTTTCCATGAAAAGTGGCTTGTGAGTGAGGTATCTGTATGCATTTTTTTTTAGGGCAGTGTCACTGGCCCTCATATGTGGGACCCAAACCGGGGCCGCTGGCTTCCCAAGCCAGCACTTAACCACCGCGCCACTTGGCCGGCCTAGTATGCATTTTTAAGAATAGTGTTTCTGAGTCGTGGAGTGATAAACTAGAAAGTTCTTGGGTTTCAGAACATGGAAGACCCGGGTTCCAGTGTTGCCTGTGCCAGTCAGGTACCTTGGGCAAGCTAAGCTGCTTAACATTTTGAAGCCTTAGTTTTTTACTTGTTTTAAAAATATATATATAATAAATATTTGTGATATACAAAAATAAAAAATAAAGAGCAACATAGTGAAACTTGTGTACCTACAGGTCAGCTTGAGAAATAAAATGTTGAGGATTAGAGATAATGCTTATGAAACATGTGGTACATGTTGAATGCTCATTAAATGCCAGTGATAAAATACTCAGCAACCTCACATTTATCCAGAACAGTCATTGATAGACTGCTTTGTAAGTTAAGCACTATTTTGAAGCCATAATTGTGTTCATCCTTATTTGAGCAACTTATTTAATAATACAACTTCAATAACAGTGTTCATGGTCTCTTCCTTCTGTCATGTATGCAGAAACAGATCCATATACCCTCTGACCTGCTTCTGTAGTTCATTGTTGGTGTTTGCATTAAGAGACATAGCTGATAAGGCCATAGTTTACCTTTTGGAAAGTAAATGCTTCTTATCTTGAATAAATACATATGCTGGTTAGTCATGTTGGTATTGTGCCTTGTCTCAGGGAAGATTTTGTGTACATTCTTTGCATGCCATATATTATAATAGATTAAGTGTGTAGTTAACATTCATAAAAGGACTGTAATTCTTTTTAAAGTAGTGTGGAGTAGCTGAAATCTGTTGTAAATTTGTATTTGACCTCTATTATGTTTATCAGCCATATAAATTAACATTTATAACACTGAAAAATTGATATTCGATGCTTTTTGGAGGGTGACCTTACCTAGAAGTGTAAGATTTAGGGGTCATTTTTGTAGACTGTAATTTTCCTGGCTTCTGACTATGTCAGCTCCATGAGTTGCCCCTGCTCTCGTTTGCCATTTATGGTTCATCATTCCTTTCTTGTGTAAGAACTTCTCACTGACAATGTGTGAAAGTTACCTTATCAAAATGGTTATCATTAATACAATAGTGTGCGTGTGTGTGTGTGTGTCTGTCCATGTTTATTTATTTATTTTTTGAGGGCAGTGTCACCGGCCCTCACATGTGGGATCTGAACTGGGGCCTCTGGTGTCCCAAGCCAGCGCTCAACCACCATGCAACTTGGCCGGCCCATGTCCATGTTTAATTTAATTTTATTTTTTATGGACTTTGTGGAGATCACAATTGTAAACCTCTTTTTTTTTAAGATTTTATTGGGGATTTGGGGGAGGGGAACAGACAAGTTGCTGGCCTTTTGTTCTTCAGACTAGTTGTGGAGGACGTTGCTTCACTGGCCCATGTTGGTATTGTGATTATTGCGTTCTTCCCAGGTGAGGCAGATCGGTCGCCAGCCCTTGGATGGTGGCTCATGGCAGCGCACATCGGCTGCTGCCCACTCACAGTAGCTCTCAGCAGCCCACTGCAGCCTACGCTGTCGCTGGTGACTCATGGCAGCCCAGCTCCAGGTCAAGCTGTTTTTCACCATCTTGGCTGTAGAGGGTCCAGCGTCACTGGCCCATGTAGGATCTGAAATGGCGACCCTGCTGCTCCGAGCTCGTGCTCCCAAGCCAACTCTTAACTAATGAGCCACTCCGTTGGCCCTGTGTGTCCATGTTTAAAGGAGAATTGCTATAGTAGGTGAAAGCTCTCCTCTGGATTTTGGTGCTACTTTGACAAATTTACTTTGTACTCACTGAATTAGAAGTGGACCTTTAAAGACCTTGGCCATACTTTTTTTTTTTTTGAGGGCAGTGTCACTGGCCCTCATATGTGGGACCTGAACCAGGGCCGTTGGCGTCCCAAGCCAGCGCTTAACCACCACGCCACTCGGCCTGCCCTTGGCCATACCTTTTTAGTGGACTTTACCTCTAGCAATACACCTGGGGCAGCAGTTATAACTTTGTAAAGTTGTTTACTCCTAGTGCTGACTACTTTTAACTCATAGGATCAAAGGATAAAGTGGAATAGTTTAGTTTCACGAATGAAAGACATGTATTTACTAGTTTAATCAGAAGGTATCAAAGCTTATTCATTATGCTTTAGAGCAGATCTGCTGACCTATCACTAATAGAAGACTTCTAAATAATTATAGGGACATTTAGGACTTATTGGTCATCTTAGGTTGATAGAAAAGCATAAACACCTGTTTTTAGGTCTCTCTTAAGTTTAGCATTCCTTGCTTTTCTTTCAGTTCCTTAACTCATTTTAAGCCTTTTTTTTATTGAGTCAATTTATACAATTGACATATAACACTGTATCAGTTTAAGGTATACAACATGTTGATTTGAAACATTTATCTCTTAACATATGATTACTAACATAGTGTTAGCTAGCACCTCCATCATGTCACATAATTATCATTTCTTTTTTTTTTTTTTTAAGATTTTATTGGGGAATTGGTGGAGGGGAACAGCGTTGGGGAATCGGGGAAGGGGAACAGACAAGTTGCTGTCTTTTTGTTCTTCAGTTTAGTTGTGGAGGATGTTGCTTCACTGTTGGTATCGTCATTGCGCTCTTCCTGGATGAGGCAGATCGGTCGCTGGCCTCTGGATGTCGCTCATCGCGGCTATTGGCAGCTCACACTTGGCTGCCAGCTGCTCACGCTGGCTGCGGGCCACTCACTGTAGCCTATGGCAGCCCACTGCAGCAGGGGCTGCAGCCCACACCATCACCGGGGCTCACACAGCCCAGCTCCAGGTGGAGCTGTTGTTAGCTGTAGAGGGCAGTGTCACTGTCCCTCATGTGGGATCCGAACCGGGGCCACTGGCATCCCAAAACCATCGCTTAACCAATGTGCCACTCGGCCGGCCCAATTATCATTTCTTTTTTGGGCTCAGAACAGTTAAGTTATAGTGTTTTGCGCAACTTTGAAGTTTATAATATAGCATTGTTGACTATAATCATTATAGTGTACATTAGATCTCCAGAACTTATCTACTAGTTATAAGTTTGCACCCTTAAACAACATCTCCAAAATTCCCAATTTCAATTTTTTTTAGATTCCACATATAAATGGTATCATACATTATTTGTATCTCAAAGGGATATCTGCACATCTGTGTTCATTGCAGCCTTATTCATAATAGCCAAGATATGGAAACAACGTAAGTGTCCATCAGCGAATTAATGGTTAAAGAAGATGCGATACACACACACAAATACACACACACGAATATTATTCAGCTATGAGAAAGAAGGAAATCCTGCCATTTCTGACATGATAGGCCTAGAAGGCATTATGCTAAATGAGATGTCAGAGAAAGACAAATACTGTGTGAATTCCTTAACACCTTTTTTTTTTTAAAGATTTTATTGGGGAATTGGGGGAGGGGAACAGTGTTGGGGAATCGGGGAAAGAGAACAGACAAGTTGCTGTCTTTTTGTTCTTCAGTCTAGCTGTGGAGGATGTTGCTTCACTGGCCCATGTTGGTATCATCATTGCACTCTTCCCGGGTGAGGCAGATCTGTCGTTGACCTCTGGATGGTCCCTCATCGTGGCTCTTGGCAGCTCACGCTGCTGCCGGCCACTCACTGTAGCCTCTGGCAGCCTACTGCAGCAGGGGCTGCAGCTATGCCGTCCCTGGGACTCACAGCAGCCCAGCTCCAGGTGGAGCTGTTGTTAGCTGTAGAGGGCAGTGTCACTGGGCCTCATATGTGGGATCCGAACTGAGGCCGCTGGCTTCCCAAGCCAGCTCTTAACCACCTTGCCACTCAGCCGGCCCAAAATTTCATTCCTTTTTAGGGCTGAACAGCATTCCATTGTATGTATATACCACATTTGTTTTATCCATTCATCCACTGATGGATATTTGTGCTCCCCCGTTTTGACTATTGAATGCTGCTGTGAACATTGGTGCACACATATCTCTTCAAACCTCTGTTTTTTTTGTTTTGTTTTGTTTTTTGTTTGTTTTTAGTGGAGTCATCCTGCCACCTGTTGGCAGCTCAGCAGCAGCTCAGCTCTGGCTGGGCATCAAACTGCTGTTGCTCAGAGCTCAGCTCGCACTCTTGAGTGAGCTCTTAACCAACTGATCCACTCGGCGGGCCCCTTATTTTGCCACATTTTAATTGAAATTCTTTGAGTGATATTTTTAGAAAAGATTTGTGGTGTAGTATGCTTTGTATCCTTGTGCTCATGGAAATATGTGTATTTTTCCATTATAAATTTGATTGATAGCTTGTCTGGGTTCAGAATTTTAGGACCATAGTCTTCCCTCTGAATACTGTAAACATTGCTCTTTTGACTTCTAGCATTTAATATAGCAGATTAGAGGTCCGAAGCCTGCTTGAAGGTCTTTCATTGGTTGGTAAACTTATATTTCTGTCTGGAAATATGTTGTCAATTCATATATTTGACCAGAAAAATGTCTAGGTGTCTAACATTTGATTATTCCTGTCCTGATATTGTAGATCCTTTATATGTGGAAATTCAGTGATTTCTTAGGGAAACTTTCCTATTATTTGTTTTGATTATTACTTTTTCTCATTTTGAAATATTGTTTTTCTTTTCCAGAAAAAGGAATTTTATTTGTTTTCTCAGTTTTATTGAGATATAATTCACATATAACAATGTATAAGTTTAAGATGTAAAACATAATGATTTGATATATGTATATATCGCAAAATGACTACCACATAAAGTTAACATACAAGATATTGTTTTTCAAGGCCTTGATTTATTATGCAAGTTGATTCATAACATTTATGAAATGTAGCGATGGGTGTATTGCTGTACAGAGGTGTCAAGGTATCTAACCTTGACACCTCTGTACAGCAATAGGTTCTGAGAAAAGAATTGAGAAGAAAAATACGTACACACACACACACACATAAATACAATAAAGTAATGCACTCATTTGAGTGGTATTAGAATTGTTCACAAGGGTTGGCTGGGTGGCGCTCTTGGTTAAGAGTGCAAACTCTAAGCAGCAGGGTCGCCGGTTCGATTCCCACTTGGGCCAGCGAGCTGCCACTGAGCTGCCAACGGGTGGCTCGATGGCTCAGCTGGTGAGATTGCATGCTCTTAGCAACAAAATTGCTGGTTCAACTCCATCATGGGATGGTGGGCTGCGCCTCCACACAACTAAGATTGAACAGAGCACCTCGAGCTAAGCATCTGCTCAGTTGGTGAGAGCATGTGCTCTTAACAAGGTTGCCAGTTCCACTCCCCCATGGGCTGGTGGGCTGCACGCCCCCCCCCCAAGTAGACTGAAAGCGGCTACTGGACTTGGAGCTGAGCTTTCACCCTCCACAACTAAGATTGGAGGACAACAACTTTATTGGAGCTGATGGGTCCTGGAAAAACACAAGGTTCCCTTCCCCAATTCCCCAACACTGGTCCCTTCCCCAATTTCCCAATTAAAAAGTAAAAAAAAAAAAAAAATGTGCACAAGAGTTTCTAGGCTTTAATTTGGAACTTGTTCTTCCATTTTAGGACCGGAAATTAACCAAAGCTGAGCAGCAAAGATTCAAGGAAGAAGCAGAGATGTTAAAGGGTCTCCAACATCCCAATATAGTTCGATTTTATGATTCCTGGGAGTCTATATTAAAAGGAAAGAAATGTATTGTATTGGTGACTGAACTTATGACATCTGGAACATTAAAGACGTAAGTTGATCCTGATAGTGCTAATGGAGTTTTATTTGGAAATAATTTTTAGGAGTCAGAATCTAGTGAGTATGTGAATTCAGGGCAGGTTAAAATATTAGGATGTTAATGAAGTTTATTAGAAAATACAATGTTGAGAAATTAGTAATACTTGTGGGATATCATAGAATTTTAGAATTAAAAATCATTTGAGAGATAATATGTCTTTTTTTTTTTTAAGGGCAGTGTTACTGGCCTTCATATGTGGGACCCGAACCGGGGCCACTGGCATCCCAAGCCAGCTCTTTTTCTTTTTTTGAGGGCAGTGCCACTGGCCCTCATGTGGGATCCAAACCAGGGCCGCTGGCGTCCGAAGCCAGCGCTTAACCACCGCACCACTCGGCCGGCCCGCACATCTATTTTTTTTTTTTTTTGAGGGCAGTGTCACTGGCCCTCATATGTGGGACCCGAATCGGGGCCAGTGGCTTCCCAAGCCAGCGCTTAACCACCGCACCACTTGGCCCTCCCCCAAGCCAGCTCTTAACCACCGCGCCACTCAGCTGGCCCCATGATGTCATTATTTATTTATTTATTTATTTATTTTGAGGGCAGTGTCACTGGCTATCATAAGTGGGACCCGAACTGGGGCTGCTGGCTTCCCAAGCCAGCGCTTAACCCATGATGTCATTTTTTTAAAAGATACTGAAAAGTTGAGTGTGTGGCCAGGTTCACATATCTAGTGGGCAACACTATGTAATTATAGTC
Organism: Aselliscus stoliczkanus; assembly: GCA_033961575.1. Lineage (NCBI taxonomy): Eukaryota > Metazoa > Chordata > Mammalia > Chiroptera > Hipposideridae > Aselliscus > Aselliscus stoliczkanus. Next base: position 122,299,826 of record CM066737.1, on the reverse strand, counting down.
TATTGTTTTGTTTCTGACTAATCACTTATTTGTAATATTAAATGTGGTATATACGTATTTTTTGTTTCCTAGCATTTTTGCACCAAAATTTTACAAAGTTAAATCCTCTGGTGACTCTGTATCAGCAGTTATTAGGAAGTAGAGGACTTTCTTTTTAAAATTGTGTTGCCGTACCACAAAAGGCCACTCTGATTGGAATGATTCTTGTTTTGAATTAAAAATGCTAAACTTGGTAGGGTGTCTTCTCTAAGAATGAGGCCTTAGATTTAAAATTTTGTTGCCATAACAGACAATAAAAAAACCCCTCAGTGATGGCAATCGTAGTACAGCACATACATACATCATTTGCTAGCTTCAATGATTTACACTGATATTGTTCATACAATAAGCTAGGTACGTTTGTTTACATGTGGTCTTTTATTTCTTTGTGTAGGTACTTAAAACGATTTAAAGTTATGAAACCAAAGGTCTTAAGAAGCTGGTGCAGGCAAATTTTAAAGGGGTTGCAGTTCTTGCACACTAGGACTCCTCCTATTATTCACCGCGATCTGAAGTGTGACAATATTTTCATCACGGGACCCACTGGATCTGTGAAGATTGGTGATCTAGGACTAGCCACCTTAATGCGCACATCATTTGCTAAGAGTGTCATTGGTGATTAACATTTTATGTTTTATTGGTTGGGGAAAGAGATTTGTTAATTGTATATGTCTAGAACAGGGAGCTGCAAATTACAGTCCGTGGGCCAAATCTGGCCCTGCTACCTATTTTTGTACATAAAGCTTTATTGGAACACAGATATACCCACTTGTTTATGTATTGTCTATGGCTGCTTTTGTACTACAGTGGCAGAGTTGTATAATTGTGACAGAGACCATATAGACTGCAAAGCCTAAAATATTTACCATGTGACCCTTTACAGAGAAGTTTGTTGACCCCTGGCTTAGAATGTGAATTTGCTTTGAAATATCTATTATATATTGACATATTTTGGAGACATCCTATTGTATTTCTTTTGTGGGATATATTAAGGTTATTGAAAGGTTCTGAGTATTTCAGAAAGAGAATTTAGTAATTTTTATTCAGAAAAATTTTGAATAACTAAGAAGGATGCAAATAAAAACAAATTTTAGTGATCATTACTGATTCTTGAGCATTACAGATTGTACTTTATCAGGATGGAAAGTTAAGGAAATTCTTTAAGTGCTTTCTATAGATATAGCAAGTACTCAACAAATTTATATTTATAAATTTGCTTTTAGGGAGCAGATATTAACTCCAATAACCCTATGGCAAAGGGAATTTTGTCTTGGTGGATTATTTTTCTTTTTAATAAAATTGTGTTTGTGATGTTCTTTTGTAGGGACTCCAGAGTTCATGGCCCCAGAGATGTATGAAGAACACTACGATGAATCTGTAGATGTGTATGCTTTTGGAATGTGTATGCTGGAAATGGCTACTTCGGAGTATCCTTATTCTGAGTGCCAGAACGCAGCTCAAATATACCGTAAAGTAACTAGTGTACGTATAGCTTTATTCTTAAATTTTACTTTACAAATTGCTATATTTTATATTGAAGTTGGGTAAAGACAACTTAATAAAACATAATTGGTTTAGTGTTGTATAACAGTGCTAAATTTAACAGAATTGTAAAGAAACAGCTTTAGATTTATGCTATATACCTGTTCTCTGTTAGGGTCATATAAAATACTTTGTATTAGGATCTTTGGGAAAACATACAGATATATCATCTATATTCATTTGTTTGTAAGGAATTTTTAAATATTTGTTAAATGGATCTTATTTTCTCTAGCTGAATAATAAAGATTGCCTAAATTATTTTGAAGATTCCTTTTAGTTCTAAAAGACTGACTACGAAAGGGCATTCAAAATATACTTAAATAGATAAAAGTATTTGATTTCCTGCTATGAGTAATTTTTTGTGTTAGAAATTGCAAGGAACGCATAGATGAATAAGAAGTGTTTACTACCCACATAGAGCTTACATTTTTAGTAGGACAATAATATAAATTCACAAAACTATAAAAATAAGAGGATGGGAGTATAGTAAGGGAGGGATATAAGGGAGATAAAAGCAAAGTGTTAGGATTGTTCAACAGTGATTTAATTCATAGCCAATTGAGTGGCTCAAGATAGGCTGCAAAAGAAATTGCTAGTGTTTCAAATAACTTATTCTAACAGGTACTGTTTTTAAATGTATGCTGTATGCCATATGCTTTCATCTTTATATCCATACCAGATGGTGGTATCTTCAATTTACAAATGATGAGACTGAGAATCAGAGGTTGTGACTTAGCTAAGTTCACACAGCAAATACTAATGGTAGATTTTGACCCCAAATCTGACTCCAGAGGTTTGTATAGGGAGACAATAAGAAATAAGGCCAATGTCCAGAATGTGGGACATTCTATAGGAAAAATTACCCATTTTCTCCAACAAATCTGATTGTTCATTACTTATAGACATTATAAGAGACTTTGAAATAATATTGATTTGGAATGTTTATGATAGAGAATCCCTTCTTAGGAATTTTCAAGTGTTTGTTAATAACATTGATTTTTTTTCTGATCCCCCCCAAATACTTGTTTATTATATTTTGATAATTGGGGTTATACTGTATGTACAGTATGGGATCCTATTTTTTCCCTTCTTAATTGTTATAGTATGAGAATTCTCCAAGTTTATTAGTTACTTTGAGAACATTTTAAATTTCTACATAATATTAGCATATGTATTACACAATTTGTAATTTTTGCTCTGTTGATTTAGATCATATATTACTTTCCACTGTTACTTGTAGAGCTATGAAAATATCCTTGTCAAAAAAGTTGTTAAACTTATACAGTATGTATATATTTATTTAATTTAAAACTTGAATATGGTTTAGTGGTAAAAATATCATTATTTTTACAATGGCCTTTCAATTCCTTTTTTTTGGTGGGGGCAGTGTCACTGGCCCTCATATCTGGGATCCAATCCGGGGCCGCTGGCTTCACGAGCCAGAGCTTAACCAATGCGCCACTCGGCCGGCCCTGGGCTTTCAATTCTTAATTTATGACTAGAAACTGTTTTTCTTCTGCCAGGGCATAAAACCAGCCAGTTTCAATAAAGTCACTGATCCTGAAGTAAAAGAAATCATTGAAGGATGTATTCGTCAAAACAAATCGGAAAGGTGGGTATTAATGTAGCAAAGTCACATAACTGATGGATGCATCTTTCCGTTACCTTGCTCTGGGTCATTTTCTGACCTTCGAATCATGCTGGGTTCGACTTTTGAGTGGAAGCCAAACCATACTGTCTGGAACGAGGTGTGTCATTGCATCTTGCTTGCCATTTTAGACTTGAATCAACATTTGGGTTGTGTTTGTCTGTGTGTGTGTTGTGACAAGCTTTCACCACCATGAGGCATCATTTTAACAGTTAGTGGGCCCCCTCCCTTTAGGCTAACTTGCTTCTAACAGTTGATAGTAGAGAGCTTCTGCATTGTCACTTTCAGGTAAGTACCTAATTTTTTTTTTCTGAGGGCTGTGTCACTGGCCCTTATATGTGGGATCCGAACCAGGGCTGCTGGTGTCTCGAGCCAGCTCCCAACCAATGTGCCACTCGGCCAGCCCTAATTATTATTTTTTTTTATGATAGTTTAAAAAAATTTTAAGTATCAGCTCACCAGATGTTTTTTATTTGACTGTATGTCCTTTTATTATGATAATGGTAAAGCTCATAGGGCTATTTTTGTTCAAAAATAGTATTCTAGATTTATTTGTATTACAGTTGGTATTTTTCTTACGGATAACTCCCTTTAGTTTTACCTTATATTTCCCTTTAATTTGAACTTTGGACATTTGCTGACTTAAATTGAAAGGTTAGTCATTTGATTTTTACCTCCTTATTGATTATGATTAATAAGGGTGATAGGTCCTTTATAGGAATTATTTCTAGCGTCATTTCGTTGACTGTCCCCTATTTTTATTATTTTTCTATCTTGGTGTTGCATATCTGAGAATCCATAAAGCCACTAGGTAAAGCCTGTTTAATTATAGCTTTATTACAGAACATTCTTAGTGTTTGTACCAACAGGCCATCTCTCTCTCTCTCTCTCTCTCTCTCTCTCTCTCTCTCTCTCTCTCTCTTTCTCTCTCTGTTTTAATTTGGTAAAATGTATATAACATAAGATTTACTATTTTAGTCTTTTTATATATTTAAATTTTATTGCAGAACAGCCATAGTCAGTGGTTACACAGTGCTTTCATGCTACAATGACATGGTTGACTCTTTTAAGGAGGGCGCAGCTCACAGTGACCCATGCAGGGATTGAACCGGCAACCTTGGTGTTATTAACACCATGCTCTAACCAAACCAAGAGATCACCCCTTTAGTCATTTTTATGTATACAATTCAGTGGCATTAAGTACATTCACATTGTACAATCGTCACTACTGTCTATTTCCAGAACTTTTTCATCATCGTAAACATACACTCTGTACCCATTAAACAATAACTCCCCATTCCCCTCCTCAACGCTTGGTAACCTCTATTATACTTTTTGTCTCTATGAATTTACTTGTTCTGGGTACCTCAAATAAGTGGAATCATACAGTATTTCTCCTTTTGTGTCTGGTTTATTTCACTTAGTGTAGTGTTTTCAAGGTTGATCCACGTTGTATTGTAGCATTCATCAGATTTTCCTTTTTAAGGCTGAATAATAATTACACACACATGCACACACACACGTACACACCATATTTTGTTCATCTATTCATCTGTTTATGAACACTTGGGTTATTTCTGCCTTTTGTCTATTATGAATAATGTGCATGAGTATTGGTGTACAAATACCTGCTTGAATCCCTGCTTTCCAGTTTTCTTTTTGGTATATACCTAGGAGTGGAATTACTGGATTATATGGTAATACTATGTTTAAGTTTTTGAAGGCCCACCAAACTTTTTGCACAGTGGCTAAACCATTTTACATTCCCTCCAGCAATGTAGGAAGGTTGCAATTTTTCAACATTTTCACCAACATGTATTATTTTCTGTTGTTTGATAATTGCCATCCTAATGAGTGTGGTATCTCATTGTGGTTTTAATTTATATTTCCCTATTATATTGAGTATATTTTCATGTGCTTATTGTCTACTTGCATATCTTTGGAGAAATGTCTATTCAAGTCCTTTGCCCTTTTAAAAATTTGGTGGTTTGTTTTTGACTTGTTGGAGTTTAGGCATGCTTTCGTTAATAAGCAAGGTTAAAAATACTATGTTGAAGTAGCCATTTTAGTTTGGATTCTGATTATTTTTTGCACAACACTTTAATTATGATTTATTACCAAAGAACACTGGAACATTCAAAAGAATTCATGGCAGAAGACTTCCGGTAAAATGGCGCAATAGACACACGCTGTGCTAACTGGATCACACCAAAATTACAAGCAAATTATACAGCATTCAACCCTGGAGGTTCCCGGAACACTGGAGGAACAGAACCACTAAACGAAGAACTTAAAGAGGAAGCCGTGTCGGGTCTGGTAGGACAGGCGGAGACGAGAGAGGGCGAACCCCGTGAGGGAGGTCCCAGCTGTGGAGAGGCTTCTCCGGTTGGGGGAGAGACCCTCCGGCTGCACACCAAGCTCACCAGCCCAGAGCTCCTTTGCCGGGAAGAGAAGTTCTAAGATAGCCGGCAGTAAATTAGTGAGGACTCTCTTTGCTCAGCTCGATGAGGCTAAGAGCGGCTGGAGAGTCAGTGGGGCCAGCGCCCGGGCTTGCTCGACGGTGAGCACTTGCCTGGTTCCTGGTGGAGGGAGTGGCTGTGTGAGCCGGGAGCCTGCGGGGACGGACTGAACTGAGCACCTTTGGTGCAAAAGCTGGAGGTTTATGAACTATTGTTCCCGTGGTGCGGAGCCTGCACGCGAGTGGTTTAGGGAGGGCGCCATTTTATCGGGCTTGGGCCCTCCCACGAAGGATCAGGTCTGAGACCTAATTGGTCTGGTGGAATTGGCGCAGAAGTACATGTGTGCGTGCGCGCACACGCACGCGCACCTGCGGCCTTGGATCCCCACCCTCTGCCCGTATTATACTGCGTTGCCAGGGAAACGCCTAGTGGGAGTGATCCAGCTCCAACAGGCTGCTCACTGAGGTGCGGGAGTGTGCAAGCCGCCTCGGTCCGGCTCTCCGCACTCCGCTTGCAGAGTTGCCAGGCTGGTGATTGGTTGTCGAGCTACTCGGCCTGATCTGCGAGCAGCTGATAGGGACAGGCTGAGACTGGGAGTTTTCCTGGGAGTGTTGGGCCGTGAGCTGTGTGCCTGCGTGATCCAGCCAGGGCTCTCCTGGTGATCTATCTGATACATCAAAGCAATCCCAGAGCGACAGCCAGAATGGGGAAACAAAGAAACATGTCACAAGTAAAAGATCAGAAGAAACCTCCAGAAATGGAACCAAATGAAACAGAGGGATCCAACCTTTCAGAGACAGAGTTTAGAACACTGATGATAAGAATGTTTAAGGAACTTAGCGAGGACATAAAGAAGGATAGGGAAACCATAAAAAACAACCTGTTAGAACTAAAGAATACAATAATAACTGAAATGAAGAACACACTCGAAGGAATCACCAGTAGAGTAGATGAAGCAAAGGTGCAGATCAGCGATTTGGAAGATAAAATAGCAGAAATCACCCAGTTGGCACAGCAAGAAGACCAAAGAATAAAAAACAATGAAAATAGTTTAAGAGCCCTGTGGGACAAAGTGAAACAAAACCACCTTCGACTCATAGGAATACCAGAAGGAGAAGAGAAGAAGCAAGGGGTCGAAAATGTATTTGAAAAAATAATGACTGAAAACTTCCCTACCCTGGTGAAGGAAATCAACATACATGCCCAGGAAGTGCAGAGGGTTCCAAACAAGCTGAACCCAAACAGGTCCACACCAAGACACATCATAGTTAAAATGGCAAAGTTTAAAGACAGAGACAGAATCCTAGCGGCAGCAAGAGAAAGACAGCAGGTTACATACAAAGGAACTCCTGTTAGACCAACAGCTGACTTGTCTACAGAAACTCTGCAGGCCAGAAGGGAGTGGCAGGAGATACTCAAAGTGACACAAAATAAAGGCCTACAACCAAGATTGCTCTACCCAGCATGGCTATCACTTAAAATTGAAGGAGAAGTAAAGAGCTTCCCAGAAAAGAATAAGCTTAAGGAATTCATTACCACCAGGCCAGCACTGCAAGAAATGTTAAAAGGGCTTTTTTAAACAAAAGAAAGGGGTAAACAAGCTAACCCAGAGAGACAATTTGAGAAGATTGAAGTCATATCAAGCAGATACAAAGGAAAAACTGATGGTTGCTGGCTGGGAGGGAGTGGGGAAGAGGGAGAGGGGGGAGGTTTTGGACAGTGTATGTGGGACTATAATGTTGCCGCAGGGATATGGGGGCAGTTCTGGGAATGTAATCGATAATGTTGTGAAGAGACTATTATGTTGCGAGAAATAAGTCAGTTGGAGAAGGACAGGTACCATGTGACCTCACTTGTGTGTAGAGTCTGAAAAGCTGAGTGAACGATCAAAGTAAACAGACTCCTAGGTGTAGAGGAAAAACTGAGGGTTGCTAGTTGGGAGAGGGGTGGGGTAAGGGGAAGGGATTAGACAGCATAAATAGACAACTACAATATTGCCACAGGGATATGAAACACAGTTCTGGGAATATAATAATGTTGTAAAAATTTTGTGGCATGTCAGATAGTCACATGTCTTGTTAGGGAGACCACTTCATGGATGGAGTAGAGGCTTGATCACTGACTGCACTGTACACCTGAAGCTGATATTGTATAGTATTGTATGCCAACTGCAACTGAATATGTGGATGGTCACGGGATGTGGAGTATACTGTGGAGTGGAGTCTGGGGAGTTGTGATGGATATGTATGATATGGGGGGGGAATGGGGTGGTGAACTGGGTGAGGGGGGTTTTCACTTGGTGGGGTAAAGAGTATAACTATTGCATTGTATTGTACACCTGAAACTAATAAAAAAAGAAAAAAAGAATTCATGGCATATTAGTTTACTGGAAAGAGCACAGGCTTCGGTGTGAGACTAAGGTTCAAATCTGGACTCATTTAGCCAGTGTGACCTTGAGCAAGTTACTTAACTGTTCTCAAAACAGGTATTATTTTGATGATTAAAAAGATAATGCAGTGCCGGCCGAGTGGTGCATTGGTTAAAAGCTGGTTTTGGGATGTCAGCGGCCCCGGTTCGGATCCCACCTATGAGGGCCAGTGACACTGCCTTCGGCAGCTAACAACAGCTCCACCTGGACCTGGGCTGCACAAGCCCCGGCGACAATGTAAGCTGCAGCCCCTGCTGCAGTAGGCTGCCATAGGCTACAGTGAGTGGTCGGCAGCCAGCTTGAGCAGCTGGCATCCAGTGTAAGCTGCCAAGAGCCACGGTGATCGACCATCCAGAGGCCAGCGACCGATCTGCCTAATCCGGGAAGAGCGCAATGATGATACCAACAGTGAAACAACATCCTCTGCAACTAGACTAAAGAACAAAATACAAAATACGGCAACTTGTCTGTTCCCCTTCCCCGATTCCCCAATGCTGTTCCCCTCCCCTAATTCCCTTATAAAATCTTTTAAAAAAAAAGATAATGCATATAAAACACCTAACAGTAAGTATTTAATGAATGGTATCTTCTGCTGCTATTGCTATAATTATTCCTTAGTAAAATATTTGCGCAGAATTTTCATTGAAAGGCAGAGGGCTTAACGTAGTTGTGCCTTCTTTTTTTTTTTTTTTTTTTGAAATATTTTAATTGTGGAACAGTGTTTTTTTCCAGGACCCATTAACTCCAAGTTAAGTGGTTGTTTCAATTTAGTTGTGCAGGGCACAGATCAGCTCCAAGTCCAGTCGCCATTTTCTATCTAGTTGCGTGGGGGGTGTGTAGCTCATCATCCTATGCTGGAGTTGAACCAGCAGCCTTGTTAAGAGCATGTACTTTAACCAACGGAGCCATCGGCTGCCCACTGGCAGCTCAGTGGCAGCTCAGCTCCAGTCGTTTTCTCCAACCTAGTTGTGGAGGGCACAGCTCACTGCCCCATTGGGGAATCGAATCGGCAACCTTGGTGTTCAGAGCATATGCTCTAACCAGCTTATCCCCCCAGCCGCCCCCTTAGTTGTGCCTTCTTAAACACATCTCACCTTAACCTTAAAAACTATTAATTAGTCTGAGCAAGGTTGTTTTTTTTTTGTTTATTTGTTTTTTTGAGAGCAGTGTCACTGGCCCTCATAGGTGGGACTGAGCTGGGGCCGTTGGCTTCCCAAGCCAGCGCTTAACCACAGCGCCACTCGGCCGGCCCCTTGTGTTTTTTTTTTTATAATACTGTCTTAGTAAAGTATTTGTCTCTTGATCACTAAAAAATGAGTTGAAAATCCTTAACTTACAGGATACCATGTTGTCAATGTGCTTTATCTGTTTCAAATAGCAAAAGAGGGGCTTTCTACATAGACGTTATGGGATATATCAGCTTTAGCTCTCCCTGGCCTGTAATACAGAAAGTTTAGATACTACATATCTGTTACATAAGTTGATCAAAGGAAAGGAAATTAACTGCCTCAGCTTGTAAAAGAATCTTTTGAACCATATACCTTTTTTCTCTTCAGAGATGGTTAATCCCTAATATTAGGCTAATCTTGTATTCATTGTATGTATACTTTGACTTAAAACACTAGACCAGCGGTTGGCAAATTTTTGAGATGGAAGAGCAACCAGGGGTCGGTAAACTGTGGCTCGTGAGCCACATGCGTCTCTTTGGGTACCTATATGTGGCTCTGAAGTAAAATTGAAAATGAAAATAAAACTATCATAGTTTCATATATAATATTACTTTAAATTTTCCTTATTCGTAAAGAATATATTTATGGTTCTCAAATAATTTTTTTTTTTGAGGGCAGTGTCACTGACCCTCATATGTGGGACCAAACCGGGGCCACTGGCTTCCCAAGCCAGCGCTTAATCACCTCGCCACTCGGGCGGCCCCTCAAATAATTTTTGAATTGTTGTGAGGGACAGGCTTGGCTCTTCCACGGGTGGCAAACTTTTGAGACGGAACATACCCAAAGAGCCACATGTGGCTTGTAAGCCGCAGTTTGCCGACCCCTGCACTAAACATAAATATTTTAAGAAAATCATGGGACTTTGCCGAACTAAATTATAAATTAACTTCACCCATGGCATTCTCTAAAGTGAAGTACACTGACTAGATTATTGCTAATGGAGTCTGAGTTCTGTTTACATTTCTAATTTACTTTAGAGTTTATATATCTGGAAGAGTTTTTCATTTCTGTTGCCGAGAATCTGTTGTTTGAATATTAGTTGCTTACACCAGTAGTTTTGGGAAACTACTCAATCCATATAATGTGTCCTGTAGCATTTATCCGACTCTCTTTAGGCGTGTTTAAATTCGGTATCTAGTAATAATCTTTTTTTTTTTTTTTTGAGAGCTGTGTCACTGGCCCTCATATGTGGGACCCAAACCTGGGTTGCTGGCTTCGCAAGCCAGCGCTTAACCACCACGCCACTTGTCCGGCCCAACTAGTAATAATCTTTAGTGAAGGTTACTACAAGTGCATGTTAGTTGGAATTTCTTTGCATCCTTGGTAATAATAAGTTGGATATAAGATTAAGTTTATATGACAAGGCAGATTAATGGTTTAATTAATAAAATTTTAAATAATATTGTGACTTTAGTACAATTAATTTTTTTAAGGGTTCTGTATCTTGCTTATGATTGGAAGAATTGATAATGAGATATGTGTTTTGTTTATTAGGTTGTCTATCAGGAACCTACTAAACCACGCATTTTTTGCTGAGGATACAGGACTGAGGGTGGAATTAGCAGAGGAAGGTGATTGCTCAAATTCATCCCTGGCTTTAAGACTCTGGGTTGAAGACCCTAAAAAATTGAAAGGCAAGCACAAAGACAATGAAGCTATTGAATTCAGTTTCAATTTAGAAAAAGATACACCTGAGGAAGTAGCTTATGAAATGGTAAGTGAATCCTGCTGTTTCCCCTTATAGTATCAGAGTTTATTCCTTTCTCTTTCTCATATTTTGCTTTCTTCTCATTTTCTCCTTTTATTTATTTAAATTGATATTTTGCTATGGAATGTATCTCTACAGCAGAGTATATTAAATTTGTATATACAGTATAAAGACTGATAAAATACTGCCTTTGTTATGAAATAGAATGCTACTTCTACCCAACTGTGTGCCCTTCCCAGTTGCATTCCCCTCCCTCATCATCGCAGGCAATATCTATTCTGACATTTGTGTCACTCGTTCCTTTGCTTTTCATTATTGTTTACCTAAGTAATATATTGTTTTGTTTGGAAAACCCGAGTGGCAAGCACACACCCTGCTCCTTACTGAAGTTACTCTCAGGTGAAGATGCCCAGGAGGGGATGAGCTGAACAGTCTCTCAGTCATAGTCTGGCTTCAGTTTCCCTAAGAGTTGACAAGAGCTGCTTCTGGGGAAGTCAGTAGGTGAGGTCACACCTGAGTCCAGGGAAATAAACACACATCTCACCATAGTCAGTGCACCTGTGGGGCTGTTGTGTGGACCAGAATTGAGTTGTCTGGTAACAATATGGTTTGACGGGCAGTGGGTCCCTCTGACTTCTCTACTTCTAATCTTCCCATGATACCCCCAAGAGTAGATGACAGCAGATAAGTTCTGTGGGTAGGAACACATGTCCATACCGGATCCAGGCTGCTGCAGTGCTTGGATGAAGGGCGTGCAGGAGCTTTGGCAATACATGGTCAAGGTTAGCCAAGTACAGGTCCTCTGGAGAATGCTCACCTGGCATTCCTGCCTCAGGTTGAAAAGAAGTATGGGACAGTGACAATGGGGATCTTGGAGATGAAAGACTTTAACATGTCTGTCTTTCTAGTCACACTGTTCTAACCTGCAATAATTGCGTTGGCCATCTGGTGCACAACTATCATCCTGGTATTTCCCTTTACTGTCTTCATAGACTTCTCTGCCTCTCTCCTCTATTGGACTTCATGTTTCCTAAATCCCATGTCTTTCTCTTTCTTGGTTTACCCTTTTCTTTTAGTGGCATACTTCCTCTGCTAGCTTCTTAAGAAAGGGTATATGGGAGGTAAATTCTTTTTGAGACTTGCATGTATGAAAATATCTTTCTTCTGTCTTCATATTTAATTGATTATTTGGCTGTCTGAAGCATTTTAGGTTGGCGATTTTAAAAAATTAGAATTATTGCTCCATGATTTTCTACCTTTCAGTACTGGTATTGAGAAGCGCAAAAAGCTCTTGTGTTCTGGATCTTGTGCATGTGATCCATGTTTTTTCCTCTCTGAGAGCTTGTAATACCTTCCCTTCTCAGTATTCTAAAGTTTTACAGTGATGTATCCTGATTTGGGTCTGTTTTCGTTTACTGTGTTGGATACTCAGTGGAACCTTCCATTCTCAGTTCATACACTTTAGTTGCTGGGAGATTTCTTGAAGTATTTTATTGATGATTTCTTCCCCTCTTTTTTCCCTTTCTGGAACTGCTGTTATTTGGATGTTGGACCTGTTGGACTGTTCCACCAATGTTTTTATCTTTTCCATTTTCCATCTTATTGTCTTTTTTTTTTTTTAGCTGAGCCATCCTGCCACCTGTTGGCAGCTCAACAGCAACTCAGCTCGGGCTGGCATCGAACCACCATTGCTCAGAGCTCAGCTCGCATTCTTTTTTTTAAAAAGATTTTATTGGGGAATTGGGGAAAGGAACAGACAAGTTTCTATCTTTTTGTTCTTCAGTTTAGATGCGGAGGATGTTGCTTCACTGGCCCATGTTGTTATCGTCATTGCGCTCTTCCCGGATGAGGCAGATCAGTCGCCAGCCTGTGGATATCACTCACCGCGGCTATTGGCAGCTCACGCTGGCTGCCAGCCACTCACTGTAGCCTATGGCAGGCCACTGCAGCAGGGGCTCACACAGCCCAGCTCCAGGTGGAGCTGTTGTTAGCTGTAGCGGGCAGTGTCACTGGCCCTCATACGTGGGATCCGAACCGGGGCCGCTGGCATCCCAAAACCAGCTCTTAACCAATGCGCCACTCGGCCGGCCCTCAGCTCGCACTCTTGAGCGAGCTCTTAACCAACTGAGCCACTCGGCCAGCCCTTCCATCTTATTGTCTTTTAATTCTCCTTTTTGGCAGTATTATTAGCTTTATCTTCTAACCCTTTCATTGAGTTTTTTCATTGCTGCTGTCATATTTTTGATTTCAAGAGTTCCATTTCATTTTTTGGTCTGTTCCTTTTTTAGAGTAAACATCTTATTCTTTGATTTTTTTTTTGTTTGTTTTTTTGAGGTCAGTGTCACTGGCCCTCATATGTGGGACCCTAACCAGGGCCGCTGGCGCTTAACCACTGCGCCACTCGGCCGGCCCTTATTCTTTGTTTTTGTGGATGCAATATTATCGCATCTCTGTGTAATGTTAGCATAGAGTGTTTTTGACAATTTTTTCTCCCTGCATAGTTTCTTTTCTCCAAGTTTCTGTTTATTCTTTGCTGGTTTTATGCTTCATCTTCTTGTAAGAGGCTTTTCTCCTATTTCTGTTAATTCTTGGTTGGCTGTTTGCAATTAATAGTGGGAGACTGTATTAATTTTCTATTGCTGCCTGGCAAATTCCTACAAACTTAGTGTCTTTTTTTTTTGAGGGCAGTGTCACTGGCCCTCGTATGTGGGACTTAACCGGGGCCGCTGGCTTCCCAAGCCAGCGCTTAACCACTGTGCCACTCGGCCGGCCACATACTTAATGTCTTAAAACAATACTCATTATTATCTTAGTTCTGTGGGTCAGAAGTCCTGGTGGGCTTTGCTAGATTCTCTGATTAAGGTCTCACAGGCAAAAATCAAGGTGTTGGCAGCCTGTGCTCTTATTTGGAGGCTTACGGGAGAATCTGCTTTTGGGCTAATCCAGGTTGTTGGCAAAATATAATCCCATGCAGCTGTAAGACTAAGGCCCCCATTTCCTTGCTAGCTCTTTGCCGGGGGTCACTTGCAGTTTTAGAGGCTGCCCTTCAGTCCTTTTCCATGCCCCCACTTTAATCTTTAAAATCAGCAATGGTAGGGCCGGCCGAGTGGCGCATTGGTTAAGCGCCGGTTTTGGGATGCCAGCAGCCCTGGTTCGGATCACACATGAGGGCCAGTGACACTGCCCTCTACAGCTAACAACAGCTCCACCTGGAGCTGGGCTGTGCGAGCCCCCGTGATGGTATGGGCTGCAGCCCCTGCTGCAGTGGGTTGCCATAGGCTACAGTGAGTGCCCCGCAGCCAGCGTGAGCAGCTGGCAGCCAGCGTGAGCTGCCAATAGCCGCAGTGAGCGACATCCAGAGGCCAGTGACCGATCTGCCTCATCCGGGAAGAGCACAATGACGATACCAACAGTGAAGCAACATCCTCCGCAACTACACTGAAGAACAAAAAGACAGCAACTTGTCTGTTCCCCTTCCCTGATTCCCCAACGCTGTTCCCCATCACCAATTCCCCAATAAAATCTTAAAAAAAAATAAAAAAAAATAAAATAAAATAAAATCAGCAATGGTAGGGCTGGCCGAGTGGCACGGTGGTTAAGTGCTGGCTTGGGAAACCAGCAGCCCTGGTTTGGTCCCACATGTGAGGGCCAGTGTCACTGCCCTCAAAAAAAAATTAGGTAAAATCAGCAATGGCATGTTGAATCCTCCTGGTGTCCCCAACTGGTAAAAGCATCACCCAGATAATCTTTCTACCTTAATGTCAACTGTGCATAGCCCAGTGATATCTCATCATATTCACAGGTTTGAGGACTAGGATGGGACATCTTTCAGGAGCAGTAATTTTGCCTACCACAACGACTAACAAGATGTTTGGACAGTATGATTGCTTGTGTTGGTCTTTTTAACTTTGATCTCTATTGTAGGGTTTCTTGATGGGCCATTAATTGGGGAATCTCTGACATCAATATTTGTAGGTCTTTCTTCTTGGATTGGATTCCTTAGAGAAGCATCTTTTCATGTGCTTCCTGGTGCGGGGGGGTAAAGGTCTGATTACTGGCATTCTGGTAGCCAAGTGGGGAAGAGGGCTGGAGGTTTGTGAATATGGCTTTCAGCATGCATATGGTCATTTAATCTTATTTTCCACATAGTGGCCATACCCTTAATTGTGCCTAGTGTTCCATAGTCCAGAGATCCTCTCTATTACGCTCTCCAGAGAACTAAAGTCCAAACTTCTTGGGTACAGAAGAAGCAATCCCTCAAAGGTGTAGAATGCAGGGTAGGGTACAGGGACCTAAATATCTAACTGCTTCTCAAAACCCTTCATTTAGTCTTCCTTATTTTAGTCATCTCTTGACTTTACCCAGTTCTAGAAGTATCTGATACTGCCAATTCGTGTGCCTTATGAATATTCTTCTGCTTAAATGGGTATGATTCTCAGCTTTCTCTAGTATACCTTTTTCAGGTCAGTTATTACTTGTCTGTTTGTTTTCCATATTTGAAAGAGTCCAAAATATTGTTGCTGTTGTCTTTCTCTTATTTTCCCTGTCCTTGTGGGTTCAAAACTGAAAAATCCATTTACTATGGGGTTGTTTTGAGCTTTGGAAGGGAGTGAGATTAAATATGTGGACTGCATCTAACATTTTTTTTCTAAGATTTTATTGGGGATTTAAGGGAGGGCAACAGCCAAGTTGTAGTTCTTCAGTCTTCATTGTGGAGGGCGCCAGTTGCCATCTGGCTTCCCGTCGGCAGTTTGTGGCCTCTAAGCTCAAGGTACTGTGTTCAATCTTAGTTGTGGGTGGGCGTTGCTACCATCCCATGCGGGAGTCGAGCCTGGCAGCCTTGTTGTTAAGAGCGCATGCTCTGTCCTCTGAGCCATCCGGGTGGCAGCTCAGCTTAAGGTGCCGAGTTCAATCTTTATTTGTGGGTGGGTGTAGCCCACCATTGAACAGGCAATCTTGTTTATACAGCAGCTGAGCCATCCTGCCACCTGTTGGCAGCTCAGCAACAGCTCAGCTAGGTCTCAGCTTTCACTGGCTCATGTGGGAATCACACTGGTGTCCCTGTTGCTCAGAACACACGCTCTAAGCCAACTCTTAACCAACTGAGCCACTTGGCTGGCCCCATCTAACATTTTTTTTTTAGCTGAGCCATCCTGCCACCTGTTGGCAGCTCAACAGCAACTCAGCTCGGGCTGGCATCGAACCACCATTGCTTAGAGCTCAGCTCACACTCGTGAGCGAGCTCTTAACCAACTGAGCTACTCGTCTGGCCCAAGTATATATATATATATATATATATTTTTTTTTTTTTTTCAGGGCAGTGTCACTGGCCCTCATATGTGGGACCAAACTGGGGCCGCTGGCTTCCCAAGCCAGCGCTTAAGCACTGCGCCACTCGGCCAACCCCCATCTAACATTTTAATCATTTTTCAACTACCATGAAATTTCTCCAAGTTTGCAGATCCCCAAAACATGCTATGAAAAGCAGATTGTAGGACTGCAATGATATGCCATGGCACCTGCGCAAGTCTTCTCTGTTACCCCTGTTCCTCTCAGACAAGCCTTTAACTTCTCTTCTGTCACTCTTCCAACGCCAAGTAAGCTGTAGTACTCTGCTATGAGCATAGTTTCCTTTGCCTAGAGTATAAATCTCTAACCTTCATGTACACCTTCCTCTATAGCCTGGAAGTTCCTTTGTTTGTTTGTTTTTTTTGTTCTAATCCAGGTTAGAGTTTACCTTCTTCTGTGATACTTTCTCTGCTTCCTCCAGAGAGGTATGTGCTCATTTAAGGTTTTTGCAGCAGCTTGTTTTTACCTCCTAATTTCATTTTAAGTAACTTTGGTATCCACCCCTCACCACCAGATTGTGTGCTCATATAGGACACAGGACCAATTTAGTCATCTGTCTGTCTGGAGTCCATTACTGGGGACATTGTAGGCACCTAAAGTTGCTGAATGAGGAAACTTTTTTAATCTTTCACAAAACTTAATGGCAGTCATAAATGACCTGTAATAAGACTGCATGTACTAAAAATGGCGCAATAGACAGACGCTGTGCTAACTGCCTCCCAAGATCACACCAAAATTACAAGCAAATTATACAGCATGCAACCCTGGAGGTCCCCGGAACACTAGATGAACAGAACCACTAAACGAAGAACTTTAAGAAGAGGCCACGTCGGGTCTGGTAGGACGGGCAGAGACGAGAGAGGGCGAGCCCCATGAGCGAAGCCCCAGCCATGGGAAACTTGTCTGGTTGGGGGAGAGACCCTCCGGCCACACACCAAGCTCACCAGCCCAGAGTTCCTTTGCCAGGTAGAGGAGTTCTAATATACCCGGCAGTAAATTATAGTGAGGACTCTCTTTGCTCAGCTCGGTGAGGCTAAGAGCGGCTGGAGAATCAGTGGGGCTGGCGCCAGGGCTTGCTCGCCGGTGAGCACTTACCTGGTTACTGGTGGAGGGAGTGACTGTGTGAGCCGGGCCCCGGAGTCTGCGGGGACGGACTGAACTGAGTACCTTTGGTGCAAAGTTTGGAGGTTTTGGGACTATTGTTCCTGTGGTGTGGAGCCTGCACGCGAGTGTTGCAGGGAGGACACCATTTTGTCGGGCCTGGGCCCTCCCATGGAGGATCCCGGCCGAGACCTCATTGGTCGGTGGAATTGGCGCAGAAGTACGTGTGTGCGTGCGTGCGCATGCGGCCTCGGATCCCCACCCTCTGCACAGCTTGTGCTTCATTGCCAGCGAAACACTGGGCGGGTGCCCTCCGGCTCCAACAGGGTGCTCACTGAGACGCAGAAGTGCGCAAGCTGCCTCGGCCCCGCGCTCTCCGCATTGCGCTTGCAGAGTTACCAGGCTGGTGATTGGTTGTCGGGCTGTTCGGCCTGATCTGTGAGCAGCTGATTGGGACAGGCTGAGACTGGGAGTTTTCCTGGAAGTGTTGGGCCGTGAGCTGTGTGCCTGCGTGATCCAGCCAGGGCTCTTCTGGTGATCTATCTAGTACATCAAAGGAATCCCAGAGTGACAGCCAGAATGGGGAAACAAAGAAACATGTCACAAGTAAAAGATCAGAAGAAACCTCCAGAAATGGAACCAAATGAAACAGAGGGATCCAACCTTTCAGAGACAGAGTGTAGAACACTGATGATAAGAATGTTTAAGGAACTTAGCGAGGACATAAAGAAGGATAGGGAAACCATAAAAAACAACCTGTTAGAACTAAAGAATACAATAACTGAAATGAAGAACACACTCGAAGGAATCACCAGTAGAGTAGATGAAGCAGAGGAGCGGATCAGCGATTTGGAAGATAAAAATAGCAGAAATCACCCAGTTGGCACAGCAAAAAGACCAAAGAATAAAAAACAATGAAAATAGTTTAAGAGCCCTGTGGGACAAGGTGAAACGAAACCACCTTCGACTCATAGGAATACCAGAAGGAGAAGAGAAGAAATAAGGGGTCGAAAATGTATTTGAAAAAATAATGACTGAAAACTTCCCTACCCTGGTGAAGGAAATCAACATACATGCCCAGGAAGTGCAGAGGGTTCCAAACAAGCTGAACCCAAACAGGTCCACACCAAGACACATCATAGTTAAAATGGCAAAGGTTCAAGACAGAGACAGAATCCTAGAGGCTGCAAGAGAAAGACAGCAGGTTACATACAAAGGAACTCCTGTTAGACTAACAGCTGACTTGTCTACAGAAACTCTGCAGGCCAGAAGGGAGTGGCAGGAGATATTCAAAGTGACACAAAATAAAGGCCAACAACCAAGATTGCTCTACCCAGCACTGCTATCACTTAAAATTGAAGGAGAAATAAAGAGCTTCTCAGAAAAGAATAAGCTTAAGGAATTCATTACCACCAAGCCAGCATTGTAAGAAATGTTAAAAGGGCTTTTTTAAACAAAAGAAAGGGGTAAACAAGCTAACCCAGGGAGACCAGGAATACAAATAACAAAGTGGCAATACATATGCACCTGTCAATAATCATTTTAAATGTGAATGAGCTAAATGCTGCAATCAAAAGACAGAGAGTGGCTGAGTGGGTAAGAAAATAGGACACATGTATATGCTGTTTACAGATGGAATAAGATATTTCATGCAAATGGAAATGAGAAAAAAATGGTGGAGTACCAATACTTATTTTGGACAAAATAGACTTTAAAATGACTACAATAAAGACAAAGAAGGGCACTATAACCCTAATAAACATCTATGCACCCAACAGAGGAACACTTAATTACATATAACAGATTTTGACAGACATAAAGACCGAGATCAACAGTAACACTATCATAGTAGGGGACTTCAACACCATTGTCACCAATGGACAGACCCTTTAGACAGAAAATCAACACAGAAAGAGGGGCCTTAAATGATACTTTAGATTAGCTGGACTTCGTGGATATTTCTAGAGCATTTCACCCTGAAAAAACAATATACATTCTTCTCAAGTACACATGGGACATTTTCCAAGATAGACCATGTTACGCCACAAAACAAGTCTCAGTAAATTTAAGAAGATTGAAGTCATATCAGGCAGATATAAAGGAAAACCTGATGGTTGCTGGCTGGGAGGGAGTGGGGAAGAGGGAGAGGGGGAAGGTTTTGGACAGTGTAGATGGGACTACAATGTTGCTGCAGGGATATGGGGGGCAGTTCTGGGAATGTAATTGATAATGTTGTGAAGAGACTACTATGTTGCGTGAAATAAGTCTGTCACAGAAGGACAGGTACCATGTGATCTCACTTGTGTGTGGAGTCTGAAGAGCTGAGTGAATGATCAAAGTAAACAGACTCGTAGATGTAGAGGAAAAACTGAGGGTTGCTAGTTGGGAGGGGAGTGGGGATGGGGGGCAAGGGGAAGGGATTAGACAGTATAAATAGGCAACTACAATATTGCCACAGGAATATGAAACACAGTTCTGGGAATATAATAATGTAAAAATTTTGTGGTGTGTCAGATAGTCACATGTCTTTTTAGGGAGACCACTTCATGGATGGAGTAGAGGTTGATCACTGCACTGTACACCTGAAGCTGATGTTGTATAGTATTGTATGGCAACTGTAACTGAATATGTGGATGGTCACGGGATGTGGAGTATACTGTGGAGGGGAGTCAGGGGAGTTGTGATAGATCTGTATGATATTGGGGGGAGTGGGATGGCGAACTGGGGGAGGGGAGTTGTCACTTTGGGGGGTAAAGAGTATAACTATTGCATTGTGTTGTACACCTGAAACCTTTAAAAAAAAGACTGCATGTACTGAAACATCAAGTTGTTTGTTTAAAGCCAGAATTATTTCAACAATGCCTGGTAATATAGTATTGTTTTTCTTATGCTGATTAAACACTCTGACATTTATGTCTGATTAAGAAAGAACAGGGAAATTAACTGTTATTTAAAAGCATTTGGAATTTTGGGGCACAAAATAACTCTACTAATTAAAAAAACCATGTTGAAGTCTTACATTTTAAACAGGTAGTGTTCTTATTATGTTTTGTTTGTAGGTCAAGTCAGGATTCTTCCATGAAAGTGATTCCAAAGCTGTTGCTAAGTCCATTAGAGACCGGGTCACCCTGATAAAGAAGACTAGAGAGAAGAAGCCAACTGGCTGTTTAGAGGAACGTAGGGATTCACAGTGCAAGTCTGTGGGGAATGTTCTTCCTCAGCCCCAGAATAAATGTTTGCCCCCTTCTCCTGCTCAGCACACTGGGGCTGACTGTGAAGAAACTGAAGTTGAGCAACATGTTCAACAACAGCTTCTACATGGAAAATTACAACAGCAGTGCTCCTCTGTTACAGGTAACACAGTTATAATTCATAAAAGCAAACAAATACGTAATTGTATTCCTTTATCTTTAAGTAGAACTTTTGTATTTTTCAAAGCATTCTGTTATCTATCATTTCATCAGTCGTTTTATAAAATCCCTGAACTAGACAAGCCAGTTTGTTTTGCTGTTCTGTTAATTGACTTGTCCAAGGTACTAGTTGCATAAGGGTTATACTCTTGTTGTTACCATTTTTAATGATATAATCTAAATCCTTTAATAAAGAAAATTTGGAATTAAAGATATAATTTATTCTTCAAGAAGTAATTTTCTAGACATTTTAAGACTTTGTATTTAAGACTCAAGTATAAAATTAACACAGTTCCTATTATTTTTCTACTCTAATGCATTCTGTTCTCTAGAAGGACACAGTATTTTCATAGTAATAACTAATTGTTCTATAAAGACAGTATTATTTTCTAGCCAGGTTCTAGGAGAATGAGGATGAGAATATGACACTTAGATTTGACCTAACCTCAACTATTGATTAGTTAGGGTTATATATGAAATGGCCACCAAATGGAGTTGATTTTTATGTATCAATTCTTTGTTTTTAGGTTTGCTTTATTTTTAGGTTTGCTTTGCTAAGAAAACTTTTATTATACTATAGTGTCAGCATAGAAAGTTTATATGATGGTTTTTGATTAATTCTGCAATTCACATATTATATTTGAAGATGTCTCAGGTTGTCAGCGTAAAAAAAATTAAACTCCGTTTCCTATGCCATTTGGATCTTATGCTTCAAGTTTTCACTCTACCTGTTGCTTATTTTTTTTTGTTGTAGGTGACAGTTTGTCGGAGGCAGGAGCTGGATCAGTTAAACAGTCAGATACAAGTCAGCCCAGTATAGCCTATTCCTCAGACCAAATGATGGGCTCTCAAATGGTTTCTAACATCTCACAGGCCAAAATAAATGATCCAGGGAAAATTTATCCATCCCAGCAGCTAGCAGGACATTACCAGCAGATTTCAGGGGTGAGGTGAACTGTTATATTTTTAAACATATAATCAGTATATTTACTGTAAATGGAAGAATTTATCTTTAATCTTTTTTTTGTCTTATCTAACAATTGCAGAAGCAGCAAAAGCTGACTCAACCCCAAATTTTACCTTTGGTTCAAGGTCAGGCCACTGTTTTGCCTGTACAGGTCCTTGGACCTCCAGTTGTCTCACACCCCCAAGTTTCCCCATTAACTCTCCAGAAGATCTCACAGATAAAGGTAAGATAAATTTTAGAGGCTCTGTATTCAGTTAGACATATTTAACATTTCCTAGATTTTCTGACAAGCAAGGGCTCTCTTTCATAAATTTATCATAATTTATATAAAAGTCACTGAAAGCTTAAAGTTGATTTGTTTTCCTTCACCTAAGACATTATTCTTGAGGATGTGCCTAAACTAACATTGTGTAACCAGAATCTTGAGACACTTGTTGTATAATTGGAAAAGAAACTGAGAACACTGTATAAGGATAAAAACATTTATTTAGGACTTGGATCTCTTAATCTTGGTGATGATGATTTCTTCTTTGAATTGGAGTTTTCTGGCCTAATTTGAATGTGGAAGGATGTCTTTTATAGTTAATTAGAAATAGTGTTTCATGGCCTCTTATAATTTTTAGCACTTTCATCTGAATTCTTAATTTTGAGTCATGGTTATTCCTGTAGGAGAAATGTGTTTTTGTCTTTCAGACTCTCAAAGTCATCATTATTCTATTCTGACAATGATTAAACAGTCTTTGTCAGAGTTTATATATCAAGACTATATCCTGGTTCTCTAGGTTATGGACTCTGGACACTTAATTGGGCTTTGTTTGCCGTCACTCCATTTTCTTTCCTCAGCCCCACCATCTCCTCTGTGTGCCATCTCACTTTGTGAATGAGATGGTCCAAGCTCCCAGGCATTTTCTGTACATGATTTAGCTAGCAGCTGATGCATCTGTTTCTTGTAAGAGATTGGTATATAGTCTGTCACAGTTCATCAACAAACTTTTTTTTTTGAGGTCAGTGTCACTGGCCCTCATATGTGGGACTCGAACCAGTGCCGCTGGCTTCCCAAGCCAGCGCTTATCCACTGCGCCACTCAGCCGGCCCTCAACAAACTTCTAATGACTACCATCTCTGGGGATATAAAATAAAATAATGGTCCTTGTGGTCCTTGCCCGCAAGGATCGCACCATCTTGTAGGAGAAAGCATTTATGTACTTAACAAATGCCTGATGCATTTAAAATGTGCTGGGGGTAGATTAATTCTGATATATTTGACAGTGACTGGTGTTTAGCTAGTGTTCGTAGGTGATATGGTATATACTTGTAACTGAGCTCATGTTGTGGTTTGATTTGTCTTGAAGACGATAATGCAAAGTGTGTTGAATGGATGCTTAAAAACTTAGGTTCAACCACATAAGTATACAAGTATGTGTATTTTAAAATGTGTTCTGAAAATTAAAAAAAATTTTAAAAATTATTATAAAAGTGTTCTCTACCTATTTAAAAATGAAGCCCTGGGCTGGCCGAGTGGCGCGGTGGTTAAGCGCTGGCTTGGGAAGCCAGTAGCCCTGGTTCGGGTCCCACATATGAGGGCCAGTGACACTGCCGTCAAATAAAAAATCAATCAATAAATAAAAGCGAAGCCCATAAAGTTATAAAGAAGACAGTAATAATCACCTGTTATCCCTCCAGCTAGAGACAACATATTATTAACATTTTGAGGGTAGAGCCTGTATATTTGCCTTTTCTGTGTGTACATATGTGATTTTGTTCATCACAAACATCACATATAATTTTATAGCCTGCCCTTTTCACCTAATACAGAGGGTGCCAAAAAAATGTATACACGTTTTAAGAAAGGAAAAAACTATTAGAATTGCAATACTCAATATATACCAATAACAAAAGATGAATACAAAGTCGTGTGTACATTTTGTTGGCACCCCCAGTATATAGAAGCCACATAAGGAAGTACTTTGACCATTGGGGTCTTGTTATGAGTGTAGCTGTTTTAAGGAAGTTCTAGGAATGATTGCAGCCAACCCAGATTTATTCAGCCAACTTTCTTCTCCTCTCTTGAAAGAGCCTCTATGTTCATTTTAGCTATGATATTGAAATCCTTTTGAGGCTTTTCTCGGAACTTCTATGTGGTGTGTAAAGGTGTCAGATTAAGTTACTGTGAAACTTTGCCAGGGTTTGAATGAAGAATGTGGCAATCACAATAGAAGAATAGAGAAGCTATGAGCAGTATATTGCTGGGACTGGTTTCAGCCCCTTTTTAGTATTCAACTAGCATTTACTCATAGTATTAGGATTTTTATAGGATTAATGCTATACTATGCCCAGCACCTCTTTGGTCACTTGGTGACATTTTTAGAACATAGCATTAGGGCCGGCCGAGTGGCACGGTGTTTAAGCGCTGGCTTAGGAAGCCAGCGGCCCCGGTTCGGTCCCACATATGAGGGCCAGTGACACTGCCCTCAAAAAACAAAACAAAATAGAACATAGCATTATTTTAATTTATCATTCTGTCTGGTACAATCGCATTAAAATGGGCATGATATATGCATTTATACAGAGAGTGCCAAAAAGTTTATACACATTTTAAGAAAGGAAACTATTAAAATTACACTGATGATAACCACTTTGAGTACCTCTTGTAATTGCAGAAATCACAGTGACTTGTATTCATCTTTTGTTATCAGTATTTATTGAATATCACAATTTTAATACAGCTTTTCTTTTCTTAAAATGTATACATTTTTTGGCACCCTCTGTAGTTTGAATTTTCAATGCATCAGCAGCAGGAACTGCAGCTGTCCTTTGAAGCAGATGGACAAACTTCAGCCCATCGTATGAATTTAGGTTTCTCAGTTACTGGATTCCCACAACCAGTCTTCTCTGCAGTTTCTCCTCAGACATTGCCTGCTTCACAAATGACTTTGCAGCATCCAAGAGTTGGTCTTCAACTTGAGCCTGGCCTTAGAAATAGGAATCAGGCATTGACCAAGTCACCAGATACCAATCAGACTTCTAGTTTCTTACCAGTTAATCATCCTCAGGCGTTGTCGAATCATTCTTCTGCTTAGTATTTGAGTAATGCACAGAATGCTACTGATACAGCACAGCTCCCTTCTAGTTCCATTGCAGGCCATTCAGGGACCCAGCAGCCTTCACAAAAGATACATGCAGTATCCCAGCCATACCCAGTGGTACATCTGCAGTCTATAACTCCAGGTTTTTCAGTGCCTCAAAGCCAGACTGTATATTGGAAGGAGCCTTGTTTCCAAGCCTATATTCAGCAGTAGCCATTAATTTTACAACCTAAGATTATGGCATCACCACAGAAAAATGTTCAGCGGGGACTGTATTCTGTGAAAATCTGAAGCTCGTGCAAGTTGGCAGTAGCTAAAGGGTGATATTGAAAGGGTGTGATTTAGCCCCTGGAACAGCCATCTTGCTCTGTTCAGCACACTTATCCAAGACCACCTGTAGAACTGCAACCTTCCCATTGAAGGCTGCTGAGCAGCTGCCCTTTGTGATACATCTGTGGGAATAAGCTTCTTGTTCTTGTTTTAATTTTTTAAAATGTGTTTCGGTGTACAAAATAATGCAATAGTTATACTTTCCATCCCTCACAAAGTGACAGCCTCCCTCCTCCAATCCACTGCCCCCCACCCCTGATATCGTATATATCTGTTACAATTCCTTTGACTCCACTCCCCACACTATACTCCACATCCTGTGAATGAATATATATATATATATATATATATATATATATATATATAAAATTATAGTTGACATGCAATATTATTCAATGTCAGCTTCAGGTGTACAGTGCCATAGTGAAGCCTCTACGCCGTCCATGAAGTGGTCTCCCTAACAAGACATGTGACCATCTGACACCCTACAAAATATTTACAACATTATTGATTATATTCCCCAAACTGACATTCATATCCCTGTGGCAATATTGTAGTTACCAATTTATGTTGTCTAATCCCTTCCCCTTCTCTCTCATCCCCACCACTTTCCATCTAGCAACCATCAGTTTTTCTTCTATATCTCTGAGACTATTTCTGTTTACTTTGCTCATTTATTCAGTTCATTAGACGTGGGAAGAAGCTTCTGAACCATCACAGCCAACATGTCCAACCCAGACCCCAGCACAGCCTACTTATTCCCTGCCAGCCCAGGAGCACCCTCTTTACAATGTACAACCACTGGGATCACAGCCAGCTTATTCTATGCAGACTTCTTGTCCAGTCTCACCCACGGTACAGTCCCCTTATGAAGCCTCAGCCCAAAGGTAGCCTATTTATTCAGTACAACCTCTCATTCATTCACCTTTTCCATACCAGCCAGCACATACAATTCAAGCAGCTTATCCTGTGCAACCATGCCCCTTACTCAGTACAAACTGCTTACACCATTCAGACAACTGATCAGGCAACCTTCATAACCCAGCAAGTATACACAGTAAACCCTCCTAATAGCAAGGAAGTACATATTACAAACTGTGCAGATTAGAAGTTATACTCAGTACCACCTTATGTAGCACAGACATCTGAACTACAAGCCTATTTAACATAACCCCAAGGTAGTAATCCTTCAACGTTGGAACACAAGATATATCTAACATGAACCTTAGATACACTGACACATTCTACTAGCCTTTATTTAATGTCCAGCATTCAGAAACTCCAGCCCAATTAGATAATCAGTTTTGGACACCAGCAGTTATTAGCCCAGTCAACTAGCATTACATTGTGGAGACCTGTGGAAGGACAGCTTCAACACCCTACATAGGTGTCTTTTATTCAGCAGGTCTCCTCACAGGCCCATATCCAGCCCCCATACTTCTCTGCACAGATTTCCCAATCTCATCTAACAGCGAGCCAGGTTTCTCATTCAGCTGTCATTTAGCATCAGCAGAAAACTCATTTATCTCATAGACACAGAAAAGTCATCAGTTACCTACTCAAGAAGCTCACATACATCAACAGCAATCTTTATAGCCAAATGCTGCTTTCCAGCAGCAAGTACCTCATTCACAGGCACCTAAATAATTTCAGCCATTACCAGGTATTCCAAAGGCCATTACAAATATGGTCCAGATTACACCTCCTTGCAAGAATAGTAACAACCAGTAGCAATGAAATGCCAATATGTAATACAACCTTTCGAGCAGCCTCAAGAGCTTCAGACATTAGACAGCAATGAAACTTTTCCCCTGCAGAAAAACCAAGCACAGCACCAGCCAGCATATATTCAGCAGCAATGTGCTGTCCAGCTAAAGTGGCAGCCATCTTGTAGCTTAACACGTTTCTGGGTGACTAGAAACACAACTACAACATCAGCTGATCTATCAAGGCGGTGGGACAGCCATTGCAAATCAGCCATCTTCCTCTGTTCATCTGTCAACACTTAGTGTTCCAGTACAGGCTTCTACTGCCTTTCAGAGCATTTCTGAGTTACAGACACAGCAGCATTTGCAAAGCCAAGCAATTCCGAAGCTAAATCCTCCTGGGGGGAAATTGTAGATGATTGTGATTTTTCTGTAATGTTCAAGTGACAGGGAGATAGTAGAAATGGCACTCAACTGAGAGTCACAGTGTATTTCTGGCTCCTTTCCTTCCTGGATAGCCTTGATTCAAGTTTCTTTGGTGTTTACTTACCTGTAAAGTGAAGGGATTAGACCAGATGATAAAAATATTTGAGCACCTACTTGGGATATGTCAGTGAATAAAAAACAAAAATGCCTTCTGTCACTGAGTTTTGTTGCCTAATTGAGGGAAGGCTGTTGATAACCATAATAAAAAGTAAATTATATAATATGATACAAGGAGATCAGGGAAATGTAGAGCAGGGTAAGGATGAAAAGTGGATCGCAATTTGCAATAAGGTGGCCATCAGGGTAGGCCTCATTAAGAAGGTGACATTTGTGCAAACACTTGAAGGTGAGGGAATCCACAGTGTACATTCCAGGCAGAGGGAATATCCAGTGCCAAAGCACTTAGGGAGGAGTGTGTCTGGAATGTTGGAAGAACAAGGAGGCCAGTGTAGTTCTTAGTCCTCAAGTGTTAGGACCTATATTATTGTTCTACATTTATAATAAAGCATTTGCCTTTATGAGAGGATGGTAGTGGTCACTATTGAGTGATTCCTAAGTGCCAAACTATCCTTACAACAACCCTATGAATAGTAGCTGTCATTACCTGCATTTTAGAGATGAGGGAATTGAGGTTCAGGGAGGGTAACTTTCTTGGTGTCATACCGGAGGGTAAGGATTTGAACCCAGACTACCTGGCTGCAGAGGTTGTGTTTTGTTTTTTAAAGATTTTATTGGGGAATTGGGGGAGGGGAACAGCATTGGGGAATCAGGGAAGGGGAACAGACAAGTTGCTGTCCTTTTGTTCTTCAGTCTAGTGGTGGAGGACATCGCTTCACTGGTCCATGGTATTGTGTTCATTGTGCTCTTCCCGTCTGAGCTAGATTGGTCACAAGTCATTGGACATCCACTCACGCTGGCTGCCAGCCAGCCACTAATGGTAGCTTGAGGCAGCCCACTACAGCGCCACTGCAGCCAACACAGTCGCCAGCCACTCCCGGCAGCCCAGCTCCAGGTTGAGCTGTTGTTCACCATCTTAGCTGTAGAGGGCCCAGCGTCACTGGCCTTCATGTGGGATCCGAATGGGGCCCTGTTGCTCAGAGCTGCTGTCCCAAGCCAACTCTTAACCAATGCGTCACTCAGCCGGCCCCTTGTTTATATTTTCTAGTTTATATTTATGTGCAGTAAAGTGCACAGATCATAATTCAGTGAGTTTCTTTTTAAATTTATTTTAATTAGCTTCAGGTGTACAACACAGTGCACTAGTTATACTTTTTACCCCTCAAAGTGACAACCCCCCTCCCCCGTTTCGCCACTCCACTCCTCCCCCCATATCATACATATCTATTACAATTCCTTTGACTCCCTTCCATAGTATACTCCACATCCCGTGACTGACTATATATTCAATTACAGTTGGCATACAATATTATACAGCATCAGCTTCAGGTGTACAATGCAGGGATCAAGCCTCCATCCATGAAGTGGTCTCCCTAACAAGACATGTAACCATCAGTGAGTTTTGACAAATGCTTACACATGTGTAACCCAAAACATTATCAAAATATAGAACAGAAGTTGGCAAACCTTTTCTGTAAAGGTCTAGATAGTAACTATTTTAGGCTTTGTGGGCTATCGAGTCTTTGTTGCAATGACGCAACTCTGCTATTACACCTATGAAAACAACCATAAGCAATATGTAAAAGAATGGGCATGGCTATGTTCCGATACAACTTTATTCACAAAAACAGGTGGTGCCCCAGATTTGTCCTGCAAATCATGGCTTGACCACCTGGTATAGAATACTGCCATTATTGCAGAAAGTTCCTTCATGCCTCTTCTTAGTCAGTCTCCACCGTATCCCCCCAGAACCAACCATTGTTGATTCTTTTTTTTTTAAAGGTTTTTGTCGTTGTTGTTTTTATTTTTGCTTTTGGCTGGAGTTATATTAACTCTTTGTGTTCCAGATATCTTGGACAGTGTGTTTTTCCAGGACCCATCAGCTCCAAGTCAAGTAGTTGTTTCAATCTAGTTGTGGAGGACGTGGGAATCGAACCAGCATCTTTGGTGTTATGAGCACTGCGTTCTAACCAACTGATCTAACTTGATTCTTTTCATCATAGATTAAGATTAGTTTAGCCTGTTCTAGACCTTTATATAAATGGAATCATAAAATATGTACTTTTCTGTAAGGTATCTCTCAACATCTTTTTGAGAATGCTCCGTGTTATGTGTATCAGTAGTTTGTTGTTTTTACTTTTTTTTGAGGGCAGTGTCACTGGCCCTCAGATGTGGGACCCGAACCGGGGCCTCTGGCTTCCCAAGCCAGTGCTTAACCACCATGCCACTCGGCCAGCCCTGTTTTTATTTTTTTATTATTGCAGAGTTATATTCCATTGTATGAATATACTAAGTTTTTTATCCATTTTACTATTCATGAATACCTGAGTGTTTTCTAGATTTTGACTATTATGAATAAAGCTGCTATGAACATTCTTAGATAAGTATTTTTGTTAACGTATGTTTTCATTTCTCCTGGATAACACCTAGGAGTAGACTTGCTGGGTCATTAGATAGGATTTTATTTGTTTAACTTTTTAAGAAATTGCCAGTTTTCCAAATTGGCTGCACCATCTCATACACTAACACCAGCAATATACAAGAGTTCCACACCCTCACCAACAATAATTTTAGCTATTCTGGTGGGTGTGTGGTGGTATCTCATTGTGGTTTTAATTTGTAGTTCCCTCATGACTGTGATGTTGAGTACCTTTTTGTATATTCGTTAGCCTCTGTATCTTTCTTTGTGAAGTGTCTGTACGAGGCATTTGCCCATTTTATTTCACTTGTTATTTTCCCTATTATTGACTTCTGTGAGGTTTTATGTATTCTGGATGATCCTAGTCCTTTGTCAAATACATGCTGCTTTACAAGTATGTTCTCCAATCTTTGGGTTGCCCATTTTTGTTTTTGTTTGTTTGGGGTTTTTTTTTGTTTGTTTTTTTGAGGGCAGTGTCACTGGCCCTTATATGTGGGACCGAACCGGGGCTGCTGGCTTCCCAAGCCAGCGCTTAACCACCACGCCACTCGGCCGGCCCTTGCCCATTCATTTTTGTAATGGTTTCATTTGATGAGACAAAATATTTAATCTTGATGAAGTCTAATTCATCAGTTTTCTGTTTTGTGTGGCTTCAGAAACCTTTGCCTCCAACCACATTACAAAGATACTCTCTGTTTTATGGGTTTAGGTTTCTGTTCAGGTCTATAGTCCACCTTGAATCTGAATTAATTTTTATAAATAGTGTGAAATTGAGGATCAGAGTTCCTTTTTTTTCTTAAACCCATATGAGTATCCCATTGTTTGAGCTCCATTTGTTGAAAAGATTTCCTTTTCCCATCAGATTGTTTTGGCACTTGTGACAAAAGTAAGAAAACCGTGTACATGTGAATCCATTTCTGGTCTGTATATTGTGTTTGCATTAATCTCTTTGTCCATCCATAAACCTTTCCATAGCTTTATAAGTTCAAATCTTTCTACTTTGTTTTGCTTTTTCAAGATTTCTTTAGATAGTCTAGGTCTTTGCATTTCCATATAAATCTTAAAATCAGATGGACAATTTCTATAAAATAATATCTGGTGGAATTTTAATAGGGATTGTATCAAATCTGTAGATTAATTGGAGGGAGAAATGATATAATAATATTGAATCTTCCAACCAAGGAACATGGCACATCTCTCTATTAATTTATATCTTCTTTAATTTCTCAGCAATATTTTGTAGTATGGAGTTTTTTTTTCTTTTTTTTAGAAGATTTTATTGGGGAAGGAAAACAGCCAAGTTGTTGTCCTTCAGTCTTAGTTGTGGAGGGCGCAGCTAGCTCAGCTCCAAGTCCAGTCGCCATCCGGCCACCCATTGGCAGCTCGCGGACGCTCACCTCAATGTGATGTGTTCAATCTTAGTTGCAGGTGGTCATAGCCCACCATCCTATGTGGGAGTTGAACCAGAAACCTTGTTGCTAAGAGCGCACACTTTAACCACTGTGCCATCTAGCCACCAGGGCGCAGCTCAGAGCAGCTCAGCTTAAGGTGCCTTGTGTCAACTTGTTAGGAACACAGCTGAGCCATCCTGCCACCTGTTGGCAGCTCAGCAGCTCACTGGCCCTTGTGGGAATCGAACCGGTGACCCTGTTGCTCAGAGCTCGCTCTCTTAACCAATTGAGCCAATCGGCCAGCCTAATATGAAGGTTTTGGCACATCTTTTTTGAGTGTGTATGGGGCCACATTTTTGGGTAAACTTATTCCTCGATATTTTATGTTTTGACAACATAAATGGAATTGCTTTTCAAATTACATTTTCCAATTGTTTGCTGTTTGTATATACAATAAAATTGTTTTGTATATTATTCTTGTATCCTGTTACTTTATTTGGTTCCATTTATTTTCATTATATTTTGATTCTTTGGGATTTTCAATGTAAATAATTATGTAATCTGAAAATAGATACAGTTTTTTACTTATTCCTTTCCTATGTTTATGCTATTTATTTATTTATTTATTTTTAAAGATTTTATTGGAGAATTGGGTGAGGGGAACAGTATTGGGGAAAGAGACCCGCCAAGTTGTTCTTTAATCTTCATTTTGGAGGGCGCCATTCGCCATCTGGCTTCCCGTCGGCAGCTCATGAACTCTTAAGCTCAAGGTGCTGTGTTCAATCTTAGTTGCGGGTGGGTGTAGCCACCACCCCATGCAGGAGTCAAATCAGCAGACTTGTTGTTAAGAGCATGCTCTATCCTCTGAGCCATCCGGGCGGCAGCTCAGCTCAAGGTGCTCAGTTCAGTCTTAGTTGCGGGTGGGCATAGCCCACCATTGAACAGGCAATCTTGT
The DNA here is from genome assembly GCA_033961575.1 of Aselliscus stoliczkanus. NCBI lineage: Eukaryota > Metazoa > Chordata > Mammalia > Chiroptera > Hipposideridae > Aselliscus > Aselliscus stoliczkanus. Next base: position 122,267,456 of record CM066737.1, on the reverse strand, counting down.
TGTTACACCAGCTGAGCCATCCTGCCACCTGTTGGCAGCTCAGGGACAGCTCAGCTCAGGTGCAGCGTTCACTGGCCCATGTGGGAATGAAATCAGCCACCCTGTTGCTCAGAGTGCATGCTCTAAGCCAACTCTTAACCAACTGAGCCACTCGGCTGGCCCCTATGCTTTTTATTTTTATTTTTGCCTTATTGTACTGGCCACAACCTCCAATACAATACTAAATAGTAAAGAAGACACTGGACATTTTGTCTTTTTGCTGATACTGGGGAAAGTTCTCAATATTTCACCATTAAGTATGCTGTTAGCTATAGGATTTTCTAGATATCCTTTAACAGATGCGGAAATCCCCTTTATTCCTAATTTGCTAAGAGTATTTTATTTTGAGTGGATATTGAATTTCGTCAAATGCTTTTTCTGCATCTATTGAAATGGTGATATGCTGACATATGAATAATATGGCTACATTTACATATACCAATTTACTTTTTTTTTCTTTGCCCCTCTGTTTTTTATTCCTCCTGGCCAGCTTTCTTTTGGGTAAAAACAAACTTGTTTTTTCAATTTCAATTTTTCTATTGTCTTTTTTAGCAGTATAATCTTATTATGTTTTAACAATTTCTTTCCAAATTTATTTATTTAGACAAATTTTTTATTCAGATATAATTCATACAACATACAATACACCTTTTAAAAGTATACAATTCAGTGGTTTTTCGTATATTCACAAGTTGTGCCACCTTCACCACTAGCTAATTCCAGAACATTTTTATCGCCCTAAAAAGAAACTACATATCTATTAGCAGTCAATCTTCATTCTTGACTCTAGCCCCTGGCTTTTACTTATCTACTTTCTGTCTATTTATTTACCTCTTCTAGGCATTTGACATAAATGGATTCATATAATATATGGCCTTCAGTGTCTGGTTTCTTTCACTTATGATAATGTTTTCAAAGTTCATCTGTGTGGTAGCATGTATCAGTACTTTATTCCTTCTTATTGCCAGATAATGTTCTAATGTATAGATTATATTACATTTTGTATACCCATTCGTCAGTTGATAGACATTTGGATTATTTCTACTTTTTTGTTATTATGAATAATGTTGCTGTGATCATTTGTGTACAAGTTTTTATGTGAACACTCATTTCTGTGGTTCTATACCCAGGAGTGAAATCCTGGGCCATATGTTAACTCTATGTTTAACTTTTTGAGGAACTGTCAAATTTTCCAAAGCAGCTATAACATTTTACATTCCTGCCAGCAAGGTATAAGGATTTCAATTTCTCTATATCCTTATTAACACTTGATATTTGTCTTTCTGATTGTAGCATCCTAGAGGGTGTGAAGTGATATCTCATTTTGGTTTTGATTTGCATTTCCCTGAAGGCTAATGATTTTGAACATCTATCTTTTCATATGCTTCTGGCCCTTTGTGTATCTTCTTAGGAGAAATATCTGTTCAAATTATTTTTCCATTCTTTAATTTTTTTTTGTCTTTTTGTTGTTGAGTTGTAATTGTAAGAGTTCTTTATGTATTCTGGATGATACACCCTTATGAGATATGTGATTTGGAAATGTTTTCTCCCATTTTGTGAATTATCTTTACACTTTCTTGATAGTATCCTTTGCAGCATAAAATATTTTAGTTTGATAAAGTCCAATTTATCTAAGTTTTCTTTGATTGCTTTGTACTTTGGATGTTATATGTAAGAAACCATTGCCTAATCCAGGGTAATATAGATTTTCCCCTATGTTTTCTTCTAAGAGTTTCAAGTTTTAGCTCTTTATGTCTTTGATCCGATTTCATTCTTTTCTTGTGATTATCCAGTTTTCCCAGCCCCATTCATTGAAAATACTATTCTTACCCTATTGAAGAAACTTGGCACCTTTGTTCAAAATGAATTGACCATAAAAGTATGAGTCCTTCGACTTTGTTTTCTTTCCTTCCCTCCCCCCTTCTAATTGCTCTTGCTAGAACTTTCAATGTCATGTTGAATAAAACTTGGTGAGAGGGTATATCCTTGTCTTTTTCCTGTTAGTGGGAAAACTTTCAGTCTTTTTACCATTAAGTGTGATGTTAGCTCTGGATCATTCTGCTTTTTTTTTTTTAAACATTGTTTCTTTTTTTTTTTTTAAGATTTTTTATTAGGGAATTGGGGGAGGGAAACAGTGTTGGGGGAAGGGGAACAGACAAGTTGCTGTCTTTTTATTCTTCAGTCTAGTTGCAGAGCACGTTGCTTCACTGGCCTATGTTGGTATTGTCATTGTGCTCTTCTTGGGTGAGGCAGATCGGTCGCTGGTCTCTGGACGGCTGCTCACAGTGGCTCTTGGCAGCTCACACCGGCTGCTAGCTGTTCATGCTGGCTACCGTCCACTCACTGTAGCCTATGGCAGCCCACTGCAGCAGGGGCTGCAGCTATGCTGTCCCAGGGACTCACAGCAGCCCAGCTCCAGATGGAGCTGTTGTTCACCATCTTAGCTGTAGAGGGCCATGTCACTGGCCCTCATATGTGGGATCCGAACCGAGGCCGCTGGCCTCCCAAGCCAGCTCTTAAACAACATGCCATTTGTCTGGCGCTATTTATACTGTTTTGAGTACATTGTGCTGTATAGTTAGTGGCTGCTCTAGATATAACTTATCACACTCTACTGGTATGGACATTTTACCGTTTCAAGTTAAGTACTGAAACTTTACTTCCATGGGCCGGCCGAGTGGTGCAGTGGTTAAGAGCTGGCTTGGGATGCCAGCAGCCTAGGTTCGGATCCCACATATGAGGGCCAGTGACACTGCCCTCAAAAAAAGAAAAAAAAAAGAAAAGAAACTTTACTTCCATTTAGATCCCTTTACCCTTTCCACTTTTTAAATACTTCTCAAGTATTTCCTCTGCATATATTATGCCCCACTATAGATATTATAAAATTTGCTTTAATGATTAAATATGATTTAAGAAACTTATAAGGAGAATAGTCCATTATATTTTACCCTTATTTTTGCCTTCTTATTATGCATTTTTTTTCTTTCCTTTCTGAAATTCCATGTCTCCTTGTATTATTTCTTTACTCTTTAGAAAGCTTCCTTTAGTCATTATTTAAGGATAAATCTGAGAGTAACAAATTCTTCTAGTTTTCCTGTGTATGAGCATATTTTCCCCCACTTCATTTCCGAATATGTATTTTGCTGGATGTAGAATTCATAGATAGCAGTTCTTTTCTTTCCGTACTTGAAAAAGTTTTGCCACTTCCTTCTGGTCTGCATGTTCTCAGATAAGAAATTTGCTGTCATTCAAATTGGTGTTTCCCTATCAGTAATGTGGAGTTACTTCTTAGTTGCTGTGAAAATTTAGTTTTCAGAATTTTAAGGGGCCGGCTGAGTGGTGCAGTGGTTAAGTGCTGGCAAAGGAAGCCAGCGACCTCGGTTTGGGTCCCACATATGAAGGCCAGTGACACTGCCCTCAAAAAAAAAAAAAGAAGTTTATGATGTTTCTTGGCATGAATTTCTTTGGGTATATTCTATCTGAAGTTTGCTTAGCTTTATGAATCTGTTTTATGTCGTTAGCTGAATTTGGGGGGGTTTCAGCTATTAGTTCTTTGAATATTTTTTCTCTGCTTGATATTCTTTCTTGGGTTTTTTTTTGACTTTTATTGGGGAACAATGTGTTTTTCCAGGACCCATCAGCTCCAAGTTAAGTGGTTGTTTCAATCCAGTTGTGGAGAGCACAGCTCTGTGGCTTTGGTGGGGATTGAACCGGCAACCTTGGTGTTATGAGCACTGTGCTCTAACCCCCTGAGTTAACCGGCCTCCCCATACATTCTTTCTCATCTTTGTCCAAGGCTCCACTTGTATGAATTTTCAATTTTTTCATAGTGTTCCCCAGGTTCAGAGGCCCTGTTAATTTTCTTTCAGTCTCTTATCTTTCTCTTTAAACTGAGTTTTTAAAAAAATTAATCTGTCCTCAATTCACTGATTCTATTTTCTGTTATTTCCAGTCTACTATTTAGCCCACCCAGTTAGTTTTTAAATTTAGTTTATTGTATTTTTCAGTTCAATAATTTCTATATGTTTTTTTGTAAGTTCTATTTTTTCCTGAGGTTTTCCATTTTTTCATTTATTTTCAGAGAAGTTATAATTACTCACTGAGGCTCTTTTTTGATAGTTGCTTGTCAGGTAATGCCAACATCTGATTCATTTTGGTATTGGTGTGAGTAGATTTTCCTCCTTTGACTTGTGATTTTTCTTGTTGTTGGTCTGACAAGTGACTTTTTTAAATTGTATACTGGACATTATTTATTTATTTATTTATTTATTTATTTATTAATTATTTATTTTTTTGAGGGCAGTGTCACTGACGCTTATATGTGGGACCGAACTGGGGCCGCTGGCTTCCCAAGCCAGCGCTTAACCACCGCGCCACTTGGCCGGCCCTACAGGACATTTTAGATATAATGATTGGAGACTTTCAATCATAGTTCAGTCTTCTATTTTAGCAGACACTTTCCCTGTTAAGTTTAGTCTGTAGATTCTATCCTACTCTTGTTAGCATTAGTTACAATGATAATTTAGTGTTCTGATAATTTAATTTTAGCTCTTGTAATGCTATTCTTGTCTGCTTTGTCTTCTGGCATTGGTTGAGCTCTTGCTGAGTCCCTATTGGTGCCACCACAGGAATGGAAGGTGTTCCTGTGGGCTGTGAAGTGTTAGATTTGGGGATTGGGGGATGCTGGCCCCACAGGATGGAGAGCATTTCCCCTGACCTGTTTTCTGACCTCCTGATGCTGTTACCCTTTGTACTCTATTTCTGCTGGTGACACTGGGGTATGGAATTACTTACTTGGCCACTGTCTACTGCTGGGTAGAAGGTCAGTCGTTGTAGGGTCTGCATGGCTGTCTGCCACTGGGTGGAGGACTGGGACATAATGCCCTGGGTCGCCTTTGCTTTTGGGTGAAGGTTCAGGAGACATCTATCCTGAATCTTTCTCTGCTGCATCATGGAGCACCAAGAGCTTCCAGGGTCTGGAGGCTCTTTACTATCAGACTCCTTCCTGTTTTCCTTCAATCTTGTAAAAATATGAGTTTTTTTCTGAATTTTAGCTTCTATAGTACTCATCCACCTTTCTTCCTTTTGTCCAACTTCCTTTCGTCCAACACTTATGCCTCCAGGCAGTTGTTTTCTTACATTAGTCTAGCTCTTTTTGTTGGTATCTACAGTAGAATTAGTCTGATGGAACCATTACCAGATGTAGAACCTCTCTTTCCTAATTTTGTTATTGCAGAATATCATCCCTGACTTAATTGAGGTAACCACTATATGCCCATCAGTAAGCACTGAAAAGCTGATGACAGTGGGATGAAGTGAAATTTATTCATTCATTCATTCATTAAATTTATTGGTGGTGACATTGGTTCTTAAAATTATATAGGCTTCAAGTGTACATTTCTTTAATTCATCATCACTAAGGAGCCAAAAACATACAGTGGAGAAAAGAAAGCCTCCTCAGTAAATGGTGCTGGGAGAATTGGAAAGCCACATGCAAAAGACTGAAACTAGACTGCTAGCTGTCACCATGTACCAAAATTAACTCAAAATGGAGCAAAGACTTAAACATGAGATCTGAAATAATAAACTGCATAGAAGGAAACATAGGTACTAAACTTATGGACCTTGGGTTCAAAGAGGATTTTATGAATTTAGCCTCAAAGGCAAGGGAAGTAAAAGCTAAAATAAATGAAATGGGGCTATGTCAAAAAAGTTTCTTCTCAGTTAAAGAAATCATCAGCAAAACAAAGTGGCACCCAACTAAATGGCAGAAGATATTTTCCAACAATGCCTTCTCCAAAAAGGGGCTAATATTCAAAATATATGAAGAACTTGTTCAACTCAACAACAAAAAAATTAAACAATCCAATTAAAAAATGGAGTGAATTTCTGATGTTTGGGGTTTTTCTACTGCTAAGGCAGAGGACAGAGGGATCTTTAGCCCAGCCCAAAGCAAGCTGTGCTTCTATTTTGTGTCTGTGTCCCTGCTAAAAATGAAAATTCTGTGCAGCAGAGATTTGTATCTGCTTTATCTCTATATTCCTAGCATTTACCACAGTGTGTGAAACAAGTAGTTACTTGTTACGTGATTGTTGAATAAATTAATGAATAAGAATTGTTCTAGATACTTCTATTAGCCTACTGTCGATGGGAGAAGGGTTCTTTGTTGATGTTTATCATTATTGTTCTCTAATCAGGACTTCCAAATTGTTATTGAACTTATATTGGTGGGTAACCTAAGGACCGTTGTTATTTCTCTATTTTATTTCCCCATATGCACTAAGGCATATAAAAGACAGAAAGTGAATCATGAATACAGTTGTGTCAATTGCGGTTGTGATTGTTTTATCCAGTAATTCGGTAAACCACTTATTCTGATTTTTATCTCCTGCTGAGGTCAGCATTTTTTTACCTCCAGTTTTGTGATCTGTGCATTAGTACTTATGGTGGTTAAGATTGGTTCCTTTTCAGTTGGCATTGTGGTCTGATCAAACATCTGTTTCTGTGGTTTCATTTTCAGCCTCTGGAGAGAAATATTAAACCTCAGCATTCTTCTATGCAGTAGCATACCTACTCAGTACAGTGTTTGGGTATCACTTTGGTTCTCTACCACAACATTTGCATTGTTTTTTTCTTTTTAAAAATATTTTTCTAATTAATTACATAGGTAATAACACCAATAAATACTCCTGGTAAAAATGTAAAACAATGCAAAACCCCTCCCTGTGTCCTTGTCCTTTCGGTTATCAGCTTGGTATGTGTCCTTCCAGATCTTTTTCAATGTAGTTATATATACAGATATATACCCTTAGACTGTATGGTGTTGTTTTCTGTTTTTTTGGTTTTTTTTTGTTTAAGCACATAAAATAGATCCTATCATATATATCAGTTTGTAATTTTTTAACTCAATTATGTGTCCTGGAAATATATTTCTGTGTAATAAGAGATTTTATTTAATTGCCCCCATAGTATTCACTAAGACCACATTGTAGCTTGTTTAGCTATTCATTCTATTAATAGCCATTTTCGCTGTTTCCAGTTTTACACTGTTTTAACTAAGATTGCAGTGAACAGAGTAGATCATGCTGGAGGAGACACTGGGACAAAATTACTGGACCATAAGTTCTACACATTTATTTTCTTTCTTTCTTTCTTTCTTTCTTTCTTTCTTTCTTTCTTTCTTTCTTTCTTTCTTTCTTTCTCTTTTTTTCTTTCTCTTTCTTTCTTTCTTTCTTTCATAACTGAGATTTCATTGGCTGTTTTGAGAATAAGTACACAGACATTTCTATTTTTCTTCTTCTGTTTTTATAGTCAAATGGCTGAATACCTTTAATTTATTGGATATTTTTCCTGAACTCCTTCAACTTTTAGAAGGTACAAACAGCAATGAAAAGGTTCACTAATCAAAGTAGGGTACATCCTTGGGTCAGGACAAGATCAAACCAATCTCCTCATGTTATACTTCAACAATTTTAGAAATTAAAAATGTAAACTCGGAGGGGCCGACTGAGTGGCTCAGTTGGTTAAGAGCTCACTTAAGAGTCTGAGCTGAGCTGTGACGGTTCGATGCCAGCCCAAGCTGAGTTGCCATTGAGCTGCCTACAGGTGGCAGGATGGCTCAGCTAAAAAAGTAAACTCAGGGATGGCCGAGTGTTGCACTGGTTAAGAACTGGCTTGGGGGCTGGCCGAGTGGCGCAGTGGTTAAGAGCTGGTTTTGGGATGCCAGCCGCCCCGTTCGGATCCCACATATGAGGGCCAGTGACAATACCCTCTACAGCTAACAATAACTCCAACTGGAGCTGGGCGGGGAGCCCCATCGATGGTGTAGGCTGTAGCCCCTGCTGCAGTGGGCTGCCATAGGCTACAGTGAGTGGCCGGCAGCCAGCATGAGCTGCCAGTAGCCGCGGTGAGCGACCATCCAGAGGCCGGCGACTGATCTGCCTCATCCAGGAAGAGCGCAATGACGATACCAACATGGGCCAGTGAAGCAACGTCCTCCGCAACTAGACTGAGGAACAAAAAGACAGCAACTTGTCTGTTTCCCTTCCCCGATTCCCCAGCGCTGTTCTCCTCCCCCAATTCCCCAATAAAAATAAAAAAAGAACTGGCTAGTGCCAGCCAAGTGGCACGGTGGTTGAGCGCTGGCTTCAGAAGTCAGTGGCCCCGGTTCCGGTCCCACATATGAGAGCCAGTGATACTGCCCTCAAAAAAAGAAACTGGCTTGAGATGCCAGCTCTGAGCAGCAGGGTCCCAGTTTGGATCCCTTATAAGAGGGCCAGTGACACTGCCCTCTACAGCTAAGATGGTGAACAACAGCTCCACTTGTGTCTGGGCTGCTGTGAGTTGCCAGGCAAGGGCGTAGCTGCAGCCCCTGCTGCAGTGGCCTGCCATAAACTACAGTGAGTGGCCATCTGGTGTGAGCTGCCAATAGCCATGTTGAACGGCCGTCCAGAGGCCGGAGACCAATCTGCCTCACTCGGGAAGAGTGCAATGACGATACCAACATGGGCCAGTGAAGCAACGTCCTCCACAACTAGACTGAAGAATAAAAGGACAGTAACTTGTCTGTTCCCCTCCCTGGATTGCCCAATAAAGTCCTTAAAAAAATGTAAATTCAAAATTATAATAATAGCATTATTACTCATGCCATATGCCAAATTTAATGCATATTGTTCTACATACATGATCTCATTTAATTTTTTTAACAGTCCCATGAGTTAGATACTGCTATTAATTTCCTTCTACAGATCATGACTCTGAAGCGCTAGTACAGAGACATTTCAATTTTTACACAATTCTTAAGTAGGTACCAAAAACCTAAAAAGCAGGTACTTGTGATTCTTTTCTAAAGTTATTCCAGTGAATTTGCACTTTACAATTTGGAGGTTAATTTTCCTTAATAGAATATCAAGTACCAACATCTTCCAATGTTGATATGCTGTTACATCGAAGTCCCACTGATTCAGAATTTAATATCATATAAACTACATGCTCAAATTTTCAATCTTTCACAGCACGTTAACAAAATGACTAGGAAAAAGTGGACTACCACGACCAAATATGGTACATAGTGCACAAAATCCTGACAAGGAGAGCCAAGATCAGAGAGTGGTTTTGTTTAGAAAGCAATTTTACCAAAAACGGGAATAGAATTCAAAATGTCGAAGATCGGGCTGGCCGAGTGGCGCAGTGGTTAAGCGCTGACTTAGGAAGCCAGCGGCCCCGGTTCGGGTCCCACATATGAGGACCAGTGACACTGCCCTCAAAAAAAAAAAAAATACTTGCCAAAATGTCGAAGACCTATTAAAGGCACGACTGACTCCAAATAGCCATTTGGTGTGCTTTCTATTATAGGATATCAAAACTACCCCCATCTATGAAAAGTTAAGATGACACCCAAGACAATCAAAGCCTCCCATATTCAATATCCCATTATTTTATAGTTGTACGAAAAAATAGCGAACAAATGATTTCACCTCTTAAAAAAAACATTTAAGCTTTAAAAATGGGATGACGTGGAATTCACTCCTTAAAAATGTTTCTAGGGCTGGCTGAGTGGTGCATTGATCAGGAGTTGATTTGGGACACCAGCTCTGAGCAGTAGGGCTCCGGTTCGGATCCCACATGAGGTCCAGTTATGCTGTGCCCTTTACAGCTAACATGGTGGACAACAGCTCGACCTGGAGCTGGGCTTCTAGGAGTCGCCGATGATGGGTATAGGCTGCAGGGGAGCTGCAGTGGTCTGCCTTGAGCTACTTACTGTGAGTAGCTGGAGGCAGTGTGAGCTGCGAAGAGCCTCCATGAGCAGCTGTCCAATGGCCAGTGAGCAACTGCCTCACCCAGGAAGAGCGCAATGACTATACCAACATGGGCCAGTGAAGCGACGTCCTCTGCAACTAGACTGAAGAACAAGAAGACAGCAACTTATCTGTTCCCCTTCCCCGATTCCCCAACGCTGTTCCCCTCCCCAAATTCCCCAATAAAATATTTAAAAAAAAAGTTTCTAGAGCTACTAAAAATCTTGCATTTACATAATAGTTGATAAAAGTATTCCTCTGGATTGTGCAAAAAGGGAGACAGGGACCACTGACAAGACATGGTATGATATGCATCAGACTTGGCTTCTTTCTCTCCTGCTTCATCAGAGGCTGGACTCCCCTTGTTTTTTTGTGGGCAATGTCACTGGCCCTCATATGTGGAACAGAACCGGGGCCTCTGGCTTCCGAAGCCAGCGCTTAACCATCGCGCCACTTGGCCAGCCCTAGGACTCTCCTTGTTTTTGTTTCTCCATTTTCTGCAAGTAAATCTTCTGTATCATGGTTAGCCAATTTGTCCTGCTTTCCCTTTGCTCCCATTTTCCCTTTTGTTTGCACTTTTTTTCTGCAGATTTATCCTTTCCTGCCGCCTTTTTTTTTTTTTTTGAGGGCAGTGTCACTGGCGCTCATATGTGGGATCTGAACCGGGGCCGCTGGCATCCCAAGCCAGCTCTTAATCACTGCACCACTCCACCGGCCATGCTGCCGCCTTTTGGGCTTCATTTCCACACCTTTGCAGGATTGTAGGAGCAGGTTTCGCTGACAACCTCACTGACCTCCTCTTCGCTCTTCCTTTGTTGCCACATCAGAGGAGCTGACCTTCCTTATGGACGGCGGGGCGGGGCGTGCATGTGCTGGGTGCCTGTAGGCTATGGCGTGCTTCTGAGAGCCTTTGCGAAGCTGAGCTGACTGGCAGCTCTGGCTCCTTCGGCTGCCCAACAGAGCTGCTGGGACTCACGATGGGGAGATGGGGTGCTTGGAGAGCTATACATTTTTTTTTGAGGGCAGTGTCACTGCCCCTCATATTTGGGACCCGAACCGGGGTCGCTGGCTTTCCAAGCCAGCGCTTAGCCACCGCGCTACTCTGCCGACCCCCACATTATTTATTTTAATACAGATTAACAAATTGCTTTACCGAGGGACTAGACCAATTTAAATTCTCATCATCCAGTGCTATACACTTATTGTCAATGTTTGGCAATTCAGATGTATTTTCTAAGGCTGATGAGTGAAAAATAACATATTGTTTTGATTTGCATTTCCTGAGTACTAGATTATGAGTGTGTCTTCATCTTTATTTCAGCTGAGCCATCCTGCCACCTGTTGGCAGCTCAGCGGCAGTTCAGCTTGGGCTGGGCATCAAACTGCTATTGCTCAGAGCTCAGCTTGCACTCTTGAGCGAGCTCTTAACCAACTGAGCTACTCAGCCTGCCCCATGTTTATTTATTTTTAACTTTTTATTTTTAAATGTTTTTAGACTCACATAGTGACTGCCAAACTAGTGCAGAGTTGCTGTATACCCTCCACTCAGTTTTCCCCAGTAATATCTTATATAACCATAGTACAATCATCAAAACCAGGAAATTAACAATGGTACAATGCTATTAACTACAAACTTTATTTGGATTTTACCACTTTTTCACATGCATTTACTTATTTTGTGTGTATCTGCAGTTCTATGAATTTATTTCTTGTATAGACTTACATAACATTCACCACAATCAGGGTGCAGAAGAGTTCCATCACCCCCAAAATTCCTTTGAGGTATCCATTTAATGGTATACCCTCCTCTACATATAACCCCTGGTGACCGACCACTGATCTCTTCTCCATCAGGATAATTGTGTCATTTTGAGATTTTTTTACATAAAAGGAATCATATAATATGTTACCTTTTGAGATTGATATGTAATCAATTCAAGTTGTTATATGTATCAGTACCTGGTTGCTTTTTTTTTTGTATTTAAAGATTTTATTGGGGAATTGGTGGGGGGGAACAGCATTGGCGAATTGGGGAAGGGGAATAGACAAGTTGCTGTCCTTTTGTTATTCAGTCTAGTTGTGGAGGACATTGCTTCACTGGCCCATGTTGGTATTATCATTGCGCTCTTCTCTGGTGAGGCAGATCAGTTGCTGGTCTCTGGACGGCCACTCACAGCAGCTCTTGGCAGCTCACTGGCTGCCAGCTGCTCACGCTGGCTACCGGCCATTCACTGTAGCCTATGGCAGCCCACTGCAGCAGGGGCTGCAGCTATGTCATCCTGGGACTCACCGCAGCCCAGCTCCAAGTGGAGCAGTTGTTTGCCATCTTAGCTGTAGAAGGCAGTATCACTCGCCCTCATATGTGGGATCCGAGCCAGGGCTGCTGGCCTCCCACGCCAGCTCTTAACAAACGCACCACTGGGCTGGCCCAGTTAACCTGCATTCTTTACTTAAAATATTTATAATGAAATGTCTATGATATATACAAGCATATCAAGAATAATATGAGGGGGCTGGCCAATTGGCTCAGTTGTTTAAAAATACTACAAGGAACATGCATATCCCCATTATGCAGCTTAAGAAATAAAAATTATCAGTGCATTTGCAGTTCCCTGGATACCTGTATGTTTTTTCCCTGTATGTTTTTTCAAGATTTAAAACCATGTAAATGGTATCCTAGCACATGCATTCTTCTTCAATTTTACTTTAAAAAAATCAAGGTTGTTTATGAAATTCATCCTTTTGATATATGTAGCTCTAGTTCAGTCATTTTCTTTCTCCCATTGATGTACACAATTCAGGTTTTTCCATTAGTTTCCTATTTCTCAGGATCCTGGCCCATTCCTTTTGGATGTTGTATGTATTATTAATTTTATGGAGACTAAGTCTCCTCCCATGTTTAGTTAATTTTGGGGGATTGTTGCTTAATATTTAAAATGAGAGTTTGATCAACTTTGGTAGCTGGGTTGGGTTTTTTTTTTTTTAAAGATTTTATTGGGGAATTGGTGGAGGGGAACAGCGTTGGGGAATCAGGGAAGGGGAACAGACAAGTTGCTGTCTTTTTGTTCTTCAGTTTAGTTACGGAGGATGTTGTTTCACTGTTGGTATCGTCATTGCGCTCTTCCCGGATGAGGCAGATCGGTCGCCGGCCTCTGGATGTCGCTCACTGCGGCTATTGGCAGCTCATGCTTGGCTGCCAGCCGCTCACGCTGGCTGCGGGCCACTCACTGTAGCCTATGGCAGCCCACTGCAGCAGGGGCTGCAGCCCACACCATCACCGGGGCTCGCACAGCCCAGCTCCAGGTGGAGCTGTTGTTAGCTGTAGAGGGCAGTGTCACTGGCCCTCATGTGGGATCCGAACCGGGGCCACTGGCATCCCAAAACCAGCGCTTAACCAATGCGCCACTTGGCCGGCCCTGGGTTGGGTTTTTTTAATTCAAGTGTGTAAGCTTTGTGACTACCTGTAGTAGCAATGAGATCTTTTGTAGTAAGCTGTACTATGTGGGATATTTAATGGGTGTTCCAGAAGTCTCTCAGATTCTTCATTTTTAACTGCTCTTCAAAGATTTCTTCTAAATATATTAATGCTATTTTTAACACCAAAAGAAAAAAAAATCTGTTTCAAGATCCAATCCAGGATAATTGATTGTATTTTGTTGTTAGGCCTCTTTAATAGTTTCTCCTAATCTTGAATAATTTTTTTAGTCTTTCTTTGTCTTTCATAACCTTGATATTTTTGATGAGTATAGGTCAGTTGTTTTGTACAATATCATTTAAAATGGGTTGATGTGATGTTTCCACGTGATTAAATTTGGGTTATGCATTTATGGCAGGAATACTGTAAAAGTGATATTGAATTCTTTTCAGTGCATCATATCAGAATGTATATGGTGTCCATTATCTTATTAGTGGTGATATTAATTTTGATCCATGGGTCAAGGTGGTATCTACCAGGTTTTTCCTCTGAAGTTATTATTTTTCACTTTGTAATGAAGTAATTTGTAGAGAGTTACTCTGATACTTAATGTGTATCATAAAACTTTTACTCACAGTTTTGGCAGCCATTGATGATTCTTGCCTTTAACAATTATTACTATGGTGATTTTTTAATCTTGTATTTATTATTTGGATTAGAGCTCTCCATTCTTCCCCATTTGTTAATTAATTCATTTAATAACATAGATTTTATTTTACTCTATGGGTTATAATTCATTAGTATCATTATTTATTTTGATGTACCATCTATCTTAGGTTTGGCCAGTTGGATCCTCTTCAAGGTGGCTCTTTTGTCCTTTTGACATGTCCCCATCATTCTTTGAGTTTATCTTTACACAACAAGATGTTCCAGGTCCATCCTATTCCTCCCAGACCTAGCTTCATAATGGGACATATCTCAACAAGCCTTGGTTGAGAGGGTTTGTTTAAATTGCGATACAATTTCATATTTAGAAGAGGAATGATTTAGGAGTTGAGGGAAAAATTGGTGAGATAGGAGAGAGAAAGGAGAATTACTGGAGTGACATCCTTGGTAAAGTGAGAGCACTTTAGTTTAGTTTTTACATAGAAGGGTTGCCCTTAACATGGGAGCCCAGACACGTTTTCCATAATAATACGAGCAAAGCAGAGAGTATGGAGACAAATGCTATTAGGTAAGTAGACGTGGTAGTGGGAACTTATGAAAATTCTCTTCTTGTTGCCTTTTAAATTTTCTCGTTCAAATAGATGCAAGACAGTCTATTTCATGAGGATGAGTTTCGTGGACAGAGTAGGTATTCAAAGTTTGAGGAAAGAGGCGAAGGTATAAAGTAGTTTACTAGGAGATGTTTAGAATGAATGGTAGTAGGATTGCTAGGCAGCATTAAGTACTTGATATAAAGCAGTTAATTGTTCTAAAGAGTTAATTTCTTTGTTGGATGTGGTGCTTTTTCTAAGCTTTGGTGTTTCCATAGGTTTTGTTTGTCTTTGGATATGAGCTACTGGTTTATTTCCCTTTGGACATTCTCCACCATTTATGGTCTGTCGATGGCAATATTAATTTTTCTTGGATATTATGACTTTATTTTTTTAAAAAAACACCGTTTTTGTTGTTTTCTAGAGTAGATGTATATGTTCCTTGTTATCATATTGATTCAGTCTCTTAGAATTTTTTATCTGCATGAATAATGTGAAATAACATTATAAGGGAAAGATGACTTGGTGATGTTTGTTTTTTCAAACATTTAGCATTGGCTAGGAGCAGGGGTTTCGTTCAGGTTTTTGTTGATATTGTTTTTAGAAGTATTGACCGGATTGGCCAGATTTCAGAGTTTGAATGCATCAAGAGTCAATAAAATGTTATCATGTACTGTTTTCACAGATAAATCTACTTATTAGCATACGTGAGTTGTATATTTGTAAGATTACTCTGGAAATTGTGGTTCTTTTTAGCATTTCCTATTTTACTACTTTTTCATAACTGATCTCAATAGAATAATTTCAGCTACACTTTCTTCATCAGTTAAATGAAGTAATACCTTTACACTTAAGTCTTGGTGATTTAAATCCTAATCATAATATATTTAAGACCCAGATAGATAGTTGCTGAAGATACCAGTGCCTTTGAGATATTTTCTGTCTCTGGTTACACTTCTGTCATTCTACTGCTTTCAAGACAATACAGAAACTATGTGAAGACTGGAATTTGTTGATGTGTATAATGCTGATGTTAATTGGCAAAAGATTCTCCATGTTCAATTTGTTGAAAAATATCCATTGGCCTACTGTGTGTGAATATGATTAAAACAATCAACAAGTTTATTCTGGTAGATACAATTTAAATATATATTATGTGACCAGTTTCTGAGGCATTCTAATGGAATAAATCTTATAGAGAGCTGACATTGAAGACCAAGCTGTGTCATCTCATTTATCTTCACTGTAACTTCCTCTGTAAAGTAGTTAATTCTATTAAATGAAAATGTTTGTGTAAAAATTAAGAATTAAAGTTATGCCTGGTTTCTCTAGAGTGAGATTCTGGCTTCCAGGGTATTAGACCACTTATGTAAAAATGCTATTTAGTAGGATAGTGTATTTATGTGAAATTACTTCACTCTAATTGAAGGGAAATCAGTCTAAATAGTGAGTGTGTTTGCTGAACATTGTCAAAAAAATGGTCCCAAAAGGCACATTTTGCTTAATGTACATATATATCTTCATAATTTGGAAACTGGTAATGAATGTTAAGGACATTAGACATTTGGGTTGATTTATAGTGACATTATTCAGTTTTTCCCCTTTTGTAATGTAAATTAGTTTAGGTGTTGAGGACTTTGAAGGGATAGGAACCTTTCTGGTTGATCTTACTCTCCAGGAAGGAACCAACCTCTGAAATAGGAGCACAATGGAAATCTTCAATTTGGGAGGTTGATGGAATGAAATAAGAGACTGATTATCTGTGGATTACTATTATAAGGAATTTAGGGAAAGTCAAACCATTGTTTTTTGGTGATAAAGATTACGAAGGGTATTTTTAAAATTTTATACTATACATGTTACATTATCAGTTGTTTTTTTTAAGATTTTATTGGGGAATTGGGGGAGGGGAACAGGCAAGTTGCTGTCTTGTTCTTCAGTCTATTTGCGGAGGACATTGCTTCACTGGCCCATGTTGGTATTATAGCCCTCTTTCTGGATGAGGCAGATCGGTCACCAGCTTCTGGATGGTCGCTAACTGCGGCTCTTTGCAGCTCACGCTGGCTGCCGTCCATTCACTGTAGCCTATGGCAGCCCACTGCAACAGGGGCTGCAGCCTACACTGTCACCAGAGACTCATGGCAGACCAGATCTAGGTGGAGCTGTTGTTCACAGTCTTAGCTGTAGAGGGCAGTGACATTTGCCTTCATACGTGGGATCCGAACCAGAGCCCTGCCGCTCAGAGGTGGCATCCCAAGCCAACTCCTAACCATCACACCATTCTGCCGGCCCTCCTTATATTTATTAGTTGGCCCTTCTTTATTTTTTTATGTCTGTTGGTATGGACCCATGCGGCCTTATTTTATTTACTAGGTTGTGATATAATATTATTATTTATTTTGATGGTAAAAGTGCCCCAGATTTGGCTAATGGAGGCCCATTCAGGGTGGCTCTTGTGTCCTTTTGATATATGCTGATTATTCTTGGAGCACTTCCTTATTTTGTGGCACAGAAAGATATTCCAGGCTAATTTTGTATTTCCCCTCTCAACCCTGGAGTCAGTCATTTCTCCATGGATCCCTGATTCCTTTTATTGGGGAATGTAATTTAGAGATCAAAATCTGGATGTCGGGTGTGTTTGCTGCTACTTGTGAGTTCTAGCTTCTAGGGTTGAATTCTCAGTAGACAGAAAGGGAGAGAGAGAGAGACGGAGGGAACAAGAGAAGGAGAGAGAGGGAGAGAATAGAGAGAATGAGAATAAATTTCACACTGATACCTCCAGCACAGTTTGCTTTTGACTTTGTGATCTAGTGAAGAATTATTGTTTTTGTTTTGCCATGTTTCTCCAGTATACACCTAGTGTCTCTACTTGATTGTATAGTGGACATTTCAAAATGAAACACTTTTTATTTTTGCATTCTTCTCCCACCACCACCCCAATCCTCGTCTTTCCACTGTTGTCCTCATCTTAGCAAATGGCAACTCTGTCTTTCCTCTTACTCAAGCCATATATCTGTGGTCATCTTTTATTTTGTTCTTTCTCGCATATCTTATTTCAAATTATCCAAAAGTATTTTGGTTTTCTCTTTAACATATACCCCCTGACTATTTCTTGTCACCTTCACCATTATCATGCTAGTCTAATATTTTTTCTCTGCAATTTTAATTTTTAAATTATTTGTATTTTTAAATTATTATTCTAATCTCTCTTACTTGAATAGTTACAGTAGCCTCCTAGTTGTTCTTCCTTCTGCCTTTGCTTCTTTATAACCTTATTCTCATTATTTTTATTTTTAAATTACTATTCTAATCTCTCTTACTTGAATAGTTACAGTAGCCTCCTAGTTTTTCCTTCTGCCTTTGCTTCTTTATAACCTTATTCTCATAGGAAGCAGAGTGATTCTTTTATTTAAAAAAAATTTTTTTTGAGTGCAGTGTCACTGGCCCTCATATGTGGGACCCGAACCGGGGCTGCTGGCCTCCCAAGCCAGCGCTTAAACACCACGCCACTCGGCCGGCCCCAGAGTAATTCTTTTAAAATGTCAGATTCATGGGCCAGCCGAGTGGTGTGGTGGTTAAGCGCTGGCTTGGGAGGCCAGCGGCCCCGGTTCGGATCCCACATATGAGGGCCAGTGACACTGCCCTCAAAAAATAAAAAAAAAATACAATGTCAGATTCATGTCTTAACCCTACCCAAAATTACCGATCTCACTCACATTAAAAGTAACAATATTGTACTTAATGATCTGAAAGCCTATAGGATCTGGACTCTCCTACCCAGCTCTCTGACTTCATATGGATTATTTTTCACTTCTGTTGTCTTCTTGGGTGATGATTAAATCCTTTCATAGATCTACAGCTTGAGGACAAGTAGACATATACTTTCTGTGTCTTACTGGTCATTGATCTCTTGTAGTTCTTCTGTGCTGAGGTGTTATTTACTCGCCATAATGAGTTATTTTATTGTAATATTCAAATATATTAAAGACTATAATCTCCAACATGCATGGCCATCAAGTTTTTCCTTCCTGCACCCTTGCTGATTTGGCTTTAGTTGTAGGGACTCTACCTCCCAGAATGCCAAATGGCTCTGTCAGTCCCCTCTTTTTCCCCTCCAATATACATTTTCACTCCTGCCATTAAAAAGCAAAAACAAAACCCCACAATGTTAGTTGTTCTCTCCAAATAGCTGTAGAAAGTTGGAGGGCTGACACAAAAGCAGAGCCTGATCAATTTGCTCATTGGTACAGACCCTCGATAACTCAACTGAAGGCAGATATTAGGAGGAAAGTATGAAGTATAAGTCTCTGTCCAGTTAGGTTCCTTTTCATGAAGTGATCCTTAGGGAGGCCTTGGAGTGAATCCCAGGAAAATTTTGTTCTTCAATTCAGTTATACCTGCCTTATAATTAATGAAACTTCTTTCTAGTTTCTTTCCCTCTTGTCTGTCAGTATTTGTGGTGCTGGTGTTCTAATCTATTTTTTCTGCCTGTTTAATAGCCTAGGTTTCATTATGTGAGTCTATGTAAAGAACTGCACCATGGGTCAGTTATTTCTTAGGGTAAATTTCATTATTCAGAATCTAGGTATGGCTGAGAATTGGGCTTAGATAAACAATGACTTTATAAATGAAGGGTTCTTTATAAATATAAAAATATGGAAATGAATATCATGCACATTGATAATTGTCTTTAAATAAGCAACACTTTTATTGTTTTACAGTATATACAGTGTACATATAGGCTTGAGCCAGTTTGTATATTTAGTTAGACATGAGTTTGAACTCTCGCACTTTGAATTATTTATTATGTGATTTTAGGGAGGGTATTTAATTTATTTTAGCTTTGGTTCTTTTAATTTATAAAATGAAGTTTTAGGTGCCTACCTAGTATTTGCAACTTAATTTGAAATGCATAAAATTAATGTGGATTAATGGATATACACAATATTGCTAATATGGAAGAATGCTGTAGACTGTGGGTGGTGGACATACGGTTTTTCACCAAATAATTATTCAACTTTTCTGTCATAAAAAATGTCTGTGTTGTAAGATCACTAGGATTAGATGAGACCTATGTGAGAAATGCCTGGCATGTAATAAGTGCTCAATAAATAGTGGTTTTTTTAAAAGCACTTCATGGGAGAGACATGTTTTGTATTGTTGATAATACAATAAGGCATTTTATGAAATGTTAAAAATACTTCCAGTTTTACAGGTCTCCTTCACTGTAGAATAACTGAATAAGAATCTCTGGAATGTTGTGCATGAACTTGGATTTTCTTTTCTTTTTTTTCTTCCCTTCTTCCTTTCTCCCTTCTTCCTCTCCTTAACCCTTGAGATTATAAAGTACATCCAGGATTGTGAACCCCTGATGGGAGGAGGGCAAGTAATGTTGATATAAGCAAAGGAGAAAGAAGGGTTGGAAAGTTACAAAGACTAACAGAAAAGCGCCTGTGGTGGGCACTGGTGGTCTCTGCTCTTCAGTACTCTTTGGAGTCATTTATACATTCATTTTCATTTACTCACTCATATTTTGCCTCCATCATTTATAGCCTCAGCTTCCTCATTGTGAAATTGAAGGTAACAATACCTACCACTTAGAGTTGTTGTAAGGCTTGAATTTGTTAAATAATGCATATAAAGTGCTTATCACTTAATTAAACATTCAATAAATAGTGGTTGTGGGCCTGCCAAGTGGCGCAGTGGTTAAGCGCTGGCTTGGGAAGTCAGCGGCCCAGTTTCGGATCCCACATATGAGGGCCAGTGACACTGCCCTCAAAAAAAAAAAGGAATAAATAGTGATTGTTTTATTGCTATAATAAAAATAAAAACAAATAAAAATGAGAACATTATAAATGTGAAAGACATTATTGAACAGCTAGTTCTATTTCAGGTATTGGTTATGCACTGGATATATTGTGATAAATATTATAGATATGATCTCTTCCCTTCAAGAGCTCACAGTATCATGGGTGCGAAAGGTTTAAAAACAAATTCAAGAGAGAGTTGAAAGGGCCAAGATAGAGGGGAGAAAATGATGCATCCCATGGAATCCAGGCCTAGTTTTGCTTCTCATTTTGGCGTTGTCCTCAGTCTACAAGTGTCCATAGGTAGGTACTTCAGTTTTATTAAACTTTGCTAGCAAGTTATCAAGGTCTCAAGTATCCAGATAGCAAGGTCTTATTTAGGAAAAGGGATTGGTGGCTATCTTTCATTTGCATTTGAAGGTGGGGGAGGGGAAGAGATGAGCACAACATACCATTTCCTGCTTTCTGCTTCCTTTTCCAATCTTGTCAATCCATGCTGAGGGTTTTTTTCTGGATAAATTAGATTAGCTTCTAATTATAGATTAGGTCATTAGCTCTACTCATTGTTTAAATATTGAGAGCATATACCAGAGATTTCTTTTTTTGTACACGCAAGATTCAACAAAATGTAGGGAACATAACAAATGTTTGTATTAAGCAAGTTTTAAAAGAATTATGGTGAGTCCTCGCAAGATAGAGCAGTAACAAGGTGTTCTGATGCATAAATCTGGAGGCAAAGTAAGGCCTATGTATTAAGACAAACAAAGGGGGCCGGCCGAGTGGTTCAGTTGGTTAAGAGCTAGCTCAAGAGTGGGAGCTGAGCTCTGAGCAACAGCAGTTCGATGCCCAGCCCTAGCTGAGCTGCCAACAGGTGGCAGGATGGCTCAGCTAAAAAAAAGACAAACAAAACATAGTTGGTATGACAACAATCTGGAATTATATTTTATAACCACTTGTAATTATTAACAGGATTATTAATGCTACTTGTTAGCATTAATGTTAGCCCTTAGAATCAGATTCTAATGTTAGCCCTTAGAATCAGGGCTGATGGTTTGATTCATCTGCCTTTTTATATGATAGTTTCAAATCAAGTTTTGTCAAAATATTTCTAGGAGTTTCAAAACTAACATTTACAAATAGATGTAGGGACATTTTTATAGATGTCTTTCAAATTGAGTAAAATGTTTTATTTTTACTTTTCTCTAAAAGTACTATAATGTTATATATTAAAATAATGATGACCTAGGGCCTGCCGAGTGGCGTGGTGGTTAAGCACTGGCTTGTGGAAGCCAGCGGCCCCGGTTCGGGTCCCACATATGAGGGTCAGTGACACTGCCCTCAAAAAAAAAATAATGATGAACTGCCCTGAAATGATTAGATTTGAGGATTGATAAATCTGTACAAAGTTAAATACGTTTTTTCCTGTTAGTAAAGCTAGATGAATATAGATAAGCTTGTTTAACACCTTGGTGTATATTCTTCCAGACCATTTTATATGCTTATACATACATGTTATTTTATTGTAGCGATACAGTACAAACTCTTTATAAACTTTTTTCACTTATAACATTATCTTACATATGTTAGCACATTTTTAAATGCTGCATAATATCCTATAGTATGGATTACCATTATTTATTTAATGGAGCAAGTAAAGGGAACAAGTGTCTGAATTTTTTGCTACTGGCAACTATATTCTATGATGTTAGGACACTTCTTATAGCTAAATCTTTGTATGCACTCTTAATTATTACTTTGGGATAAATTTTTAGAAATGGAATTGCTAGATGCTTTTAAGACTTACCAAATTACCCTTCTGTAAGGTTTATCCAGTTTATAATCCCACCAGTGGTTTTCAAAAGTACCTCTTTTCTTATATAATCAGTATTTGCTGTCCTTTGTAAATTTTAAGTCACAAAATGCATGTGTCAACATTATAAAAAGTAAGGAAATGGGGAAAATCCACCTTGAATGCTATTTCCTCAACATGACAGTGATTATAATATTTGTTATAGTATTGCAGGTTTTTAATCATACATATAAGTGATTATAATTATGTATACACACACAGTTTTGTTTTCTACTTTTTTCATTAATTTTTAAGAATTTTTCTCTACCTTTACCTGGCCCTCACCATTCTTTTTCAATGATCCCACAATAATGCAAGAAGTATTCATATTTACCTAATTCTTCTCTTATTCCTGGACAAGTAACTCACTACCAGTTTTTATTATGTATATCAAAATAAAAACACAGAGATAGCTACCATGTATTGAACATTAACTATGAAACAAACTACATTATGTACTTTTTATTGCTTTGTATTATTTCTTTCAGATTGATGTCCAGGATTGGTAATATTGGATCATGAACATTTTTATGGCACAGCTTTTTTTCTTATCATACCACTTTCTTATTTCTCTCTATCTTCAAACATTTATTGGAAGCCTAATATGTATTAGGCACTGTGCTAAGAAGCACTGAGAATACGAAGATAAGTCATAGAGTCCTTGGAGTCAGACATTAAATATATATGAGAAAGAGGGACACTATAAAAGACATTATTGGATAACCGTCCATTGATTGGTTGGTCGATCCGTCGGTCCATCCATCCATCCATCCGTCCGTCCATCCATCCATCCACTATTCATCCACACAGGATTTTCCCTCTACAGCATGGGAGAGCTAATTGCAGACATGATGCCCTTTCACCCCTAAATATTCCTGTATAAGACCAAGGACATTTTCTTAACTCCAATACAGTGACCAAATCCAGGGGTTTTGATGTGAATATAATACTATCTGTTGTTGATGTTAATATTTCACCAATTGTCCAAATAATGTCCTTAATGGCAATTCCCCTCCTTGATCCAGGATCGAATTGAAGATCACGCATGACCTTCCGTTGTGCTGTTTGTCTCTTTCATCTTCTTTATTTTATTTTATTTTATTTTATTTTATTTTATTTTATTTTTTATTTTTTTTGACGTTCTTAACACGTTTTATTACATTGGCTGGAATGCTCTAAATTCATGAAAGCTTTTGAGAAAATCTTCAGTTCCCAACCCCTTAAAAAAGTGTGTTGAACAAGCAAAAAAAGAAGAAAAAATAGAGAAGTAGTGACCTGGACAGATACAAAAGAGCACGCCTCAGTGCTCCCACACCCCCAACTGCTGTCTGGTGATGAGGAACGCTCAGAGAGCAGACTGGTGTTCAAAGCCATCATGAAAGATGTGTGTCCAGAACCCATAAGACTGATCTGGGGCCTCTGCCCTCTCTTTACGGACCATTTTTACAATTCCTAAGGTGTAACTATACATTTCACATGCATTTGTGGGCTACGTCAACATTATGTTTATAGCTCACATGAGTCAGGCTAAAGGTTTCCTAAATACTGTGTGTGGCACTAGAAACTTCTTGCTGTATCAAGCCCGTATCAGTATTAAGCTATTGGGCTCTAGAATGAAATATCATAGACAGACATTTACTGAAAACCAATATAAAAATCTGGCCCAGAAAGACCAGAACAGAAATATGCAATCTTCTTGATTTAAGATGGTCGGAAGTGTGTTTCTAAAAAAAGTTCTCCACACTGTGTAAGACAAGTGTGTGTCAGAAGCCTTTGTGGTGCTGACTTTACCGTGACAACTCTAGCTGACTCTTTATGAAGGTTAGGGGTACACATCTTCAGCAGTGCACATGAGAAATAAACTCTGAAAAAGGCAATTTCTTGGGTTTAGGAAGGACTGTATTCTGGGAAGTACTTCAGAGGAACGGACGATAATTTTAGGATTATGGCCAGGAAGGACTGGAAGACGTCAGGAGATGCTTTTCAGCTTATTCTAGATTTTGAATGTTGAATAAGCCACTGAAGTGTGATATCTATATTATCCTTTTCTTTGCAAGAAATTGAATAGCAGCAAATTTCTCTATCCTGAATATCAGACAGATTCATTTTCTCAATGAGCTGTTTCTCATCCAACGCATTAGGAAGATCTCGCTTGTTTCCAAGGACTAGCACTGGAATTCCTTATAACTGTGGTTTATCTAGAAGATTATGAAGTTCATTTCGTGAAGTTTCTATCTTTTCGCGATCTGCAGCATCTATCATGTAAACGATGGCGTTGACCCATCTGCAGTACCGCGCCCACATGCTCCGGAACAGGGGCTGCCCGCCGATGTCCCAGATCTTTATGGTGACGTTACCTTTAGTCACTTTTCTCATGTTGAAGCCCACCGTGGGTATCATATCTTCACTGAATTGCCCTGACGCGATGACATTGACGAAGGTGGTCTTGCCCGAGTACTGCAGCCCCACGAGCGTCAGCTCCATCTCCTCCTTCCAGAAGAGCGAGCGGAACCAGTCTAGCAGGCGGGAGATGAGCGCCAGCATGATGGCGGCCGGGATGCAGGGCAAGCACGCGGGCTGGCGATCGGCAGCGGCTTCCACACGAACGGGCCTCAGCCCAGACCCCCCCCAACGGCTCCTCGAGGCCCCGGCACGCCTATTTTATTTTTTTTGAGAGCAGTGTCACTGGCCCTCATATGTGGGACCTGAACCAGGGCCGCTGGCTTCCCAGGCCAGTGCTTAACCACTGCGCCACTCAGCTGGCCCAGTTTGTTTCTCTTTTGTTTGTTTATTTTGTTCTTTGGATTCCACATATAAGTGAAATTACATTGCATCTGTCTTTCTCTGTCTGACATCCTCTACTCAGCACAATACCCTCCAGGTCCATCCATGTTGCAGCAGATGACAAGAACCCGTTCCGTTCCCTGGCTGAGCAATATTCCATTGTATACATGCATCACCTCCTCTTTATCCATTCTTTCTTCAACAGGCACCTAGGCTGCCTCCACATCTTGGCCATTGTAAACAATGCTGCAATGAACATATGGATGTACACATCCCCTCAAAGTAGCTTGGGTTTCTTAGGATAAATACCCAGAAGTGGGATTATTGGGTCTTGCTTTGTCTCTTGTTATATAGCATTTGTTTTAAAGTCTATTTTGTCTTGTATAAGTATTGCTATCCCAGCTTTTTGTTTGTTTCTTTCCATTTTCATGAAATATCTTTTTCCCATCCCTTTACTTTGAGTCTGTGTGTTTCTTTTATTCTGAAGTGAGTCTTACTTGTAGGCAGCATGTATTAAGGGTGTTCTTATCCATTCAGCCAGCCAATCTTTGGTTGGAGCACTTAAAGACATTTACATTTAAAGTAATTTTGATAGATATGTAGTTATTGCCATTTCACTATTCATGTTTTATATCTTTTGTTTCCATCTTAAAGAAGCCCCTTGAAGATTCCTTGTAATACTGGTTTTGTGGTGATTAACTCCATTAGCTCTTTCTTGTCTGGGAAGCCCTTTATTTGTCCTTCAATTCTAAATGATAGCTTTCTAGGTAGAGTAATTTTAGTTGTAGGTCCTTTCTTTTGATCATGTTGAATATTTCCTGCCAGTCCCTTCTGGCCTGCAAAAGTTCTGATGAAAAATCAGCTGACAGTCTAATGGGAACTCCCTTGTTGGTAACTAACTGCTTTTCTCTTGCTGCTTTTAAGATTCTTTCTTTGTCTTTAACCTTTGGTGTTTTAATTATGATGTGTCTTGCTGTGGGCATTTTGGATTTATCTTGTTTGGCACTCTCAATGTGTCTTTGGCTTGTATGTCTATTTCCTTTGCAAGGTTAAGGAAGTTTTCCATCATTATTTCTTCCAATAGGTTTTCAATTCCTTGGTCTTGCTCTTCTTCTGGTACCCCAATGATATGAATATTGGTACGCTTGATGTCCCAGAGGCCCCTTAAACTATTCTCACTTTTTTGGATTATTTTTTCTTTTGCTGTTCAGATTGGGTATTTTCTGCTACCATGTCTCCTAAACTGCTGATTCGATCCTCTGATTCATCTAGTCTGTTGATTCCCTCTAATGTATTCTTCATTTCTGACTGGTTCTTTTGTGTGTTTTGTTATCTCCATTTTTTTTTTTGAGGGCAGTGTCACTGGCCTTCATATGCGGGACGCGAACCGGGGCCACTCGGCCGGCCCTGTTATCTCCATTTTTATGTTTCCTATGTATCTGTTGAAGTTCTCCCTTAGATAATTGAGAATCCTTCTAACCCCTATTTTGAATTCTGTGCCTATTAGATTGTTTGTTTCCATATTGTTTAGTTGTTCTTCTGGAGCTTGGTCTTGTTCTTTAATTTGGGACATGTTTCTTTGTCTCCCCATTTTGGCTGCCTCTCTGTTTCTATGTATAGGTATGGTTTTATGCATCACGGGCTTACTGTACTAGTGGCCTTATGTAATAGGTGTGCTGTGGTGCTCAGTGGCACAGTCTCCCCAGTCAGCAGAGGCAGGTGTTCCAGGTATGTCTCTTGTGTGGGTTTTGTGTGCCCTCCTGTTGTAGTTTAACCTTGGATGCTGTTTGCACATAAGTGAGAGGGTTTGACTGTCGGTTTGATTGGTTATGAGCACTGGCTATGACTACAGTGGAGGAACTGTTCTGCAGGGGCTGACCCTACAGAACAGGATTTGCTTTAACAGGGCTCTATTACCTGCCCAGTCTTCCCTTTGGGTGTGTCATCCTTGGAGGTGGCTGGGTGATGCTCCAGCTCAGTCTCAAGGCAGCCACCCATTGTGCCAGCCCCAGGCCCTCCTGGGTGGGGCCCCAACTGAGGTCAAGTTCAGCCACAGCCTGTGCCCTGCCCTGGGCAATCTGGAATGAGTCACAAAGCAATCTGCAGATGGTCACCACCCATGCTTGGCTTCAGGTGTCTCAAGAGGCCAGGCCGTGAACCGAGGCTGTCGCTAGTGCCGGGCTTAGGGCTGTTTAGCTGGAGGTACGGGATGTTTGGAAGCCAGATGCTGCTTATTTGGGTTTTGTGAACCTTTAAGAGATTTTAGCAATGTCTTCAGTGTAAGCCAGGACAGGTCGTTTGTATGGGAAACCGTCGGAAGTAGCTTAGGTGGGTCCACAAGTTGGGTGGCGTAGGATTTAAGGGAATCACCAGGGCAAGGCAAACAAACAGTGTTAGCCAGGTAGTTGGAGAGCCAGATATGGCAGTTGCCTGCTTCGCACACTGGAGAGGGGAGGGCTCAACAAAGAAACAGTGGCTTCTGCCAGCAGTTATGTCTGGGAGAAAGCTGCCCCCTGCAGCCCTTGCTCTGAAGCCAGACAATTCAGTTCCTCTTTGTATGTCTGTGGTGCCTTTCGACTGCTGCCCCAGCAAGGCAGCTCATAGTGAGTGAGCCCATCAGCAAGTGAATCATGTGCTGGCCCTTTAAGAGGAGCATCTTGGACTCCAGCCACTCTCATCTGACTCAGCCAGCATCTCCATTTGTTTTCACAGTCAGAAATATGGGGACTTTTCTCCCCAGCTCTGGAACTGTGAGCTGGGCAGCCTAGTACAACAAGGCTGGGACTTCTCTATTCTCTTGGAGTGACCTCTGCAGCTGATATATCCCTCCCGATTTTTAATGGTCTTACACAGTGTGGGACCAGCCTGTTCCACATCTCTGCTCCTCCTAGCAGTGTTGAGGTGGCTTCTTCTCTATGTCCTTAATTGTTTGACTTCAATTCAGCTAGACTTTAGGTGATTCTCAATGATGGTTGTTCTGTAGTTTAGTTTTAATTTTGATGTGGTTGTGATAGAAGGTAAGCACAGCATCTATCTACTCTGCAATCTTGACCGGAATTGGATTCTTACTTGATTGAATGGGTTATATTTTGTTACTATTATTTATTTTTATGCCTAAATTTTCCTGTATGTGGGCAGTGGGAACCCCTCAAGCTGTCTCCTATTGGCTTTTGATATACTTTCATCATTCATGAAGCAGTTCTTTATTTTTTGGCATATAGATGATCCAAGCTCATCATGTACTTCTTTGCCCCAGTGCTGGAATCAGCCATTTCTCGAAGGAACCTTCATCCTTTTTTAGTTTAGAAACCATGATATGAGCTAAGGTATAAGTTCTTCAGATAGGCCCCAAGGCGATTTTGCTGGTTTGTCTGGAACCCATTCTAATAGAGGTTTCTTTTATATAGGAATTCTGTACAGATATTTGCTAAATGGACAGGACTGACTAGGAGTTCAGATAGTACAGGGAGATGAAGGAATATAAGTAGAGTCATAGTAAACAGACCCAGGGATACCGTCTTTCAGCCTCCGACCATCCTCCAGCCTCTTTTTGATTCACAACCTTCAGAAGCATCTCATCCATCCTTGTCCTCCGAGAGCAGCCAACACCATTTTTTGATCTTATCTCCTTATTGCCGAGCAACCATGAGCTCCCAAGTTCATCACAATTATTCCACCGAGGTGGAGGCTACCATCAGCATCCTGGTCAACTTGAACCTGTGGGCCTCCTACACCTATTTTTCTCTCGGCTTCTATTTCAACTGCAACACTGTAACTCTGGAGGCTGTGGGCCACTTCTTCTGCATGTTGGACGAAGAGAAGTACGCAGTTGCTGAATATCTTTTGAAGTTGTAGTACCAGTGTGGCTGCTATGCCCTCCCTCTTCCAGGATGTGCAGAATCCTTCCCAAGATGAGTAGCCATGGAATCTGCAATGGTCATAGAAAAGAACCTGAATCAGGCCTTTTGGATCTGCATGCCCTGGGTTCTGCCCACAGAGACTTCCATCTCTGTGACTTCTTGGAGAGCCACTTCGTAGATCAGGAGGTGCAACTCATCAAGATGGGAGATCACCTGAGTAACCTTGCTGGCTGGGCTGGGCAAGTATCTCTTCTAAAGGCTCACCCTCAAGCACGACTAGGAGCCATGGAGCCCAGAGGCCTTTGAGGGGCCCCTCTGCATTCCCCTGGTGTTGAGCTTCTACCTGAGCCTCTCCCTGAAACCGCTAGATAGCCTTCAAACAACCTTGGAGCCCTTCTCCCATGCCGTGCAGCAAGGTGAAACAGGAAAGCTTTTTGTAGTTAAAGAAAAAAACATTATAGAAGATGAGGCGCCATAATGGGGGGTTTAAACTGGGTAGGGAAGTTATTGATTTTGGTACATTTGAATTTAGAGGTTACTCTGCTGTAACCCGTGGCAGTGCGTAGGATGGATTAGATAAATGTTTAAAATTGTTTTCCAGTGGCGTTAGCGTTTGCCGTTTTTAGAGGCCTTAAATTTTTCTCCTAGAAGTCAGTATTGCAGCTGCTGGTTACTAACGCCTCGGGGATATTTGGCAGTTTTGTGAAAAGAGAGTGAGAAAGCAAGATGACACACAATGTGTTAAAGCTTGAGTCATTGATTTATGTTTGTGTCATGGCAGCAACTCTTCCTGTTAGTAGTAGTTTTACAGTTAGGACTGGAAGTTGTTCTCCATGGAAAAATAACACAAACAAAATCATATAAAACAATGCTGTCTTTTCTTATTTAAAAATCTTTATTACATTTTATTGCTCTTTATCTTTGGTAGTAAAATCAATAATCGGATTGATACAGGCATTCAATAATGTAGGTATTCTACCTGGTTTGTAAGGTCCAAAATATGAAATGTAACAAGTATGTTTTCTGAAATAATAGCAATTTGCATCTTTAACTTGAAGTTTGCTGTTATCATAACAAGTTTTATTTCTGTACTATTTACAGCCTGTCTCCCAACCAGTTGGAGTTGAACAACAAGCAACTCTTCTAAAACCAGATTTAGTTCGAAGGTGAGTATCTTCAAATTCATACCATGGAAACGATAAGGGTATGCTGAAGTATTTGGATTCATTAGAGGTTTAGTGTGTCTTGACTAGAGAAACTTCTGTGTTCTTGTGTTTATGTGTATGTTCAATAAAAATAGTATTTATTATTTTTACCTTTTTATTTTAATAAAGATCATATGGATTGTGAAATTATTGACCATTTTCTTGTTCTCATTATTATAGCATTCTGTTCTCAGAAGGGCTTATAAGGTTTCAAAAAGAAGTAAGGGGCCGGCTGAGTGGCGCGGTGGTTAAGCGCTGGCTTGAGAAGCCAGCGGGCCCCGGTTCAGGTCCCACATATGAAGGCCAGTGACACTGACCTCAAAAAAAAAAAAAAAAAAAAGCTTCTACACTGTAAAAAAGAAGTAAGAACTAATGTAATTTAGAGTAGAATTCCATCTAATCTAAAGAAATAAGTTATAACCAGATGTATATTATTTGGTAGTTATAAACCAATATTTTCCTTTATGTTGTTCAGATTGGTTAATTCCTATTCGGTGTTTAAGTTCACTGATTGATTTATGTGTCTTATTCATTATGGTATTGAGCTCATTCAATGAGTTATTTCCATGATTGTACTTTTAATTCTATAATTTCCATTTGGTTCTTTTTTTAAAATATTTTATTGGGGTATTGGGGGAGGGAATAGCATTGGGGAATCAGGGAAGGGGAACAGACAAGTTGCTGTCCTTTTGTTCTTTAATCTAATGTGGAGGACATCACTTCACTGGCCCATGTTGGTATTGTGATCATTGCATTCTTCCCAGGTGAGGCAGATTGGTGTCCGGCCATCATACGACAGCTCATGCCAGCTGCCGGCCACACATAGTTGCTTACAGCAGCCCACTGCAGATCCATTGCAGCCTACGCCGTGGCCAGTGACTCACAGCAGCTCAGCTCCAGGTCGAGCTGTTGTTCACCATCTTAGCTGTAGAGGGCACAGCGTCACTGGCCCATGTGAGATCTGAACCGGCAGCCCTGCTGCTCAGAGTTTGACCTCCCAAGCCAATTCTTAACCAACTCACCACTCAGCTGGCCCCCATTCGGTTCTTTTTTAGCATCTTCTATTTTATGAGACTTACTTTGGTTTTTCATTTGTTTCAGGAGTATGTATAATTGCTTATTGATGCATTTTGATGAGGCTGCTTTAAAATCCTTGTCAGTTAATTCCAGTATCTGATTCATCCTGGCATTGGCCACTGTTGATTGTCTTTTGAATTCAAATTGTGATTTTCCTGGGTTTTGGTATGACAAGGAATTTTCATTTGTTTCCTGGACATTTTGAATATTATGTTAGAAGATTCTGGATCCTATTCAGATATTCTGTTTTATCAGGCAGTCACCCTGTTCTAATGACAATTTAGTTTTCAGAGTCCTTGTATGATTCTAGTCTTCTTGGTTCACCTAATACCACTGGGCCCCACTGCTGGATGGAGGGATTGGAGAGCATTTCTCTGGGCCTGCTGCCCAGGCCAGCTCTCCAGGCCACATGCTACTGATGGAGCTCCCACTAGCATCACCAGAGGAGGAAAGGGCTCACCTGAACCACCTTCTGCTGCAGGGTTGGGCGTCAGAAGTCCACTAGATTTGGACTGCCTTTGCCTTTGGGCTGGGAGTCAGGAGACACTGAACCTGGACTGCTTTCTGTCACTGGGTGGGTAATGAAGACACTCCAAGCTGCTGTTTTCCCATAACTCCAGGGGAGTCCCCAGAGAGTCCACTTTCATTTTTTCACCCTTCAGTGTCTTCCTATGATTGTCTACCATATTATTTCCAGATTTTTCTACTTAGAGGGGAGGAACAGGGAGAGTTGAGTTTCTGCCCAAACCCTAAACTAGAGTTTTAAGGTGACTCTGTAATGTGAATGATATAGCCCCTTTCACTAAATTACATCCTTTGTATCCTCTGAAGGCGTTATTTGTTATTGGTATTTCTCTGTATATTGAAAAACTAAGCAGTTTGGGGCAACCGGTTAGCTCAGTTGGTTAGAGCATGGTGCTGATAATACGAAGGTTGCCGGTTCAATCCCCGCATGGGCCACTGTGAGCTGCGCCCCTCCCTAAAAGAGTCAACTATGCCATTGTAGTGTGAAAAAAATGGGTAACTAATGACCATGACATTCCCCAATGGAATTAAAAAAAAATTAAAATACAAAAACGAACAAAAAACTAAGCAGTATTAATGCATCTTCTACCACTTGTATTTATGCAAAATCTTTTTTTCACATGGACATAGAAAAAATTTTAGGAGTTATTTTTATTTCTTATATATCTTAATACAGACACTTCATAATATGATACTTCATAAATAGTTTTTAGGAGGACTTTGCATAAAAGTTAATTTAAAATATATCTGGGGTACTTCCGGTAAAATGGCACAATAGACAGATGCTGTGCTAACTGCCTCCCAGGATCACACCAAAATTACAAGCACATTATACAGCATTCAACCCTGGAGGTCCCCGGAACACTGGAGGAACAGAACCACTAAACCAATAACTTAAAGAGGAGGCCGTGTCGGGTCTGGTAGGATGGGCGGAGACGAGAGAGGACGAGCCCCGTGAGGGAAGCCCCAGCCGTGGGAAGCTTCTCTGGTTGGGGGAGAGATGCTCCGACCTCACACCAAGCTCACCAGCCCAGAGGTCCTTTGCCGGGAAGAGGAGTTCTAAGATAGCCAGCAGTAAATTAGTGAGGACTCTCTTTGCTCAGTTCGGTGAGGCTAAGAGCGGTTGGAGAATCAGTGGGGCTGGCGCCCGGGCTTGCTCACAGGTGAGCACTTACCTGGTTACTGGTGAAGGGAGTGGCTGTGTGAGCCGGACCTGGGAGCCTGCAGGGACGGACTGAACTGAGCACCTTTGGTGCAAAGGCTGGAGGTTTTTGGATGGTTGTTCCCGTGGTGTGGAGTCTGCATGCGAGTGGTGCAGGGAGGGCACCATTTTGTTGGTTTTGGGCCCTCCCACAGAGGATCACGTCCAAGACCTCATTGGTCTGGTGAAATTGGCGCAGAAGTGCGTGTGCGCGTGCATGCGGCCTTGGACCCCCACCCTCTGCTCGGCTTGTGTTGCGTTGCCAGGGAAACACCTAGTGGGAGTGATCCAGCTCCAACAGCCTGCTCACTGAGACACGGAAGTGCACAAGCCGCCTCGAGTCCCCGCTCTCCACATTGTGCTTGCAGAGTTGCCAGGTTGGTGATTGGTTGTCGGGCTGCTCGGCCTGATCTGCGAGTGGCTGATTGGGACAGGCTGAAACTGGGAGTTTTCCTGGGAGTGTTGGGCCATGAGCTGTGTGCCTGCGTGATCCAGCCAGGGCTCTCCTGGTGATCTATCTAATACATCAAAGCAATCCCAGAGCAACAGCCAGAATGGGGAAACAAAGAAACATGTCACAAGTAAAAGATCAGAAGAATCCTCTAGAAATGGAACTAAATGAAACAGAGGGCTCCAACCTTTCATAGACACAGTTTAGAACACTGATGATAAGAATGTTTAAGGAACTTAGCGAGGACATAAAGAAGGATAGGGAAACCATAAAAACAACCTGTTAGAACTAAAGAATACAATAACTGAAATGAAGAACACACTCGAAGGAATCACCAGTAGAGTAGATGAAGCAAAGGTGCAGATCAGCGATTTGGAAGATAAAATAGCAGAAATCACCCAGTTGGCACAGCAAAAAGACCAAATAATAAAAAACAATGAAAAGAGTTTAAGAGCCCTATGGGACAAGGTGAAATGCAACCACCTTCGACTCATAGGAATACCAGAAGGAGAAGAGAAGAAGCAAGGGGTCGAGAATGTATTTGAAAAAATAATGACTGAAAACTTCCCTACCCTGGTGAAGGAAATCAACATACATGCCCAGGAAGTGCAGAGGGTTCCAAACAAGCTGAACCCAAACAGGTCCACACCAAGACACATCATAGTTAAAATGGCAAACCTTAAAGACAGAGACAGAATCCTAGAGGCTGCAAGAGAAAGACAGCAGGTTACATACAAAGGAACTCCTGTTAGACTAACAGCTGACTTGTCTACAGAAACTCTGCAGGCCAGAAGGGAGTGGCAGGAGATATTCAAAGTGACACAAAATAATGGCCTACAACCAAGATTGTTCTACCCAGCACAGCTATCACTTAAAATTGAAGGAGAAATAAAGAGCTTCTCAGAAAAGAATAAGCTTAAGGAATTCATTACCACCAAGCCAGCATTGCAAGAAATGTTAAAAGGGCTTTTTTAAACAAAAGAAAGGGATAAACAGGCTAACCCAGGGACACCAGGAATACAAATAACAAAATGGCAATACATATGCACCTATCAAGAATAATTTTAAA
Source organism: Aselliscus stoliczkanus (assembly GCA_033961575.1). Taxonomy (NCBI): domain Eukaryota; kingdom Metazoa; phylum Chordata; class Mammalia; order Chiroptera; family Hipposideridae; genus Aselliscus; species Aselliscus stoliczkanus. The sequence continues at coordinate 122,233,121 of CM066737.1, read as the reverse complement.
TGTGAATGGGCTAAATGCTCCAATCAAAAGACAGAGAGTGGCTGAGTGGATAAGAAAATAGGACACATGTATATGCTGTTTACAGATGGAATAAAATATTTCATGCAAATGGAAATGAGAGAAAAAAAAGCTGGAGTACCAATACTTATTTTGGACAAAATAGACTTTAAAATGACTACAATAAAAGACAAAGAAGGGCACTATAACCCTAATAAACATCTATGCACCCAACATAGGAACTCCTAATTACATATAACAGATTTTGATAGACATAAACACAGAGATCAACAGTAACACTATCATAGTAGGGGATTTCAACACCATTGTCACTGATGGACAGACCCTTTAGACAGAAAATCAACACAGAAAGAGGGGCCTTAAATGATACTTTAGACCAGCTGGACTTCGTTGATATTTTTAGAACATTTCACCCTGAAAAAACAGAATATACATTCTTCTCAAGTACACATGGGACATTTTCCAAGATAGACCATGTTACGCCACAAAACAAGTCTCAGTAAATGTAAGAAGATTGAAGTCATATCAAGCAGATATAAAGGAAAAACTGATGGTTGCTGGCTGGGAGGGAGTGGGGATGAGGGAGAGGGGGAAGGTTTTGGACAGTGTAGATGGAACTACAATGTTGCCGCAGGGATATGGGGGCAGTTCTGGGAATGTAATTGATAATGTTGTGAAGAGACTATTATGTTGCGTGAAATAAGTCAGTAGGAGAAGGACAGGTACCATGTGATCTCACTTGTGTGTGGAGTCTGAAGAGCTGAGTGAACGATCAAAGTAAACAGACTCAGATGTAGAGGGAAAACTGAGGGTTGCTAGTTGTGAGGGGGGTGGGCATGGGGGGAAACGGGAAGGGATTAGACAGCATAATTAGGCAACTACAATATTGCCACAGGGATATGAAACACAGTTCAGGGAATATAATAATGTAAAAATTTTGTGGTGTGTCAGATAGTCACATGTCTTGTTAGAGAGACCACTTCATGGATGGAGTAGAGGCTTGATCACTGCACTGTACACCTGAAACTTATGTTGTATAGTATGGTATGCCAACTGTAACTGAATATGTGGATGGTCCCGGGATGTGGAGTGTACTGTGGAGGGGAGTCAGGGGAGTTTTGATAGATATGTATGATATGGGGGGGTTGTCACTTGGGGGGTAAAAAATATAACTATTGCATTGTGTTGTACACCTGAAACTAATAAAAAGAAATGAAAAATATATATATATCTGTTTGGGCTGGCTGAGTGGCGCGGTGGTTAAGAACTGGCTCATGATGCCAGCTGCCCCAGTTTGGATCCCACATGTGAGGGCCAGTGACACTGCCTTCCAAAGAAAAAAAAAATATATGTATATATCTGTTTGGTGTTTCTAGATCTTCTAGTTTAACTTTCAAATGTGTTTTTTGGAATTTTGTATTTATTGAAATTTCTTCAAACTTATTAAAGAAAAAACTGAAAAATGCCCTTGACACAGATAAACTGAAAGTTAGTCTGCCTTTTCATAATCATATTGATTTGAACCTGCAAAATACGATTAGTTAGAATTAATCATGTTGAACCTTTTTCACATGATTCTTTTTTTAACCAAAATTGTGGTGAATTCAATTGATTGGTTGATATGGAGGTATAACTGACATACAACCTTATTTTATTTTCAGTACAAAACATAATGATTTGATCTTTGTATATGTTGTGAAATTATTACCACAATACGTCTAGTTTTAACGTCCATCACCTCACAGTTACAGATTTTTTTGCTTGTGATGAGCACTTGTTTTTTTTTTAAGAGGGTAGTGTCACTGGCCCTCACATGTGGGATCTGAACCAGGGCTGCTGGCATCCCAAGACAGCGCTTAACCACTGCACCACTGGGCTGGCCCTGTGATGAGAACTTTTTGCAACTTCTCTTAGCAACTTTGAAATATGCAATACATTTCTAAAAACGATAGTCAGCATGCTGTACATTGTATGCCTGTGACTTATTTCATAACTGGAAGTTTGTGCCTTTGACTCCCTTTACCCATTTTGCCAACCTTCTATCCCCACTTCTGGCAACCACCAATCTATTCTCTGTGTCTATGAGCATGTTCTTTGTTTTTTTGTTGTTTTTTTTAGATTCTACATGTAAGTGAGATTATATGGTATTTGTCTTTCTTTTACTCACTTATTTCACTTAGCATAATGCCCTCAGAGTTCACCCATGTTGTCAGAAATGCTGAGATTTCACTAGTTTTCTTAGGTAGATAATATTCCATTGTGTAATATATATCACATTTTCCTTATCTTATTTTCATTTCCTGTTCTGCCTCCTGCACTATTCCTATCTCCCACACCTGATCTATATATCCCCTATAGAGTTCATTACATAAAAAGTATATTTTGGGGCCAGCTGAGTGGCTCATTGGTTAAGAGCTGGTTTTGGGATGCCAGCGGCCCCGGTTCGGATCCCACATATGAGGGCCAGTGACACTGCCCTCTACAGCTAACAACAGCTCCACCTGGAGCTGGGCTGAGAGCCCTGGTGACGGTGTAGGCTGCAGCTCCTGCTGCAGCCGGGCTGCCATAGGCTCCAGTGAGTGGCCGGAAGCCAGCGTGAGCTGCCAATAGCCGCCGTGAGCGACATCCAGAAGCCGGCGACCGATCTGCCTCATCCGGGAAGAGCGCAATGATGATACCAACAGGGCCAGTGAAGCAACGTCCTCCACAACTAGACTGGACAACAAAAAGACAGCAACTTGTCTGTTCCCCTTCCCCAATTCCCCAACGCTGTTCCCCTCCCCCAATTCCCTAATAAAATCTTTTTTAAAAAAAAAGTATATTTTGAATAAGAATTGATTTCTAGAAGGTTTATTTGAACATATTAATAAGAACCCCACACACACACACAAAAAAAAGGTAAAATTGATCAAGAGTGTCCTCTGATAAAGGGTTCCACAGAGACCCATCACTGGCAGTGTTTTTCATTCACTCTCCTTACTTTGAGATGTTTGCCAAATAAATACAGTGTGACCTTAGTTTTTCATAACTTTTGAAGACAGTTGTATCGAGATATAATTCGCATACCATGAAATCCACCCATTTAAAGTGTGTTGTTTTATTTTTTTTTTTGAGGGCAGTGTTACTGACCCTCATGTATGGGACCCGATCCGGAGCCGCTGGCTTCCGAAGCCAGCGCTTAACCACTGCGCCACTCAGCCGGCCCTAAAGTGTTTTTATTCAGTGTTTTTTAGTATATTCACAGAGCTGTGCAATCATAACATTTGAAAAGATATTATAGGGCCGGCCGAGTGGCACGGTGGTTAAGCGCTGGCTTGGGAAGTCAGCGGCCCCGGTTCGGCTCCCACATATGAGGGCCAATGACACTGACCTCAAAAAAATATAAATATATTATACTACTTATTTATTTTCCTTAAATTCATTATTTATAGTTTTAGAATTGGGGGTTTTTCTTTTAATTTTATCATCAGGATGAAATGATTCTGGCCATGAAAGGATTTCAAATGTTAAACTCTGATTTGGGTTAAATATTGGGCTTTGAGAATCACGGAATAATGTCTGCTATAAGAAATTGAATAGAAGCTGCTTTTTTGTTTTTAATTACTAGTTTACATCATGATATGGCAGCTGTGAAGGAAATTACCAATACCCCTGATAACCCAAGTGGAAATGGCAAACAAGATCGGATCAAACAGAGAAGAGCTTCCTGTCCTCGACCGGAGAAGGGGACTAAATTCCAGCTTACTGTCCTTCAGGTCAGTGTGTAAATATTGTTTGCTTAAGTGAGTGTAGACGTCTGGGGGTCAGGGAGGGGTGATAGTACTTTGGAGGCTGAGTATTGTGAAACTCTCTAAATTAACTTTTCCTCCATTAAAAAAATTTCTGGGGCCGGCCGAATGACTCAGTTGGTTAAGAGCTCGCTCAAGAGTGCAAGCTGAGCTCTGAGCAACAGCGGTTCGAGGCCAGCCCGAGCTGAATTGCCGTTGAGCTGCCAACAGGTGGCAGGATGGCTCAGCTAAAAAAAAAAAAATTCTGATAAGAGTATTATGCATTAATTGTTAAACTTAGGCAATATAGGGGAAAATGTAAGGAAGAAATTAAAAATCACTTGTACACTCAGAGCTGGTTCCTGTTAAAGTTTTAGTTTGTTTCATCTCTTTTTCTGTATGTGTGGTATTTTACATAAGATTGTAATAGTCCTAGTAATAGTAGTGAAAGTTTATTGAATTGTTTTGTGCTAGACACCCCAAATATTATGCATATAGTTGTATCGTTTAATCCTTTAATAAACCTGTATGACAGGTGGTTAATACAGTTATCTTTACAAATGAGGATTAGAAAGGTAAAGTAATTTGCCTAAGGATATTCAACTAGCAAGCCAGAGTCAGATCTGAATCCAGATTGGACTTTAAAACCCATATCTCTAACCAGTATAGTGTAGATTTTGCATGGATGCTAAACTTTATATATAATTTTATATCCTGCCTTTTAAAAAACTTATGTATACTTTACTATGTCTTTAATTAATTTTTCAATAACATATTTGAAATGACTATCTTAGATAGGCCCTTGCATAGAGATATTATAATTTATTCAGTCATTCTGTTGTTCTTTAGTTAGGTTGTCTGTTTCTTTCTGTTTGTCTGTGTCTTTCTGCCAGTTTGTTTTTTTCTAACACCGTCTTTCTCTCTCTTTTGTGTCTGTCTGTCCATCTCCATCTCTGTCTTCTGCAGCAAATACCCTGGAGCACAAATCTTTCTACTTATCCCTGACTATTTCCTTATGTTAGATTCCTAGAAGTAGAATTAGTTGGTCAAAGAGTATGAAAATTACATGTTGCTAGATCACTGTCCAGAAAGGTTGGACCAGTTTACATTTCCATTAGTCATGCCTTTCCTTCTGATTCAAGAGTCAATTTGTGGGATTAAGAGAATTTTGGAAACGCATGACCAAATGTAGATCTTTTCATTGCAGATAGCTATAGTGAATATTATAATGTTTTTTGCCTTTGATAAAAGTTGTGTTTCCTTTTCTTCCCCACAGGATCATATTTGTAACTTATTTTTTGCCAAGTTATTTGAGCCTTTGATTTGTCATAGAATGGTTGTTTAGGCAGTATTTCAATCTTCTAAGATTCTGAACAATTTAAACCATATTTCCTATGTATTGTATGTGAACACATCTAAATGTTCCCTGCACCAATTTGCAAATAGAAGATAATGATTGACTCTTAAACTGATGGTGAAATGTTTGTTCCCAGGTGTCAACCTCTGGGGACAACATGGTGGAGTGTCAGCTGGAGACACACAATAACAAAATGGTCACCTTCAAGTTCGATGTTGATGGTGATTCACCAGAGGACATTGCAGACTATATGGTCAGTACAATAATACCAAATGATTTTCCCTTTAGTGTTTTCTGTCTTTTTTCTCCCTCTAACTCTCCCCCTCATTTATTCAGAGCTATCTTTTTTTAGGATACTGTTAGTTTTTCAAATTTGTGCAGAGCTAAATTGGTTATGATCAAGAAGAAGTTACTGCACCTCCTGTGCTTTCAATATATTTATCTGCAAATTATGAGGGTGTTTCATTAACAGGTGATCTAGGCCAGTGGTTCTTATGCCTTACAGCATTTTAAAATCACCTGAAGAGGTTTTTATAAACAATTCTTGGGCCGGTCAAGTGACACGGCGGTTAAGCACTGGCTTGGGAAGCCAGCGGCCCCGGTTCAGGTCCCACTTATGAGGGCCAGTGACACTGCCCTCAAAAAACAAACAAACAAACAAACAAAAAAACAATTCTCTGGGTCCCTAATCAAATCAGGATCTTTGGAGGTGATGCCTAAGCATCAATACTTTGAAAAGTTCCCTAGCTAGTTATAATTATTTTAGCTACTGATATAGCATCTTATATATAGGTGTTCAAGTAATGTTCATCATTACATTTAGTTTTCATATTTTCTTTGAATTGTTAGGCTTAAATTATTATTTTTCCCTTTTTTTAAAAATGGGGATGGGCTAGGGTGGCAGGAAAAGTTCATAATGCTTTTATTTCTGCCAATTTTCTTGCCAAGAAGAATTAAATGTTTTAAAAGTTAAAAATTTTATCAGTTCTGCCTCTTATTTAACATAGTATTTTCTGAACTGTCTCCAGGCCATTCTTTATCTTTAGAGGTGCTTCATTTTATGATTTAAAAGCTTATGAGTTTGGACATCTAGTTTTAAACATAAACATTGCCTCCGTTATGTTCCTTAAATGACAGTCAATTTATAGAATGTCAGATAGTTTTTAAAATGCTGGCTTCTTTTTTGGTAGATAGTGCCAATCTGACAAATGTCAGTGGTCTCAAAATAGCAAGAATAATTTAATGTATTATGTGGCATTTTTCCCTGGTCTTTGTTAATTTTGTTGTGGCATTTCGCTCTAAATACTTACTTTTAATTTATTTTTCTTTAGGGTAGTCACCATTGATACAGTATTATAATTTTGAAGAAACTAAATTCTTTCTCATAAACAGACTTACGTTTACTTTTGGACAGGTCGAAGATAACTTTGTGCTGGAAAGTGAGAAAGAAAAATTTGTAGAAGAATTGAGGGCTATCGTAGGTCAGGCTCAGGAAATTCTTCATGTCCACTCTGCTGCAGAAAGAGCCACTGGAGTTGACTCCATTACTGTGGAATCCAACATTAGCCAAGTAAGAGCAATTGTTTAGCAAATAGGTCTTCTCTGATACGTATCAGGAACTTCTTTATTTATCTATTCATTTTTAATTTAGACAGGATCATCTGAACAAGTACAGATAAATTCTGCATCCACTCAAACCAGCAGTAAGTATATTTAATAAAATTTACCATTTGGCTTTTGAAGCAAGACATTTGGAAAGTTTAATTTACACATCTTCATTGGGAAAGATGTTAGCCAATAAAAGAATTGTTAATGAAGGCTTTCCCGCACTTTGAAAGGACTGTATAGCCTTAAAGAAAGAAGCGTGAGAAGTAAAATGATTCTCCAAATTTCCTCTAAGTGTTGGTTTTTTATCTGAGTAATTTATTTCTGAGTTGTCGCATGGTATGTTACCAGAAATGCAGTCACAGTACTGATGACCTTTAACGGCTTTACTGTTTGAATTAACTGGTAAGTCCCCCTGCACCTTTTGAGATCAACACAAACTTTCTTATCTAAAATCATTATGTTCTAAGTTTGCCTCACATTTTAATAGTCGTTCATATCTTTATTTCATTTACCAGTGATATGATTCTACTTGCTCTGATCACTAATCAGATATGTAAATCAGATAACCAGAGAAACTTCCAGGGACTAAAAATGGGATCCTTTTTCTTTTCTGATGACTTTATCTTTCCATTCTTCTCAGCTCTGGTCATGGGTATATTTAGAATATCTAGGAGTGGGAGAAGAGCCATAGACAAATGAGGACCTCTGAAGCAATTATAATGACATGAAGAAGCAACAGGTGGTGTGGGAGTCATGGAACCAGATATCATTACCCTGAAATTTAGTTTGTGTTAGAATGCCAAGGTCTTCCTTTATCTTCTTTTTTTCATTAGTGGGAATCTGAGCAGATTTCTGACTGACAAAAAAGGGTAAAGTTTAAAAAAGAATTACTTATTTGAATAAATTTACAAAGTAGGAAAAAAGATGTAGGGACTTAGTTTACTTTATTTTTTAAGTTGTCATACAGTAAAGTTGACTTTTTTCTTTTGGCATACAGTTCTGTAAATTTTATTTTCTAATTAAAAACTTTATTAGTTTCAGGTGTACAGAACAACGTAATAGTTAGACATTTACACCCCTCACAAAGTGATGACCCCCCCTCAATCTACTACTCCTCTGACATCATATATAGCTGTTACAATTCCATTAATTTTATTCCCTATGCTATACTGCACATCCCATGACTATATATATATATATATATATATATATATATATATATATATATATATATTTAATTATAGTTGACATTTAGTATTATTCAGCTTCAGCTGAATTTTGTATTATTCAGTGTACAGTGCAGTGGTCAGGCCATGAAGTGGTCTCCCTAATAAGACAAATGCCCATCTGACACCCTACAAAATCTTTACAACATTATCGATTATATTCCCCAAACTGTCTTTCCAATTCCCGTGGTAATATTGTGGCTACCAATTTGTGCTTTCTAATCCCTTTACCTTCCTCTTCCCCATCCCCTCCCATCTAGCAACCCTCAGTTTTTTCTCTGTATCTCTGAGACTATTTCTGTTTAGTTTGCTCATTTATTCTGTTCTTTAGCTTCTACATATAAGTGAGATCATATGGCATTTGTTTTTCTCCATTTGACTTATTCTGTAAATTTTATTACTCGTGTAGATTTGTGTAAACAGCACCATAATCAAGATACAAAACAGGAAACGTAGGTTTTAATGGTTAAAATGCTTTCCATTTCGACCCCTGTAAAGTGCTCTCCTTCTTGTTGCTACTGATACAATGTTTGTTTCAGTAGAATCTAAAATTCTTCTCTAAAGACATCTTATGTTTAGTTCTTTAGTGTATCTGTCAGACTCAGGTCTGCTCTTATAAGTTATACATATTTTAGTGCTGTTGGAAATGGAGATCCAAAACAAATTGATGTTTTAACCTGGCTTTCTTAGTTAATAAGGTAAACATATTGACAGTTGCTTAGCATATTAAATTTTGCTAATTCTTTCTACAGATGAATCTGCTCCTCAGTCATCCCCAGTTGGTCGGTGGCGATTCTGTATCAATCAAACAATAAGAAACCGTGAGGTTCAATCTCCTCCTTCACTTCAACAGTCAATGTCTACAATTCCTGGGATACATCCACTTTCTAGTAAGTGTTCATTCTCTGCCAACTTGATCCAGATTTGGAGGATGGGGCTGCAAAATATGGTCCACATCTTTAACTTGTTTTCTTGGGTATTTTGCTTATGAAAATTTTCATAAACATTTTTTTAAAAGGTTTTATTGGGGAAGGGGAACAGCGTTGGGGGATTGGGGGAGGGGAACAGACAAGTTGTTGTCCTTCAGTCTTCGTTGTGGAGGGTGCAGCTAGCCCAGATCCCAAGTCCAGTTGTCATCCGGCCTCCCATCAGTAGCTCACAGCCATTCAGCCAAAGGTGCCATATTCAATCGTAGTTGTGGGTGAGCACAGCCCACCATCCCATGTGGGAGTCAAACTGGCAACCTTGTTGTTAGGACCTCATGCTCTCACCAGCTGAGCAATTCCGCCACCTGTTGGCAGCTCAGTGGCATCTCAGCTTGGGCCCAGCTCACTGGCCCATGTAACCAGCGACCCTATTGCTCAGAGTTTGCACTCTTAACCAACTGAGCCACTCCGCCAGCCCCTCATAAGCATTTTTGAAGATGTTAATACTAGGGTGTAACTTAAGCCATTTGTATTTAATATTTATGAAAAAAGAAAAGGGTGTGGTTTTTTTCTTGACAGGTTGAATTTTGTGTGTTTTGAGTCTTATTTACAAAAGTACTTTCATACAGGTTCTTGTTTGCCCCTTTTGAGTTTGGGTACTAGTCTATGCTTTGTACTTATCAATACATACTTAGCCATTCTTTATTATTGTTCCAGGTCCAAGAAACACAAATAATAAGGAAACATCACAGGACACACTGCTCACTCTAGAAAATAATACATGCCAGCGTGCACTTTTCACCTCCAAGTCAGAACACAAGGAGGTAGTTGATGGTAAGATTTCTGAATGTACCAGTGTAGAAACTAAGCCAGCTATGCTTTATCCAGTGGAAGAAGATGGGTGTATAATGGCACCAGTTGCTAGTAGTTCCAGTTGTACTGCCACTTCAGTTTGTGCAGTTCCAGTTGAATGTGAGGGTCTCTCCAACAAAGCAGGCATATTCCTATCTGTGCATCCATGTCACCAAGCTGCCAGTCAGGCTGATGTACTTATGACTCCTCCTGGCGAGTCAACTCAGATTACTGGTAACTCTCTTATAACTCCGGCATTTATGTCTGATCAAAAGCCTCAGTCCTTATCAGTACAGCAGCCACCTAAGGATGCAGAGTTTATTTCCCAAGAAGGAGAAACCACAGTGAACACTGAAGCAAGTTCTCCTAAGATGGTCATTCCCACTCAAACCTCTGGCCTTGAACCGACTACCCTTCTACCCACTACTGTCCTGGAATCAGATGGGGAAAGACCTCCAAAAATGGAGTTTGCAGATAACCGAATTAAAAGTCTGGATGAAAAATTACGAAACTTGCTCTATCAGGAGCATAGCATATCTAGTGTCTATCCTGAGAGCCAGAAGGATACCCAAAGCATGGACTCTCCATTTTCTTCCTCTGCTGAAGATACACTCTCATGTCCACTGCCAGAAGTCATATCCATCAGTCATGGTGGAATTCAAGATAGTCCTGCACTGTCCCCTAATTTTCAGCAAACAGGCTCTAAGATTTTGCCTAATGTGGCTGCAAGTCAGCCTGCTAACGTATCAGTGTTCAAAAGAGACCTGAATGTGATAACTTCTGTACCCAGCGAATTATGTTTACATGTAAGTATAATTCTTTCTAATCAATTCCTTATCCTTTATGCTTTTAAAGAAATACCTTCTTTTCTAAAGTTCTATTCTCTGGAATGAAATAGTCTAGGTCACAAGATTCTGAGGTCCTGACTTAGGCTGCAGGTACCCAGAGCTTCTCAATATAATAGAGACTGCAGAATTGTTTTTGGTGAGAGAGCCCTCTGGTGAAATAGCTAGGAACTTGTTATGTCTATTTTTGTATTAATGACAAGAAGAGAACTGATTTATAGATTGTTTTAGTTGGTAGGAAAACTTACTTTTATATTTCCACTTAAAATGTGTTGCTGTCAGTTTCCTTTAAATGTTTTTTTTGTTTGTTTGTTTTTTTGTTTTTTTTTAGGGCAGTGTCACTGGCCCTCATATGTGGGACCGAACCAGGGCCGCTGGCTTCCCAAGCCAGCGCTTAACCACCATGCCACTCGGCCGGCCCTAAAAATTTTTATGGTTTAAAATTAATCTTATTTTGTCTGTTTTAATTAATTTGAAATTTTTTAAAAAAAGAAAGTAAAAGGGCATTCTAGTGAGGACCTCCTCTCGTTTTGAGAGCTATAACTCTAATAAAACTATACTTTGCTACAAACTTTTAAAAAAAGAAAAGAAAGTAAAAATCATCCATAATCTCATGACTTGTTTTTTTTAAGTTATGTAATATAGGAATTTACTTTCCCTTTTCTATCTCTTCATATCACGGAGGTAAATCATCATCTGGTGTTTATCTAGTATTTGTCACTTACCCTTCTTGACTTAAGCTTACACAGGTCTATTTACATACCTGCAACTTTTTATTTATAAAAATAAGATTGTGCTATATGTATATTGGTGTACAATTTGATTTTTTCATTTTATAGTATATTATAGACATCATTCTAAATCTTTACCACTGTATCTCTTTATCGTTATTATTACATAAGTAGTATTTATGTATATGTAAAGTAAAATTCACCCCACTTCCAAATCTTTCCAGACATGGTTTTAATTAACATACACATATTTATATACATATATTTATTTATCTGTATTATATATTTACAAAGTTATAGATATATATTATATATTTACATATACTTCTTTACATACATTTACTGGTCTGCATTTTTTTCACTAATTATAAACATCTATCATGTTAGTACACATAGTTCTATCTCACCTAACTTTTAAACAAGGGCATAATATTCCATTGACTCAATATAATTTAAATATTTTTTTGATAAATAAGTAATTTTAAATTATTCAGTTAATACTTAAACATGAAAGCAATTCAGAAGGATGGAAAATTAAAAGTAGTTGTTGTGTTAATGACCTCTCACACTTCATTGCACTCCCCAAACACTGTTAAGTTCCTGGTCTTACTTTTTGTGGTCATTGCCATTAGTAACTCGAAAATATATATTTATTCATTTATTTTTTGATTTAGTAATTTTAGGCAATACCCATTGACTCACTGCTATGAAGGGTGAGGAAATTATTTTATTTTCCCTTTCCTCCACTTTTCTTCCTTGTACACCTCTTGAGTTTTTATTACTTATATTACTTTTTAACATTGGTAAACTTTTAACATCTACATTTTTTTCCTGTAACAATTGGTTGTGCTTTGCCTATAGGTTGATTCAAAGAATTGAAAATCAATAAACAGTATTTATACTATGATTATATGTGTTAGCTAATGATCACATAATGTGATTAGAACCATAAAAAAATGAAATGTATTTCTCTGTCACTTAAACTTTTTTGCTCAAAGGAGGCTCTTCCAACTGTCAGGGTCAAATGGATCCTTTTGTTAATTTCAAGTGACCATTGCTATCTGGATTAAACTTCTGGTATCTTAGAATTCCTTTTTCCCTTGTGAAATGCTTCTATGAGTAATATTTTTAAATACGTTACATGGGTAACTATTTTTTTAATGTCTAAAAATGTCTTTATTTTGCTTCACACTTGATTGACTAATAGGATCATTTAGAGTTAATTTTTATGTATGGTATGAGATAAGGGTTCAGCCTCATTATTTTGTATGTAGCTATCCAGTTGTTGCAGCACCATATGTTATTATCTTTGTTGTTATTATAAATGGAATCGTTTTCTTAATTTTCTTTTCAGATTTTCATTGCCACTGTATAGAAATGTAACTGAGTTTTGAGTGTTGATCTTATATCCTACAATTTTGCTGAGTTTATTTATTAGCTCTAACAGGTTTTGCTGTATTATTTAGGATTTGAATGGAGATAGTTTTATTTCTTAATTTCCTATTTTTCTTATTTATTAACTTTTCATGCTTTCTATCTGTTTGTCCCTTTGATTTTTGTACTGGGAGAATTTCTCAGTTTTTAAGCTGTTTCCAATGTCCTATTCAGCTATTTTTTATGTCAAGGATTATATTTTTAATTTCTAGTAAACATAGTTTATTCTTTTTCTTATGGATGTAGTATATTCACACATCGTTGAAGATATTAAAGTCTTAGTATATGTTATTAATAATGCTATTCCCTTTGGCTGTTCTTCTGTTTGTTGAGTTTAGTGTTTCCTTATTGTGTTGATTTCCCATTAAGTGTTTGGTGATCCTTAGTTGTGTGCTCATCTTTTCTTCCCCGCCCCCCATCATATTTCTTGTTTGTCTCTCCATTAATGCTGTTCACAATTACTGTAGCGTTCCTCCAGTAACTGTGAGAAAAGTGTAGCTTCCTGGCACTGGATATTGCCCCTTGTCTCTAATGCTGCCTGGAGCGTTGCCCAGTAGCTAGTTTTTTAAGGAAGAAGAGCTTCCACCTCCTCCTGCATGTTGTCTCCTCCTTACATATCTGATCTTTCTCTTGGCTACAAACATTTTCCTCTTCCCACTTTCACTTGGGAGCAGATATCTCTACTGTCTTTTGCTTGCTGTGGAGGTAGGGAGGGAAGGGCCAGAACTGCCTGGCTGTTCCTTCTTTGGTACCCCAACCAGTGCACCTTTCCACTCAGTGAATATCTCCTGAGCAGTGAATAAGTCAAGATCTCATCTCTGTTTTTGTGGTCCTCACATTCTATTGTAGACCCTAAACAAGTAAAGGGCTATGATAGAAAACCTAGGGCAGGGGTTGGCAAACTGCGGCTCGTGAGCCACATGAGGCTCTTTGGGTACGTACATGTGGCTCTGAAGGAAGTAAAATTGAAAATGAAAATAAAACTATCAGAATTTCTTTTATAAAATGTTTAAAGGATATTATTCACATAATGGTGATTTCATTTGTTTTATGGCTCTCGAATAATTTTTAAATTGTTGTGAGAGACAGGATTGACTCTTCTGTCTGAAAAGTTTGCCAACCCCTGACCTCTGGGGGATTAATATAGGGTGGTCAAGGAAAAATTTGTATTTGCTGGTGACATTCACAGATACAGACCTGTTCAAGGAATCAGATGAAGGCCAGTAATAGGAGGCAGCTATCAGGTGATGAAGAGGCATACAGAAGACAGATCGTGTAGAGCTTTGTCAGAGTTCTAGCCAAATACTCATCCTTTTGGTTGCCTAGGGCTGTCTCCTGCTGCCCATATCTGTCACTTGAATTTGCAGCATTTTGAAATAGTTGCTGCATATGTCATGGGCTACTTTTTCCTCCTATAATTATGTATGCATATGTCTACATCTGATTTTCCTGTCGTGTCTATGGATTTGGATTGGTAAAGGAGGCTAGAACGTGTATTTAATTACTATATTGATCCAGTTATTACTTATTAAAAATATTTTCTGTAATTTCAGTGGGACCAATGTAACACATTCTAAATCATATTGTTGAGGGTATTTTTTCTCTGCACAAAAGTAGTAGTATTATTATTATAAAAATGGGACTTTGGAAAATAAAAACTGATTTTTCAGAATTTTATTTTCAATAATTTCTGACCCGCCCTAAGTGTTAATAATTATTACCCAAGACTGTGGTGTGCTTCATGCTGCTTTGGCTCTATTCTTTCAGACTTATGCTAAATCCCACTCTTTGAGCTTTTAAATACTCTTAATTTTCTGTATTTCTGATGACCATTTTCACATTTCCCAATGTATTTGTGATTATATATATTAATTTTATATGTTATTATAGGGAGTGTATTTTTAAAGTACTCATTTGGAACATGATTATTAGTTCTGGCTTTTTTAGGGAAGGGATTGCAGGACAAGAAGAGGGGAGAGTGATCTTATAGCCAACCGTGGCCTGATGTTAACTGTTGTTAGAGCATGAATTTGAAATAATTTGAAGGCCCATTGTAAATTTCTGTGTGCTTACATAAAATAAGAAACCTGATTTCATAATATTTCTCTGTAAATCTAAATGCCTAGTTACTTGTTTTCTATGTTACCATTTATTTCAGGAATCTTTAACTCTTAAATAGCACAAGTAGAAATAAAAATGTTCATTTTAAGCGTATAGGGTTTCAGTTACCTTTTTAGTAAATTGGTGCATATGAAGGAAATAATTTTAATTTTCTGATTTCAAAGTTGCTTTGAGGAAAAGTATTTTAGGGTAGAAGACTAATACTCTTCTCGTTTATCTGAAGTCTAAATAATATTTTTAAAGAAAGGGGAAGGCTTTATTCCCATAAGTTAAATATTCCAGGTTCAGTCTGATATGGCACTATCAATACAAATATACATGGCATTCTTTTTTTTTTTATTAAAGATTTTATTGGGGATTTGGAGGAGGGGAACAGTGTTGGGGAATCGGGGAAGGGGACCAGACAAGTTGTTCTTGAATCTTCGTTGTGAAGGGCGTCAGTCGCTATCTGGATTCCCGTCAGTGGCTCATGGTCTCTAAGCTCAAGGTGCTGTGTTCAATCTTAGTTGTGGGCGGGCATAGCCCACCATTGAACAGGCAGTATTGTTGTTACACCAGCTGAGCCATCCTACCACCTGTTGGCAGCTCAGTGACAGCTCAGGCGCAGCATTCACTAGCCCATGTGGGAATCAAACTGGCGGCCCTGTTTCTCAGAGCTTACACTCTAAGCCAACTCTTAACCAACTGAGCCACTCGGCCATCCCCATGGCATTCTATTTTTGATTACTGATTAGTCCATAAAGGAAACTGAAAAAGCATAAACAACTGCTCCACCTTATCTAAATTATTACAATTTTGATTTTTCTCTTCTTGTCTCCATTAGGAGATGTCTCCAGATGCTTCACTTCCAGGGGATCCAGAGGCCTATCCGGCTGCTGTGCCAAGTGGTGGAGCCATTCGTCTGCAGACAGGAGGTGGATATTTTGGCCTAAGCTTTACTTGTCCTAGTCTCAAAAATCCTATTAGCAAGAAATCCTGGACTCGCAAATTTAAAAGCTGGGCATACAGGCTACGGCAGTCAACCAGCTTTTTCAAGAGATCAAAAGTCTGTCAAGGTAGTGTGCTTACAGTCAGGGCCATAGACTAGGTAACATCACTTTTCATTTACTTGTTTTGTTTTTGGGTTTCTTTTGTTGTTGTTCATACACAAATCTTGCCACTTTTTCCACGTAGCCCATGTATGTGACATATCCCATTAATATCATTGCCATTTTATTTTTCCTTTTGTAACTAATTTGATTTTACAGTTTTTCATTTCATATAGATACTAAGTCTTGGGATAAGTCTTGCAATGTCTGATTTAGAGTTAGGGACTTTACAGTGTTGCTTATTACATTAACACTTTTTGATTGTCTAGCAGGAGTTAAGCTTTTTCTACTTCATTTTTTGTAATGTGAACAAATTTAGTCTTAAATAATTTTCTCTTTTCTGCTTACAATTTGGCAAAACTTGCAGTGGAAACAGAAGATAAGAGATCAGCAGTTGCTCCTGATCCCATTCCTATGACAGGAGAGTCCACAGCTGATACTAGGGCTTTGAGTAGATGTAAAGCGATGCCTGGATCATTTCAGCGGGGTCGGTTTCAGGTTTGTGTCTTTGGTTGAATCCTTACCTACAAGGGCATTATAACAGTTAACAGCATTGGAGACCTTGGTCTGTAGATGACACTTATTTGAAATTAGATCATTGTCATATTTAATTTGTTCCCCTTATGTGCATTCCCTCACCTTTTGAAGCTATCCAGTAAAGGCGAGGCTAAAGAAATGGGGATTCCAGTAGCTGGAAGAGAGCACAGAAACGAGTCATCATTTTGTAGTGGGCGATTGGGTCATCTTTTTTATAAGTCCAATCTCATATCCTTTATAATCTCGGCAACTTTAATTGTGGAATTTTTTTTTAAATCGTAGTGTTTTATTTGAGCAATACAAGCCAACTCTCTTGACCCAAGTGGACCACGTGAAAGACTTTGAACATGGGGTATAGAGATGGAATTTTTAAGTTTTGTTGTTTTTGATATATGTGCATCAGAAGCAGACCATCGGGCCGGCTGAGTGACTCAGTTGGTTAAGAGCTCACTCAAGAGTGCGACCTGAGCTCTGAGCAACAGCAGTTCAATGCCAGCCCGAGCTGAGCTGCCGCTAAGCTGCCAACAGGTGGCAGGATGGCTCAGCTAAAAAAAACCAAACAAACAAACAAAAAGAAGCAGACCATCCACTTTGCTGTACCCTATACTGATATTGAATTTCTTTGTGGGTTTACTCTTTGGTTAGGCAGAGCCAGCCACTTTTGCCTTTCTCTATCTCAGGTGATTACAGTTCCTCAGGAGCAGTCAGTGAAAGTGACATCTTTTGGAAAAGAGCACATACCAGCATTCAATGAAATGACAAGCCATTCTAGTGAAGAAGCTCTAGCCTTTACTGAAACAACAAAGGCTCAGTTGGTAGAAATGGAACCTGCCACGCACAGTCCACAAACTTTATTTTCTCCTCAGAAGTTACAAGCTCCTCATGAAACCTTTAAGGAAGGTAAAAGAATTCCCAAGCAAGGTCACAACTTCTCATCTTTCAGCACAGCTTGTAAGACTGATATATCTTCTATGATCCCAAAAAAGAAATTGGAAGAAATTTCAGTCACGGGAAGTAGCATGCAGTCTGGATCTAAACTGTTGCGTAAAGAGAGAGAGAGACTTACGGTAGGGAAACAGCCTAGCTCTGACGGTGAATTTTCAGCCCCTCTTGCTGGCAGAAGGAAGTCAGTGGCAAAGGCTCATCCAGAGAGTGATCAGTGCTTGCCACTCCATGAAGAAAAAGCCTATTCTCAAACACAGAGCTCACTCTTCTATTCTCCATCTTCCCCAATGAGCAGTGATGATGAGTCAGAAATAGAGGATGAGGACTTAAAGGTGGAGCTTCAAAAATTACGAGAAAAGTAAGAATTGTTTCTCTTTTGTTGCCAATCTAGTTGCCTTGGGTTTTCTAGAACTAAGCATCTGATTGTTAGCTAATTTAGGACTGGTGACATTTTAATGATTGAAAAGTTTTTATGATTGAAAACTACAAAGATAGCATCAGATCTCACCCATTAAGAGCTCAGTCCCACAACACTCCCCACACTGCCAATTACAAGAGCTGGTGGTATCACCTATGCTTCTGAGTAGCCTGTTATAAATTGGAGGTTTCCATGAACATTTCCTCAGTTTCAATTAATTTGCTAGAGTGGTTTATAGAATTCAGGAAAACAGTTTACTTACTACATTATCAGTTTATTATAAAAGGACACAACTCAAGAACAGCCAGATGGCAAGTTATAGGGGAAGAAAGCATGAAGCTTCCATGTCCTCTTGGGAATGTCACTCTCCCAGCACCTCCATGTGTTCACCAAGCTGGAAGCTCTCCAAACCCTGTAATTCAGGAATTTTTATGGAAGCTTTATCATGGTAGGTAGGTAAATCGCTGGCCATTGGTGATTAATTCAATCTCTACCCTCTCCCCTACCCAGAGTGAGGGGGGCAGAGGGGATGAAAATTCCCACCCTGTAATCGTTTGGTTGGTCCCCCTGGCAACCAGCCCCCCATCCTTAGGGACTTTCCAGAAGTCACTTCATTAACCTAAACTCAGATGTGATTCAAAGGGGCTTGCCATAAGTAACAAGATACTCCTTTCACCTTTATCACTCTGGAGCTATTTCAGGAACTGGAGCTATTTGAAGACAAAAGACCAAATGTTGTAAGATTCTCCCATTGCTCTTATCACTTAGGAAATTCCAAGGGTTTTAGGAGCTGTGTTCCAAGAACAGGGACAACGACTATATATATTTATTTATATTTATATTTATTATAAATCATATCTCAACAGTAAAACACTAAAAAACAGTCTTCTATTTCTCATGCCCTAATCTAATTTCTCATAGGCAACCACTGTGAACTGTTTGGGGTGTGTGTGTGTGTGTGTGTGTGTGTGTGTGTGTGTGTGGAGAGAGAGAGAAAGAGAGAGAGAGAGTGAGAGAGAGAGAGAAAGAGGGTCGGTATGTATTTACAAATATATAGTTTTTGCTTTTTATAAAAATAAGATCATAATATACATGTTTTTCTACAATTTTTTGACTTTACCTTGTTGCCTATATATATTCATATTTGCACTAATAATCTTTATTCCGTATACTGGAATAGCATGTAGCCATTTAAAGTTTATTTAATCCTTCCTTAATGGACATTTCAGATTTATGCCATGTTTTGCTTATGTAAACAATGTTGAAGTGAACAGCTTAATAATTTTACATATTTATGCAAGTATTTTTATAGGAGCGATATCTAAAAGTGGAATTGCTGGGTTAAAATGTGTATACATTTTAAATTGTTAGATATTGCTAAATTGTTGTCTAATGTACCTCTACCATTTTAAACACCAAAGAAAAATATATAGAAGTGCTTGTTTTCCCACTTCTGAACAACATTCTTCTCGATTATTGATCCTTTTAGTTTTATTCCAATCAGATAAACTAAGAAAAAATTTAATTGTATTCTCCTAATTAATAGTGAGGTTGTGCATCATCTCATATTTATTGGCTATTTGTATTTCCTCTTCTTTGAAGTCACCTTTTCATATTCTTTCCCTTCTTTTCTATCAATTTCTTTTTTTCTTATTGATGTTAAGGAACTATTTATATATTCTAAATATTAACCTTTTACTATATAATGTAAATATTTTCTTCCTGTTTATACTTGCAGCATATAATAAAGAAAAGGTTAATATGATCAATACTATGTAACTCTATATTTTGTTTTATTGTCTTTCACTATATTGAAGCTTTAGAAATTTGTTCTTGTCAATTTGTTGACCTTTTTCTTTATGTCTGGTTAGTTTAATGTTATCCATAAGAAGGCATTTCTCATTATTAAATTGTGAAAAATATTCTGTATTTCCACACTTTTAATCTAAATTCCTTGTTAAATAAACTTTACTTGTACTGCTGTAGAGTTTCTTGGCTCATCTCTTCGGTGCCAGTACGATTAAAATGCTTTCTGCATGATTTTCATTCAGACACATTCAAGAGGTGGTAAATCTTCAAACCCAGCAGAATAAGGAGCTGCAGGAGCTCTATAAACGCCTTCGGGCAATTAAAGATAGCAAAACCAAATCATCAGAGATTCCTCTGCCACCTGCATCACCACGTAGACCAAGATCTTTCAAAAGCAAACTTCGCAGCCGCCCGCAGTCCTTGACACATGTGGACAGTGGCACAGCTGCTACAGGTAATCAATCTTAAAAGTGATTTTAATAAAACTGATCAAAGATCAGCAAAATTAGAAAAATAATGGTAATATATTTTTTATTAAGCTAAGATGATTTAAAGATGTGCACATTATTCTGAGATTCTTTTCTACCTTGTTTTTTGTGTTAAATATTCTTTTAAGAACTAATGTTGAGGACAGATGAGAGATTTTGGAGAGCAGATGCATGTGTTTTTCTTTTCATTTGGAAAACAAACACCTGAAGGCCCAATTTCAATCCCCAAAAGAGTTTTTGAAATGTTGGCAGTCAATGGGAACTGCTGGTCTAACATTTAGAGTTTGTTGCTAACAAAGATAATCTTAAAAATGTAGTCATGTTCTATCTGACATAAGAGCTCTCTGTTTATTATTTATGAGAAATTAGAAAAATGTACTTTTTGATTTTGAAAAAAAGAGGATCAGTTTCTACTTTAATAAAGAAGTTGTTAATCAGGTAAGACTTCCTTGTTTACATGTGCATAGTCAAGGTGGGGGTTGAGAGTGAACTGTAAAGATATATGTGACATCTCATTAGAATTTGCGGTAGGCAGAATAATGCCCCACCCCAAAGATGTGCATGTGTAAATCCCTGGAACCTGTGACTGTGTTTAGTTATATGGCAAAAGGGAATTGAGATTGTAGTTGGAATTAAGGTTACTAATCAACTGATTTTAAAGTAGGGAGATTATCCTGGATTATCTGGGTGGGCCCAATGTAATCACAAGGGTCCTTTAAAGTAGAAAAGAGAGGCAGAAGAGAGGGTCAGAGAAAGGAGGTGAAGAGGGAAGCAGTGTCAGAAATTCAACACTACTGGCTTTGAAGGTGGAGGAAGAGGGCCCCAAACCAAGGAATGCAGGCAGCTTCTAGGAGCTGGAAAAGGCAGGGGAACAGATCTCTAGACCACCCCAGAACAACAATGCAATCCTGCCAACAATTTGATTGTAGCCTGGTGACACCCATATGGGACTTATTGCCTATAGAACTATAAGATAATAAATTTGTGTTTTTTAAGCCACAAATCTCTGGTAATCAGTTATAGCAACAATAGAAAATGAAGCTAGAACTCAAGAACAGGAAGTCTACTTGGTTGATCCTAATAAAGCCAGCATTGAAGGATAGACTTGGGTTGAAGGCATCTTTAGAGGTTTAATAGTAGAAGCATGTGGACCTTTAGTCTAATGTTCAACAGTTAATTGCTATACTTTATTTTATTCTGTTTTGTTCCCAAATGATTTGCTCTTTTTATAGTTTTTGTTCTCCAGACCTTTGACTTTCAGGTGGCTTTGGCTTTCTGTGATCCCAAAGCATTCTTTCACTTTTGAATCACTGCTTACCTTGCCTTTGTCAGATTCCAGACATAGAAAATTTGTCTGACCCTGCTCGTCCTTCTCATGCCAAGAAATGGGTCATAGGCCAGAGGCCATCGCTTGGACTATTATCAGGCTCTTCTCCAGTCAGGTGTCAACCGGTTTTGTGTCTCAGGTCATCAGTGATGCTAGAAACTCCGAATGCCTAGGGGCACTCACCTGGGCGCATACTACTTGTGGGGAACCCCCACAGACATTTTCCCTGACCGGAGCAGGTGTACCAGCTCTTGTGATTCTTACAATAGTCAGGGAACTTTGAAAAACAAGGTGTATTATTCACAGGTCCTAGAGGATACACAGCATGCCTGGGGCCACCCAGTGAAAGGTTGTGGGTAGATATGAGAGAGAACAGACGTCAGGTTCTGCCTTTATTGGGGTCAAGGATGAGGTGCCCAAGGTTTTTCAGGGTCACTCAAATGATCAGTTATCTAGGACAGCCAGTGCTTTCTAAAAAAGGAACTTCATGGGTTGGGCAGCCTGGCTGTTCATCTACAATAGTCGTGGAGCTGGCAATGTGTTTATATGCAATGGATGTCTTTGAAATGGATGACTCCACAATCAAAAGCTTAATGTCAAGGATTTGTACTACACCACTTCTTTCTAATGCACCATAGGCAGAGGCATGGAATCTCATGAGAAAATCATGCCTTTTGAGACTGGCTGTTTTTTCTCACAACATCGTATGAAGATTCTTAGTTATTTTCTGTTTCTTTTTATTGCTGAGTAATATGCCATGGTATGGATTTGCCCCAGTATCCATTTACCTGTGGAAGGACATTTGGATTGTGTCCAGAGTTTTACAAATAAAGCTGCTGTAAATATTAATGTACAGTGTTTGGGGTAAAAATACATATTCAGTTCACTTGAATAAATTACCCAAAAGTAAGATTACTGGCCTTGTAAAATGAGCTTGGAAAAAGCTTTTTCTAATCTTTAATTTTTTGGAATATTTTGAGAAAGATAGGTATTAATTATTCTTTGAATGTTTGATAAAATTCACCTGTGACTTGTTTGCTGGGAGTTTTTTTGATTACTGATTTTATTTTGTTAGTAGTTATTGGTCTATTCAGATTATTCCGTTTCTTCTAGATTCAGGCTTAGAAGATTGTATGTTTCTAGGCATTTATCCATTTCTTCCAGATTGTCTAATATCTTGACATATGAGTATTTGTAATATATTTTACTTATTTATTTTTAAAATTTTATTAAGTTTGTTTGGATAACATCAGTTAGTAAAAATCATATAGATTTCAAGTGTACAGTTCTGTAATACATCATCTATATATCACATTGTGTGCTCATCACCCAGAGTCAGTTCCCCCTTCATCACCATATATTTGACCCTCTTTACCCTCTTCTTGGAAGGACTATCTGTTCAGGTCCTCCACCCAGTTTTGTTTTTTGTTTTTGTTTTTTTAGCTGAGCCATTATGATACCCATTGGCAGCTCAATGGCTGCTCAACTCAGGCTGAGCATTGAACTGCTGTTGTTCAGAGCTCAGCTCACACTCTTGAGTGAGCTCTTAACCAACTGAGCCACTCAGCCGGCCCTCCACCGTTTTTAATTGGGTTGTTTGCTTTTTCATGTTGAATTGTATAAGTTCTTTATATTTTCTTAAATCCTTTGTGTTTCTGTGGTGTCCGTTGTCGCTTCTCTTGCATTTCTCTGATTTTATTTATGTGGGTCCTCTCTTTCTTTTTTTTTTTTGAGGGCAGTGTCACTGGCCCTCATATGTGGTATCTGAACCCGGGCCGCTGGCATCCCAAGCCAGCTCTCAACCACTGCACCACTCGGCCGGCCCAGTCCTCTCTTTTTTTAATTGAGCCTGCATAAAGGTTTACCAGTTTTGTTTATCTTTTCAAAGAACCAGTTCATAGTTTCATTGATCTCTTATACTGGTTTTCTTAGACTGTATTTTGTTTATTTCTGCTCTATATTATTTCCTTTCTTCTACTCACTTTGGGCTTTGTTTGCTGTTCTTTTTTAAAAGATTTTATTGGGGAATCGGGGAAGGGGAACAGACAAGTCGCTGTCTTTTTGTTCTTCAGTCTAGTTGCGGAGGACATTGCTTCACTGGCCCATGTTGGTATCATCATTGCTCTCTTCCCGGATGAGGCAGATCGGTCTCCGGCCTCTGGATGTCACTCACCACGGCTATTGGCAGCTCACGCTGGCTGCCAGCCGCTCACCCTGGCTGCTGGCCACTCACTGTAGCCTATGGCAGCCCACTGCAGCAGGGGCTGCAGCTATGCCATCCCAAGGACTCACAGCAGCCCAGCTCCAGGTGGAGCTGTTGTTAGCTGTAGAGGGCAGTGTCACTGGCCCTCATATGTGGGATCTGAACCGGGGCCGCTGGCGTCCCAAACCAGTTCTTAACCAATGCGACACTTGGCCAGCCCTACAGACTTTGTTTTAAAGTCTATTTTTTCTGATGTAAGTGTTGCTACCCCAGTTTTTTTTTCCATTTCCTTTTGAATGAAGTAATTTTCCTTCACTTTACTTTCATTGTGTTCTTTCAATCCGAAGTGGGTTTCTTGTAGGCAGCCTATGTATGAGTCTTGTTTTCCTATCCATTCAACCACTCTGTCTTTTATTTGAGCATTTAATCCATTTATATTTAAAGTAATTATTGATAGGTTTGTAGTTATTGCTATTTTATTCTTTTTTTTTTTTTGAGGTCAGTGTCACTGGCCTTCATATTTGAGATCCGAACCAGGGCTGCTGGCTTCCGAAGCCAGCGTTTAACCACTACGCCACTCGGCCTGCCCTTATTATTCATATTTTTCAGTGTCTTTATTTTATTTTTTTTGAGGGCAGTGTAACTGGCCCTCGTATGTGGGACCCCAACCGGGGCCGCTGGCTTCTGAAGCCAGCGCTTAACCACCGCGCCACTCGGCCGGCTCATTATTCATATTTTTATCTTTTTCTTTTTAAAGATGTCTCTAACATTTCTTTTTTCTAACATTTCTTATAATACAGGTTTGGTGGTGATGAATTCCTTTAGTTTTTCCTGTCTGGGATCAAGTTTTTTTTTTTATTTTCCATGAGACTTTCTCTTTGTTCCATGGTTTATTGATAGTGTGTTGTTTAATTTCCAAGTTTTTTGAGGTTTCTCTTTTTTTAAAGATTTTATTGGTAAATGGGGGAGGGGAACATTGTTGGGGAACCGGGGAAGGGGAACAGACAAGTTGCTATCCTTTTTTTGTTCTTCAGTCTAGTTGTGGAGGACATTGCTTCACTGGCCCACCTTGGTGTGATTGTGCTCTTCTCAGGTGAGGTAGATAGGTCGCCAGCCTCTGGACAGCCACTCACAGCAGCTGCCAGCAGCTCATGCTGGCTGCCGGCCACTCACTGTAACCTGTGGCCACCCACTGCACCAGGGGCTGCAGCTATGCCATCCCCGGACTCACAGCAGCTCAGCTCCAGGTGGAGCTGTTGTTCATCATCTTAGCTGTAGAGGGCAGTGTCACTGTCCCTCATATGTGGGATCAGAACTGGCGCTACTGGTGTCCCAAGCCGACTCTTAGCTAATGTGCCACTCGGCTGGCCCCTTTGAGGTTTTTCTTGTCTCTTTATTACTTCCTGTACTTCAATTTCATTATGATCAGAGAATATATTTTTAAGCGTTTTGATTCCTCTCAATTCGTTAAGGTTGGTTTTATGACCCTGGATATGGTCTATTTTGATGAATGTTTCATGTGCATTTGAAAAGTATGTATGCCCTGTTGTTGCTTGTTTTATAAATGTCAGTTAGATATAGATGTTTGAATGGTATTGTTTAGTTATTCCATACCTTTGCTCAAATGCTGTCTACTACTTCTGTTTACTGAGAGAATAATGTAGATTTGTGTATTTTTTCTTTCAGCTCTGTCAACTTTTACCTGATGTATTTGATGCTATTTTGTTAGTATACACATTTAGCATTCTTGGTGAATTGACCCTTTTATTATTTTGTGTCCATCTTTATTCTTGATTATTTTTGTTTGCTTTGATGTATGTTATCTGGTATTAAATACCCATTCCATCTTTCTTTTGGTTAGTGTTTTCATGGCGTATCTTTTACATTCTTTTAGTTTTAACCTGCCTATATTATTGTATTTGAAGTAGGACAGCTTATGATCATGTTTAAAAATATATCCATTTTGGCATGAATATATATATATATATATATATATATATATATATATATATATATATATTTTTTTTTTTTTTTTAAAGATTTTATTGGGGAATTGGTGGAGGGGAGCAGCGTTGGGGAATCGGGGAAGGGGAACAGACAAGTTGCCGTCTTCTTGTTCTTCAGTCTAGTTGCGGAGGATGTTGCTTCACTGTTGGTATCATCATTGCGCTCTTCCTAGATGAGGCAGATCGGTCGCTGGCCTCTGGATGTCGCTCATCGCGGCTATTGGCAGCTCACGCTTGGCTGCCAGCCGCTCACGCTGGCTGCCGGCCACTCACTGTAGCCTATGGCAGCCCACTGCAGCAGGGGCTGCAGCCCACACCATCACTGGGGCTCACACAGCCCAGCTCCAGGTGGAGCTGTTGTTAGCTGTAGAGGGCAGTGTCACTGGCCCTCATGTGGGATCCGAACCGGGGCCGCTGGCATCCCAAAACCAGCGCTTAACCAATGCGCCACTCGGCCGGCCTGGCATGAATATATTTTTAAAGTATTTACATTAATGCAATGATTGATATGTTTGTATTTTTGGTCTACCATATTTTATTATTTTGTTATTATTATTATTTTTAAAGATTTAATTGGGGGAGGGGAACAGTGTTGGAGAATTGTGAAAGGGGACAGCCAAGTTGCTTTTCTTCAGTCATCATTGTGGCGGGCGTCAGTTGCCATCTGGCATCCCATCGGCAGTTTGTGGCCTCTAAGCTCAAGGTGCTGTGTTTCAATCTTAGTTGTGGGTGAGCATAGTAGCCATCATCCCATGCAGGAGTTGAACCTGCAGCCTTGTTAAGAGCGCACGCCCTATCCACTGAGCCATCCAGGCGGCAGCTCAGCCCAAGGTGCCCAGTTCAGTCTTAGTTGCGAGTGGGCGTTGTCCACCATCAAACAGGCCATCTTATTGTTACACAAGCTGAGCCATCCTGCCACCTGTTGGCAGCTCAGTGACAGCTCAGCTCAGGCGCAGCATCATTGGCCCATGTGGGAATTCAACCGACAGTCATATTGCTCAGAGCTCACTCTCTTATGCCAACTCTTAACCAACTGAGCCACTTGGCCAGCCCTGGCATATCATATTGTAAATCTGTCTTCTGTTTGTTCTGTTTTGTTTTGAATTAAAGTTTATTGGGTGATGATGATTGGTCAAGGTTTCAGGTGTACAATTCTGTAATACATCATCTATATATCACATTGTGTGTTCACCACCCAGAGTCAGTTCTCCTTCCAACACCATATATTGGATCCCATTTACCCTCATCTACCACCACCCTACCCCATTACCTTTTGGTAACCACTAATCTGTTGTCTGTGTTTATGAGTTTTTGTTTTCTTCATTTGTTTGTCTTGTTCCTTTGTTTTCAGTTTTGTATTCCACATATCAGTGAAATTATATGATTCTTGACTTTTTCTGTGTTACTTATTTTGCTTTGCATAATTGTTCTGTTTTTCATTCCATTTTTTATCTTTTCCTACCTCCATTTTTTTTTAAAGATTTTATTGGGGAATTGAGGGAGGGGAATAGTGTTGGAGAATCGCAGAAGGGAAACAGACAATTTGCTATCCTTTTGTTCATCAGTCTAGTTGTGGAGGACGTTGCTTCACTGGCCCATGTTGGAATTATCATTGCACACTTCTCAGATGAGGCAGTCACTAGCCGACCATTGGACGGTTGCTCATGGTGGCTCATGGCAGCTCACAAAAGCACATGCCAGCTGCCTGACTAGCCCCACTGCAGCCTATGCGTTCGCCAGTGACTCACGGTAGCCCAGCTCCAGGTCGAGCTGTTGTTCACCATCTTAGCTGTAGGGGGCGCAGCGTCACTAGCCCTTATATGTGGGATCTGAACCAGGGCCCTGCTGCTTACAGCTGGTGTCCCAGGCCAACTCTTAATCAAAGCGCCACTCTGCCGGCCCTTATTTGGTTTTTAAATATATGTTAGTATGCCATTTTACATCATCTATTATGTTTTTTTCTGTATTTCCTTATATATAGTTTATCGTTGTTCTAAGGATTATAATATACATACTTATGTTTTCAGTCTACTTAAAAATCAGTCTTTTGGGCCGGCTGAGTGGCGCATTAGTTAAGAGCTGGTTTTGGGATGCCAGCGGCCTCGGTTTAGATCCCACATATGAGGGCCAGTGACACTGCCCTCTACAGCTAACAACAGCTCCATCTGGAGCTGGGCTGTGCAAGGCCCGGCGACAGTGTAGGCTGCAGCCCCTGCTGCAGTGGGCTACCATAGGCTACAGTGAGTGGCCGGCAGCCAGCGTGAGCTTCCAATAGCCGCGATGAGCAGCCATCCAGAGGCCAGCGACCAATCTGCCTCAACCGGGAAGAGTGCAATGACGATACCAACATGGGCCAGTGAAGCAACATCCTCCACAACTAGACCGAAGAACAAAAAGAAAGCAACTTGTCTGTTCCCCTTCCCCAATTCCCCAATAAAATCTTTTAAAAAAAAAAAGTCTTTTCCCACTCGGCCGGCCTGTCTCTTTGAATGTCTTGATGCTCACATCTAGTTTAGCAATGGGATAACAGATAGGAAAAATTGGTAAAGTCACTCTTTTTTGGGGGGAGTTACTTTGAATTTTTGTCTCATTCCCTAGTCGGCTGCTGCTGTTTACTATTCAGAATTCTCAAATAGCTGCTTCATAAATTCTGTCTAGCTTTTATAGATGGACTAAATATATGAAGTCTGTCTGTCCTGCAGTGTATAGCCACTAATATCTCTGCTTAATTTTTTATCCTAGCTTTTAATTTTCAGCCTGGATTCGTGGGAGTGGCCCATATATCTGCATTTTTTACTGTTCACCCAGAGGTTGGTCAGAAGTTGCACTTAATTACCTCAAGCCAGAAGGGCTTCCACTTTCTTCTGATGGATCTGTGTGGGGGCCGGAAAACTCATTCAAACTTTAGGCCATATTCTAGTCTGACCCAGGTTTTATTTTTTTCTAGGATCTCTCCTGTCTCCTCTTTGCATGTTCAGACTCTGTAAGCCAATGATATGTATATGTTTTGGGCCCTCAAGTCTGTACTGTGCATGTGATGATTTTTCAGTCAACTTGAGATATGTGGGAACTGATCAAGTCTCCTATGGTGTTCCACCTCCCAGATCTCCTTTTTTAACCTTGGGTTAGTAGAGTAATTCCTTCTAAAGCTCCAAATCAAGTGCGTTTCGTATGGCAGCAGCAGCAGCAGCAGCAAAACTTATTGTTTTCTCATCCTGCCTGTCTTGGTTGAATTTCTGGGCAGAAAGAGCTGGGGCAGGGAGTGACAAGAGCAGTCCTAGACAAAAATGCCACAGATTACACAGTTAGTTCTTCCCTGAAGTTAAGGAATTATCATGAATAAACGCTTCTGATTTTGTTGTATGCCTTTGGACAAATTCTGGATTGTTGAAAGGTTATTTTTGAGAGTTTTGTCCAGTTTTTTTTTTCTTTTCTGAGGGCTGTGTCACTGGCCCTCATATGTGGGACTGAACCGGGGCTGCTGGCTTCCCAAGCCAGCGCTTAACCGCCACGCCACTTGGCCAGCCCAAGTTTTGTCCATTTTTAATAATTCTTTTGGGGGAGAAGATTCAATAATCTCCTCATTCTGTCATGCTGAAAGCCAGGAATTATTTTCTAGCAAGTAGAAAGGAGAGTATCTGACTACTGTACTTCTGTTAAATTAACTTTTTAATATGTTTATATTGGTTCCTAACCAAACTTAATATAAAAATATTATCTCATGCAATTGGTACTAAATTATCTTCATTTTTCTCTTTCTGTTAATAATTTATCAAGGCCAAGTTTGCCAAGATATAGTGCTCCACACATACCTTCCAGTGGTTTTGTCACTTTATTGCCTATCACAGGAGCAGGTGATTTCATATTTCTAGCTCTGGGAGCTGTCTTTCCAAGCTTGCTGACATTTCATATTTTCCCATTTGTCCAAGATTGGTGGACACATTTTTTTGCTGTAGTACAGCATTTCATACTGTCAGCAAAGAGTTAATAGGTGTTGCATGGTCAAATGAGAAATGCTGGTTTCAGTCATATAAAAACCAGTTTGTTTGTTTTTCTCACTGTAGAACCTCTTAGATCCTTTAATGTGCTAATACGAATTGAGGATTTCCAAGAAAGGAAATAATATATATCATTTCCCAAAATAGTTGTAACAGAGAACCTACTTTTCAAAGAACACATTTTAAGAAGCACTGCCTTAACATATATACAGAGATTCACATCCATCCCTCACTGCCCATAATTATACTTGTTTTGTGAGAAACATGAACTCGTGTTGTATTGCCATGTAATGGAATCCACAGTGTAGGTATGTATTTGGTTTACCTTATAACGTGAGTACTGTTCTAAGCTATGCAGAAAAGAGTTAACATAGCAGGTACAAAACTGCTATTTTTATTATTTATTTATTTATTTATTTATTTATTTATTTATTTATTTATTTATTTATTTATTCAGTGCAGTGTCACTGGCCTTCATATGTGGGATCTGAACCAGGGCCGCTGGCTTCCCAAGCCAGCGCTTAACCACTGCGCCACTCGGCCGGCCCTAAAACTGCTATTTTTAGAAAGACTTGCTTGCAAGGTTTGCTCTTGGCTGATGTGTATGTACTTGGTTTCACTCTGTTTCCTAACTGTTAAGTGTACTTCACTTTGCCTAAATTGTTGGTACAATTAATGTGATGTATGCTGAATACCTGTTTAACTTTTTAGAGTCTGGAATTTTGGCACATGCTAGGCAGAAGGTGTCTACATGAGTAGTCCCCAGTAAAAACCACTGAGTCTCCAATGGGCTTCCCTGGCCAGAAATTTGCATATATGTTGTTGCATTTTTTTGTTTATGAGAGAAAGGTGCATGCTCAAGTGTGACCCCTCTTGATAGAAAGGGAGCATAAGGCAGTCTGTTCACGAATTTCTCTAGACTACAATATCTTTTTCCCTTGCTGATCCTATCATGCATTGTTTTGCTATAATATAGTTAGCCGTGAATATAACTATATGTTGAGACCTTCTGTTGAATTCATGAATCTGTGAGTGGTCTTGGGGATCCTGAAACATATGTGCATTACATAAACTCAATCCTCTAAACAACTTTAAGGTACATAGAAATGAGTGCCTGTTTCTTGTTAACAAGGTGACTAAAGTTAGTGAGGTTAAGCAACTTCCCTAGGAACTCAGTTCATAAGAGAGAGAATCCAAATCTGTCTGACTCCAAAGCCTTGGCTCGTTTGGTTATACTGCATTGCCTCCCCGTACCAGAAATTTTGTCTTTAGTGGATTGAAAAGAGGCGATGAAAGATCATCCAGGGCAATAGTGGACTGAGACTGCTTCATACAGGAGGTAAGATTTGAGTTGGCCTTGAAGAATAAATAGACAGGATTAAAATTGATGAAGTGGAGTGTGAATGGTATTGTCAATAGAAATGCATGATATAAAGGCATAAAATGTTAAAATGCAAGATTTATTTGGGAGAAAGAGAATATAACAGTTCAGTGAAATCGAGGTTTTACATTAGGGTTTTCTTCCATACTTTAAAAAACAAAACAAAACTTGGCAACTGCTCCAGATGGTTTGTGCTACAGTTTGGTATAAGATGATGTATCTTATCTAACATATAATTATATATTTAAGCCTAATAAATGAGATAATATGTTTGTTTAAGGATAATAAGATAATACATTTATTCTTCAAAGACAACCATGACTACCAAGTATTTTGCCGCCTAAACAAGTTGAAAACTCGCTATTGTTTTTTTTTTTGAGGGCAGAGTCACTGGCCCTCATATGTGGGACCAAACCAAGGCCGCTGTCTTCCCAAGCCAGCACTTAACCACTGCGCCACTCTGCCGGCCCAAAAAAACTCGCTATTGTTAATATTAAGAAACTATTAAAACTATTGAAAACTTTTATTTTTTTTTTCTATTTGACATTTTTTATTGTCTACATGTAGTTGTACACTAGGCAAGTCTACACAAAGGTGACATTTGAGATCTGAGCCAGGATTAAAGGAGGAAAACTTTTATTTTTGAGTAGAAGAGAAGAATGCTGAAAGCTGCATTTAGGTGACGTTAATCTGGTGGCAATGTGAAGAGCCAGGTAGGGAGTCTGTTTAGATCACTGCAATCATAGTGGTCCATTTGTGAGATGATTAAGTGCTTAGAAAGTTGTGGAAATGAAAATAGACAAGACATGTTGTAGAGGAAGAAACACCATGATGTGGTGATGAACTGGATATATTAACAAAAATAGGACATTTAGGTGAATTGTCATGCCAAGACCATGAAAGGTTTAACTCTAGTTGTATTGAATTGAATGATTCATTGACATCCGAATGGAAAAGTACATTTAAGAGTTGGTTGTGCGAATGGATTGAGGAGATTTCAGAGTTTGAAATAAGCGATGGAAACATTTGCATCACTGAAAACTATTTGAAAGTACGCATCATCTTGGGGGGAAAAACAAAAAAAGCACCAAGGACTGAACTCTGATGTTATTCATTTAATCATTAAGAAATGAATGTTAGGGGCCGGCTGAGTGGCACATTGGTTAAGCGCTGGTTTTGGGATGCCAGCGGCCCCGGTTCAGATCCCACGTGAGGGCAAGTGACGCTGCCCTCTGCAGCTGGCGGAGGCTCCACCTGGAGCTGGGCTGTGCGAGCCCCGGTGATGGTGTGGGCTGCAGCCCCTGCTGCAGTGGGCTGCCGTGGGCTGCAGTGAGTGGCCTGCAGCAAGCGTGGGCGGCTGGCAGCCAAGCATGAGCTGCCGATGGCCGCGGTGAGCGACATCCAGAGGCCGGCGACCGATCTGCCTCATCCGGGAAGAGCGCAATGACGATACCAACAGTGGGGCGGCATCCTCCGCAACTAAACTGAAGAACGAAGGGACAGCAACTTGTCTGTTCCCCTTCCCCGATTCCCCAACGCTGTTCCCCTCCGCCAATTCCCCAATAAAATCTTTAAAAAAAAAAAAATGGGGCCGGCCGAGTGGCGCATTGGTTAAGCGCTGGTTTTGGGATGCCAGCGGCCCCGGTTCGGATCCCACATGAGGGCCAGTGACACTGCCCTCTACAGCTAACAACAGCTCCACCTGGAGCTGGGCTGTGCGAGCCCCGGTGATGGTGTGGGCTGCAGCCCCTGCTGCAGTGGGCTGCCATGGGCTACAGTGAGTGGCCCGCAGCCAGCGTGAGTGGCTGGCAGCCAGCATGAGCTGCCAATAGCCGCGGTGAGCGACATCCAGAGGCCAGCAACCGATCTGCCTCATCCGGGAAGAGCACAATGACAATACCAACAGTGAAGCAACATTCTCCGCAACTAGACTGAAGAACTAAAAGACAGCAACTTGTCTGTTCCCCTTCCCCGATTCCCCAACGCTGTTCCCCTCCGCCAATTCCCCAATAAAATCTTTTAAAAAAAAATGAATGTTAAAGTGTACCTTTGAAGTGAATAGGTAATGTTCCTAGCTATTATAAACATATTTGTAGAGTACTTCTTTGAATGTGCTTTGATTGTATATTTTCTGTTTTGTGAACTTTCAGTGTTTTTTTTATAGTATATGAGTAACTTTTAAATGAAATCAATAAATCCTTCTTCCATATGTAAGGCATAGGCACAGAATAACATTCAAATAGCATTTTTTTCTTCTCATATGACACATCGTTCTTCATAACTTTTGGAAGGTATATGTGTGTAGATCTTTTCGTTGCCTACTTAGGAGCAATCTTGCCTCAGCTCCTGTTTCATTTAAATACTTGTTTTGGCTTGTTAATTATTTCTTCTCCACTGTTGGCTGTTGTGCTACTAGTGCAGCAGCCATTACTGACTGCCAATTGAGTGTTTAAGATCACTTGTTCCACCAGAGTTGTACACAAGAATCCTGACAATAGTGTTTTCCCTTAGTGCAGAAATGGGCCGGCCGAGTTGCGCAGTGGTTATGCGCTGGCTTGGGATGCCAGCAACCCCGGTTCGGGTCCCACATATAAGGGCCAGTGACACTGCCCTCAAAAAACAAAAAGAAAAAAAGAAACTGCCCTTAGTGCAGAAATGTTCTTAAATGAATGACATTCAAACTTAGCTCTGTGCAGCAGTTTTGGTTTTTTCTGTTTGTTTATTTTTTTTTTTAGAAACTGAAGGGAATGAGCACAAAAATACTCCTTAAGAGAAGTTGGGTGAGCAAAAATGCTGGCATTAATATGTATATGTTTGGGGCTATTTCTCCTTCTGATTCCTATCTGCTGACATTGTTTTCAGGATAACACAATATAAAGGCTGCAGCTCTAAAGTCTTCCCCAGCATTGTTGTGCTATTTGTTCCCTCACTGAAGATGGCATAGAAGTAGATGAATGTGCAGAAAGATAACAGGAAAAATGATATTTATTATAGACTGACTTGTATATCTGGGTTTTAAGTCTTAGAAAAGTAGGAGTTACAAGATTGGTCTGTCTTTTTGGCACATCATGGTTGCCCCAAATTTATTAAACTCTTTTGTATATGTGAATATGTTCCCATTTAATTCATTAAACTCTTCTTTCTTAAGCATTTTTTACTAATATGTTTCCATTTAATATATAATATCCTTGAGTCTAAGCTTTCAGTAGCACAGAATTCATAGAGAATCACAGACTATGTATAAGCAATCATTGAGATTATCATGTTCCTCCTTATTAAGCAATTTCCTCATCCATTTTCCAGTTTATTGGATGGGTTGGCATGGCACAATGGAAAGCACACTGACCTAACAGTTAGGCTATCTGGGTTCTAGGCCCCAGTATCTCACCATAGCTAATTTCCTTCTGGATCCCAGTCTTCCCATCTGAAAAACCGACTGATACTCGGTTGATGAGCCTATATATATATGTGTGTATATATATATATCACAGGCCTATTACTAGGTTTCTTAATATGGAGGCTTCTTGCATTATCTTTTGCATTTTCTGTATTTTTTCACAATTAAAAATGTACCATAACAAATGTACAAGGAACTTTCCCATGCTTATTTAAATAAATCCCTGGAATGTTATTGTGCTTAAATTTCACAACTGTATTTCTGAAAATTCATTTTAGATCCACTCTGGCAGTTTGGGTTTGTAATCAGTGAGAGTAATTGAAACTTTATGAATCTTTTCTATGAGAATGATTTAGTAAGTTTCTATAATAGACTAAATAATTCAAAGACTTATTGTGATGTTCAGGTTAGGAAACTTCACTGATGGAGAGAGACACCTGTGATTGATTTCATTCTTCTATTTGGATATCTTGTGGTCCAGGCCTCGTACAGCTCACTAACCATCTGCATCTTTGTTTCTGCTATCTTGATACACATTCTTTTTATCATTGACAAACAGAAATATCGGTTAAAAAAATTAAATGAGATTCTAGTTTTCTGAAGCTTGTTACAAGTCAGTGTGGTATACTACACAGAGAATGAGTCCTTGTCTATGCTTGGCTCTGCTGGTGTTACTGAAGGCTCAAAGGGTCTGCTTGCCTGTGTGCACCCAAGCAAAAGGAAAAAAAAAAGACACAGGCGGGAGTTTGCAGTGAAGAAAAAAAAGGTTTATTTAAGGAGTTGGCCCCAAGGTGAGCTCTGGGAGTTGCGGTGTCGTGGGCTGTACTGACTGGTCGGGGCTAAGCGAGGGAGGAATTGATCATAGCTTCAGCTCCTGGTGTCAGTCATGCCATTGTTCAGTCTGGTTTCCAGGGATGCGTCCGTGGGCCGTTTTACTTTCTTGAGTCCGGAGCTGAAACATAACTGAAGCCAAGGAGTTGTTTTTGACTAAAGCCTTATTCTAGTTTGAGATTTGGTTATGATATCATGTTCATGGTTGATACACCTGAAGCTTTATTCTTAAGTGAGTTTGACGCAGACTACAACCTAAAATCTTAAGGGCTTAGTGATTAAAGGAGTGGACAT
The DNA here is from genome assembly GCA_033961575.1 of Aselliscus stoliczkanus. Classification (NCBI taxonomy): domain Eukaryota; kingdom Metazoa; phylum Chordata; class Mammalia; order Chiroptera; family Hipposideridae; genus Aselliscus; species Aselliscus stoliczkanus. Next base: position 122,197,514 of record CM066737.1, on the reverse strand, counting down.
ACACTTTATGTACAGGTGGGAGGACCTGGGGGAAAGAATGCAAATGAGTCATAGTTCTAGCAGGCGAAACAACAAAGCCAGCTTGGATTAGAGCAGAGTGCACGCTAAAGAGATGAAGTTCATGTGCGGTTACACTGGTAACTGAATGGAACAACTCAGGCATATCAATTTACTTTTTCTGGGCCTCATTTCCCCATAATGAAACAAGTGCTTTGGATTCGACTTCTAAGGTTCTTTCTACTTTTAACATTCTGTGACTGTTGTTTCTTTGAGATCTGTAGAGTTTCAAACAATTTCTAGGAAAAAACAACCGTTAGGTGAATGTCTCCAGTAGAGAAATGCTGTGGATATCCCTATAAGACTGCTTTATGCCCTAGAGGAAAATTTTTCCTCAGGCAACCCCACAAAGATTCTTAGTCAACTAAGAAGAACAGCAAGGGCCAGCAAGAACTTACTGATCACTGCTGGAACTGAGATGCTTTCCAAGGCATGGGTCCCTCTCCCTCTCCCCCTTCCTCTCCCTCTCCCCTTCCCGCTCCCTCTCCCTCTCCCCGTCTCTCTTCCTCTCCCCTTCCCCCTCCCTCTACCTCTCCTTCCCCCTCCCTCACCCTCTGTTTCCCTCTCCCTCTCCTTCCTCCTCTCCCTCTGCCCCCTCCTTTCCAGGGCACCCTGCCTCTCTCTTCAGGGCTCCTGCTGGCTTCTCCTGATTCACTGGATGACTCCTGGCACCCATCTATGCCCCTCTGGATTTTGGGATCTGAACAACTACCATCATTCCTTTGGCTGTTCTGGTTGAGGAAATATCCTTTCTGTTTTGGAACTAAAGAGAGTTCAGTATCTCATTTAACCAGCAAAGATTTTGTTCAGACTCTCAGTATGCAATCCAATTAAAAAGACAAAATTGGAAGCAGCAACCCATTTTTTTCTTTCCTTTCCCTAGGTTATCTCAACGCTTATCCACCTTGAGGATTTTCTAAGAGCAACTCAAATAAAGCCATAGCCTCCTACTTAAAGCAAGGAGGCCTGGAGCCTTCCCAGAGAAGACCCTTCCCTAGTATACCCAATGCGAAGCAGAGAGCTGGTGGGGCACAGTGGGCTCTTGCTTGTACCTAGCACTGGGTCCGACTTCGCGGAGTGATCCTGGGTGGGCTTCTTTGGAATCCTGCTCACTAAGCCAAGTAAATGCCAACATAAGAAATGTCCATACTTACCTGGCAGGGGAGATACCATGATCACGAAGGTGGTTTTCCCAGGGCGAGGCTTATCCATTGCACTCCGGATGTGCTGACCCCTGCAATTTCCCCAAATGTGGGAAACTCGACTGCATAATTTGTGGTAGTGGGGGACTGCGTTCGCGCTCTCCCCTGTTAAATTTATTTTTAAAAAAAGAAAGAAATGTCCAAACCCATAAAATTTTTTATAAGAGTTTATTTGAACCAAACTGGCAACATATGCTGGGGAGCAAGACCTCAAATGTTCCCCCATGATGGTTTTTTATAACTCTTCTCTCTAAGTATCTATCTGAGGAAACTAATGAAAAGACTAGGGTTTATACTAATTTTTTAGAGATACTATTTATTATATTTGACTTATACCCGAGGTGACCATATAATTTGCCATCCAAACAAGAGGAAACTTTTGAGAGTGAAAGGGGTACTGTTAATAATTACTCCAGGAGAACAGCTTTAAACAGAACTGCCCTGAATAAGCTAGAATATCTGGTTACTCTATCTGTACCCCATATGTAGTTCTGTCAACTGCATTGTTGTCCAAAAAAGAGAATTTATCAATTTTAATTCCTTCTCATGGTCTCCCTGTTTTTTTCTTATAGATCCACAGTGTGTGGAGAGTAATGCAGCATCGCACCGGCTACCTCCAACTAGTAAAAAAGGGATGTTCACAGATGACTTACACAAACTGGTGGATGACTGGACAAAGGAAACAGTAGGAAATTCTCTTAATAAGCCAAGTTTAAACCAACTTAAACAGAGTCGACACAAACAAGAGACAGACAACTGGAACAGAGTATATGATGTAAGTTGTTTATGTCCCATCCTCTTTATTTATGAGAACTAAAATCATAACAATTGGTTCACTTTGGCCTATGGTTACAATCGCTATGATAGTGTGGTATGACTTGGACAACATATAGACTTTTATCCTTGTCTAGATTCATTATGTCTTTGAGCAAATTATCTCTTAGACTGGGGGTCAGCAAACTTTTTTCTGGGAGGTATCCAATTAGTATTTTCAAGCCATGCAGTTGAAACTATTCAAGTCTGTCATTGTAGTGCAAAAGTAGACATAGATGATACATGAATGAATGGGCGTGGCCGTGTGCCATTAAAACTTGATTTTCAAAAAGAGGTGGCAGGCCTTCGATTGCTGACCCTTTTTTTAGACTATTATATCTAAAAAAAAATATCAAGTATCAAAGAAATAATCTTGAGGAAGGGTTAGTTAATTCCACACTATGGTGCAAGAAGAGTGTGAGAAAAAGCTATCTTATTTGTACGTCAGTATTTTAGAGCCAATAAATTATCTTATTTGTTCAGTATGACAAAGAATTATAAAGCTTTTAAAACTAGAATGTTATAAAAGGTATCTTAAGTTTATGGTCAAGATGCCTAGTTAATTGCATATGGCCTCAGTCAGGTATACATGCAGTTGAAATGTAGAAAGATGTCCACAATGCATTCTGGAATGGAGAGAATGCAGGCTTTTATAGACTAGTATATATAGTATTTACATATAATTGTATATATTAGATATATGTGTATATATGTAGAAATATGAAGCCATTAACAATAGGCTAGATGGTGGAATTTGGGCCTTATTTTACTTTGTACTTTTCTGTAAGTATCATTTTTTCAAAATGAATAAATCTATTAAAATGTGAATCAGGATTTAGAATCTGAACCCTCATAATTGAAAGAGATATCTCTGTGTGTGTGTGTGTGTCTGTTATGTCTGTGTGTGTGTGTGTGTGTGTGTGTGTGTGTGTGTGTGTGTGTATTTTGGAAAAGAAAGTCTGACAATACATTTAATGTTAATGTTGAATAAACATTTTTGAAAGCCTAGATTTCCCAAAATTATAAGCAGTTTATCTGCTTGGAGGCTCTGCATATTTATCTTACTCTGGCACCAATTTATACACAGCATCACCACGGTAACAATTGGAATCCTTCAGATGCAAATTTCATGGCATAAATATGAGACGTCCTCTGAGTTCTGTGTGAATGGAAGCTCTCCTTGACTAGTAGGAGGATGGTTTATTGCAGTATAATGGAGGATGCTTGGAGGAAGAGTGAGTAGAAAATGGAGTGTGAATGAAGGCGGTGGAAGTCTTTAAACAGACTTGGGTTCCAGTGTTAGCTCAGTCATTAACAAGTTGTGTGACTTTAGACATGTCATTTGTGCCTCAATTTCCATGTCTTTAAAACAGGGATAATACCTACCTGCCTTGCAGGATTCCTGTGAGGATTAAATGAGGTAATGCTTGTAAAGTTGATTAGGTTCAGTTGCTTATATCATTGTATGGGGAGTTCATCTCACTATCTAATGTTCTCGAATGTTACTGTTCTGTAGCCTTACGTAAAAAATTTTGTCACAATTATGTGCCAGGTCCTTTAGTATATTTCAAGTCCTCTGCTAGGCACTGGGTTTGATGAGCAAACACAATTATGTTCCCTATACTCATGGAACTTACACTCTGGTGGGACAGTTAGACATGCACACAGTTGTATAAATCGACAAAAAATTTCAGCCTTAATAAGGACTACAAAGGAGAAATATAGGATACTGTACAGTAAGGGACATTTGGCCTAGTAGAGGGAAGTCAAGGAAAGCTTCCCTGAGAAAGCAATGATTGGGCAAAGATCTGAAAGATGAATAGGTGTTAACTGGGTGAAAAGGAGAGGGAATATGATTCGAAGCAGAAAGGACAGCATGTGCAAAAGCCCTGTATGGGGAAAGGGAGCACGAAGGGCTGAAAATAGACCAGTTGGGCTGAAATGAAGACAGCAGAGAAGAGTTGGTATACAGTGAGTCTAAGGAGGTAGGAAGTGGCTGGTGATTATAAAGAACTTTGTCTTTATTTTAAAGGAAGATGGATAGCCATTGAAGCCCTAAGGTTGAAATGATGAGGTTTGCTTTTTGAAAAGATCACTTCTGACTTAAAGCAAAAAGGTTGAAATGATGAGGTTTGCTTTTTGAAAAGATCACTTCTGACTTAAAGCAAAAAGAAGGGATTTTTGGGGGTAAGGGTAGATGTTGGTAGACCAATTTTAAGAATTATTCACAGTAGTTCAGATAAAGAGAAGTTGAGAAAAAGAGAAATGAACAGATTCCAAGAAGTGTTTAAGAGATAAAATGGACCATATTTAGTGATGGAATGGATATATGGCAGAGGGGAGGTGTCAGGGCTGGGTTTTTCGCTGGTATAACTGATTATCACTCCAGCATACCAATCATCAAGATAGGAAACATGAGCAGGCAGTGTGTTTTGGTAAAGGGAAAGGTCATATGTTTGGTCACTTGAATCTGAGATGCCTTTGAAATATCCAGGAGAAGATTAAACATAAGTCATTTTTAATTCTGTCTTTTTCTTAAAATAAAAATAACATTGTTATTGTTTGTTATAGAATTTAATCAATGCAGAAAAGTACAAATTTTAAAATACTACCTTCAAATCCCACCACCAAGAATTAATTGTCACTCAATTTAGATAAACATGATTTTAGGCATCTTTCTATTTCTGTTTATGGATACATGGGAATAACTTTATAAGAATGTAGTCATATAATATGTGTGCTGTTTTGAATTAGAAGTTTGAAATTTTATTTTACTTCAATAGAACAAAAACACTGATAGGAAGAAGGGATTGCTGAACTCAAAATAAATAGTTTTTTTTCCACCTCAAGAGATATTGTCATTCATTCTTTAGTCAAGCTAAAAACCTTTATCCTAACTTTAGTTTGAAACTTTAGTTGACAGTTTAGTTGAAAGGGTTTTAGCTTGATTGTTCAGTTTAGAAGAACTAAGCATTTGGGCCGGCCGAGTGGCGTGGTGGTTAAGAGCCTGCTTGGGACACCAGCAGCCCTGGTTTGGATCCCACATATGAGGGCCAGTGATACTGCCCTCAAAAAAATTTTAAAAAACAAACAAACAGAAGAACTAAGCATTTGGGATTGATACAAAGCTCTCCTTTAAGTTAATATTATTTACTTCCATTAGACTTATTATTCCCATGTGCATAAGATTTCAGTAATCTCTATACATGTACATAATCACAATACAATATGATAAGAAGAGTTGGGCAGGAATATATTTTCTCAATATTGTCCAAAACCTAATTGTCTTGAGTTGAAATTTCCAAAAATATAACATATCCGACCTTATTTAAGATAGTGAGTAGAAGCGGTTAGGGAGACAACATCTGTTGAGCACCTACTGGATGCCAGGCTCTTTCCCCTGTACCACACTAAATCATGCTCCTCTGCTTTTAAAGAATTATGTAGTGTAGTAAGTTGGGCTGTTGTCTGTGTTGCTGAATGAGAGAAATACTGGGACTGGCAGAAGGAAATAAAAATAGAAGAGGAGGGCTAGCATGAGGAAAGAGACACTAAACTGTGAACAGAGATTTAGCAAGGGCCTAGTAGTTAACTGGAACTGTGTTCAAATCCTCGCCTCACTATTAACTTGCTTAGTGTGTTGGATGTTACCAATTTTGAACTTCTGTTTCCTCATCTGAAAATGCCTACCTTGCAGGGCAGTTATGAAGATGAAATGGATAAGGTATGGATAACTATGGATAATGGATAACTGTGCTTAGCGAACAGAAATGTGCTGCAAAAATGTTAGCCACTGATAGTAATCGTGGGAATTGTAACCCAAAAAGAATAGGAAAGAATATAGATGGGTAAAAAAGTACCTACCAAATAAACTGATCTTTTGTTTTTATTTTTGTTAGAATACTCCATCTACTATGGGCTACACACCAACGTGGATTTCTTCTCTGTCCCAAATCCGTGGAGCTGTCCCAACCTCCTTGCCACAAGGACTCTCACTCCCTTCATTTCCTGGGCCATTATCATCATACGGAATGCCCCATGTTTGTCAGTATAATGCTGTGGGGGGGGCAGGGTATCCAGTACAGTGGGTAGGAATTTCAGGAACACCACAGCAGCCTGTAGTAATTCCTACCCAACCTGGGGGACCGTTCCACCCTGGAATGAATTTACAGGCGTTTCCAGCTTCATCAGTGCAGAATCCATCCACGATTCCTCCTGGTCCCAAATGAATCAGAGTAGATGATGAAGAAAAGGGAGATTTTTTTCAGAGTTATTTTCAGGACACCTAAGATATTATACTTTATTCTTCTTGGGTTCTGCCATATTTTCCCTCATCTGAGTTTACTGTCCACTGTAATTTTTTGTTCCAGTGTAGTATTTGATATAGCTCATCATTCTGTAAAACTGTGCAGTTTGTATGTGGAATACTGCACACACAAATGTTTTTTCACTTCAAATCCTATCCTCTTTGATACTTGATTTTTAAAAAATACTGTTAAGAATGCTTTAATAAGCTCAGCTTGAGCATTACCATTTCCAGGACACTTTCCATGCATTGCTGAAAAGCCCTCATTTTTTACTGCTGTCTGCAGGTGGATGATACTTTTCTTTAAAATGTGTAAGAACTATTTAAATTGATATTCTCCAAACATGGATAAAGTGAGACCCTCCAACAGCCAGAGTCTTATGGGATTCTTCATGTGTTTATCTTAGGTTTACCTTTCATATAAGGCAGGGTAAAGCTGCAGAAAACGTTTTGGTATATAAAATTAAAATAACGTTGCCACCCACTATAGATCATGAGCCCTTTTTAATGTGATATTTCTTCCCGTCGTCACAACAGTAGGAATGAAGCCTTGTTCTAGGTGAGGCGGAAAGAAAGGAAAAAAACAGAACTGTAACAGTTCCTTGATTCTGCAGATACTGTTGCTGCTTTAAGGATTTCAATAGTAATTCAAAGCAGCTATCTCCTTGTTTCTCATGTGCACACTGCATTGGTTTCTGAGCATCTGAGAGGCACTGGTTTGGCTTGCATTCTTTTGCAAGGGATTATAGTGCAGCTGATATGAATCTCATTTGGGGGGAATCTTTGTATTCCTAACAAAGAGGATTCAAGCTACACCTCTTGATCCATTCTTCTGAAGTGAAATTTACTTGACAGTAGGTTTTGTAGGTTTTGAGACTTACACACGAAACACTGGCTTTACAGGGTTCTAAGAGATGTGGGGTATACACTGTCCTGCAGTGAAATAGTAGACCCTGAAAGGATACTGTTTAAATTGCCCTTAGCTTTTGTTGGGATTGCCATTTTTTAGTTGTTGTAATTTCTTGTTAGTATCTATATCATCTTATTTTAGATCTTAGGTGATTTTGGCAGCCTCTTTAGAATCTGAGAGAGATCACTGTCAAGTTGCACTTTACTGGGTTTTATCCAGTTGTAGGAGGAGGGGAGGCAATGTCAAAATTTACACTTTTGGTTTTTAAGAAAATTAATTATAATCTTAAAAGGCTGGTCACAGAGTTACCTAATGCTCAGTCTGCAAAACCCAAATAGAATTCTTAAATGGTATTTATCGACCACTCCATACACATGTTTAAAATACTTTTCACTCTGAAGATTTCAAGGTCGTTTCTAGTACACATTTACCTTAATAACAAGTTCTGTCTACTGGTAAACATTCCAAATTATCACCCAACATTTCTGTTAACAGGTTTTTCTCCATATTCCTCTAAAAATTTTACCCCATGGGCTTGCCAGGTAATAAGAAAAACTTAATGGGTGTACTTTTTTTTTTGCACAGTCTACTTTGTGACATTCAGTACCCTTTTTCAAAAAAAATGTCTTATTCTACTTACCTGAGGATCACACTAACCATCCTGAAGATTCTGTCGCTATTATTTGGGGCATCTAGGGGAGCATTTTGAGAATTGCTGTTGATAAGAGCCACAATTTCTTTTCATAAAACACACTGGTTTGGATGAATCTTTCTAAATCTTATGTACAGATTCTTCAAATTTCTTCTCCAGTATTGGTTAGCAAGTTAAAGTGATTTTAGGACATTAGTGTAATGCAAATGCTCGCATTGCAGTGTTTTCCATGTGTACAAAAACAATGTACCTAAAATCCTTAATTCTTTAAAACTGCTTGTGTTTCATTATAAGAGTTGGCTTTGTGTAATTACACTGAGACTTATAACCTATAAAGTGAAAATACTGCAGGTTTTTCCTTTTAAACAGTGTACCCCAGGATGAAAAAAAGCTCCATGGATGGTTATATTTATTAATGGCTGCTCTGTAGCACATGCCCCACATTTTGCCATTTTATGTATAATTCATCATTAGTTTGCCTGCAGACTTTTGCAGTGCCTTGTAATATTTAGAAACTTTTCAGATTTTTTGCTGGAAAGAAAAGTAGTCTTCTAAAATTTGAAGATGGTGAATAGTGTACTGCTATCTCCATGCTGACTGCAGTAGTTGAGTTAACATATATGTTATGTATACATTATGTATATATAACGTGTGTAAGTTTAAAAATACAGAAAAAAGTGATTTTTTGCAGAAATGAAATAAACAGTGTTATTCACATCACTGGGGTTTTATTTAAGTTATTTTTTTTCTCATTAAATGTTTGATTCAGATTATAGTCACTTTGACTGTAAATATTGGCTAGTTTTCTATCTAAGGGTTTTTCATTATTTCATAATTTTTGCTAAATCATGTAATAGTGCTGTTTTCATCCTTGCTGAGGTACTTTTCCTCTTCTGAAATGATTAATTCTTGAGGTAAAGCTCAGAAATTCCCTTCTTACTTAACAAAGAGCCTACTGTATAATAAGGGCCTTCTACCCATTTCCAAAAAAACGTACGAACTGTCCTTTTCATTTTCCTTCATGTAGAAGAGAAAAAGGTTGTATTAAACCATCCTGCTTGTAACACTAATTTGGTGGGTAGTCTATATGTCCAGCCACCATGTTTACTTCTCAAAGTGCAAGTCTGATGAATAGTATTGTATCTCCATATGTGGCAATGTGAGCATTTCATCATGAAGTACCTGCTGCTATGTTTGTGAAGTTGGGTGTAACATCATAAGAATATGAAACCAGTATTGGTGTAAATCTAATGAAAATAGCCCTATGTATATTTGTAGCAGTCTTGAATCTCTATTTAAGGTAATTTGCTGTAATATACAAATATCTCTTCTGTTTTTCATCCTTTTCTTGCCAGTTTTATATCAAGCATTAATTCTAATGGTTTGACAGCAAAATTATCTGTGAAAGTTTAAAAGGCACTTTTCCACTGCAATTTTTGGATTGAGTATAGAGTGTATTGAGTGTACAGTATGATGAGATGATGTATCCTTTTAAAATCCCAGATTTAATTCCAGTCCAGTTACTTTTATTTATCTACCTCGTTTTCAGTGCTGTTTTGGGGTGCACAAGTAAACACTGCCTGTGAAACTTGCTTTTTTTACCTTCTCACTCAGTATTCTTCAGGTTGTAAATCTGGCCTGCCTCCTCATCCCAGTGCTCTATGAGTATGAGATGAGAGGGACCATCACTCTGCTGCCAATCTGTGTTTTAGCGATGAGAGCCATGTGCCTCTGTGAAATTAGCTTTGGGGATTTGGGGATGGAGAGCAGAGGAATATATCCAGCTCGTGGCAATATAGGACTTAGTTGTAGGAGTTAGTTGTAAACTAAACAAATGCTAAGAAAGTACCTAAATTAGACAGTCCAGTGCCTGTAATTTTGCATCTTTTATTAGAGATGCATTTCTTATTTGTGTGCCTAAAGGGCTATGGGTTGAAATTGCTTTAATTACCACAGTGAAATATTTGACAAATCCTACAGCTGTGGCCTGTCATTCAGCATATATTAGCATACTGCTAGATATTTGCAGTGATATTTTGTTACCTTAAAATAGCTGTATGCTTTTAGTTGCATTGTAGTTGGTGGTAACTGTCTATCCAATCTCTAAAGTTTATGGACGGCATTGACTTTCTTCTTTGCTGTCTTTTCTGAGTGATGAAAATGCATTCCTTTTTCGCCCCCCAAAAAACTCAGCAAACATCTGTAAACCATATGTTCCTTGTTTCACATGTTTACTGTGTGTAACACTACAGAATATTTAATGGTAGTAAATACTGTATTTCAGGCTTCGTGCACAAGTACATTCCTGGGGTATATTTGCCATCAATTTGGGATTCAGTTATTTAATCTTCTCCTTGGTTCAGAAAAATCTGAGATATTTGAGGTGGGGTGCAGCCCATTTTTCCAAATAGATTGTTCATTATTCATTTTGTAATTTATTGCAGATTTGTTTTTTCCCCCCTTTGGTTTAGAAGACGAACTAGAAAGGTGGGTGGGGGAAGTAGAAAGGCCATTGATTTGGTAAATATAATTTCTGAGATTGAAATTAAAAAAAAAAAATCCAGGCTGTACAATGATGACACTGAATTTGGCAAAACCCTTTGAAGTGATATTAGTATGAAAGTTTTATGGCGCCAGATGCTTTCAGGTCATCCTGGAAACAGTCTGTATGTGAAGGATGAACACAAACATTGGTCATGTCTTGATAGCCAACATAGGCAGGAGCCTGGGGTAGTAACTAGGTTCCACTGAAGTTATTTTCAGCTGAGATAGCTAGAAGAGTGTACAAACCAACAGCTCCCATTCTGGAAGGTTTTCTTTTAATTAAAAAAAAAAAAACTCAAACAAAAAGGCCACAAGTCAAGCAAGAAGGGAACAGAGAAACTGGGCTCTTGAGAAAAAAAATGGGCCAGTGTAAAATAAACTCCTAAATGTGTGCTTGTCATCCTTCCATTTTTGTTTTTTAAGTTCAGTTCTTTTTCACGATAATTTAAGATTTCAGACTGAGGCTTGTGGTCCAGAACACACCCTCAGCAGACATAGTGACTGATGGGAAAATGCAGTTGTTCAAGGTCTGTCATGCTCAATCACGTAAAGCTGTAATTTCTTTGATATGAATACAAAGCATGTAGACCTAGCACAGCATGGGAGTCACTCAGGAAGTTTATGCAGTTAATAAACTTTCATGCATAATTTACTTTGAAGTATGCAGAATTTCAGTCATTTCTCTACATTTAACGTTTAGTTGTATATGTGAACTCTCCTTTCTTAATTGGGGAATGTAGCATTATATAGAATATTAAAGTTAATTTTAATCCTTCTCGTCATTAACTTTTGTTTTTCTTTTCTTTTGGTAAATCAAGTGATCTGCCTTTAAGCAGTTGTCTTATTTTGGTTCTTTGAAACTGTGATTTTTTATTTTATTTGTACCTAACCATTGTAAGTATTTTGTTTTGTTTCCTGGAAATTTTGTTTGGAAACAGAAAATAAAAGTTGTGTTAAAATCAGTATGCTGTCATATTTTGGGGTAGATATCCAAGAGAGGGATTGCTGGGTCTTATGGTAATCCTATTCTTAATTTTTTGAAGAACCTCCATACTGTTCTCCATAGTGGGCGTATCACTTTACATTCCCACCAGCAGTGTATGAGAGTTCCTTTTTCTCCACAGCCTCTCCAACACTTGTTATTACTTGTCTAGTTGATAATTGCCATTCTAACAGGTGTGAGGTGGTAAAGTCAAGAACCCTATAATTTCACTCATGTGTGCTATATAAAACTGAAAGCAAAAAAAGGAACAAGATAGAGAAACAAAAATTCATAGACACAACAGTTCAGTGGTTACCAGAGAGTAAGGGGGAAGGGGATTGGTAGATGAGGGTAAAAGGGGTCAAATATATGGTGATTGAAGGAGAACTGACTCTGGATGGTGAACACATAATAGAGTATATAGGTGAGGTATTATAGAAACCTATATAATCTGTTGGTGGAAGAGATTAGATGTTGGCCTAAAAGGTGCTAGCTGGTAGAATAAAATAAGGTTCAGAAGTGAAAGTGTTTAGGTTGGGGGATAACACAACATACAACCCATTTAAAATGTGCCATCATGGGCCAGCCAAGTGGCGCGATGGTTAAGCGCTGGCTTGGGACACCAGCGGCCCGGGTTCGGATCCCACATACGAGGGCCAGTGAGACTGCCCTCAAAAAAAAAAAAAGAATAGGGGCCGGCCGAGTGGCTCAGTTGGTTAAGAGCTCGCTCAAGAGTGCGAGCTGAGCTCTGAGCAACAGCAGTTCAATGCCCAGCCCGAGCTGAGCAGCCACTGAGCTGCCAACAGGTAGCAGGATGACTCAGCTAAAAAAAAAAGAATAAGATGACAGAATTAAGTCTGACTTAACAGTTTAGAAGTAGCTGAAGTTGTAGTAGTGGGGGACAAGAGGAGGGTCTTATGACAGAGGCTTAAGGTAGAAATGAAGTACAGTATATAGATAATGGTCCAAATAGGAGCAGAGACTTGGGATGAAGAATTGGAAAGGACTATCTCACATGCATGTTACAAATGAGGAAATAGACTCAGGAATTTAACCATTATTTGTAAGGTTTCCCTGTTCCCCCATTCCAGCTCAATGATACTAAACCCTGATTACATATTAAAATCACCTAGGGAGCTATTTAAAAAAATTATAGTTGCCTGGTTATACAAAAATGTGATTATACTTAACACTACTGAGCTGTATATTTGGAAATGGTCAATATAGTAAATTGTATGTTATATGTGCTTGATCACTTTATTTTTAGAAATTATTTCAAACATTTACAATTTTCACTTTAAATGCAAAATAGCTAATATGAAAAAAACACATACCATACTGACCTTTTGCCCCATATACAGCCTATGGTATTTCCTTTTATATTTGACCACAGGTTAAAATAAAAATAGTTTCTGGGTCTCATCCCTATAATCAGTATTGTTTCAAAAATTCCCCAGGAGATATATTAGTATAATACATATTAATGTGTACATATTTTATGCATACATGTGTATCATACATATTAATGTATTAACTACAGCTGAGAGCCTCTGTCATTGTTTCTTTACTAATCAAATGTCCCTTGGTATTAGCCAGTTGCTGGTTCAAGAAACTCAAGCAATATGGCAGCCTCATTAGAACTAATGAATTATTTCCTATAACCATGTGATCTTATATCCTCTCAACAAGGCCCCCAGGATTTGAGCAATAGAGAAAGCTAAGTGAGCCCCCTGCAGAAACTGAATAGCTATTTACTACTTCGGTGGAAGAAGTCAGAAATTTCCAATGTAAACTCCCCAGGAAACCTCTTTATGCTTCTCTCCACCTTTCATGATAAGAATAAGCATTTAGGTGCTTACTGTACCAGTTATTATGATAAACACTTTGCTACATCATTTCATCTTCACAAGCTTCTGAGGTTAAGTATCTTTGCCATCACTTATCTAAGGCCCTTGACTGTCTTGAAAACTGCTTTCTCCTAGTGCTCCTGGCATGTAGTAGGTACCAAATAAATTGGTTGAATAAATTAATGAGTCCCTATTTCACAAATACAGTAAGGGATCAAGAGGTTAAGTAACTTGTTAAAGTCATATATCTAATAAGGAGTTGAATGCATACTGGAACCCACATTTTAACTCCAAAACCCACACTTTTTTTTTTTTTTTAGCTGAGCCATCCTGCCACCTGTTGGCCGCTCCACAGGCAACTCAGCTCTGGCTGGCCTCGAACAGCTGTTGCTCAGAGCTCAGCTCGCACTCTTGAGCAAGCTCTTAACCAACTGAGCCACTCGGCCGGCCCTCAAAACCCACACTTTTAACCACTCTTCTGTGACACCTGCTATCCCCCTCTGCTTTCAGGGCTTTACCCTGTTAGCTCTACCCTCTCTAGCGCCTATGTCTAGCCTAAAGTTTCTCCTGTACTATACATGTTAAGACTCTTGTGTGTAATAGAAGTCCAATTTGAACAAGCTTAAACAAAAAGGAATTTATTATAAACACGGCAGTATCTCACAAAACCCAGGGAAATATGCACATTGGCTATAGGAACAAATAAATCAGGTTCTTGAGTACAGCCAGGAGTTTTCATCTCCTCCTCCTCCTTCAGCTCAATCCCAAGTTCTCTGGAAGGTACATAAAGAATGGCGCCTGCTGTAACTGTGAAGATAAGGTAGATGGCAGGATGGGGTTTCTGGGGAGACAATAGATGTTTATCTGTAATCCTTTTTACTGCTCATAAACATACATTCCATCCCCCTTTTCTATAATTCCCCAAATGCCACACCTAACACAACCCATGAACTGCAAGTCACAGGCAACCACTGCATCCAGCAGCAACAGCATGGCATGGACATGTCCCTTTCTTGTCTAGTTCAGTGACTATTTATTTTTGAAGATTTTATTGGGGAATTGGGGGAGGGGGACAGTAGTGGGGAAGGGGTCCAGCCAAGTTGTTGTTCTTCAATCTTAGTTGAGGGCGCCAGTTCCCATCAGTTCCCTCGTGGCCTCTAAGTTCAAAGTGCCAGTCTTAGTTGTGGATGGGTGTAGCCACCATCCCATGTGGGAGTCGAACCAGCAGCCTTGTTGTTAAGAGCCCATGCCCTATCCACTGAGCCATCCAGGCAACAGCTCAGCTCAAGGTGCCGAGTTCAGTCTTAGTTGCGGGTGGGCGTAGCCCACCATTGAACAGGCAATCTTGTTGTTAAACCAGCTGAGCCATCCTGCCACCTGTTGGCAGCTCAGTGACAGCTCAGCTCTAGAGCACCATCACTGGCCCATGTAGGACTCGACCTGGAGGCACTGTTGCTCAGAGCTCTTGCTCTTAAGCCAACTCTTAACCAAGTGAGCCACTCGGCCGGCCCAGTGACAATTTAAATGTGACTCCTCTTGATCCTACAACGTTTAACAAACTTGACTGCCACCAGATCTAACATAGTATAATACAGAAATTAGATTAACCATGATCAAAACTCCCTTTTAGGAGAGGAGAGGCGCACACCATTATTAGCCACCAGGTCCAAGTATGCACCATTTCCACCTGGGCAGGAATACAGAAAATAAATTATGGGCATAGAAATACTTAACGGGAGTCAATTTATTGATGCAACTTCTTGTTTAACCAGTCTACTTGGGCCTGGGACTGGGCCTGCTCTAGAACTGCAGTGATTCTCAAAGTTGAGAGTGCATTAGAATCACCTGGAAGGCTAGTGAGATCTGCAAAACCTCTACACAAACACCACATTCAAAAACCTGCACTAAGAGACTTGACCAAACTTTAGCATGGCTTCCAGGAGCCTAAGGCTGAATCCCTGGGATGACCCAGTTCCCATGTGGCAAAGCTCAGGGTTGTCAAAAGAATTTATAGGTTGCTCTAGCTGACACTGCCATAGGTCCCTGACTTCACTTTCTTACAGCATTTACTATAAAGGGCTTACAAATGTGAATTCTTCCCCTGTCCCTCTGAGATGGAGATTTACCTTGTACAACTCCAGAGTGTCTCTTTCAAGGACCATTCCTTTAAAAAGTAATCATCAGGAAACCTAGGGCTTGTCTCCCAGTCACTGTGAAAAGATAGATTTAACCTCAATAATTGCCAGTAGCACACACAGCTGGCCTAATTATACTGACCAAACTTGTACAATTTTTCACCTTCCTGACTATTGAGCCCATGCTTGCTCCTCTTGTTACAGGCTCTTGGCTCTTGTCTTCTCAAGGGAAAGAATTCAGTTAAAACAGCATTTTGTGCAAGTAGAGGGTAGTAAGTAGTTTATTAGTAAAGGCAGATATGCTCCAAGATGTGGGGCGGACCAATCCCAAGAGGGGGAAAGGCATCTCCTTACATTGTATGAAGGCTTTTATTTCTATTGGTAGAGTTCCCCTCTCCCTTCTCTTTATCTCTTTCTCCTTTTGAGGTACCTATTCCTTTTTTTAAATTATTTTTTTTGTGAGGGCAGTGTCACTGGCCCTCATATGTGGGACCCAAACCAGGGCCGCTGGCTTCCAAAGCCAGCACTTAACCACCGCGCCACTTGGCCGGCCCAAGGTGCCCATTCCTTTTCAAGGTAGTTTCTATCAATTTTCTTTTTATGGTTTGTTGGAGCACACTAAAATGGTCCTGATAAGCAGGATGTATACTCTGATAAGTGGGATGTCTTCCTTCTTTCTCTGGCCTCTAACAACACATCCCTTTCATTTAGGGGCATGTGTGAGCCTGGAATCCTGCTGGGCTAGTAAGGCACTGGTGCCCTAAGTGAGGGCAGTTGCAAGACGTCTTGACCCAAGTAGGTGCTGCAGCAAGGGGCTTTCTAGGCAGGGCTAGGTCTCTCCTTCTGCTCATTTCCGTCTATCTACCTACCTTTATCACTCTCCCTCCTTTAAAAATGCCCAGTCACCTCTGCACAAATGAGAATGGGGCTCAGCTTTGCACTACTGGCAGTAGTTACTGAATAAAATCTGTTTTCACTGCTTTAACCAGCTTTGTTTATCTTTGATCCTACTTAAACCAGATTGCTGGCTCCACCCCCCATAGTTTCTGATTCTGGAGGTGCCAGTGTGTGTGTGGGGTGAGACCCAAGTATTTACATTTCTAACAGTTTGTAGGTGATGCTGAGATGCTGGTCCAGGGAGAATCACTGCTCTGGCTCATGGTCCCTATTCACCAGATAGAATTTCTAGTGATATAACTTCTTCAAAAGCTCATTTGACTGCCTGTAGATCTCATTTGAGAAGACTCAGAATGCTAACAACAATTGCTAAGAATCTTATCAAGTTATGCTATTTTTTTTTGTTTTAAAGATTTTATTGGGGAATTGTGGGAGGGAGGAACAGTGTTGGGGAATCGGGGAAGGGGAAGAGACTAGTTGCTGTCCTTTTGTTCTTCAGTCTAGTTGTGAAGGATGTCGCTTCACTGACCCATGTTGGTATTATTGCACTCTTCCTGAGTGAGGCAGTCGCTCGCTGGCCATTGGACGGCCACTCCTGACTGCTCACGAAAGCTCACGCCAGCTGCTAGCCAGCCCCACTGCAGCCTATGCCTTCGCTGGCAACTCACAGCAACCCAGCTCCAGGTTGAGCTGTTGTTCACCATCTTAGCTGTAGACGGCGCAGCGACACTGGCCCTCATATGTAGGATCCAAACTCCAGGCCCTGCTGCTCAGAGCTGGCATCCCAAGCCAACTCTTAAACAATGCGCCACTCAGCCGGCCCTCAAGATATGCTCTTTAAATCTGCAGATCTGCTAAAGGGAATAACATGGTTCAACTTGTTGCAGCTTCTATTTCTTAGCACTTTATCTAAGGACTTGGCTCATTCTCCCTGACATTCTGTTCCAGGTCTTCATTTCACAGCTTGGATAGGAAACGATAAGCTGAGTTCAAGGCTATGAAGCCTCTCTTTTCTGATCTGCTCCGAGAATGTTACATTTACCCTCCCTTTCTTGCATCCCAGCTGAATGCATTTACAGAGACTTCATCACATTCGGGGGATTTGGAGAATAAGGAATACTGTGTAGGCCTATGCAGATAACCTCATTCCAATTACCTAGAACCCAATATGTAGGTTTCAAGTGTATATTTCTATAATACATCATCTACATATTGCATTGTGTGCTCAGCACCCAGAGTCAGTTCTGCTTCCGTCGCCACATATTTGACCCCCTCTTCCGCTTCAACCACTCCTACTTCCCCCTTCCCCTCTGGTAACCACTAAACTGTTGTCTGTGTCTATGAGTTTTTGTGTACTATTAGTTAGCAAAGCTCATGATTATGTGACCCTCAGCAACTGCAGATCTCTTAATACAGCAGAAGGGCTGCTCTGGTTTGAGTCCCAAAAGCAATAAGCAACTGCTTCACTGCCAAATAACATCAAATGCCAACTTCCCATTAACCCATATGGGATATCCCCAATCTCTGCCAGTTTCATATTTTAGGGTCTTTAATTTGTCATACGCCATTTCTAGTACCAGTTCCTGAATTAATATTTTTTGGTCATAAGTAATTTCTAACCCAACTCTATCTTAAGCAAAACTAGTAATAGTAAGGATATAGGGTTACTTCAGAGAAACTAAGAACAAGAATGCCCCAGGAATGATCTAGAACCTGGGACTAAACCATGATGACTCCCTCTCTCTCATCTCTGCTCTGAGAGTCTGCATTTTTTTTTTGAGGGTAGTATCACTGGCCCTCATATGTGGGACCGAACCGTGGCCGCTGGCTTCCCAAGCCAGCGCTTAACCACCGCGCCACTCGGCCGGCCCTAGAGAGTCTGCATTTTTTATTCTCTTTCCGCAGACCAGCATCTGTTACTTCTGTCCCTCTGGTGAGAAAATTGACTGCTGACAGCTTCCAAGCTTTACACTTAGAGGAAAAATTATCACTCTGGTCCAATTCCAAATTTCCAGAGAATGAGATTCTGATTGACACAGCTTGGCTTAGTTGTCCACCTTTGACTCAATCAGTGATGGTTATAGGAACATGACGGTTTTTGCTGTAACTCTGTAAATTGTGGGAGGGTCAATTCCTAGAAAAGGAGGGCTGAACAGACAATTCAATAGGTATCCATTATATTACAAAACCTCAAGTCCTTACATTCTTCATTCCTTCAAGCCACTGCTCTCTCCTTTCATTGCTGGTTTTCTTAAGAGTTACCTAGGCACTCTGCTTTACAATCTAGTTATTCTTTGACAATCTGGCTTGTTTTATCTCCAAAATTCTTTTTTTATTTTTTTTTTATTTTTGGTTTGCTTGTTTGTTTTTTTGAGGGCAGTGTCACTGGCCCTCATATGTGGGACCCAAACCAGTGCTGCTGGCTTCCCAAGCCAGTGCTTAACCACCACGCCACTCGGCCGGCCCTTATCTCCAAAATTCTTTTGATAAACTCCTTTATGAGCTTGAAGTTTTCTCAGCTTTCACGCTTTATTAGACTGTTCTCAAACTTTATTCATCTTCACTACTCGGGTTCTGCATTTTTGGGTTCTAACTCTTCCTGCCATTATCTCCCACCTTCCATTAAGTTCCAACCAGATCTGGGTACTACTCATTGTTACAGAACAGATCTTGTTTTCTGTCTTTCTGCTCCAATAGTGGGCCTTAAGAGCCACTCAAGGCTGGGGCTGCATCAGAATCAACTGAGGTGGGCCGGCTGAGTGGCTTAGTTGGTTAAGAGTGTGAGCTCTCCGGGCCTGCTGAGTGGTGCGGTGGTTAAGCGCTGGTCTTGGGAAGCCAGTGGCCCCGGTTCAGGTCCCACATATGCGGGCCAGTGACACTGCCCTCAAAAAAAAGAGTGTGAGCTCTGCGCATCACAGTCGCCAGTTTGATTACCATCCTGAGCTGAGCAGCTGCTGAGCTGCCAACAGGTGGCAGGATGGCTCAGCTAAAAAACAAACAGGCCCAGCAGACTGGTGCGGTGGTTAAGCGCTGGCTTGGGACGCCAGCGGCCCCGGTTTGGATCCCACATATGAGGGCCAGTGACACTGCCCTCTAAAAACAAACAAACAAACAAAATAATCAACTGAGGAGCATGCTGAAAATATATCTTTCCTAAAAATTATGATTCTGTACCCCTGGAATTGGAGCTCTAATAGTAATTTTGTTAGAGCTCCCTGACATATTGATTCACAATGAGCTCTGAAAACAGAATTCCTAACCATAGGACACTGTAGCTCAGTGAGTACCAGAAAGGTACAACCTCTAGTTTAATTTGTATTGGTGCTTATCTCCCTGACCAAAGTGATCCTGAGGACAGGGATCCTTAATTTCACTTCTTCTCTGCATTCCCTTGGGGAAATAAATAATGTAAGTTTCCCATTCATAAGTTGGGGCCAACAACTCTTCTTCAAAGAATTGCAGTGGGTAAAAGTTAAGTGGGTTTGCTACAGAAATGTTTGTGGTAATTATCTTTATCTTCCAGAAGTGTCCTTTCTCATTCACTAAGAGCTACACATATTATTTTTTCCCCTGAAAGGAAAAGGATCACTATTTGGAGAATTTTAGCATACTTGAGCTGAATTCAATTAATCCACTCCACTTCCTTTCCCATGATACATCACTTCTTCCCCCGAAACTCCTTTTTCTGGGAAAGGCTTAAATAGCCTGAAGCAATTCGGTGGAAGCCAAGAGCTGGAGTGCAAGTCCTAAACACATATCAACATGCCCCACCACTTGTGATCCTGTTAGCGCTAGGGCTGACGGGTGGTAATCATGTTCCTAGACTGTCTCACGAGGCCGTAGAGAAGACTACAACTCCCAAGATGCCCCTCTGTCCCGCCCCGCCCAGCTCCCCCAGCTTCAGCAAGAAAGCGTGTACCATCGCGGAGACGAGGCAACATGGCTCCCGGAGGTGGAAAGAAGAGGCTTCACCACTTTTGAAGCGGTGAAGAGCGGCCAAAGAGGAAAAAAAAGGAGAAGTCACTAGAACCCGTCATCGCTTTTATCCTCTCAGCCTCTCCTAAATCCGGTTGGCTTCATCCCTTCTCTCCCCCCAAATCCAATCTGTGGTCTCCTTCCCACCCCGCTTGCTCACCCCTCCCCTCGGGAATCCTTTTCCCGCCCCCTCGCCCCCCGTGGAGTGCGCACGCGCCCGCCCTCAGCTTCGCGCCCAGATCGCTGCCTAGCTTGTTCGCGCAGCCGCCGTCTCGTCTGCCCGCCGACGAAGCATGGGCGTCCAGGGCTTCCAAGAGTTCCTGGAGAAGCGCTGTCCCGGGGCTGTGGTGCCCGTGGACCTCCTCAAACTCGCGCGCACGGTCTCGCGCCAGCAGCAGCAGCAGCACCAGCATCGCCAGCTGCCGCCTACGGCATCCCTAGCGCCCGGGGGTCCACGCTTCGCCAGGAGCTCCGCTCCTCAGCAACCTCCGCTTCCGCCCGCTGCCTTGGGTGCCTACTCCGGGGGCGCAGGGCCAACTCGGCACCATCACCCCGCTCACCACTTCAACCACCACGACGATCTGCAACCCGGTGTGCACCCGCCGCCCCTGCTGCCGCCGCCGCCGCCCCCTCCGCTTCCCGGGGCCCGGGTGCTGGTAGACGCGGGCTCAGCGCTGCCTCGGCTTTATGGCGGCTATCAGACGGATTGGGTGTGTGGCGGCCAATGGAACGCCATGCTGGGCTACTTATCAGCGCTATGCCAGGCTTGTGCCTTTCCCGGCGGCGATGGCCTGGAGCTCGTGGTCATGTTCCCCGGCGGCCTGGGCAAGGACCGGCTGGCTGAGTGGGGCCGTCGGTGCCAGGCCGAGCGGCAGACAGCGCAACTGATCGTGGGACACGTGGGCAACAAGGGCACTCCTCCTCCACGGGCCTGGTTCCTGCCACCGGCCTGCCTGAGCCACTGCGTGAGGCTAGCACTCATCCGCTTCCGGGTCAAGGTGAGGGAGGTGCCGGATCTTAAATAATAAGCCCCACACCTATTCACTCCGAACTAGACGCCTAATCACCCCCACTTAACCTGCCTCCCATCTACCGAATCAGCTAACCAGCTTACCTAACTACCCTCTCATTTGATCCATCTACCCACCCCTTCATACCACCCCCTACCTATTCGCTCACCTACATAACCACATCTCTACCCATGTCATCCCAATAACTCCCTTTACTTTCCATGCCTTTAATTGGCCTATCCCTAGGTTTTAGCAGAATTTCTTTTGTAACCCTATTTGTCTTCTGCCTCAGGCTGAAAGGCCTTTTTCGAATTTTTTTCAGTTAGTGTCTCTCTTCTATGTCTCTTTCCAACCTTGCAGCAAATCAGTTAAAAATGTGAATTGAACACCTTGCTTTGACAACGTTTTTCCCCATTTTGACAAAGTGCTTTTTTTAACCCATCTTTCCATTCAGCTTTTATCCTTTCAACACACTTTTACCTCTTCCAGCCTTAGCCTAAACACACAAACAAAAAAAAACACCCATTGATTCAGTCACTGTTCAACAAGTATTAACCCACTGAGAGTAAGAAGTTTAAAAAGACATATGTGAGACATTGCCCTGTCCTTGGACATTCAAATATATACACAGGAAACATTAATTTAATGGTTTAAATGTGTATGGATTATGCTTTATGGTACAGATTGTAAGTACAGTACCTGTTTTGTGGGGTGGGGGTGTTGGGATATCGGGAGCTGAAATGTTCAGGGGAGGCTTGCTTGAGGTTGGACCTCACCTGGATCTTTAAGGATGTGTTGGGTATGAATTGGTTTGGGAAAAGACTGCTTTAAGTGGGAGAAAGAAAATGAACATAAAAAGAAACATCAAGCATGTGAGGCCCCATGGGCAGTTCAGTCCAGTCTCCTTATGTAGTTGGTCACTGCATATGGGGCCTGGGTAGGAGCTTGGCAGCATCTCGAGTTCTTGGCACCACTGCTGTTGCTCTGTTGCTTTCCCATACTATTAGGTTTCCAGTTCCTACGTGTGGGGAATAGCAAGCTTTTAGAAGTAAAGGAGGTGGGCAGGATGAAGAAAAAGAAAAATAGTACAGGGTTGGGTAGGGCAAAACCTCAAACCTATTCCCCAACCAAGGCTCTTGGGGATGTGTTCACCATCAAAAGGGGACAGGGGTTGTGGGAATCATAAGCTAAAAAAATGGTGCTGTAGGGAGAAATCAAAAAAATTGCAGCCGAGAGACTGAAAGACCTGCATAGAGAAACTTGCAGTGGTCATAGAGCTAGTGGGCTAGAGTCCAGTCATACTAGACTCCTTTTTCCCAGCATCAAATCTGTGCCTAGGCGTGGGTAGATGATAGCTGCTTTTAATAATAAACAATCATGAGCTATGTTAAACATACAAAATATAAAACAATATCACACACTCATTTTGCTTGCCTTCTTGACTGAACATTTTTCAATAGATGGATGCATCATCATGGCCATTCTTTCCACTTTGTTTTCACTGCTACCACCCAAGCTTTAAGGACTTTTTACCTCATTGGCCTTATTAACCTGGTTGCTGGCAACAGTGGCTAACACTGATGGAACACTTACTATGTGTCAGGTGCTAATCTATGTGCTTGAACAAAAAATGATCTTATTTGATCCTTACAGTAACCTATGGAGCAGTATTGTTTTCCAAATGAGGAAACTGAGGCACAGGAGATTTAGAAACTTGCCCAAAGTCACCCAGCAATTAAAGGCAGAGCTCGGTTTCTGGGATTGGTGCCCAGGCAGTCAGGTTCCAAAGCTCATGCTCTTAACAATAGCGCTCTCTAAGAGAAATCTTTCTAAGTGCCAACGTGATTAGATCATTCCCACACTTGACTAAAATCTTCCCTAGTCCTGGATAAAGACAGGTGTGGGTCATTCATTTTATTTTATTCATTTTTTTTTGTGAGGGCAGTGTCGCCCTCATATGTGGGACCAGAACCGGGGCCACTGGCTTCCCAAGCCAGCGCTTAACCACCACGCCACTCGGCGGGCCCTGAATAGATTTTGATTGGAGGTTGGCAGGAGAGTTGAACACGTAACATGGTTTTGTGGTTTCCAAGCTTTTGGGTTCATGCACCCCATCAGTCAAAATGTTAAAGAAGAAACCTTAACATGGCCTACCATAATTCTTCATCACACATAGTCTCATTTTTTAAGTCCCAGCAGTTCAAACAAAAATAAGATGGATGGATGTGTGAGAAAGCAAGTATAGTAAAAGTTGTAGAACCTTGGTGGGTTTTCGCATGTTCACTATAAAATTATTTCAATTTTTCCATATGTTTTAAGTTTTTCATAATAAAAGGTTGGGGGGAAAATGCCCCGCAGTCTTCTTTAGTCCTGAGAACCACCGTTTTCAGGAATATATAAATCTTTCCCCATGCTAGATTATAAATATTCCCCATACTAGATTACAAAAAAAAAATTGATCTTTTCATATTCCCCATAGTATCTTGCATATTTTGGGTGCAGGGTGCATTTTTTTTTCTGAATAGGTCCATGATCTAAGAGAATGGAATGTAGAAATTACTTACAGTGCGTAGTGTGGCTCTTAATATAGTGGTTTTAAGACTGGCTCCAAAATTGCATTTGTAAAGTATTAATATCTATAGATATTATTGGTGAGTGAAGTTCTCTCTCCTGATTCTGGTCAGTGATTTTTGTTGTTATTGTTGTTACGGAGACCTTCCTGGTTTACAGCATAGACTTTAAAGATTTTGGTTCATAACTGATGGTGGTTTTCCTTTTCAGAGGAGTGTTCCACTATCTTGAAGGTAATAGTTTTTCACTTAAATGATCTGCTGGTGCTTCAGAACAGAACTCACGACTGTATTTCTTCTCCTCATGGTTTTCTTGAGACTAGGCCGCAAGATGGGCCTTCATTCCAATCTCCTTTTCATTTGTATTGAAAAGATTCAGTATATGTTATTGGGATGAATTTTGTCATTTGGTTGTTTTCATTTGTATGTTCTTCAAAACTTTGTAAGTGGTAATCGCAGTAGCAGAAAAATAAGGTGAACCCATAAATTGCTAGTCTGATATCTTCCTAAAGGTCTCAGAAGTAAGCAACCTAAAGCAGTTAGAATGATTTAGGAGATGATGTGGGTGATTAAGGGGATATAATGCTTTGTTTAATGGTTAACCTATATTAGAAAAAAAGATGATCACATCAAACACACCATTTCACAGCTATAATTCTTTAGAATGAGGCCAATTAAAGAAGAGTGAGTTGATTTGAAGAAACATAGTAAGGTGCAAAGCCTGGACATGGCAAAAATCATGTTGGTGGTACATAAATGACCAAAGTTTGGTTTTGTTTTTCAGATTAGGTGGTAACCAAGAGCTGGTGTTTTGTGCTTTTATTCTCTAGAATACAGTATAGAAATGGCTACTATGCCTTTTGATGATAATGCTCAGTCATAGATACATTCTGAACAGTCAGTGACTCTTCTAGGTGCTCTAGTGGTAGGAAAAGTCATAATAGTAATTATTACTATTTCTTGAGCACCAAGTTGTATATAAAGTGCTTTTGAAATCTTGTTTAATCCTTACAAGCTTGCAAGAATGCATGGTATTTATCCCATTTAATAGTTGAATAACTGAGGTGCAAAGAGGTGAAATGATTTTTCTGTGGTCTGGACACTAGTAAACTATGGATAAAAATCCTTGTTCTGGGTCTGTATTGCTCAAAGAATTTTTTCCCCAGTCGCACCACACTTTGTTTTGTACATTCTTGTGTAAGATTATGTACTTTTATTGGCCAGATAATATGCACAGGTACATGAAGAAAAACAATAAGTAGATTTGCTGAGTGCTTAGTTTGTGCCAGCATTGCTAAATGTTCAATAGTGCAAGTACAAGGCAAATGTGTAAGCTGAGTGCAAGTGAAGTGAGTCATATAGTAGTATTTTAGGAAATGAAAAGCAACGATGTCTTTGTTTTCTGCATTTTTAGTCTTTCCCTCTCTGGTTTCTTTCACTTACAGCATACACAAATACCCTTTAAGAAACAAAAACTTCCCCCATTACTTTTTAATTCCTTTAAGCCACTATCCTTATCTTCGTACTTTCCTTTTAAATATTTTTCTGGAAAAAGAAAAGTATTAATTCCCATTTCCTAACCTGTTGCCACTTGATATTTGATGTTGCCAGTTTGAAGCTGCCAAATCCATTTCCATTCTAACCATTTCTTGGTCCTCTTTGAGATAATTGATGCAATTGAGCCACCCTTTCCTTGAATTCCCTTCCTTGGATTCCATAATGCTGCTCACTTCTGATTCTCCTTACAAGTCTCTAGTTCTTGCTCCTTTTCTAAGTTATTCCTCCTCCTCTCCCTGCATCCTTAAGCACTGGTGCTTTCAAGGTTTCTGTCCTAGTCATGTTCTTCTATTCATTTCCTGAGCAATCTCATCCATTATTATGGCTTTAAATATTAACTATATTCTGATGATTCTTTTTTTTACTCTTGAGGGCAGTGTCACTGACCCTCATGTGGGATTCGAACCAGGGCTACTTGCGTCCCAGGCCAGCTCTTAACCACTGTGCTACTCAGCCGGCCCTTTTTACATCACTTTTTTTTTATTCTGATGATTCTTAGAGCTCTTTCTCAACTCCCAACCTCTCTCATGAGCTTTTGACACATCTTTTCAGTTCTCTACTAGTCGATGTCATATAGGACACTAACTCTAAAAAATATCCAAGATGGAACTCAGTATTTTTCCCGAAAACTTGTTCTACTTTCAGTATTCCTTTTTTTAATGAGTCTTTCATCCATTTTTGCACACACCTTTCTCATGTCAAGATTTTCAGTTCAGACTTTCCTGTTTCTCTATCAATGTTTACTTGGTCTGCCATGCATCTCACAATCAGCCAACGATTTTGATGCACAACTCAATGCAGTTTTGCAATGTTTTCATCAGTTCTGCTCATTACTGGCCGCCCTGACCTCTCTTCATCAGTGACAAGTTCTTTCCCTTCAGAATAACGTTTAATCCATTTGTACACTGCTGTTTTCTTCATGGCATTATCCCCATAAACTTGAACTAACATGTTCCTGATTTCACTTCCACTCTTGCCAAGTTTAACAAGAAATTTAATGTTTGTTCATTGCTTTAATTCAAGCTCAGACATTCTCATGATGGTACACGAAAACACACAACAATAATGAACGCCACTCAGCAACACACTGCCACACGTCGACATGAACAGAACTGTGAGTCATTGGTCTGCCAAGGTTATGAAACCTTACTGAGCTGTTTGAACAGTGCTGCCAATGTAAGCACATGGCGGCGAGTTCTTGAACTTAATTGTCAGACCTCATAAATAAAGTCTTAGAATATTATACAGCACATAGTGAATTCCATATAAATGCCTGCTACTATTACTTTGGCCAAAATATCTTGTGTGCCAGGTAGATTGAACATTGATCAGTTAAGCGCTGGCCTGGGAAGCCAGCGGCCCGGGTTCGGTCCCACATATGAGGGCCAGTGACACTGCCCTCAAAAAAAAAAAAAAAAAAAAATGAACATTGATCATTTCACTCTCATGCTTTAACCTTAGCATGGCATGGCATGGCATGCAGGGCCCTTCATGGCCTTCCTACCTCTCTCTGGCCCCATTTCACCCCATTTTTCTTATCAGGACAGAGAATAATTTTCAGTTCAATTAACATTTTTTTGAGAACCTACTCTATGCCAGACCCTGTGCTAAGTACTATAAACAATGGAATTTGTTCATTCAACAAATATGTATTGGGCTCCTACTGGGTTCAAGATGTATGAGGGTAAAGCAGTGATCAAAACAGATTTATGACTTAAGGAAGTTTATATTCTAGTGAGGAGGGCAGAAAAGATAAAAAGACAAAACAGTATTTTAGGTGATATAGGAAGTGCTGTGGAGAAAAGTAAAGCAGGGAAGTGAGATAAGGGCGTGTAGGGTACTCTATCCCTTTAGGAACTCATCATCTAGTAGTGGAGACAAGTAAGAAAATATTAACAGTGTGAGCCCCAAGGTTTGTCTGGTCCTTGTCATGTCCTTGTCATAAGTCCAAGGACATAGTGGAAGTGGCAGAACCAGGATTTACATACCAGACACAAAAATCCTTGCCCTTTCGTCTATACCACAAAGTCTCTTACAAAGGCTATGGCATGGATGTCGAACTGGCAGCCCATAGGCCGAGACATTTTTTAAAGAACTTTACTGATTTTCATTGGTCAGTAGTGTTTTTCAGAATCTGAAGTTTTGGACCAAATATTAAGGTATCATGTAGTTGAATAATTTTTTCATTTCCCTCTATCATTTAACTTGCATTATATGGACACATTTCTGTTTGCTTTTTTTAAGGGCAGTGTCACTTGCCCTCATATGTGGAATCCGAACCGGGGCCGCTGGCCTCCCAAGCCAGCTCTTAACCACCATGCCACTCGGCCGGCCCAACACATTTCTGTTTTAATAAATATAAATTTGTTGCCATCATTTTTAAAATTGTGAAATGTTACAAAAAAAGGATGCCTCTCCAACCACTCTTGAAATATCAGATCCTCTGGCAACACGGGTTGCCCCCGTTTGCTGAAATATATGTGTTCATTTATTGGAGTCTGCACCATTCCATGGTGTCTCCCTGACACAGTGACCAAGTGGTACTTGCCATTCATGATATCCACCTCCTACAGTGGTTCCCAGTGGTTCCTGCCTCCTGGTATTCATACTCTTATGTAACCTCTCCCCACTCCCTGTGTGTGGACTCGACCAAATGATTTGACTTCTAATGAACAGACTATTACAAAAGTGATGAGATGTCACTTCCAAGATTAGGTTATAAAAAACTGCGACTTCCATCTTGTTTGCACTCTCTTTCTCTCTCTCTGGCTCTTGTTGCTTGATCGCTCTGATGAAGCAAGCTGCCATGTCGTGAGCTGCCCTATGGAGAAGCCCACATGACAAGAAACCAAGGGCAGCCTCTGGCCAACAGCGAGAAGGAAACTGAGGTCCTCAGTCCAACAACCCACAAGGAACTGAATCCTGCAAACAGCCATGTGAGTGAGCTTGGAAGCAGACCCTTCCCCAGCCACACCTTGGGATGACTGCAGCCCCGGCTGACAACTTGATTGCAGCTTATGAAATACCTTGAGCCAGAGCACCCAGTTAAACGATGCCCACAGATACTATGAGATAATAATTGTTTTTTAAGCCACGAAGTTTTTGGGGTAATTTGTTACACAGAGATAGATAACTAAAACACCTTTGATTGTTGTGTTTGTACTTTTTTTATAGCAGTTTTGATGGACATATGATATTTTTTATACCTACATCTATGAAAAAATGGGGAAAAAAAGATTATATACACAAGAAAGTCACATACTTAAAGGAAAATTGGAGAGAGCCTATTTCTTTTTCTTTTTTTTTTTGAGTGCAGTGTCACTGGCCCTCATATGTGGGACTCAAACCGGGGCCGCTGGTTTTCCAAGCCAGCGCTTAGCTACCGCGCCACTTGGCCGGCCTGGAGAGAGCCTATTTCTTGTTGAAAGTGATGCGTATTCTATAAAACACCATTTTAAAATAAACCACTAAGAAATACAACCAGTTTACAAAGATGATGAATACTGAAAACAAAAAAGAACTTTTAAAAGAGTTTGGAGGCCGGCCGAGTGGCGCGGTGGTTAAGCGCTGGCCTGGGAAGCCAGCGGCCCCGGTTCGGTCCCACATATGAGGGCCAGTGATACTGCCCTCAAAAAAAAACACAACAAAAAAGAAAAAAAAAAGAGTTTGGAATTTCAGTAGGCTGTGTTTTTGAATACAGACAGAATAAGTGATACTGCCATGAAATGTAATGTACTAAATGAAACAATTGCTAGGCCTTGAAAACCTTTTGTAGGTAGTCATTTAAGAAAGAGTGTTGACTATAGCAGAAATTACGTCATAAACAAGTATTTGCAAGGGCCGGAAATACTATTGTTCCAGATGTTAAAGACATGACTGAACATTTTGGGGACAAATTGCATCCAGAAGTTAGTTGTGAAGTTTTGGATTGCAGCTGGTTACAACAGATGTAAACATGACTCCTATAGCTATGCACTTTGCTATATGCTTTGCCAGCAGTTCTCAAAAGTATGGTCCCTGACCAATAGCACTGTACCACTTGCAAACTTGTTAGAAATGCAGTCTCAGGCTCCAGGCGAGACCTACTGAATCAGTTTCTGAAGATGGGGTTTGTCAACTGTTTTAACAAACCCTCCAGCTGATTCTGATATACCCTGAAGTTTGAGAACCACCGCACCTAGATATAATTCATGTGTTAAGATTTTTTTTTTTTTTAGCTGAGCTATCCTGCTACCTGTGGGCTGCTCAACCTCAGCTCAGCTCGGGCTGGGCATCAAACTGCTGTTGCCCAGAGTTCAGCTCACACTCGTGAGCAAGAAGAATTTTGATGCAATCTAACTCTTGGACTGGCAGCCTACATTAGGTACCTCCAGAAATACCTGGATTTTGTGTGATGAGAAAAGTTGAAAGTTTTAGTATAGATTGGTCAAAATTAGTGAATATGACTACATTTATGCTTCTGCAGTAGCATTACTGTTGGACTTAGGAAACTTCAATTGGAAGCAGAAACACTGTACAAAGGCTTTAATACTTTGTTTTATTGCTCCTTTGGATTCACTTTTGTGCAAAACATTAAAAATGAATCATGTCAGGAACTAGTAATCAATACTGTGGTTTGCACTAAACACAGTTGAATTACAAGATGCATGTTATGGAAATCTGTCCTATTTGCAGATTGTTTGGCTTAGTTGAGTCATGGTACCGAAGATACTGGAAAAAAGACTTACCTGCCATCCAAAGGGCATTCAGTGCATCAGCAATGAATGAAATAAAATATTTGACCTGTTTCGTTGACATTACAACTCATCTAGACACTGAATAAAAGCAGGGTTGCTCAGCCATATCTTCAAAAATGTATGGTTCTATTTGCTCATTCCTAGCAAAATTATGCCTTTGGGAGACTCATTTGCCAGGAGATAAACTGGCTGACTTTGCTTAGCTGAAACTGTTTTCCAAAGAATGAAAGTGAAGCATGGATTACATTCCCAAAATTGTAGAGCTGCTTATCGAATTCCAGAAAAGGGTCTCTGACATTATATTGTATGAAGATGAACTAAAATTGTTCAGTTAGCCTCTCTCAATGTTCATGATGTGAAAGAAGAGCTACAATGGAGATATTGAATTATTGTGCTGTGGTACTGAAAATGAAGCATGATGTCATTGAAATATCAGAATTCTACAAATATCTTGGGAGTACTTACCCTAAGTATGAAAAACAGTGCAAAAAGCCTGTGTTTGGAAATGCCTACATTTCTAAGCAGCTGTTTTCCATGGTGAAATATGGTAAAATTAATTATTCCCAGTAAAAGTATTCAAGGCTAAATTCTTTGCTGCACAGTGTAACACAGAAATAAAAGACCTACCATTGACCTCTTGGTACATAAGAAAGGCATCATACTTCTGTTCCAAGTCAAAGGAGTATAAATGACACACAAAAACATAATGATTAAAAATTTTCTATTTTTTGATTTGTGTTTTTAACTTGGAATTTCAAATGTAAATGCCAATATTTTGCATCTTTGTATTAACACCCACAGTATAGTTTAATGAAAATAGATTACATTGCTGGCAGTTGATTTTCTTAACTTGGCACCCTTTGTTCATTTATGTTAGCTTCCCAGCTCCTGTAAGCATTTGCAGCCCCTGGTTCAAGGACTTCTAGAACTTTCTTGTGGTCATTGTCCTCTCTGGAGTTCCCGTTTTCCTTTCCAAGGTACCCCCAAATCAAATCTCCCTTGAACTCTTGTTCGCCTTTTATTCATAAGGATACCTTCATTAGGCCTTCTGAGTTTTCAATCCTGAAAATTTGCATAGGTCAGAACAAGTGCCTATTCTGGCATCTACTTGTCTCAAGTGATTTCTGAATATCTGCGGACAATTGTGTGTGTGTGTGTGTGTGTATCATAGACTTCATCTCTGCAAAATAAACAGGCTATGATTTATTTTGTAATTACTTTTTCAGATCCTGTGTGCCAGATATTTTCTATAAGTTATTTCTAAGTCTTACAATCAGAGAGGAATTAGCAAAATCTCCATTTTATAGATGAAGAAGCTAAGTGACTCGCCTGACCACTTGAATTTGAGCATAGGTCCACAGGATGCCAAAGTTCCTGTTCTCTGATTACAAAAGTTATTCTCAAAGTTGTCTTCAGTCCCCAGAAGAGCCACAGCAGATTTAAAACTTAAGTTTTTGTTTTTACATGTGACAGGCAGTTTCACCTACAGAAATGGGCTGGCTCCTGGCAGCCTAAGAGAAATTAAGGGCACTAAAATTGGGTATTTGCTCATTAAAATTAGCACCTTAATAGCCTTTACTGAACACTGGATCTGTATTCTACCTCCAGCTTGACTGTGGTATTGAATGTTAAAGCCTCTCGCATGCCTGTGTGTGTGGATAATTGAAATTCCTACAGGAAGGACACTCAATAATTAGAATTCACTATGGTTTTCAATCGCTGCTAGTCTTACTATTTAATGCTACATTACTCTTTAGTTTTGTGATTATCAATTTAGTCTTTATGCTTAATAAACTCCATAGAGTGTAGTGATGTAAATTCGTATCAACAGCAGTTTGGGTCTGCGATTTTTCAGTAGCTAGACGTCAAGGTACATATGCCTTGCAGATAAAATACAAAGCATTCATATTTCTATTGCTAAAGAAGACATACATAATCCACTGTCCCCTTTTCTTATAAAGCGATGCTTCCTTGTCATCTCTGATTTCTTTTTGCTTTGGAATTGAGAACAGGTGGAGAAGGTGCACACAGGGCCCTGCACGTGTCAGACACCAGCCTGATATATTTAACGTGGTAGGTAGGAGTGAGGCCAGTATCCCAATAGAATTTGGGATAAGCTGGAAGAAGTGAATAATTGCAGTGGTCAGAAAGTGATATTGCCTCTGGATTAAGTTCTTTCTATGGACCAGGCAGTGTTCTAGAGACACATATGGTTTTAACTGCAACTAATAGGCTCACAATCTAGTTATGCTTTTTTTTAGATTTTAATTTATTTATTAAATTTCTTGCTGGTAATATTGGATAGTAAAATTATATAAGTTTCAAGTGTACATTTCTATAATACATCATCTGTATATCACAATATGTGTTCACCACCCAGAGTCAGTTCTCTTTCTATCACCATATATTTGACCCCCTTTACCTTCTTCTATCACCTCCCTCACCCATTACCCTCTGGTAACCACTAAACTATTGTCTGTGTTTATGAGTATTTGTTTGTCTTGTTAGTTTATTGCTTTCAGTTTTATATCCCACAAGAGAAGTGATATGGTTCTCGACTTTTTCTGACTTATTTCGCTTAATGTGATAATCTCAGGATCCATCCATGTTGTCACAAGTGGCAGTATTTCATCTTATGGTCACGTAATATTCCAGTGTCTATATGTACTGCATTATCTTTATCCAGTCATCTCTTGAAGGACACTTTGGTTGTTTCCATGTCTTGGCCACTGTGAACAGTGCTGCAATGAACACAGGGGTACATACAAGGTATGATCAAAAAATATGGTAAATGTTTAAATTAAATTTTGGGCCGGCAAAGTGGCACATTGGTTAAGAGCTGGCTTGGGACACCTGCAGCCATCTAAGAGGCTTCTAAGAAAGAAAGCAAGGATTTTTTTAAAAAAAAGTTAGACGGCGTGGGGCAGAAGATATGAAGAGACATTTCTCTAAAGAGGACATACAGATGGCCAACAGGCATATTAAAAAAAGTTCAACCTCATTGGTCATTAGGGAAATGGAAATAAAAACCACCATGAGATACCACCTCACTCCAGTCAGAATGGCTATCATCAATAAATCAACAAACAACAAGTGCTGGCGGGGCTGTGGGGAAAAGGGGACCCTGCTGCACTGTTGATGGGATTGCAGATTGGTGCAGCCATTATGGAAGTCAGTATGGAGGTATCTCAAAGAACTGGAAATAGAGCTACCGTTTGACCCAGCAATTTCACTCCTAGGTATTTATCCTGAAAAAACCAAGACACTTATTCAAAAAAAGTTATGCACCCCTAAGTTCATAGCAGCACAATTTACAATAGCTAAGACTTGGAAACAACCAAAATGCCCATCAGTAGATGACTGGATTAAGAAACTGTGGTATATTTATACAATGGAGTATTACTCCGCTATAAAAAAAGAAAGAAATCGTACCATTTGCAATGATATGGATGGACCTAGAGACTATTATGTTGTGAAATAAGTCAGTCAGAGAAAGACAAATACCATATGATCTCACTAATATGTGGAATCTGAAACACTGTATGAATGAGCAAAGTAAACAGAAACTGTCCCCTAGAGGAAAAATCAGGGTTGCTAATTGGGAGGGGGATGGGGATGAGGGAGAAGGGCAATGGATTAGACAACAAAAATAGGCAACTACAATATTGCCACTGGGATATGAAAAACAGTTTGGGGAATATAATTAATAATGTAAATATTTTGTGGGATGTCAGATGGTCATAGGTCTTGTTACGGAGACCATTTCATGGATGGAGTAGAGGTTTGATCACTGCACTGTATAACTGAAGCGGAGGTTGTATACCTACTGTAATTGAATATATATAGATAGTCATGGGATGTGGATTATACTGTGGAAGAGAGTCAGAGGAAGACTAATAGATATATATGATATGGGGGGGTGGCGAATTGGGGGTGGGGGGTTGTCACTTTGAGGGGTAAAATGTATAACTATTGCACTATGTTGTACACCTGAAACTAATTAAAAATAAATTAATTAATTAAAAAAAAAGACGGGGGCCAGCCGAGTGGCACATTGGTTAATAGCTGGTTTTGGGATGCCAGCGGCCCCAGTTCGGATCCCACATATGGGGGCCAGTGACACTGCCCTCTACAGCTAACGACAGCTCCATGTAGAGCTGGCTGTGCGAGCCCCAGTGATGGTGTAGGCTGCAGCCCCTGCTGCAGTGGGCTGCCATAGGCTACAGTAAGTGACTGGCAGCCAGCATGAGCTGCCAGTAGCCGTGGTCAGTGACATCTAGAGGCCGGTGACCGACCTGCCTCATCCGGGAAGAGTGCAATAAGGATACCAACATGGGCCAGTGAAGCAACGTCCTCCGCAACTAGACTGAAGAACAAAAAGACAGCAACTTGTCTGTTCCCCTTCCCCAATTCCCCAACGCTGTTCCCCTCCCCCAATTCCCCAATAAAATCTTAAAAAAAAAAAAATACAGGCCGGCCGAGTGGCACGATGGTTAAGAGCTGGCTTGGGACGCCAGCGGCCCCGGTTCGGGTCCCACATATGAGGGCCAGTGACATTGCCCTCAAAAAAAAAAAAAGAGTTAGATGGACTTAGATTCAGATTCTAGCTATCTGTTTTTTAACCTTTCTGTCCATGTCCATGTGTAAGTCTTTTCATCCGTATCTGTTAGGTTGGTACAAAAGTAATTGTGGTTTCAGAGCATGAATTTTTTTTTTTTTTGAGGGCAGTGTTACTGGCCCTCATATGTGGGACCTGAACTGAGGCCGCTGGCTTCTGAAGCCAGCGCTTAACCACCATTCCACTCGGCCGGCCCTGGACAATGAATGTTAAATCATTATAACTCAGCTCAAACACATGTTTTATTTTTTTTAAAGATTTTATTGAGGAATTGGGGGAAGGGAACAGACAAGTTGCTGTCTTTTTGTTCTTCAGTCTAGTTGCGGAGGACGTTGCTTCACTGGCCCATGTTGGTATCGTCATTGCGCTCTTTCTGGGTGAGGCAGTCACTCGCTGGCCTCTGGACAGTCGCTCGCGGCGGCTCTTGGCAGCTCACACTGGCTGCGGGCCACTTACTGTAGCCTATGACAGCCCACTGCAGCAGGGGCTGCAGCCTACACCGTCGCCGGGGCTCACAGCCCAGCTTCATCCAGGTGGAGCTGTTGTTAGCTGTAGAGTGCCGTGTCACTGCCCTCATATGTGGGATCTGAACCGGGGCCGCTGGCATCCCAAAACCAGCTCTTAACCAATGCGCCACTCGGCCGGCCCTCAAACACATCTTTATTGGTGGAAATAGGAGCCATTACAGTCAACACATTTTTGCCAATGTGAAATAAGTTTGTTTATTCTCGTAGCATAAAAATCTGTGCTTAGGAATTCATTGAACTCTTGGAAAGCATTTTCTGCATCCTGCTGGTTGTGGAAGTGTTTTCCCTGCAAAAAGTTGTCGAGATGCTTGAAGAAGTGTAGTCGGTTGTTGAGAGATCAGGTGAATATGGCAGATGAGGCCAAATTTCACAGCCCAATTCGTTCACCTTTTGAAGTGTTGGTTGTGCAATGTGCGGTCGGACGTTGTCGTGGAGAATTGGGCCGTTTCTGTTGACTAATGCCAGCTGCAGGCATTACAGCTTTTGATGCATCGCATCAATTTGCCAAGCATACTTCTCAGATGTAATGGTGTCGCCAGGATTCAGAAAGTTATAGCGGATCAGACCAGCAGTAGACCACCGAACAGTGACCATAACCTTTTTATGGTGCAAGTTTGGCTTTGGGAAGTGCTTTGGAGCTTCTTCTCCAAAGCTGGTTGTCGCCGGTTGTATAAAATTTAATTTTCATCTCATGTCACAATCCGATTGAGAAATGGTTCGTTGTTGTGCAGAATAAGAGAAGACGACACTTCAAAACGATTTCTTTTTGATTTGTAGTCAGCTCATGAGGCACCCACTTATCGAGCTTTTTCACCTTTCCAATTTGCTTCAAATGCCAAGTGATCGTAGAATGGTCGACGTTGAATTCTTTGGCAGCTTCTCGTGTAGTTATAGGAGTATTAGCTTCGATGATTGCTCTCAGTTGGTCATTGTCAACTTCTGATGACCGGCCACTACACTCCTCATCTTCAAGGCTCTTGTCTCCTTTGCAAAACGTCTTGAACCACCACTGCACTGTATGTTCGTTAGCAGTTCCTGGGTCATATGTGTTGCTGGTGTTGTGAGTTATCTCCCCTGCTTTACGACCCATTTTGAACTCCAGTAAGAAAATTGCTCAAATTTGCTTTTTAACATCATTTTCATAGTCTAAAATACATATAAAATAAACACAAGTAATAATTCATTAAGAAAAAAACATGAAGCAAGAAATGCGCATTAAAATGATGTAGAACATAACCACATTTATTTAAGAATGTATTTCAGTATCAAAGGCAAATTTCAACAATTCACAACCGCGATTACATTTGCACCAACCTAATACCTTTGCCATCTTTCTGAAGTTGAGATAATGTATGTAAAGTATGCATGGTGTGGGGATTCTGAGCAACAACTAACAGCTCTATTATCTTTCTAACAAAGGTCTCTTCTGTCATTGATTAGAGTAAAAATTTATATACCATGTTTATTTCAGTATTCTTTTGAAGAGCCTCAGGTCTCAATTTAATGAAAGGAGTCAAAAAACTCAGGGCATTTGAATGAACACAGGGATAATGCTGCGTGTGTTTACTGGAGAGGTGTTTTTTTGTTTTTGTTTCTGTTCAGCCTTATATGATCTTAAGTTTCACCAAACAACAAAGTTCAGTTACTAACCTTCCTGACGTCTAACCAAATACAGGTCAGTTTCTGTTGCATGACCTGTTCTTCTCTTCTTCCCTCCTAGGTCTTTCAGAGCCTTGAAGACCACCATTTGGAAGTGGTGGCTTTTTTGAGGGAAAATGGCTTCCATGGCCTTCTTGCCCATGACTCCGAGTATGCTCTCTACAATATTCCCTTTTACTACAGTTCCCATGCTCTTAAACTGAGCTGGAACGGGAAGAACCTCACTACCAACCAGTTCCTGATGCAGGAGGTGGCCAAGCAGCTGGGCCTGAAGCGGATGAATTTCCCCATATTTGCTGCACTGCTAGGTAGGTAGTCCAAAGAACAGACTCCAATGATTTGTGAAGTTTCCCCTTTCAGTAATAAGACATGAAGACCAGGGCAATTTAGTCTATTGTTACTGGATTTATCTTCTGAAAGTTCGCATGCCAAACATTGTGCTTCTGGGCTTCTTAGTAGAAACTCAGCATGTTTGCCCTATGAATTAATACAGGAATATTCCAGAACATTATTTTTTTTTAAAGATTTTATTGGGGAATTGGGGGAGGGGAACAGACAAGTTGCTGTCATTTTGTTCTTCAGTCTAGTTGTGGAGGACATTGCTTCACTGGCCCATGTTGGTGTCATCATTGCGCTCTTCCCAGATGAGGCAGATCGGTCGCCAGCCTCTGGATGGTCACTCACGGTGGTTATTGCCCCTCACGCTGGCTGCCGGCCACTCACTGGAGCCTATGGCAGCCCACTGCAGCAGGGGCTGCAGCCTACACCATCGCCGGGGCTCGCAGCCCAGCTCCAGGTTCAGCTGTTGTTAGCTGTAGAGGGCAGTGTCACTGGCCCCCATATGTGGGATCCATACCGGGGCCGCTAGCATCCCAAGCCAGCTCTTAACCAATGCGCCACTCGGCCAGCCCCGGAACATTATTACTATTATTATTATTATTTTGAGGGCAGTGTCACTGGCCCTCATAGGTGGGACCCGAACCAGGGCCGCTGGATTTCCAAGCCAGTGCTTAACCACCGCTCCACTCGGCCGGCCCCCCCAGAACATTATTTTTATTCTTATTAAATTCCTTTGTAACATTCCATAACTATTTTTTGCAGGGTACTATCTTAAGCCAAATGTTTTACTAGCCCTAGACAGCTTTGGTTGCCCACTCAGAGCATTCATATTTCTTCCCCAGTGTCTAAATTTGGATCACAAACACAGATTGTTACGTTTTTCTTTTTTGCTTTTATTGTGCTAACATTTTATAATGAAAATTTCCAAACATACAGCAAAATTAAAATAATTTAAAGTGAAAATCCTGTATCTACCACCTGTTTTCGGCCATTAATATTTTACTATACGTACTTGCTTTATCATATATGTATCCATTCTAGCCATCTATCTTTTTTTTTATTGGGGAACAGTGTGTTTTTCCAGGACCCATCAGCTCCAAGTCCAGTAGTTGTTTCAATCTAGTTGTGGAGGGCACAGCTCTGTGGCCCAGGTGGGGATTGAACCAGCAAACTTGGTGTTATGAGCAGTGTGCTCTAACCCCCTGAGCTAATCGGCCACCACTCCATCTATCTTGTCAAGACATATTTCAGAATAAATTGCAGACTACTGATTTAAGTTGGTTTTCCAAGTATTGGCAGCCTGAAGGTTAATATCTTGTCTCAGGTGTGATCTCTGTAATCCCAAAGGGGTTGAGCTTGGATAATCTCACAGAGTCAGCAAAGTTTTTGAATTAGGCCTTGGGCAAATCACTAAAGTTACACATCCCTGGATTCAGTTTCCTCCTTTGTGAATTGGAATCATAATACCTCATGGTGTTATTGATAAGGTCAAATGAAATGAGATACATAAAATGCCAAGCACTTACGTTTATGCTTTTTTTTTCTGTTTTGAGGGCAGTGTCACTGGCCCTCATATGTGGGACCGAACCGGGGCCGCTGGCTTCCGAAGCCAGCGCTTAACCACCGTGCCACTGGTCTGGCCCCGAGCACTTATTAGTTAGGCAGTGGTGGCTGCTATTACAAAAGGTAGCATGATAAAAAATAGCATGAGCTTTGGAGTCAGACAGTCCTGAGCTTCTTATCGTGGTGTGGGCACTTATTAACTGTACCACCTTAGGCCAAGTCACCAGACTTGTCCAAACCTCAAGTTTCCTTATCTGTAAAATGGGGAGAATAATACCATACATAGTTATTATAAAGTTGATATGTATAATGCATGTGATACATAGGTAATCAACACCTAGCTACTTATACTCATTACATTAAGAATATAGACCTATGTGAATTATTTGATCATTTTCTCTCCTAGAGTCCCTTTCATGGCCTAGAGGGTCTAAAAACATTTGTACAGTCAATAAATCATAAATATACTTTATAGGTAACCACATTCTCCCAGATGAGGACCTGGCTGCTTTTCATTGGAGCCTCTTGGGACCAGAACATCCCCTTGCATCACTTAAGGTAACGTGCCCCATTTCTTGCATATGCATCCATGACATCAGGGTTTTGTTCATTTTTAATTGGGGAATTGGGGGAGGGTAATAGCGTTGGGGAACCGGGGAAGGGGAACAGACAAGTTTCTATTCTTTTGTTCTTCAGTCTAGTTGTGGAGGACATTGCTTCACTGGCCCATATTGGTATTGTCATTACACTCTTCCCGGATGAGACAGATCAGTCACCGGCCTCTGGCCGGCTGCTCACAGCGGCTCTTGGCAGCTCACACTGGCTGCCGGCCACTCACTGTAGCTTATGGCAGCCCCCTGCAGCAGGGGCTGCAGCTATGCCATCCCGGGGACTCACAGCAGCCCAGCTCCAGGTGGAGCTGTTGTTAGCTGTAGAGGGCAGTGTCACTGGCCCTCATGTGGGATCTGAACCGGGGTCGCTGGCATCCTGGCCAGCTCTTAACCAATGCACAACTCGGCTGGCCCGACATCAGATTTTTTTTTTTTTTTTTTGAGGGCAGTATCACTGGCCCTCATATGTGGGATCCGAACCGGGGCCGCTGGCGTTGCTGGCGTTGCAAGCCAGCACTTAACCACCGCGCCACTCAGCCGGCCCCCAACATCAGGTTTTGATTGGAGTTTTGATAGAATAATTATCTTTCATTAGGTTTAAAATATTCCAAAGTACTTACAGACAAAATTTATAATTATGACCAATATCCTTTAAAAAGAAAAAACTCAATTTTCCACCTCCAGTTCTTTCCCTCCTCTATCTTTCTTTCCTGTGTATCTCCGTTATTTTCACACTGCTACCACACTCACACGGGATACATTACTTCTGATACTTCTAGTCTCCAAATGTGTTTTTCCCCCAACATCAAGCAGTTTTTTGCAATATGTGGCTGGGAGGCCTATAGTTCAACTCAGTTTTGATACTGTCTACCTGGAGATGTTATCAGATTTTACAGGTTAAGGGCTCAGGCCCACAAAACTGCCCCCCCGCAACTTCAGACACCAGTTGCAAGCCCAGGTTATCACCAGTGCTCTGACCAACTTGCTATAGGTCAGCGGTTCCAACGACCACCCCCTTGAGTTTGATTAATTTCCTGGAGCAACTCACAGAACTCAGGGAAACACTTACTTACATTTACCAATTTATTAAAGGATATGATAAAAGTACAGGATGAACAGCCAGATGAAGAGACACATAGAGTGAGGTCTGGGAGGATACCTAGCTCACGAGCTTCTGTCTCCATTGAGTGGGGCGTGCCTCATCTTCCTACTGGGGATGTATTTGCCAACCCGGAAGCTCTCTGAACCCCACACTTTTGGAATTTTATGGAGGTTTCATCACGTAGGCACAATTGATCATTAACTCCATTTCCAGTCCTTTTCCTTTCTTAAGAGAATGGAAGTGGGGCTAAAAGTTCCAAGCTTACAATCATGTCTTGTTCTTTCCGGTAATCAGCTGTCATCCAGGAGCCATCCAGGAGCCCACCCAGAGTCACCTCAATAGAACAAGACATGTTCCTAATGATCTTATCACTTAGGATATTGCAAGAGTTTCAGAAGCTCTGTGCCAAGAACTGGAGGCAGAGACCATTATGTTTTCTATTATCTTACACCCTTAATATTTAAAGGATTTGTACACACCTATGAAGAAAAATACGAATACTACAATGAATGAACTAATGAGTCAAGGACAGAAGGAGACAATTCACAAAAATGTACAGTAGCCAGTAGTATGACTAAAGGATACACCTCACTGGTCAGTGATACAACATGCAAATTAAATGAGCAGTGTGATTTCTCTTAACCTAACAGTTTAGCAAATATTGAGAAATTAATCTACCAACTTCTATCAAGGCTATGGTAGTAGTGCAAGTTGGTGATTGTTATTTATATCCCTAGTTCTTTTACTCTCCTAGACAAGTTTCCTACCTTTTCCTCTCTCCTCAAGCCTCTAATACTCCCTCCTCCTTGCTCACTCTCAGCTCACGACCTGGCTTACTATTTCACTGAGAAAATTAAAGCAATGGGAAGAGTGCTTCCACTACCTCCCACCCTTTCACCTTCTCCCCTGTATGCATCTGTGTGCCCAGATGCTCTGCCTGCCTCCTGTTAACTGTGGATGACCTGTCCATGTTCCTATCTAACGCCAGCACCGTCCACTCTCACACTAGATCCCCTCCCCTCTAGCTAACTTAAAGGCATCACTTCAGCAGTTCTCCCCTTTCTCCTGCATCGTCAGTTTCACTCTCTTCATTGGCTCTTTCCATCAGATGTAGAAGCATGCACCAAAAAAATAAAACGAAAACCTGCTTTCAACCTCACTCCCTCCACCCAAGCTACTGCTCCATATTTCCTCTTCCTTGTATCAAACTCTTTTAGAGAGTTGTCTGTACTTCAACTCTTTACTTTCCCTTTTCTCTGTTTTCTCTTCCATGTGCTTAGCTGAAATTGCTCTTGACAAAGCCACCAATTACCTTGATGTTAATAAATCCAGTGGCCACCTCTCAGTTTTCATTTTCCTTGACCATTCAGGAGCACATGACCCAGTTGTTCACACCCTCTTCCATAGAACATGTTCCTCACATGGCTGTAAGGACACTACTCTCTTCTGGTTTCCTTCCTACTTCCATGGCTGCTGCTTACCACTCCTTTGCTGCTTCCTTGTCTTCTCTGCTTCTTAACTTAGGAATGTCCCGGAGTTCTATTCTCAGTCCTTTCTCTTTTCTGTCTACAGATGCTGCCTTGTTGATTGATCATATCTAGTCTCATGACTTTAAACACCACCTGTCCAGTGATGACTCCTAAATATATGTCTCCAGCTTTGCCTTCCTCCTTGCACTCCAGATTCTAACATCTAATGACCTACTAAACATTTCAAAGAAATATATCCTAATGGAAACTCCTGATCTTTTCCCTATACCTGTTCCTCCCATAGCCTTCCCCATTTTCATTAATGGCAACCTCATCATTCCAGTTGCTCAGGCTACAAACCTTGGAGTCATCCTTGACTTCTCTCTCTCTCTCTTTCTCATATTCCACACTTCCCCTGTCGTCAAATACCATCAGTTTTCCCTGCTACTACCCTGGTCAAGTCATCATTCTTTCTTGCCTGGATTATTCTAACAGCTCACTAACTGTTGGGCTTCTGCTTGCTGTCTTTCACATCACCCCCCTCCTCCTAAATCTCTTCGCAATACAACAGCCAGAGTGATCCTTTTAAAAACTGACTAAGATCATATCACTTCTCTATTTGAAATTCTCCAGTGGCTCTTCATGTCACTCACCCAGTTTTTACCATGGCCTACAAAGCCCTGTGTGGTCTGGACCCATTACAGCTTTGATTTCATATTCCCCTTCTTTTGCTTTTTGAACCTTTGCACTTACCATTCTTTCTACTTGGAAGGTTTTTCCTCCCACATTGCTATTTCCTCACTCCTGTATGTTTTCTCGAATGTCATTTTCTCAGTGTGGCCTATCCTGAGTGCCAATTTAAAATGATCTGCTCATGGGCTGGCCAAGTGGCGCAGTGCTTAAGAGCTGTCTTGGGACGCCAGCAGCCTGGGTTTGAATCCCACATATGAGGGCCAGTGACACTGCCCTTTAAATAAATAAATAAAATTATCTGCTCATGTGTGCCTGTTTTCTCGCGCGCGCTTGCTCTCTCTCTCTCTCTCCCCCTCTCCCTCCCTCCCTCTCCCCCCTCCCCCTCCCTCTCTCCCTCCCTCCCTCTCTCATTTCTTAGCCCCTTCTCTGCTTATATTTTCTCCATAATACTTACCTACATCAAGGACACTATACATTTTACTAATTTATTCTGTTTGATTCCATTCACCCCATCCAGACACACCTACACTAGAATGTGAGCTCCCATGAGGGTAGGGATCTTTGTTT
Source organism: Aselliscus stoliczkanus (assembly GCA_033961575.1). Taxonomy (NCBI): domain Eukaryota; kingdom Metazoa; phylum Chordata; class Mammalia; order Chiroptera; family Hipposideridae; genus Aselliscus; species Aselliscus stoliczkanus. The sequence goes on along the minus strand of CM066737.1, from coordinate 122,154,173 downwards.
ATCTTGTTCACAGCTGTATCCTTGGTGCCTAGGACAGTGCCTAGCACACAGTAGGCAGTAAATATTTTTTGAAGGAATGAATGGTACAGGCTTTTGCCTAAGCAATTTATATAAAAGGCCTTTAAGAAGTTTATACCCTTTGATTCAGTAATTACTACTGTTTTAGGAAGCTTGTATAATAATTAATTGGAAAATGACAAATCATACCTATATTTTATCACAACATTAAAAAACCTTTATATTAAAAATTTTCAAGTATTACAAAAGTAGAAAAAATAATATAATAATATAGTGAGCTACCATTGTAACATCATCTAGCTCCAGCAGTTATCAAGATGTGGCCACAATTGTTGGGGCTTTTTTTGTTGCTGCTGCTAATGTATTAAAATAAATTCCATACCTCATGTCATTTCACTTCTGTATTCTTCAATATGCATCTCTAAAACATGTAGGCATTTTCATATATAAGCACAATTCCATTATTACTCCTAGCAAAGTTGATAATTTGTTGTTATTATCTTAATATACAATTCATTTTTGGATTTTGCTGGTTGTCTCAAACCTGGATTTTGCTGGCCTTTTTGTGGTTAGTTCAAATCAGGATCCGAACATGGTCCACATATTTTTTTTATTTATTTTTATTTTTTTATTATTTTAGAGGGCAGTGTCACTGGCCCTCATATGTGGGACCGAACCAGGGCCGCTGGCCTCCCAAGCCAGCACTTAACCACCACACCACTCGGCTGGCCCTGGTCCACATACTTTGACATTACCTTTAATAGCAAAAAAAATTGGAAGCAGCCAAAATGTATCATGAAAGAAAACTAATTATGGGAGTGTTGTAAAACATTGGTTATCTCTGTAGTAGGATTATGGGTGATAGGATTTTATCTTCCTTTTATACTTTTCAATCTTTTCAAAGTATTCTTTACTGAGAATTAGAGGGAAAACTATATTTATTTTTATTTATTTTATTTATTTTTGAAGATTTTATTGGGGAATTGGGGGAGGGAACAGCGTTAGGGAATTGGGGAAGGGAAACAGACATTTACTGTCCTTATATTCATCAGTCTAGTTGTGGAGGATGCTGCTTCACTGGCCCATATTGGTATTGTGAATATTGTGCTCTTCCCGGCTGAGATAGATCAATCACCGGCCATTGGTCGGCCATTCACAGCTGCTCACGGCAGCTCATGCTGGCTACTGGCTGCTCATTCTGGCTGCCGGCCACTCACTGTAGGTTATGGCAGCCACTGCAGCTCCACTGCAGCCTACATAGTCACCCGTGACTCACGGCAGCCCAGCTCCAGGTGGAGCTGTTGTTTACCATCTTAGCTGTAGAGAGTGCACCGTCACTGTCCCCCATGTGGGATCCGAACCGGGGCCCTGCTGCTCCAAGCTTGCTCTCCCAAGCCAACTCTTAACTAACGAGCCGCTTGGCCAGCCCCTGAAAACTATTTTTGTAGAAAAGATTTTACCTGTCTTTAGTGGATTTACTAAATTTGAATTTTGTATTACCTCAACCTCACCCTTTTTCTTGGTGACTCGTGTGAAGTCAGTGTTCCTTGCTTATCTTACCTCTTCTAGGTCCGAGCGCATCAGCTGGTTCTTCCTCCCTGTGATGTGGTGATCAAGGCTGTTTCTGAGTATGTTAGCTCCATCAAAGACCCCTCTAACCTGGATGTGGTTGGGAAGGATGTTTTCAAACAGTCTCAGGTGAGCTAGCCTCCCCTTTCTAAGAGTCGCTAGTTTTCTTACATTCACCAGTACCACCGTCACATTTGATCTTTCCAGTGCTGCCTGCCTTCTCTCCTCCTAGCTGCTTGTCTACTCCATTTTTACAGACTGGAGCCCCAGAGTTTCTTTGAGGAAACATTAAAAGGGCCTGGATTGAAAGGGTTCTTTACTGTTTTCCACTGATTATCAAAACTTGCCAAGCTCTGTCTGGAAAATTTAGAAAATAAAGAAAAAATGTAACATAAATCTCATTACCCCGAAACAACTTGCTGTATTATCACTCTAGCATATATCCTTCTACTTTTTATTGTTTCAATGTATATTTTAATATAAAGGGTGTCTTGCTTACTGGAGGATAATGGGTAATGAAAAAGACACTTAAAGTAGATCCACATAAAACAAGAATCGATATTTTATTGTTAATAGTGAAAAAAAGGCTTGATTGGGATTTGTCATGGGAAACTAAAAGTTAATAACTTAGTTTTATTTTTAACAATTTGATTTATTCTTGCACTCGTGTTTTCCAGTTTTATTTTTGGAATTAACATACAGTAAAACTGACTTTTATATATGTTTGTGTACAGGTCTGTGAATTTTTCACACATGTATAGATTTATGTAACCACCATCACATTGAGAATGAGAACAGTTGAACCACCCACGAATCCCTCAGGCTATCTTTGCAATCACACCCAAACTTGTCACTATCTCCTGGCAACTACCAGTCTATTCTTTCACTATAGTTATATCTTTTAGAGAAGAGCATGTGACTAGAATCATACAGAATCTAATCTTTTGAGAATGGAATTTTTCATTCAACATAATGCCTTTAAAATTCATCTAAGTTGTTGCATGTTTCATCTATCAATAATTCATTTGTTTTTATTGCCGAATAGTATTGTGTGGGTATACGACCGTTTGTTTATCCAGTCATTCCTAGAGGATATTTGAGTTTCCAGTTTTTGGTGGTTTGAATACAACTGCTGTCAACATTTGTGTACAGGTTTTTTATGAAAATAAATTTTCATTTCCCTAACATAAATACCTAGGAGTGGGATTTCTGGGTCATATGGTAAGTGTTATGTTTAACTTGAACTTTATGAGACCCTGCCAAACCATTTTCTACAGTGACTGTTCCATTCCTCATTAGCACTTGTTATTGTCAGTATTTTTTATAGCCATTCTAGTAGGTGTATAGTGGTAGCTTATCACAATTTTAATTGGCATTTCTCAGATGACTAATGATGAACATTTTTTCTCATGCTTATGTGCCATCCATATATCCTCTTTGATGAATGGTTTGCTCATTAAGTCTTTTGCCCATTTTTAAATTGGGTTATTTGTTTACTTACTGTTGAGTTTTGAGAGTTCTGTATATGTTCTGCATACAAGTCCTTTGTCAGATATCTGATTTGGAAATATTTTCTCCCAGTCTGTACTTTGTCTTCACATTCTTCTAACAGTATCTTTGCAAGGCAAAAGTTTTAACTTCTATCAATTTTTATCTTTTATGGGTCATGCTTTCGGTGTCATGTCTAAAAACTCTTTGCCTAACTGCAGGCATGACAAATTCTCCCATTTTCTTCTAAAAATTATATAGTTTTATATATAAATCAAATCATGTTTTGAGTTTATTTTTGTATAAAGTATTGGGTGTTTTGTTTTTGCATATGGATATTCGATTGTTTCAACACAGTTTGTTGAAAAGACTATGATTTCTCCATTGAATTCCCTTTATCAAAAATCAGTTGCCCACATTTGTGTGAATCTCTGGTCTCTCTTGTTCAGTTGACCTATGTGTCTATTTTTTTGCAAAGAGCTCATTGTCTTGAATACTGTAGCTTTTATAGTAAGTCTTAAAATTAGGTAGCTATTCCTCCAGTTTTTTTATTAGTTTCATATGTGATTACTGCAGTTTTATGCTTTTTCTAAATCTTTTTGTCTATTCTAGTTTCTTTGCTTTTCCATATAAATTTTAGAATAACCTTGTCTATATTGACAAAAAAATCCTGCTGGGATTATAATTGGAATTCCTTTAAATATACAGATGGATCTTGAGATTATTATGCTAAGCAAAATAAGTCAAAGAGCAAAAGTCAAAAACTGTATGACTTCACTCATATGTGGGATATAGAACTGAAAGCAACAAAGGAACAAGACAAACAAACAAACAAAAACTCATAGACACAGACAACAGTTTAGTGGTTACCAGAGGGTATTGGGGGAGTGGGGAGGTGATAGTACAGGGAAAAGGGGATCAAATATAGTGATGGAAGGAGAACTGACTCTGGGTAGTAAACATACAATGCAATATATAGATGATGTATTATAGAAATGTATGCTTGAAACCGATGTCACCCCAATAAATTTATTTAAAAAAAGGAAAAGAAATTGGCAAAGAGACTTCTGAGAACGCTTAGGCATAGGGCATAGCCCTGTTCAAACATTAATTAAACCTCTTTGGTTTTCTATATATATCAAAAAAAGTATACATATTTTAAGAAAGGAAAACTGTATTACAATTGTAACATTCAATATATACCGATAATGAAAGATGAATACAAGTCATGTTTTACAAGAGGTGCTCAAAGTGGTTACCATCAGTGTCCAGGCACTTCTGATTATGGCAAAATAACTGCTTGAGCAACATTGACCAAAGTGTCCACTTGTATACATTTTTGGCACCCCCGGGGTGTGTGTGTGTGTGTGTGTGTGTGTGTGTGTGTGTGTGTGTTATATACACACATATATATGTAATACATATATGAATTTGGTGAATCTTCAAATTCTGGAAGACATTATGCCTCTCCATTTATTTAGATTGTCTTTGATTTCTTTCATCAGTGTTTTCTAGTTTTAGCATACAATTCCTGTATATCTTTCTTTTTATATTTGTACTTAAGTATTTAATATTTGAGCACCTATTGTAAAGGATATTGTTTGGCTCATTTCAATTTCTATTCATTGCTAGTATATAAAAATATGATTGGTTTTTGTGTGTTGACCCTGTATCATAAGATCACCTTTCTAAACTCACTAGTAGTTTTTTGTGGATTTCTTGATATTTTCTGTATAGGTGATTTTATTGTCTGTAAATAGGGACAGTTTTATTTTTTTCCAGGTTGTATGCCCCTTTTTTTCTTGATTTAACTGCACTATCTAGGATTTCCAAATGATGTTGAATACAAGTACGGAGAGAGGATATCCTGTCTTGTTCCTGATCTTTGGGGAAAGCATTCACTTAGCATTAAGAATGGTATTAGCTATAGGTTTTGTAGATGTATGTTATCAGGTTGAGGAAGTTTATTCCTAGTTTACTGAGATTTTTTTATCATGAATGCATGTATATTGACAAGTGCATTTTCTGCATCTATTGATGAGATCATGTGTGTTTTCTTCTTTAGTCCATTGATTTTTTTAAAAAAGATTTTATTGGGGAATTGGGGGAGGGGAACAGCATTGGGGAATCGGGGAAGTGGAACAGACAAGTTACTTTCCTTTTGTTCTTCAGTCTAGTTGTGGAGGACGTCACTTCATTGGCCCATGTTGGTATCATTGCACTCTTCCTGGGTGAGGCAGTCACTCGCTGGCCGTTGGACGGCCACTCACGGCAGTTCACGAAAGCTCATGCCAGCTGTTGTTCACCATCTTAGCTGTAAAGGATGCAGCGTCACTGGCCCACATGTAGGATCCAAACTGGGGTCCTGCTGCTCAGAGCTTGCGTCCCAAGCCAACTCCTAACCAACACACCATTCGGCTGGCAAAGTCCATTGATTTTTTAAATATTGAACCATCCTTACATTCCCACTATGTAGTTATGGTGTATTCCTTTTTAATATTGCTGCATTACTAGTATTTTATTGAGTATTTTTGCATTTATTTTCATGAGGGATATTGGTCTGTAGTTTTTTATGCAGTTTTGGACTGGTTTTGATATGCTGGACTCATAAAATGAGTTGGCAAGTATTCCTACCTTTTCTATTTTGGGGGAGAGATTATATTTAATTGGTGTTATTTCTTCTTTAATTGTTTGATCAAATTTGCCAGTGATGTGTCTGGCATGTATTTCTTTGAATTTAGAGTTTGCTGAGCTTGAATTTCTAACTTTGGCTTTCACTAAATTGGAGACATTTTCAGCTATTATTTCTTCAAATAAATTTTCTGTTCCACATTCTCCTCTCCTTCCATAACTACTTTGGAACCAATGTTATACCTTTCGGTATTATCCCATAGATCCTTGAGGCACTGTGTTTTGTTTTTTTTAGAAATACTGTTCTCTCTGTATTTAAATTTTGATTATTGTATTTTTAAGTTCTAAAATTTCCATTTGGTTTTTCTTTTTGTATTATCTTTCTTTGCTGAGACTTTCCATCTTTATATTTGTTTGAAAGGTGTGAAAGGTGTGCCCCTTACTTTCAAGCATTTTTAGAAAGCTGCTTTAAACTCATTGTCAGATGATTCCATCATGTGTGTCATCTCAGCATTGGCATCTATTAATTGAATTCTTCCATTCAAGTTAAGATTTTCCCAGTTCTGCCCAAGGCCAAATAATTCTTGATTGGATCTTGGACATTTGGAATATTATATTATGGGATTCTTAATCTTGTTTCAATATAATGGGGAATGTTGATAGTTTTGTTGTAGGAGGAAATTGACACATTTAGGTTAAGACCACAAGTTCTCACCATCATTCTGTGGACTTTGGTTTCAATGTCAGCAAGATTTTGAAAGCCTTTGCAAACCTATTTGGATTTGTGCTGTGTGCATCCCACCCAGTGGCCAGTCTGGGACGTGGGCTGCAGTTCATCTCTTCAGTTCTCAGAGTTTGTGGCCTGCTGTTTAGTGTCAGATCCATATATGTGCTGCTCCCTGTCTGTGATCTCTTTAATACCTCCCAGTTCATTGGAACACCCTTTTTCAGTGTCTCAGGCCAAGTAGCAGGAGTACAGAGAGATAAAAAGCATCAAAGTCTCACTCCACCTATTGAGACTACTGCTTATTGGAGAGGAAGGTTCCCATTATTCAGTTTTAGTTTTCTGCCATTCCCTTATTGCCACTGCTGCCACCGTAGGTTTCCTCTGGGCCTGCACACATGACAACAGAAAAAAGAAAAAGAAAGAAAAATGGGGTGTTTCTGTATACTATTTTGAGTTTTTGGAAACTCCTTTCCCACTCCTTATGCCAGAAGGAAACTGAAGTTTCTCCTGGAGATTTCTCTGTCCACATCAGTGGATGCTTCCAGATTTCAGGTTGCATTATGTCCACATCAGTAGACTCTGGAGGAAAAAGAAATTAGCTAAACTCTGCCCTGGTTTAGTGGTACTTTGAGTTCTGGTGTTCTTCCCCAGCCCTGCTACTGCTCACTTTTTAGAGTCCTCAAATAGCTGTTGTTAGTTGACTACCTTCAGTGAGAAGAAGGTGGAGTTTACGTACTCCCTCTTATCCAGGACAGAAACCTCTCTATAAATATATATATTTTTTAATGAATAAAGAATAAAATGGCAATGTTTGGTTGGGTACATAACTTTTTCTAATAAAATTTTATGATAGTACCATCTAGTATTCATTGCTTTACATTTAACTCTCTAGCACAATCATAAAGAGCATTGTTTTTGTTTGTTTGTTTTAAATTTTATTAGGGAATAGCCATGGTCATTGGTTACACATTGCTTTCATGCTACAGTGACATAGTTGACTCTTTTATGGAGGGCGCACCTCACAGTGGCCCATGCTGGGATCCAACCGGTAACCTTGCTGTTATCAGCACCACGCTCTAACCATTGAGCGAACTGGTCACCCCAAGAGCATTGTTGGTTTTTTTTGTTTTGTTTTGTTTTTTGACAGCAGTGTCACTGGCCCTCATATGTGGGACCTAAACCGGGGCCGCTGGCTTCCCACACCAGCGCTTAAGGACCGTGCCACTCGGCTGGCCCCAAGCATTGGTTTTTATAAGAAGTATACTTGGTTGTTATTTTCCCAAAGCTCTTACATTCTATTGATATTCAAATCATTCTCTTTTCAAGTGCCTTTCCTGCCATCATTTTTCATAATTCTCTCTTCCACCCTTTCACAGTTTTAAACATTAATACTTCACCAGATCCTGATTCATCAGTGGCTCCTAGCATGATGTGAAGAGTCCTTCATTATTTTCCTTGACTTTCGGAAATCCTGACTTAAATGACAGATTTGCTTACTTATTCACTATATTGACTTGCATTGTACTTTCATCTAGTTGCACCAGACAATTAGGAAGAGACTGACCCACAAAGAAAGAATTTGACATGTCATATAGGAAGAAATGCTAGCTTTAAGTAGGGGATACTGTTTAGATGGAGAGTAAATTTTTCTTCCAATTTTTTTTTTAAAAGATTTTTATTGGCGAATTGGGGGAGAGGAACAGTGATCAGGAATTGGGGAAAGGGAATAGACAAGTTGCTGTCCTTTTGTTCGTCATTCTAGTTGTGGAGGCTGTCACTTCACTGGCCCATGTTGGTATTGGGATCATTGCGCTCTTCCCGAGTAAGGCAGATGGGTCACTGGCCCTTGGACAGCCACTCACTTCAGCTCACGGCAGCTCTCCCCAGCTGCCGGCCACTCATGCTGGCTGCCAGCCACTCACAGTAGATCATGACAGCCCACTGAGCCCCACTGCAGTCTATGCCATCAGAGTCGACAGCGACTCTCGGCAGCCCAGCTCCAGGTGGAGCTGCTGTTCACCATCTTAGCTGTAGAGGGCGCAGCATAACTGGCCCACATGTGGGATCTGAACCGGGGCCCTGCTGCTCAGTGCTGGCGTCCCAAGCCAACTCTTATCCAACGCAACACTTGGCTGGCCCTCCAATTTTTTTCTGGTGGTAAAATACACGTAACATAGTATTTACCGTTGTAACCATTTTAAGTATACAGTTCAGTGGTATTAAATATATTCATAATGTTGTACAACCACCACCATCATCTATCTCTATAACTCTTTTCATCTTGTAAAACTGAAACTCTATGCCCATTAAATGAGAACTTCCCATTGCCCCTCCCGCAAAGCCCCTAGCAACCACCACTGCACTTTCTGTCTCAATGACTTTGACTACTTTAGGTACCTAATGGATTCACACAGCATTTGTCATTTTGCTACTGGCTTATTTCGCTTAGCATACTCTTAAGGTCCATCCATGTTGTAGCATGTGTCAGAATTTCCTTCCTTTTTAAGACTGAATAGTATTCTATTGTATACAGATGGAGGAAATATTTTATAAGTGCTCAGTTGAATATTTTCAGTGTTACAGCTTTTGCTTCCCTTTGTAGCTTCATGAATTTTGGAACTTGGATAATGACTATTCTTAATAACAAAGATCCCGTTTTCATTGAAAAAAAAAGAGCAAAAAATTAAAAACAGAGACTTTAATCCTAATTCCCCCCAACATTGTTTTCAATGTTTCTTTGTGTCCTTTTCTATGTATATTTCGATGTTGTAGTTATTTCAGTGTAAAAATTTTTAACCTGCTTTTTTCATTTAATGTTGTGCCTTAAACCATTTGTCATTATTGCTGTATAACTTTCATAAACGTCATTTTTGACAGTTGTAGAATTATGAGGAATACTTTTTTAAAACAGACATGCAAAACCAGCTAGGTAATAGTATCAAAGTATGGGATTCTACTCTGCTACCTGTGATGTCTGTGAATCTATAAAGGAAAACAGTAGGACTTTAGTAAATGCGATCATATATCAAGTACTGCCTGAACTTGAACTTCTATAGGCAAGGCCCCAGGCTAGACACTAGGATATAAATATGAATAAACCATCCTTTTTCTTCCCGGAACTGGAGGTTAAATTGGAAGGCAGAAGCAAATACATAAGCACAAGAAAGAAAAAACACAATAAAGGTTTCACAGGAGAGGTTTCATAGAAGTGTGGCCTCTTGAAGGAAGAGTAAATGTTTGCCTGTCAGAGCAGAGAACAGAGTGGTACATTGAAGAAAGTATATATAATTCGGTATTTCAGGGTTTTGCACTATAGATCTACACTCACAAGACATATTGTTAATTAAGTACAGAAACCAGGTTAAAAAATATGTGATGAAATGATTCCTTGTATGTGGAAAAAAAACACCACATTTGTGTTGATACATATGTGGATATAAACACAGCAAAAGTTATGATGGGACATATACCAAACTGGAACAGTAGTCACTTCTGGGGAAGGAAGCAGGTGCAGAGGTAGAGATATTAAGGAACACTGTGTATAGCTTACATCTTTTAGGAGCTTGTTTTCAATTATTATGTATGTCATTAAACATAATAAGGAGATAATAAATATATAAATAATAGAAACTTGATACAATGGAACTTCATTCAACCATGTAGATGTTCTGTAAGTCAGTAATTTGCAAACATTCTTTTTTTTTTAAAGATTTTATTGGAGAATTGGGGGAGGGGAACAACGTTGGGGAACCCGGAAAGGGGAACAGACAAGTTGCTGCTGTCCTTTTGTTCTTCAGTCTAGTTGTGGAGGACATTGCTTCACTGGCCCATGTTATCATCATTGCGCTCTTCTCAGGTGAAGCAGATCGGTTGCCGGCCTCTGGATGGCCGCTCACTGCGGCTATTGGCAGCTCACGCTGGCTGCTGGCCACTCAGCCACCCAATGCAGCAGGGGCTGCAGCTATGCCGACCCAGAGACTCACACCAGCCCAGCTCCAGGTGGAGCTGTATAGAGATAGCTGTTCACTAACTTAGCTGTAGAGGGCAGTGTCACTGGCCCTCATATGTGGGATCCGAATCGGGGCACTGGCATCCCAAGCCAGCTCTTTTTTTGTTGTTGTTTAACTGAGCCATCTTGCTACCTGTTGGCAGCTCAATGGCAACTCAGCTCGGGCTGGGCATTGAACTGCTGTTGCTCAGAGCTCAGCTCACACTCTTGAGCGAGCTCTTAACCAACTGAGCCTCTCGGCCAGCCCACCAAGCCAGCTCTTAACCAACGTGCCACTGGCCATCCCTACAGACGTTCTTTAGACATGGAACCCTTTTTTCAAACAATTGTGTTAAGTCCAATTTTTTTATGAAGCAGAGTGATTTTGTTTCTGAATGATGCTGGAGGACTCGGAGGTATTGATTTCTGTGTTTGTGTGCCTGCATGCATGCAAATGAAGAGATATGGAATGCTGTCTAGATCCTGGGATATTAATAATTACAAACCATGAGAGATAAGATTATGAATATTTTAAGTTTTTCTTGTTTGATTATGTATTTTAATTGTTCTATAAGAAATAAATGTTTGTTATAGCTAGAAGATTTTTTTTGTAGAAAATAGTCACCACTGGGGCCATATGGTAAATTAGGCACTCTCATGCTTGATGATGAGAGTATAACTTGAGACATCTGTTTTGGGAAGAGATTTGATAACATGTGCCAGGAGTCTATGAAATGACCATATCATATGACCTAGTAATTCTACTTCTAAGAATATGCCCTGTGAAATAACCTAAGAAACTTATGTAAAAACATGCTTATCAGAGCATTATTTATAATGAGAAATTAGAAATTACTTTAATATCTTATATTCTACTTGATGAAATGTTATGAAGGTCATAAAATTATATCTAAGAGGATTTTCGAATTACACTAGAAAAGGCTTGATTTAAAAAAAAGCTCCTTCTTAGTCAGCTCCAACCCCACAGAGATAAACAGTATTTTTACTTCTGTTTCCATAGATTAGTTTTGCTTCTACTTGGACTTTATATGTACTCTTTTGTGTCTGCCTTCTTTCACTCAGTATGTCTTTGAGATTTATCTGTATGTTGCATGTATCAGCACTTCGTTCTTTTTTAAATTACTGTATAGTGTTCTATTATATGCACATACCACAATTTATCCGTTCTTTTGTTGATATGCATTTGAGTTATTTGTAATTTGGGACTATTATGAATAAAGCTGTTGTTAGCATTCTTCATATCCTTTGGTGGACGAATGTACTCTTTTCTCCTGGGTAAATACTCAAGAGTAGGATTGCTGTGCCATGTGGCAAATATATAGTTAACTTTATAAGAAACTGCTAAACTGCTTTTCAAACTGAACCAACATACATTCCCAGCAGCAATGTGCAGAAATTGTAGTTACCCCATACCCTGGACAGTGCTTGATATTTATAATCTTTAATTTTAGCCATTCTAGTGGATATATAGTGATGTCACATTGTCAAATTTGTATATTGTTTAAGTGCTTTTGGTTTTAATATTCATACCTTTTGAACCAATAATTTCACTTTCAGGATGGACATTTTCCTAAGGACATTATAAGAAATCCAGAAAAAACTTATATGTACACATATGTTGTTTGCTGCATAACTTATAATAGCCGAATGTGGGAAATAACCTAAATGTCAAGTATTAGGGAAGTAGTTATATAATTTATGATATATTTATAAAGAGAAAATACACAGCCATTCAAAATTTACTTATACTAAAAGCAGGATACAAAATTGTACATACAGTAAGGTATGAACCATAGAAAAATATGTGTATTAAAATAGTCCAGCTGTACTTCAACAGAAAAAAAATTATTTTAAGAAATACTGGAAGGAAACACACCAAAATATCTTTAGGTGGTGGTACTATGTAATTTTCCCACATCTTTTTGTGTTTTTTCTAATATCATGTGACCATTTTAGAATAATGCAACATGTAAGTAAACTTTTATTTATTCTTAAACTTAATTTTTAAAAGCTTCGCAGAATTTATGTTCTACAATGCTTTCTCCCTATCTCATCTTTTCTGCAACATGAAAAATTGCTCTTTTGGGTTTCTTTAAATATATGATTTCTGCTACTGTTCTGAATCTCAAATTATAAATTGCATGAAAAAGATACTCTCGTGTTGTTTCTTCTTCTGAACATCTGATGTTCCAACATCCAGTCCAGGACAGAAGATAAAATAGAGCGTTTCAAGAAAGCAGTTGAGTACTATTCAGTCACAACCAAACTTTCTTCGCTGCCAGTGGGTCCCTCCTCCTTTCTAGGTAAGGCTTCCATCTGACCCGGAGCTGCTCTGTCCTTAGGGGAAACTGAGTTCATCCCTCAGGGACTCTTGGGCCAGAGTGGAATCACTTGTTTATATTGCACCCTCCTAGAAGTCATTCTTGTTTGGTAGACATTCTCCTTTTGATTTCCATGTAATAAGAGAGGTGACATGAGACGGAGCCTGATTTGTCAAATTTTTAGATGGGGTCTAATGCCATTTCCTTAGTTTGGGCTTCTTTTGGCGCTAACTCCATTGTGGCCTGATATATGTAAAATAGCCCTATCTGTGGGGTTAGGCCTGACTTTGAATATCGTCTCTGCTGTTTACTAGCTGTGTGATCTTGGCAAGTCACATTTGTATGAAATGTGGCTCATGATAACTACTTTATAGTGTTGTTATCAGATAAAATAATTTATGTAAGATTTCTGGCATGGTGCATAGTAGCTGTTCAGTAAATTGTTATTTATTATGAATAATTTTTCAGGTGATAATGGGGTTAGCAGAATGTAACATGGTAGAATTATTAGGATTGACTAAATTATAGCCCTTTCTCTTAGCTTCAGGTTTTCATAATAATCGGCTTGGAAATCCTCCCCTTCCACGACATCAAATGGGCACTATCTCTGCTGGAAAGCCAATGGTAAGTATCGTTTATGAAGCCTGAGGCCATTTGTTAGCATTAGAGTTAGGGTTTAGGAGATAGGGTGATTCATTGTTATCAGAATGTCAAGGCTATATATACCTATGTCATATTCTCAACTTGAATCTGGCAGACTATGTACAGAAAACATCCAAATCAGTAACCACTAGGGTATTGTGAAGATAGATGAGCTAATATAGGAGACATGGATTGGTCCATTGTCCTGCCTCTGGAAGATTCTGTCCATAAATCATTATTAGAATTATTTCTTGTTATTCTCAGTAAGTTCTTTATATCCTGATTCCCCTGATTCTGGCAGCATCCACTATGTCACAACTTTTAAGGGAACCATCTTGGAGCCTGGTAAAATGTTAAATAGCTTTTCTGTCTGTTTTATCCTTTAGTTTTCTCACCACGTGCCCCAGAAAATGAAATATCCACCATCATTCCCAATGGGACCCAACTCCTCTCTCTTCTTCTCCTCTCACGCTTTGGGGGAATCCCGTGCTTTCTCCGAGGACCCCATGCTACAGAACAGCCCCTTTGCTAGTTGGGCTGTCTCTTATGACTCTTCTACACCTCAGTTTCCCAATTACCTGACTTCCAAAGCCTCATCTCTTCTGGGACCAGACTCTTCCCACTCTTCTTCCTCTGATGGTGATGAGCCAAATGAAGCAAGCTCTCAGTAAGTATCTGTATAGGTACCCAAGGGAACAGACTTCTGAAGCATCTGCATTCTCTTGCTGGTAACCTGGGCAGGGGTGTGGGGAAGTATATGTCCCTGGCTTTTCTCTGTGGCTCTTTGCTCTTAAGTAAAGTAGGGAAACTCTCTCTATGCTTGGCCATTTCATGCTTATTTTGACCCTATACAGGTGGTAATTTTCAGATACCCAGTCCACTGAGGTAAAAGGCAGCATAGCAGTTGGTTAGGGAAGCCCTGGTATGGGTGTGCTATATGTCATGACTGTCATGTCTCAATTTGTGAGGGAGGTTGACTGAATTTTTTTTTTTTGCTGAGCCATCCTGCCACCTGTTGGCAGCTCAGCTCGGGCTGGGCAGCGTACTGCTGTTGCTCAGAGCTCAGCTCATACTTATGAGGGAGTTCTTAACCAACTGAGCCACTCGGCCGGCCCCAACTGAATTTTTAAAAATGAAAAGAATTTATAGAGTTGAAGTATTGGAAGAGTTGAGTAGGCAGTTATGTTGCTTAGTAACTATGACAGGGTCCTGAGGATTAAAGTAGTGGAATTTTGTATTAGCTCATTTTCTAGATTATTCCTCCAAGCAGATTATTCCTGGGAAAAAGGCCTGCTTTGAGGTTTGAGGTTTCATTTGTAGTTTTTTTCTTAGAATATATAAGCAAACTCTAAACACTCCCTCTTACATGTTTCAAAGGATTCAGAATGGTTCCGACAACTTTTGATTGCAATTGTGTTGGTTTGTGTTAGATGAAAGAAGCCAGGAAGGTAGTGATGAGTACTGAGAAGAAAGGTATCAAGTCTATTGCTAAGCCAGAGTCCTGACTTCCAGAGGGTTTGTAAGATTCCTTGGGATCAGAATAGACATCTTGAGTTGGAATATTGTTATCAACCTCCTTTCTCTTCCATGATGTGTTTCTGAATCTTTTTAGTCACATCACAGAAACACTTCAGCAGCGGCCTGTGTGGGAGGACCCAACTGATGACAGAAGGTCCTGGGTACAGCCCATTGATGCTGGAGTTTCAGATGCCAGCTTGGGGGACGGTGAGCCCCACATCCCATCTCTGCTATCTATGTCTACAAGGAACCACATAGACATCACCATTCCGCCCTTACCTCCAGTAGCTCCAGAAGTTTTGCGAGTTGCTGAACACAGACACCGAAGGGGTCTTATGTATCCGTATATCTACCATGTCCTCACGAAGGTGAGAAAGCACATCAGCACCTACCTACCTCCCTGCTCTTAATAGTGTCCTTCATACTTCCTTGGTAACTGTAAGCTACCAAGGCAAATTCTGATCATTGGAATCTGAAGGGAGATAAAATGAGACCAACTGTGCTGGGGCCCCTCATTGTATTAAAGATATCCAGTAAGCCGAGATCAGCAGGAGATGGGACTGTGTAGTAAATGAGGCCTCCAAGAAAAGTTTAATGTGAGATTTCTAAGAAGATAATACACCAACTAGTTGGACTCTGATCCAGGGATTGACACAATCTAAGATGAGGCTTTATGCCATTTTTCTTCGGCTCATCCTCTATTTCTCCAGAGCTGTTCCGCTCTACCCTTCCTTGCTATACAAGTCCATTCCCCAGCAAAAAGATGGACTTACCCCATTTAGTCAGCTACTGTCAGTTATAGCAGTCACTTTAAAAATGGAACATAGCTTTCGACCTGGCTGTGGTCAGTTGGGCTTATTACAACTTCTTTTTAGTCTGAAACTGTCTAAATACAAGTAGAAAATTTAACGGCTTGGCTCTAGGGGCTCCAGTTCATTACTGGTTCTTCTCGGCTCAATTCCAAACCAGGTAATTTATTTACTCCTTTCCTCTGGACCATTTTCTTTTTAGGGTGAGATTAAGATCCCTGTATGTATTGAAGATGAGTGTAACATGGAGCTGCCTCCAGCTGCCCTCCTGTTCCGGTCAGCTCGTCAATATGTGTATGGAGTCCTTTTTAGTCTGGCAGAGACACAGCGGAAAATGGAACGCCTGGCTGTACGACGACGGCTGCCTGTGGAAGGCAAGTGTAGTTCTTTGACAGATCTCTCAAAGCTTGATGCAGAGCAAAAATGTCTGTGTAAGCATGTCATCCTTTTGGCAGTGGAGCAGTCCTTGAGAAAATATATCATTCGCCAGGATACATATTGATGTGGGAAATGCATTCACTTTAGCCCTAGTTCTTTAATCATTAATCATTCAGAGTGACTACTATTTATAAGAAGCATGGTGTGCTTTGGGAATGTAGAGGTGTATCTTACGTAGTCTATTCTCCTCAGTAAGGTTTTTATTTTGGGATTTGATCCTGTAGGTAGTTGGAGCCATTGAGATATTTTAAGCTACAGAGTGACATGGTGAAATTAGCGTGTTCAAAAGAACCCTCTAGA
The DNA here is from genome assembly GCA_033961575.1 of Aselliscus stoliczkanus. NCBI lineage: Eukaryota > Metazoa > Chordata > Mammalia > Chiroptera > Hipposideridae > Aselliscus > Aselliscus stoliczkanus. The sequence continues at coordinate 122,137,703 of CM066737.1, read as the reverse complement.
TTTCTGCTTCTGGGAAGATGGAGTAGATATACTTTTCCCTATTCCTCCTGCTAAATACAACTAACAGCCTGGGATATTATATATAAAACAAGCAGTAGACACTCTAGAAGGTAAAGAGAAGACAGATTGACCAAGAACCTTGGGATCCAAGAAACGATGCAGTGGTAAGTTCTCTGGGTTTTCTTTTGCCTCATACACGTATATCCCAGACTGGGTGTGGGATAAGCTGGCAGCAGAGAAATACCAACAGGTCCAGATCAAGAAAAGCCTGCTCTCTCTAGCCAGAGGACCTAAAAGGAGCAACCTAGCAACACAGAACATTTCGAGATAATAACCACTCTACTTCAGCCATATGCCACAGAAAATCTGAGGTCTACTCCACTCCAACCAGCAAAGCCTGAATGAAGAGTCTAGATTTCTATGCTTGCCAGACTGTAACAGGGTACCCACCTGTTCCTGCTGGGGAGGTTTGAGGCAAGGCCGAGTGGAACCAGGATTTCAACTCCCACTTGACTACAGACAGTAGTCAACTACCAGAGTGGTATCAGAAAGGACCTGCTAAGACACAAGATTTATACCCAATATGTCCATGTTTAAATTGAGAAATCTCTAATCATTCCAAGAACCAGAAATATTTCAAACTGATACCTCAAACTGACCATGAAAGAAAATCAACAGATGCCAGTATTAAGATGACACAGATTTTGGGCCGGCCAAGTGGCACGTTGGTTAACAGCTGGCTTGGGATGCCATTGATCCCGTTCGGATCCCACATATGAGGGCCAGTGACACTGCCCTCTACAGCTAAGCTGGTGAACAACAGCGCCATCTGGAGCTGGGCTGCTGTGAGTCCCCAGGACAGCACAGCTGCAGTCACTGCTGCAGTGGGCTGCCATAGGCTACAGGGAGTGTCTGGCAGCCGGAGTGAGCTGCCAATAGCTGCCATGAGCAGTTGGCCAGAGGCCGGCGACCGATCTGCCTCACCAAAGAAGAGCGCAATGATGATACCAACATGGGCCAGTGAAGCAACGTGCTCCACAACTGGACTGAAGAACAAAAGGACAGCAACTTGTCAGTTCCCCTTCCCCGGTTCCCCAACGCTGTTCCCCTTCCCCGGTTCCCCAATAAAATCTTTAAAAAAAAAAAAGATGACACAGATGTTGAAATTACCTGGCAAGAATTTTAAATCAGCCATCATAATACTGCTTTGACAAACAATTCTGAACATTTTATGTAAATTAAAAATACAAAGTCTTGGGCCAGCCGAGTGGCATATTGGTTAAGCGCTGGCTTCGGATGCCAGCGGCCCCGGTTCGAGTCCCACATATGAGGGCCAGTGACACTGCCCTCAAAATAAATTAAATGAATGAATAAATAAATAAATAAATAAATAAATAAATAAATAAATAAATAAATATAGAAAGTCTTAGCAAAGAAATATAAGATATAAAGAAGAACAAATGGGAATTAAGACCTAAGAAATACAATAAGAGAAGTAAAATACTCAACAGATGAGTTAAACACTCGATTGGAGATAACAGGAAATAATCAGTGGACTTGGAGACAGAGCAATAGAAATTACCCAATCTGAACATTTATATATAGAGTGTCATCAGAGTCCCAGGAGAGGAGAAAGGGATTGGAACTGTAAAAGTATTCATAGAAGTAATGGCTGAAGTACCCCAAATTTGGCAGAAAGCATAAGCCCACAGATTCAGGAAGCTAAGTAAATTATAAAATATATAAGCCCCAAAGAAATCTGTGTCAAGATGTATCCTGGTCAAACCTTTGAAAGCTAAAACATAAAAATTATTGGAAACAGCCAAAGAGATGCAACAACATGGATGGACCTAGAGAATATTATGCTAAATGAAATAAGTCAAACTGAAAAAGACAAATACCATATGATCTCACTTATGTGTGGAATCTAAAGACCAGAATAAACGAGCAAACAAAACAGAAACAGACTCATAGATACAGAGAACAAACTGATGGCAGTTAGATGGGAGGGATTTGGGGTTTGGATGAGAAAGGTGAAGGGATTACGAAGTAGAAATTGGTAATCACAAAATAGTCACAGGGATGTGAAATACAGTATGGGGAATATAATCAATAATGTTATAAAGACTGTAAGGTGTCAGATGATTCTGGAATTATCATTGGGATCACTTCATAGATTATATAAATGCCTAACCACTGCACTATACACCTGAAATTAATATAAAATAATATTGAATGTTGACTATAATTGTGTGTGTGTGTGTGTGTGTGTGTGTGTGTGTGTCGTCACGGGATATAAAGTACAGCATAGGGAATATAGTCAATGGTATTGTAATAGCTATGTACGATATCAGATGGGTAGTAGACTTGGTGGGGTTATCACTTTGTGAAAGGTGTAAATGTCTAGTCATTATGTTGTTTTGTACACCTGAAACTAATAATAATAATAATAAAGAAAAGAGCCAGAGAGAAACAATGCTTCACCTATAGGAGAAAAATAATGTGGATAACTGCTAATCTCATGAGAAGCCATCGAGTCCAGAAGGAAATAGCACAACATTTTTAAGGGCCAAAAGAAAAGAACTGTCTACTCAATTCTATATCAAACGAAAACTAGGATAATTTTTCACAAGCAGGCCTACCCTAAAGTAATGGCTAAATGTAGCCCTCTACCCAGAAAGGAAATGATAAAAGAAGGAATCTTCAAACATCAGGAAGACAGAAAAAACATTTGAAAGAACAAAACTGTGGATAAATACTATAGATTTCCCTTCATCTCTTGAATTTTCTAAATTACGTTTTACAGTTGAAGCAAAAACTTGAACTATTTAATGTGGTTCTCACTGTTTGTAGAGAAAATATTTAAGACAGTTATAAATGGAGGAGGATAAAGGCATATAACAGAGATCAGATTTCTATACTTCACTTAAACTGGTAAAACGTCAACACCAGTGGACTGTGATAAGTTATGTATGCTCTTATACAAGAGGTGCCAAAAAATGTATACACATGACTTGTATTCATCTTTTGTTATCAGTATGTATTGAGTATTATAATTTTAATGCAGTTTTTTCCTTTATTAAAATGTATATACATCTTTTGGCCCTTCTGTATAATGTAATATCTTGAAAATACACTGAAAAAGCTATACAATGAGATACACTCAAAAACACTATAGGTAAATCAAAATAGAAGTCTAATATAAGTTCTAGTAACTCATAGGAAGGGAAGAATGAGAAATTAGAGATATAGGTCTGGCTGAGTGGCTCAGTTGGTTAAGAACTCACTCAAGAGTGTGAGCTGAGCTCTGAGCAACAGCAGTTCGATGCCCAGCCCAAGCTGAGCTGCTGCTGAGCTGCCAAGGTGGCAGGATGGCTCAGCTAAAAAAAAGAAATTAGAGATATAAAACAACAGAACAGAAAAAAAATAAAATGACAGTCTTAAGCCCTAACATATCAATCAGTAAGTGATTTAACTACACCAATTAAAAAAAAAGAGATTAAGGGCCGGCCGAATGGCTCAGTTGGTTAAGAGCTCGCTCAAGAGTTCAAGCTGAGCTCTGAGCAACAGCTGTTCGAGGCCAGCCCGAGCTGAGTTGCCGTTGAGCTGCCAACAGGTGGCAGGATGGCTCAGCTAAAAAAAAAATTAAAAAATAATAAATAAATAAATAAATAAATAAATAAATAAATAAATAGAGATTACATGAGCCGACTGAATGGCATGTTGGTTAGGAGTTGGCTTGGGACGCCGGCTCTGAGACGCAGGGCCCCAGTTTGGATCCCATGTACGAGGGCCAGTAACACTGCACTGCACCCTCTACAGCTAAGATGGCGCTGTAGACAGCTCAACCTGGAGCTGGGCTGCTGTAAGTCACCAGCAATGGTGTAGGCTGCAGTGGGACTGGCTGGTAGCAGGCGTGAGCTTTCGTGAGCTGCCATGAGCCGCCTGAGCAGCTGTCCCATGGCCGCTGAGTGAATGCCTCACCCGGGAAGAGCACAATTATAATACCAACATAGGCCAGTAAAGCGACGTCCTCCACAACTAGACTGAAGAACAAAAGGACAGCAACTTGTTTGTTCCCCTTCCCCGATTCCCCAACCCTCCTCCCCAATTTCCCAATAAAATCTTTAAAAAAAATACAGAGATTACAGACTGGATAAAAAACATGACTCAACTATATGCTGTCTACAGAAATTTACTTCAAATATAAATGATATAGGTACTTTAAAAGGGTACAAAATAATATACCATGAAAACATTAATCAAAAGAAAATAGGAATGGCTATATTAATACCACATAAAGTAGGCTTCAGAGCAAAGACAATTGCCGGGTCAGAGAGGGACATTACATTATGGTAAAAGTTAAGTCCATCAAGAAGGCAGCAATCTTCTTTTAAATTTTTTTTTCAGTTATAGTTGACATTCAATATTATTTTATATTAGTTTCAGTTTTACAGCACAGTGGTTAGATGCTTATTAGTTTATGCAGTGTTCCCCCTGATTAGTCTAGTACCAACCTGGCACTATACATAGTTATTGCAATATTATTGACTATATTGTCTATGCTGTACTTTACATACCCATTACTATTTTGTAACTACCAATTTGTACTTGTTAGTACCTTCACTTTTTTCATCCAGCCCTCTGGCAAACATCAGTTTGTACTCTGTACCTATGAATCTGTTTCTGCTTTGTTGGTTTATTTTTTTCTGTAGATTCCACATGAAAGTAAGATTATATGATATCTCTCTTTCTCAGTCTGACTTATTTCACACAGCATAACACCCTCTAGGTCCATCCATGTTGTCCCAATGGTAAGATTTCATTCTTACACTAATTCATAAAGATATATGCATCCCTGTGTTCACTGTAGCACTATTTACAGTAGTCAACATCTGGAAGCAACCTAAGTACCCATCAATAGACAACTGGATAAAGAAGAATTGGTACATATATATACAATGGAATATTACTTGACCATAAAAAGACATAGCAATCTTAAATGTGTATCACCAAATAAAAAAGCTACAAAATATGTGATACAACACCTGATACAACTTAAGTGAGAAGTAGACAAATCCACAGTTATAATTAGAGACCTCCATTCCCCTCTCAATAATGGGTAGAACAACTAGACAGAAAATCAACAAGAATATAAAGCTTAACAACATCATCAACGAGTAGGATTTAATCAACTCATAGAACACACAACAGCACAATACACTTTCTTTTCACATGCCTACAGAACAAATGCCATGATAATAGGAAGAATTAACATCGTTAAAATGTACATACTACCCAAAGCAATCTGTAGATTCAGTACAATCCCTATCAAAACACCAATGGCATTTTTCATAGACCTAACACAAGTAATGCTAAACTTTATGTTAAACCACAAAATATAGCCACAGTGAGGGCCAGCCGAGTGGCTCAGTTGGTTAAGAGCTCGCTCAAGAGTGCGAGCTAAACTCTGAGCAACAGCGGTTCGATGCCAGCCCGAGCTGAGTTGCCATTGAGCTGCCAACAGGTGGCAGGATGGCTCAGCTAAAAAAAAAAGTAGCCACAGTAGTCTTGAGAAAGAAGAACAAAGAGGTATCACAATAGCTGATATCAAACTATACACAAGGCTATAGTAATCAGAACAGCATTGTGCTGGCATAAAAACAGACACACAGATCAATGGAAAAGAGTAGAGAGCCCAGAAATAAACCCACACCTATATGGTCATTTAATCTATGACAAAGGAGGCAAGAATATACAATAGGGTAATGACAAACAAATATACAGCCACTGTGGAAAACAGTATGGAGGTTCCTCAAAAAATTAAAACTGGAACTGCATTATGACCCAGCAGTTTCACTTGTGGGTATTTCTCTGATGAAATCCAAAACACAAATGCGAAAAAATACATGCAGCACTATTTACAATGGCCAAGATATGGAAGCAACCTAAAACCCATCAATAGACTACTGGATAAAGAAGAAGTGGTGTTCGTGTATACACACACACACACACACAATGGGATATTACTCTGCCATAAGAAAGAATGAAATCTTAACCATTTGTTTTTTGGTTTTTTTTGAGGGCAGTGTCACTGGCCCTCATATGTGGGACCCAAACCAGGGCCGCTGGCTTCCCAAGCCAGCGCTTAATCACCGTGCCACTCAGCCAGCCCAAATCTTAAGCATTTGTAACAACATGGGTGGACCTAGAGAGTATTATGCTAAGTGAAATATGTCAGACAGAGAAAGACAAATATCATATGACCTCACTTATATGTGGAATATAAAGAACAAAATAAAAAAAACCCCACAAAACAGTAATACAGTAATAGACTTATAGATACAGAGAACAAACTGATGGTTGCCAGATGGGAGCGTGGTTGAGAGGCTGGATAAAAAAGTTGAAGGAATTAAGAAGTACAAATTGGTAGTTACCAAAGAGTCATGAGGATGTTAAGTACAGTGTAGGGAATATAGTCAATAATATTGTTGTAATTATGTATAGTGCCAGGTGGGTACTAGACTAATTCAGACGATCACTTCATAAATTATGTAAATGTCTAACCTCTATGCTGTACACCTAAAACTAATATAATGAGTGTCAATTGTAATTGAAAAAAAAAAGAACATGCCATGATAGATCATATTCTGGGCCACAAAACAAACCTTAATAAATTTAAAAGAATTGAAACCATACAGAAAATATTCTCAAGCCACTATGGAATCAAACTAGAAAGGTAACAGGAAAATCTATAGATACTTGGAAAATAACAAAGCACTTCTGTATATAATCTATGGGTCATAGAGGAAGTCTCAAGCAAATAAAGAAATAATGGAATTAAATGAAAATACAACATATTAACATTTATACGCTAATGATGAATAATTTCTGAGAGGGAAACCTATAGCAATAAATGGTCACATTAGAAAAGGAAAGTGTTCTAATCAGTCGTCTGAACTTTCACCTCAAGAAACAAGAAAACGTGGGCCGGCCGAGTGGTGCAGTGGTTAAGCGCTGGCTTGGGACGCCAGTGGCCCTGGTTCAGATCCCACATATGAGGGCCAGTGATACTGTCCTCGAAAAAAAAAAAAAAAAAAGAAAGAAAGAAACAAGAAAACAGGCCGGCTGAGTTGCGTGATGGTTAAGTGCTGGCTTGGGAAGCCAGTGGCCCTGTTTCGGGTCCCACATATGAGGGCCAGTGACACTGCACTCTACAGCTAAGATGGTGAACAACAGCTTCACCTGGAGCTGGGCTGCTTTGAGTCCCCAGAATGGCATAGCTGCAGCCCCTGCTGCAGTGGGCTGCCATAGGCTACAGTGAGGGCCGGTGGCCAGCAGCCAGCATGAGCAGCTGGCAGCCCGTGTGAGCTGCCAAAAGCCACTGTGAGCAGCTGTGCAGATGCTGGCGACTGATTTGCCTCACCAGGGAAAACATAATGATAATACCAACATGGGCCAGTGAAGCAATGTCCTCCACAAGTAGACTGAAGAAGAAAAGGACAGCCACTTGTCTGTTCCTCTTCCCTGATTCCCCAACGCTGTTCCCCCTCCCCCAATTCCCCAATGAAATCTTTAAAAAAAAAAGCAACACTTCAGACTGATATTTCTTATCAATATGGATGTAAAAATTCTTTTCGTTTTTTAAATTTTTTTTTTGTATTTTGTTTTTTTTTTAAAGGGCAGTGTCACTGGCCCTCATATGTGGGATCCAAACCCAGACCGCTGGTGTCCCAAGCCAGCTCTTAACCACCGAGCCACTTGGCGGGCCCTTGGAATAAAATATCAGCCATTGGAATTCATCAGTATATAAAAGGAGTTATACACCATGGCCAAGTATTTTTTATTCCATGATTGCAAGACTGGTTCAGTATTTGAAAAATTAGTCATTGTAATCCACTATATAAACAAGCTAAAGAAGAAAAAAAATAATGTGATCATCTGAGTTGATACAGAAAAACATTTGTCAAAATTCGACAACCATTCATGATAAAAAAAAAATAAATTCAGAAAACTAGGAATATGGGGAATTTTGTCAACTTGATAAAGGAAATCTACAAAAACCATATGGCTAACATTATACTTGATAGTGAAAGACTCTAGCCAGTGTTGGAAGTCAAGAAAATGAAGTTGAAGACATACAGATCATGAAGGAAGAAATAAAACTGTTCCTAATTGCAGATGACATATTGTGTACGTAGAAAATGATGGGCCGGCCGAGTCCTGAATTGGTTAAGTGCTGTCTTGGGAAGCCAGCGGCCCCGGATCGGTCCCACATATGAGGGCCAGTGACACTGCCCTCAAAAAAAAAAAAGAAAATGACAAGGAATTTACAGCAAAGCTTCTAGAACTAATAAGTGAGTTCATCAGAGTTGTGGGATATAAAATAAACACAGAAATCAATTATGTTTCTGTATACTAACAATGAAGATGTAGTACTGAAATAAGTGCAATACCAATTGCAGTCTCTCCAATGACAATGAAATAGTTATAAATTTAACAAAAGGTGTTCAGGATCTGTTTGCTTAGAATTACAAAATGCTGATGAAAGAAATCAATGAAGACCTACATAAATGGAGAAACATAGATGCCCATGAATTGGAAGAATTAGTATAGTAAAGATTTCAATTCTCTCCAAGTTGATATACATGTTTAACTCAATTCCTAGCCAAGTCCCAGCAGGATTATTTCTAAGTATAGAAAAGAACTTTCTAATATTTATATGGAAAGACAAAGGAACTAGAATAGCTAAAACATTTTTGAAAAGGAATAATAAATTATGAGCACTCTACCTGATTACAAGACTTATTAGGTAGGTACAATAATTAAGACTGTGATATAGACAGAGAGATCAATGGAATTGAATAGGAGACACTGAAATAGCCCCATATAAGTATATCTAACTGATTTTTGACAAAGATGCAGAAGCACTTCATTGAAGGAAGAATAGTCTTTTTAACAGATGGTATTAGATTAATTGAATATCCATAGATGAACAAATACCGTGTATCTAGGATAGTATCTAAAGTATATTTAAAAACTCAAAGCTGAACATTATGAAAACAGTCCAATTAGAAATCAGCAAAAAACATGCACAAACAGTTCACTGAAGAAGATAATGCACGTGACAAATAAAGATATGAAAAGATGTTCGTAATTAGCCATTAGAGAAATGCAAATTAAAACACAATGAGTTCGGCCAAGTAGCACATTGGTTAAGAGCTGGTTTTAGGATGCCAGCGGCCCTGGTTTGGATCCCACATATGAGGGCCAGTGACACTGCCCTCTACAATAAGATGGTGATCAACATCTCCAACTGGAATTGGGCTACTGTGAGTCCCTGGGACAGCATAGCTGCAGCCCCTGCTGCAGTGGACTGCCCTAGGCTACAGTGAGTGGCTGGCAGCCAGCATGAGCTGCCAATAACCGCGGCGAGCGACCATCCAGAGGCCAGGGACCGATCTGCCTCATCCGGGAAGAGTGCAATGATGATACCAACATGGGCCAGTAAAGCCACGTCCTCCGCAACTAGACTGAAGAACAAAAAGACAGCAAGTTCTCTGTTCCCCTTTCCTGATTCACCAACGCTGTTCTCCTCCCACAATTCCCCAATAAAAATCTATAAAAAAAAAAAAAAGAATGGAGTAGCTATTGACCTTTAAAAAACAACAAAAAAAAACCAAAATGAGTTATTACTACGTACATATCAGAATGGCTAAAATGAAAATGGTGGTATCACCACATGCTGGGTTGGATGTGGAGAAACTGGATCACTCATAAATTGCTGGTGGGAATGTAAACTGGGGTTGCCACTCTAGAAAATAATTTGGCAGTTCCTTTCAAAACTAACAATAGACTTATCATGTAACCGATCACTTTTCACTTTGGGGCATTTATCCCAGAGAAATGAAGACTTATTTTCATTCAGGAATTTGTACACCAATATTCATAGAATCTTTATTTACAATAACCCCACACTGGAAACAACTCAGATATCCTTCAAAAGGTGAATGGTTAAACTGCGGTGCATCCATAACTGGAATACTACTGGGCAAAAAAAGACTGAACTATTGATATGTGCAACAACATGGATGGATCTCAAGGGCATTATGCTGAGTAAAAATGCCAATCTCTAAAGATTGCATACCATATGATTCCATTTATATGACATTCTCAAATTGACAAAATTGTAGCAAGGAAGAACAGATTAGTGATTGTCAAGGATTAGGGATCGTGCTGGAGGGCACTGGGTGTGACCGTAAAAAGGGGTGGCACAGGGAGATCTTTGTAATGATGAAATGGTTCTGTATCTTGATTGTGGTGGTGGTTGTATAAGTCTGTGCGTGACATAGAACTGTACACACAGTTATACCAATGTCAGTTTCCTAGCTTTGATATTTTATTATAATTATTTTCTATATAACCATTGGGGGAAACTAGGCGAAGGGTACACAGGACCTCTCTCTACTATCTTTGCGACTCCCTGTGAATCTATAATTATTTCAAACTAAAAGGTTTTTTTTTTAAAAAGCACTCTAATGATTGTGGAGCATGGATGTGAAGGGGACCAGACAGGATGAAAACAGGGCAAGTATGGAGACTCTTATCAGGTGAAAGATGATGAGACCCAAATTTCTACAATATTTGTTTTGATAAAGAAAAGGGGACAGATATAAGGGATGATAATGTTGTACCCAGCAAACAAGACGAACCGAGACAGTGTCTTTAATAAGTAAGTTTGGAGTTTATTATTATTACGCGATGACTGTGAGCAGGCTCATGCCCTAGAACTCACAGCCCCTAACAAAAGAAGAGAGAGGTTTTTATAGACAGAACAAAATAAGTTATAGCTTACAGGTGGTTTCTATAAATCTTAAACAGTTTTGACAGTACCAATTATATCAAGTAAGTTACAAAAAGTTATACAATAGACAGCAGTTAATTATATTGATAGTACTAAATGTACTAAGCAAGTGTGATAGCACTAAAATGTAGCAAGTAAGGAAATTCACTGAGGCCATAAATAAGCAACAATTAATTGGTGGAAAACAGTCTGACCTTGTGTTTATCTGGACAAGAGTCACAGCTGGCCTATGTCACGTAGGCAGTTTGGCCTTGTGGAATGTAGCAAGCAGTTAAAGGAGTCAGTCTAAGGGAAACTTTAACAATTCTTTAATATAGAGAGGCCGGGGATGGGTGCTAATAGAGGAGGGTCCTGTTACTTCATGCCCCACTCCTGTTGTGAATATGGGAAATCAAATAATTGATTTCTGTTTGTCCACCAGGAGGGGGTCATATTGACCCCTGAGTATTATTAGTTTGACTGAGTTGATTCGAATCTGAATGAAGTAAACAAGACAGTTCAGGAGGCAAGGTCCGACCAGGAGAGCGAGAAGAAGGATGAGAAAGGGGTTGATTTTATATATCAAAATCAGTAGATTTTTACCGGGCTGGTCGAGTGGCTCAATTGGTTAAGAGCTCACTCAAGAGTGCGAGCTGAGCTCTGAGCAACAGCAGTCAATGCCCAGCCCGAGCTGAGCAACCGCTGAGCTGCCAAATTTCCTGAACTCACTAGGGAAGTTTTCTGAAGGCGAGTATTACAGTAAACAGCACTAAAATACCAAAAACAATTCAATTGTTAAAAAGTAATCACTGGGCCAGCCAAGTGGCGTGTTGGTTCAGAGCTGGCTTGGGACGCCAGCGTCCCAGGTTCAGATCCCACATATAAGGGCCGGTGACACTGCCCTCTATAGCTAACAACAGCTCCACCTGGAGCTGGGCTGCTGTGAGTCCCCAGGATGGCATAGCTGCAGCCTCTGCTGCAGTGGGCTGCCCTAGGCTACAGTGAGTGGCCTGCAGCCAGCATGAATGGCTGGCAGCTGGTGTGAACTGCCAAGGGCCGCTGTGAGCAGCCATCCAGAGGACTGCGAGACCTGCAAACGATCTGCCTCATCTGAGAAGAGCGCAATGATGTTACCAACATGGGCCAGTGAAGCAATGCCCTCCATAACTAGACTGAAGAACAAAAGGACAGCAACTTGTCTATTCCCCTTTCCCAGTTCCCTTCCCCCAATTCCCCAATAAAATCTTTAAAAAAAAGTAATTACTCCTCCTTGTGTCCTTAGAATACTCGTTGTAAACCAGCAACAATAACAAAATATTAATTTGTGTCATCAATTGGGATTTGAAGTATATTGTATCTGTTTTTGTTTTTTTTATGCAGGAATCCTATATTTAAATACTTGGAAAAGGTTAGGTGCAGATCTCCAGGCGTTACGTGACAATGGAGTTTTTTATCCCAGTTATAATTTGGGACACATGGAGATTAGTTAAGTCAGTTTTACAACCCTTACAGACTGATACGGACGATAAAAATTTAAAAAAGGACGTTTTAAAATCAGGAGACAAAGAGGAGAAAGTAGAAAATGGAAGGATCTTTAACAGTTATCACAGTTATTATTAAATTTTTATGTCTATTTTTGAAAGGGGATTGTTGTGTGTCCTCAGTTCCATGTGGTCTGTCTCTGTGGCAGCTCGTTTTGTTCTTGGAGCAGGAGCGGAATCCCCCCTCCCTTTGGAAAAACTGCAAAAAAAAACCCTGTGCTCCAGGAGGCCTTGTTAGAAGTTGTAACCCTTTCCTCTCTATTATCTGTTTGGATCCCCCTCCTCCCAGGAGAAAAGGGGAACTCTAAAGAGAGGGAAGGAAAGATTTAAAAGTCTAAAGCTATTTAGCCAGTTAGGATAAGTTTTCTAAACTATTATCTATTAGATGGATGACATTTTCTACGTTGTATCTTCTGTAGAAAATTTAACAAAATGTTTTGATTTGTTAAAAGAACAGCTTGACTTTTCAGGACTCCGTGTAGCTCCAGATAAAATCCAAATTACTACACCAGTCTAATATTTGGGAATGATTGTAGACAGTCAGACTATTAAACCCCAGAAAGTTTAAATAAGAGATAAAATATCTACCTTAAATGATCTTTAAATATTATTAGGAGACATTAATTGGCTAGGTCTTACTTTAGGCATTTTTACCTATGTTTTCAGTAATTTATTTAGTCTTCTATGAAGACTGTCTCATTTAGATAGTCTTTGCAGTTTAACTCTTTAGGCTAATCAAGAATTGGAACTAGTAGAACAAAAATACAAAAAGCTTAAATTCAGCATATAGATCTAATACTACCCTTACAGGTTTTTAATTTAATTTTTTTTAGTCCTACTGTTTTGTCTGTAGGGGTAGGAGTAGGAGACAGAGAAAAGTCAAAGGAGGTAAGGGCGAGTAGGTTTTATCAGTCTTAGCTTTAGTGGGTCGCCAGTGGGCTAAGATGTCTATCCTGTGTCCGCTGGCTTGAGTCCGGTGTGGTAGATCCAAGTCAGAATCTGGTCGACTTTCACCGCAGTTGGAGTGGTTAGGATTACCAGGTGAGGTCCTTTCCAAGTAGGTTGTAGTCTGTCCTTGACGTGGGCCTTTACCCAGACTGAGTCACTGGGTTGGATTTGGTGGACAGGCTCAGGAAAGGGGAATGGGAGGGACATTATGGACCTGTCCCAGCTTGAGAGGCTTGCAGGGCCTGGAGAAACTCAAGCAATGACAGGCCATGAATTTTAGCCAGGGGTTCAGCCACTAAACGGGGAAGAAAGAGTGGCGGCCTTCTAAATATTAGATCCTGTTTTGTAAGGGGTACATCTGATGTGGAGAATGGCTAAAGAGAGAAGATTAACCCAATTTTCACCGGTCTCTAGGATAAGTTTAGGATGTGTAAGAATGTAGAGATCTACTGTCTGTCTTTAACTGTCTGTCTAGTTTTTGTTTGAGAGACGTGATCCCCACAAATTTTCTATGGGAAGCTGAGGGACAGGAGGACTCTTCTTCTGTATCTGCTTCCTGCTGGGTAGGGGTGTAGAGTTGTCCCTGCCTATTGGGGATTCACGGGACTCTTACCTTAGCTGATCTCAGATGAGAGTAGGATTTTTTTGAATTAGTAGAGCAGGATCCCCAAGCCTTATTTAATTGTTGGTAGATCCTGTAATCTCTATCTTTTAATTTTTTGGTAGTGTCTCTATCTATGTCAGACTGATTAACATAGAAACAACAGGTTTCTAAAATAAGCATAGCTCCCCTTTTTGGCACTGATTATTGGGGGCTATGTTGATCTTTGGAGTCAAGTAGACTAAGGTGTAGGTTTCCATCCAATTAACTGGAAGGCACAGATAAGACCTAGTTCCACAGAGGAAATCCAGGGATGTAAGACAACAGCAGTAATGAGCAGCTCTAGCAGTTCTGTTTGAAGAGGAGCTTACGGTCTTTAATTGGCTCACAGGGACAGGAGTGACAGTTTTTCTTCTTTTTGGGGAGGAGGGGTCCTGTGGAGACTTAAATGAAACAAGTTTAATTGAGGGACCCATTTGTTGACCTTCTGAAGCCCAACAATCTTTGGGATGTAAAGGGTTCCTTCTATATAGGAACTAACTGGTTTGTTAGAGACTTTTCTCTTTAGGATATTTTAATAGTTCTTGGTCCCCTATAAGTGACTGTTGAAACATTCCCAAGCTAACACCGTAAGATAACAGAATTGAGGTTAAAACCTAAAGCAATGGACAACAATTAGAGGTCTGTTGTTTAGAAGTCTGTTGACAGAACTTTTCCAGAGTCCTTTTAAGTCTGATTTGTTTATTTTATATTTCCTCTAAGATATAGACAAATGGTAAGGAACCAGCTGAGTAAGACAAGCCCAAATCAGGGGACTCTCTGTATCTTTACAACCAAATAGTTTTCAGAAAGAAAGGTCTAGAGTAAGCAGTTGAGACAGAATAAACAACTTCTGTATTATTCTGGCAATTAGCAGGCTTACCTGTCACATCAGGGTCATCTGCAGTTTTTCCTCTGTGGTGAGAACAGCTTGGGAGCCACTGGGAGCCTTAGGCGAATTAGTCAATTACAGCCACTTGTGGGGAAGGACTTGCTCTGTTCCCTTCAGAGTAGGGGGCAACCCCTCCTCTTGTTCCCTTGTGCAGGGCACACGACTGTTGAGCAGCATCAGGACCCAGTGGTCTGGGCTTCCATATCCAAAGCAGGCTCCTTTTTTGTGGTGTTTCTTCTTATGGGGCTTGTGGGGTGACCTGAGGTGGCTCCAGCCCTAGGATATCTATAAGTGTGGCCAAAACTCTGGCCTGTCTTTGGTCTCACTGTTTCTCTGTTCCTTGTCTTTCAGTCTCGGTTGTTAAAGACATTTAAACAAATTCCTGGCCTTCTCTAGGTTCTGTGCTTGTTTCAGTGGGCCAGAATTATAAAAATACCCTGCCAGTTGGGGGAGATATTAAGGAGGCTTCCTTATATTGGCCTGTATTTGATACCGAAGAATGTACCTGAACTCTACTGGTCTCAAAATATATAAGTTTATAAAACAGATAATTATTTTGATGATATAATTTTTGTTCTTTTGGTAAAACTAAAACAGGTTAGTTAGTGTAATAATTAGGGAGGAATTCCCTAGTTGAATGAACATAATTAACTCCTTCCAACCAGAGACATCAATCACACACTGAGGCAACTGGACTTACAAGACTTAGGTCTCTCAGCCCTGACTAGATTTGTTTTGAAAAAACTTCCTCCAGGCTGAAACAGCCAACAAAATAAATCTAACCTGTTGGAGCAGGTGTCAGGGTTTTTTTTCCCAGATAGGCTAGGAAAAAACATAAACAGAAGCCTCCCTGCTCCCCCCAGTCAGTGGGCACTCCAGTTTCATATGTTCCCTCTCAGTTAGCTGTATCTTTTTGTTCTAATAAACTTGTTTTTTTTTCTGTAAACTTTGTTTCTCCGGTCCATGCCTCCATTTTTTGGTGTTACGAGACCATGAATCCCGGACATTTACAAATTATCCTGTATTAAAATCAGTAGTAGACCAATAGTCTAATAAACTTTATCTTATTTAGCAGAGAGAAAACTTAACTTAGGTTTTGTACTAGCTTACCTTTGACATTCAACCTTACTCAATCAGTTGTATTTAACTTAACCTGTAACCTTTAGAACTTTAATTTTTACCGGTAACTAAAGTAACTAATATTTTTATTAACAAGTCTATAATACATTCTGTGACCTTTAAAAGTATAGTTTTTTTGTGTTGTTTTTCTTTTAAAGATTTTATTGGGGAATTGGGAGGGGAACAGTGTTGGGGAATCAGTAAAGGGGAACAGAGAAGTTGCTGTCTTTTTGTTCTTCAGTCTAGTTTTGGAGGACGTTGCTTCACTGGCCCATGTTGGTATCGTCATTGCGCTCTTCCGGGATGAGGCAGATCGGTCTCTGGCCGCTGGATGGTCGCTCACCACGGCTATTGGCAGCTCACGCTGGCTGCCGGCCACTCACTGTAGCCTATGGCAGCCCACTGCCGCAGGGGCTGCAGCCTACATTGTCGCCGGGGCTCATGCAGCCCAGCTCCAGGTGGAGTTGTTGTTAGCTGTAGAGGGCAATGTCACTGGCCCTCATGTGGGATCCGAACCAGGGCCGCTGGCATCCCAAAACCAGCTCTTAACCAATGCGCCACTGGGCCGGCCTGTGTGTTTGTGTTTTTTAGCAACCGGGAACCTGATGGCTAGACAATATGAAACATAGCTAAGAAATTTGTCCTGTTTGCAGAGAGAGAGAGAAAAAACACTTAACTCTGTTAGCTTACTTTTGATATTCAAATTTGTCTGAGTGGTTGAATTTAGCTTAACCATACACAAAACTCTTAAGACTTTTTTGTAAACCTTTTACAACTTTCCCAGTCCCTCCCAGTCCATCTTTTCTCATTCTTTCAGAAATAACCATTTGTACTTTTTCTCAGTTCCTTCTAAAAATGTATTTCCATACCTTACACCTTTTTTGAAACCATATGTTATTTTTTTATATTAGAATCTATACCCTCTAAATCCTTAATTTTTACTGACAACCAGAAGCAAGCAGTTAACATTTTCACTGGCAAATTCAGGAAGATATTTGGTAACCTTGAAAAGCAGAGGCTTATGATAAAACACAAGATATATTTATTAACAGATCTTAATCTTTTAGCCTTTTTATGTCAAGGGGAGTGGAACTGAAATCTTAAGTTACTTATAGATGTTGAGAAACCTCATCCAAGCATCCGCACTATGTATAGTATTGGAAGGGAGTATGGACCTTAGAGGAGGTCCCACCCATTTTGAGAGAAAATAAGAGTGAGAAAACAAAGACAGCAATTAGAGACAGAAGGACAAAGTTAGGGGGTGAAGTCCAGAAGGAGACAGGGTCCAGAGCCCATCAACCTGTCGGGAGACAGGGAAAGTAAATGAGACTAGACAGTGAGACAGAGACAGAGAAGGAGTTAGAAGGAGGATCTCGTCTGGAGAGAAGTCTATGAGATCTCCCTCCAACTAATAATCTTCAATATGGCCAATTAAGGATTTTACTGAGTTAATGTCAAAGCCAAATCAAAAGAGATCTCGACTTAACCCAAACACAAATTGGGTAAAACAAACAGACAGATAATCCGGATTCATTCAAACCAAACTGGTCCCCAAAAACCAGAAACCAGAACCAGAACCTCCCACCAGCATCCCAGTTCAAGGGAGGTGGTCGGGACATTGACCGCCATGTCTGAACCTTAAGTCTCTGACCCCAGAATGACTAGTCCCACCCGAAACAGAACAGATACTAAACATAAAACGTTAGAACAAAATCTCATTTAAACTTCTCCACTCTGATGCTCATCTGGAGCCCACTCAAATTCCGTAGCCAAGGCCGTGGAACTATAATCAATCATTCACACATTTACTCTTATTCATACAAGTTAGTATAACACAAAACATTAAACAAAGACTCACCTCCGGAAGCAGACAGAGAGACACCGAACGGGTGAATGGCCATGACGTGTCTGCAACTAGGGGAGAGGAAGCTGCCATATGACCCTGGAATGTCTTCAGGGGGACCCCCCACTTCGACAGGACCGTCCCCAGGGGGCCAGGTACAGAGGCCAGGACCAGGCAGGTGACCCTGCCGATTTGTCTATCTCGCTGGGGCCTCCTAATGTTGTACCCATCAATCAAGATGAACCGAGAGTGTCTTTAATAAGTAAGTTTGGAGTTTATTATTATTAGGCGGCGACTGTGAGCAGGCTCATGCCCTAAATAGAACTCACAGCCCCTAACAAAAGAAGAGAGAGGTTTTTATAGACAGAGCAAAATAAGTTACAGTTTACTTATTAGGTGGTTTCTATAAATCTTAGACAGTTTTTTTTTTTTGAGGGCAGTGTCACTGGCCCTCATATGTGGGACCCCACCCAGGGCTGCTGGCTTCCCAAGCCAGTGCTTAACCACCGTGCCACACGGCCGGCCGAAGTCTTAGACAGTTTTGACAGTACCAATTATATCAAGTAAGTTACAAAAAGTTATACAATAAACAGCGGTTAATTATATTGATAGTACTAAATGTACTAAGCAAGTGTGATAGCACTAAAATGTAGCAAGTAAGGAAATTCACAGCGGCCATAAATAAGCAACAATTAATTGGTGGAAAACAGTCTGATCTTGTGTTTATCCGGACAAGAGGCACAGCTGGCCTATGTCACGTAGGCAGTTTGGCCTTGTTGAATGTAGCAAGCAGTTAAAGGAGTCAGTCTAAGGGAAACTTGAACAATTCTTTAATATAGAGAGGCCGGGGAGTGGGGGCTAGTAGAGGAAGGTCCTGTTACTTCAATAAGGTGGTAAAATCAGCCAACCAGATGTGTAGGAGGTGAAGGAGAGCGAGGACTCTAAGATGATCTACAGGCTTCTAGCTTGGGTAATTGAGTAGATGCTAGACGTCTTAAGTGAAAGAAGCCATAGCTAAGGAACCTGAGGTGTACTATAGGTAGCACAGAGAGCCATGTTTTCCGTGTCTGTTAACACCTTTGTGAATCTAAGAGGTTGGTTTTTTGAGAATTGTGTGAAATTCTTTAAAGTCTTTTGGGGTGTTCTGCAGTCTGTTATAAAGCGAGGTAGTCACATAATTTTTCCTTGGACTTCTTTCCTCATCTAGACCTGTACATCTACTCAAGAAATAAGTTTCAAAGTCATTAAGAACTCTGTGTGTGACATTGAGCCTTGATTTATTCATCTGCAAAATGAACACTACTTTTTGTGGTAATACAGTCATAATGCTTCTCTCTCAGAATTTTTCTGAGGAGTAAATTGATTTACATTTATATGTAAAGTACTTAACATATGTCAAGCATGTAATAAATGCTTACTACTTCTGCTGTTACGACTGCTAACAATAAAAATTATAACAACAAAAATTAAAAAGATATTGAAATGTGATGGATCTTGTCCATTGTGTCCAGCTGCAGAGATTCTCTAGAGCCTGTTTTTCCTCAATTTCTCTTTTCCAGTTCCTTCAGTGATCCTTAAAGAGTGGTCTGCCTACAAAGGAAAGTCACCTCAAACCCCTGAGCTAGTGTCTGCACTGACATTTCGGGAATGGACTTGCCCAAACCTCAAGAAGCTCTGGCTGGGCAAAGCAGTTGAGGACAAGAACAGAAGGATGCGGGCCTTCCTGGCCTGTATGAAGTCAGACACGCCCAGTATGCTCAACCCAGCTAATGTCCCCACACATCTGCTGCTCATGTGCTGTGTACTCCGGTAAGCCATGTGACAGAGAGGTGGCCAGTACCTTTCTCTGTTACTTTTTGGACATTTCCTTTAATCAGGTGTTTTTACAGTATTTAGGGGTGGGGAGTCTTTTGTTTTATATTTAGCTTACACTTTAGAATCACTGAAATTTATTGCTGTAATAGTCTCTTCAATTTATGATCGCTGTCATCATCAGTGCATAAACTCCTCTTTTATATTTGTTTTTTTATTTGGTTTTTGTCTCCTTTGGTCTTTGTTCCTGATCCAGTTCTCTTCTCCTCTGTGTCCTTCGAAGCCATCTTCCATACATTGATTTAGACATATATATCCATGCACAGTCTATAGTATCATTTGTATGTGTATATTTTTTTCCTTTTTTAACATGAAACATATTGTGTTGTACATGTCATACTATTTCTTACATTTTTCACTCTGTGATTTTTGAGATCTATCCGTATTCATATATAGTTCATTCCTCATGACTGCTGGATTATGTTCTATCAAATAATAATATCAGTGCAGTTGTCCCTTGAACAACACAAGTTTGAACTGTGCAGGTCTGCTTTATGCTGATTTTTTTCAACAAATACTATAAATGTCTTTTCTCTTTCTTATGATTTTCTTTTTTTTTTTTTATAATTTTTTTTTTTAGCTGAGCCATCCTGCCACCTGTTGGCAGCTCAGCTGCAGCTCTGCTCCGGCTGGGCATCGAACTGCTATTGCTCAGAGCTCGCTCTCATTCTAGAGGGAACTCTTTTTTTTTTTTAATGTGTTAAATTTGTTTATTAATTTAAATATAAATATATGACCCCCATCACACAAACAGAATATTCTGAATCTAATTTGAAATCAAATCAATCAAGAAGTATCTATTTGGAGACTATATACCTAGTATCATATTATACCAAAGATAAGGCTGCTGTCTTCACAAAATATATGGACCATTAACCATTAACCATTAACCATTAATCATCAACTATTAACATAGTAAATGTCCTAACATTTGGGGAAATATTGGAAAACTAACAAATTTCTCTGGACATTGTTTATCTTGCCCTTCCAAGAAACTTCTAGATCCATGTGAGATTAGTTTGAAAAAGGGGTCTTGTTTAGTCTAGAAAATCTTCAGAGTCAAAAACAGTTCTGGGCTAATCAGAGACTAAGGAACCTTTATAAGAAGAATACAGGCTTGGAAATCAAGCAGTGTGATTTTTATTTTTTTATTTTTTTATTTTTAAGACTTTTATTGGGGAATTGGCGGAGGGGAACAGCGTTGGGGAATCGGGGAAGGGGAACAGACAAGTTGCTGTCTTCTTGTTCTTCAGTTTAGTTGCGGAGGATGTTGCTTCACTGTTGGTATCGTCATTGCGCTCTTCCCGGATGAGGCAGATCAGTCACTGGCCTCTGGATGTCGCTCATCGCGGCTATTGCCAGCTCACGCTTGGCTGCCAGCCGCTCACGCTGGCTGCAGGCCACTTACTGTAGCCTATGGCGGCCCACTGCAGCAGGAGCATGCAGCCCACACCATCACGGGGACTCGCACAGCCCAGCTCCAGGTGGAGCTGTTGTTAGCTGTAGAGGGCAGTGTCACTGGCCCTCATGTGGGATCCGAACCGGGGCTGCTGGCATCCCAAAACCAGCGCTTAACCAATGCGCCACTCGGCCGGCCCCAGCAGTGTGATTTTTAATTAGCATGTTTTAGTCAAAGGTATAAAATTAATGACCAGGAATGTCTATAATGCATTCCAATGGCCATGACCACAACATTCTATTTCCTACTATGACAACTGCTTGATTACAGGTAGAAGACCTAATGCCAGCTATAACACAAATTATACTTCAATTGCCCAGGATCTCTAAAGACAAATCTTGTTTTTTAATATAAGAAATGCACTGAATCAAATGAATGCTAATTAAAGCAAAGACAGCATAAGTAAAACTGGGGTAAGAAACCTCTAATTACATAGGAAATACAAGAAAGAATTAATCACGATATGAGAAGAATCATTTTCCCAGTAGCCCCACTGCAATGAATGATATTTTCATGAGCCTGGGCCACCTTCTCCAATGGATACTGAGAACCTATTACAGGTCTCAACCAACCAATTTCCATTCCAGCTTGAAGGCCTGCTGCACATTGCTGAAATTCCTCCTTGGTTGATGAATAGAGAGCAACTCCAATTATACTAGTTTCCTTTGCCATGGTGTCATGTGGGTTTATTTCAATAGAACCTCTATTGCCAACAACTATTACTCATCCTCCATATGACAGAAGATTCAAATCATTACTAAGATTTATATTAGCTAACATTTAAATAATCACATCAATTCCTTTTTCAGCAATAGATTTCTTAATTTTATCAATATAATTAACTTCTCTGTGATTAAACACTTCATGGGCTCCATTTTGCAAAATGATGTTTTGTCCTTCCTCAGTACCAGCTGTGCCCAAAACCTTTAAGCCATAAGCTCTAGCAATTTGGCACACTGCTAGTCCTACCCCTCTACTAGCCCTGTGAACCAGAACACTTTCTCCGGCTTTCACGCGGGCACTGTGGTGCAGAGCTCGATAAGCAGTAAAATATGCGACACCGATGGCAGCTTCTTGTTTAAAGTCCAGTTTTTCTGGTAGTGTGTAAACCATGTCATTTGCTGCAACCACGTACTCTGCGTAGCCCCCAGAAATCGTGCTGGTAGTAAACACTCTGTCACCTTTCTTGAAAGCAGATACGTTATCTCCAAGAGCTTCTACAACCCCAGACACATCAGAACCAGGAGTATAGGGTAAGAGTGGTTTTCTACTGTTAAGTACCAGAACGAATGTACGTGTCCACTGGGTTTACACCACACGCATGAACTTTGATTAGAACCTGATGGTCTTTTGGAATTGGTACTGCAACATCTGACTGGAATTTCAGCATTTCTGGTCCACCAAATTAAATAACTCTAATAGTTCTCATCAACTTCTGTCTAGTTGCCATGGTGATCGCTTCTACAAGGGGGACTCAAAATCTGCGAGGGCTCCCACGGTTTCCACCTAGAGGGAACTCTTATCTTATGCTTTTCTTAATAACATTTTTCTCTTGCTTATTGTACAATATAGTATATAATACATATACAAAATATGTGTTAATCGACTGTTTATGTTGTTGGTAAGGCTTCAGGTCAACAGTAGGCTGTTAGTAGTTAAGGTTTTGAGAAGTTAAAAGTTATACATGGATTTTCAACTATGCGAGTGGTCACCTAACTCCTGTGTTGTTCAGTGGTCAACTGTATTTTGTTTATCAGTTGATAGTTGTTTCCAGTTCTTGGATATTACAAACAGTGCTACAGGGAATGTCTTCATAGATGTCTCTGTCTCTTTGTGTACCTGTGTCAGTTTATCTAAAGTATATACTCAGAGTAGAATTCCTGGATCCTATAAAGTATTCATATAGGCTTTTCACCAAATATTGCCAAATTGCTCTAGATAATATCTGTACTAATTTATAGTCCTCTGAACAATGCATAAGGATTTAATTTGCTTTTCTTTGACTACAGATAAGGTAGGGCTTCTATTTTATATATATTAGCTATTTGTTTTCTCATTATCTGAGGTGCCTGTTTATCTTGCACATTTTCTTTTAGGTTACTTGTTTTTCTTGCTAATTACTGAAAGGTTTTTTTTGTCAGGCATGTGTTTTTTTTTGTTTGTTTGTTTGTTTTTGGTTTTTTTTTAAAGATTTTTTTATTGGGGAATTGGCAGAGGGGAACAGCGTTGGGGAATCGGGGAAGGGGAACAGACAAGTTGCTGTCTTTTTGTTCTTCAGTCTAGTTGCGGAGGATGTTGCTTCACTGTTGGTATCGTCATTGCGCTCTTCCTGGATGAGGCAGATCAGTCGCTGGCCTGTGGATGTCGCTCATCGCGGCTATTGGCAGCTCACGCTTGGCTGCCAGCCACTCACGCTGGCTGCGGGCCACTCACTGCAGCCTATGGCAGGCCACTGCAGCAGGGGCTGCAGCCCACACCATCACCGGGGCTCGCACAGCCCAGCTCCAGGTGGAGCTGTTGTTAGCTGTAGAGGGCAGTGTCACTGGCCCTCATGTGGGATCCGAACCGGGGCCGCTGGCATCCCAAAACCAGCGCTTAACCAATGCGCCACTCGGCCGGCCCCAGGCATGTGTTTTTACACATACATATATAGCAAATATCTTTTCTATATCTGTGTGTGTATCAAATACCTTTTCCAGGCAGTCACAGTTTTTAAAAACTTTATGTACAAAATCATTGTTGAACAAAAGTGTTCAATATTCATCAGCCTTTTATTATTTCATACATACAGAAAAGCTGAAAAAATAGTATGGTGACTACCCATATGCCCACCACTTAGAGTTTATAATTAATACTTTACAATATTTACTTTATCCTATATAACTGTCTATCTCTAGCCATCCATTTATCCATCCTCTCTGATGCATTTCCAAGTATATTACAGATAGTGGTACACCTCATCCCTAACCAAGAAGTATTTAATTTTGGCTTAGTCAAGCCCATCAAATTATACCTTTATGGTGTATGCTTTGGGGCTCTTATTTAATAAATTCTTTCCTACCCTTGGGTCATAAAAATATTTTTCTACATTTTCATATAGTTTTATGTTGCCTTCCATATCAGGTCTTCAATATAGTGTATATTCTGTATATGATATAAAAATAATCTGATTTTATTTTCTCTACATAGTAAGCCAGTCTTCCCAACTCGATTTATTAAATGATCTCTTTCCCCAATGATTTATATTACTATAATTCATATATACAAGTTCCTGTATATACATGAGTCCATTCCTGGATTCTATTTTGTTCCATTGCCTATTTGTTCCCTCACCAGGATCACATTGTTTCATTTATTAAGGGTTTATAATTTGCTTTAATATCATGTAAGGCAGGTATTATAAACTTATACTGAAATTTCTGCTCTTTGCTTTTCTTGTTTCAGACTTGTAGCTATTCTTGAACCACATGTACCTTTATTTTTGCAAATATAATTTGGAATTAGTCCAGTTTCCACAAAATCTTGTTGGGTTTGTTTTCAATGAATTGAATTTATAGATTAATTTGGGGATAGTTGACATCTTTATAATGTTAAGTCTTTCCATCCAAAGATCTTAGTTTACTGCTCCCATTATTCAGGTCTCTTTCTTTATCTCTGAGTAGAGTTACTTTTTTTATATTAATTCCTAGGTACTTGATATATATTATTGCAATTATGGATGGTATTCTATTTTCTATTGCACTTTCTCATTGTTTATTTGCTGATGTACAGGAAGTTTTTATACAAAGATGAAGTCAGTCCCTACAAGTCGCCAGAGGGTTATAGAGCATTAAGCTTTGAAACTGGATAGACCTTAGTTTGAATTCTAGCTCTGGTACACTGCAGTTTGGTTGGATAAGTCAGTTTAACCTTTTAAAGCATCCATTTCCTCATCATAAATGGGTATAATATTTCCTTTTTTGTTTTAAGATTTCTCTGGGGAATTGGGGGAGGGAACAGCGTTGGGGAATCAGGGAAGGGGAACAGACAAGTTGCTCTCCTTTGGTTCTTCAGTCTAGTTGTGAAGGACATCACTTCACTGGCCCATGTTGGTATTGTGATCATTACGCACTTCCTGGCTGAGGCAGATCGGTTGCCAGCTATTGGATGGCTGCTCACGGCGGTTCATGGCAGCTCTCGCTGGCTGCTGGCTGCTCAGGCTGGCTGCCTGCTGCTCACGGTAGCTCATGGCAACCCACTGCAGCCTACGCTGTTGCCGGCAACTCCCAGCAACCCAGTTCCAGGTTGAGCTGTTGTTCACCATTTTAGCTGTAGAGGGCATAGCGTCACTGGCCCATGTGGGATCCAAACCATCGGCCCTGTTACTCAGAACCTGCGCTCCCAAGCCAACTCTTAACCAATGAGCCACTCGGCCGGTCCAAGTAATTCTTACTTCTCAGAGCTTTTTGAGGATTGAGATAATACATACAAGGGCCCTACCACATAAGAAATGCTTAATATATATTAATTTTCTAACTGTTTTGAAATTAAGATTGGTGATTTAAGAAGTCTTCCCAGGGCTGGCCGAATGGCTCAGTTGGTTAAGAGCTCGCTCAAGAGTGCAAGCTGAGCTCTGAGCCTCTGAACAGCGGTTCGAGGCCAGCCCGAGCTGAGTTGCCGTTGAGCTGCCAACAGGTGGCAGGATGGCTCAGCTAAAAAACAAACAAACAAACAAACAAAAAAAAACCACAAAGAAGTCTTCCCAATAAGAATAATGGATAGGATTTATTCCTCCTAGCTCCTAATACGTTCCTGGGCCACAGTCCTACACTGTGTCATATTAATTCTGGAATTACATGTTTTGTTTATTTTTTTCCTCAAAAGTGTAGTAGTGGCTCATTTTCCCATTTATTTGGTTCTCTGGGTTTTTTTTCTTTAACACATCCCAGAACATGAAAATAAGTAAAAATTGCTTATGAACAGCTATAATAGCTACCACAAAGACTGTGCTCTAATAGCCAAATAGGTTCTGTATGCTTCCCCTGAAGAGACCCTTTAGCCTTCTGCTCAACCTATTCATTCTTAATTCAGACACATTTCTGACAGTTTGATTATCTTATTACCCAGTGTACAACAGATCAGAAGCAGCAAATTGTAAGGGAGGTGACTCAGAGAGTAGGAGTTATTTTTAGAACCAGCCCCAGTGACAGCAATGATAGACTACTGCCTAAAAGCTGAAAAAAGATATAAGATTACTTTTAAAAAGACCTAAAAGGGCCGGCCGAGTTGCGCGGTGGTTAAGAGCTGGCTTGGGATGCCCTGGTTCGGATCCCACACATGAGGGCCAGTGACACTTCCCTCAAAAAACAAAACAAACCAAACCAAACAAACAAACAAAAAAACACCTAAGAGCCCCTGAAGAAGAGGCATCATCTGGAGTCGTTATGTGTAGGGGAAACTGCCCTGTATAAGTCTGTAACCTATATAAGATCACTATTAAAGCAGAAAACAATAATCAGTGTTTATAAAATTATCAAGAACAAATTTTATAATATTACATATTATGTACCTGGAAGTGTGCTAAGTTAGCAATCTGTATGTGATGCTACTGATCCTCATAATAGTTCTGAAAAATACATGTTATTTATCTCCATTTATAGATGAGAAAATAAAGATTCAAAGATTGCATAGCTGGTAAGGGGTAGTGCAAGAGTTTGGACTAGTCTCTCCAGCTCCCAATTCCCATGCTTTTTAACAGACAGAATGGTACAATAATGCAGTTTTAAAGATTAACATAAAATCTGGTTGGAAATTTAAAATTCAACTTTAAAAGAAGATTAATTTATCCTAAATACTGTATTGCCCAGGACTCCGGTAAGCACTGTTGGAAACGCTGAGCTATGGCCTAATTGAGTACTGGAGTCTAAACTCCTCAATTGCTTTTACTAACTACAGGTAAAAGAAAGTAAAGTAATGCTGGGGAAGTTGTGATAAAACTTACGTTGGTGAAGCTCTTGGGAAGTTGGCCTAGAGAAATGACAGTCTACTAGGATAGGTTGATACATTTTGAGGAAGGCAGAATTTTTTTTTTTTTGAGGGCAGTGTTACTGGCCCTCATAGGTGGGATCCGAACCGGGGCCACTGGTGTCCCAACCCAGCTCTTAACCACCGCACCATTCGGCCGGCCCAAGGCAGAATCTTTACACATATAATAGTCACCATGAGAAGGGAAGGATAGTGAGGAAATCTGTCAGGCTTCAGGGGTATGTATATATATATATATATATATATATATATATATATATATATATGTGTATGTATGTGTGTGTAGGTTTGTTCAATGTGTAGAGTCACACAGAATGGCTCTATCATTTCTAGCAAAGGTTCATTCACATCTCAACAGTTTTCCAGAAAAAAATCATGTAATTTGGACAAGGTCACTCCTCTAGATTCATGGATGAAGTTGAGGAGTCTTTTTTGAGAAACAATTTTATTAAGCAGCAGCAGATTCACTCTCAGTGATAATAGGGTATTTGAGTTAACCACGTGCCATCCTGATAATACAAAGAGTAAAGACATATAAGAACTACTTTTTGTTCACTTGAATGAATATTTCTAAAGTTCATTGGGAAAAGCAAATGAACAAGAATAGCTTGGAATTTTTTGAAAAAAGAAGTGTCAGAGGAGTCTTGACTGAAACAAAAAATACAAAAATGTATTATAAACTTACACTAAAATCATGTGACACTGTCACAGAAATTGACAGGTCATTGTTTTAGAGGAGATAATACTAAATAAGACCCTAGACAGATAACTTAAAATATGCTAAAGGAAGCTTCACAAATCAATGACAAATAGATGAATTTTTAGATAATTGTTGAGAAAATTGTATTTAGAGAGAAAACATCAAGTTAGAGCCTTGCCTCACCTAAATTCCAGGTGGATTGATTATAGAGATAAATGTAAAGAAAAAAGATAAAAGGCAGGATAAAAACTAAGCAATGATTTAACTGACCTTGAGACAAGGAAGGGATTTTTTTAAATGAAAATAAATAAAGAAGCCTCAAGCCCAGGGAGATAGAAAAAACAATGGCAAACAATCAGAGAAGGCAAACACTTAAGTTGCTTGTGGCTGAAATACGCCACACCAAAAATTGAACTTGGAGAGCTGGGCAGTAGGCAGCTATAAAAGAAGATAAGCTCCCTTGTAGTCCTAGGAATCTGGAGGGCTGTACACATGTGCAAGGCTGCATACACTCTCAGGAGAGAATGGAAAGAGCCTCCATTACATACTCATACGTGGCTGAACATGAGACCTGTACAAGGTCAAAATAAGAGCCAGACTTACAAACTGCCTGAATTTTTTTTAAAGATTTTATTGGGGAACTGGGGAAGGGAAACAGCCAAGTTGTTGTCCTTCAGTCTTAGTGGTGGAGGACGCAGCTAGATCAGCTCCAAGTCCAGTCGCCACCTGGCTGCTCATCGGCAGCTCGCGGCCGCTGAGCTCAAGGTGCCATGTTCAATCTTAGTTGCAAGTAGGTGTAGCCCACCATCCCATATGGGAGTCAACCAGCAACCTTGTTGTTAGGTGCACGTGCTTTCACCACCTAAGCCATCCTGCCACCTGTTGGCAGCTCAGCGGCAGCTCAGCTTGGGTGCATATCACTGGCCATAGTGTGAATCGAACCAGCGACCCTTTTATTCAGAGCTCGTGCTCTTAACCAACTGAACGACTCGGCCGGCCCTACAAACTGCCTGAATTTTTAATGCATGCCCCAACATGCACATAAATCCACTTGGCAAAAATGGAAGCTTCATTGGCTCAAGATGTTTCTGCACAACCTTTGCCTAATCATTGGCTGAGTAACAAGCTGTGTTGATCCAAGAGAGACTCCTAGGAAGCCAAGCTTAAAAATGAAAAGAAAGGGCCAGTCGAGTGGCACATGGGTTGAGAGCTGGTTTTGGGATGCCAGCAGCCCCGGTTCGGATCCCACACATGAGGGCCAGTGACACTGCCCTCTACAACTAACAACAGCTCCACCTGGAGCTGGGCTGTGCAAGCCCCGGTGATGGTGTAGGCTGCAGCCCCTGCTGCAGCGGGCTGCCATAGGCTACAGTGAGTGGCCGGCAGCCAGTGTGAGCGGCTGGCAGCCAGCATGAGCTGCCAGTAGCCGCGGTGAGCAACATCCAGAGGCCTGTGACTGATCTGCCTAATCTGGGAATAGCACAATGACGATAA
This sequence comes from Aselliscus stoliczkanus, assembly GCA_033961575.1. Lineage (NCBI taxonomy): Eukaryota > Metazoa > Chordata > Mammalia > Chiroptera > Hipposideridae > Aselliscus > Aselliscus stoliczkanus. Next base: position 122,108,328 of record CM066737.1, on the reverse strand, counting down.
CAACATGGGCCAGTGAAGCAACGTCCTCCACAACTAGACTGAAGAACAAAAAGACAGCAACTTGTCTGTTCCCCTTCCCCGATTCCCCAACGCTGTTCCTCTCCCCCAATTCCCCAATAAAATCTTTTAAAAAAATGAAAAGACAAATTAAAAATAAAAATCTGAGTCGGGACATGAGTGGCCACACACTGAGGGAGAGACAAACTCAAATTGGGTCCATGCATGTAATTAAACAAACAAACAAAAAGGCAGCAGCAGCAGCAGCAATAGTCAAAAGTCCAGAGTTGCTACAAATAATATATTATCGAAGCTGCTCAGTGTCCAACAAAACTGTTCAGTCTTCAAGAAAATATTACAAGACTTGCAAGTGAGGTAACCAGTCAAATATTGTACAATTGCACTTACATGAGGTATCTAGAGAAATCAAATTCAGAGATAGAAAGTAAAATAGTGGGAATGGGGAGTTAGTGTTTAATAGGTAGGAGTTTAGAGTGGGGAAGAAGTTCTGGAGATGGGTGGTGGTGATTGTGCACCACGTGAATGTACTTAATGCCACTGAACCATACACTTAAAAATTATTAAAGTGGTAAATATTACGGTATGTTTATTTTACCATCAGAAAAAAAGGAAGACAAGGGGTGGCAGTTCCAAAAGGATACAGTAAGAAGGTAGGAAAAACCTTTCCCCAGCAAAATTACCATTTAACTAGTGGAAATCTTTTGTTAATCATTTAACCCTCCTGCATATATAGCCAAGAAGACAGGGCTGCTTCTCCTCAGCTCCCATGCTTGGGTTATGGTTTCATCTTGGGAATGGACTGTTGCCATTTCTCATGGACCCCAGGCCTGTGTCTGATAGGCGTGGTAGAGAGGTTCACCCAGCCAGCTTCTACTCAGAGCAGAAGCTGTAACACGGGCAGCATGCCCAAGATACTTAGGACCCCAGTCATCCCCACCTCAGCTCATGTGTAAGGAGTTTCCACAACTGGAAGGATCAAGCCAAAAAGACCAGGGGCTGACAACTCCACCCTGTTTTCAGTGCCCACTTGAAGAGCACTTGTCACTTTGGGAAAAGTAGACCAAACTCCCATACAGTGACCAGGAGTTCTCTTCACGGGAAAATCAGGCCATAAGAACAAGGAGCTCCACACCTTTGCCTGAAGGGACTGTCTTTATTCAGAACAGAACAAGGAGAATTCCATGCCTAAGAGCATATCAAGAACATAGGGGTCTTTATGGTAAGTGATTAAGAGGAGGCTGGTCGCCATGATACAAGCAAAAGGCAGAGCATCCAGAGTTTTATAGAGAGAACCAGGGAAAGAAACAGCCAAGAAGAGCCCTGCTGGGATCTCAGTCACCTCAGGAGATCAGGAAGGGCACATGCATGACTGGATGGCACTCACTTTGGAGCAACCAGAACAGGATATGGGGCAGACTTCAAAGCATTCCCTAAGCCACACAAAGACCCATCCACACAGGTCAGATTCCTTACTGGCACAAGGGATTAAAACACCACCTCTAACCTAATAGTGACTGAAAAATATGCTTTTCTGATCCAGAGGTGACTCCTAAGAATCCAAGCTTAAAACTAAACTTAAGCTCATCACTGCCAGTCTGGAAGACTGTGAATACCCAAAGCTTGACTTCTCAACAATGATCAGAGAAGGAATCTCCAAACTACTAGTCCCTCACTGAACGTGGGGCAAATAAGTGTAAACTCCCTGAACTATGATAGCAGCCTTACTCCACACATATATTCAGGGTGTCAAAAGAAATTTATACACATTTTAAGAAAGGAAAACTGTATTAAAATTGTAATATTCAATATATACAGATAACAAAAGATAAATACAAGTCACGTTTGATTTCTGCAATTACAAGAGGTGCTCAAAGTGGTTACCACCAGTGTCCAGATGTTGTCAGAGAGTGGGCCCTCATGGCACAAAGTCCAGGTCCTTGGCTACTTGAGCAAAGAATTTAACGAGATACCGGAGTTAAAAGTAGTTTATTAGGAGAGAGAGTACATTTAAAAGAAGTAGAAGTAGGCCTGAGCAGTAGAGAATGGCTTAAGGGCCCATTATTAGAAGAGAAATTACATTCCAAAGAGGTTCAAGAGGGCCACAAGCAAAGGCAAGGCTCAAAAAAAGGAAGACAGGGTTCAAAAAAGGAAGAAGTCATCAAAAAGAGTAGGGCATGAGGGCCGTCCGAGTGGCATAGTTGGTTTAGAGCTCGCTCAAGAGTGGGAGCTGAGCTCTGAGCAACAGCAGTTCGCTGCCCAGCCCGAGCTGAGCTGCCAACAGGTGGCAGGATGGCTCAGCTAAAAAAAAAAAAAGAGCAGGGCAGACTTCCCAGGACTTGGGAGATTTTAATCCCCCTTCTTTACAATGGGCTGTTCCCCTATGGGCGTGGGATCACTTGATTGGCACCTGTGATTGACAAGGTACTGCGCAGGTGCAAGTGACTGGTCAGATCTAGTTGGGTATTTTGTGCCCATTTGTTTTCCCACAGGGGTAGGTAATTACAATACAAAGGGGAGTTTTGGGTGGAGAGGGGATGTCCCCTTGGTGGTCGCACTCTGTGGGACGTGCAGGAATGCAGGGACTCAATGCCTACCTCTAACTGCCTGCCTAGTTTTCCCCTTGAGAGACGTGATCCCCATAAAATCTCTATGGGAAGTTGAGGGACAGCAGGTCTCTTCTTCTGTATCTGCTTCCTGCTGGGCAGGGGCGTAGAACTGTCCCTGTGTATTGGGGGTTCACGGAACTCTCACCCTAGCTGATCTCAGATGAGGGGAAGAGGTCTCGAGATCCGCCAGGAAGACTGCGCTGGCTTCTTTTGTTGCAACTGGCAATCTTGCTGGGGTGTCATCTGTATCCCCAAGGCACCTGAATAAGGAAAAATAGATTTTAATTAATAAATATGTTAGCTCTCATGAAGCCTGTGGCCATTCAGCCCGTCACTCAGGTGGCATCAGTTGTCTGGGTACAGAATGGGGTTGGCATTTAGTTTACTGGCCTGGGGGATACTAGGAAGTCATAGACTTTAAAGTAGCTATCTGAAGCAGGGGTAGGATATTTCTATTGTTTAGGATTAAGAAACTAATTTACAAAGGAATCCAGAAGCAGGGGGGATCTTTAGTCTAGGATTCACAAACTGGTTAGAAGAGTAAGCAAAGCCAAGAGCTAAGATACTAAGGAACTAGGGAGGAGACTTAACATTTCTATACTTAACATTTCTATAGGAAAGAAAACTTGAAAGTTTCTCGGTGGGGGGGCTGCTTAGTTGGCCTGTAACACAGACACTTCTGATTACAGCAAACTACTGCTTGAGCAACATTGACCCAAGTTTCCACTTGAATACATTTTTTTGTCACCCTTGGTATTCGGTGGTAAAGGGTAAAAATCTAACTGGCTAAGAGGATTTAGCATAACCTTTGACCAGTTAGTGGCTTAGGCTGACCAGGGGTGACATTTAAAAGATAAAAACAAGGGGAGGTAGTCTCAGTAGAGACATCAGAGGCTACACCCTGCATAGCAAATAGACTTCACAAAATTAGTGCAGCAAAGTCACTATAAACAAATGAGAACAACCAAGCAAACAACATCAACCAGCCCTGGGCTGGAGAGTAGGGTCAGTATCCAGTGTTGTTATTATCTAAAATATCCAATTTTAATTAAAAAAAATCCCAAGACATTAAAATTTACCTTTACTAATAGTTTTGATAGAAAAGTTCTGCTAACATATGAGATTTTTCAACTAAAGCTATTATTTTTTTTATGTTTCTGAAAAGAGTTTACTCAAGGAGGTAGATGTCCTGTTTTTTTTACATGAAAAAAAATTCCAAGACACTCTTAAGAAACATGAAAGTATGATCCATACACAGTAAATAAAGGCCTTTGAAGGGGTTTTGGTGTTAAACTTAGGAAAGACTTCAAAGCATTTAATTTAAATATGTTCAAAGAACTAAGTGAAACCATGCATAAAGAATTAAAGGAAGACATGACACTGTCTCCTTAAATAGAGAATATCAATAAAGAGGAAGTATTGGGTTGTAGGAAAAGTCATGACGCATTTTTGCAACAAAAAACAGAAAAAAAAATACATCATGACTTTTCCGACAACCCAATATTAAAAAGAACCAAGTAGATATTCTGGAGTTGAAAAGTACAATAAACCAATATGTAAATTTTACTAGAGTGGATCAACAGTAGATTTGATCTGGCAGAAGAAATAAGCAGTAAATTTGAAAACAGATTAATAGAGATTATATGATCTGAAGAACAAAAGGGAAAAACAAATAAAACTGAACAGAGCCTCAGAAATGTGTGACACCATTAAGTGCACCAACATACATGCAATGGGGCTACCAACAGGAGAGGCGAAAGAGAAAGGGATAGAAAAAATATTTTAAAAATAATGATTAAAACTCTCCAAGTTTGATGATAAATATTAATTATACCTCCAATAAGCCTGATGAACTCCAACTAGGATAAATACAAAAAGATACCATAATCAAAATGATGAAAGCCAAAGCCAAAGAGAGCATCGTCAATGCTGTAAGAAAAAAATAACTCATCACATGAAAAGGAACCACAAAGACTTGATTCTCATCAGAAATAATGGAGACCAGAAAGTTGTGGAACAATGTAATGTGATGTGCTGAATGAAATATAGAACTCCCATCCACCTATCTTATATCCAGTAAAACTATATTTCAAAAATGAAGGTGGAATAAAGGCATTCAAAGATAAAGAAAAACTGAGAGAAGGTTTTGCTAGCAGACTTGCCTTATCAGAAATCCTAAAGGAAGGTCTATAGGCTGAAAGCAAGTGACAATAGACAGTAATTCAAATCCACATGAAAAAACCAACACCAGTAAAAGTAATTATGTAGATAACTATAAAGGACAGAATAATTATATATTTCTTCTTTTTTCTCTTAAAGTATTTAAAAATTACATGAAATGATTGTATATACTTATATTGTTGAGCCTATAATGTATAGAAATATATTTGACAATATCAACAAAAAGAAGGTGTGTGGAGGCTGGCCGAGTGTTACGTTGATTAAAAGCTGGCTTAGGACACCAGCTCTGAGCAGCAGGCTCTGGTTCGAATCCCACATCAGCCAGTGACGCTGCACCCTCTACAGCTAAGATGGTGAACAACAGTTCAACCTGGAGGTAGGCGGCCATGAGTTGCCAGCAAGGGCATAGGCTGCAGTGGGGCTGCAGTGGGCTGCTGTAAAGCTACCTTGAGTGGCTGGCAGCTGGTGTGAGCTGCTGTCCAGTGGCCAGCAACTGATCTGCCTCACCTGGGAAGAGCACAATGATCACAATACCAACATGGGCCAGTGAGGCAACATCCTCCTCAACTAGACTAAAGAACAAAAAGACAGCAACTTGTCTGTTCCCCTTCCCGAATTCCCCAATAAAAATCTAAAAAAAAATGACAATAAATCACTAATCTACATGAAGAAAACCAGAAGTAATTAGGTTTCATACAACAAAAATATAAATATATACTTGTTCTCCTTTCTTTTCTCAGCTTCTTTAAAATAAATAAGATTGTACAAGGTAATAATTATAACACAATATTCTTGGGTTTGTGTAGAGGTAACAACATGTATAGCAATAATACCACAAAAATGAGAGGAAGTAGAGCTATATAAGAATAAAGTTTTGGGCTGACCAAGTGACACATTGGTTAAGAGCAGGCTTGGGACACCAGCGGCCCTGTTTCATTTCCCACATAGGAGGGCCAGTAACACTGCCCTCTATAGCTAAGATGGCGAACAACAGCTCCACTGGGACCTGGGCTGCTGTGAGTCCCCAGGGATGGCATAGCTGCAGCCCCTGCTGCAGTGGGTTGCCATAGGCTACAGTGAGTGGCCAACAGCCAGCGTGAGCAGGTGGCAACTGGTGTGAGCTGCCAAGGGCCGCTATGAGCGGCCGTCCAGAGGCCTCACCTGAGAAGAGTGCAATGATGATACCAACATGGGCCAGTGAAGAATGCCCTCCACAACTAGACTGAAGAGCAAAACGACAGCAAATTGTCTGTTCCCCTTCCCCGGTTCCCCAACGCTGTTCCTCTCCCCCATTTCCCCAATAAAATCTTTAAAAAAATAAAAATTAAAAATAAAGTTTTGATATGTCACTGGAATGAAGTTAGTATATATTTCAAGGTAGATACTGTTAAGATGTATATTATAAGCCCTGGAGAAAATAAATAAAAAATGCAATTTAAAAAGTATTAAAGTAATTAGAATGTTATATTGGAAATGTCCACTTAAAAGAAGACAATAAAGAAATAGAATAACACACTTTGAGGGGTGAAAAGCATAACTGTTGCGCTGCATTGTACACCTGAAATTAATTTTAGAAAAATGTTTAATTTACAATAAAAGAATTAAAAAGAGAAATAGGGTAACAAATAACACATTAGACATATAAAAAACAAAATGGCACATACAAATTTACCATATCAGTAATAATATTAAATTTGAACGAATTTAAAAGCCTATCCAATTGTTACATTATATCAGACAACAAAATCCAACTATATGATGTCTACAGGAGACACACTTTAGATTCAAAGATACAAATAGGTTGAAAGTAAAAGGACATAAAAAGATATACATACACATTACAGCCGTAAGATTACTAAAGTGGCTATACTAAGACCAGACAAAATAAACATTAAGACAATTAAATGTTACTAGAGACAAAGAGGGACATTTTATAAGGATAAAAGTATCAATTCATCAGGGAGACATAATAATTATAAATACATGAACTTTACAAAGGGGTCCAAAAATACATGAAATGAAAGCTGACAGAAGTGAAGGGTGAAAACTGCAATTCAGTAATAATTAAAGATTTCAATACCTCACTTTCAAAAATTGATACAGCTATGCAAAAGATGAACAGGGAAATAAAAGATATGGTCTTTCGTGTATAAAACCCTACAGATTCCACCAAAACTGTTAGGACTAATCAGCAAAATAGGCTAACAGTCAATACACAAAAATCAGCTGCTTTTCAATACATGAAAAATAAAAAAAACCTGAAAAGGAAATTACAAAACAATTCCATTTACCATAGCATCAAACATAGTAAAATACTTAAAATTAAGAATTAACTTCTCCAGGAAGGTGAAAGACTTATACAATGAAAACTGTAAAACATTGCTGAAGAAATAAAGACAGAAATAAATGGAAACACATCCCATGTTCATGGATTTGAAGACCCTAATACAGTTAAAATGTTAATACTACTCAAAGTGGTCTACAGATGCAGTGTAATCCTTATTAAAATCCCAATAATGTGTTTTTTTTTCAGAAATAGAAAAACCTTTTCTAAAATACATATGGAATCTCAAGGACCCTGAATAGCCAAAACAGTCTTGAAAAAGAAAAAACTGGAGGACTCACTTCATGATTTCAAAACTTATTACAAAGCTATAGTAATCAAAAGTGTGGTATTGCATAAAGACAGATGTATGAACCAATGGAATAGAATAGAGAGCCGAGAAATAAATCCTCATATATGGTTTTTTTTTTGAAGATTTTATTGCGGAATGGGGGAGGGGAACAGCATTGGGGAATCGGGGAAGAGGAACAGACAAGTTGCTGTCTTTTTGTTCTTCAGTCTAGTTGCGGAGGACGTTGCTTCACTGGTCCATGTTGGTATTATCATTGCGCTCTTCCCGGGTGAGGCAGATCGGTCTCCGGACTCTGGCCGGCCATTGACGGCGGCTCTTGGAAGCTCAGTCCGTCTGCCGGCCACTCACTGTAGCCTATTGCAGCCCACTGCAGCACAGGGCTGCAGCCTATAGTGTCGCCCTGATTCACGCAGCGCAGCTCCAGGTAGAGCTGTTGTTCACCATCTTAGCTGTAGAGGGCAGTGTCACTGGCCCTCATATGTGGGATCGGCACCGGGGCTGCTGGCCTCCCAAGCCCCAATGCGCCACTCGGCCGGCCCTTGATCTATGTATTTTATGTAATCTAAAATCCCATATGGATTTTTTGCAGAAATTAACAAGCAGACATTAAAATTAATGTGTAAATGGGCCGGCGGAGTGCTGCGGTGGTTAAGCACTGGCTTGGGAAGCCAACGGCCCTGGTTCGAGTCCCACATATGAGGGCCAGTGACACTGCACTAAAAAAAAAAATTAATGTGTAAATGCAAGGGACTCAAGAGTAGCCAAAACAATGTTGAAAAAAAGAATAGTTGTAGATTCATACTTCCAATTTCAGAATTTAATACAAAACTACAGTAGTAAAGACAGTGGTGTAGTGGCATAAGGATAGACATAAATTAATGGAGTACAATTGAGTGTCCAGAAATAAACCCTTCCATTTATGCTCGATTGATTTTTTTTAAAGAGTTTTACTGGGGAATATGGGGAGGGAACATCGTTGGGAGATCAGGGGAGGGGAACAGACAAGTTGCTGTCCTTTGGTTCTTCAGTCTAGTTGTGGAGGATGTCGCTTCACTGGCCCATGTTGGTATTATCGTTGCGATCTTCCCGGGTAAGGCAGTTGCTTGCCGGCCTTGGGACGGCAGCTCACAGCTGTTCTCGCTGGCTGCCGGCCACTCATCCTGGCGGCTGGCCACTCATGGTAGCTCGTGGCAGCCCACTGCTGCAGCGGCTGCAGCCTTCGCTATCACCGGGGACACGGCAGCCCAGCTCCAGGTGGAGCTGTTGTTCACCATCTTAGATGTAGAGGGCAGTGTCACTGGCCCTCATATGTGGGATCCGAACCGGGGCCCTGCTGCTCAGAGTTGGTGTCCCAAGCCAGCTCTTAACCAACATGTCATTCGGCCAGCCCCCAAGCCAACTCTTAACCAGTGAGCCACTCTGCTGGCCCTCAGTTGTCCCTTAGACAGACAGTTCAATGGGGAAAGATTGGCTTTCCAACAAATACTTCTTCGATAATGACATAATCCACATGCAAAAGAATGAAGTTGAGCCTCTACCTCACATTATACACATAAATTAACTCAAAATATATTATAGACCTAATTGCAAGAGCTCAACTTATAGAACTCTTAGAAGACAACAGGTGTAAATCTTTATGACTTCATATTAGGCAGTGGTTTCTTAGATATGATGCAAAAAGCATAAGTGACAAAAAGAAGACTAGATAAACTGGACTACATCACAATTTAAAGCTTGTATGCTGGAGACAGTGCTGTGAAGAAAGTGAAAACACCCCTCACCCACAGAATGGGAGAAAATATTTGCAAATTGTATATCTGATAAGGGTCTATTATCCAGAATATATAAAGAATTCTTATTACTCAACAGTAAAAGATAAATAATTTAGTTTTTTAAATGGGCAAAAGATTTGAATTGACATTTCTTCAAAAAAGATGTACAAATGGCCAATAAGCACATGACAAGATGCTGAACATCACTGTTCATTAGGGACAAGTCAAAACTAAAATGAGATACCAGTATACACCCATTAAGGAGGCTATAATCAAAAAGACAGACAACAAATGTTGGTGAGGATATGGAGAAATTGGAACACTGCTGGTGAGAACATAAAATGAAGACATATATCTACACAAAAACATGTTCATGAATATTCATAATAGCCAAAAGTGGAAAGAACTCAAATGTCCAACAGCTAATGAATAGGTTGACAAAATATAGCATATTCATACAACAGAATATTATTCAGCTATAAAAAGAAGTTAACTACTGACTCATGCTACAACATAGATGAACCCTGAAAAACATTAGGCTAAGTGAAAGACACCAGTCACAAAAGGACAGATATGGTTATATTTATATGAAATGTTCAGAATAGGCAAATCCATGGATTTCTGATTGCAAGGGGCCTGTGGGATATAAGAATGTAGAGCGATTGCTAATGGATACTAGGTTTTTTTATAGGGAGTGTGATTTAAATGTTCTGGAATTAGATAGTGGTGTTGGTTGTGCAATCCTGTGAATACACTAAAAAAAATTGAATTATATACTTTTCATACATGAATTGTACGATATGTTAATTTTATCTCAGTAAAGCTGTAAAATAGAAAGTAAAATAGATTCCCAGATAACCAAAGATTAAGAAAATTTATTGCTACCAATTTGCCTTAGAAGAAATATGAAATGATGTCCTTCAGAATGAATTGAAATACCACAAATGAATAAATAGCTACTGCCCGTAAAGGTAATTAAACAGGTAAATATAAAAAGTGATATAAATATATTTTTACTTACTTATTTACTTAACTAATTAAAACTACAATGGCATAAATCAATTATAAAATTGTGTGTTGGTTTTAGAATAAATGTATAATATATGTGACAATAATAGCACAATGGAGGGAAGAAAGAAGGGAACTATAGTGGAATAAAGTTTATACATACTACTGGAATTATTTAGTATTAATTTGACGTAGTGTGTAAGTTAAGATGTATATTGTAATCCATAGAGCAGCCATTATGAAAATAACTGAAAATATAATTAAAACCCAACAAAAGAATTAAAATACTTCACTGGAGAATATCTGTTTAACCCAATAGAAGGAGGGAAAACAGGAACAAACATAAAAGTGAAAAAAAGGTATGAAGCCTATAACAACTGCAAGAAATGTAAATAGATTGAACACTATGGAAAACATGAGATATTTTCAAGAGTTATACTTTAGATTCCAAGATACAAATAGGTTGAAAGGAAAAGAATAGAAAATGTTTGATGCAAACAAATACCATATGAGAACTGAAATGGCTATACTAATACTAATACCAGACAAAATAGACTTCGTCTACTATAGATAAATAATAACATTTTATAGTGATAAAGGGTCAATTTATCAGTAAGATACACCAAATATAAATATGTACTCCTAATAACAGTACCCCAAAATACATGAAGCAAAAACTGATAGAATTTAAGAACAAAAGACAGGGCAGGTTGAGTGGTGCATTGGTTAGGAACTGGCTTGGGACGCCAGCTCTGAGCAGCGGGGCCATGGTTCGGATCCCGCATATGAGGGCCAGTGACACAGCCCTCTGCAGTTAAAATGGTGAATGACAGCTCCACCTGGTTGCCTCTATAGCTAAGATAGCCAGTGGCGGTGTGGGCTGCAGCCTCTGCTGCAGTGGGCTGCTATAGGCTAAAGTGATTGGCTGGCAGCCAGCGTGAGCTGCCATGAGCCGAAGTGAGCAGCCATCCAGAAGCCAGTGAGCGATCTGCTTCACCCGGGAAGAGCCCAATGACGATATCAACATGGGCCAGTGAAGCAATGTCCTCTACAACTAGACTGAAGAATATAAAGGACAGCAACTTGTCTGTTCCCCTTCCCTGATTCTCCAGCGCTGTTCCCCTCCCGCAATTCCCCAATAAAATCTTGGCGGGGGGAGAACAAAAGACATTTCAGCAATAATAGTTGAAAACTTCAATACACTATTCTCAGTCATGGATAGAACAACTAGACAGAAAGTTAGCCAAAATATGGAAGACTCGAGGAACATTGTCAACCAACTTGACCTAACTTGGTAAAAATGATGAATTTAGATCTTTTATACTATACACAAAAATTCTTCAAAATGGATCACCGACCCAAATGAAATAGTTAAAACTATGAAACTTACAGGAGAAAATTTTCATGATTTGAGGATAGGTGGATTTTCCTTACATATAATAGCCAAAGCACAGTCCACTAAAAAATTAAAACAAACATTGGATTTCATCAAAATATAAAACTTGTGTACTTCAAAAGCCACCATTAAGAAACTGAAAAGACAAGGCACGGACTGGAGGAAATATATACAAATCATATATCTGATAAAGGAGTTGTATCCAGAATATACAAAGAACTCTTATAACTTATAGGAAAGCAAATAACCCAATTTAAAAATAAGTAAAAGGTGTGGATGGACATTTCAACAAAGTAGATAGAGGATTGGAATATAAGCACATGAAACGATTTTCAAATTCAGTAATCATTGGGGAAATGCAAATTTAAAGCACAATGAAATAAACCGCTTCACTCAGATAAAATGATTATAATAAAAATGTCATACAATGACATGCAGGCCAGGCTGTGGTACAGCTACTTTGGAGATTAGTTTGGCATTTTCTTTGAAGGTTCAACATAAATGTATCATATGAGTATTTCACTCCTTAGGTATTGAAAAGATATATCCACACAAAGACTTGCACATGAATGTTCACAAAAGCATTATTCATAATAGTCAAAAAGTGGAAATAACTCAAATATCTATCAACTGGTAGATGGATATAAACATGTGTTATGTCCATCAGTGAAGTATTACTGAGCAATAAAATCAAACAAACTACTGATGCATACCAGAGCATAAATCATCCTCAAAATCATTATGCTAAATGGTGATGAAAGAAATCAGAGTTTATGGACTAGAAGGCTTACCATAGTGAATTTGTCATTTCTCTTCAAATTGATCTGTAGGTTTAATGCAATTCTTGTAGGCTTAATGCAAGTTTTTTTGTGGACATAGACAAACTTATTATAAAATGTATATAGAAAGGCACAGGCTCTTACAATAGTTAAAAAACTCTTCAGGGCCGGCCAAGTGGCACGGTGGTTGGGCGCTGGCTTGGGACAACAGCTTCCCCTGTTCGGATCCCACATATGAGGGTCAGTGACACTGCCCACAAAAAAAAAACAAAAAACTCTTCAAAAAGAAAACTGTAGGATTCAACTGTTACCCAACATTGAAGCTTAGTATGTAGCTAAAGAAACAAGACAGTTGGGGTATTTGCTAAGGGATAAATGTGTAGGTCAATGAAACAAAGTAAAGAACCCAGAAATAGAACCTCACAAATATGCTCAACTGATTTTTGACAAAGGTACAGTAACAGTTCAGTGGAGAAAGGATGGCCTTTTCAACAGATTGTTCTGCAGCAATTGGACATTCATAGACCAAAAAAATGAACCTTGACTTAGACCTTACACAAAAATTATCTCAAAATGGGTCATAGACTTAAGCATAACGTTATACAACTTTTAGAAAAAAATAGAAAATCTACAGGAACTACAGCTAGGTAAAGAATTCTTTTTTTTTTTTAAGATTTTATTGGGAATTTGGGGAGGGGAACAGTGTTGGGGAAGGGGAACAGACAAGTTGCTTTTTATTCCTCATTCTAGTTGCAGAGGATGTCGCCTCACTGGCCCATGTTGGTATCGTCATTGCGCTCTTCCCAGATGAGGCAGATCGGTCGCTGGCCTCTGGATGGTTGCTCACCGCAGCTATTGGCAGCTCACGCTGGCTACTGGCCACTCACTGTAGCCTATGGCAGGCCACTGCAGCAGTGGCTGCAGCCTACATAGTCGCTGGGGCTCACACAGCCCAGCTCCAGGTGGAGCTGTTAGCTGTAGAGGGCAGTGTCACTGGCCGTCATACATGGGATCCAAACCAGGGCCGCTGGCATCCAAAATCCAGCTCTTAACCAATGCGCCACTCAGCCGGCTGAGAAGAAGTCTTAGTCTTGTCACCAAAAGCACAGTCCATGAAAGGAAAAATTTTTTTTTTAATTTCCTGAGAGACTTTGTAAATAAATCTTAGCCTCTAATATGCTTTTTTTTTTTTTTTGAGGGCAGTGTCACTGGCCCTCACATACAGGACCTGAACCGGAGCCGCCAGCCTCCCAAACCAACACTCAACCACCGCGACACTTGGCCGGCCCAGGAAAATTTGATAAATTGCACCTCATCAGAACTAAAAACTTTCACCTGTTGAAAACCCATATAAAAACGATGAAAAGATAAGGTACACTAAAAGAAAATGTTAGAAAACCACATATCCAATTAAAGACTAGTAACTAGAATATATAGAGCTCTGAAAACTCAACAGTAAAAAACAAACAATCCAATTAGAAATTGGGCAAAAAAACATGAACAGACTGAAGAGGATATACAATGGCAAATTAACACAAGAAAAGATGTTCAAATTATACCAAGGAGGGCCGGCCAAGTGGCGTGTTGTTTAAGAGCTGGCTTGGGACATCAGCGGCCCCTGTTGGGATCCCACATATGAGGGCCAGTGACACTGCCCTCTACAGCTAAGATCGTGAACAACAGCTCCACCTGGAGCTGGGCTCTGAGTCCCGGTAACAGTGTAGGTTGCAGCCCCTGCTGCAGTGCGCTGCCATAAGCTACAGTGAGTGGCCTGCAGCCAGCCTGAGTGGCCGGCAGCGGAAGTGAGCTGCCAACGGCCGCAGTGAGTGACCATCCAGAGGCCAGTGACCAATCTGCCTCACCCCAGAAGCATGCAATGATGATACCAACATGGGCCAGTGAAGCAACGTCCTCCGTAACTAGACTGAAGAACAAAAGGACAGCAACTTGTTTGTTACCCTCCTCCAATTCCCTAACATGCTGTTCCCCTCCCCCAATTCCCCCAATAAAAATTTTTTAAAAAATTATACCAAGGAAAGAAGCCAGACACAAAAGACCACACGTGATATTATTCCATTTATATGAAGTGTCCAAAACGGCAAAGCAATAGAGATAAAATGTAGATTAGTGGTTGCCTCCTGGTGGAAATGAAGAGTGACTGCCCATGAGCATGAGGGATCTTTTGGGGAGCAATCCAAATATTCTAAAACTCAATTGTGGTCATAGTTGTATAATTCTATAGATTTACTGAAAATCATTAAATTGTACAGTTATCAGTGGATTAATTTTATGGTATGTAAAAGTTTATTTTAAAAATTGAGGGCTGGGGGTCGGCCGAGTGGCACCGTGGTTAAGCTCTGGCTTGGGAAGCCAGCAGCCCCGGTTCGGTCCCACATATGAGGGCCAGTGACACTGCCCTCAAAAGAAAAAAGTTGAGGGCTGGCTGAGTGGCTCGTTGGTTAAGAGTTGACTTGAGATAACAGTTCTGAGCAGCAGGGCCCCTTTCGGATCCCACATAAGGGCCAATGACATTGCGCCCTCTACAGCTAAGTTGGTGAACAACAGCTCTACCTGGAGCTGGGCTGCCTTGAATCTCCAGCGATGGTGTAGGCTGCAGTGGGGCTGGCCTGCAGCCATCGTGAGTGGCTGACAGTCTACATGAGCCGCCATGAGCCGCCGTCCATCGGCTGGCGAGCGATTGCCTCATCCACGGAAAGCGCAATGATAATACCAACATGGTTCAGTGAAGTGACGTCCTCCACAACTAGACTGAGGAACCAAAGGACAGCAACTTGTCTGTTCCCCTTCCCCAATTCCCCAACACTGTTCCCCTCCCCAAAGTCCCCAATTAAATCTTTAAAAAAAATTGGGTAATGTTAAATTAAAAATAAAGACTTGAGGCACTCTGCCTCAAAAAAGAAAGACTTAAAAAGATCAGTAACTATGAATGCATCTGTATGCCACAATACATAAAATTAAAAGACATGATAAATTTGGAAAGTGATTGCAAGTTAGTACAGAAATTATGTCAATATTCTCAATATATTGGGTTGTCAGAAAAATTATGATATACTTTTTCTATGATTTTCGTTGCAAACATGCATCGTGACTTCTCCGACAACCCAGTATAACGGCTTTCTAAATGTTGTTTCTCCAAAAAAAATGAGTAAGTGATAGTCTTCAGATTCTTTTGTTTATAAGAAACAAAAGCTGCTCTAGCTATTTTATTGTAAAGATATAACAGGTAGTCTCAGTCATCCAAGGACAAGACAGAAAAGTACTGCACATAGGGAATAATTATGGAAAGGCGTGGCCTGTGTAGCTCTTCTTTCTGCTTGTCTGTTTCACCAAACTCTGAATCTCTTAGCTCAAATTCTCAAGACTCTGGCAAGCCATGGATTGATTTGACTTGCCTCAGCTGTCTTCCCTGTGTCCAAATAACTGTCACTATTATGAAGATGGAGCTTTAAATTACCAGAAAGGTAGGTGTAGACAGAACAAGCAAATTAACTGATATGTCTCTGATAGACATAGACCAGTTACAGAAGTAAATAAATGTGTGGAAAAATATACAACCTTACCATTAGGAATCAAAGAGACAGAAATTTAAATAGCAAGAGACATTTTTGCGCATTAAATCATCAAAGATTAATGATAATCCATGCTGACACACTGCTGGGAAGTAGGACAAACAAGTCTGGAGAACAATGTTGCAATAATGTATTGAGGACCTTTAAAATGGACATAACCTTTGATGTAATAATTCCACTCCTAGGAATCTATCCTAAGGGAATGAATAATCAGACATATAGATGAGATTTATGTATATGATCTTTGTCGTATTATTTATAATACAAGAGGTAGTATAACAGTATGTTTCCAATGTTACAGGAATATTTAAATTGATAAACTTATATGATGAACATTCAGTTATTAAAACTCATGTTTTTGAAAAGTTCTCATAGTATGTGGTTGAGTGGCAAACAAGATGCAATTCTCGGTATATACAATATTTGTAGTATGAAAAACAGAAAAAGGTGAAATTCAAAATGCTAAGAGAAAAGAAGCCAAAACCATAACAATCGTGACCATGGTTATATCTGAATCGTAAGAGTACAAATTATTTTAGTTTTTCTTTTTCATTTTCATTATACATTTCTTTGCCTTTTTTACATTTTCTGAATGAGAATGAACTTGAGCTTTTGTAATCAGACTAAAATTGTAAATGTTATCTAAAATTAAAAGAAGTGGGCTTCTGGTCAAATTGGCTTAGTAGGTAAACACTCTACTTACCTTCTGTCACGTCCACATCAAAATTACAACTAAACTACAAAACAACCCTTGTTGAGAGTCACCTAAAATCTTGGTGAACTGAAGCCCTACAACTAAGTACATGCAGAAGAAGCCTCGATACCAGTAGGAGGCACAGAGATTCAAAACTGGCTGGTCCCACACCCATGTGTGACCATCAAAAATTGGGAGGGATATCTCTGCTGCAGAGGTCCGCCCAGAGGAGCAAGAGGTCCCAGCCCTGGGTTCCAGTGCTGGGGAGAGAAGTCTCCATAATTTCTGGTTGTGAAAACCAGTAGAGATTATGACCGAGTGAGACAGAGGGTGGAGGGAGTCCCATGCACTACTCTAAATGGAATGGCGCATGGACTTACCACCAGGATCACTGACTCGGAGCTCCAGTACTGTGACAGCGGCTGGAGAGGTGGCAGGGACATGTGCAGTCTGGCTTCAGGACAGGGGTGAAAGGGGCAGCTTTCTCCTGGACGGAGGAGCTGGTGGAGGCCATTGTTTCTTTGATGAGCCCTCCCCCTTCCCAGAATGCAGTCACAGATGGCTGCCATACCTGAGTTTCTATCACCATGCTGCTCATTCACCACATATTGGTGATTCGAGAACTTGCCCCGCCCAACTTTTGGGCACACCCAAGTGGCATCCAGTGGCTTTATCGTACAAACTGCCTGCATTGGCTGATTCTGTAGACTTTCTTAGTGTCTCTCAAAGGTTTGTAGAACCCAGACAAGCAGCATCTATCTTGAGCATGTCCTATTCCCCTGGCTGAGCAGCCCTATGCTCAGCACTGGCGGCAGCCGGCCTTGGTTTGCAGCTTGGCCTCTCAAGGCCTTTCTGAACATGGCAGTGGCCATCTGCAGATTTCTTTGGAGCTCCTGCCAGGTGGCTCTGGGTGGGGAACAGGCTGTGGCTGAACTTGACCTGCAGTGGTTTCTCTGCCAGGCGGCCCAGGGGCTGGTGCCCCCAGGAGCCAGCTTTTAAACAAACTGGAACATCACTCAGCCACCATGACACACCCAAGAGGCAGATTGAGCAGGCACCAGAGTCCTGCTGAGGCAGATCCTGCTCTGTAAGATCAGCCCCTGCATCACAACTCTTCCACTGTAGAAAAGGCCAATCCTCACAAGCAGTGAGCCTAAGGGTTAGTCTCTCTCAATGATGTGCAAATAGCAACCAAGGCTCAACTATAAGAGGAGGACACACACAATCCACACAAGGGACACACCTGGAGCACCTGGCACAGGTAACCAGGAAAATTGTGCCACTGAGCCCCATGGCACACCTACTATACAAGGCCACTCTACTTAGACTGGGAGATAGCAGCACTATGTAATGCATAGAAACAAACACAGGGAGGAATCCAAAATGGGAAGACAAGGAAACATTCCAAATAAAAGAACAGAACAGTGCTCCAGAAAAAGAACTAAACAAAACGGAGACAAGCAATCTACCACACACAGAGTTCCAAACACTGTTTATAAGGATGCTTAGTGATCCCAGGAAGAACTTCAACAAAGAGATAGGAAACATAAAAATGAAGATAGAAAACATAATTAAGAACATATCAGAAATAAAGAGTACAATAACTGAAATGAAGAATACATTGCAGGGAATCAACAGATTAGATGAAGCAGAGGATCAGATCAGCAATTTACAAGATAATGTAGGGCCGGCCGAGTGGAGCGGTGGTTAAGCGCTGGCTTAGGAAGCCAGTGGCCCCTGTTCGGGTCCCACATATAAGGGCCAGTGACACTGCCCTCAAAAAAAAGAACAAATTTGTTACACAGTAGTCATGGGGATGTAGGGTATAGCATAAAGAATATAGTCAATAATATTGTAATAACTATGGTGTCAAATGGGTACTAGATCTACTGGGCTGATAGATGGGAGGGGAGTTGGGGGCAGAGTATAAAAGGTAAAGGGATTAAGAAATACAAATTGGTAGTTACAAAATAATCATGAGGGGCCGGCTGAGTGGCACGGTGGTTGGTTGCTGGCTTGGGAGGCCAGCGGCCCTGGTTCGGGTCCCACATATGAGGGTCAGTATCACTGCCCTTAAAAAAAAAATAGTCATGAGGATGTAAAGTCTAGGAAATACAATCAATAATATGTATTATGCAAACTATGTATCTTGCCAGGTGGATACTAGTCAAGAGGATCACTTCGTAAATTATATAAATATCTAACCATTATGCTGTACATCTGAAGCTAATATAAAATAATACTGAATATCAACTCTAATTGATAAATTAAAAGGGGGGTGGAAGATGAGGAATAAGAGGTTCAAGGTTCCAGACATAAAATATATAAGTCTTGGTTATGTAATATACAGCATAGAAATATAATCAATAATATTGTGATAGTGTGGTACAGTGTCAGATGGTTGCTAGATTTATCATGGTGAACACTTCTTTAGCATAGGGAATATAATCAATAATGTGGTAATAACTGTATAGTGCCAGGTTGGTTCTGTTTTTGTTTGTTTGTTTGTTTTAGATTTTATTGGGGAATTGGGGGAGGGGAACAGCGTTGGGGAACAGACAAGTTGCTGTCTTTTTGTTCTTCAGGCTAGTTGGGCAGGACGTTGCTTTACTGGCCCATGTTGATATCATCGTTGCGGCTTCCAGGTTGAGGCAGATCAGTCGCCGGTCTCTGGACGGCCACTCACAGCGGCTCTTGGCAGCTCACGTTGGCTGCTGGCCACTCACTGTAGCCTATGGCAGCCCACTGCGGCAGGGGCTGCAGCCTACACTGTTGCCGGGACTCGCACAGCCCAGCTCCCGGTGGAGCTGTTCACCATCTTAGCTATAGAGGAGAGTGTCACTGGCCCTCATATGTGGGATCTGAACTGGAGCTGCTGGCATCCCAAGCCAGCTCTTAACCAATGAGCCACTCGGCCGGCCCTGTTGAGTAACTATGATGTACACCTGAAACTAATATAATATTGTATGTTAGCCATATTTTAATAAAAATCTTTAAAGAATTAAAAGAAGTGGAGTAAAAGGGGAGACTGTCAAATATTTAAACACATTGAAAATTTAAGTCAGTATGTCACTGGCATGAGAAATAACAGAATAAATAGAGTAGGAATAGATCCTTGTAAGTAAGAATTTAATATATGATATGAGGGTTTCACTAAATAGTAAAGGAAGGATTGTACCTTTACATGGCTCAGTTACAAATGGTAATCAATTTTGCTGCTGTACCAGGTAGTGTGCTAAGTGCTTTTACGTGGATTTTGTCCTCATTACAACCTTTTGAGATAATAGGCAGTGTTATCCTCATTTTAGAGATGAGTGAAATAAAGCCCCTAGAGGTTAAGGCATTTGCCCAGAGTCACATAGAAAAGAATTCATGGAATTCAGATTGGTATCAAGTATGTCAGACTCCAAGTCTGTATTCTTTGCTACTGTTTTCTATTGTATGTATGTAAAGTTCCTGCCAAGGTATCTAGAATAGAAGAAGAATTTAGTAAATGTTATTCCTATGAGTAACTTATTTGCTGTATATATTATAATGTAATATATAATTCTTGTATATAGTATGTATAATAATATAAATACTTACAGTAATACTAAAGATGTCATATTGTCATTGAGATTGAGGAACTTCCTTGGGAAGTTAGTAATGCTGTAAAAATCCCCCAATGGAATCATATAATTCAAAAGACAGCATATGATGAGCATCACTAAATATTGGATGATTTAATAATCATTATTTCTTTCTGTCTCATTTATGAGCCTCTCACTCCTCTGACTCCTTGGACCCTACACACTGTGTCTCATAATTAATTCAAAACTGGTAAAAGAGCAGTGCTGGCCAAAATATGGAGCTAGCATTTCCTTGTGAATATCCTGATATTGACTCATTTGTTTATCAGACATTTATTGAGCACCCGTTCTGCCATGCACCTCCCTAAGTTTAGGGAGACTTGAAAATTGTGAATTAACATTAAAGTGTAAACCAACCCCCCCCCCCCCCGCCAAAAAAAATCCTGAGGAAATGAAATGTTTCCTTCTCTGTGATTCTCCGATTCTCCCAGATAAATTTAGTCACTCTCTCCTTAGAGCACTCAGGATAATCTGTTCAGTTTATAAAATCACATCCCTCCCATTGTATTAGTCTGTCTGTGAGCATGCCTTTCTCCACACTTGACTCCTTTAGGTGAGTTTATCTTTCATAGTGGTCAGGGTATGACTGGTACAATTCTCCTTTGGAGGATTTTTGTTAAGGTTTTTTGGGTTTTGCTATGACCTGATTGATGCATTCAGTCATTCCCCCAATAAATATTTACTGATACTTACTCTATGCCATGTACTTTGCTAAATAGTTCACAATAAATTGGAATGATAAATAAATAGGACAATAGACAAGGGCAAACAAACAAGGTCTGAGGCCTCATGGGAACTCACACAGTCACAGTCACTTGAAAAGAATGTGTTTTCTTTGTACAAAAGCAGCCAAGCATTTGAACATATTTATTGTATTTTTCAAATCTTCTGTGACTTTAAGTGGATTTTAAGTGGATTTTATATGTCATAACTTGATGGTGGTATACTAAAGCCCCCCACTGTAATTGCATTTCTGTTCATTCTCTTCTATTTTTGCTTCACATTTTGCCAATAAAAAAGGAAAGATTATAAATAAAAGAATGGACAAAGGACTACAAATCAAAAGAAAGAAACAATATTACTAAACAATACAGTCCTCGAGGCAAAAAATAAAGCATTGAGGAAGACAAATATTTTATATTGATAGAAGATATAAGCTATATGAGTTATGCAATATATGATAAAATGTCAAAAAAGTATAAAATATAAAGTAAGAATAAACTTTTCAAGTGGAAAATGTGTGGGCAGGGAAGTGGGTAATTGTGTGGGCAAAGGGAAGTTTGTGTAGCCCAGGAAGATTCCCCCTGAAAATCCCAGTCATTTAGAATTTAGTTCCTAAAGAAGCAAAAGGGTTGGGGGTGACTAGTTTAGCTCAGTTGGTTGGAGCATCATGCTAACACACCAAGGTTGCTTGTTCAGTCCCCTCATGGGCTACTGTAAACTGTGTCCTCCTTAAAACAGTCAACTATGCCACTGAAGCGTGAAAGCAATGTGTAACCAATGACCATGGATGTTCCCCAATAAAATTTTTAAAAAAAAGAAGCAGTAGAGCTTTTTGGCATGATCTACAATCCCAGAACCATCCTGGGTAGGTTGGGCTTGAAGGAAGTGATGGCAGTAGGGCTGCCTGCGCTGTTGTGATCATTCCAGGTGAGGAACAGCAGGGGAGATTTGAAGCAGAGCTGTCTGACTACAGAGCCCAGGTTTTTCCCAGGGCACCGCACTGCCTCCTGGTAGTAGTAACGGGGCCAGAATCCCCAGGAACCCATCTCATATGCCACTTAAAGAGAGCCAGCTATTGCTTTACATGCCAAGTTTCTGAAGTCTTACACAACTCCAATAATTATGAACATTGTCTTGTGGGGCCTTCAGGGAGCTAAGAACATAAACTTTGTACTGATATTTTTTTTATTTCTCTCTCTTCCTCTTTGTGTATTGTCAGTGCCTAGAACAATTAGGCATATTCTATTCATGAAATTCAATTCAAATAGTCATCAATGAATACTTATTTAATTAGTGAATTTCTTATCTTGGAGAATAGCTCTATCATCTAGCCAGAATTCAAGGAATCTTGGACTCTTTCCTTTCCTTTACCCCCTTCTCATAAAAACCCATGACCAAATCCTATGGATTTATCTCCTTAATAGCTCTGGCCCTCTTATGTCCTCTTCATGTCCCCTCGCCCTCTCCATCCCCTCAGCCAGCGCCTTTGTTCAGGCCTCTTGGGCCACACATTTGCTACGGTTGCCTCCCAACTGGTATCCATGCCTTTTGTCTCTTACACTCTCAGCCTGTCATCTTCAAACCAGTCAATATCACTCTCCTGCTGACAGTCTTTAACCATCTTCCTATATTTTCAGGATAAAGATTTAAATTCCTTAATACTGTTTTCGAGACCCTTCATGATCTGGCCTGCTTTCTAATCTCACCTCCCACCCACTCACTGCAAACCTGCTTAGCTCCCGCATTATCTAACCTGATATCTCATGCTGATCGCCACACCTCTATGCCTTCGTTCATACTGTCCCTTCAACTTAGAACATTCTCTCCCTACCTTTTGTCTCATTAATTTCTACATGCCCTTTAAAACCCAACTCCTTGCTTTTTTGTTTCAAGATGCTCTTTCTCATTCTTTCAGTCGTAGTCCTCCTCTGTGCTCTCTTAGCATTCTTCTTTTTTTATTTTTATTTTTATGAGGGCAGTGTCACTGGCCCTCCTATGTGGGACTGAACCGGGGCCACTGGCTTCCCAAGCCAGCGCTTAACCACCGCGCCACTCGGCTGTCCCTCTTTTAGCATTCTTCGATCTTGATAGTTAACACACTTTGATGTTGATGTATGTGCCTATCTCCTCTACTAGCCAGACTGTAAGTAACCCAAGGCAGAGATTCTTTTACTTTATTCCATTGGAATCACCAAAACCTAGCCTAGGATATGGCCATGATATTGTTTAGTTTAAACAAGCTTTTATGACTGATTAGTGATGCTTTTATTTTCTAGGTACATGGTTCAGTGGCCTGGTGGCCGAATCCTGCATCGCCATGAGCTAGACACCTTTCTTGCACAGGCAGTATCTACCCAGCTTTATGAACCAGATCAACTACAAGAACTCAAGGTGATTTGATCTCCCGTCATTTACATTCTTTATTTCATGAACTCATAGCTTTACTTGAGGGCCGGCTGAGTGGCGCCACGGTTAAGCGTTGGCTTGGGAAGACAGCGGCCCCGGTTTGGGTCCCACTTATGAGGGCCAGTGACACTGCCCTCAAAAAAAAAAAAAGAAATCTCATAGCTTTACTTGAGGTCTTCTACCTTGAGCTAGGGAGAAGAGTAAGTTCTACAGGTAAGTGTTTGATTTACTTTAACCAAATACTATGTCTGTTCATAAAACCAGGAGGTACCTACAACACCCCTCCCATGCTGATAGGTGAGAATGGATAGAAAAGATAAACATTGTGCAAGACAAATAAGTTGTGGCTTGTAGACCATGAGAAGGTTTCTGACTCTTCAAGATATACTACAGGGGACTTATCTTGGTGTCCCCTGTTGGACTCTGAGTAAATATCCACCCTCTCCCCTTTGTTTCCCCAGTTTAATTGAGATAGGATTGATGCATAACACTGTATAAGTTTAGGTTGTACAGCATAATGATTTAACTTATATATGTCATGCAATGAACACCACAATAAATTAACATCCATCATCAAATATAGATACAAAATATATACATATATTTTTTCCTTGTGATGAGCTCTTAGGATTTACTCTCTTAACAACTTTCCTGTCATACAGCAATGTTAACTATAGTCATCCTGTTGTAATGACGTCCGCAGTCCTCATTTCTCTTAATGACTGGAAGTTTGTGCCTTTGATTACCTTCATCCAATTCCCCATCATCCACCCCTGCCTCTGATAACCTCAAATCTGATCTTTTTTTTTTTTTTTAAGATTTTGTTGGGGAATTGGGGGAGAGGAACAGTATTGGGGAGTTGGTGAAGGGGAACAGACAAATTGCTGTCCTTTTGTTCTGCAGTCTCGTTGTGGATGACGCCGCTTCACTGGCCCATGTTGGTATTGTGATCATTGCACTCTTCCCGGCTGAGACAGTTGTTTGCCGACTGTCCGCTCATGGTGGCTCACGGCAGTTCTCACTGACTGCCAGTTGCTCATGCTGGTTGCTGCCCACTCACAGTAGCTCACTAAAGCCCACTGCAGCCCCACTGCAGCCTACACCTTTGCCGGCCTCTCACGGCAGCCCAGCTCCAAGTCAAGCTGATGTTCACCATGTTAGCTGTAGAAGCCTCAGTGGGAACTGAACCAGTGGCCCTGCTGCTCAGAGCTCACACTCCAAAGCCAACTCTTAACCAACTGAGCCACTTGGCTGGCCCAGATCTGATCTTTCTTAATATGCTTTTGGTTGGGTTTTTTGTTTGTTTGGTTTTTTTGTTGTGTGGGGTTTTTTTTAGGTTCCACATATAAATGAGATCATATTGTATTTATCTTTTTCTGTCTGACTTATTTCATCACTTAGTATAATACCCTCAAGGCCCAGCTATGCTATCTCAAATGGCAAGATTTCCTTCTTTTTTATGGCTGAATTATATTCTATCGTATATATACTACATCTTCTTTCTCCTTTCATCTGTTGATGGACACCCTCCTCTTTTAATAATACTTACTGAGTGTTAGAAAGAAGTCTAGAACAGCATAATGAATAAAATAAATCCACAGTATAACTGAAGGCAGTGGAACATAGTAGGTTAGAGGGCAGGCTTTGAAGTCAGGCTTCCTTGAATTTGAATCCTGGCTTCATTACCTCCTATTGATATGACCTTGGGCAGGTTATTTAACCTCTCTAGCTTTAGTTTCCTTACTTTTAGAATTATGAGAACATTAAATAAAATCATAGATGCAAAACACTTAGAGTGATGCCTCACCTATTTTAAATACATAGTACTCAATAAATTTTAGCTATTAATACAGGATACCCCTCTCCCAACTTCAGTAGCCATAGACCTTTGAGGCCCTAGGATAAATTAGAAGAAAATCAAGTCGAACAAGACTTGGAAAATCCTAATGTAAGTGAGGTCAAGTAAAGGAAAGACAAAACAGTCTAAGACAAACAATGGATGATTCCTTTTTACTATGAATGTAATGTTTCTTGGTCCTACAGCAGTTACTGACTCTAGACCACACCTAGGAGGGGCCCTGCAAGCACATCCCCTTTCCTATTAAAGCCATATAACACACAAAGTGGAGATCATCACTGTAAACATTTTTTAAAGATTTTGTTGGGGAATTGGGAGAGGGGAACAGTGTTGGGGAATTGGGAAGGGGAACAGACAAGTTGTTGTCCATTCGTTCTTAAATCTAGTTGTGGAGGACATAGTGGCCTTAAATGACACTTTAGACCAGCTGGATTTAATTGATATTTTTAGAGCATTTCACCCCAATGCTACAGAATATACATTCTTCTCAAGTGCCCATGGAACATTCTCCAAGGTAGACCACATGTTAGGCCACAAAACAAGTCTCAACAAATTTAAGAAGATTGAAATCATATCAAGTATCTTCTCTGACCACAATGCTATGAAACTAGAAATCAATTATAAGAAGAAATCTGGAAAGCTTACAAATACATGGAAGCTAAATAACATGCTCCTAAATAGTGAGTGGGTCAAAAATGAGATCAAGGAGGAAATAAAAAGATACCTCTAGACAAATGAAAATGAAAACACCACGACCCAAAATCTCTGGGATGCAGCGAAAGCAGTCCTAAGAGGGAAGTTCATAGCAGTGCAGGCCTATCTAAAGAAGGAAGAAAAATCTCAAATCAACAGACTCTCTCTACACCTAAGGGAACTCAGAAAAAAACAGCAAAACAAGCCTAAAGGGAGCATAAGGAAGGAAATAATAAAGACCAGACCAGAAATAAATGAAATAGAAAACAAAAAAACAATACAAAAGATCAATGAAACCAAGAGTTGGTTTTTGGAAAAGATAAACAAAATCGACAAATCCTTAGCCGGACTCACCAAGAAAAAGAGAGAGAGGACCCAAATTAATAAAATCAGAAATGAAAGAGGAGAAGTGACAACATATACCACAGAAATACAGAAAATTTTAAGACAATACTATGAGCAACTATATGCTAACAAATTCAACAATCTGGAAGAAATGGATAAATTTCTAGAAGCATACAATCTACCAAGTCTGAACCAAAAAGAAACAGAAACTCTGAACAGACTGATTACTGCCAAAGAAATTGAATCAGTAATCAACAATCTTCCAACAAACAAAAGCCCTGGACCAGATGGCTACACAGTTGAATTTTACAAAACATTCAAAAAAGAATTAGTACCTATTTTCCTCAAACTATTCCAAAAAATACAGAAGGAAGGAAGGCTCCCAAACTCTTTCTATGAAGCCACTATCACCCTGATTCCTAAGTCAGACAAAGATATTACAAAAAAGGAAAACTACAGGCCAATATCCCTAATGAACATAGATGCAAAAATTCTCAACAAAATACTAGCAAACCGAATTCAGCATCTCATTAAAAAGATCATACACCACGATCAAGTGGGATTCATTCCTGGTATGCAAGGCTGGTTCAATATCCGCAAATCAATTAATGTAATACATCACATTAACAAAATGAAAAATAAAAATCATATGATCATATCAATAGATGCAGAAAAGGCATTTGACAAAATCCAGCAGCCATTTATGATAAAGACTCTTAACAAAGTGGGAATAGTGGGATCATACCTCAGCATAATAAAGGCCATATATGATAAGCCCACAGCAAACATCGTTCTCAATGGGGAAAGGCTGAAAGCTTTCCCCTTAAGATCAGGAACAAGACAAGGCTGCCCGCTTTCACCACTTCTATTTGACATAGTTCTGGAAGTTCTAGCCACAGCAATCAGACAAGAAAATGAAATAAAAGGCATCCAAATTGGAAAAGAGGAAGTAAAATTGTCATTATATGCAGATGACATGATACTATATATAGAGAATCCCAAAGACTCCACCAAAAAACTGCTAGAACTGATACACGAATTTGGTAAGGTAGCAGGATACAAAATTAATATTCAGAAATCAGTGGCATTTCTATACACCAATAATAAACTATCAGAAGAAGAAATCAGGAAATCAATCCCTTTTACAATTGCTACAAAAACAATAAAATATCTAGGAATCAATTTAACTAAAGAAGTAAAAGACCTGTACTCACAAAATTATGAGACACTGAAGAGAGAAATCAAAGAAGATACAAATAAATGGAAATACATACCATGCTCATGGATAGGAAGAATTAATATAGTTAAAATGTCAATACTTCCTAAAGCAATATATAGATTCAATACAATTCCAATCAAACCACCAAGGACATTTTTCTCTGAAATAGAACATAGAATCCTAAAATTTATATGGAGCCACAAAAGACCCCGAATAGCTACAGGAATGTTGAGAAATAAGAACAAAGTGGGAGGCATCACACTACCTGACATCAAAGCATACTACAAGGCTACAGTAATCAAGAAAGTATGGTACTGTCATAAAAACAGACACATAGACCAATGGAATAGAATAGAGAGCCCAGGAATAAACCCATCTATATACGGTCATTTAATCTATGACAATGGAAGCAAGAATTTACACTGGAGTAAAGATAGTCTATTTAATAAATGGTGCTGGGAAA
Organism: Aselliscus stoliczkanus; assembly: GCA_033961575.1. Lineage (NCBI taxonomy): Eukaryota > Metazoa > Chordata > Mammalia > Chiroptera > Hipposideridae > Aselliscus > Aselliscus stoliczkanus. Next base: position 122,080,312 of record CM066737.1, on the reverse strand, counting down.
ATTGGACTGACACGTGCAAAAAAATGAGAATAGACCATCTACTTACACCATATACGAGAACAAACTCAAAATGGATTAAAGTCTTAAATGTAAGACCTGAAACTATAAAACTCCTAGAAGAAAATATAGGGAGTAAGTTTGCAGACATTACCCTGAGTAATATTTTTACCGATATATCCCCTCGGGCAAGGGAAATGAACATAGGGGATTACATCAAACTTAAAAGTTTTTTCACAGCAAAGGAAATCATCAATAAAAAGGCAGCCTACTGAATGGGAGAAGATATTTGCCAATGATATATCTGATAAGGGGTTGATATCCAAAATTTGTAAAACATTCATGCAATTCAACAGCAAAAAAACAAACAACACAATTAAAAAATGGGCAGAGGATATGAGGAGGCATTTCTCTAAAGAGGACATACAGATGGCCAACAGGCATATGAGAAAATGTTCAACCTCACTAATCATCAGAGAAATGCAAATAAACACCACAATGAGATACCACCTCACTCCAGTCAGAATGTCTATCATCAACAAATCAACAAACAAGTGTTGGCGAGGGTGTGGAGAAAAGGGGTCCCTGATGTACTGTTGGTGGGATTGCAGATTGGTGCAGCCACTATGGAAGTCAGTATGGAGGTATCTCAAAAAACTGGAAATGGAACTGCCATATGACTCAGCAATTCCACTCTTGGGAATCTACCCAGAGGAATCCAAGACGCTAATTCAAAAAAATATATGCACCCCTATGTTTATTGCAGCGCTATTTACAATAGCCAAGACTTGGAAACAACCGAAATGCCCATCGGTAGATGACTGGCTTAAGAAACTGGGGTACATTTATACAATGGAGTATTACTCCGCTATAAAGAAGAATGAAATTGTACCATTTGCAACAATATGGATCGACCTAGAGACTATTATGTTGAGTGAAATAAGTCAGTCAGAGAAAGACAAATACCACATGAGCTCACTTATGTGTGGAATTTGAAAAACTGAATGAATGAGCATAAGAAACAGAAATAGTTTCATAGATATAGAGGAAAACACAGGGTTGCTAGTTGGGAGAGGGGTGGGGACGAGGGAGAAGGGGAAAGGATTAGACAGCATAAATGGGTAACTACAGTATTGTCACAGGGATATGAAAGACAGTTCTGGGAATATAATGTTAAAATTTTGTGGGGTGTCAGATGGTCACATGTTTTGTTAGGGAGACCACTTCATGGATGGAGTAGAGGCTTGATCACGGCACTGTATACCTGAAATTGGTGTTGTATAATATTGTATACCAACTGTAATTGAATATATAGACAGTCACGGGATTTGGATTATATGGTGGAAGGGAGTCAAAGGAATTGTAATAGATAGTATGATATGGGGGGGGAATAGTGGGAGGGGAAAATTGGGGGAGGGGGGTTGTCACTTTGAGGGGTAAAAAGTATAACTATTGAACTTTGTTGTACACCTGAAGCTAATTAAAAGTATAGATAAATAAATAAATAAATAAATAAATAAATAAATAAATAAATAAATAAATAAATCTAGTTGTGGAGGATGCCGCTTCAGTTTACCACGTTGGTATTGTGATCATTGTGCTCTTCCCGTCTGAGGCAATTAGTCACCAGTCATTGGACAGCCGCTCACAGCGACTCATGGCAGCTCTCACTGGCTGCCGGCCCTTCACGCTGGCTCCCGGCCTATGCCAGTGCCAGCCACTCACAGCAGCCCATTTCCAGGTCGAGCTATTTTTCACAATCTTAGCTCTAGAGGTCGCAGCTTACTGGCACATGTGGAAATTGTACTGACAGCCCCACTGTTCAGAGCTTGCGCTCTTACCAACTGAGCCACTCGGCCGGCCCTCCACTGTGAACATTTTGATGGTATATGCCAGTCATTCATCATGTACTTTTTACATAGCTGAGATATTGTTTATGTAATTATACATTGTTTTTTACTTAAAATAGCACTGTTTTCTATGTCTTCAGAAAATTTAGTAAATAACATGTTATTTAGATGTATCATTTAATTATTATAATGTTGGCCATTTTCTAGTTTTCCCCTGTTATGTGTAATGTTATAATTAACATATTTATGTATGCATAGAACTTTATTCACATCCATACTTCCTTAAAATAGATTCCTAAAAGTAGAATTTGAGTGAACAAATGTGAACATTTCTAAGTTCTTTATACATATTGCTTAATTGTAATATACATTCCTATATGAACATGCCCATTTATTTCACCCCATCAGCAGCAGCATTGGGTATACTTTTGGTCTTTCGTTTTTAAAACTTTTTTCTAATTTGACAAGCCAGAAAAAAACTGGTATTTCAAGTTGGTGTCTTTTTAAAGTTTCAAAACAGGTATCTTTTGTTGTTGCTTTCTTAATGAGTATATTTCAAACCATCTCAGGAAAGAAATGGTTAGAAGCTGCTTGTGCACTCAGATGTTTATATTGAAAGGTGACATGTTCAAATTTAACTGGAATAATCAGCATAACAGGAATAAGAGTAAATGTAACCAATAACAGTAATTTCTTAATATTTTTTTGCTCTGTGGTGGTTTTAGATTGAGAAACTGGATGCTCGAGGTATCCAGCTTGCTGCCCTCTTCATGAGCGGGGTCGACACAGCTCTGTTTGCTAATGACGCCTGTGGTCAGCCCGTCCCTTGGGAGTACTGCTGCCCTTGGATTTACTTCGATGGCAAGCTGTTCCAGAGCAAGCTAATTAAAGCAGGCCGAGAGCGAGTATCCCTCATTGAGCTCTGTGATGGCCAGGTACTAGCATGTCGGGCAACTGCTAAGAGCCATCTCTGATTTGCTGTGGGAATGAATAGGCAGGGAGGAGAACAAAGCAGAGACACTGGGGAGGGAGGTAGCAGAAGTGGGAGAATGTGGCTGACCTTGACCTAACTTGGTCAGTGATAGTCCCAGAGGCCCAGAGTCTGATATGTACATGTCATAAAATCATATTTTGGGAAGCTTTTTAAAAATGAGCTTTGTGTTTTCATATACCCTTTCTTACTCTGAGCATTTCTTCCCCATGGAATACCCAGATAGTCTATATGTCTTTCCTCCTATTCTTAGAATTTCATCTCCTTTATTTACAAACACTGTGAATCACTTTTTCAAGTAATGATATTTTTGTAATGGAACTATGTTTGGAAATAGAAGAGTGTAGTGAAGCAGATAACACAGTAAAAAGCAAGGCATTTATTTTTATTATTTTATTTTTGCAATGAAACCATGGGAAAGATGAGGGAAGGCAAAGGAAAGGAACCCTTATTCCTTTATCCATTTGGGAGGAATGAGCTGAAGGACCAGAGCAGGGGTCGGCAAACTACCCCCAGATTACAAAATTCGGAATTTTTATTCCCATAAAGTTTTATTGGAACACAGCCACATTCATTTGACATGGCAGAATCAAATAGTTATAACAGAGACCATATGGCCCACCAAGCCTAAAATATCTACTATCTAGTCCTTCTCAGGACAAGTTTGCTGACCTCTGGCCTAATGGCATGGACTTATCTTGGACAAGCTGGAGTATCTGATCCTGGGTATGGGGGACAAGGTTGAAAGGCTTTGTATATGTCAGGGTTTTGTTCTTCTCTCTGTTACCTCCCTCTTAAAAAGTGGCCCAGCCTATTGCTGGCCGTGTAATAGACCATTAGTAAATGCTTGTTGTTATATTTGTCTTTCTTGATCTAGCACATTGACTGGAGCTAGTATGGTGGCAGTGTGGTGTGGTATGAAGAGTGGGGGCCTTGGTGCCAGACAGGCTTTCTTGAGTGTGTCACCTTGGTCATTTAACTCCAGGCCTTGATTCCCTTAATGGGAATAGACTCGTGAGATTGTACCCAGAGTGCCCAACAAATACCGTGCCTGAAACTTAGGAAAAGTTCAAACATGGCAGCTGCTATTATTATTCTGTTCCTCGTTTGAAGGCTGACCTCGCAAGCAAAGTGGAAAAGATGAGACAGAGTATCCTTGAAGGAATCAACATGAACCATCCACTGCCTTCTGCTCTACTTCCATCACCTACTTTTGTGCCTCCCCTGGTGCCCTCTCTCTACCCTGTTTCGCTTTATTCCCGAGCCATGGGCTCTGTGCCACCTCCCCCTCAAGGAAGGAGCCGGGGCTTTGCAGGTCAGTACCTAAGAATGAAGTATTTGTCATCCTCAATCTAATTCATAATAACCCATGTAGTAATTATTGCCTGTTACAGAATCAGCAGTTTCACACACATTTATCTCATTTACCTTTTGTGCTGTGTTATGGTAGTTTGAAGACAAGTTTATTGAGATGGAGGGGGGTAGCCTGGGGAAGAAAGCCCACTGACTTTCCAGATCACTGTCCATAGAGGTGGTTGGTCTCTAAGGATTTGATTCTCACCAACCAAACTTCTGTAGTAACTGATACAGAAACCAGGAGCCACTTGATTACTGTTGAGAACTATAACTCATGTGAACTGGATCTTCATGGTTGCTGGTTAGAACACTCAGGCCCCATAGGCAGATGTACAGAGGAGCTTCAGGAAGAGCAGTGGGGGGTAAGAGTAAATGACCAATGTTGGCAGATGACCATAGCCTGATGTACCCATTTCCACTCTAGGGATAGATCAGACATATTTTCAGAAGCACAGAGAGAAATAAGCCACAGGCCATGCCCTCCAGGGATTGTGGTTTAGCGGGGAAAACAAATACACACACAAACACACACAAATAAATTATTAAATTATGGTGACGCTTGACTTGCAGCTTAATGATGAATAGGCAGTCATGCTTAGGTAGCTCAGATACCGATTCTGATAATGGAAACAACCTGTGTACCCTGGTGAAACAGGATATTTAATTTTTTTATTTTTTTGAGGGCAGTGTCACTGGCCCTCATATGTGGGACCAAATCAGGGCCTCTGGCTTCCCAAGCCAGCGCTTAACCACCGCACCACTCAGCCAGCCCAAAAGAGGATATTTTAATAGGGACATTTTAACATGAAATACAGAGATTCTGTGATCAGGTGGGAGTGTCATTGCTAAGGTCGAAGGTGTTTGTTGTCTATTGCCCATCACTTTAAAAATAAAGCTGGAAATTGAAGTTTGTTAAATTTAAGGTCACAGAATTCAGTATGGATGTTTAGCACAAGGCTATGCTTAGATGAGCAGTGTGTACTGTCTGCTCGGGTAGCGCCCTATTCAGTCAGGTAATGATGAAGTCTTAAAAACCAGGGAGCCAGCCATTCATTCCATCCCTTGAAGGTGACTTTATGGATCACTGCTCATTCTTTGCTTACTGATTTTACTGTGTCTCAGAAGACAGATTTAATTAAGGCTGGGTTCTCAGAAGGTCCTCACCATTGCCTCAGCTCCCGGTGATGCCTAAACTCCAGTTACTAGTCATTCATAAGGAGCCTCCTCCCTCCTGAAAGGCCACAAGTTCCCCAAATGCAAGTCTTCCTTCTTATCTTAGGACTAGCTAGCACCCTAGTTCCTTAGACTCCCACTTTTGTGTGAACGAAGGGCTCTTTACTAATGACCTGCTAAATAACTGAAAGGTTATTACCATTTGGGTTTTCTCCATAAATTAAAATTCAAGGTTTTCAATTTTAGAATTAGAATTACTAGAACTCTGTTCTATGAAGGCTTCCTTTTGTGCCAAATTACAAAGCTCCACTGTGCTTGTGAGCTCACACACAGAGTTGGAATTTCCTGTTTTAAGGCGATATCATGCTATCTTGTCTTGAATTAGTTATTGTTTTCCACTATTGCTATTCTTGCTTTTTAATGATAAATTACCATTAGTTTAGTTTCACTATTTTTTATTTCATTTGGTTGTTTAGCTAATAATCCAGTGTGTAGTGATACATATTTAAATCAAAAGTGGTTTGGGCCTATAATTTTCCAGTAATTAGATTTTAAGACATTCATTCTGTCAACAAATATTGAATGCCTGCTGTGTGCCAGGTTCTGTAGTTGAAAAATGAATCATCCACACTCCATTTGCTAAAGTCGATGTGCACAGATCTTCATCCCTGTCCCTAAATTTGTTTCCACCATGACTCTTTGTTGTTATCATGGAGTTTGTATCATAAAGAAATGGAAATGGGCCGGCCGAGTGGCGCGGTGGTTAAGAGCTGGCTTGGGACCCCAGCGGCCCCGGTTTGGATCCCACATATGAGGGCCAGTGACACTGCCCTCTAAAAAAAAAAGAAATGGAAATAAGCAGAGTAGGTGGACTGTAGAATCTTTTGTTCCATCTCTTGTACTACCTTTCATCTACCATCCTTTACTGCCATTTTTCCTCTCTTTCCAGGTCTCCATCCAATCCCACCCCAAGGAGGAAAACTGGAGATTGCCGGGATGGTTGTGGGCCAGTGGGCTGGCAGCAGATCCTCTAGGGGCCGAGGCTCCTTTGGCATGCAGGTGGTTTCTGTCGGTGGGCCAGGAAAGGGGTATGTATTTGAATAGGTTGGTATAAGCTAGTGTCAGTCAGGTATCCTTGGGAAAATGACCAGCTATTGAATCCTGTTAAGGTAAGAGGTGTTAACTAACTATCCGTTTTGAAAGCCAGGGTTCAGGTTAGTTCAGGAAACATACTAAACGCTCTGCCTTGATGAAAAAGGTTTTGCCCCTAGAGAATTCTGGGACAGAGCAATTTAGTGTAATATAGAAATGACAAAGAGAGAGGTTTGCACAGAGGTAGCACAGAGAAGGGGCATCTAACTTAAGAGGGTCACAATTCCTAGTGGAGGTGAGTTGTTAATTAAGTGAAAATGGGAGTATGGGCTTAATATGTTCCTCATGATCACTTTTCCCCCCACTTTCTAAAGGCATGGAAAAGAACAGACTGGTAGAGGATCCAAAGGACATAAAAAAGGATATAAACAAGTAAGCACCTTTTTGAGATTATCTAGCTTCTGTTTTATACTTCTTGACTTTTTTTTTTTGCTAAATTGCAAGAGATCAGATCAGGCATGGAAACCTGGAAGCTTTCATAGCTTCTCCTGCTGTTTGATTTCATTCCTCTGCTCGCCAGCGGCCCAGTGAGGGTTAGCTTGCCCAGGCCATTCCCACAGGGCTGCAGAGTGTCATCCTTTTCACTGAGTGAGGCCACAAGGTGGAAACCAGATACTGTGTCCCAAACACCTTTATGTAGCATAATATGTGCTACATGCAGCCATAAAGGGGCCAGGGTGAAGTTAATGGTGGGATTGCCAGTAGCATGTCTGACCTTCTGAGGGGCTACCAGAGATGCTTAGAAAATTGGACTGTGGCCTTTGCTGAATATGGGAGATACGGAGGTGTTATCATTCTCTGTATTATTAATGGCTCAGAATGGCCTTAAACTTGTTTCCAATCTACACCTTGAATTACATCACAGTCCCCACTGGTCTTCATTAGACACAGCCCTTGCCCCCCAAACAATGAAGGCCTATTCTTATAGTGATCCAAAGTCTTGTATTGAACTCAGACTGCTAGGCTTCTCATAGTATAGCAGCTACCATTTCTTGAGTGCCTACTTTTTACTAAGCCATCTCATGTACGAAACACTTTAAAAGCAGTCTATAATCTTCACAAGGGTCACTGACCAGACCATACTGCAAGGCAACTTTGTCGTCAGTTCTCAATCTCAAATCAACTCTCCTTTATACAGCCAGCCCTCATTACACCCATGTTAACCCCTATTGTCTAATGTTTTCCCAAAGAATACAGATTTACTCTAATGTTATTTTGAACCAAAAATGGAACTACAATGGTAGGTCCCACATGCGAAGCATTTTGTAATGCACTCCAAAGTCAGAAAGCAATGACTTTGGGGCTGGCCGAGTGGCGCATTGGTTAAGAGCTGTTTTGGGGATGCCAGCGGCCCCGTTTCGGATCCCACATATGAGGGCCAGTGACACTGCCCTCTACAGCTAACAACAGCTCCACCTGGAGCTGGGCTGCGAGCCCCGGCGACGGTGTAGGCTGCAGCCCCTGCTGCAGTGGGCTGCCAAGGCTACAGTGAGTGGCCGGCAGCCAGCATGAGAAGCTGGCAGCCAGCATGAGCGGCCAATAGCCTCAGTGAGCGACACCCAGAGGCCAGTGACCAATCTGCCTCATCCGAGAAGAGCACAATGATGATACCAGCATGGGCCAGTGAAGCAATGTCCTCCACAACTAGAGTGAAGAACAAAAGGACAGCAATTTATCTGTTCCCCTTCCCTGATTCCTCAACGGTGTTCCTCTCCTCCAGTTCCCACCCCCCCAAAAAAAAGAAAGCAGTGAGTTTGGAATTTTTTCCAAAGCTTCTCAGCTTTTTCCAGAAGCTTTTTAGTGAGGTAAGAAGGATTATACCTAGAAGGAAAACTGGTCACTCAGCTAGGCTCCCATAGACAATACAGCCTTGTTGAATTCACCATGATTCAGGGCCTGATCATTAGGCATGTAGTCTAAAAAAACCTCATATTTTTGTTACAATAAGAGTGACTCCATCTTTCAGTGGTTGGCTTACATTAACCAAGATCACAGAAATAGCTATGAGGATATGGCTAAAAGAGTGGGTGGGGTATGGGGATGAGACGGGGGAGAGTGTAAGATAAAGTACTGACTTATGGTGAGAGGAAATAATTACTGTGATATATTATACACTTGCACTACTCCAGTCACTCATATAAATACGTGTGAGATTTATTATTCTTCATTTTAAACAGGAGGAAAGTGAGGCTCAGAGGGATGAAGCATCTTACCCAAAATTATCTGTAAAGTTGGTATCGGAGTTGACATTTCACCCCCAGCTGACTCAGTCCAAAGTCCTGTGCTGTGCTGATTCCAACACAGTATAACAACTAATTAATTGTTAGAAACAAGAACCAGACCGAGGCCTGACTGACTCTAGTGGCTATGCTCTTAACCATGTCTACCAGAGCTTTCACAGCTTTCATTCTCGAAGTGCAAGTTGCAAGAGAGGCCACAGTATCAGAAGTTTGCTTGGGGACATGGAATCAGAACAGTAATAGTAGCTGGCATTTGTTGTGTTCTTATAGAGTGCCAGACACACCATGTTCTAAGTGCTTTACATGGTGGGTCTCATTGAATCCTTATAAAAATCTGTGATGGCCAGCCGAGTGGCACGTTGCTAAAGTGTTGGCTTGGGAAGCCAGTGGCCTTCTGTGAAATAGATATTATTATTCTCTTTCACAGATGAGGACACTGAGGGAAAACATGAGATAGCTGATGATACTAAGTTTCTGTTGGCTAAGATTTCTGGGGACACTGTTATCTACTATAGAGTTAGCCTGCCAAAGCCATCCATCCTCATGCTGACTTTGTTTTCAGCAAAGGCGTTTTCCCCTAGACAGAGCTGCTGCGATTGCCTTGCTGACTCTCCTTTTGCTGTTCAGTCACCCTTTCCTCAGAGTATGAGATAATTCATTGTTCCAGTGTATTAAATCTGCTTACATTATAGTCATGTCTTCTTGAGAGTATTCCTAAGGCCTCTGGAGTTTTGTGTGTTTTCAAATTCTTAAGTCACTTATTTGTAATGTTTTGCTTTTTTTG